>OY019130.1:53859500-55167000 GCA_955652365.1 Eristalinus aeneus | reverse complement strand
TCAGTAGCAGTTATTCAGTGTTTTGTAATTTTCAATAGTTCATAAAAACTATTAAGCAAATTTTTGCGTTTAAACTAAGTTTATGTATATATTTTATTTTTGATATAATCATACAATTTTTAAGTATATTGCTTTTGTGATGCAACTTCTTCCTTACAAACATCATTTCTGAACGCAGCTATCGTCAACCATTACTTTGCGTTGGAAAACACTATACCTTCTCTCTTCCAATTTTTTGATTTCTATGCCCTCTCCTTCTAACAGTTTGAAGAGTGAGGAGAACAACCAAATAGGCAGTTCACACGTATTCTGATTTTAAAAAAAAAAAAATATGGCTGTGAATCAGCTGTTCAGGAGGGTAAATGTTATAAAAAACGCTAAAAAAATGAATTCAAGAGCAGCAGACGAGGGAGTTGACTGTCTGCCTACTGATCTCTGGTAGAAAACTACCACAAAGTAATGGCTGCCGATACACACATTCAGAAATTTACCTTAAGTAGAAATGCGTCTTCGACTGGAATAAAAGAACCCTTCCACAAAGAAAACACGCATACTATTTTATTTCAATTGTTTCGTTCAGCTGATTACTTCCAAAGATCAAGTTCAGGCATACGCTTTAAGTTTCCCTACAAAATAGGCAAAATGGCGGCTAATTCGTCAATTTTTGCCCTCAATAGTGTCAAACACTCGTCAATTGCCACCTGTTCATGAATAAGTCGACCATTTTGTGTACATTCAACATGAAGCGTTCGGAAAATATACTACAAATGGCTGGCGAAAGTTTCTGTAATCAAACCTTTAAACAGGAATTATTTCTAATAAATGGATAGTTTGATAGCATTTATATAACTTATAGAATATGTACCAAAACAAGAGAGTAACGCGTGCTGAAAAGTCGCACATTTGTAAAAGACTTATTATCAATTGATATTCCGAATTACGCGTATTATAATTAAAATAAACATTTGGTGTTATATATTACAGGGGGGCATGGAACTGTTCACGCGAGGCAATGTTGTTAATTGCGCCCAACAAGGTAAGATGCCGAGACTATCCCGTTAGTGCACAGGTCAAATCGACATACAGCCTCCACCCGGCGGTCCACGGATAGCCGCCACAACACCCGTTGTATGGTAAACCAATGTATGCAGCGAGCCTGGCCAACCAGTCTGTTGGTTGAAAACGATGAAAAAAAGCGATATTTATTATAGCGATTGCTATAGATAGAGTAGGCAGCGCTTAATCGGATGCGGATTTGTTGTTCGAGGCAGACTTAGGCAAAAATTCTTGAGCTACGACCCCGTCAACGAACGGTTCTTGATAATCCGAATCAAGACTAAATTCGGGAACAGCAGCATAATTTGCTTTCACGCCCCGACAGACGAGAAGGATGACAACATCAAGGATTTCTCATAAAGAAAATACGATCGATGCCATGGCTACGACACCAAGATCATTCTAGGAGACTTCAACGCTCAGCTGGGAAAATAGGATATCTCGGGGAAGTCATCGGGAAACACAGCCTGCACGACAACACATCTGGAAACGGACTCAGGCTGTTGGACTTCGGCTCGGGGCGGAACCTCTCTGTGGCTAGTACGAGGTTCCCACAGCTGAACATTCACAAAGGGTCCTGTCGATCTCTTGATCAAATAACCGTTAACCAGATTGATTGTCCGAACCTTCCGAGGTGTAAACATCGACTTGAATCATCACCATGTTTTATCCAAGGTAAGAACCCGGATATCGAGAGAGCAGCGGAGTCGAGATAGACCAAAGCGGTTTGACGTCGGAAAGCTACAATCGCAACCGATCGCTGGGAACTTTGCCGACCGAATCTCCCTGAAACTCACTCAGAGTTCGACGGTACTGCACTAAATATAGAAGAAGACTGGAAACGTTGTCAAGAAGCCATCAAAGAAGCTGCCACTGATGTGCTGGATTTCACGTCACCACCCAGGAACCCATGGTTTGACGACCAGTGCAAGTAAGCGCATAAAGCTAAACAAGATGCCTATAATGCGAACAATGAGAGCTGTTCGCGAGCTCTACGAACGGAGACGAAGAGAGGAACACCGGCTTCTCAGAATAAACAAAAGGAGCATGAGAAGCGAGCGGTCGAGGAAATGGAAAGGTGTTATGGCAGGAATGAAGTCCGCAGCTATCCGGAGGATACAAGCCAAAATGGACAACTCGTAGTAGAGTCGCAGTCTGAGCTGAGAATCTGAAAGAATGACTTTTGCAGACTCCTTAACGGCGATGACGGCCCTAATGCCGCTGTTAGGCAGAATATTCCACTTAATTTGGACGACGATAGACAAGCATTCCGTCCCCCCGACTTAGACGAGGTGAAGATAGCAATATTCAAGCTGAAATCGAACATAGCTGCTGGAGCGGACGAACTGTCCGCATAACTATTTAAAGCAGCTGGAGATGACCTGGTTGGGCGCATGCACCACCTAATCTCTAAGATATGGTCGGAGGAAAGCATTCCCGATGGGTGCCATGTCAGCGTCGTTTCCCCGGTTCACAAGAAAGGAGACCCCTTTGACTGTGCGAAACTACCGAGGGATTAGTCTCCGCAGCAATTCAAGATATATATGTAGACAAAACATTACTTGTAAGAGTACATTCGGAAACTAAGTCAGACGTGTCATCCGAAGCAACTGTTTGGTCACCTAACTGAGAGAGATGTGAGAAAAAAGTTTTGTAGACATCTTAACTCTCTGTCTTTCAGTTCCAATAACGTTTAAATGGCCTGCCGATATCTTATGGGTGACTGACATTCAGACGCTGTACACGTTAGAAGCGTAAGGATTGTTTTTTTTACTTCCTTTCCATTTATTTTAAACCCTTGGTCAATAAAATGATTCCAAAGGAGTTTAATCAAATGTCAATGCCACTGGTTTCTCCGCTAGTAGCTCTGCAATCATTTCATGTATTGCCTTTGATTGCATTCTGATGTCGCGGGATGAAGGAGCGACTATTGCTCTTAGTTGGATTGTTGGGATTGTTCCCGCCTTCAACTTATATCCATTATTTTTGCAAAGGCCTGTTATAAAATTGTGACTTAATATGTAAGTAAATAAACAAATCATATTGCCCCTTTCAAATTGTAAGTTTCTTTCAAAACTATCCGCAGTGAAATGTGCACTTATCCTTTCTCCTGCATAAGTGAATCCACTGCTTCCGTAGGATGTTGTGTTTCGGAACCGAATAAAACCGTACATTCGGTTTTCCCTTGTTGTTGTTTGCATTGCAGCCAAACACAGCACACCTCATTTTCAAAAATGTCTCTTTATTGAATTGCTAATACATTACAAAATATTTTTCTTTTAATTTTTTTCAAATAAACGCGCGGAAATCGCAGTCAAACCTGACATCCGTATATAAAAAGTAAACATCCGTTGTCTCAGCCTACGTCATCACAAATTGACAGAAGGTGACAGACATGTGCAATGCGTAATCTGTATTTCTATCATTCTTGCTTATGAAATATGTAGAAGAACCGGAAAGTAACTCGTGGTGAAAAGTCGCACATTTGGGAAAAATTTATTATCAATTGATGTTCCGAGTTACGCGTATTATACTTAAAATAAATATTTGGTGTTACATATTATTCTTACAAAATGTTATTTTTATTGTCCAAATGACATCCATTAATAGGTGTTGTAATCAATAAAAATAATGAAACTTAACACAAAAAATATATTACACATATTTCGTGCAATGAAAATAACAACAATAAAAATACAATGAATATATTTTGCGAAACATCTTTGTCTAATTTAACTCAGAGCGAAGATATATGACAATTGTAACACATTAAATATACTTAAAACAAACAAAATGAAAACATATTTACAAATTCAAGATACCTTTTGAGTATTATATCAGGCGATAAGAACAAATATAATTTCAGACATAATATTACAATAATTATAAGATTGATACATATGTATAGAAAAAGGGTTTTAGTGTTTAAAATCAGTAGCAGTTATTCAGTGTTTTGTAATTTTCAATAGTTCATAAAAACTATTAAGCAAATTTTTGCGTTTAAACTAAGTTTATGTATATATTTTATTTTTGATATAATCATACAATTTTTAAGTATATTGCTTTTGTGATGCAACTTCTTCCTTACAAACATCATTTCTGAACGCAGCTATCGTTAACCATTACTTTGCTTTGGAAAACACTATACCTTCTCTCTTCCAATTTTTTGATTTCTATGCCCTCTCCTTCTGACAGTTTGAAGAGTGAGGAGAACAACCAAATAGGCAGTTCACACGTATTCTGATTTAAAAAAAAAAAAAAATTATGGCTGTGAATCAGCTGTTCAGGAGGGTAAATGTTATAAAAAACGCTAAAAAAATGAATTCAAGAGCAGCAGACGAGGGAGTTGACTGTCTGCCTACTGATCTCTGGTAGAAAACTACCACAAAGGAATGGCTGCCGATACACACATTCAGAAATTTACCTTAAGTAGAAATGCGTCTTCGACTGGAATAAAAGAACCCTTCCACAAAGAAAACACGCATACTATTTTATTTCAATTGTTTCGTTCAGCTGATTACTTCCAAAGATCAAGTTCAGGCATACGCTTTAAGTTTCCCTACAAAATAGGCAAAATGGCGGCTAATTCGTCAATTTTTGCCCTCAATAGTGTCAAACACTCGTTAACTGCCCCCTGTTCATGAATAAGTCGACCATTTTGTGTACATTCAACATGAAGCGTTCGGAAAATATACTACAAATGGCTGGCGAAAGTTTCTGTAATCAAACCTTTAAACAGGAATAAATAATAAATGGATAATGTGATAGCATTTATATAACTTATAGAATATGTACCAAAACAAGAGAGTAACGCGTGCTGAAAAGTCGCACATTTGTAAAAGACTTATTATCAATTGATATTCCGAATTACGCGTTTTATAATTAAAATAAACATTTGGTGTTATATATTACAGGAGGGCATGGAACTGTTCACGCGAGGCAATGTTGTTAATTGCGCTCAACAAGGCAAGATGCCGAGAATATCCCGTTAGTGCACAGGTGAAATCGACATACAGCCTCCACCCGGCGCCCCACGGATAGCCGCCACAACACCCGTTGTATGGTAAACCAATGTAGGCAGCGAGCCTGGCCAACCAGTCTGTTGGTTGAAAACGATGAAAAAAAGCGATATTTATTATAGCGATTGCTATCGATAGAGTAGACAGCGCTTAATCGGATGCGGATTTGTTGTTCGAGGCAGACTTAGGCAAAAAGTCTTGAGCTACGACCCCGTCAACGAACGGTTCTTGATAATCCGAATCAAGACTAAATTCGGGAACAGCAGCGTAATTTGCTTTCACGCCCCGACAGACGAGAAGGATGACAACATCAAGGATTTCTCATAAAGAAAATACGATCGATGCCATGGCTACGACCCCAAGATCGTTCTAGGAGACTTCAACGCTCAGCTGGAAAAGGAGGATATCTCGGGGAAGTCATCGGGAAACACAGCCTGCACGACAACACATCTGGAAACGGACTCAGGCTGTTGGACTTCGGCTCGGGGCGGAACCTCTCTGTGGCTAGTACGAGGTTCCCACAGCTGAACATTTACAAAGGGTCCTGTCGATCTCTTGATCAAATAACCGTTAACCAGATTGATTACGTTGCGATCGACGTCAGACACTCCTCCAGTATTCTCGATATCCGAACCTTCCGAAGTGTAAACATCGACTTGAATCATCACCATGTTTTATCCAAGGTGAGAACCCGGATATCGAGAGAGCAGCGGAGTCGAGATAGACCAAAACGGTTTGACGTCGGAAAGCTACAATCGCAACCGATCGCTGGGAACTTTGCCGACCGAATGTCCCTGAAGCTCGCTCAGAGTTCGACGGTACTGCACTAAATATAGAAGAAGACTGGAAACGTTGTCAAGAAGCCATCAAAGAAGCTGCCACTGATGTGCTGGATTTCACGTCACCACCCAGGAACCCATGGTTTGACGACCAGTGCAAGTAAGCGCATAAAGCTAAACAATATGCCTATAATGCGAACAATGAGAGCTGTTCGCGAGCTCTACGAACGGAGACGAAGAGAGGAACACCGGCTTCTCAGAATAAACAAAAGGAGCATGAGAAGCGAGCGGTCGAGGAAATGGAAAGGTGTTATGGCAGGAATGAAGTCCGCAGCTATCCGGAGGATACAAGCCAAAATGGACAACTCGTAGTAGAGTCGCAGTCTGAGCTGAGAATCTGAAAGAATGACTTTTGCAGACTCCTTAACGGCGATGACGGCCCTAATGCCGCTGTTAGGCAGAATATTCCACTTAATTTGGACGACGATAGACAAGCATTCCGTCCCCCCGACTTAGACGAGGTGAAGGTAGTAATATTCAAGCTGAAGTCGAACAAAGCTGCTGGAGCGGACGAACTGTCCGCATAACTATTTAAAGCAGCTGGAGATGACCTGGTTGGGCGCATGCAGCACCTCATCTGTAAGATATGGTCGGAGAAAAGCATTCCCGATGGGTGCCATGTCAGCGTCGTTTCCCCGGTTCACAAGAAAGGATACCCCTTTGACTGTGCGAAACTACCGAGGGATTAGTCTCCGCACCAATTCAAGATATATATGTAGACAAAACATTACTTGTAAGAGTACATTCGGAAACTAAGTCAGGCGTGTCATTCGAAGCCACTGTTTGGTCACCTAAATGAGAGAGATGTGAGAAAAAAGTTTTGTAGACATCTTAACTCTCTGTCTTTCAGTTCCAATAACGTTTAAATGGCCTGCCGATATCTTATGGGTGACTGACATTCAGACGCTGTACACGTTAGAAGCGTAAGGATTGTTTTTTTTTACTTCCTTTCCATTTATTTTAAACCCTTGGTCAATAAAATGATTCCAAAGGAGTTTAATCAAATGTCAATGCCACTGGTTTCTCCGCTAGTAGCTCTGCAATCATTTCATGTATTGCCTTTGATTGCATTCTGATGTCGCGGGATGAAGGAGCGACTATTGCTCTTAGTTGGATTGTTGGGATTGTTCCCGCCTTCAACTTATATCCATTATTTTTGCAAAGGCCTGTTATAAAATTGTGACTTAATATGTAAGTAAATAAACAAATCATATTGCCCCTTTCAAATTGTAAGTTTCTTTCAAAACTATCCGCAGTGAAATGTGCACTTATCCTTTCTCCTGCATAAGTGAATCCACTGCTTCCGTAGGATGTTGTGTTTCGGAACCGAATAAAACCGTACATTCGGTTTTCCCTTGTTGTTGTTTGCATTGCAGCCAAACACAGCACACTCCATTTTCAAAAATGTCTCTTTATTGAATTGCTAATAAATTACAAAATACTTTTCTTTTAATTTTTTTCAAATAAACGCGCGGAAATCGCAGTCAAACCTGACATCCGTATATAAAAAGTAAACATCCGTTGTCTCAGCCTACGTCATCACAAATTGACAGAAGGTGACAGACATGCGCAATGCGTAATCTGTATTTCTATCATTCTTGCTTATGAAATATGTAGAAGAACCGGAAAGTAACTCGTGGTGAAAAGTCGCACATTTGGGAAAAATTTATTATCAATTGATGTTCCGAGTTACGCGTATTATAATTAAAATAAATATTTGGTGTTACATATTATTCTTACAAAATGTTATTTTTATTGTCGAAATGACATCGATTGAAAGGTGTTGTAATCAATAAAAATAATGAAACTTAACACAAAAAAATAAATTACACATATTTCGTGCAATGAAAATAACAACAATAAAAATACAAGGATTATATTTTGCGAAACATCTTTGTCTAATTTAACTCAGAGCGAAGATATATGACAATTGTAACACATTAAATATACTTAAAACAATTAAGTCGCTTCAAAATGAAAACATATTTACAAATTCAAGATACCTTTTGAGTATTATTTCAGGCGATAAGAACACAAATAATTTCAGACATAATATTACAATAATTATAAGATTGATACATATGTATAGAAAAAGGGTTTTAGTGTTTAAAATCAGTAGCAGTTATTCAGTGTTTTGTAATTTTCAATAGTTCATAAAAACTATTAAGCAAATTTTTGCGTTTGAACTAAGTTTATGTATATATTTTATTTTTGATATAATCATACAATTTTTAAGTATATTGCTTTTGTGATGCAACTTCTGCCTTACAAACATCATTTCTGAACGCAGCTATCGTCCACCATTACTTTGCGTTGGAAAACACTATACCTTCTCTCTTCCAATTTTTTGATTTCTATGCCCTCTCCTTCTAACAGTTTGAAGAGTGAGGAGAACAACCAACTAGGCAGTTCACACGTATTCTGATTTAAAAACAAAAAAATTATGGCTGTGAATCAGCTGTTCAGGAGGGGAAATGTTATAAAAGCGCAAAAAAAATGAATTCAAAGGCGGCAGACGAGGGAGTTGACTGTCTCCCTATTGATCTCTGGTAGAAAACTACCACAAAGTAATGGCTGCCGATACACACGTTCAGAAATTTACCTTAAGTAGAAATGTGTCTTCGACAGGAATAAAAGAACCCTTCCACAAAGAAAACACGCATACTATTTTATTTCAATTATTTCGTTCAGCTGATTACTTCCAAAGATCAAGTTCAGGCATATGCTTTAAGTTTCCCTACAAAATAGGCAAAATGGCGGCTAATTCGTCAATTTTTGCCCTCAATAGTGTCAAACACTCGTTAATTGCCCCCTGTTCATGAATTAGTCGACCATTTTGTGTACATTCAACATAAAGCGTTCGGAAAATATACTACAAAAGGCTGGCGAAAGTTTCTGTAATCAAACCTTTAAACAGGATTTATTTCTAATAAATGGATAATGTGATAGCATTTATATAACTTATAGAATATGTACCAAAACAAGAGAGTAACGCGTGCTGAAAGTCGCACATTTGTAAAAGACGAATTACGCGTATTATAATTAAAATAAACATTTGGTGTTATGTATTACAGGGGGGCATGGAACTGTTCACGCGAGGCAATGTTGTTAATTGGGCTCAACAAGGCAAGATGCCGAGACTATCCCGTTAGTGCACAGGTCAAATCGACATACAGCCTCCACCCGGCGCCCCACGGATAGCCACCACAACACCCGTTGTATGGTAAACCAATGTATGCAGCGAGCCTGGCCAACCAGTCTGTTGGTTGAAAACGATGAAAAAAAGCGATATTTACTATAGCGATTGCAAAAAGTCTTGAGCTACGACCCCGTCAACGAACGGTTCTTGATAATCCGAATCAAGACTAAATTCGGGAACAGCAGCATAATTTGCGCTCACGCCCCGACAGACGAGAAGGATGACAACATCAAGGATTTCTTATAAGGAAAATACGATCGATGCCACGGCTACGACACCAAGATCGTTCTAGGAGACTTCAACGCTCAGCTGGGAAAGGAGGATATCTCGGGGAAGTTGGACTTCGCCTCGGGGCGAAACCTTTCTGTGGCTAGCACGCGGTTTCCACACCTGGACATTCACAAAAGGAACCTGGCGATCTCCTGATCAATCAACCGTCAACCAGATTGATCACGTTGCGATCGACGTCAGACACTCCTCCAGTATTCTCGATGTCCGAACCTTCCGAGGTGCAAACATTGACTCGGATCATCACTTTACTGTAGCCAAGGTAAGAACCCGGAGTCGAGAGAGGCCAAAACGGTTTGACGTCAAAAAGCTACAATCGCAGCTGATTGCTGGGAACTTTGCCGACCGAGTCTCCCGGAAACTCGCTCAGAGTTCGACGCTTCCTGCACCAAGCATAGAAGAAGAATGGAGTTATTAGGAGAGTTTTGACAGCTGTCAAAGTGATCTACACAAGTTTTTCTTTTTGTGCTGCATAATTTTTTTTTTTTTTTTTTTTTTTGAAATAATATAAAGTGTGAATACTCATTAACCTGTGAATCTTCTTCAAAGAATTGTGCGCACTTTAGTTCTACAAACAATTGGTGATCACATCGCAGCAATGGCCGTTGGAAACATGTCTGTTGAAGATCTTAAAGTAATTCTTGATGAAATACTGTCATCGAAGCTCAAGGACCTTGCGACCAAACAAGATTTTCAACAAATTGCTTCTGAAGTGCAGATCCTTAAAACGCAAAATACCATTCTTGCCGATCGGTTAACTGCAACAGAAAGGTACTGCCACACCTTGGAACGCCAGTTGGAGGTGCTCTCACAAAAGCAAAACGAAGATTCCGTTGTTTTGCATTTCCCAGCAGAGGGGATAACCGACAAGGTTGACTTTGCAAAACAAACCTGTGTCGGTCTTCTCAACCTACAAGGAAACGCAACATTGCCGATTAGAAGCACAAGGGAGTTCACCAACCCGACAACTAAGAAATCCACGGTTGTATTACATTTTCACCCCAGCGATACAACAAACAAACTCATGTCTGCGGCTCCTAAGTTAAAAGGTTCGGGTATTGTAATCCATCGAGAACAATCTCTTATCACACGCCAAAAGAGAAAATCATTATATGGCACCAAAACAGCACTACGAGAGTTAAACCCGGCGGTTAAAATGACGATAAAAGGAGTTAAACTACTGACAAATGACTCCTTATTTTCATTTAACCTGACGCGAGGACTTCTTATCAAAACAAAAGATGAATTGGAACTTATCAAAATGACGTTTGGTGACAGCGGCTTGCAATACTTTGACGTCTCCATTGACACGGCGGTCCAACAAAGCAACACTATAGTGCCACTCCATTCACAACGTGTGCAAGAACGAGAAAGTAGCAGTATGGTGCTCCGTAATCAACGAAGTCAACGTAGCCAACGAAGCCAACGCAAATAGGATAGGGTTGCCGTCTGTCCAAGTAATTCTATAAACTTAAATATTTTATCTTATAACGTCTCAGGACTTAAAAACAAATTATTATTTGCCGATTTTTTTAAATTCATCTCAAATTATGATATTGTAATATTATTAGAAACTTTTATTGAAGAAGGCAATGAAGTGCAATTTATGAAATATTTTGGCAAATTTAGTGTGAAATGTATTCCTGCTGTAAGAAACAATGTATTTGGCAGAGCAAGTGGTGGAATTTTATGTGCAGTCAAATTGGATATTAATAATTTTGTAAAATTTGAAATAGTCGATGGTAGATTAGCTATTAGGGTTAATTACAGGCATGAATCTTTCTTTATTATCCCTACATATTTAAACTATAATAACTGGATACAAGAACATAATGAACTTTTGAACTTTCTAAATGCTACGGGATATTGCAATATTATGATAGTGGGTGATCTGAATGCGAGAATAGGCAGCTTTCAAAACACCGTGCCGATGTTAAGGGAAGATCTCTTCAGTTTTAGAAGTGCAAGAGAAACCTTAGATAATGTGTTAAACGCTAATGGTAGACGTCTCATAAGTCTAATTGAAGACTTCGGTTTTATTGTTCTTAACGGAATCACGAATAGTGATTGCAAAGGGTAGCTAACATTTGTTTCAGGTCAAGGTTGTTCAGTGATTGATTACTGTCTAATTAGAGGTGATTGGCTTAATATTGTAGATAACTTTGCAGTTTTTGTGTTTTTTTGTTTTTGTTTTTATTTTTTTATTTTTTTTTTTTTGATATTTTGTTATATTTTTGGTTTCTTTACATCTACCTTAGCCTATGTGAATTGGCCGTAGTGACTTAACTATACCGTCTTTTTACTTCAAGTTGTTAGCGGCATCGAATGTCACTACGTCTCTAATTCGACGTGGAAGATGATAGGAAAGGCTTACCTATCCTGTATCAGGCCTTTCGCGTCCAAATAGAGAAAAGCTTCAGGCGGAAAAAAGCCGCTAAGGCGTACTCTCTCATGGCCCAAAGAGCAGTCTGTTGGTTGAACGAACAATGTGACTGCAGATCAACTTAATAATAAAATTATCTATCAACATAAGGTTTGCCTCGTTGTACAAAATCTCGTTCTGGTAGAATTTCTTCAGGCTCGAAGTCACCGCCTCTCGAATACTCTCATCTTTTCCATTTGGGAAGGACAACAATATACCATGATTGGCCGGATATGAGGCATGTAGTAGATTACCTTTACTCTAGTATCAAGTTGACTGCTGTAAAACAAGGCTCTAACTTATCCAAGGCATTCTTAGCCCTGGTCAGAGCTGTATCTACGTGGACACCACCATATTAAAACTGTCCAACCAGATGCCTAGATCGTACTACACTTTCCACGGTCAACGGGCATCCCAGTGGGTCAACTATGCTGAACTTGCGCCAGTTCATTTTCGGCTCTGAAAAGAATAGTTTCACACTTCTGGTAGTTGTTTTTAAATTCCAGTCGTCGCAAAATCGTTGAATTGCATAGAAGTCACTCTGAAAAAATATTTATTTCTTCTACCTTTGGACCTGATCTGTACGCGATTAGATTACCGGCAGACGCTATTATATTAGACATAGAACCTATAAGGTCGCTAGGGAATATAGTGAATAAGATCGGTGAACCCATCGCCTCTTGTTGCAGCCCATTTTTTATATGGAACGCACTTATGGACAACAATCTTAATTTTTCACAACTAACTTCTTACCTGTTACCATGTCGCAGATCACATATAGCAATGTTTTATGAATGCCGAGCCTGATTAACTTGAGGAAGAGACCTTCTAGCCAAACGGTGTAGAATGCGTTTTGTCAATCAAGCGGGTCTCTGTGCACTGTGTCTTATTTCTATTTAACTGAATAGCGGAAACCAGTTTTGAAACGGCATGAATGGTGTCGTTCCCTCCCTTAAGCCAAACTGATTTTTCGGTATAATTTGTTTTTATTCAGCCCATTTTTTTAGAGCTTTAATGACTATCTTCTCAAAAACTTTGCTTATGCAATGGAGAAGACTTATATACCGGAGATTCGTCGGGAAGGAGATATTTTTGTCGCGCTTTGGAATTAGCTGTACCACAGCTGTTTTCCAATGCGCCGGGTAAAACGTATTACTCATCTCATTGATAAACAGGGTTCAACAGATGGCAAATGGCGCAGAACGATATTTGGTATCCCATCTATTCCCACTGATTTTTTCTTCTTCAGTGAGTTGAAAATACCCTGCAGTTCACCTTTGGAAATAAGGACAGAATTGTGTCCATCATCGGCCACAACATTATTTGCCAAAATGTCGTCACTTATCTCGGATTCTCGATCGCCATTGACTTATTTCGTTCCGAAGGTAGAAGTGGTTCCGCAAGGCTCTGTTCTCCAGGTTGTGGTTAGGACTACGAGTTTTGTTGACCGTGTACACTCTCTGTAAAACAGCACCATTTGCTTTCAGCTTCTCCTGGGGATCCTCAACTACGAAAAAGTCGTTGTCAAGCACTCACCTATCTGGACCGTTTCCAACTGTTCTCAGAAGATTCGCGTTGTCTGTTGTTCTGTCAAGTCGAACATTCTGAATGTCATTATGGTCTTTCTTCCGGAAGATTTGTTGGGTTGTTGGATTGTACTGCCCAAATAATATTGTCCCAATGCAAGCTACAGCAAGAGAAACCTTAGATAATGTGTTAAACGCTAATGGTAGACATCTTATAAGTCTAATTGAAGACATCGGTTTTATTGTTCTTAACCGAATCACGAATAGTGATTGCAAAGGGTAGCTAACATTTGTTTCAGGTCAAGGTTGTTCAGTGATTGATTACTGTCTCATTAGGGGTGATTGGCTTAATATTGTAAATAACTTTGCAGTTTTAACAGCTAACTTTTCGGTTCATTTGCCGATAGTGACGTCTCTAAAATTTTCAAATCTGGAACGTAACCCGCCATGCATTACTCTTAAGAGAATTAAATGGAGAGACAGCTACGTTAGGCAGTATGTAAGAAAACTTGGTAACATGACAGCTTGTTTCTCAGATTTTGCCAGCCTTACAGGCGAACAAATGCTAGGTCTATTCACGCAATCTATTACTGCCTCTGCTTGCCCAACTTCTTCTAATGCGGCTGATAACTCAGCAATATGGTTTGATGGATTGTGCAGAAAACTTAGAAGTAAGTCTTTTGCACTGTTAAACTTATTTAGAAAAACTAAAGCTGATGTGTTTAGGTTGCTTTACGTTGAAGCGAATAAAGCATACAAAAAAGTTTGCAAGGTCAAACAGGGAGAGTATTATAAACAACTTGCTTATAAATTGAAAAGTGTAACGACACGAAGTCGTTCTGGAAAACGGTCAGAATGCTAACTGGAAGTGGATCAGTGGTTACTTGCGCCATAAGCTCTGAAGTACTGGCAAACTATTTTAGACAATTACTAAGCCCCGCGGATGGTCAAGTAAACTTTCAGTACGCCCTCCCTAACGTCTCGGACCCTGTGCTAGACGCCCCAATCTCGATGATGGAGTTAATTGGAACTCTAAGTAAAATGAAAAAAAATAAAGCTCCCGGGTTGGATGGTATTCCAGTCGAGTTTTTACAAAACCTCACCCCTGATTATCTGGAATGGTTACTGCTGTTTTACAATCAGTTGTTAGAGTCCGAAATAATGCCGGAAGTGTTTCTTAAGTCAGTAATCTATGGTGTCTTTAAAAAGGGGGATACTAACGTACCGGAAAATTATAGAGGTATTTCCCTTCTGTCGGCGTTCAGAAAAGTCTTCACCCAAATATTATACCATAGGTTGACTATTTGGGTGGAGACCAACGAGCGTCTTAGTACTTTCCAGGCAGGATTCCGGTCTGGGCTGTCAACTGTTGATCAAATTTTTGCATTAACAGTGACGGCTCGAAGATTTAAAGAGCGAGGAAGAAAGCTTTACGCTTTTTTCGTAGACTTTAAAGCCGCCTTCGATACAGTCAATAGGAACTCGCTGTTGTACAAACTTTCGTCCCTGGGACTTTCAACAAAGTTCATAAGAGTTTATAAAGCACTTATCACACAAAACTCTGCTGCTGTGTGGAATGGTATTAGCTTGTCAAACTTCTTCAATGTCAAAACAGGGGTTCCCCAAGGTTGCGTGCTCAGCCCACTTTTGTTTGCGCTGTACGTAGATGATATAACTACATTCTTACCGGGAGGAGTTACAGTTGGCGATGTACAGGTTAAAGTTTTGCTGTATGCTGACGATTTAGTTATTTTGGCTGAAGATCCACAGGCTCTTCAACTGCAAATAAATAAATTGAAAAGCTACTGCGATCTTTGGGACTTAAAGATAAACACCTCTAAATCAAAAATTATGGTTTTTGGCACTGGTAACAGGACTGCGCATGAAAATTGGACTTTGGGGGGTGAGCCGATCGAAGTTGTCAAAGAGTTCAACTACCTGGGTTTTGTTTTAAAATCGAATCTTGATATGAGCGCACATGTCCATAAGAAAACGGTAGCGGCAAAGACAGCAATTAATCTGATGTGGAAAACTATCTTTGGTAACCAACGCATCGGTATCGGGTCAAAGTTCAAGGTGTTCAATGCTACGGTGAATGCATGTCTCTGTTATGCAAACCAAATATTTGGCTTTAAGTTCTTTGAAGAGTATGAAATTGTCCAGCGATTTTTCTTCAAGCGAATTTTTAAACTTCCCCCAACAACTCCCTCATACGCTATCTACGTGGAATCTGGTCTGCCGCAGATTTACCATCAAAATTTGAAGGCAAATGCGGACTATTTAATTAAAGTTATGCGTAGGCCGAACAGTAACCTCTCAAAGAGGCTTATGAAGATGGCGCTTCGATATAATATATCTCCTTTTAAAGAATGGCATGAACTTGCAACCACACATGGCATTGTACTTAGACTTACTGAGGCAAACTCAGATGAATGGGAGGATAAACTGTACGAATGTATAAGAAAAGACGATGAAAAGATGTATCTAGATTGCTTAGATCGAGCTCGTACTTCCTCGTCCAGATCTATGTACAAGCTTCTTAACCATACACTAGGACCCAGTAACTACTTTAAAACAGAACTCTCAAATAGACAAATTAGCACTATTTTTAGGGCTAGAACTGAACTGCTGAGTCTAAACTACATACCGCACCGGCAAGATGTTAACGCTACCTGCACACTTTGCAATCGCAATGAAGTTAAAAATATATACCATTTTATCGCGGTATGTCCTATATTACTAGAACTACGTTTATTTTATTTCTCAAAAGTATCTCTTACACTTGAAGAAACGAAGAATATACTGAACGGCGCGGAGGGGTGGAACCTGCTCTATCGTTTTTGTACGCATGCCTTGAATTACCGTAATAGCTTCATCTAACAGTAAGGTATATCATTTGTATAACTTAAAGTATATTAATTTGGCTCATTGTATTACAAGTATCTTAGATAATGTCAATCTCCGACAGACGGCGTTTTGCCATGTTGACTAACATTTCTTTTTCTATTACTAATTGTTAAAATGAAGACCAATAAAGAATGTTTATAATAATAATAATAATAATAGAAGAAGAATGGAAACGTTGTCAAGAGGCCATCAAAGATGCTGCCACTGTTGTGCTGAGTTCCACGTCACCAACCAGAAGGAACCCATGGTTTGACGACGAGTGCAGGCAAGAGCACGCAGTTAACAAGACGCCTATAAGGCGACGCTGCATCGAACAACGCGGGCTGTTCGTGAACTCTACGAACAGAGAAGAAGGGAAGAGCACCGGCTTCTCAGAAGGAAGAAGAAGGAGCATGAGAAGCGCGCGGTCGAGGAAATGGAAAGGTGTTTTGGCAGGAATGAAGTCCGAAAGTTTTACCGAAAGGTAAAACAGCTATCCGGAGGATACAAGGTTCGGCCCAAGGCCTTCTTCTTCTTCTTCGGATGGCGCTACAGTCCGCGGTGGACCTGGGCCTCAACCAACATGCCTCTCCAGCTAGCACGACCTCTTGCCAGCTGTCTCCAATTGCGCACTCCAAGATGGTTGAGGTCCTTTTCCACTTGTGTGCGCCATCTCAGTCTAGGACGTCCTCTGTTGCGTTGTCCCTGTGGTTCGGATTCGAAAACTCTTCGGGCCGGAGCAGTGCTGCCCATGCGCTCTACATGGCCTAGCCACCTTAAGCGTTGTATCCGTAGACGCTTGACAAGGCTCATGCCGCCGTACAGCCCATACAGTTCGTGGTTGAATCTTCTCCTCCAGATGCCATCAACGCAAACAGGACCAAAAATCGCACGCAGAACTTTTCTCTCGAAGAGACCAATGGCTTCCTCATCCGCTTTTAGTAGCGTCCAGGTTTCTGCGCCGTAAAGCAGGACTGGGATGATCAAGGTGTTGTACAAAGTCACTTTGGTCGTTCGGGAGAGGGCTTTATTACTCAATTGCCTCTTGAGCCCAAAGAAACAGCGATTGGAAAGAGTGATTCTGCTCTTGATTTCGGTACTGATGTTGTTGTCCCTATTCACCGCGGAGCCGAGATAGACAAAGTCCTTCACTACCTCGAAGTGTCTGCTGCCCATAGTGACGCTCTGTCCGAGACGTCGATGTTCTGCGTCCTTCTTCGATGACAGCATATACTTCGTTTTGCCCTCGTTTACCACCAGTCCCACTTTAGCCGCTTCCGTTTCACTGCTAGAAAACGCCTCATTGACGGCTCGCTGAGTTCGGCCGATCACGTCAATGTCATCCGCATAAGCTAGCGATTGAACGGACTTGTGGAAGATCGTGCCTCTGGTGTTGACGTGTGAGTTCCGCACGATCCCCTCAAGGATGATGTTAAAGAAGTCGCATGACAGCGCGTCGCCTTGTCTAAATCAAGGCCCAAGGCCTGCCGGGACCAAAATGGACAACTAGTAGTAGAGTCGCAGTCTGTGCTGAGAATCTGGAAATATCATTTCTGCAGCCCCCTAAACGGCGATGACGACCCAAATCCCGCTGTGAGACAGAATGTTCCACTCAATTTGGACGATGATAGACAAGCATTCCGTCCCCCCGACTTAGACGAGGTGAAGATAGCAATATCCAAGCTAAAGTCGAACAAAGCTGCTGGAGCGGACGAACTGTCCGCATAACTATTTAAAGCAGCTGGAGATGACCTGTTTGGGCGCATGCACCAGCTCATCTGTAAGATATGGTCGGAGGAAAGCATGCCCGATGAGTGGAATCTCAGCGTCGTTTGCCCGGTCCACAAGAAAGGAGTCCCCTTTGACTGCGCCAACTACAGAGGGATTAGTCTCCTGAACATCGCATACAAGACCCTATTTGCCGTATTGTGTGAGCGTCTGAAACCATTTGTCCATGACCTGATAGGTCAGTATCAGTGTGGTTTCAGGCCAGGGAAGTCCACAGTAGACCAGATCTTCACATTACGGCAGATCCTGGAAAAGACCCAAGAAATGCAAATTGACACTCACCACCTATTCGTCGATTTCAAGGCTGCATATGACAATGTGCATAGAGACGAGCTATACAGTGCCATGTCTAGTTTTGGAATTCCTACCAAACTCGTCATATTGTGTAGGATGACGATGGAGAACTCCCGCTGCTCCGTCAAGGTCGGTACCGAACTCACCGAGACCTTCAATCTCAAAAAAGGTTTTAGACAAGGCGACGCACTGTCATGTGACTTCTTTAACATCATCCTCGAGAAGATCGTGCGTAACTCACAGGTCAACACCAGAGGCACGATCTTCCAGAAGTCAGTTCAATTACTAGCTTACGCTGATGACATTGACGTGATTGGACGAACACAGCGAGCCGTCAATGAGGCCTTTGCTGGCATTGAAGCGGAAGCGGCTAAAATGGGTCTAGTGGCAAATGAGGGCAAAACGAAGTACATGCTGTCATCAAGGAAGGACACACAACATCGACGTCTCGGACGGAGCGTCACACTAGGCAGCAGAAACTTCGAGGTAGTCAAGGACTTCGTCTACCTCGGCTCCGCGGTAAACAGGGACAACAACATCAGTACCGAAATCAAACGCAGAATCACTCCTGCCAATCGCTGTTTCTTTGGGCTCAAGAGGAAATTGAGTAATAAAGCCCTCTCTCGAAGGACTAAGCTCGCTTTATATAACAGCTTGATCACTCCAGTCCTACTTTATGCCGCGGAAACTTGGACGTTAGTAAAAGCGGATGAGGAAGCCCTTAATCTTTTCGAGAGAAAAGTCCTGTTTTCGTTGATGGCAGCTGAAGGAGAAGATTTAATAAATTTTTATTAGATTTAATGAATTGCAAAATGTCTTTTTTACTGTCCAAACGACATCTTTTCAATGAGAGCTGGTATAATCAATAAAAATAATAAATTTTAACCCAAAAACAAATATTAAACTTGTTTCATGCAATCAATATAAAACAATAAAAATAAAACGAATATATTTTGCGGAAGATTTTTGTCTAATTGACTCAGAACGAAGATGTACGACAATTGTAATACATTAAATATACTTAAAACAAATGAGAACATTTTTACAAATTTAAGATTAGGCAATAAGAAGAAAAAAATTACATACATAATATTTGTAAACAACTGTTATAGAATACGAGTTTTAGAATTCCAAATCAGTATTAAGCGTTTTGTAATGTTTAGGAGTTCATAAGTACTATTTAATAAATAATTACGTTTAAAATAAATTTATGTACTCTGTTTGTTTTTGAATTAGTCATAAAGTTTCAGGACTAATGCAACTACTACCTTACAAACATCATTTCTTTGTAATCGAAAAAACTATTACTTATCTATTTCAATTGTCTGATTTATATACCCTCTCCTTCCAACTGTTTGAAGAGTGAGTAGATCCACCGTACATGCAGCTCACACGTATTCTCATTTAAAAACAAAACTACCTTGTCTGTGAATAAGCTATTAAAGTGAGATGCTATAAAAACGCTGTCAAAATGAAGTGCGGGAGACGAACGAGTTGAATGTCTCTCTATTGGTCACTGCACAAAACTCCTTTCAATATAGTGAATATCACACATTTTTGCCTTTTAAACCGGTTTTGGTACAAAATAGTAATTCTGGTGAAACCGAACACCCGGTTAACAAAAAATCGATATACGCACCATAAGCATCCCTCGTTGGTCGTCTGGAAATTTTGGTCACATAACAATTTGTCTTCGCATTTGAATCCTATATTATCTAACACCTAAAACAAGAAGAGATTAATAACATTATATTATTCCAAGCGATTACTAGCGTTAAATCCTTGCAGTCATTTTGATACCACATTTCACTTGTTTATTGTTCGAAGACCTGTTCCATCTGTAGAGTTACTCTCACCAAAAGAGATTTTTAACCAAACTTCTCAGATACGAATTTTTGTGCATAAATGAATTAAAACTAGAGACCCATAGGGAGACAGTTAACTCCCAAGATATACAGAATACAAGATAGGGGATTTCTGTCATTAATTTTGTTCTCTCGTTCTGTCAACTGACGTCACCTGCCGAACCGAAATTGACATTTATGTTGGCTCGAAGTATTTAAAGTGTATTTTGAATCTGTTGTGAATAGTTTTCAGTAAAAGTTTAATTAAAAAATGGCAATTTGTGCAGTATTCGGATGTAACAACAATACGAAAAAGCACCAAAGTAAGAGCAAAGAAAATAATGGTGAAAAAATCAAGATTCTTTCGATTTTCGCGAGATGCTAAAATGGCAAAAGTTTGCCAAACTAAGTGTGGACGAAAAGACAAATTTAATTTAAAAAATGCGTATATATACTCAAAACATTTTAATAAAGACCAGTTTACACGTAATTTACGACATGAACTGTTGAAATATTTTCCCGAAAAAGCCAGAATATTAAGAAACGATGCAGTCCCCTCAGAAGATCGTCCATGTACAACTTTTATGTCCGTTGAGAAACAAGAACTGAATGCTGAAAGGGAGGAAGGGATTCAACGGCGAAATAACCAAGCTATGGTGCAATCTTTGCTGAATGAATGAGCAAGGAAGAAGACCACATTGTAGAGGAAGACCACATCGTTGAAGAAAATTTGGAACAAATAAAAAAAAAATTTGGAGTAAATAAGTAAATTTGAATTATTTCACGTACATTACATTTCTTATTTTTGTAAAATATTTAGACCTAAAGAACAGGAGTTACAGGATATAATATCAAACCTGCAAACTCAAATTAAATCGCTCCAGAGTTAAAAAGAATCATTGCACGCACAAGTTCTCAAGTTAACCCACGAGAATTATATGCTACGGCAGGAGTGCAATGCAACAGGGAATATTTTTTCAACAACACAGAAAAAATACGTGCCAAAGGAGGGCTGTACGATCATCCGAGCTAACTAGAGTTTAAGTACCGTTTAAGCTCGTATTTAGTCGGTAGAAATGAAGGTTCGATATCTTATGCTGCGAATGTAGTAGCACTCGTTGAACCAGAAACTAAAACGGCAACAGATTTTCACGCCGACAATGAGAAGATGTATAAAGAAATTTCTTTAATAACATCAGTTCTTCTTTCTGCTCTAGTTGACGACGAAAACATCGAAGAAAAGGACTCAGGTGCCATCATCGAAGAGGACATGGTGGACATCAAATATGACGCCTTGGGGTATCTACTAAATCGGTTCAAAGCGAAGGTTGCTAGACATGTATTCCGAGAGAGTGGATGGAAACATCGGAATGACTTGGACAGACGTGATAAGTGAAGGAATGCTACATAAGTCGAATTTAGCATTTATGGATGAAATTCAATATTCATATAATAATAAATATATCAGTATAAGGTATTTAACGATTAAAATAATAAAAATGTATTAAAGCCAGGAATTAATTATATTAATGATATGTTAGATCTAAGTTCTGAATGTTCTTTGAACCCCATTATTATTAAAGTGTTTTTTAGGTGTAAGATGTACTTCATTATAAATTGCAATTGAAAAGAAAATTAATTCGAATAGGTTCATAGAAATTTAAAATAACAAAGTAATGTATGTATATTTTGTAAATATTTATGCGCTAAAAATAATTTAACAAAAGAAAACTAAAAATAATTTCATTGTTTATAAAATAACACATTACTTTCATTTAATTCATGCCGCAGATGATACATATTCAAACACTACTTCGAGTTTCTAATCTAATTCTACACCCAATTGTAAGTTAAGACTCGGCAAGTACACGGAAGTACACTCAATTCTCTTTTTATGCGAATCTTTTTTATGCGGGTTTGAAGGTATGCGATTTTTACTGAGAATCTAATTCTGAATTTTATGTACAAGATTTTGAAGTTATGCGTTGTTTTTCTATAGTTTTGTTTTTGTTTTTTGGGCATATTTTATTAAATATCTAATGTTATCTGATTTTAATTCTAGAAAAATACTTAAAACTAGCTTACATTTATCATAACAGTACTTCTTAAATCTAACTTACTGACCATTTGCAGGTGTTCTAAGCTATTCTCGATTTTTTTTTTTAATTTGCCTTTGGGCATACTTGCAAGTAAAATTTTGTTTGTAATAATTACATTTTTTTTTTCCAAGAAAAGTTATAAAAACTTGGACCCGAGCCTAAATCTAAGCCTAACCTAACCTACCTTAAATGTAAACTTAATAAAAACTTAGCTAAACTATGCCCATATCAAAGTACGGACGTGTGTACCATGGCGTATGTAGAATTTATATGCTTGACATATATAGCTAATACGCCATAGTGCACCTTTTTTTGTATTTTTATTTTTTATTAATTAATTTTTTTTTTTTTTATAATTTTATTACCTTACGTACTAGCTTAAAAACTATGTCAGTTGGCCACAAGGAGAACTTTAAATTTAATGTAGTCTCCTTTCGCGCGTTGGCGGGAGCTGGTTTTGGTGCAACCACCAGTAGAAGTGTCGTTCTCTGGCGGACTGCGCCCTATCTCGGGCGGAAATCGCCCTACTGAATCGAAGAAGTTCCTCGTGGCTACGAGCGACGTCCGGTTCGTATTGGAGCCACCTATCCACTGTTCGGCGTACGACATGGAAGATGATAGGACATCCTTCCGTGTTCTGAATCAGCCCTTTCGAGTCTAAGTAGAGAAACGCTTCAGGAGGTATGAATCCGTTCAGGCGCACCTTTTCATGGTACATGAAGTTGGGGTAATACGCCCCAAAGATCAGACTGTTTGAAGAAGTCATCGCTCGTGCAATGTGCCCACGAGTCAGCTTAATAATGAAATTATCTATCCTAATTAGATTTGCCTCGTTATACAGAACCTCGTTGGGATAGAATTTCTTGTAATCGGATTCAGGTGTTCGATACAACCGGAGGCAGGCCCGGAGACATTGCCTCTCAAACACCCTCATCTTTTCCATCTGAGAAGGACTCAGATTGAACCACACTGGGCAACCGTACACCATGATTGGCCGTATGAGAGCCATGTAGCAGATCACCTTTACTCTGGTATCAAGTTGGCTGCTGTAAAACAACCAACTTGCCGCAGCAAAGGCTTTCTTAGCTTTTGTCAGAGCTGTATCTGCATGCTTACCACAGTACAAGTACTGGTCCAACCAAATGCCAAGATATCTAACTACATTTTGCACAGTTAACGGCTGGCCCCGCGGGTCAAATATGCCGAACTTGCGCCAGTTTTTCTTCGTGTCCCTTGAGGCTCTGGATAGCGGAGTTCTAAAGAGGATAGTTTCGCACTTCCGGAAGTTGATCTTCAACTTCCAGTCGTCGCGAAATCGCTGAATTTCGTCAAAGTCATGCTGCAACAAGTTATTTATAACTTCAATTTTCGGGCCTGATCTGTACGCTATGAGATCATCGGCGTACGCGATTAAATGCGGCATGGAACCAATAAGATCGCTAGTGAATATAGCGAAAAGGATCGGTGAACCAACGGCACCTTGTTGCAAACCATTTTTTATGTGAAATACGGTGGTGGATGTAATGTTGCCATTTTTCACAACAAACTTCCTACCTGTAATCATATCATAGATCATATACAGCATTGTCTTATCTATGTCTAGTCTGACTAACTTGAGGAAAAGGCCTTCTAACCAAACGGTGTCGAACGCCTTTTCCATGTCTATCAGGCAAGCACCTGTGCATTGGTTATTGTTCTTGTTCCACTGAATGTCGGATACCAATTTGGACGCGGCATGTATGGTATCATGCCCCGCTCTAAAGCCGAATTGGTTGTCCGGTATAATTTGACGTTCCTCGGCCCATTCTTTTAGTGCTCTAATGACAATCTTTTCAAAAACTTTACTTATGCACGGAAGAAGACTTATAGACCGGAGGTTTGTCGGGATGGAAGTATCTTTGTCCTTTTTCGGAATGGGCTGTACCACAGCTGTTTTCCAATGCGCCGGGTAATATGCGTTACTCAGCGCATTGTTAAACAGGGTTGTATATACATCTACTGCCTCAGAGGGTAGACTGCGCAGAACAATATTCGGTATCCCATCGATTCCTACTGACTTCTTCTTCTTCAGTGAATTAAAGATGCCTTGGAGTTCATCCTTCGAAATAAGGATGGAACTGTTTCCATCATCGGCGACGGCATTATTTGCCAGAAGATCGTCACTGAACCTGGTGAAACCCGGATTCTCGGATCGCCATTGAGTTATCTCGGTACTTAGTTGGAAGTGGTTAAGCTTGGCTCTGTCTTCCAAGTCGTTATTTGGACAAAGAGGTTCATTGACCGTATATACTTCCTGGAAGACAGCTCCAATTACTTTCAGCTTCTCCTGGGGATCTTCGACTACAAAGAAGTCGTCGTCAAGTACTGCCCCATCTGGATCGATGTCTACTGTCCTTAGTAAGTTGGCGTTGTCTGCCGTTCTGTTGAGTCGGACAGTTTGGATGGCGTTAAAACCTTTCCTCCGGAAGAAGCCCGAATCTTATTGCCCCAGTACAAGTTTACAGCTAGTCTGTATTGCTGGTGGAGCAATTGCTGAATTAATTTGATCTGCGACTTTAATGACCGTATTTCATCATTCTGCGGATCTGTAAACCGTCTGTACAAGAGTTTTAGTCTTGACAGTAGTCTACTTTTTTGCACGTGAAGTGCGTCTATCTCGGCGTTCCGGTAGATGTCGCCAGCATCCTTTGGTGTCAGCGTAGGAATAGTCTTTTTCATTGTTCGTTTAATGGTCTCGTCCATTTGTATTAAGTACCTGTCAACCTCTTCGTTTGTCAAATTTCTGTTCGTTGGTGGAAAGATTGCATTCGAACGTAGTTCTTTTTTTAAGACTCTGGAGAAACGTGGCCAACGTGCCTTGTTATAGTTGTAAGGATACGTATGGACATATCTCTCCAGTTCCTCCAGCTCGTTCGGGAGCTGAATAGCCGCGGCAAGACCACAGTGATCACTGTCGTACTCGACAGCGGTTAAACAGTTCCTTGTGCGTCGATCCACGTTCAAAATTGTGATTCGCTTATCTATGAGCATCACATCCAGATACGACCCACTTCGTGGAAAAGATGGTTTGTCAGTTGCAAGTAAGTCAAGCCTGAACTCGATACCATTCTGCTCTATCCACTCTAGGAGAGCGTTTCCCCTCTCGTTTGGAATTCTGTTACCCCATTCGCCGCGCTTTGCGTTTAAATCACCAGCAATAGCGAAAAAGTTTTCCTCCAGGTTTAAGCGAAGGCTAGTGAAGAGAGCCTCGAGCTCAGATATGAAAATTGAGTTTCGAGTGTCTGCCGCGTAGACTGCAATCACGAATAACCGCTTTCCACCTTGGAGAGGGATGCTCGCGATACAAGCCTCCAGCACACTAAACCTTCGCACAACATTGCTGTATACGACCTTATGATTTATGTTATTTTTTATTAAGAGGGCGACCCCACCCCCTCGAGAGGAATTAGGCCGGTCTCTTCTTATTACTTGGTAATTTTTGTACCTGAGGTTGCGCGTCTGGTTTAGCTTGGTTTCGCAAACCATCAGCACGTCAGGATTATGGGTTTGCAAGAAGTGAAAAAGCTGTATTTGTCGATCGATCCTTATCAGCGAATTGACATTCACTGCTAGGATCTTAAGGGGTCCTGCTGCGCGTGTAACCATTATATCTGTTGCGCATTTGGCTCGCTAAACAGCGCCGAATAGATAACGTCGACTCGGGCCGTTTGCTGTAGGAAACTGGTATGTAAATCTACCATCTGTTTCTGCAAAGCGATCATCTGCGCTTGCATTGACTGAATGGTGGTCAATACATCCTTTAAGTTAGGATCTGCCATAGGCTGTCTGGGCACTGTGACCGGAACAACCTTTGGCACTGTCTGTTCTGCCGGTTTTCTGCCTGATGCTATTTGAGCGTAGGTGATAGTCGGCGTAACAGCGGTAGTTGCAGCCTGGGCCACTGGCCTGGCTTCTACCGTTTTTGCGTTCCTTGTAGCCTTTACTCTTTGCCGGAGCTCTCGTATGCGAGGACAACCCCGATAAGTAGCGGGATGTCCTTTTCCTCCGCAGAGTACACAGCTGAGAAGGGCTCTATCTGTAACTTCTTCTTCGCCTAGACTGCATTTCCCTTTCTGGTGGGATTCAGTACATCTGGAACATCTGTACTGCATATTGCAGTTGTCCCTTGTATGTCCCAGCATCCGACACTGCGCACATTGAAGTACGTGGTCCGACTTTCTTAATGTTTCCCATTTAACAGCTAGAGAGCCTACGGATCGAATTTTCCTTAGGCTCTCGATTTTGCTGCCATGGGAGAGCTGAACCAGAAAGAATAGAAGTTTAACCTCCTTATTCTTCCTCGTAGCCGCAGTGTTGAAGGGCTTTACTCCTACGAAGTGGACCTCGTCGCTATTGTGGGCGCGCAGCTCCTTGAGGATCTCCTGCGGGTCAGTAGAAGGATCAACCCCCTTGAGGAGCATATTACGCATTTTTAAATTTCCCCAAGAAACTTAAGAAAAAACTTGGGAATAACATTCTTAAACTTAGCTTAAGTTAAGTTAAGTTAAGTTAAGTTAAGCTGCTTTGGTGGTTGTTGCTGTTGCTTTTGCTGCTGGAGATGTTGTTGCTTCTGCAGTTTTTGGGCTGCTTTAGAAGTAGAAGGCAGCTCCGCCTGGGGCTGGTCCTGCTGCTGTTTTTGTGTTTGTTGCTGCTGTTGTTTCATTTGATGTTGCTGCAGTTGTTTTTGCTTCCGTTTTTTTTTCTTCGGCGGCCTCATCAGCTGCGATTTTCGCTTTGAGGTGTTCAATGTGAGCAGTGAGCTCGTCACACCTCTTTGTACTCTCTTCCAGCTCTTTTATGTCCTCCGCCCTGTCCTCAGTGTCAGAGGAGGCGAGGAGATGGAAGGAGTTGTTACCCCACGTGTAACGCCCTTCGTAACCTTCAGATTGGTATTGAAGGGTTTCAATATCTTTGTCCGCTTTCATTGCTGTTGTTGGTGTTGGTTTGGAGCTTTTCCGAGTGGATGTTGCTCGGATGGGCGTCGCCTGTTTTTCTATAGTATTTTGTATGGGATTCCCCTTTTTAAATATATTCTGTCTATTCCAGTGATGATAATGATTTCGCGCCAGTTCACAAAATGTTGTGGGGTGTTATCAGAAAGTGAAGAAAATGACTAAATATAAAATTTTTATAAAACTACTAATTAAAGTAATGTGAAATAAATATATTTAATTAAAATAAAGTAATGTTATCTATTTGATTTGAATTACCAAATACTTTATACTCTGCTCAAAAATTCTCAGGTATCCTCATTCTTTATTAGTTGATATCGACTTTTCTTTGCGATTTTTTGGTCCTATGAACTTTTAAAAAATGTTGGAACGTAACCCTAATTATACAATGTAATTAATGTCTTTTTATATGATTTTTTGGTTTTATGCGTTTTTGAAAATAATGGAACGCATTCCTTCTTTTACACTACATTAGTGTATTTTTTTATGCGATTTTTTTTTTGTGCGGTTAGTTTTGGAACGTTTCTATTGCATAAAAAGAGAATTGAGTGTACATTACCTTCTATTCTGTATATCGTGGTTAACGCCCTCGTCTCTCACCTTTGAATACATTTTGTCAACGTTTTCTATAACATTTTCCTCCTCGAGCAGCTGATTCACAGAAAGGGATTGTTTGGGTTGAATGGGAGTGAGCTGCTTATAGGGTGGATCTTTTCACCACTCAAACTGTAAGAAGATGGCATATAAATCAAAGAATTGAAAGGGAGAAGAATATTAGAAAACTACCACAAAGTAATGGCTGCCGATACACGCGTTCAGAAATTCACCTTAAGTATAAATGCGTCTTCAACTGGAACAAAAAAAACCCTTCCAAAACACGCATACTATTTTATTTCATATGTTTCGATCAGCTGATTACTTCCAAGTACCAAGTTCATGCATACGCCTTAATTTTCCCCTACAAAATAGGCAAAATTGCGGCTAATTCGTCAATTTTTGCCCTCAATAGTGTCAAACAGTGGTTAATTGCCCCCTGTTCGTGAATTCGTACAATCAACATAAAGCGTTCGGAAAATATACTACAAATGACTGGCGAAAGTTTCTGTAATCGAACCTTTAAAAAGGATTTATTAATAATAAATGGATAATGTGATAGCATTTATATAACTTATAGAATATGTACCGAAACAAGAGAGTAACGCGTGCTGAAAAGTCGAACATTTGTAAAAGACTTATTATCAATTGATATTCCGAATTACGCGTGTTATAATTAAAATAAACATTTGACGACCAGTGCAAGTAAGCGCATAAAGCTAAACAAGATGCCTATAATGCGAACAATGAGAGCTGTTCGCGAGCTCTACGAACAGAGACGAAGAGAGGAACACCGGCTTCTCAGAATAAACAAAGGGAGCATTTGAAGCGCGCGGTCGAGGAAATGGAAAGGTGTTATGGCAGGACTGAAGTCCGCAGCTATCCGGAGGATACAAGGTTCGGACCAAGGCCTGCCGGGACCAAAATGGACAACTCGTAGTAGAGTCGCAGTCTGAGCTGAGAATCTGGAAGAATCACTTCTGCAGACTCCTTAACGGCGATGACGGCCCAAATGCCGCTGTTAGACAGAATGTTCTACTCGATTGGGACGATGATAGACAAGCATTCCGTCCCCCCGACTTAGACGAGGTGAAGATAGCAATATTCAAGCTGAAGTCGAACAAAGCTGCTGAAGCGGACGGAGTGTCCGCATAACTATTTAAAGCAGCTGGAGATGACCTGGTTGGGCGCATGCACCACCTCATCTGTAAGATATGGTCGGAGGAAAGCATTCCCGATGGGTGCCATGTCAGCGTCGTTTCCCCGGTTCACAAGAAAGGAGACCCCTTTGACTGTGCGAAACTACCGAGGGATTAGTCTCCGCAGCAATTCAAGATATGTATGTAGACAAAACATTACTTGTAAGAGTACATTCGGAAACTAAGTCAGGCGTGTCATCCGAAGCAACTGTTTGGTCACCTAACTGAGAGAGATGTGAGAAAAAAGTTTTGTAGACATCTTAACTCTCTGTCTTTCAGTTCCAATAACGTTTAAATGGCCTGCCGATATCTTATGGGTGACTGACATTCAGACGCTGTGCACGTTAGAAGCGTAAGGATTGTTTTTTTTTTACTTCCTTTCCATTTATTTTAAACCCTTGGTCAATAAAATGATTCCGAAGGAGTTTAATCAAATGTCAATGCCACTGGTTTCTCCGCTAGTAGCTCTGCAATCATTTCATGTATTGCCTTTGATTGCATTCTGATGTCGCGGGATGAAGGAGCGACTATTGCTCTTAGTTGGATTGTTGGGATTGTTCCCGCCTTCAACTTATATCCATTATTTTTGCAAAGGCCTGTTATAAAATTGTGACTTAGTATGTAAGTAAATAAACAAATCATATTGCCCCTTTCAAATTGTAAGTTTCTTTCAAAACTATCCGCAGTGAAATGTGCACTTATCCTTTCTCCTGCATAAGTGAATCCACTGCTTCCGTAGGATGTTGTGTTTCGGAACCGAATAAAACCGTACATTCGGTTTTCCCTTGTTGTTGTTTGCATTGCAGCCAAACACAGCCAAACACAGCACACCTCATTTTCAAAAATGTCTCTTTATTGAATTGCTAATACATTACAAAATATTTTTCTTTTAATTTTTTTCAAATAAACGCGCGGAAATCGCAGTCAAACCTGACATCCGTATATAAAAAGTAAACATCCGTTGTCTCAGCCTACGTCATCACAAATTGATAGAAGGTGACAGACATGCGCAATGCGTAATCTGTATTTCTATCATTCTTGCTTATGAAATATGTAGAAGAACCGGAAAGTAACTAGTGGTGAAAAGTCGCACATTTGGGAAAAATTTATTATCAATTGATGTTCCGAGTTACGCGTATTATAATTAAAATAAATATTTGGTGTTACATATTATTCTTACAAAATGTTATTTTTATTGTCCAAATGACATCCATTGAAAGGTGTTGTAATCAATAAAAATAATGAAACTTAACACAAAAAAATATATTACACATATTTCGTGCAATGAAAATAACAACAATAAAAATACAATGAATATATTTTGCGAAACATCTTTGTCTAATTTAACTCAGAGCGAAGATATATGACAATTGTAACACATTAAATATACTTAAAACAATTAAGTCGCTTCAAAATGAAAACATATTTACAAATTCAAGATACCTTTTGAGTATTATATCAGGCGATAAGAACAAAAATAATTTCAGACATAATATTACAATAGTTATAAGATTGATACATATGTATAGAAAACGGGTTTTAGTGTTTAAAATCAGTAGCAGTTATTCAGTGTTTTGTAATTTTCAATAGTTCATAAAAACTATTAAGCAAATTTTTGCGTTTAAACTAAGTTTATGTATATATTTTATTTTTGATATAATCATACAATTTTTAAGTATATTGCTTTTGTGATGCAACTTCTTCCTTACAAACATCATTTCTGAACGCAGCTATCGTCAACCATTACTTTGCGTTGGAAAACACTATACCTTCTCTCTTCCAATTTTTTGATTTCTATGCCCTCTCCTTCTAACAGTATGAAGAGTGAGGAGAACAACCAAATAGGCAGTTCACACGTATTCTGATTTAAAAAAAAAAATTATGGCTGTGAATCAGCTGTTCAGGAGGGGAATTGTTATAAAAAACGCTAAAAAAATGAATTCAAAGGCGGCAGACGAGGGAGTTGACTGTCTGCCTACTGATCTCTGGTAGAAAACTACCACAAAGTAATGGCTGCCGATACACACATTCAGAAATTTACCTTAAGTAGAAATGCGTCTTCGACTGGAATAAAAGAACCCTTCCACAAAGAAAACACGCATACTATTTTATTTCAATTGTTTCGTTCAGCTGATTACTTCCAAAGATCAAGTTCAGGCATACGCTTTAAGTTTCCCTACAAAATAGGCAAAATGGCGGCTAATTCGTCAATTTTTGCCCTCAATAGTGTCAAACACTCGTTAACTGCTTCCTGTTCATGAATAAGTCGACCATTTTGTGTACATTCAACATGAAGCGTTCGGAAAATATACTACAAATGGCTGGCGAAAGTTTCTGTAATCAAACCTTTAAACAGGAATAAATAATAAATGGATAATGTGATAGCATTTATATAACTTATAGAATATGTACCAAAACAAGAGAGTAACGCGTGCTGAAAAGCCGCACATTTGTAAAAGACTTATTATCAATTGATATTCCGAATTACGCGTTTTATAATTAAAATAAACATTTGGTGTTATATATTACAGGAGGGCATGGAACTGTTCACGCGAGGCAATGTTGTTAATTGCGCTCAACAAGGTAAGATGCCGAGAATATCCCGTTAGTGCACAGGTGAAATCGACATACAGCCTCCACCCGGCGCCCCACGGATAGCCGCCACAACACCCGTTGTATGGTAAACCAATGTAAGCAGCGAGCCTGGTCAACCAGTCTGTTGGTTGAAAACGATGAAAAAAAGCGATATTTATTATAGCGATTGCTATAGATAGAGTAGGCAGCGCTTAATCGGATGCGGATTTGTTGTTCGAGGCAGACTTAGGCAAAAAGTCTTGAGCTACGACCCCGTCAACGAACGGTTCTTGATAATCCGAATCAAGACTAAATTCGGGAACAGCAGCATAATTTGCGCTCACGCCCCGACAGACGAGAAGGATGACAACATCAAGGATTTCTCATAAAGAAAATACGATCGATGCCATGGCTACGACACCAAGATCGTTCTAGGAGACTTCAACGCTCAGCTGGAAAAGGAGGATATCTCGGGGAAGTCATCGGGAAACACAGCCTGCACGACAACACATCTGGAAACGGACTCAGGCTGTTGGACTTCGGCTCGGGGCGGAACCTCTCTGTGGCTAGTACGAGGTTCCCACAGCTGAACATTCACAAAGGGTCCTGTCGATCTCTTGATCAAATAACCGTTAACCAGATTGATTACGTTGCGATCGACGTCAGACACTCCTCCAGTATTCTCGATGTCCGAACCTTCCGAGGTGCAAACATTGACTCGGATCATCACTTTACTGTAGCCAAGGTAAGAACCCGGAGTCGAGAGAGGCCAAAACGGTTTGACGTCAAAAAGCTACAATCGCAGCTGATTGCTGGGAACTTTGCCGACCGAGTCTCCCGGAAACTCGCTCAGAGTTCGACGCTTCCTGCACCAAGCATAGAAGAAGAATGGAAACGTTTCCAAGAAGCTATCAAAGATGCTGCCACTGATGTGCTGGGTTCCACGTCACCACCCAGAAGGAACCCATGGTTTGACGACGAGTGCAGGCAAGAGCAAGCAGCTAAACAAGACGCCTATAAGGCGACGCTGCATCAACAACGCGGGCTTTTCGTGAACTCTACGAACAGAGAAGAAGGGAAGAGCACGGGCTTCTCAGAAGGAAGAAGAAGGAGCATGAGAAGCGCGCGGTCGAGGAAATAGAAAGGTGTTTTGGCAGGAATGAAGTCCGAAAGTTTTACCGAAAGGTAAAACAGCTATCCGGAGGATACAAGGTTCGGCCCAAGGCCTGCCGGGACCAAAAACGGTCAACTCGTAGTAGAGTCGCAGTCTGTGCTGAGAATCTGGAAGGATCATTTCTGCAGACTCCTAAACGGCGATGACGACCCAAATCCCGCTGTTAGGCAGAATGTTCCACTCAATTTGGACGATAATAGACAAGCATTCCGTCCCCCCGACTTAGACGAGGTGAAGATAGCAATATCCAAGCTAAAGTCGAACAAAGCTGCTGGAGCGGACGGACTGTCCGCAGAACTATTTAAAGCAGCTGGAGATGAACTGGTTGGGCGCATGCACCAGCTCATCTGTAAGATATGGTCGGAGGAAAGCATGCCCGATGAGTGGAATCTCAGCGTCGTTTGCCCTGTCCACAAGAAAGGAGACCCCTTTTACTGTGCGAAACTACCGAGGGATTAGTCTCCTGAACATCGCATACCAGACCCTATCTGCCGTATTGTGTGAGCGTCTGAAACCATTTGTCCATGACCTGATAGGTCCTTATCAGTGTGGTTTCAGGCCAGGGAAGTCCACAGTAGACCAGATCTTCACATTACGGCAGATCCTGGAAAATCAGATCCTGGCTGCGAATCAGCTGTTCAGGAGGGGAAATGTTATAAAAAACGCAAAAAAAAATGAATTCAAAGGCGCAGACGAGGGCGTTGACTGTCTCCCTATTGATCTCTGGTAGAAAACTACCACAAAGTAATGGCTGCCGATACACACGTTCAGAAATTTACCTTAAGTAGAAATGCGTCTTCGACAGGAATAAAAGAACCCTTCCACAAAGAAAACACGCATACTATTTTATTTCAATTGTTTCGTTCAGCTGATTACTTCCAAGGATCAAGTTCAGGCATACGCTTTAAGTTTCCCTACAAAATAGGCAAAATGGCGGCTAATTCGTCAATTTTTGCCCTCAATAGTGTCAAACACTCGTTAACTGCCCCCTGTTCATGAATTAGTCGACCATTTTGTGTACATTCAACATGAAGCGTTCGGAAAATATACTACAAATGGCTGGCGAAAGTTTCTGTAATCAAACCTTTAAACAGGATTTATTTCTAATAAATGGATAATGTGATAGCATTTATATACCTTATAGAATATGTACCAAAACAAGAGAGTAACGCGTGCTGAAAGTCGCACATTTGTAAAAGACTTATTATCAATTGATATTTCGAATTACGCGTATTATAATTAAAATAAACATTTGGTGTTATATATTACAGGGGGGCATGGAACTGTTCACGCGAGGCAATTTTGTTGATTGCACATACAGCCTCCACCCGGCGCCCCACGGATAGCCGTCACGACACCCGTTGTATGGTAAACCAATGTATGCAGCGAGCCTGGCCAACCAGTCTGTTGGTTGAAAACGATGAAAAAAAGCGATATTTACTATAGCGATTGCAAAAAGTCTTGAGCTACGACCCCGTCAACGAACGTTTCTTGATAATCCGAATCAAGACTAAATTCGGGAACAGCAGCATAATTTGTGCTCACGCCCCGACAGACGAGAAGGATGACAACATCAAGGATTTCTCATAAAGAAAATACGATCGATTCCATGGCTACGACACCAAGATCGTTCTAGGAGACTTCAACGCTCAGCTGGGAAAATAGGATATCTCGGGGAAGTCATCGGCAAACACAGCCTGCACGACAACACATCTGGAAACGGACTCAGGCTGTTGGACTTCGGCTCGGGGCGGAACCTCTCTGTGGCTAGTACGAGGTTCCCACAGCTGAACATTCACAAAGGGTCCTGTCGATCTCTTGATCAAATAACCGTTAACCAGATTGATTACGTTGCGATCGACGTCAGACACTCCTCCAGTATTCTCGATGTCCGAACCTTCCGAGGTGTAAACATCGACTTGAATCATCACCATGTTTTATCCAAGATGAGAACCCGGATATCGAGAGAGCAGCGGAGTCGAGATAGACCAAAACGGTTTGACGTCGGAAAGCTACAATCGCAACCGATCGCTGGGAACTTTGCCGACCGAATCTCCCTGAAACTCGCTCAGAGTTCGACGGTACTGCACTAAATATAGAAGAAGACTGGAAACGTTGTCAAGAAGCCATCAAAGAAGCTGCCACTGATGTGCTGGATTTCACGTCACCACCCAGGAACCCATGGTTTGACGACCAGTGCAAATAAGCGCATAAAGCTAAACAAGATGCCTATAATGCGAACAATGAGAGCTGTTCGCGAGCTCTACGAACGGAGACGAAGAGAGGAACACCGGCTTCTCAGAATAAGCAAAAGGATCATGAGAAGCGAGCGGTCGAGGAAATGGAAAGGTGTTATGGCAGGAATGAAGTCCGCAGCTATCCGGAGGATACAAGCCAAAATGGACAACTCGTAGTAGAGTCGCAGTCTGAGCTGAGAATCTGAAAGAATGACTTTTGCAGACTCCTTAACGGCGATGACGGCCCTAATGCCGCTGTTAGGCAGAATATTCCACTTAATTTGGACGACGATAGACAAGCATTCCGTCCCCCCGACTTAGACGAGGTGAAGATAGCAATATTCTAGCTGAAGTCGAACAAAGCTGCTGGAGCGGACGAACTGTCCGCATAACTATTTAAAGCAGCTGGAGATGACCTGGTTGGGCGCATGCACCAGCTCATCTGTAAGATATGGTCGGAGGAAAGCATTCCCGATGAGTGCCATGTCAGCGTCGTTTCCCCGGTTCACAAGAAAGGAGACCCCTTTGACTGTGTCTCCTCAACATCGTCGTCCTCAGCGAGATTCTCTCTGCCGTAATGTGTGAGCGTCTGAAACCGTTTGTCCATGACCTGATATGTCCCTATCAGTGTGATTTCTGGCTAGGGAAGTCCGCAATAGACCAGATCTTCACATTACGGTAGATCCTGGAAAAGACTCAAGAAGTTACAAATCGACTCTCACTACCTATTCGTCGATATAAGGCCGCATATCACAGTGCCATGTCTGCTATGCAGTGCCATGTCTAGTTTAGGCATTCGTACCAAACTCATCAGATTGTGTAGGATGACGATGGTGAACTCTCGCTGCTATGTCAAGGTCGGTACCGAACTCACCGAGACCTTCAAACTCAAAAAAGGTTTTAGACAAGGCGACGCAGTGTCGTGTGACGTGATTGGACGAACACAGCCGTCAATGAGGCATTTGCTGGCATTGAAGAGGAAGCGGCTAAAATGGGTTTGGCGGTAAATGAGAGCAAAACTAAGTACATGCTGTCATCATGGAAAGAAGGACACACAACATCGACGTCTCGGACAGAGCGTCACAATAGGCAGCAGAAACTTCGAGGTAGTCAAGGACTTCGTTTAACTCGTCTCCGCGGTGAACAGGGACAACAACAACAGTACAGAAATACAGCAGAATCACTCTTGCCAATCGCTGTTTATTTGGGCTCCAGAGGCGATTGTGTAATAAAGCCCTCTCTCAAAGAACTAAGCTCGCTTTATATAACTGCTTGATCATCCCAGTCCTACTTTAGGGCGCGGGAACTTGGACGTTAACAAAAGCGGATGAGGCAGCCCTTAATATTTTCGAGAGAAAAGTCTTGTTTGCGTTGATGGCAGCTGAAGGAGAAGATTTAATGAATTTTTATTAGATTTAATGAATTGCAAAATGTATTTTTATTGTCCAAACGACATCCTTTCAGTGAGAGGTGGTATAATCAATAAAAATAATGAACTTTAACCCCGAAACAAACATTAAACTTGTTTCATGCAATCAAAATAAAACAATAAAAATAAAACGAATATATTTTGAGGAAGATTTTTGTCTAAATAACTCAGAACGAAGATCTACGACAATTGTAATACATGAAATATACTTAAAACAAATGAGAACATTTTTCCAAATCTAAGATACCTTTTGAGTACTTATTTTTAGGCAATAAGAAGAAAAATAATATCAGACATAATATTTGTAAGTAACTGCTATAAAAATTATATAAATTTATAGAATACGAGTATTATAATTTCAAATCAGTAGCAGTTATTTAGCGTTTTGTAATGTTTAGAAGTTCATAAGTACTATATAATAAATAATTACGTTTAAAATAAGTTTGTGTACTCTGTTTTGGGACTATATTAAGACTAATGCAACTACTACCTTACAAACATAATTTTTTTTTTTCGAAAAAACTATTACTTATCTATTTCAATTGTCTGATTTATATACCCTCTCCTTCTTACTTTTTGAAGAGTGAGTAGATCCACCGTGCATGCACCTCATACGTATTCTCTGTTAACAACAAGACTACCTTGTCTATGAATCAGCTGTTAAAGTGAGATGTTATAAAAACACTGTCAAAATGAAGTGCGGAAGACGAAGGAGTTGAAAGTCTCCCTATTGGTCTCTGCACAAAACTCTTTTCAATATAGTGAATATTACACATTTTTTACTTTTAAACCGGTTTTGGTACAAAATAGTGTACATCGCCTTCCTTAATTGTTTCTGAGGGTCACTATATCCAAGTTTTTTTTTTTTTTTTTTTTGTTACTTCAGGTGCAATAGGCATTCTGGTGAAACCGAACACCCGGTTAACAAAAAATCGATAAACGCATCATAAGCATCCTTCATTGGTCGTGTGGAAATTTTGTTTACAAAACAATTTGTCTTCGCATCCGAATCCTATATTATCTTACAATTAAAACAAGACGGGATTAATAAGTTTATATTATTCCGAGCGCTTACTAGCGTTAAATCCTTGCTGTCATTTTGATACCACTCCTCTGTTTTACTTGCTTATTGTTCGAAGACCTGTTACATCTGTAGAGTTACTCTCACCAAAAGAGATTTTTAACCAAATTACTCAGATACGAATTTTTGTGCATAAATGAATTAAAACTAGAGACCCATAGGGAGACAGTTAACTCCGTCGTCTTTCATCTTTGAATAAATTTTGTCAACGTTTTTTATAACATTTTCCTCCTTGAACAGCTGATTCACAGAAAGGGATTGCGTGGATTGAATGGGTGTGAGCTGCTTATATGGTGGATCTTTTTACCACTCAAACTGTTAGGAGATGGCATATAAATCAGAAACCAATAAGGAAGGAGATGGACAGCTGAACAGCTGATCCAACAGTTGATTTCCCCTTTGTCAATTGACCGTTTAACTGTTATTTACGTGTTCTAGTAGATATAACCCGGACATAACCTCAAATTCTGAAAGTTATTTACGTATCATCGAACACTGTCTCACTTTACTCACACATGTTTACGTTTCCCCTCCAAAATTGTCAATTTATGCCTTCAATAATGTCAAACACTCGTAAATTGTCAACTGCTCGTGAATTCATCATCCATTTTGTGTACTGTCAACAAAACGTGTTCAGAAAATCGACTGCTAATTGTTTACGGAAGTAAGTGTAACCGAAACTTTAAAAGGAATTATTTTTAATAAATATATAATCCGATAGCATTTATATTTATAATAACTTATTAAATATGTAGAAAAACAGTGTTGAAAAAAGTCGCACATTTGGGAAAGATTTATTATCAATTGATGTTCCGAGTTACGCGTATTATAATTAAAATATATATTTAGTGATATATATTATTCTTACAGAATGTTATTTTTACTGTCCAAATGACATCCATTCAATACGAAATGTGTTGTAATCAATAAAAACAATGGAACCTAACACAAAAACATATACTTAACATATTTCGTGCAGTGAAAATAACAACAATAAAAATAAAACGAATATAATTTGCGAAACATCTTTGTCTAATTTAACTCAGAGCGAAGATACATGACAATTGTAACACATTAAATATACTTAAAACAATTAAGTCGCTTCAAAATGAAAACATATTTACAAATTCAAGATACCTTTTGAGTATTATTTCAGGCGATAAGAACAAAAATAATTTCAGACATAATATTACAATAATTATAAGATTGATACATATGTATAGAAAACGGGTTTTAGTGTTTAAAATCAGTAGCAGTTATTCAGTGTTTTGTAATTTTCAATAGTTCATAAGAACTATTAAGAAAATTTTTGCGTTTAAACTAAGTTTTTTGTCCTGATTTTGTTTTTGAAATAATTATACAATTTTTAAGTATATTGCTTTTGTGATGCAACTTCTGCCTTACAAACATAATTTCTGAACGAAGCTATCGTCAACCAATACTTTGCGTTGGAAAACACTATACCTTCTCTCTTCCAATGTTTTGATTTCTATGCCCTCTCCTTCTAACAGTTCGAAGAGTGAGGAGAACCACCAACTAGGCAGTTCACACGTATTCTGATTTAAAAACAAAACAAATTATGGCTGTGAAGCAGCTGTTCAGGAGGGGAAATGTTATAAAAAACGCTAAAAAAAATGAATTCAAAGTCGGGAGACGAGGGAGTTGACTGTGTGCCTATTGATCTCTGGTAGAAAACTACCACAAAGTAATGGCTGCCGATACACACGTTCAGAAATTTACCTTAAGTAGAAATGCGTCTTCGACAGGAATAAAAGAACCCTTCCAGAAAGAAAACACGCATACTATTTTATTTCAATTGTTTCGTTCAGCTGATTACTTCCAAAGATCAAGTTCAGGCATACGCTTTAAGTTTCCCTACAAAATAGGCAAAATGGCGGCTAATTCGTCAATTTTTGCCCTCAATAGTGTCAAACACTCGTTAACTGCCCCCTGTTCATGAATAAGTCGACCATTTTGTGTACATTCAACATGAAGCGTTCGGAAAATATACTACAAATGGCTGGCGAAAGTTTCTGTAATCAAACCTTTAAACAGGAATAAATAATAAATGGATAATGTGATAGCATTTATATAACTTATAGAATATGTACCAAAACAAGAGAGTAACGCGTGCTGAAAAGTCGCACATTTGTAAAAGACTTATTATCAATTGATATTCCGAATTACGCGTTTTATGATTAAAATAAACATTTGGTGTTATATATTACAGGAGGGCATGGAACTGTTCACGCGAGGCAATGTTGTTGATTGCGCTCAACAAGGCAAGATGAAGAGACTATCCCGTTAATGAACAGGTCAAGTCGACATACAGCCTCCACCCGGCGCTCCACGGATAGCCGCCACAGCACCCGTTGTATGGTAAACCAATGTATGCAGCGATCCTGGCCAACCATAATTAACTTTAACCCCGAAACAAACATTAAACTTGTTTCATGCAATCAAAATAAAACAATAAAAATAAAACAAATATATTTTGCGGAAGATTTTTGTCTAAATAACTCAGAACGAAGATCTTCGACAATTGTAATACATGAAATATACTTAAAACAAATGAGAACATTTTTCCAAATCTAAGATACCTTTTGAGTACTTTGTTTTAGGCAATAAGAAGAAAAATAATATCAGACATAATATTTGTAAGTAACTGTTATAAAAACTATATAAATTTATAGAATACGAGTATTTTAATTTCAAATCAGTAGCAGTTATTTAGCGTTTTGTAATGTTTAGAAGTTCATAAGTACTATATAATAAATAATTACGTTTAAAATAAGTTTATGTACTCTGTTTTAAGACTATATTAAGACTAATGCAACTACTACCTTACAAAATCATTTTTTTTTGTCGAAAAAACTATTCCTTATCTATTTCAATTGTCTGATTTATATACCCTCTCCTTCTTACTTTTTGAAGAGTGAGTAGATCCACCGTGCATGCACCTCACACGTATTCTCTGTTAACAACAAGACTACCTTGTCTGTGAATCAGCTGTTAAAGTGAGATGTTATAAAAACGCTGTCAAAATGAAGTGCGGGAGACGAAGGAGTTGAATGTCTCCCTATTGGTCTCTGCACAAAACTCTTTTCAATATAGTGAATATAACACATTTTTTACTTTTAAACCGGTTTTGGTACAAAATAGTGTACATCGCTTTCCTTAATTGTTTCTGAGGGTCAATTGTTTTTTTTCTTACTTCAGGTGCAATAGACATCTGGTGAAACCGAACACCCGGTTAACAAAAAATCGATAAACGCATCATAAGCATCCTTCATTGGTCGTGTGGAAATTTTGTTTACAAAACAATTTGTCTTCGCATCCGAATCCCATATTATCTTACAATTAAAACAAGACGGGATTAATAACTTTATATTATTCCGAGCGCTTACTAGCGTTAAATCCTTGCTGTCATTTTGATACCACTCTTCTCTTTCACTTGCTTATTGTTCGAAGACCTGTTACATCTGTAGAGTTACTCTCACCAAAAGAGATTTGTAACCAAATTACTCAGATAAGAATTTTTGTGCATAAATGAATTAAAACTAGAGACCCATAGGGAGACAATTAACTCCGTCGTCTTTCATCTTTGAATAAATTTTGTCAACGTTTTTTATAACATTTTCCTCCTTGAACAGCTGATTCACAGAAAGGGATTGCGTGGATTGAATGGGTGTGAGCTGCTTATATGGTAGTTCTTTTTACCACTCAAACTGTTAGGAGATGGCATATAAATCAGAAACCAATACGGAGGGAGATGGACAGCTGAACAGCTGATCCAACAGTTGATTTCCCCTTTGTCAATTGACCGTTTAACTGTTATTTACGTGTTCTAGTAGATATAACCCGGACATAACCTCAAATTCTGAAAGTTATTTACGTATCATCGAACACTGTCTCACTTTACTCACACATGTTTACGTTTCCCCTCCAAAATTGTCAATTTATGCCTTCAATAATGTCAAACACTCGTAAATTGTCAACTGTTCGTGAATTCATCATCCATTTTGTGTACTGTCAACAAAACGTGTTCAGAAAATCGATTGCTAATTGTTTACGGAAGTAAGTGTAACCGAAACTTTAAAAGGATTTATTTATAATAAATATATAATCCGATAGCATTTATATTTATAATAACTTATTAAATATGTAGAAAAACAGTGCTGAAAAAAGTCTCACATTTGGGAAAGATTTATTATCAATTGATGTTCCGAGTTACGCGTATTATAATTAAAATATATATTTAGTGATATATATTATTCTTACAGAATGTTATTTTTATTGTCCAAATGACATCCATTCAATACGAAATGTGTTGTAATCAATAAAAACAATGGAACCTAACACAAAAACATGTATTAAACATATTTCGTGCAGTGAAAATAACAACAATAAAAATAAAACGAATATAATTTGCGAAACATCTTTGTCTAATTTAACTCAGAGCGAAGATATATGACAATTGTAACACATTAAATATGCTTAAAACAATTAAGTCGCTTCAAAATGAGAACATATTTACAAATTCAAGATACCTTTTGAGTATTATTTCAGGCGATAAGAACAAAAATAATTTCAGACATAATATTACAATAATTATAAGATTGATACATATGTATAGAAAACTAGGTTTAGTTTTTAAAATCAGTAGCAGTTATTCAGTGTTTTGTAATTTTCAATAGTTCATAAGAACTATTAAGAAAATTTTTGCGTTTAAACTAAGTTTTTTGTCCTGATTTTGTTTTTGAAATAATTATACAATTTTTAAGTATATTGCTTTTGTGATGCAACTTCTGCCTCACAAACATCATTTCTGAACGTAGCTATCGTCAACCATTACTTTGCGTTGGAAAACACTATACCTTCTCTCTTCCAATGTTTTGATTTCTATGCCCTCTCCTTCTAACAGTTTGAAGAGTGAAGAGTACCACCAAATTGGCAGTTCACCCGTATTCTGATTTAAAAACAAAACAACTTATGGCTGTGAATCAGCTGTTCAGGAGGGGTAATGTTATAAAAAACGCTAAAAAAATGAATTCAAAGGCGGCAGACGAGGGAGTTGAGTGTCTCCCTATTGATCTCTGGTAGAAAACTACCACAAAGTAATGGCTGCGGATACACGAGTTCAGAAATTTACCTTAAGTAGAAATGCGTCTTCGACTGGAATAAAAGAACCCTTCCACAAAGAAAACACGCATACTATTTTATTTCAATTGTTTCGATCAGCTGATTACGTCCAAGGATCAAGTTCAGGCATCCGCTTTAAGTTTCCCTACAAAAGAGGCAAAATGGCGTCTAATTCGTCAATTTTTGCCCTCAATAGTGTCAAGCGCTCACGCCCCGACAGACGAGAAGGATGACAACATCAAGGATTTCTCATAAAGAAAATACGATCGATGCCATGGCTACGACACCAAGATCGTTCTAGGAGACTTCAACGCTCAGCTGGGAAAGGAGGATATCTCGGGGAAGTCATCGGGAAACACAGCCTGCACGACAACACATCTGGAAACGGACTTCGGCTCGGGGCGGAACCTCTCTGTGGCTAGTACGAGGTTCCCACAATTGAACATTCACAAAGGGTCCTGTCGATCTCTTGATCAATCAACCGTCAACCAGATTGATCACGTTGCGATCGGCGTCAGAGACTCCTCCACTATTCTCGATGTCCGAACCTTCCGAGGTGTAAACATCGGCTTGAATCATCACCATGTTATATCCAAGGTGAGAACCCGGATATCGAGAGAGCAGCGGAGTCGAGATAGACCAAAACGGTTTGACGTCGGAAAGCTACAAATGCAACCGATCGCTGGGAACTTTGCCGACCGAATCTCCCTGAAACTCGCTCAGAGTTCGACGGTATTGCACTAAACATAGAAGAAGAATGGAAACGTTGTCAAGAAGCCATCAAAGAAGCTGCCACTGATGTGCTGGATTTCACGTCACCACCCAGAAGTAAGCGCATAAAGCTAAACAAGACACCTATAAGGCGATGCTGCATCGAACAATGAGAGCTATTCGCGAGCTCTACGAACAGAGAAAAAGAGAAGAATACCGGCTTCTCAGAATAAAAAAGGTTGAGGAAATGGAAAGGTGTTATGGCAGGAATGAAGTTCGCAGCTATCCGGAGGATACAAGGCTCGGACCAATCCCTGCTGGGACCAAAATGGACAACTCGTTGTAGTCTCGCAGTCTGAGCTGAGAATCTGGAAGAATCATTTCTGCAGACTCCTTAACGGCAATGACAGCCCAAATCCCGCTGTTAGGCAGAATGCTCTACTCGATTTGGACGATGATAGACAAGCATTCCGTCTCCCCGACTTAGACGCGGTGAAGATAGCAATATTCAAGCTGAAGTCGAACAAAGCTGCTAGAGCGGACGGACTGTCCGCATAACCATTTAAAGCAGCTGGAAATGACCTGGTTGGGCGCATGCACTATCTCATCCGTCGTTTGCCCGGGTCACAAGAAAGGAGACCTCTTTGACTGTACGAAACTACCGAGGGATTGGTCTCCTCAACAAGATCCTCTCTGCCGTAATGTATGAGCGTCTGAAACCAGTGTGGTTTCAGGCCAGGGAAGTCCACAATAGACCAGATCTTCACTCATTACCTATTCGTCGATTTTAAGGCCGCATATCACAGTGTGCATAGTGACGAGCTATGCAGTGTCATGTCTAGTTTTGCCATTCCTACCAAACTCGTCAGATTATGTAGGATGATGATAGAGTACTGTCGCTGCTCCGTCAAGGTCGGTAACAAACTCACCGAGACAAAAAGGTCTTAGGCAAAGCGACGCACTGTCATGTGACTTCTTTAACATCATCATCGAGAAGATCGTGTGTAACTCACAAGTCAACATCAGAGGCATGATCTTCCAGAATTCAGTTAAATTGCTAGTTTACGCTGGTGACATTGACGTGATTGGACGAACACATTAGTATTGAAGCGGAATCGGCTAAAATGTGTCTGGTGGTAAATAAGGGCGAAACTAAGTACATGCTAGGAAGGACACATAACATCGACGTTTCGGACAGAGCGTCACACTAGGCAGCAGAAACTTCGAGGAAGTCAAGGACTTCGTCTACCACGTCTCCGTGGTAAACAGGGACAACAACATCAGTAACGAAATCAAACGCAGAATCACTGTTGCCAATCGCTGTTATTTTGGGCCTCACAGGCAATTCAGTAATAAAGCCCTCTCAAAAAACTAAGCTCGCTTTATATAACAGCTTGATCATCGCAGTCCTACCTTATGGCGCGGAAACTTGGACGTTAGCAAAACCGGATGAGAAAGCCCTTAATCTTTTCGAGAGAAAAGTTTTGCGTGCGAATTTTGGTCTGGCGTTGATGGCATCTGCCGGAGAAGATTTAACGGCGAACTCTATATGCTGTACAGCGACATGCGCCTGGTAAACTTACTACGGATACAACGTTTAAGATGGCTAGTCCATGTAGAGCGTATGGACACCAATGTTCGGACTCGAAAAGTCTTTCAATCCGAGTCCTTGGGACAACGCAACAGAGGACGACCTAGACTAAGATGGCACACACAAGTGGAGAAGGATCTCAAAAGACTTAGAGTGCGCAACTGACGTGCTGGCTGGAGAGGCGTGTTCGTTAAGGCCCAGGTCCACCCCGGACTTTAGCGCCACAAGAAGAAAAAGAAGAAGCTTGCTTATGTATATACATGTAAATAACAAAATGAAGTAAACCCTTGTCAAATGCCATACTAGCCAGACTGAGTGACCCGATATTACGACCAGATAGACGGCAATTCGTGACGGCTTCATTAATTTATTTACTTTGAAAGAAAACGAATACAAATCAGTGAAGGTGACAACTGACTTCCTGGCTCCTCCTGATGATGAGGAGAATAATCCCTCGGTAGTTGGCGCAGTTCTTGTGAACCGGGTAAACGACGCTTAGATTCGACAGCCGGTGTTCTTCTATTCTTCTCTGTTCGTAGAGCTCGCGAACAGCTCTCATTGTTCGCCTTATCGGCATCTTGCTTAGCTTTATGCGCTTACTTGCACTGGTCGTCAAACCATGGGTTCCTGGGTGGTGACGTGAAACCCAGCACATCAGTGGCAGCTTCTTTGATGGCTTCTTGACAACGTTTCCAGTCTTCTTCTATGTTTAGTGCATTCACCGTCGAACTCTGAGCGAGTTTCAAGGAGATTCAGTCGGCAAAGTTCCCAGCGATCGGTTGCGATTGTAGCTTTCTGACTTCAAACCGTTTTGGTCTATCTCGATTCCGCTGCTCCCTCTATATCCGGGTTTATACCGTGGCTATAACAAGGTGATGATCCAAGTCGATGTTTGCACTTCGGAAGGTTTGGAGAATATTGGAGGAGTGTCTGACGTCGATCGCAAGATGAGCAATCTAGCTGACGGTTGATTGATCAGGAGATCGTCAGGACCCTTTGTGAATGTTCAGGTGTGGGAACCTTGTACTAGCCACAGAGACTTTCCGCCCCGAGCCGAAGTCCAACATTCTGAGTTCGTCTCCAGGTGTGTTGTCGTGCAAGCTGTGTTTCCCGATGACTCCAGCAAAGATATCCTCCTTTCCCAGTTGAGCGTTGTAATCTCATAGAACGATCTTGGTGCCGTAGCTGGGGCATCGATTGTATGTTCTTTATAGGAGATCATAGAAGTCATGCTTGATGTTGTCATTCTTCTCCTCTGTCGGGGCTTACTTGCTTACTTGCACTGATCGTCGTGGGTGGTGACGTGAAATCCAGCACATCAGTGGCAGCTTCTTTGATGGCTTCTTGACAACGTTTCCAATCTTCTTCTATGTTAAGTGCAGTGCCGTCGAACTCTGAGCGAGTTTCAGGGAGATTCGGTCGGCAAAGTTCCCAGCGATCGGGTGCGATTGTAGCTTTCCGACGTCAAACCGTTTTGGTCTATCTCGGCTCCGTTACTATTTCGATATCCGGGTTCTTGCCTTGGCTATAACATGGTGATTATCCAAGTCGATGTTTGCACCTCAGAAGGTTCGGACATCGAGAATACTGGAGGAGTGTCTGACGTCGATCGCAACGTGATCAATCTGGTTGACGGTTGATTGATCAAGAGATCGAAAGGATCCTTTCTGAATGTTCAGGTGTGGGGACCGCGTACTAGCCACAGAGAGGTTCCGCCCCGAGCCGAAGTCCAACAGTCTGAGTCCGTCTCCAGGTGTGTTGCCGTGCAAGCTTTGTTTCCCGATGACTCCAGCAAAGATATCCTCCTTTCCCAGTTGAACGTTGTAATCTCATAGAACGATCTTGGTGTTGTAGCTGGGGCATCGATTGTATGTTCCTTCTAGGAAATCATAGAAGTCATCCTTGATGTTGTCATCCTTCTCCTCTGTCGGGGCGTGAGTGGAAATCAGGCTGATGTTGCCGAATTTAGCGTTGATGCGGATTGTCATGAGACGTTGGCTGACTTCTCGAACAACAAATCATTGTCCTTATAGTGTTTGCTGGGGTCGTCAGCAGTTGGTCCTACATTTTCCGAGGCATTTCGGTGTTTCTGAACTTTATTATGAGAAAGCTAATTATGTAATTAGGATAAAGGAACATATTTTGATTATAGTAAATTTATGGGAAGAGCTTATTCCTTTCCGATTATGGAACTCGGATGTCTCAATTTGACATAATATTTTGTAGGAAAATATTGAAATAATAGAAATCTGTCTGAGAATTTGGAAGGTCTCTTCCATTTGGAAGTACCTGGAATGTTGCGATTTTGCAATACCACTCTTTGCTTTAAATTGATTAGTGTATATATCGGACAGATTGCAGAAGCTTTTTTAAAAATTATGAATTCTTGTGACGATTCAAGACAATCTTCTTTTGATTTCAATAAAGGTTTAATTAAATATGGAAGAAGGGAAAATTGGGTTCCAAGAACCGAAACCGAATTTGGTGATGGAGGTTCATATCCCGAGATACATGTCGCACAGTATCCTCTGGGTAAGTAATTTAATTTTTGGTCTGAAGCTCTGAAAAAATCTTTTTAAACTTTTCAGATATGGGAAGAGTGTCTTACAAAAAGGGTGGGAAAACAATAAGTGTCCAGCTCAATGGAAACGGAGTGATTATGTATGACGCTATTGCTAAACAAGACCACTCTTCTGACAAAGTTGTCTACACAAATATATCACAAATCTTGGTGGAAGAAATGTCTAACCACGGCGGTCCAACAAAACCCAACAATGAAATCTTAGCCGGAACTACCGATGCAACGCGTCGTGCTTTGGAAAAAGTGACCAAACAAAAAATTAACGCAGCTATGCCATGCCACGATTATGGTAACAGTTCTGTTAGCAAATTTTTGCGGTATACTCCTGTACAACAAGGTGATGATTTCAATTCTGGTGCAAAGCAAAGAGTAATAAAAATGGTGGAGGCTCAGGTTGATCCAATGGAACCACCTAAGTTTAAGATTAATAAAAAGGTTCCCAGAGGACCACCATCTCCTCCAGCACCAGTATTACATTCTCCTTCTCGCAAAGTCAGCATGAAAGAACAAAAAGAGTGGAAAGTACCACCGTGCATTTCAAATTGGAAAAATGCAAAAGGTTATACAATTCCACTAGATAAAAGACTAGCTGCTGATGGACGTGGACTGCAACAGCTTCATATAAATGAGAAATTTGCAAAAATGGCGGAAGCGCTTTATATTGCGGATAGAAAAGCACGGGAAGCTGTTGAAGCACGTGCTCAGCTAGAAAAAAAATTAGCACAAAAAGAAAAGGAAAAAAAAGAGGACATGTTGCGAGTGATGGCACAAAAGGCGCGAGAGGAAAGAGCTGGATTGCGGTTTTCCGAAGACGCAGATAGTAATGAGATCCGAGAAAGAGACGAAATACGGGCGGAGAGACACCGAGGGCGAATACGCGAGAAGAATATTGCCCGCGCTGCGCCCGAAAAGCGCAGCAAGCTACAACGTGAAAGGGAACGTGATATAACGGAGCAAATCGCTCTAGGTAAATCAACAAAGACTGTCCCCCATAATGAGACACAATTCGACCAACGGCTCTTCAACACGTCAAAAGGTATGGATTCTGGGTATTGCGATGACGAAGGGTATAACGTCTATGACAAACCTTGGCGTGAATCAATGTCATTATCACGTCTTCACCGGCCGAAAAAAGAATTGGATGGTGAAATACATGGCCTGGAAAACAGTAGGCAAAAATTCGTACCCGACAAGGAGTTTTTAGGAACTGAGCGATCAGATACTTTTAGAAGTGGCCCTGTCCAGTTTGAGAAAGAGGATGACCCATTTGGACTTGACCAGTTTCTAAACATGGCAAAAAAGGCAACAAAGAGAGTTGATGGAGGAGACCAGCATCCAATTGAGTATAAGAAATCGAAATTTCAGTCGGATTAAAAAAAAAGCTTCAAATTGCGCAAATAGAAAATATATATATATATATAAATAAAAAAAAATAAAATATATAAATAAAAAACTTAATGCACATATATGGCAGATCAATAAATTTATTTGATTAGAAATCGGAGTTTATCATCCCTATTGCAGTAATCACATAATGTTGACTTTCTCATTTTAAAAATCATATTTAGTAGTCCAAACTAGTCAAGTGTGTGTGCTTAATTCCCAGTTATACATTATCTCATGTTTTTTTTTTTATAGAATTAGAATCGAATTTCGATTATGTCAAGGCTTTTTCTTAAGTTTTGAAGAATTGGTCCATTATTGTTCCGTTATTATAAATCTATTGTTGGGGTGATATCTACGTACTCAGGACTTCGTAAACGTATAGAACTTATGAAGATGAGTACAATCAAAACTAAAATTAAAATTTATATTAAGGTGATGAAATGTATAAAATTCGATAAAATTATGTAATTAATTTTATTACATTGGGGGGGGGGGCTATATTTCACGCATATTTTCTAGTTGTGTATTTCGATCAGTTAATTACTTTGAAAAATCAACAGTTTTACATGAATGGCGAATAGCACAGACTCTCAAGAGAATATTAGCCAATTGTAAATAATCCGAAAGTTCTCAAACAGTGTACACTCCTCTTACCACAAAACACAAAACTGTGGATAACGAAAATTTAATGAAACTTTGTAATTCTATACTTCTCATATCTGCCAATTTGTTTTGAAATAATGATATGCATGCATATAAACATACATGTGTATATTTGCAAACCTTAAGTATTTACACATGTCTGTTCTGGAAAATTTATGAAAATCCGAAGTATGAATAGCAAGTATACAGCATACAGCATTGTGCAAAATAATAGCACCATGTTCGGCTTTGTCTCTATTATGCCAATTATTTTTTTCCACGGTCTGGCCTCATATTTATTGCATTAATTATAAAACTCTTAAACAAGATAATAAAAAATTGCATCTTAACAATAAAGTCCTGTTAACGGAAATGCAACCGAATATAGAGTGTTCAAAATAATAGCACCACGTCATTCTGAAGAGCGTTTTCGAAGTGCACACCAGTGTTTCAAATTTTTTTTGTCTTTAAACACACTAGTAGACTGCACAATGCAATGTGGCTGGGAAGATCAAGCTGTTATTTAAAACGAGCTTAGTCCGTCGAGAGAGGGCTTTATTACGCAATTGCCTCTTAAGCCCAAAGAAACAGCGATTGGCAAGAGTGATTCTGCGTTTGATTTCGGTACTGAGGTTGTTGTCTCTGTTTACCGCGGAGTCGAGGTAGACGAAGTCCTTAACTACTTCGAAGTTTCTACTGCCTAGCGTGACGCTCTGTCGGAGACGTCGATGTTGTGTGTCCTTCCTTGATGATAGCATGTACTTCGTTTTGCCCTCATTTACCGCGGCCTTGAAATCGACGAATAGGTGGTGAGTGTCGATTTACACTTCTTGGGTTTTTTTTCCAGGATCTACCGTAAAGTGAAGATCTGGTCTATCGTGGACTTCTCCTGCCTGAAACCACACTGATAGGGACATATCAGGATATGGATGGACAGACGGTTTCAGACGCTCACACAATTCGGCAGAGAGGACCTTGTATGCAATGTTGAGGAGACTAATCCCTCGGTAGTTGACGCAGTCAAAGGGGTCTCCTTTCTTGTGAACCGGGCAAACGACGCCGAGATTCCACTCATCAGGCATACTTTCCTCCGACCATATCTTGCAGATGCGCTGGTGCATGCGCCCAATCAGGTCGTCTCCAGCTGCTTTAAATAGTTCTGCGGACAGTTCGTCTGTTCCAGCAGCTTTGTTCGACTTCAGCTTGGATATTGCTACCTTCACCTCGTCTAAGTCGGTGGGCGGTATTCGTGTTTATCATCGTCCAAATCGAATAGAACATTCCGCCTAACAGTTATAGGCGTCTTGTTTGGCTGCATGCGCTTCCCTTTACTCGTCGTCAAATGGGTACCATGGGTTCCTTCTGGGTGGTGACGTGAAACTCAGCACATCAGTGGCAGCTTCTTTGATGGCTTCTTGATAAAGTGTCCAGTCTTCTTCTATGTTTAGTGCAGGCAGCGTCGAACGCTGACCGAGTTTCAGGGAGACTCGATCGGCAAAGTTCCCAGGAATCGGCTTTCCAAAGTCAAACCGTTTTGGTCTATCTCGACTCCGTTACTATTTCGATATCCGGGTTCTTACCTTGGCTACAACAAGGTGATGATCCAAGTCGATGTTTACACACAGAAGGTTCGGACATCGAGAATACTGTAGGATTGTCTGACGTCGATCGCAACTTGATCAATCTAATTGACGGTAGATTGATCAGGAGATCGCCAGATCCCTTTGTAAATGTTCAGGTGTGGGAACCGCGTGCTAGCCACAGAGAAGTTCCTCCCCGAGGTGAAGTCCAACAGTCTGAGTACGTTGCCGGATGTGTTGTCGTGCAGGCAGATGACGCCAACAATGAAGTCCTCCTTTCCTAGCTAAGCGTTGAAATCTCCGAGAACGATCTCGGTGTCGTAGCAAGGGCATTGATCGTATGTTCTTTCTAGGAAATCATAGAAGTCATCCTTGGTGTTGTCATTCTTCTCCTCTATCGGGACGTGAGCGCAAATTAGGCTGATGTTACCGAATTTAGCCTTGATGCGGATTGTCATGAGGGATTCGTTGATGGGGTCGTTGCTCAAGACTTTTTGCCAAATGTTTCCTCGAGCAACAAATCCACATCCTCACGTTCCACGTGCAACACCAAAAATCGTTATCCTTATAATGTTTGCTGGGGTCGTCAACAGTTGGTCCTACATTATCCGAGGCATTCCGGTGTTTCTGAAAAGGGTGTTGTGATGGCTATCCAGGGGGCGCCGCGTGGGGGCTGTATGTCGACTTGACCTGTGCACTAACGAGGATAGCCTTGGCACCTCGCCATGTTGAGCGCAATCAACGACGTTACCTCGCGTGCACAGACCCATGCCCCCATTATATACCAAGAGGATCGAAACGAGGTCGTCCCAAACTTAACAGGGAGAGGAGATAGCTTCTTCAGATACGTAGGTGGAGATTATAGGATGATGGGGGGCTTAAGCATATAATCTTCCTTAACCAACTATAGCCGCCGCAAACTCCGATAAGCCCCTCCTCATCCAAGAAGGGACTAAGCTAAATTATTTTGGACGATGGTTCTAAAACACCATTTGTCTAAAAGGATAAAGATTTTCTAAAGGATTGTTTGTGCTCGAACAATGGCATCGAGTGGCGATAGGTGTATGACGACGAATTTCTTTGATGAAGGATATATTTGCACAGTGACAAAGCACAAAAAACACAACCAATCTGTTCCAGCGGTTACAAAGAAGAGGAAGTTTATTTTGACGTTGTTGTATATCTACAAATACAATACTTGACATCTGTCAACGTTTACATAAGTGTTGGTTCACACTGTCAACACTTCCCCGAAAGGAACATATTATTCTCTTAAGACATTTTTTAAAATAAAAATTTTTGAACATAAATTTATATTACAATTGCTTATGATGATGATTTAAAATTTTCTAGACAAACAGTAATACTTCACTTAATTTGTTTTGATTTATTACTAAACATGGCAAGGATATGTATGTAATGTATATATATATACATTATTTTTGTTTTGTGGAAATTAAATTGAATTTTGAAGTGATTTAAACTAGTCCAAATATACTGGGAAAATATTTTAATATTACTTTAGAAAGGCCCTTTGTCCAGTCATCAGCAATCATTTCAGTTGTAGGTGCGTGACGTAGCTCGATTTCTTTTTCACAAATCCTTTCATATAGAAATTTGAGTTTCACATCGACATGTTTTGTTGCGTCAGAGTACGAGTTGTTGTTTGGTTTAAACATTGTACTTTTGTTGTCACAATACAGTACTGTGACCTTAGATGACGATGGGAAAAACTCTTGTTGTAGTTGTTTCAGCCAAATTGACTCCTTGGCAGCAACGACCATGGCCACAAACTCGGACTCTGTGCTTGACAAGGTGATACGTTTTTGCGAATTCGAGCTCCAACCAATAGCTGCATTTTGAAATAGAAAAACATATCCAGTGGTAGTTTGCTTAGTGTCAAAATTACCTGCATAGTCGGCGTCACAGTAGCCTTCTATGTCCGTTGCTTCATGACAATATACAAGTTTTCGATTTTTGTAGCCCTTAAATATCGCATAAGACGTTTGACAGCCGCCCAGTTTTGTTTACCGGGATTAGTTCCAAATCGGCTTAAAAGATTAACAGCGTACGAAATATCGGGCCGAGTAATTTGTGATGCAAACAATAAACTACCATCTGATGAATCTCTTGGAAAAATATTTTTTGACAGCTTGTGATTCGGATCCACTTGTGTTGATATCGGATTGCAATCAGTCATTGCGAAAAGACTTAGGATTTCATCGATGTATTCAGAATGATCCATTTCAATGCTGTCATCCGTTTTATTGAGTGTAATGCGAACACCCAATACTGAGTTAACTTCTCCGAAATCTGTCATTTCGAAGTTTTCGCATAACACTTTCTTCAGTTGATTTTCAATTGGTTCATCGTTGCTAAAGATCAATAAATCGTCTACGTAAATTGCGATGGTTAGTATTTTGCAGGTTTCAATATTGTGATAAACACACAGGTCTACATGGCTACGTTTGGGGCCAAAACTCAGCAATGTTTCGTTCAATCTCACATTCCACACACGACTTGATTGCTTTAGCGCATACAATGCTTTTTTGAGCTTACACACACGCTTGGTTCCATCTTCAAAACCTTTCGGTTGACGCATGTAAATTTCTTCCAGCAATTCACCATTTGAGAATGATGTAACAGCACCCATTTGTCGTGTTCGTAGCTTTAATTAATCAAGTAAAGCGATTATATAACGAATGGAAGTATAACGCACAGCAGGTGGTTATTTTTCATTATAATCTATACCTTCAATTTGCGTGACACCCTTAGCAACCACCCTTGCATTGTGTTTTTCGACGTTTCCATTGGCATCTCGTTTCACTTTGTAATCCCACCTACAAATTATGGGTTTTTTGTTTTTTGGAAGATCGACTAATTCCCAAGTTTAAATTGATTTTAGTGAAGATAACACTCTGCTCTGCACGCAATCAAAGCAATTTTTAAGTCGGTCCATGACAAGTACTTCTTGATGTTAATTTTCGAAATTTTGTTCTTTTTTTACTGCACAATTTGGCAGCAGCCGTCAATTCCAACTTCGGAAGAGTAAACTCAAGAGTCCCATCAATTTCAACAGAGGTATTCGGGTTTTGGAGCATTAACATGATACCTCTACGTTTCCCGATGAATCAATCACTCGTATATGCGCGGCTGACTGGCATCAGCGAAAATGTGACATTGGACTACGCTGGTAGGTCGAAAAGTTCGGAATGCACTAGGGATAGCCATGTTCCTCAGTTGTACAACGTTTTTTATACAGCTTTCCCATTCTGGCCGCAAGTCAAACGGCAAACTTTTGTCCCACTCCAATTTCTTCTTACAAATAATGTGGAATAATATCTTTTATTAAATAACAGTCCGGCCAATTATCTCCAAAGGGTCATAAATTCGTGCCACCGCAGACAAAACATAACGCTTACTGCCTTGTGCCGGATGGATCTCAAGGAAACTTTGCACTGTTCTGAGCGGCACAGAAAGAAGACTATCCAAGTAAGACCCAAACCTTTTTTGCACTGGCAAATCCGATGCGAGCGCAGCTCGAACACTGGGACTATTGGAAGCTTCATGGAAGCAGTACTTATCAGTCAGTTACCTCCCCCAAGACGCGTTCCGCTTGAGCATCTGAGTCTACACTGAGCACCAGGTTGTCCGTATAAAAACAGCTCGCCAACATTGCGCATGTGTATGGAAACCTCTTTTTTTTCTAGTGCCAAATGAAGACTGATAGTGTCAGTTTGTAGAAGCTGATATACAAATACGTCTTCTCACAGCAAAGAAAGTTCGGACTTAGACTTTTTTTCGACATGTGTCCCTTTTTCTCATAACGAAAATACCGATTTGCTTTCCTAATGTGATCCTTTTTTTGCCATAAAGAAACTTCTTCGCAAACCTTTGTGGTGTGCCTAACAGAGTCGTAAAATAAACACTTTCCGCTATTCTCTGGATTGACTCCAATCAGATTTACCGCTGTTGTTGGTGGCTTTGAGATGGTGTGATTCTGCTTCTCTCCAGCGCTTCTACCTCTTTTTTTAGGAATCGCTAAATGGTGTTGGCAAGAAGTTTGCGTGTCAGAAGAACTATCAATTTCTTTTTCGATTTCTGCTTCTTGATTACTCCAATCATTTTTCTCTTTTTTTCTCCGTTTATAGTTAACTCGCAATTCTGCTGGTAGACATCGTAATCGAATTGACTTTAACATCATATCATATCTCTGCGAAGGGACATGTTAAGCTGTGAGAGAGCGTATGGAAGTACAAATTTCGTAAACTCGAAAATCCGATTTTGATGGTACTAGACGCGAACTGCATATAAAAAGTACAGCCCTATAAAAAAAATTTAAGTGACTTGGTTTCTGAATTCCTAGTAGATACATATGTACATATTAACAGTCATTGGGATAGTGCTGTGCATTGGTGTTTTTTTACGCACACGTTTCATTTGTAAAAAAAATATAATAATAAATAACAATACAATAAAACAACATTAATAAAACGAAAAAAAAAAGACACAAAAGCCAATCAGAACCGTGTGTCGGGAAACCCCGTTGTGTAGTGTGCAGTCCAGTAGCCTTCGGACAGGATTTGAACCTAAACCTACAATTTATTTTAATTTCGTATATTTCGTTTTCCTTTTTTGTTCAATTCCTTGGAAGTTTTATTTTGGAATTATCTTTCTGCTAGGTTTGTGTCTTTTTTATTTTTTTGATATATTTTGATATATTGCATACATTTACTGGCTGGCAATCATATTTGTTACCTATAATTGTTTTTAATAAATGAATCTTATCATAACGTACTTTTGTCCTGTGTTGTGTATTTATCCGTGATGGAGTAGTTCATTTTTTTCCCTATGTGTGTGTGGCGAAGAGAGAAGGCAGTCCTTCTTGGTGTAGCAGACGGGGTGGAGCGTTGAGACGTGGTTAACGTCTCCGCCAAGGGGCTATCTCACACAAATGCGCTAAGAGAGATAGCAGGGATCATGTAAACTATGACATGAGTGGTGGGTTGGCGACTTGTGCTAATATAATCAGGCACGTATCAGGCAGGTTCTTAATGAACCTTTATCACGAAGCGACACTGGGCATAGTTTCGTAGAACTGTGAAGCTAGGTTGTTTTAAGTTAGTATAAAATTAGTGTAGGCTTAGTTTTAAGAATAATAGATTAGTTTAGATTTAAGATAAATTAGTTAGCTTAGCTCCGCGAGCAATCTTCCGGCCTTGTTTGGTGGTAAGGGCATAGGCCTTGAACACTCTTTTCTATTCCGCGCCCCTTCCTTTTCTTTCCTACTTTAGATGCCTGCACAAACACCCCGTCATACGAATTCCATTAACCATGGAATGAACACGCAAAGCAACGACCGGCAAGAAGAACCCGGCACCGAAGCAATCGCCGATCAACAGGCACGGTTTCAAGAATAGCACAAGATCCTGGAGAGTTGGCAGCTACGAACCGACCACCGACATGGTACAGGAGACTGGCGGTAAGGGAAGGAAGATACCAACTGACGAAGCAGGAACGAGATCGACCGGTAGATATTTACACGGACGTGCACCAATGGATATAGAAAGACAAACGCGACCGGAGGTACCACAGCAATATAGCCCAGATGGCCTCCATGATGGGGACATGTCGAGACCAATTCATCCTGCTGGCTGCTAGGTTGGACAGGTTAGAAACTTCCCCATCCCATCAAAGAGAGCCACCTCCTGCACGTGGACAAGACTTACCGTGGGCGGAGACAGGACAGACCAGGTGGTACGAGGAAAACACAGGAAGATGGCCCTAAAAGGACAAAAGTCGAAGTGCATAAGTGGGGGTCAAGTACTACGGCACAAACAGGGGTAATGCCGGTGGACTGTGTGGTCTTCAGAATAGAGATGTAGGGCGACGAGGTTTTTAACTACTAAGACCTTAAAGCAGAATTACTACGCCAATTTAACGACGACCGGAGAGACCACGAAATACTCCGAGACATCATGGAAAGACGGCAATGACCCCAAGAGACCGTCGACGAGTTTCACGCGGACATCAGGAGCAAAATTAGGATGAAAAACAGACCATTGGAAGAAGACCTAGTTGCGATAAGGAGGAAAAATCTAAAGAACAGAGTCTGATCTTCTGATGCAAAATATGTAGTATCCATGATTTAAAAGATGAGTGCAGAAGAGCGGGAAAGCACCTAAGGTCGATCAAACAAAGATTGAATAGAGGAGTTAATGAACTAGAGTGCACAAATGACAGTAATAGTCTGGCTGCGCACGAAGAGGATCGCGAGATAGCTGCACTATAGTCCAGGCGACCACTGACACAGGCAGACAACGCTCAAGAACAAACCCGACAGAACGAAAACACGCAGGGGCAGAGTACAGCTACTGCGAAGATCGTCTGTATGTCGCCGTTCTATAACCTAACCTGCTTCACCCGTGGACGAAAATCAAGATCGAAGGAGAAGAAATGTTGGGCCTGTTGGATAGTGAAGCCACTGACTTGCCTGGGAAAAGGAGCAAGAGAACTTTTGCAGAGACACGAGATTCAGTTCAAGAAACTAAATCTTGGAGTAAGGACAGCAGACGGCAGCCACCAAAACATCGAGTGACGTTTTAAGACACGGGTCTCTTGGGAATTAAAAACACAAGAAACTAACATTTACGTTGTGCCGAGCCTCCAGCAAGAACTATATTTAGTGGTTGACTTTTGGAATGCGTTTAAGGTTGCTCCTAACATAGGCGCAGAAGTTGACATTCTGTCGCCTTTGAGTACAGGTAACCCACAAAGGATAGTCTCATCAGAGCAGGCCAAGCAGTTGGGGGAAATCAAGCTACTTTTTCCATCCTTTGCTGTGTTGGGATTGGGCAAAACTAGCCTCGAGGAACACATAATTGAGGTGGAAGATGAAAAGATGCCTATCAAACAGAGGCATTACCCAATTTCCCCAGCGATACAGAAACTCCTATATGACGAGCTCGATAAGATGCTCTCGCTGGGAGTTATTGAGGAGAGTAACAGTGCTTGGAGTTCTCCAGTAGTATTGGTCCGCAAGCCTGGTAAAAACAGGTTGTGTCTGGATTCACGGAGAGTAAATTCAGTAACAAAAAAATACACTTACCCTCTTCCTAACATCAAGGGTCTCCTCAGCAGGCTACAGGAATCTCGCTACATCTCCGGGATAGACCTTGAAGGCGTTTTCTGGCAGATCCCTCTGGAGTCCAAGTCAAGAGAGACGACAGCTTTCACGGTCCCTGGACGGCCGTTAAACCTGTTCACGGTGATGCCGTTCGGATTGTGTAACGCCGCCCAGAGAATGTGTAGGCTAATGGACAAAGTCATACCCTCTCGGTTGAAAGAGAATGTTTTTGCCCATCTCGACGACCTTTGTTCCCCAGATTTTGAATTACACATCAAACTGCTCGGAGAAGTAGCAGCATTCCTAAAGAATAATGGGCTGACCATCAACGTGGAAAAAAAAAATTTCTGCTATAAAGAGATTAAGTACCTGGGATATATCGTTGGTCATGGATGTCTACGTACATATCCTTAAAGTGTCTGCGGTCGAGAACTTTCCAGTTCCTAAAGAAATGAGTCTGAAGCTCCAAGCCTTTGATTTCGTGATTGAGCATAGAAAGGTAGTCCCTAGTACTCTCTCACGTGTTCATATGAAGGAGCTCGCATCCAAACAGGCGTTGAAAGCTGACTTTAACTTTCCAGATTTCGCATTAACGGAGTATGAAGAGTTAAAAAAGACAATAACAGACAAATGAACTAAAATACCTGACTTGTGCGTCTCTGTTGGGTTTGTGTACAGACGAACCTGCTAACGAAACGGGGACTTAACGGTATCCGGAGCTTCGGATACATAATATACATATACATGAGCGAGACTCAGACAAAAGTATTATTGGCCAGGTATGGTCTCTGACGGTCAGGACTGGGTTAAGTACTGCGAGACCTGTAAGATAAACAAGCCTCAGATTTTTCGACCGCCGATGGCCAACAGACTGTTACGGAGCGGCCATTTCATCGTCTCTACATAGACTTTCTAGGACCATACCCAAGGACTAAGACTAGACATACACATATATTTATCATTTTAGACTACTTTAGTAAGTTTATTTTTGTAAAACCTTTGAGGAAGGCAACGCCAGCGCAGATAGTTAGGTATCTTGAAGAAAGTGTATTTAATATCTTCGGTGTACCTGAGTACGTACATTCAGACAACGGTAAGCAATTCGTCTCCCAATTTTTCGCCAGCGTTTTAAAACGATGGGGACTTAAACTTATCCGCACCGCGTTCTACTGTCCTCAGGCAAATACGTCAGAACGTGTGAACCGGTTGTTCGAACTAAAATTACTCGCCTTAAGTATTAAAATCTCAGAAATTTCTAAGAGATATTTTCTATTAAGGATTTTTAAAATTAACGCTTTACGTACTAAAACGCCTTACTTACTAACAGATAGAATGTAGCGAACTTGAGCGCGAAAGAAAAACTGCGTGTTGTTGCATCGAATTCGAAAAACAGAAGAGCTTATTTCTTTTTTTCTGATTCCTTTATACAGTATGATTTTCTTATAGAACTGATATAAAAGAATATTGCGCTCTTCTGGTATTTGGCGCAAGATTTAAATTTAATAATTATTGTATAAAACTTTTCGTGTAATAGAACCAAAAGCTTTTATTGTTGGTATAATCCAGCATTCTCCCAGCTACACGAACCTTTCTGTCTTGTCCGGAGATAATCCTGTTGATCCTGCCAAGCAGCCATTTCTGTGAAGGCAAATTATCGTCATGAATCATAACCATGGTATTCGGCGATAAATCCGATTTTGCAGTTGACTATTTTGCCCGCTGTTGTAGTTCAGACACATACTCGTTGGACCACCTTTTCCAGAAATGTGTTTTGATATTTTGAATTCTCCGCCAGTACTGCAGCATGTTGGTGTTGGAGGCGTTATATACAGGTTCCTGAATCGACTTGATTGGTGATCCGAAGAAGATGTCTTATGGTGAGAGCCTCAAAATCGTTTAGGTCATTTGATAATGGTGAAAGAGGTCTCGAATTCATCACAGCTTCAACTTCGCACAGTGCAGTTATCAGTTTTTTGAATGATAATGTGGCGTCGTTTGTAAGGTGTAGAGCACTCTTCGCAATTTTAACTGCGATCTCTCAACGGCCGCCAAAGTGAGGAGCTCTAGGGGGAGTAAACTTGAAATTAATTTGTTCAAAGCTACAAAAATTAAAAATGGAGTCTACTCTAGGCTTGTAAAACAAACTTGTGTAAGTGCAGAAGTTTCGCTTCAGCTCCCACGAAATTAGTAGCGTTAACACAAGAGATATCCTTTGGAAGTTCTCTGCGATGTATCATCTGTTTCAAGGATGCGATAAATGCATCAGAAGTTTAATCAGACACAGCTTCCAAATGTCCTGCTTTGTAGGGTAGGCAAATTAAGACAGTAACATAAGCTTTGTAAGGCACATTGCCTCTGATGCGATAATATGTACTTATTGGTCCGAAGAAATCTACAGCGAGAAAAAGGGCGAGTGACATTTACTCTTGGCTCTGGTAAATCACCTATTATTTGGTGCATTCATTTAGACCTGTTTCGAACGGATGGATGTAACTACGTACAACCTTCCGAGCCAGCTCTCGTTCATTAATGATTCAAAATCAATGTCGCATAAGAGTTACTAAAGCAATGGGTCCAGCGTGGTAGTTTTTGAGATGAATATATAATATGTAGCATATGTTCTCGAAAATTGTGAATTCACTGGCAACATCGACATCAACATTCTGGAATTCATGCATTTGAGAATATGCAGTCCATGATCTTCGTCCAAGAATTAACTTAAGTGTTTTAGCGAATTTTTAAGTGTCCTCTGCCTATTTGCTCAAATTCGTCTTTAAATTCAATTTGTTGAATTATCCACACTATTTTGAGTAGTGCAAAAACAAGTTCTTGAGGACTAATAGGAGGCGAAAATAATAATTTGGAATTCCTTAGACGTGCAATAAAACGAAGAATATATGCAGTACAACGTAAGAGTCGAGAGAACGAACTTTGCTTATTGATAAAATTGCCTAGATCATTTTTCTATGGACAATAATTCCCTTGACAGTGTTATATCGTTGATTTTCGGCCAACCTTCCCCCACAACAGAAAATCTGGTCCTGTAAACCAAATTGATTGATGTAGTTCATGTAGTAGTTCGTCTCTTCTTTTATTTCTCCTATCCAATTTCCTACGAAAGAACTCAATTGCAACGATTGTGATGAGGTCCAATGGAGTACAATTGTTGAAGAATATTTCAATTTGTGAACTCGCAAAAAGTATTTGAATTTTCTTCCAAAGCTTGGGTAAAAGATGTGCGCTACATGATTCCAAACGAGGTAAAGTCTTTTTCTTTGATGGAGCTACCATTGACTTAGTAATCAAAAGTCGTACTGCTGTTGCTCCCAACTCGTCTGTTGACCGAATATAAATGCAACATCCGTACCCCTTGATCGAGGCATCACAAAATCCATGAATTTGGATATTCCTATGTTTTGAGTACAAAACATATTTAGGAATGTAAATATTTTGAAGTGACTAAAGGTCAATTAAGAATTTTCGCCACTCTTTTTTAATATTTTGTGGGATATCAACATCCCAATGAATCCCGTTTATCCATAGTTGTTGAAGTAGGAACTTAGCTCTAACCAATACAGGCCTCAACAACCCCATTGGGTCGAATAATGAACATATAGTTGAGAGAATTGTTCCTTTTTGTAAGTGCTGAATGAATATGAACTGGATTATATGAAAAGAAAAAAGTATCCTTAGAGCAGTTCCAAGTAACTAAAGTGCTGGTTATAGCCGAGTTTGTCATTTTTAAATCCCTTTTGTTACCTTAAGGCAAAAGTGAAATCAATTACTGTGCCATTGTTCCAGTACCAAGTAACGAAACAATCTCCTGCTTTAGTGTTTCTAAGGTATGTATGTACATCGTCGGCTCCAGTGTATGTATGTAGATCATCGACGTAAAATTCATTGCTCTAAAGTGTATAAAATTGCGGGTTAATATAATATATTTATTCTTTTGTAATTGTGTTACACTTTTTAATTAGTTTAATTTAAACAAAAACTCACACAAAACTTGGTCGTTACATTTCTTCTCTCTTCTTCTTTCTCTCTGTCAGCTGTGACATTGATGGTTCTCTTGTCGGACATGCTGGAGACATTCTAGGTAAAAACAAATTCCGCAGTATATGATGTCGCCAGAGACCAATAGGGAGACAGTCGACTCCCTCGTCTCCCGCCCCAGAATTCATTTTGACAGCGTTTTTTATAACATTTCCCCTCCTGAACAGCTGATTCACAGACATGATATTTTTTTGTTTCTAAATGAGAATACGTGTGAGCTGCCTATATGGTGGATCTCCTCACTCTTCAAACTGTTAGAAGGAGGGGGCACATAAATCAAAAAATTAGAAGAGAGAAGGTATAGTGTTTTCCAAGGCAAAGTAATGGTTGACGATAGCTGCGTCCAGAAATGATGTTTGTAAGGCAGAAGTTGCATCACAAAAGCAATATACTGAAAAAATTTATGATTATTTCAAAAACAAAATAAGTAAATAAAATTAGTTTAAACGCAAAAATTTTCTTAATAGTTCTTTTGAACTATTGAAAATTACAAAACACCGAATAACAGCTACTGATTTTAAACACTAAACCCCGTTTTGTATACATATGTATCAATGTTATAACTATTGTAATATTATGTCTGAAATTATTTTTGTTCTTATTGCCTGAAATAATACTCAAAAGGTATCTTGAATTTGTAAATATGTTTTCATTTTGAAGCGACTTAATTGTTTTAAGTATATTTAATGTGTTACAATTGTCATATATCTTCGCTCTGAGTTAAATTAGACAAAGATGTTTCGCAAAATATAATCCTTGTATTTTTATTGTTGTTATTTTCATTGCACGAAATATGTGTAATTTATTTTTTTGTGTTAAGTTTCATTATTTTTATTGATTACAACACCTTTCAATCGATGTCATTTGGACAATAAAAATAACATTTTGTAAGAATAATATGTAACACCAAATATTTATTTTAATTATAATACGCGTAACTCGGAACATCAATTGATAGTAAATTTTTCCCAAATGTGCGACTTTTCAGCACGACTTACTCTCCTGTTTTTGTACATATTTCATACGTTATTATAAATATAAATGCTATCGGATTATCAATTTATTAAAAATAAATTCTTTTAAAGTTTCGGTTACACTTACTTGCGTAAACAATTTGCAGTTGATTTTCTGAACACGTTCACGAACAGTTGACAATTTACGAGTGTTTGACACCTTTGAAGGCAAAAATTGACAAATCAGACGCCATCTTCTCAATTTTGGAGGGGAAACGTAAATATGTGTGAGTAAAGTGAGACAATGTTCGATGATACGTAAATAACTTTCAGAATTTCAGGTTATGTCCGGGTTATGTTTACTAAAATACGTAAATAACAGTCAAACGGTCGATGGACAAAGGGGAAATCAGCTGTTTGATCAGCTGTTCAGTCGACCATCTCCTTCCTTATTGGTTTCTGGATGTCGCCACATGATGTTGCAAAATGGCTTCGCCACAGCTCAAAACAAGTTCCCAAGGGTATGTCATTTTAGAATTTATCCGTAAGATATTGTACGTTTCTGATTTCAAGGAATGGGGCTGATGTCATACCGTATGTCACAATATTGAACTCAAAGAAACTCCAAAGAATTCGTTAATATCTTCGATGTAAAGGATGTACGAGAATCAGTCGATAAATTTTTATTTTATAGCAGTCAATGCTAGATTATGCAATCGAAAACGTGGGACCGGCCATCAATATATCATTGAGGGATTTGTTTGTCGAAGTTTTACAAAACGCATCGAAAGCCACGCGCAATTTTGTTGATGTTGGAACGGAGTACTTCTTGATGTGGCAGAAATAAATGTGACGTTTGCACTTCAATGTCACTTACTTGAGTCATGTGTCCAAGAGTTTTATACTCTTTTAGAAATTTAGCTTAAGCAGCCTCAAGCTCAGGATTTTTCTCAAATTTGCGTTCTAAAACAAAAAAACTGTTATAATCAATATGAAAGAAATCACCCAATAGGTCAGGATTTTTCTTAAAAGAAAGTTTCACCATCAACTTTCCGCAAGGTAAAATTTTCAGGGATTCTAAGAATCTGTTCTCGCAGTTTTGAAGCTCCTCAATCCATATTCAATGTGAGTCAGGCACACTTTTCACTTCCCAAAAGTTTTCTACTAATTTATCCTATCTTTCTTCAAAATAACACACAATTGTACGAGCATTTGTTTGAGAACCCTTAGTAACCTTATATCCGCCAGTTGCAACCCATCCCAGACGCGTATTTTGAAGTGATGGATGTGAAACACTCAATTTTATCTGTCCTACTAGAAACAAGTCGAAAAACGCTTCCGCTCCGGTTAACATATCGATAGGACTCGGTCGATAGAAATTATTATCCGCCAGTTCAATATTTTCTGGAAGATTCCAACATTGAATGTCGATAGCAGCATCTGGTTGATAGCTGGTTATGGAGTGAGTGATTCCAAAGGTAGTTCTAGGTGTATCTAGAGGCAATTACAGTCTGGGTTACAGCGTTTGTTTTTGTTTCTGTGCTCCCAATGCCAATTTATCCACGTTCGAGATTTTAAATTTAACAACCTTGCAAAATCTTCTTTGATGAGATTTTCTTTCTACCTAACTGGAAGGAACGAAATTTTCTACTGTTTACTGTCCCTTTGAAAGACAATTAATACATGAAACCAATTGTTTTGGGTTAGAAGATCTATGAATTTAGGGCATTTATTAGACTATGCAAACTATCTTTGCAGAATGCACACGACTTGTTTGATAGCTGAGGACGTAAGAACTGACTGCTGGCGAATATTCAAAATGTGTGGTTTTGGTTTGGTCGAGAAATTGACATCGTTTGTTCAAAATGTCTGCGCAAATTTCCCACGTTGGTGATTTGCAGTAGTCTAACTGTTCATCCCATTTGATTCGAGTTTCAGAATCCACTTTTCTTAAAGTAAGATGTATAATGATGGCATGGCAAATATCACGTTCTGAGCCAATGGATTGAAGTGAGATAAACATCGCTGAAAAATTATCTACCACGCTTCTTAGTTGTCCTGCTGAGCTTTTTGATATTTTTGGTAGATCGAAAAGCTGAGAAACGTTTTCCAAGAAAATCAAGCAGTCGTTATCATATTAGCATGTAGCCATAGGGTAATTCTCCTCTGTTACTTGAAATGCCATAACCGTTCCTAATGCTTGATTCGATAGACAAGTTAGTATATGTTTAAATTTTTCAATATTTGATAGTAAACTGTAATTATCCAATAAATTCTTAAAAGTGCTATTGAAATTTTTATAGTCCGAGTACTTGCCGCTGAAGCGAGGCAAATTTCGGTAAACGATTTACCCGTGGTGGTATAGGCCAAGCGCTTTTTTCAAAAATACGTTTAGTTACATTTATACATTTAGTTTATTCGCGTAAAACTAGCCTTTGTAGATGCACGACATATTTTTAACTCCTCTAACGACTGGATTGCTACATTGCTGGTGTAGTGAGACTCAGTGCGATGCTGCAAAAATGTTTATTTTTCCAAAAATAAGTTTCCTTTCCACACGCGAACCAAAAGTGTCCACCGCGAAACACTATTAATCGTTTTTCACCAACGGAATCTTTTTGCATGAACAATGTTTTTTCACAAATAAAGAATCAATTCCTGTCATGGTCGTCATATGTTCTAGCCAAAATTACTCGCTTTAAGTAGGAAAATCTCCGAAATATCTTAGAGATATTTTCCTTTAAGGATTTTTTAAATTAACGCTTTACGTACTACAACGCTTTACTTACTAACAGATAGAACGAAGCGAACTTGAGGACGAAAGAAAAACTACGTGTTGTTGCAATGGAGTCGAAAACGAGAACAGTTTATTACTTTCTTTCTGAGTCTTTATAGAACTGGTATAAAAAATATTGCGCTCTTCTGGTATTTGGCGCAAGATTCAAACTTTATAATAATTTTCGTGGAATAGAACCAAAGGCTTTTATTGTTGGTATGATCCAACACCGGTCGATTTTGGAACTGCGGCCATATATCGACGGAGATCGACGTAATTGGGATCTCCACTAGAGTGACTAGGAATTTTCCGAGAGGTGTAACACACGCTGCGACAATATTTGAGACATATTATGTAGTATTTGGGACAATAATGATACAGCGCGGGCAAGCTTATTGTGTTCCGGTGGCTGGATATGTTGAAAGAAAGATAAAGCTACAAACAGACGAAGTTTACAAACGAAACTTCCGACAGAGCAACTTGCTGAACAATTACTCGGTACCAAATTTTTAAAAGAGATTTTTTGAAGGCCACTGCGAGGTCTTCACTTTGCAAGGGGAGAAACTAGGGACGTACCATGCCAAGGACCTTCATACGTAAGGCTTATCTTCGACGCGCTCTAGCATGCCGTTGCTAGATTAGTTTAAATATTAATAGGGCATTAGTTTATTTATGGTAGTTTTAGGGAGAAACTTATTTATTTATTTATATGTCTATTTATATATAGAGTATCTATGTTATAATAAGTTATATACATTTGCGGTATTAGGCTATGTATACGTCCCAGTTGTCAGGGTAGGGACAGCAGAGCGCACCCATTCGTAAGTGAGGACCGAAAAACAAAACACTCACAACCTGGGAAAGTGATAGATCTCTGTGATATTTTTTTAGTTAGATTAAGTTAAGTATTAAGAATTGATGCCCGGCTATCTAAATCGGTATAGCATGAGACTCAGGGCGTGGGCCCTTGCCACACGTTAAGGGGTTAGAGAGGTTGACAAAATTTCAGGAGAGGTCTTTCTTTTTTTTAAGAGTCCGGTTTACTTACTATCACTCATGAACCGTCGTTGAGCCTGAGTAGCCATTTCCAAAATAGTTGAATAATTAGAATCCAAAGAACTCTATCACCTGTGCCGAAAGAAAGAAACACTAAGATATCCATTGGTTTTGGGTGAGTACGTACCTGTATGTGTTCCCACGATTATCTACCTTCCCCATCCACCTGTTTAGCACCTGAAAAGAAACAAACATATAAGTAAGTAGGAAAAATTATCTAAGAAAATTCAAAATGCTCACCAAAACGCGAGTGACACATAACTATAGACTAAAAGAGACGACACTTCCAGGCTGAAAATTAAAAGATACGGAGTGGAGAAAAAGCTTAAGATCAAGAAGGCAGTGTACTTAGGCAGAACAATGGAAAAAAAGCAGTCGAGAAACAAAATCGGAAGAGTTGGAGTTATTTTTGTGCAGTGATGGAAGATTAAACACAATTTAAAAAATAATATTGATAAAGTGCATTGTGAAATAAACCTTAATTAAGGAAAGGTGCAACATATAAATAAAATAGAAATAAATAAAATAGAAATACTTGGGAATCCTAAGTAAGGGTCTCCGCACTATACACTTAATCATATATACATATATATACAAAAGAAGTAAGCACAGTGCAGTGAACACAGTAAAAAATTCTGAACATACCAACAACAAACAAAATATTTGAAAATTGACGTACACGGCAAGAGCAAAGTGTGTGCCATTTTCCCAGAATAAAAATTAATACTACTTTTAATGAAGAAAAAAATGTATTACAGGATTGCCTGGGCTGCAATCACGTAACTTTTTCGTCCTGACGATACACCAAAACGACATCGTCGATAAAGCTATGTTCAGACGATTGCCAGATCTGCAAATATTGTTAGATCTGTCATTGAAAAAATTGTCCCAATTGTCTGACAACCGTCTGAACACAAAATTTTGTCTGAAAATTTTTGCAGAAAACAAATTACCTGGTCATTGTCAGATCCAAATCTGACAATAAATTGGCAGGTGTCTATTATTATTCTGAACACACAATTTGTGTCATTGTCAGATGTTTGGGATGTTTGCAGGCAAATTGGCTATTGTCAGATGCGCTATGCTTGTGAAACCTGCAAATTTTTTCATTGTCAGAAAATTTCTAAATTTGAAAGATCAACTGCTTCCGAGTTAAAACGAATTATGAGTAGCAACGAGGAGAATTTTTTACTACTTTTGGAGATTCCATTATCTTAAAAAAAAAAATTCAAAAATCATACAGAAAAAAAGTGGAAAGTGAGTGGTCCCAGTATAAAGTGTTGTGTCTCATTAATGAAATTGAGACGAGACCTAGTTTGTGGGATTCTGGGTGCGCGAAATATAAATTACCGAAGCAGGCTTTATGGCAGGAAGTCGCTGACAGTACCGGCATGAGCCTTAACGACTGCAAGGGCAAATGGACTAACCCCCGCATCGTCTGCAACGAGTACGTAGGGAGCAGGTAATTCTGTTCCGGACACTGATTTATCTTCTGGCAAACGCAGCTAGCAAGTGTCTAGCGCTTGCCCAAATGTTCACCTGTTGAACACTCCACCATCGGAAAATCTCTCATAGCGACCGACGTCAATGTAGTAATGTCAATGTCTATACTCTGCATCAGCAATCAGCTGCCTTTATAATTATAAAAAATATTTTCTACATTGGGTGGTGGTTCCATTACGACATGCTTGCCGTCGACTGCTCCAATGCAGTTTGGGAACTGCTACAGTTCGTTGAATTTGCTAGTTACAGCATCCCAGGCCTCTGGTGTAAACCGTGTCTGAAATTAAATATTGTTTGCTGTGCATTTATGTCTAAATTAAAGAAGGTGCTAAAATGAATGTACCTGAAGATAGTCATTGACTAGTACTTTATATATCGCAACCAGAACTTCTGGAATAATAGATGATATTGTTGATACTGGAATGCGAAATAAATACTGCAGAGACCGAAAATTTTCGCCAGTAGCCAGATATCTGAGCGTTAAAATGAGCCGCTCAGTTGTTAAAATCGTCACACGCATATTTGTTTCCTGCTTTTGGATGTAAAGAGACACCAAAGCTAAGAGGTTATCAAATTGGTTTGAATCCATGCGCAAAAAATTGCGATACAATTCAGTCTCCACAGCTCTCGATTCCACTAGCAGTTTCGCAAACATTCCATCCTGCTGACGGCGAGCCACCCAATACTTCGGCCAAACACTACGTCGTTTTTGTAGTAATTCCTCCTCATCGCTGCTCTCAAATATGTATGCTGCCAAAATAGTAGCAAACGCGTATTTATTTTCCATTTTTCCTTAAACTTTTGTGAAAAAAACTTTTGAAAAACCACTGCTCACTGCCGCATGAAACCAAATGTCAAAATTCTATAAATTTATTTGTAAACAAAAGAAACTGTCAATTTTATATCTAGAACTGTTGCCAGGTAGCTCGTACCGATGACAGTAATGTTTATCGAAATGCTACCATCGACGCACTCCACGTACATAAGAGCAGACTGCTGTCAAGACTTAAATTCTTGCACAGACGGTTCTTAGATCCACAGAATGCCGAAATCCGCTCTTTAAAAGCAGAAATCAAAAACCTTATTAAAATTAATTACAGCCTTGCTGTAAGTTTGCACTGGGGCAATAAAATCCGGGCTGTAAGATCCAGCAACCCGGGTATGTTTCCGCAAATAAATAAAATATTCAGGAGGAAAGATGAAAATGACATTCAGACCGTAAGGCTGGAAAGGACGGCAGAAAACTCAGACATACTGACATCTGTGGGCATTGATCCGGATAGAGCAGTGCTTGATGATAACTTCTTCGTAGTTGAAGATCCTCAGGAGAAGGTTACGACACTAGGAGCTGTTTTTCAGAAAGTGTATACGGTTAACGAGTCCCGTAGGCCAGACCACGATCTGGAAAATAGAGCCCAGTTGAACCACTTCTACCTTCGGGAAGAGATAAGGCAGTGGCGATCTGAGAACACTGATTTCACCAGGTTTAATGATGAGAATATGGCTAATAATGTCATCGCCAGAGATGGAATAAATACCATTTAAATCTCAAAAGAAGAACTCCAAGGCATCTTGAACTCTCTGAAGAAGAAAAAATCAGCAGGGATCGATGGTATACCCAATATTGTGCTACGCCATCTACCCTTAGAAGCGGTGGAGATTTACACGACACTGTTTAACAATGCGCTGAGTAATGCATATTACCCGTCGCATTGGAAGACAGCTGTGGTGCAGCCGATCCCTAAACGGGACAAAGATAGGTTTATCCCAACAAATCTCCGGTCGATCGGTCTTCTTCCTTGCATTAGCAAGGTCTTCGAAAAAATTGTTATATCAGCTCTAAAAAAATGGGTTGAGGACAATAATATAATACCGGAAAACCAGTTCGGCTTCAGAGCGGGGCATGATACCATACATGCCGCGTCAAAGCTGGTTTCCGATATACAATGGAACAAATCCAAGAGCCAATGTACGGGTGCATGTCTGATCGACTTGGAAAAGGCGTTCGACACCGTTTGGTTAGAAGGGCTTTTTCTAAAGCTGGTCAGGCATGGCATAAGTAAATCATTGCTATACATGATCTATGAGATGATAACAGGTAGGAAGTTCGTTGTGAAAAATGGCAACGTGACGTCTACCATGGTTTTCGACATTAAAAACGGTCTGCAACAGGGGGCAGTTGGTTCGCCAATCTTGTTCGCTATATTTACTAGCGATCTTTTGTACTCCATGCCGCACATAATAGCGTTCGCCGACGATTTGGTAGCGTACAGATCAGCGCCAAAGGTCGAAGTTATTAACAACCTGCTGCAACATGACTTCGAAAAGATTCAGAAATATTGTGATAGCTGGAAATTAAAAATTAATTTCAATAAATGCGAGACTATCCTTTTCAGGACCCCGCTGTCCAGGACCTCAAGGGACACGAGGTTAAACTGGCGCAAGTTCCGCATTGTTGACCCACGGGGAGAACCGTTAGTTGTGAAAGGCTTGGTGAGATACTTAGGCGTTTGGTTGGACCAGTATCTATACTTTGACAAACATGTAGATGCTGCTCTGACGAAAGCCAAGAAAGCCTTTGCTGTGGCAAGAATGCTGTTTTACAGCAGCCAACTTGATTCCAGGGTAAAGGTAATATGCTATATGGCACTCATCCGGCCGATGATGGCGTACGCTTGTCCTATGTGGTTCAACGTGAGTCCTTCCCAGATGGAAAAGATGAGGTTGTTGGAGAGGCAGTGTCTCAGGACATGTCTCAGGTTGTATCGAACTCCCGAATCTGAGTACAAGAAATTCTATCCCAACGAGACTTTGTATAACGAGGCAAACCTGATAAGGATTGATAATTTAATAATAAAATTGATTCGACGGCATGTCGCACAGTCGTTGCCTTCCACCAACAGCCTGATCTTCGGGGCTTACTACCCCAACTTGTTGTATTTCGAAAAGGTACGGCAGAATGGCTTTATTCCACCAGAGGCATTTCTTCATTTAGACATGATGGGTTTAGTTCAAGACAGGGAGGGATGCCCTATAATCTTCCATGTCGCACGCCGAACAGTGGACCGGCGACTCCTTTATGAACTGCATGTCGCTCGCAACCGCGAGGATCTGCTTCGGTTCAGTAGAGCGATCTCCGCCCGAGACAGGAGGGAGTCTGGGAAAGAACGTCACCTGCACTGGTGGCTGTGTTAAGGCTGACCCCTGCCGCCGTTAAGGGTTCTTTAAGAGTTTTTCTTTTATTATGTGTACGGATATTGGTCAGCTGGGCAGTCTGTGGTCAGCTTTTTAGCTTTAGTTTTAAGTAGTTACTAGTTAGTTTTTAAGTTATGTTTCGTCTTAGGTTTAATATATAAAAAAAAAGATATAAAACTGGTAATTTTGCATTGTAAGGTCATTTGTAGGCTATTGACAGAACATTTGCAGACCTGACAATATTTACAGATCTGGCAATCGTCTGAACATAGCTTAATTTGTATCACATAACTCAGCCACTTTCGTCTCGTCTACGGTCTATTTTATACTGTTTGAGTGCTACTAATCGTAAATATCTCCTGTCGTAATTGTACACACACAACAAAACAATGAATAACAATACCTGATAGTTCTCATTGTTTTGTGGTGTGTGTACACATTGGGAATGAGCAAACGGCTGTGCGAGAGGAGATCATTGATTTTAGGAAATATTTTTTTAAATAAACTTCAATGTACATTCATACTTCCGTAAGCTGAGAATTATATCCAAAACGTTTTGTAATAATTGATTACATTTTTTTCTTACTTTTTTCTTTAACTCTTCACCACTTTCATGCCAACCCAACGCAAAACGATAGTGAAACAGCTATCGTCAAAAATCGATTATGAGTAGCAACGAGGAGAATTTTTCACTACTTTGGGAGATTCCATTATCTTAAAAAAAAATTCAGTTTGGGACAAAATATGGCAATCATGTGAACTGGTAATTTTGAATTGTAAGGTAGTTCGCTATTGTCAGATCATTTGTAGGCTATTGACAGAACATTTGCAGACCTGACAATATTTACAGATTTTTCAATCGTCTGAACATAGCTTAATTTGCATCACATAACCCAGCCACTTTCGTCTCGTCTACGGTCTATTTTATACTGTTTGAGTGCTACTAATCGTAAATATAGCCTGTCATAATTGTACACACACAACAAAACAATGAATAACAATACCTGATGCATCACATAACCCAGCCACTTTCGTCTCGTCCACGGTCTATTTTATACTGTTTGAGTGCTACTAATCGTAAATATCGCCTGTCATAATTGTACACACACAACAAAACAATGAATAACAATACCTGATAGTTCTCATTGTTTTGTTGTGTGTGTACACATTGGGAATGAGCGAACGGCTGTGCGAGAGGAGATCATAGAATGTATGAAGTTTGATTTCAGGAAATATTTTTTAAAATAATTTTGGATGTACATTCATACTTCCGTAAGCTGAGAATTATATCCAAAACGTTTTGTAATAATTGATTATACTTTTTTCTTACTTTTTTGTTTAAATTTTCACCACTTTCATGCCAACCCAACGCAAAACGATATCGTCAAAAATCGGTCGTCAGGAGGATAGCTATAGGCAGCTTTGAAAGTACATGAAGCAACCAAAATGATATCGTTTTGTCGATATTGCGCTTTTTTGCTTGTGCGGTGCAAAACTCTCGTTTCAACGATATCGTCGCACGATAGTTGTTATCCGTGATTAGACTCTTGGTGTCTCGTTCGCCGTACAAAATATAAAAATGAAAAGAAGAGGACGTACTAAACCCAAGTGGAAAACGAACTGCCAGTCTTGTGCTTGAAAAAAAAGGAAGAAAACGATAGTGTGCGGAATGATCGGGAAACTGCCGGAGTTCCATTGGTCGTTTTTATAAAATTGTTTTTGTAGCTGCTTTTATATATATATATATATATATATATATATATATATAGATTTAATTTTGAGTTTCCTTGTTAAACATAATTGCGGTTGAGAGGCTCAGCCTGATACGCCTAATCTCCCGGCTCAGGGTCACCAAGCTTTCCAGAGTGCCACCGTTAATGGCGCGCCTCAGGAATCCGAGCCCCAAAAGATCCTGCACTTGGGAGGCCCCTGACTAAGAGCCAAAGGAATAGGAGGAGAAGGAAGGCTGCCACCGAGCGAGAGAGAGATCCCGAAAGTGGTTCAAGGCGCAAGCGTCGAATGCAGTACCCCTTCAATGGCAAAGAGGACTAGGTCAGTAGAAGTATCACCAACCGAAACTGGCCAATCCTCCGATAACAACGCCGCCCCTATTCATCTGGCTCTCAAAGAAAAAAGCGAAAAACACCTTAGCACGCTCCCGTTGGCAGCATTCCCCGTACGCAAGGTCCGCAAGACACCGGTGCCGCACCTAGTATTGGCTGAGGCTCGGATAAGCGGAAATTGACTGCTGCGGGAGAGCCCGCCAATAGACTTAAATTCGCGGCTAGCGGAAAACGAGATCCGCAGCCCTATAAAAAGGCTGCTATCTCTTCTTTGCTGCTGCGAATAGGGAAAGCTGGCAATGACGACAGCATGACCGACGCAGAATGCAAATACTGCGAAGATCAGCTGTCGGAGTTGGCTAAGGCAGAGAACGCTTGCTTCCAAGTGGTGGGCTATGCTCTGCGAAACGGAACCTTTTTGGCGAAGTGCTCCACACAGCAATCTCTTGAATGGCTGAGCACTTCCGTGCCGAAAATTCCCCCTGGGAACCACACGCTTTAAGGTTCTCATGCCCTTAAAACTCACGAGCCCCATCTGCTGGATCCCGGGGCCACTCAGGAACACGGCGGATGTGCTGGCGCGTCTCCGCATCCACAACCCTGGTCTCGAAACCAGAAGGTGGAAGATCTTTTCCCACAGAGAGAGCAAGAACCGGGAAAGCAAAGACGGTTCTACTCTCGTTGTGGACCTGGACCGACCTTCGTTTGAGACCATCGTCTCCAGATACGGCTCTCGTCCCTTATGTCCAAGGTTTGCGAATAAGGGATGCTTTTCACGGTAACTCTGCATGCCACTGTTTACCCAGATCAACCGTCATCATTCTAAGGATGCTACTGCAATACTATGTAGCAGACTTTAAATGATAAAGACAAAATCACACATCGTGTCTATCCAGGAACCATGGATGTGGAAAAATCGCATCTGTGGTCCTTTTCTCCACTCTTCGATGAGCGATCGGAAAAACCGAGAGCTTGTTTTATTGTGCTGAATCTTCTCCCAGCAACCAAGTTTGGACAATTCTGTGGATAAGATTTAGTTGCTGCGGTTATTAACTATAAATTAGGCAGATCATGGCAAAATTTTGTCGTGGATTCGGCCTGCTTCCCATACGATTCCGTCCTACCACCTCCACCAAGGGAAGTAGCGGAACTGCGAATCGAAAAAGATGGGTCTCGTTATCTGTTGCGACGCTAGTGCTCAGAACATTTTCTGGGGCAGCAGCAAATGTAACAGAAGAGGGTTGTATCTTCTCGATTTCGCACTTTCTTCTGGCTTGACGATAAACAACGTTGGATCGCAACCAACATTTGTTACGACAAGAAGACAGGAGGTGATTGACTTAACGTTATCAAATAGATATCTTAAGGAGATCACAGACTGGAAAGTTCTGTCGAAAGTGTCCATGTCGGACCATAGACACATAGAGTTCCGAATCGAATGCGAAACCAACGTCTCGCAGAGAAGCAGGATCGCAGGAGAACAAACTGGCCAAAGTTTAGGGAATAGTAAGTAAATCGCAATATGCCTCTCCCAAAACTCAGAACGAGGAGTAAGTTTGAGGTGTTAGTTCAGAACCGGAACGAAAATGCAGAACCCCTGTTCCGTGGTGGAACGCGGAATTGCAGAGAAAGCGCAAGGAAACCAGAAAACTTCTGAATAGGTCACTCAAGACCAATCTGGAAGAGGACTGGGACCTGTATCGATTAAAACAAAAATAATATAAAAGGCTAATTCGAGCTTCGAAAAGTGTCTCTTATAAAGAGTTTTGTGAGAAAATCGAAACACTCAGTGAAACCAGCAGACTAGTGAAAATCCTCAAAAAGTATAAAGCAGTGAGGCTGGAAACACTAAGCAAACCAGACGGTACCTATACCGAGTCTAAGGCTGAGACCCTCCAACTCACGCTTGAGACTCACTTCCCTGTGAACCAGATCACAGTCGGCTAAAACCCAGTGCCGATTTCCGAAACTGGGGATGAGCAGACAAATTCTACTCGTAGAGGCCGGTATATATCATCGCTCGTCGTAACTGATGAAGCCATCAAATACGCTGTAGCGTCTTTTAATGGTTTCAAGTCACCGGGCACCGATGGCATGTATGCAGCACTGCCAGCCTGGAGCTGGCATACATTCCAAGTACCTGGCGTACAGTGAGCGTAGCCTTTTTACCGAAAACTGGTAAAGGAGATTGCTCACTCGCTAAAAACTTCAGACCTATCAGTCTCACCTCCTTCAGGCTAAAAACCTTGGAGAGGCTGGTCGAACTGCACCTGCGCAAAAACGCTTTGCGATCACGCCCTCTATCTCAGATGCAACATGCCTACCAGCGCGGAAAAGCTTGCGAGACTGCACTTCGAAAACTCGTCGGTAGAATTGAAAGTGCACTTGACAGGAAAGACTACGCACTGGGCATTTTCATCGACATAGAGGGCGCCTTCGACAATGCAACTTTTGATGGCATGTGTAACGCGGCCAGGAATCACGGCGTAGAGGAATCATTGGTGTTGTGGATAAGAGCAATGCTAATGAACAGGACTATAATCGTGGAGGCGGAGTGTGACCAGTTTGTAATGTCGGAGATTAACAGAGTTGCCCCCAAGGCGGGGTCCTGTCTCTCCTCATATGGTGCATGCTAGTCGATTCTCTGCTTTCTGTTTTGAATAGTTCTATCACCTATACCCAGGTTTATGCTGGCGATGTAGCCGTATTGGTTACCGGACCATGCCTTGCGGCCGTCAGCGCACGCGGGCAGGGGGCTCTTGACATGATCGATAGCTGGTGTACCAGGAATGGGATTTCAGTCAACCCTCTTAAAACTGAAGTTGTTCTCTTTACGAGAAGGAGGAATATGACTGGTTTGACTCAACTTGTACTTAAAGGCGTCAATATCCCACTTTCCAATGAAGCCAAATATCTAGGGGTTATCCTGGACAGTAAACTTGTCTGGAAAAGACACATTGAGACAAAAACCTCCAAGGTGTCTTCTGGCAATGTAAGGGAGTTTTTGGCAAAACCTGGGGTCTATCACCCAAAAGGTACGTTTGGATCTACACGGCAATGATAAGACCACTTCTCAGTCGTTTGGTTGAACAGTCTTTCGCGCAAATACGTGACTGTTGCTTTGACCAAGTTTCAAAGAGAAGTTTGTCTCGGCTGCACAGGGGCTTTCCCCAGCACGCCTGGTTCTGCTCTTGATGCTCTGGTTAATCGCACGCGAGTTATATTAAGGAAAACACTTGTGTCTTCTTTGGTGGTGGTCTTAAGACTGAATTTTATTAATAATAAGATCACTTATTCTACTTTACAAACTAATTGCCAGCATATGAAGTCAATGCCTCTCGTCATATGATCGCAATGACCCATTTCGGTCGACTAGTGATTGACTCATTACGAAATGTGCAAAACTGCAATGTATGCAAGACACATTGATTCACGATTGAACTTCATATGCTGACACAGAGGAAGTTCAATGTTGGTGTGAACGTCCGATGTAACTCGCCGTTCACCAAATTTTGAGTTATTAACTTTTTATTTACTTTGATAAATTCGACTGGTAATTTTATTGCAAAAATAATATATACATTTTCAGCTATAGCTACTCCGTTTCTTACATTTGAGAGCTTTTTGAAGTCGATATTATACTTTAAAATTTCATCATTTGTTAATATGTTTGGATGTAATATACCTGTTCGAGCTGAAGCAACGTTTTGTAGAATGTTTTCTATCTTTTCTCTAAGTCTGTTTAGTTTGAACATTTGTTCTATAAAGAATACTTCTGTATGTAATGTCTTTGGCAACCCTTGAATTTCATTAATTTTATTTATAATCTTCTCTCTATCTGATTGAATGGTTTGTTTTAACTGAGTAATGCTTTCATTGTAGTTAGAATTGATCTTTATTTGTTGATTCATATTATTAATTACTGCATGGTTATTTTGATCAACAATAGAGAAATATTGTTCAATATTTTTTCTATCTTCGTCGTCTAATGTTCCATATAACCACTTAAATGCACTTCCAACAAAATTAAACAGTCCTCGCTTATATATATGCGGAATTATCCTATATGCTTTATTTTTAATATTACTTATTTCTTCAATTAGTAAACTTTTCCTATCTACTTCAATATAATGATTCTATAAGCGACTGAAACTGTACTAGTGCATCAAATATATCCTGTGTTTTGATTACATGTAAAAGTATGTCGTACCTATTAACTATTTCTTCGTAGCCTATATTTACGACAGTATATCCTAAATTTGACTCGACTTGTTCAATTTTCAATGTCTGGAATGACTCAGTTGTTAGAAGTAGCGTTATTGTCAGCTGGAGTAATATCTGAAAATTGTAAGGGTCTTTTTATATTAGCTTCATGAACATTTCTTAGCATATGTTTTCTAAATTTCGGCTGTTCCTTATGTCTCACGCTTACGTAATTCTTTATAAATCCCTGTTCGCGAGTTTCAACATAAGATTCTCGTTTTGTATTAAGTTTTGTAATTTTCTGCCGTTTATTTTTCTCTATCCTGCCTCTTATGATAGTCCTATCTATCTGGTAATTTTGGATATTAAGTGGTGTAGTTTGAATTGTGGAATGGAAGGAATTATTATATAGACCAATTGCTTTATTCATTTGATCGATGATAGGAATCCTATTTTCTATATTCAAGGCACGAATTCGTTCGGTGAGGGTGCTGTTCAGATGCTCTATATCACCGTTTTCAGTGTAGCTATTCGGCAAAATGCACTTGAATGTCTACTTCTCTGAAAAAATCCTTTACATTTGTGTTATTGAATTCATTGTCACAAATTGGTTTTTTCATTTTACCTTTAATTGCTATGAATTGGCGAATTTTTTCAACGAGTGTTTGACTATTTCGGTTCTCTAAATGAAAGCTAACAGCATGTTTGGAAAACTTATCAATGAATATAATAAAGGATTGTTGAATGATTTCATTGATACTATAAGGCGTTTCCGTAAATTAAAATTTTTTCTTGATGGGTTTTCTGTTGTACTTTGCGGCAGTATAAGTATCACAGTTGTTCACAACTTTATGGATTAAAAGCCTAAGGTTTGGAGAGTAGACGATATGCTTCATTCCTTCATAGTGTGAAACTATACCAGAATGACCCGATTCTTTCTTATGATATAGAGAGATTTGACTCAGAGCTTCATCTTCAGACGTAAGATCTTTCGCAAAATATTTCCACCTAACAAATTTTATACCTGTATTTGGTGGGAAAAGTTCGTTTAACTTACGTTGTACCTGATTATACATAGAATCGTCTATTTCTGAGTATGGCCCAACTTTTCCTTTAGTTACATGTCTTCGGACTATGTCATTAATATTGTTAGTTACATCATTTCGTTCAATAAAAATTCTTTTGTGAGCAAAGACTTTTATTTCTTGTTCGTTTTGGTTAACTCTTATTATTTGGGTCTTGAATCTATTAACAACTGTCTCTAAACATTGGAGACTTGTTTGCTGTGACTTTCTTTCCCGCTATATTTGGTGTTGAGGTATTTTATGGGTTGATGATCTGTTACAATTTTATATGTATTACCCCATAAATATGGACGGAAATAAGTAACAGACCACACAATCGCGAGGAATTATTTATCCGTTGTTGAATAAAGATTCTCATGATCATTTAAAGATCGTGAAGCGAATCAAACTGGTTGTCCTTCCCGTTTCAGTACTGCTCCGATTGAATAATTGGAGGCATCGGTATACAAAATAAAAAGTTTTTCAAAATCAGGAAATCTTAAGATTGGATGGTTAATAATTTTGGATTTGAGTGTTTCGAATGATTGAATATATTCTGGGTCCATTTTGTTTATTTTGGCATCTTTCTTAAGATACTTAACCATTGGCTACGCAATTTTCGAATAATTTTGTACGAATTTCCAGTAGAAGCCTGTTACTCCTTAAACAGTTTGTGGTAGTTTATAGTCAACAATGCACTTAATTTTCACAGGATTTGGTTTCATTCTGTTTTTCGTGAGGATGTGCTCCAAGAACTCAGTGTCACGTTGCAAAAATGAACATTTATGGAACTGTAGTTTTAGTTAGTTTAGTTCTTATAGCTAATAAATGTTCCTCGAAGCTGGTCGAAAATATGAGGATATCATCTAAATAAACCACACAAATTATATTTATGTAGTCTCTCAATATTTCATTCATCAATCTCTGGAAGGTAGCCGGTGCATTTTTTAAGCCGAATGGCATCCGAGTAAATTCAAATAGACCGTTTGGCGTCGCAAAAGAAGTTTTATGAATGTCCCTAGGGTGCTTGATAATATCCCTTGGCTAAGTCCAAAGTTGTAAAATATTGAGCACGCCCTAACTTGCTTAGTAAGTTGTCAATATTAGGCAAAGGAAACTTATCGTCAATAATTATTTCGTTTAGTTTTCTGTAATCGACACATATTCTAAATTTTTGTTTCCCCAAATTATCTTCTTTCTTTGATACTACGACTATTGGTGAAACATATTTACAATGAGATTTTCGTATAATTCCTTGCTTCCCCATTTCCTCTACTTGTATTTTAACCTCATCCTCATGCTTAAGGGGTAATCGATACAAACGAGAGCATATTTGCTAATCAGTTTTGGTTTGAATTTCATTCATCACTGAATCAGTGTTTGTTAACTGATCGCCTTCCTGATAGACTAAGTTATTAAACTCTTTCAAGATAAATTTATGGTTTTACTTCCTTGGTCAGACAATTCAAAGCATTTCAATAACTTGGAATCGTCAGAAAATAACTTCACACTTACAGTATTATTGAGTTTCATATTTTTGTCGTGAAAGTTCAACATTACGGCGTTTTCACGTATGAAATCCATACCAAGCAACAAATCATACGATTTGTTTTTTAGTTTCATTTCGTACCACTTCATTTTACTTTGGGGGCTCATTCTAAATTCGGAAGGTGTATCGGTAACAATAACTTTGACTTTTTGAGTCGAAACATTATTAATTGTGTTGAATGTTACAGTTTTCACCTCGTCTATTGGAAAGCTGTTACATTCAACTTTCGTTGAGTTGAATATGCTGATTGTTGAACCAGTATCTATCAACGTCTTATATTTTTTGCCATTTATGGTAAGGTTGCAAAAAATCTTATTTCCGAGGCCTAATGCCGAAAATCCTCAGGTTCAATATTATCAATTTCTTTTGAATTATTCCTTCCATTCGTATTTGGATATCTCGACCACTGTTGGTTTGATTTATTAACTGAGTTTCTAACTCGTAAAAAGTTAGTTTTACCCTGCCTATTCTTATTGCTCGGCACAAATTTGGAGTTAAGTGTTTTTCCTATGCCTCATATCAATAGCTCTGATATCGTCTAATAGCCTGAGCTTAGAATATTTGTTAAACATTTCTGTGATACTTAAATTTAAGTCAATGTGTAATCTAAAACAACCATCAATTTTTCCTACACGAATTTCTTTTAAATCAACTTCGGTTCTAGTTCGACTGTAAACTTCCGGTTTACTATCGTCGAATTCATACATTTCGTTTATTTGGTATATCGCATTATTAAATATATTATTACACTTAAATTACTAACCTTAGCAAAGCAACAATAATTGAATACTTCGGAATAGTTCCGGGTAGGTCGAAAATGTTGCTGCAGTAGAATTTTTGCTGCCTCCCAATGATTGAATGCATCTTGCTGCTTCTCCCTGGATTTTTTCTACCAGTACCTGGATACTAAATTCTTTTAATTCTCGATCATCTTCAAAAAGTTTTAATAGACCTTCCACGGATTTAATGAAGGTACACAGACTATAACCCGATTTTCCATCAAAGGAATTTAATTGGTGGAACTGATTTATTATATCATTAGCACTCAACTTAAACTTGTACGAGTGCGTTTAGTCATTGCCTCCGCTGGTCGGCACCCATTTATTTATTGAATGGTCTTGGGCTTGAATGATCGCCTGAAGGGCTTCAATTCTAGGTTCCGTTGCAGTGGTAGTAGCCATTACAATATTCAATTATCTCAATACAACACAAATTTACAAGAGCACAACACGATTGTACTTTACTTCAGTCAGTACCAAGAGTGTTTATCGGTTATCTTTAACTTCGACTGCGCCCGTTATATTAAGGAAAACACTTGTGTCTTCTTTGGTGGTGGTCTTAAGACTGAATTTTATCAATACCAATATCACTTATTCTACTTTTCAAACTAATTGCCAGCATATGAAGTCAATGCCTCTCGTCATATGATCGTAATGACCCATTTCGGTCGACTAGTGATTGACTCATTACGAAATGTGCAAAACTGCAATGTATGCAAGACACATTGATTCACGATTGAACTTCATATGCTGACACAGAGGAAGTTCAATGTTGGTGTGAACGTCCAATGTAACTCGCGTGTTACGTTAGTGTACTCCAAAATGCAAACTCAGCTCGATATGCTCATTGCCTTAGTTGCTGCATCAGCACAACGAAGTTTTGGAAATTCGATCGTTATTGCACAAGCACCACAACACATTACTATTTTCGCATTTCCGATTGCTAATTAACGCAGTTTGGTGACTACGTTAATATGTGTGTAGTATTAAGTAGGTCATAAAAAATATCGTAGCATATGTTAAGAATATGAATGCAAATAAAGTTTAGTCATAATATAATCTTCAAACTACGAATGTGTATCTTTACAAGATACAAGATACAGAAGAATTATATCGAACCTTTATTTTTTATTGTATTGTTAGAAGGGTATTGTGAGAGGAGATAAAAAATATACAGTTGAAGTGTTCTTTAAATAGAAGTGTTCATTCAGTGTTAAATAAATAAAAATGGAGGCAATTTATTAACTTAAGCAAAAAATTGAAATGCTACATTTAATCATTCAACGGCAAGAAGAACAAATTCAGCATCAAGAACAACAACACTTCCAGCGAAACCATCAGCAGGAACAACAACCTGAACGACAACAAATTGAACGGGAACAACGTCATTTAATATTTTCCATGCTCTTAAGGCCTTTTGAAGGGAATGAAAACTACGCTCTAGGGATTGTGGCAAACGAACAAATTCAAGGTGAAGCAGCGAAGTGTATAAGGCAACTGACTGGAGACAACTTCAATTGGGAAGAAATAAAAGACAAGCTGAGACAATATTTCAAGCTTTCAAATCCTTACTCTGTAGTGTATAAATATTGCAGAAATATTCAGGTTAGTAATCTAAGAGAATTATTTGCAATTCAAACTTACAAAAGAAGCAAGTTTCATTATCAATGAAATCTTTGATTTAAATGTGGATAAACCAAATATGTACTCATATAAGACAGACGGAGTAGATTCTGATTTAAAAGAAGTACTCCTACAAAAGATATACTTTTGTGTTAGGGTTCACCTTGATGTAAATAGTAGTTTAATAGACATACATAATAAATATTCAAACTTAAAATTATTGGACGATAATAGAACAATTCATATTCAACATAGAAGGAATTGGATCTTTAACTCCCATTCCTTGCCCAACTCACAAGATGACACTTCTCAAAATAATCTAAACGATATATTTAAAAATTAAAACCAAAAGGGGTTAAGTCAAAATCAGCAAAGCTTAAATAAAAAAACCTATAGTCATTCTAACCCAAATAGACCAGGACCAAATGCAGGCCAATAATTCATACACATTTTCACAATAAGCCTTAGCATAGATATTACCGGTAGTTAACATACGTCTTTTCTTTTCAATTTCCTCCCGCAATTTATGCAAAGTGGAAGCGTAGGATGTGTGGTTGATGGTTTCACCTTTTTTTTGTAATCAATGAGAAAGATTCCCTTTGAGTCTGAAAAAACAGTGGTCATGAGCTTCCCGGCAGGTGGAGTGACTTCGAACTTCTTCGGGGGGTCTGTTCCTTTTAGCATATTTAAATCCATTTCCATATCATCAGAAAGATTGTCCAAATCGTCAAAGATTGGAGCTTTTTGTTATTTTTCTTTCATTAGGTTTTCTTTTTGTTTATTTATTGATGTTGATGCTGTGTTAATTGTTTTATCTTGTGTTTGGATTATAATAATTTGTTTGTTATAATAATGAGTATGTAGCTGTTCAGCATTTGAGGGTTCTTCTGTAAAAATGTTTAAATCTTGTTCTTTATTTTTATTTGTTGTTTTATTTGAGTGATTTTAGCATTGTCTTGTGAGGCATCGGCTCTGTATGGAATCTGTTGTGGAACCGATTTAGTATCTGAGTCAATTGATACTTGTTCTTTTTGTTTTGATTTCTCTACTCTCGCTTTGATAATTTTTGCAATCGTGGTATGGGTTTCGCGGCGCTTTATAGGAGCAGGCAATTGATGCAGTGAGGGATAGTCATTGTAGATAGCCCATGCATCGCTTATGAAGCAACGACGATAGGCTTTGATCTTATTGATTGATTTATAGCGAAGGAAGGAGGGGCAAGCTGGATCAAATGATGTTTGTGTCTCTTCTTTGCAGTTGGCGCAGTTAATACGAACACAGCAGTTTCTGCAGAGAGCATCGGTGTTTTGTGTGACCAAGCTTTTGACAAGTCACACAGCGCATCGAATTTTGTATGTATTCTTCTACATTGCAGTTAATCCCTCCAATTTTGACTTCATTCTGTCGGCGAATTAAGTCAAATATAAGTATATAGCGCCTGTTGAGACGAGATCATCGTTTATGTGATTAGATACTTTAACGGGAATGGAATCAATGCGGCTTACTTTGAGGAATTTATCAGCTGTTTTGACATTCATGACTTTGAATAGAAGATCGCCTAACCTATGGCTTTTACTTCGAAAATATCTATCTACTTACCGCTGCCAAATATTTCTGAATTTCCATCTGATCAGAATTACTCAAACGAAGAGGCGCCTGTTGTGGGAACTAAGATATCACAGCATATCTCCAGGGTGCAACATGAGACCGCTCTCCAAAAAAGTCAAGAAATACTGTCAAATTAAATCCAAACCCACATGATTCAGCAACATTCAAGAAGCAGTGCATTAACAAAGGAAAAGGTCAGAATTCCCACCACCACTCTAAAAAAATGTTCGTTTTTATGTGTACAAATATATTTCTTTGTTACCAAAACTAGCTTTCTTTATTTATTTTTTTGTATGGCCACCCGTGCCACCCACTTTGGGACATGATCGCCTGACGCGTATCAGGCAAAAACCTTTCAACTGAAGGAAAATCATAATAAACTTTCTTCACCGTTATTACGCACCTTGCTTTGGTTTCTCTTAACTGGTTGTTGATCTGATCAAGTCTATTTTTGATGATGCTTTCGTCTTATTTTACAAAGTTTATTGTTGAGTCAATAACTGAGGTTTGAATTGCGTTTGCGTTCTGCATATTTTGAGTCTAAAATTCCAAACAAAGAATTGGTATTTTTTCCATATATGTTAAATGCTCCTCTTTTATTCCGTTTGCTTGGTAGTACGGTTATTATATTTGGAAACTTGAAGTGTGCATGTGTGCAAAAAATCCTTTTTTGGATTTTTTTTTACATAAATGACTGACCATTACCGTACGATATTGTATTGAATTCTTCTATCAACGGATTTAGGTTATAATGTACGTGAAGTTCCGTTCGCTTAATGCTATTTGTGCTCAGACAATGCCTTCAAAATAGATTCCGAGACTGGACTGAAATTAAGAGACTTCGATATTTTTACTGAATACCATCGACAGAATTAGACAAGGTGTTCATCATGACGCCATTCCACTGACGCCATATATTCTTCGCATTTTGGACGGTATTGTATATACTTGTTAAGGATTGATATTTATTTATTAACGTTAATTTATTGATTTCTTGTTATTTGCAATTCGTTGAAAGTTTTTTTCTGATATTATGTTAAATTTGTAATTCATTAATGTTTCATTATTTGTTTTCTCAATATTGTTATACTTAGTTGAATATTGCTGTTACTCATTGTACTTATGTTCACCACATGCTCTTGACACTAGCACTAGCTCTATCTCTTTCACTCTCTTTCTCTCTATGTTAAGGCTTAATCTGTATGTTGAGATTAGGCAACGGGTGGAAAATTTGAGCATCTCTCTGCCACTTGGATCTCGATCGTCGCCCACTCAACAGCTAAGTAGCAAACCATTGGTGAAATATGTATGTTTAATTTTTCTCCTGTCGTTTCGTATCGTAGTGCATTCGATGAATTCAAATCCGATTGCATATTATTTAACATAAAATTGTTGGTCCTTCAACGCGGATATTTAATTTACCAGCCGTATTCAATTCGCAAGTGATGTATTTGTATGGAGTTGCAGATATATGTGAAACGTGGCTTAAGACTCTGTTAATATATGAACATATTATAATAATTATAGAGATATTTATAATTATTAAAGATATCTCGTGTATTGTTCAATTAATCGCACACATTATTGTACTATAAAGTATAACTTTTGATACTGAAAATAGTGACATTTAAAAAATGAGTGCTAACAAGCAAAAACGTGGCAATGCGTGACTTCCATTTAAAACGCCCAGTCCAATTTTCACAGATACTTTGCAATCGGCTGTTTCGAGGTTACATTCAATGGAGCGCAGGTTTCGAAGGAATCCAGAGCTGCATAGAAAGTACTCAAAATTCATGCAAGAATATCTTTCTCTTGGACATATGGAGCTGATTCCTTCGAATGAAATATTTGTGAATACGTCGCGGCAATTCTATTTACCCCATTACGCGGTTTTGAAACCGGATAGTTTGACAACCGGATTTCGGGTAGTTTTTGATGGTTCGGTAAAGGACTCTAATGGCGTTTCGTTAAACAGCACTCTCCTAATCGGGCCACCAATACAATGAGATCTATTCGGTGTTTGCCTTCGTTTTCGACAACATCGTTTTGTGTTCACAGCCGATATTGTGAAAATGTTTCGGCAGATACAGGTTCATAAAGAATATACTGAATACCAACGCATCGTTTGGCGAAAGAGTTGTGGTGATCCAGTTCAACATTAAAGTTTAAAGACTGTTACGTATGGTACCGCATCTGCCCCATTTTTGTCGGTCCGCGTTCTGCAGCAAATTGCCAACGACTACCAATTGATCTATCCTAACGCTCCTCGTGTCGTGCTTAATGATGTGTACGTGGATGACTTAATGACCGGGACGAATTCTGTCGAATCGTTATTAACTTTGCAGTCTGACCTGTTTTCAAAAGCTAACCTTCAGCTGCGGAAATGGAGTTCCAATTGCTGGGCTCTATTGTCAAAACAACACCCAGATGATTGCGAGTTCTCATTCATGGAACCTGAGCGAGCCAATATGCTCATAAAGGTGCTAGGAATGTTTTGGAATTCCACTACCGACATGTTCTCATATCGGGTCAATCTTACAAATCCGTGCCCATCGCTTATAAGACGAACCTTACTGTCGGAAATCTCGCGAATTTTTGACCCATTGGGACTCCTTGCACCATCTGTCATACTTTTCAAAATTCTCTTTCAGAAGTTGTGGGCTTCAGAACTGAAATTGAGTTGGGACGATCCATTACCGCCTGAAATTAGCGAGAAATGGTTAACCTACCGTCAACAATTGCCCTCTTTTGAAAATATACGTGTTCCGCGGTGTGTGTTTCGGTCCGACGAAGTCGTTGAACTACACGGTTTTCCAGTTGCATCAACTCTGGCCTACGCTGCCGTTGTTTTTGCCCGGTCGACGAATTCTTCTGGTGAAGTAAGTGTTACCATCGTTGCAGCAAAAACTAAAGTGGCCCCCTTGAAACCCATCTCTATTCCACGTTTAGAACTATGTGGTGCATTGTTATTGTCGCGGCTCTTAACACTAGTACAATCAAATTTCAACGTTACAGTTTCGGAGACATTTGCGTGGTGTGATTCCGAGATCGTTTTACATTGGTTGTCCTCTCTTCCGCGTCGGTGGACAACTTTTGTTGCAAACCGTGCAGCCACAATCTTGGAATCAATCCCTAGATACTCTTGGCATCATATTCGATCCGACTCGAATCCTGCAGACTGTGCTTCGCGAGGTCTCCTCCCATCCGATCTCTTCAATCACCCGCTTTGGTGGACTCGACCATCCTGGTTGTCTTTACCGAGAGAACATTGGCCCACAACGAAATTTTCGGTACCAGAGTCAGACCTCGTAAAACTTGAAGAAAAATCGGTCCCAAAGCATGTCTTACAAGTCCTAATCTCAAAAATCTCATCGTGGTATCGGCTTCAACGGATATGCGCGTATTGTCTACGATTTGTTTCTAATTGCCGTGTTGGTATACATAATCGAATAACTCACGGAATAACGTATGTGGATATAAAACGAGCTCGCATCGAAATTCTTAAATATGTGCAACTGATCTCATTTAAAGATGACTTTCAATTCATAAAATCAAAAAATCATCTACCGGCTAAATCGACGGTTTGGAAATATTCACTTTTTTTGGACAGCGATGGACTTCTTCGAATTGGTGGACGCCTCAAACACGCCTGTGTATCAGTTAATATAAAGCATCCTGTGATTTTACCTAAATCCTCTGCTGTTTCTACTCTCATAATTACAGAAATCCATCAACGCTATTTGCACACGGGGGTGTCTGAGACATTTGCACTTGTCCGACAACAGTACTGGATAATGGGCAGTAGGAACCTGATTCGGAAAATCATCCACAACTGCAAGCAGTGTTTCATGCAGAGGAAAGTTACCAGTCAACAACTATTGGGTGATCTTCCGCTTCATCGTGTCCAACCCAGTCGTCCGTTCACCAATACTGGATTTGACTACGCCGGGCCATTTACCCTCAAGCGCTCACGATGCCGCAAACCAAAAACATTGAAGGTATACATCGCACTCTTCGTGTGCATGTGCACGAAAGCATTACACCTGGAACTGGTGAGCGATATCACCACTGACGCCTTTCTGGCTGCACTACGTCGCTTTATCGCCGTCGAGGAAAATGTTCAAATATCTACAGCGACAATGGTACAAATTTTCATGGAGCTCGTCGATCTCTCACTGAGATGCATAGCTTAGTCTTGGATCGAGCACACAATGACGCCATCCGCGCAGCTCTGGCAAAGGATGACATAGAATGGCACTTCATTCCCCCATCCGCCCCACACATTGGTGGGTTATGGGAAGCTGGTGTCAAGTCGGTTAAGACTCATTTACGACGCGTGATAGGGAGTTCCATCTTAACTTTCGACGAGCTTTATACTGTTCTTACTCAAATAGAAGCCGTTTTGAATTCTCGTCCTCTGTGTTCTATGTCCGATTATGATCTGAATCCATTAACCCCTGCCCATTTCCTTATAGGTGAGCCATTAACAGCTGTTCCTGAGCCCAGTTACTCAACTCTTCCAAGCAATCGTCTCTCGCATTGGCAACACATCCAGAGTATGGTTCAAGGATTTTGGAAACGATGGCACTGCGAGTACCTGACAACACTTCAGGAACGTCCGAAATGGTAAAAACCAACAAGGGACATAAGTGATGGTGACCTGGTGGTGATAAAGGAGCCTAACCTTCCGCCTACCAAATGGATATTGGGTCGCGTTCAAGCTGTACACCCTGGTGCTGATGGCCGTGTACGGGTCGCAACTGTAGGAACCGCATCGGGAATATTCTAACGACCTATTTCAAAGTTAGCCGTTTTACCCGTGTCCTGAAACCTGTTCCCCGGGGGGCCGGGGTGTTAAGGATTGATATTTATTTATTAACGTTCATTTATTGATTTCTTGTTATTTGCAATTCGTTAAAAGTTTTTTTCTGTATCACATGTATATGTATGTATGTTTGATTTTTCTCCTCTCGTTTCGTATCGTAGTGGATTCGATAAATTCAAATCCGATTGCATATTATTTAACAATACTTTTTCTGGTGATTGAATGCCTTTTATTGATTGTTAATCAACATTCCCAGATGTGATTTCATTTTTTACTTCATTCTTAATGGTAGCTAACCATTATAAACTCGACGTTTCTAGATCCTAAACGCTTTCTTGACGTCTACTACCATCATCACCATTACAAGTTTTAGTGATTCTGGCAGGCAGCCATGGAAGTCCATATGATACCAGAATGTGTCTTTCCTGACTAAGCAGCTTTCTCTAATTCAGACAATTGGTTGATTCTCCTTCTTCTTCTTGTGGCGCTACAGTCCCGGGTGGACTTGGGCCCCAACCAACATGTCTCTCCAACCAGCACAATCATTCGCCATCTGCCTCCAGTTGCGCACTCCTAGTTGGTTGAGGTCCTTCTTCACTTGTGTGCGCCAACTTAGTTTAGGTCGTCCTTTGTTGCGTTGTCCGAATGGTTCAGATTCAAAGACTTTTCGGGCCGGAGCAGTGATGTCCATATGCTCTACATGGCCTAGCCATCTTAAGCGTTGTATCCGTAGACACTTGACCAGGCACATGTCGCTGTACAGCCTATAGAGTTCGTCATTAAATCTTCACCTCCAGATGCCAACGCAAACAGGACCGAAAATTGCACGCAAAACTTTTCTGTATCCTTCCCTTATGACAGCATGTACTTAGTTTTGCCCACATTTACCGCCAGACCCATTTTAGCCGCTTCCACTTCAATGCCAACAAACGCCTCATTGACGGCTCGCTGTGTTCATCCAATCACGTCAATTTCATCAGCATAAGCTAGCAACTGAACTGACTTCTGGAAGATCTTGTCTCTGGTGTTGACTTGTGAGTTACTTACGATCTTCTCGAGGATGATGCTAAAGAAGTCACATGCGTCACCTTGTCTAAGACCTTTTTTGACACTGAAGGTCTCTGTGAGTTCGTTACCGACCTTGATGGAGCAGCGAGAGTTCTCCATCGTTATCCTACACAATCTGACGAGTTTGGTAGGAATGCCACAACTAGACATGGCACTGTATAGGTCGTCTCTATGCACACTGTCATATGCGGCCTTGAAATCGATCGGTGAGTGTCAATTTGCATTTCTTAAGTCTTTTCCAGGATATGCCGTTATGTGAAGATCTGGTCTATAGTGGACCTCCCTGGCCTGAATCCACACTGATAGGGACTTATCAGGTCATGGACAAACGGTTTCAGATGCTCACGCTATACGGCAGAGAGGATCTTGTATGCAATGTTCAGTAGACTAATCCCTCGGTAGTTGGCGCAGCAAAAGGGGCCTCCTTTCTTGTGATCCGGGCAAACGACACTCGTCAGATTGTGTAGGATGACGATGGAAAACTCTCGTTGATCCGTCAAGGTCGGGAACGAACTCATGTATCACATGTATATGTATGTATGTTTGATTTTTCTCCTCTCGTTTCGTATCGTAGTGGATTCGATAAATTCAAATCCGATTGCATATTATTTAACAATACTTTTTCTGGTGATTGAATGCCTTTTATTGATTGTTAATCAACATTCCCAGATGTGATTTCATTTTTTACTTCATTCTTAATGGTAGCTAACCATTATAAACTCGACGTTTCTAGATCCTAAACGCTTTCTTGACGTCTACTACCATCATCACCATTACAAGTTTTAGTGATTCTGGCAGGCAGCCATGGAAGTCCATATGATACCAGAATGTGTCTTTCCTGACTAAGCAGCTTTCTCTAATTCAGACAATTGGTTGATTCTCCTTCTTCTTCTTGTGGCGCTACAGTCCCGGGTGGACTTGGGCCCCAACCAACATGTCTCTCCAACCAGCACAATCATTCGCCATCTGCCTCCAGTTGCGCACTCCTAGTTGGTTGAGGTCCTTCTTCACTTGTGTGCGCCAACTTAGTTTAGGTCGTCCTTTGTTGCGTTGTCCGAATGGTTCAGATTCAAAGACTTTTCGGGCCGGAGCAGTGATGTCCATATGCTCTACATGGCCTAGCCATCTTAAGCGTTGTATCCGTAGACACTTGACCAGGCACATGTCGCTGTACAGCCTATAGAGTTCGTCATTAAATCTTCACCTCCAGATGCCAACGCAAACAGGACCTAAAATTGCACGCAAAACTTTTCTGTATCCTTCCCTTATGACAGCATGTACTTAGTTTTGCCCACATTTACCGCCAGACCCATTTTAGCCGCTTCCACTTCAATGCCAACAAACGCCTCATTGACGGCTCGCTGTGTTCATCCAATCACGTCAATTTCATCAGCATAAGCTAGCAACTGAACTGACTTCTGGAAGATCTTGTCTCTGGTGTTGACTTGTGAGTTACTTACGATCTTCTCGAGGATGATGCTAAAGAAGTCACATGCGTCACCTTGTCTAAGACCTTTTTTGACACTGAAGGTCTCTGTGAGTTCGTTACCGACCTTGATGGAGCAGCGAGAGTTCTCCATCGTTATCCTACACAATCTGACGAGTTTGGTAGGAATGCCACAACTAGACATGGCACTGTATAGGTCGTCTCTATGCACACTGTCATATGCGGCCTTGAAATCGATCGGTGAGTGTCAATTTGCATTTCTTAAGTCTTTTCCAGGATATGCCGTTATGTGAAGATCTGGTCTATAGTGGACCTCCCTGGCCTGAATCCACACTGATAGGGACTTATCAGGTCATGGACAAACGGTTTCAGATGCTCACGCTATACGGCAGAGAGGATCTTGTATGCAATGTTCAGTAGACTAATCCCTCGGTAGTTGGCGCAGCAAAAGGGGCCTCCTTTCTTGTGATCCGGGCAAACGACACTCGTCAGATTGTGTAGGATGACGATGGAAAACTCTCGTTGATCCGTCAAGGTCGGGAACGAACTCACCGAGACGATCAATGTCGAAAAAGGTTTAAGACAAGGTGACGCACTGTCATGTGACTTCGTTAACATCATCCTCGAGAAGATCGTGCGTAACTCACAAGTCAACACCAGAGGCATGATCTTCCAGAAGTCAGTTCAATTACTAGCTTACGTTGATGACATTGACGTGATTGGACGAACACAGCGAGCCATCAATGAGGCGTTTGCTGGCATTGAAGTGGAAGCGACTAAAATGGGTCTGGCGGTAAATGAGAGCAAAACTAAGTACATGCTGTCACCAAGGAAGGACACACAACATCGACGTCTCCGACAGAGCGTCACACTAGGCAGCAGAAACTTCGAGGTAGTCAAGGACTTCATCTACCTCGGCTCCGCGGTAAACAGGGACAACAACATCAGTACCGAAATCAAACGCAGAATCACTCTTGCCAATTTCTGTTTCTTTGGGCTCAAGAATCAATTGAGTAATAAAGCCCTCTCTCGAAGGACTAAGCTCGCTTTAAACAACAGCTTTATCATCCCAGTCATACTTTATGGCGCGGAAACCTGGACGTTACGTTTCGTAACGTTCGTAACGTTTTCGAGAAAAAAGCTTTGCATGCGATTTTTGATCCTGTTTGCGTTGATGGCATCTCGAGGAGAAGATTTAACGACGAACTCTATGGGCTGTAAAGCGACATGCGCCTGGTCAAGCGTCTATTAATACAACGCTTAAGATGGCTAGGCCATGTAGTGCGTATGAACACCGCTGCTCCGGCACAAAAAGTCTTCGAATCCGAGCCGTTGGGACAACGCAACAGAGGACGACCTAGACTAAAGTGGCGCACACAAGTGGAGAAGGACCTCAACCAACTTGGAGTGCGCAACTAGAGACAGCTGGCGAAAGATCGTGCTGGCTGGAGAGGATTGTTGGTTGAGGCCTAGGTCCACCCGGACTGTGTGGCGCTACACATAAGAAGATCATTTCTTTGTTAGGACTGAACATGGAGCAAATCTAGGAACAGCGGTTGATATTTTTTGTTTTCTTTCTGTATCTTCTGGGATTGAGAGCTCTTCGATATACACATATCTTGATGACAAGATAAAAACAAGGGACCATAAGACCAAAGTGTGTGCTAACTCAATTTGTTGAAAGCCCCTAGATTTTATATCCGCTGGATTGTGTTTTGACGATATATGTCGCCATTACTCAGGGAGTATAAGTCTCTGTGTAACATCAACTGTTGTCCACAAATGTTTGAAACGGTGAAGAATGGGAGTTGACCCATGCGAAGGCAATTTCTGATTCAGTCCATAAGAATGATGATGTGTCCATGAATTTCAAGTTTAATTCTGTATGTTAATTTAGCATCCAGTCCTGAACTGGTACAATTCCAGTCATGGCAAGGTTTGCCTTTTTAGTGGAGCAACTCTTTCGTAATTGTTTTATGGTAGATGACTGCCTCATATGCCTTTTCAAAAGCAATGCAGAAGGTGTGAATTTGTAGTGCTGTTTTTGAAATGTGTCGTGGAGTAAGTTATTTTTGCGGTATGTAAACCATCTCGTATGTAACTCAGCTGGTAGTTTTCCCTTAAAAGCATTTCAAATTAGAAACTTTTGAAATATCTTTTCTATCTTTTCATCGCATCTTACTTTAGACTAAATCTTGGATTTCAAAATGTTTGCTTTTGCCTTCCATGTTTTGTTAAGTAGTTCAAATCTCAATCCCTCTAAATAATCCATCATAGTCTTTTCGTTCAAATCTTCGACCTCGCTTGGCTGATTAGCTCTTACTCCATAGACAAGTTCATACGGTGTGTACCCAGTTGTATTGTGTACACTTGTGTTGTAACTAAATTCATTCTCTCTTGGCACTCATGTTCGTCGCCTAAATCTCTACCATTAACTTTCAAGTACTCAATTACCCTGCAATGGTCTCGTTCGACTGCACCATTTGCCTGTGGATGTGTAATGCTGGTAGTAATACGAATATTTGTCGTGTTAGATATTTTACAGAGTTTTCTTAACAAGTCGTTACAAAATTGCTTCCCATTTTCTGTTAGTATTATTTTAGGCAATTCAAAATTCAGTATTTATTGCTTGGAGAAGGTTTTGACTACTTCCTGCATTTCCTTAGTTTTAAAGGGTATACATTTAGTGAACTTAGAGAGGTCGTAGTTTCTTTCGTCTAAGTCGAATACTTCAATTCATTTCTTATCAGGCAAAAGTTCGTCTTCTGATATATCTCAGTGGTAAGTTCTGTATTTGCATCCTGATCTTCAGTTTTCCTCATCATTTCGTCTCTTATTTCATCGACCAATTCAAACGATTCTGTTTCTTCATTTTCTACCATTCTAACATTACCTCATAATTCATCCGCTACTACTTTATCACAACAGTTTTTATATCTAAATTCATACTGAAACTCTTCAAGTTTTGGACTCCACCTAACTAATCTCAACCCTGGATTTTTAACATTGAAGAGCCAGGTCAATGGGCTATGATCGGTTTGAACTATGAGTTTTCTTCCCTTAATATAAGATCTAAATTGTTTGGTAGCCCAACTAATTGCTAGACACTCCTTCTCGGTTGTTCCATAATTTCTTTCGGCTTTGTTCAAAGTCCTGCTTACAAATTGAATTGGGAGGTCTTTACCGTTGTTTTCCTAAATGAGAACTGGTCCTATCACGTTATTCGACGCCTCTGTTTTAATAATAAATATCTTACTGTAGTCCGGATACTGTAGAATCGGATAATTGGTGATGGCGTTTTCTAAATTCTCAAAAGATTGCTGTTGCTATTTGTTCCAATGAAATTAAACGTACTCTTTCAATAATTTAATTAATGGTTGTGCTAGTTTGCTGAAATTCGGAATATATTTCCTGTAGTACCCCTGTAAGCTTGCCAATACCGTGCTCATCAGGCGCTGAAAACATGCCGGAGCATCAGTCGCTAAAAGATATCCGCAGTGTCAACACGTGTTTCGGCTTTCGTGTGTCCATAAAAAACACATGACATTAGTTAAGATGTGATAGACACAACATTTTTAAGGTCGAATTAGCCCAGTGGGTAGTGCTTTAGACGTGGTCACCCTGTGTTCTTTTTATTTTTAAAATCATAATGTATTAAACAAAAACAAGTGCAGTGCGGTAACATCGTACGAAGGGCGATGAGCGGATCGTTCAGAAGAATGACGTAGGCTAGGAATCAGACCACCTATCAATGGTTCCCAGCAGCGTGACGAAGAGGAGGAGGAAGCCTAAGCCGATTCTTAATCTTGCGAAGAAAAGTGCGCGCCGGCAAGAGGTGGAGGAGGGACGTAAGCAAGCTGCCGGGAAAGAAACAGCTGTAGAGGAGCCCGAAGAATTCCCGTACGTTTCCGACGACGGTGAAAAGCACTATGAACTCAGCAGCAACAGCTTTGCTTCCTTGGCGTCCTCAGACAAAGAGGACTAACTAGAGGACTTTGTCCGTGCTCAAACGGGCATTGTCACACTACAACGACAGTAAAAAAAGAAGGTGCCGCCAATTTACCCTAGCAAGGCGGACATCATTGGCGTAGCAAAGGTATGTAGCTGTTCTGAATCACTGAATGAAATTCGGTTAAGGGCTTTTAATTGCACAGTGTAACTACTCTAAAACGAGTGACCGTGGGTCTTAATACTGTCGCGGGCTTTTATATGCTGCGGTAGTAGCATTACAGCTCGGCCATCCTATCATTGATCTCGTCTTCGAGATCCGAGCCATCTGCGTCGCTAACGTCGCCAGTAAAACCTTCTTCTGGGAGCTCGTACCAGTGTTTGAGCTTGTCGGACGCCACGACGGTGTTTAGCTTCCGTTGGTTGCGTTGCGTTTCGTGGATGTCCACTACCGCGTACCGATCGTTAGGCAGCACCTTTGCCACTATGCACGGCCCACGACACAGGGGCTCCAGCTTTCTTGACTCGCCGGTTCGGGGTTCATTCTCTTCCAGAACGAGATCCTCTGTCTGGTATGGCGTCGGCCGTTGACGGTTGGCGTCGTACCCCAATTTCTGCTTCTGCTGGGCCTTCTTGATATTTGACAGTGCTTCGCTTCGCCGTCTCCCCACTTCGTCAGGTTTTTCGTCCGACCTCCAAAAGCAGCTTACCCCGAAATGCTCCTTGGCGTGTGGCGAACAGCAGCTCGTGTGGACTCGCATTTGTGGTGCAGTTTCGAACTGTATTCAGCGTCCATTGAAACGCCCGGGTGTGAGATGCCTAATCGTCGCCATTTACTCCCGAGTGCATGCACTTGAGAGATGAGAGAAAAGTGCGGTTGCAACTTTCTACCTGCCCGTTCGCAATAGGTGTCCTGACGGTGGTCTTTATGTGTTGCACGCCGTTCTTCCGCCAGAACTGCTCAAACATTCCCGATGTGAAGGCGGTTCCCCGATCGGTTACCAACTTTTGTGGCAGTCCAAAGTAATTGACCAATTCGTTCAAGACTACTAGAACGTCCTTGCTGTTGGTAGTCTTCACTGCTCGTAGGACAGTGTACTTGGTGAAATTGTCTACTAATGCCAAAACATACCTGGTTCCCCCTTTACCGTTTGTGAACGACCGTGGTGATCCATGTGCACCGTATCGAATGGCAGTGGGACTCGATAGTGTGCAATTCCCGCTCGGTTTTGCCTCCTTTCCTCTTTGCACATGCGCACTCGACGCATGATTTAATGTAGCTCCTTGTAAAGCCTCGCATCTTTGGATGTCGACGATTCAGCATGTCCATCGTCTTCTCTTCTGCGAAGTGGCCAGTAGCATCGTGACACAGTTTGAGTATCCGCCACCGTATCCCCTTGGGGACTACCCACCTTTCCGCTTCGTTCACCTTGCGGAACAGGCGGCAACCCCGCACTACATACTCCATCTGCAGCAGTTTTTTCGCTGAGGTCATCTCCGCTGCCTTCAAGGTGGAGATTACGTTTCGCAGCTTCGGGTCCTGCCACTGCATCGTTGCTACCCAATCCTCGTCCGCGATGAGGATGTTCAGGAGCTGTGCGGATGCTTCCTCCACCTCCGACTTGTGCGTTTACGTGTGCGGCTCTTTTCTCTGGCTGATGAACCGTCTCGTAGTCAAATTCTTGTAGCTTTAGCCACCACCGTCCTACCCGGGGTATCAGCTTCGACTTCGTGCTGGTGGCGACGATGGCTTCGCAATCCGTGACGACCTTGAAGCGCCTTCCCAGGAGATACACCCGAAATCGATCCAAGTTCTCCAAAATGGCCAGGATCTCCAGTTCGTATGAGTGGTACTTACTTTCAGCTTTCACAGAAAGCTTGCGACTGTAGAAGGCCACTGGTCGTAGTGAATTGTCTTCCATCCCTGGTTACAGGAGAATCCCTTGGCTTGGCCGAACGACGATGCATCTGTATGCACTTCGTGCTCACATGCTATGTCAAACAACACTGGTACGGGCGGGTTCACAAGTGCTTTCTTCAGCTTCAGGAACGTTTCTTCCTGTCTCAACGTCCACTCGAATGGATGATCCGCTTTGGTCATGTCTCTCAGCGGTGTTGCCCAACGAGCGTAGTTCCCCACGAACTTGTGGAAAAACGACTGACCAAACTCTTGCTTAGTTCAAATTGTACCATTCACTCCAATCACTTCACATTTGTTTGTAGGTAAAGTGCAAGAAGTCTTGTATTGTGGTCCTAAGTAGTTTGTAAAAAATTTATTAGTTCATAACTGAAGTAAAACAAAACTCAATTTCTAGAAAGTGAAGAAAAAAATGAAAAAATTATTGTTGAAAGGCGGCTGTCAAATAAGACGCTGGGCGCCCCAATCTTTCTCTTCTTCCAGGACCACAGGCACACTATGTGTTACAAAATTGTCATTTCCCTTCATATTCCGGAAATCTTTTCCACCGAACTAATTGCCAAAGTCTCCTCCGACTTAACCTCCACTTGCGTTTACCAGAAAGTCTGGCACAGCATGGTCTGTCTGCTTGAGAATCTTCACCGAATCTGCAGCCAATGCCGAGTCTTGATCGGGATCAAAGAAACTGGTTGCCCTACCATCGTTTCCGACATATCCTGTACGACCAATGCGATGAACGTATTCATCTATACTTTTTGGTAAATCGTGTTAATGACATGCGAAACATTTTTGATATCAAGTTACAATTACTTTCATCTTTCCTGTTTTAAAGTCCCGTAGAGCTATTTTACGCTTTGCAGACGGTCCCCATGAATAGAATTCGTGGGGATTTCAGTTTCAGAGAGTAAGGATGCTAAGAAATCAACACCACGCTTTGTCTCGACGAAGACGATTGTTCCATCTCATTAAGAATTTCCAATAGCGTAGCCCTCTTTTGATACTTGGACATTTCATAAATTTTCTGTTTGACATCAGCGCAGGCCACGCCAACCACACCAACTGCTACAAAAATATAGTTATTCCAAAACTGAAAAGCCAGTCGTTGAATTTCATCGATGATTGAGATGTAGTTTTGGGTTTTGACGATCCTGACCTGAGGTTGGTCCAGCAGCTTTCGTCCAATCACAATCGGGTATGGCTGACTGTTGTCTGGCACTACCAGAATCTCGCACCATGACTTAAGCCGGTCTACCGTAACCTTGGCGAGCAATCTCCCCACCGTCTGGCAGGTTCCATCCCCGAATCCGCTCAGGCGTCTTTTGACGTTGATGTATTTCAAACCCCCGTCTTCCGCGACGGAACAACGCAAGGTGACGCAGTCGCTTCCTAAGTCGATGAACTCAGTAAACTGAACACCGTTCACTGTTACTTTCTTGATAAACTCCGTTCGACTCTCCTTTAGAAGAAGCTGAGTGGGCCCTTCTGGTTGGGTTCTTCCCATGCTTGGCCTTCTCCTTTCCATTCGGAGATTTGACCGTGGACAGTCCCTTTTGTGATGTCCCATTTGTTGGCACTCGAAGTATCTCACTCCTCGTCCTGCGATTCCTCCGCTTCTTCTGTCTTTGCTTCTCTTCTTCGCAGCCTCTCCGCCGTGCGACTTCCGCTGCCCCTCTGTCCTACGATTTAATGAACCTTTTCCAACACATCGTTGATCGACGTCGGCCTTAGTACTCTAAACGCATCCTGACATTTGTTGTCCATGATAATCTGGATAATAAACTTTGCCAGGGTGCTCTTCTGCACGTGTCCTCGCGATGCGATCATCTTGATCTCAAAGATGTACTCCTCCGTATCTTCCTCCTGTAGTTGTCGATGTCCGCTTGGTCACCCACAGTCGGGAAATTCCGACTTAGCCCTGAGAAAAACTCTTCCAGCAATTCTGTCGTCGCGCTACGGCTCCACAAGCTTGCCGCTCCCGCCAGTCGGGTAGTCACTGCCATAAGCACCATCTTCTCGTCCAGTGCGTATACCCTTTGGATATCGAGAATCTTCCTCTTCCAAGCTTCGGAAGACAGTCCGGCAAATGCCTTAGGGTCAAACACTGGTATCATCTCCGCCACGTCCCTGACGGAGTAATCATTGCAAGGGCAGCCCCTTCTGCCCAAACCACTGATTCGCTAGGCGATTTCCTTGCGACTTCTGACCAGACGCTGGCGATTCGCTTGTCCATCGCAGATGACCCCATCCGGGCATTCTCGAGCTCAGCGAGCCTTTGCCTTAGACGTAGCAGTTCACGGTTAGTACAATAAGCTAATCTAGGGCTGACTATAACGATACAGGTTACGGAAATGGTGAAGTAGGGCATTGCTATGAAGTAGAATAATAGATATTATTCCCCAATAGTAATTGTTGCAAAAAAGTTACCTAAAACATAGAGTTATAGTTATATAGTTATAGAAAATTGAACTAAATAACGTTTGACGACAAGTACCCCCTACCTAATATCGACTGTTTATTGGATAAACTAGGGAGATCCCAGTATTTCAGTACTCTGAACTTAGCCAAAGGATATTAACAAATCTAGATGAATCCAGAGGATATTCTTAAAAAAGCACTTGTAAGTCGAAACGGTTTATAAGAATTAATAGGGATGTCTTTTCGACTCAAGAACGCCCCAGCGACAGGCTAATAAACGAAATACTATGGCAATATATGAACAAGATCTGTGTCATTTCTCTCAATGATATACTAATATTTTCCACAAGTTTCGAGGAACAGCTCCAAGCCAATTTTTACATCTACTACATAAGCTACAATTTTCAATATCATTGCTAAACATAACTTGAAGGTGTAGTTTGATAAATGTTCGGAATATTTAGGAATATTTAGGAATATTTAGGCCATTTATTAACAGAAGAAGGTCAAATGTATAGCAAATTACAAACTGCTAACGTCAGAAAATGTTAAAATCTTTTTTGGAATCTATGGATTTTATCGAAAAGTTGTAGCATATCACATGACTAGGATTTTGAACAAAGGTGCCAAATTAAATAGTAGCGATCCCGAATACCAAGCATTTGAAACCTTTAAACAAAACATCATCAACTACCCCATACTCAGGTTTCCAAATTTCGGAAGAGCATTTAAGTTGTTCACAGATGTCTAGAACTTTGCAATGGGTGCTGTGCTTACCCAAGAGGGCCAGCCAATTCGCTATGAATTTTTATTTTAATTCAAATTCGTTTCAATTTAATTCAATATTATTCTTACATGCTTTTTACATCTGACTTTTGACCCTATGCGAATGGTCTAAGTTAATTTAAAGATGACATATTTAACTGCCTTCCGGTATGTTTGTTATTTTTCGTATTCTTTGAATCTAATTCTAAACTTAAATTATGCGAAGAAAATTGTAAACACTTAGCTAGATTTCATGTTATTCTTTCATACTAGTATTAAATATATCAGGGCGTATTATTAATTTGTATGCCTTACATACATACATATATGTAGCTGTGGTGCACATTTTTTGTATGTTTTGTTTTTAAATGTTTATTTTTTCTTTTCATATTTTAATTTTTTTATGTTTCTTACTGTTTATTTTTTTAGTTATTAATTTTTTGCTTTTTTTTTTTATTTTTGTGTTTTATATTTTTTCTGATTATATATATATATATATATATACATATATATATATATATATATATATATAAAATCTAAAACACTAAGAAGCTGGCCACAGACTGCCCAACTAACAATACAGCTTACATATAGCAGAGGTGTTCTGAAAAGGATAGTCTCGCAGTTGTTGAAATAGTATCAGGGGGCATGAGCCTGTTCTCGCGAAGGATATGTTGTTGATTGCTCAACAAGGCTAGCTGCAAAGATTGTCCTCATTAGCGCATAGGTCAATTTGACATACAGCCTTCACGCGGTGCCCCCTTAATAGCCATCACAACACCCGTTGTATGGTGGACAAATGTATGCAGCGGCCCCCTCTGCCCGAGGGCTTAAATAATGGTCCTGACCTACCAGTCTGTGAGTTGTGCGTGAGGTTAACTTCCTCACCACGTAAAAATAATATACCATAGTTCAGAAACGCCGGAATGCCTCGGATAATGTAGGACCAACTATTGACGACCCCAGCAAACATTATAAGGACAACGATTTTTGGTTTTGCACGTGGAACGTGAGGATGCGGATTTGTTGCTCGAGGAAACATTTGGCAAAAAGTCTTGAGCAACGACCACATCAACGAATGGCTCATGATAATCCGCATCAAGGCTAAATTCGGTAACATCAGCCTAATTTGCGCTCACGCCCCGATAGAGGAGAAGAATGACAACACCAAGGATGACTTCTATGATTTCCTAGAAAGAACATACGATCAATGCCCCTGCTACGACACCAAGATCGTTCTCGGAGATTTCAACACTTAGCTAGGAAAGGAGGACATCATTGTTGGCGTTATCGGAAAACACAGCCGGCACGACAACACATCCGGCAACGTACTCAGGCTGTTGGACTTCACCTCGGGGCGGAACCTCTCTGTGGCTAGCACGCGGTTCCCACACCTGAACATTTACAAAGGGATCTGGCGATCTCTTGATCATCTACCGTCAATTAGATTGATCACGTTGCGATCGACGTCAGACAATCCTCCAGTATTCTCGATGTCCGAATCTTCCGTGGTGTAAACATCGACTTGGATCATAATCTTGTTGTAGCCAAGGTAAGAACCTGGATATCGAAATAGTAACGGAGTCGAGATAGACCAAAACGGTTTAACTTCGGAAAGCTACAATCGCAACCGATTTCTGGGAACTTTGCCGATCGAATCTCCCTGATACTCAGTCAGGGTTCGTTCTGCCTGCACTAAAAATAGAAGAAGACTGGACACGTTGTTAAGAAGCCATCAAAGAAGCTGCCACTGATGTGCTGAGTTTCACGTCACCACCCATGGTACCCATTTGACGACGAGTAAAGGGAAGCGCATGTAGCCAAACAAGACGCTGCATCGAACGATGAGGTCCTCTCTGCCGAATTGTGTGAGCGTCTGAAACCGTCTGTCTATCCATATCCTGATATGTCTCTATCAGTGTGGTTTCAGGTAGGGGAAGTCCACGATAGACCAGATCTTCACTTTATGGTAGATCCTGGAAAGAAACCTAAGAAGTGCAAATCGACACTCACCCCCTATTCGTCGATTTCAAGGCGGCATATGATGATGGGCATAGAGACGAGCTATACCGTGCCATGTCTAGTCTTGCCATTCCTACCAAACTCAGCAGATTGTGTAAAATGACGATGGAGAACTCTCGCTGCTCCATTAAGATCGGTGACGCACTCACCGAGACCTTCAATGTCAAAAAAGGTTTTAGACAAGGTGACGCACATCATCCTCGAGAAGTTCGTGCGTAACTACCAAGTCAACATCAGAGGCACGATCTTTCAGAAGTCAGTTCAATTGCTAGCTTACGCTGATGACATTGACGTGAGTGGACGAACAGAGCGATCCGTCAATGAGGCGTTTTAGCCAAAGCGGCTAAAATGGGACTGGCGGTAAATGAGGGTAAAACTAAGTACATACTGTCATCAAGGAAGGACACACAACATCGACGTCTCCGACAGTCAAGGACTTCGTCTACCTCGGCTCGGCGGTAAGTAGGTAAACAGGGAACACAAGATCAGTACCGCAATAAAACGCAGAATCACACTTGCCAATCGCTGTTTCTTTGGGTTCAAGAGGCAATTGAGTAATAAAGCCCTCTCTCGAAGGACTAAGCTTACTTTATATAACAGCTTTATCATCCCCGTCCTACTTTATGGCGCGGAATCTTGGACGTTAGCAAAGGCGGATGTGAAAGTCCTTAGTCTTTGCGAGAGAAAAGTTTTGCGTGCGATTCTTGGTCAGGTTTGCGTTGATGGCATCTGGAGGAGAATATTTAATGACGAACTCTATGGGATGTACAGCGACATGCGCCTGGTCAAGCGTCTACGGATACAACGCTTAAGATGGCTGGGCCATGTACAGCGTATTGACACCACTGCTCCAACCCGAAAAGTCTTTGATTCCGTGCCATTGGGACAACGCAACAGAGGACGGCCTACACCAACTTGGAGTGCGCAACTGGAGGCAGCTAGCGAGATATCGTGCTGGCTGGAGAGACATGTTGATTGAGGCGCAGGTCTACCCCGGACTGTATCGCCACAAGAAGAAGAAGAGGAACCTATATTCTCTTCGCGTTGTTCTCGTAGAGCTGCCGCTTGTCCACGGTCCGTCTACGAAATGGCAGAGAAAGGGACATTCCTCCGCATCCTGGACATCATGCCTTCGAACCAGCTTAATAATCAAATTATTCAGACTGTTCACGGTGTTTGCGTTGTACAATATTTCATTAGAATAGAAGGCCCTAATCCTTCCCATCTGGGAAGGTCTCAAATTGATCCACACCGGACAGCCGTTTATGACGATTGACCAGACTAACGCCATGTAGCAGATAACCTTCAACCCTGGAATCAGGTTGGCTGTTGTAAGACAACCTTTTTACCATAGCGAAGGCTTTTCTGGCTTTTTCCATACAGGAAATATTGCAACATAATGCCCAAATATCTTGCCTATGTGGGTCCAAAATTCCAAACACTTATACCAGTTTAAATTCGCGTCCCTTGATGCCCTGTACAACGGAGTTCGGAACAGAGTGGTTTCAAACTTCTGAAAGTTGATTTTCAACTTCCAGTCATTGCCAAATCGCTGGATTTTTTCGACCTTACGCTATATATATATATATATATATCTATATATATATTTAAATATATATTTATATATATATATATTTATATATGTATTTATATATATATATATTTATATGGTCGCCGTGGCGTAGTGGGTAGAGTGCGACGCTCACAAGCCGAAGGGTCTAGGTTCGACTCCCAGTTCAACACCAATTTTTCTAATATTTCACGGCACCACCTCTTTCGAGCTGCTGACAACACTCAAAGAGTAATAACTGTCTAAGAAAGCTTCTCAAACTTCGCCGTTCGGAGTCGGCAAAAAATTGTAGGTCCCTTCTACTCGTGAGAGAACAGTAGCGCGCACAACACGAGTAGTTGATGAGCAAGCTAGGCCCTGGTCCCCCTTTGGGCTGTAGCGCCAACAATTATTATTATTATTATTTATATGGATATTTTTATGGAACTTAAAACTAAAACACTGAAAAAATGGTCACAGACTGCCCAACTGACAATACAGCTTACATATAGAAAAGGTGTTCTGAAAAGGATAGCCTCGCAGTTGTTGAAATAGTATACGGGGGGGCATGAGCCTGTTCCCGCGAGGCAACGTTGTTGATTGCGCTCAATAAGGCTAGCTGCCAAGACTGTCCTCATTAGCGCACAGGTCAATTTGACATACAGCCTCCATGCGGCGCCCCCGTAATAGCCATCACAACACCCGTTGTATGGTGGACAAATGTATGCAGCGGTCCCCTCTGCCCGAGGGCTTAAATAATGGGCCTGACCTACCAGTCTGTGAGTTGTGCGTGAGATTAACTTCCTCACCACGTAAAAATAATATACCATAGTTCAGAAACGCCGGAATGCCTCGGACAATGTAGGGCTAACTGTTGACGACCCTAGCAAACATTATAAGCACAACGATTTTTGGTTTTGCACGTGGAACGTGAGGATGCGGATTTGTTGCTCGAGGAAACATTTGGCAAAAAGTCTTGAGCAAAGACCCCATTAACGAATCCCTCATGACAATCCGCATCAAGGCTAAATTCGGTAACATCAGCCTAATTTGCGCTCACGCCCCGATAGAGGAGAAGAATGACAACACCAAGGATGACTTCTATGACTTCCTAGAAAGAACATACGATCAATGCCCCTGCTACGATACCAAGATCGTTCTCGGAGATTTCAACGCTTAGCTAGGAAAGGAGTACATCATTGTTGGCGTTATCGGAAAACACAGCCTGCACGACAACACATCCGGCAACGTACTCAGGCTGTTGGACTTCACCTCGGGGCGGAACATCTGTGTGGCTAGTACGCTGTTCTCACACCTGAACATTTACAAAGCGATCTGGCGATCTCCTGATCAATCTAACGTCAATTAGATTGATCAAGTTGCGATTGACGTCAGATAATGCTGCAGTATTCTCGATGTCCGAACCTGCCGTGGTGTAAACATTGATTTGGATCATCACCTTGTTGTAGCCAAGGTAAGAACCCGGATATCGAAATAGTAACAGAGTCGATATAGACCAAAACGGTTTGACTTTGGAAAGCTACAATCGCAACCGATTCCTGGGAACTTTGCCGACCGAGTTTCAGGGAGACTCAACAAACAGAGAAGAAGGGAAGAACAGCGGCTTCTCAGAAAAAAAAGAAGGAGCATGAGATACGCGCGGTCGAGAAAATGGAAAGATGTTATGGCAGGACTGAGGTCCGCAGCTAGGACCAACGTTCGGACCAAAATGGATCATTTCTGCAGACTCCTTAACGTTGATGAGGGCCCCAATCTCCCCTATTAGGCGGAATGTTCTACTCGATTTGGACGATGATAAACACGAATACCGCCCACCGACTTAGACGAGGTGAAGATAGCAATATCCAAGCTGAAGTCGAACAAAGCTGCTGGAGCAGACGAACTGTTCCCAGAACTATTTTAAGCAGCTGGAGATGACCTGATTGGGCGCATACACCAGCGCATCTGCAAGATATGGTCGGAGGAAAGTATGCCTGATGAGTGTAATCTCAGCGTCGTTTGCTCGTTTCACAAGAAAGGAGACCCCTTTGACTGCGTAAACTACCGAGGGATTAGTCTCCTTAACTTTGCATACAAGGTCCTCTCTGCCGAATTGTGTGAGCGTCTGAAACCGTCTGTCTATCCATATCCTGATATGTCTCTATCAGTGTGGTTTCAGGCCAGGGAAGTCCACGATAGACCAGATCTTCACTTTACGGTAGATCCTGGAAAAAACCCAAGAAGTGTAAATCGACACTCACCACCTATTCGTCGATTTCAAGGCCGCGGTAAATGAGGGCAAAACGAAGTACATGCTGTCATCAAAGAAGGACACACAACATCGACGTCTCCGACAGAGCGTCACGCTAGGCAGCAGAAACTTCGAAGTAGTTAAGCACTTCGTCTACCTCGGCTCCGCGGTAAACAGGGACAACAAGATCAGTACCGAAATCAAACGCAGATTCACTTTTGCCAATCGCTGTTTCTTTGGGCTCAAGAGGCAATTGAGAAATAAAGCCCTCTCTCGACGGACTATGCTCGCTTTATATAACAGCTTTATCATCCCCGTCCTACTTTATGGCGCGGAATCTTGGACTTTAGCAAAGGCGGATTAGAAAGCCCTTAGTCTTTGCGAGAGAAAAGTTTTGCGTGCGATTCTTGGTCCTGTTTGCGTTGATGGCATCTGAAGGAGAAGATTTAATGACGAACTCTATAGGCTGTACAGCGACACGTTGTACCAATGGCTCGGATTGAAAGACTTTTCGGGCCGGAGCAGTGGTGTCCATACGCTCTACATGGCCTAGCCATCTTAAGCGTTGTATCCGTAGACGCTTGACCAGGCGCATGTCGCTGTACAGCCTTTAGAGTTCGTCATTAAATCTTCTCCTCCAGATGCCATCAACGCAAACAGGACCAAAAATCGCACGCAAGACTTTTCTCTCGAAAAGACTAAGGGCTTCCTCATCCGCCTTTGCTAACGTCCAAGATTCTGCGCCATATAGTAGGACGGGGATGATCAAGCGGTTATATAAAGCGAGCTAAGTCTTTCGAGAGAGGGCTTTATTACTCAATTGCCTCTTGAGCCCAAAGAAACAGCGATTGGCAAGAGTGATTCTGCGTTTGATTTCGGTACTGATGTTGTTGTCCCTGTTTACCGCGGAGCCTAGTAAGACGAAGTCCTTGACTACCTCGAAGTTTCTGCTGCCTAGTGTGACGCTCCGTCCGAGACGTGGATGTTGTGTGTCCTTCCTTGATGACAGCATGTACTTCGTTTTGCCCTCATTTACCACTAGACCCATTTTAGCCGCTTCCGCTTCAATGCCAGCAAACGCCTCATTGACGGCTCGCTGTGTTCGTCCAATCACGTCAATATCATCAGCGTAAGCTAGCAATTGAACTGACTTCTGGAAGATCTTGCCTCTGGTGTTGACTTGTGAGTTACGCACGATCTTCTCTAAGATGATGTTAAAGAAGTCACATGACAGTGCGTCGCCTTGTCTAAAACCTTTTTTGACATTGAAGGTCTCGGTGAGTTCGGTACCTACCTTGACGGAGCAGCGAGAGTTCTCCATCGTCATCCAACACAATCTGATGAGTTTGGTAGGAATGCCAAAACTAGACATGGCGCTGTATAGTTCGTCTCTATGCACACTGTCATATGCAGCCTTGAAATCGACGAATTTGCATTTCTTGGGTCTTTTTCAGGATCTGCCGTAATGTGAAGATCTGCTCTATAGTGGACTTCCCTGGCCTGAAACCACACTGATAGTGACCTATCAGATCATGGACAAATGGTTTTAGATGCTCACACAATACGGCAGAGAGGATCTTGTATGCGATGTTCAGGAGACTAATCCCTCTGTAGTTGGCGCAGTCAAAGGGGTCTCCTTTCTTGTGGACCGGCCAAACGACGCTGAGATTCCACTTATCGGGCATGCTTTCCTCCGACCATATCTTACAGATGAGCTGGTGCATGCGCCCAACCAGGTCATCTCCAGCTGCTTTAAATAGTTCTGCGGACAGTCCGTCCGCTCCAGCAGCTTTGTTCGACTTTAGCTTGGATATTGCTATCTTCACCTCGTCTAAGTCGGGGGACGGAATGCTTATCTATCGTCGTCCAAATTGAGTGGAACATTCTGCCTAACAGCGGAATTTGGGCCGTCATCAGCGTTAAGGAGTCTGCAGAAATGATCCTTCCAGATTCTCAGCACAGACTGCGACTCTACTACTAGTTGTCCATTTTGGTCCCGGCAGGCCTTGGTCCGAAACTTGTATCCTCCGGATAGCTGTTTTACTTTTCGGTAAAAACTTCGGACTTCATTCCTGCACCTTTCCATTTCCTCGACCGCGCGCTTCTCATGCTCCTTCTTCTTCCTTCTGAGAAGCCGGTGCTCTTCCCTTCTTCTCTGTTCGTAGAGTTCACGAACAGCCCGCGTTGTTCGATGCAGCGTCGCCTTATAGGCGTCTTGTTTAGTTTCGTGCGCTTGCCTGCACTCGTCGTCAAACCATGGGTTCCTTCTGGGTGGTGACGTGAAACCCAGCACAACAGTGGCAGCATCTTTGATGGCTTCTTGACAACGTTTCTATTCTTCTTCTATGCTTAGTGCAGGAAGTGTCGAACTCTGAGTGAGTTTCCGGGAGACTCGGTCGGCAAAGTTCCCAGCAATCAGCTGCGATTGTAGCTTTTCGACGTCAAACCGTTTTGGCCTTTCTCGACTCCGTTGCTCTCTCGATATCCGGGTTCTTACCTTGGCTACAACAAGGTGATGATCCCAGTCAATGTTTGCACCTCGGAAGGTTCGGACATCGAGAATATTGGAGGAGTGTCTGACGTCGATCGCAACGTGATCAATCTGGTTGACGGTTGATTGATCAGGAGATCGCCATGTTCCTTTGTGAATGTTCAGGTGTAGGAACCGCGTTGTGAATGTTCAGGTGTAGGAACCGCGTGCTAGCCACAGAGAGGTTTCGCCCCGAGGCGAAATCCAACAGCCTGAGTCCGTTTCCGGATGTGTTGTCGTGCAGGCTGTGTTTACCGATGACTCCAGCAAAGATGTCCTCCTTTCCCAGCTGAGCGTTGAAATCTCCGAGAACGATCTTGGTGTCGTAGCAGGGGCATCGATCGTATGTTCTTTCTAGGAGATCATAGAAGTCATCCTTGATGTTGTCATCCTTCTCCTCTATCGGGGCGTGAGCGCATATTAGGCTGATGTTCCCGAATTTAGCCTTGATGCGGATTGTCATGAGGCGTTCGCTGACTGGGTCGTAGCTCAAGACTTTTTGCCTAAGTCTGCCTCGAACAACAAATCCGCATCCGAATAAGCGCTGCCTTCTCTCTCTATAGCAATTGCTGTAGTAGATATCGCAGTTCTTCATCGCTTTTATGCCAGGCCCATCCCATCGCACTTCCTGGATGGCGGTTATGTCAGCTTTGTAGCTGTCAAGGGCCTCCGCAAGTTGTTCGGCTGCACGTGGCCTGTTAAGGGACCTCACATTCCACGTGCAAAACCGAAAATCTTTGTCCTTAAAACGTTTGCTGGGGTCGTCAACAGTTGATCCGTCCTTATCCGAGGCATGTTGTTGTCTCTGAACTTCCATTTTTTACGTGGTGAGGAAGTTACCCTCACGCACAACCCACGGACTGGTAGGCCAGGCCCATTATTTAAATCCTCGGGCAGAGGGGGTCGCTGCATACATTAGTTCACCATACAACGGGTGTTGTGATGGCTATCCAGGGGGCGCCACGTGGAGGCTGTATGTCAACTTGACCTGTGCACTAACGAGGATTGCCTTGGCAGCTCACCATGTTGAGCGCAATCAACGACGTTACCTCGCGTGCATAGGCCCATGAACCCCATGTGAGTAAGACACAAAAAAAAGAGAGTGCGCAAAATTGCACACATTGCGTGCCGCTGGTGGTTCCGTACGACCGTACGTGCGTGAGCGAGTGAGGAGATGTGCACCGTATGAATGAGGAGAAATGTGCGAATGGTGGCGAATATGTGTGAGTGCATGGACTGAGCCATCGTATGGTGGCGAGTATCTGTGAATGCGTAGGCTGAGCCATCGTATGGCGGCGAATATGTGTGTGGAAGATCAAAGCGGAAGTAGGAAGTGGTGTTGGTGCGGGTTGCAATTGAAACGAGAGCCGTGCGCCGGTGCGCTGGGATTTTTCCCACCACTGGGCGGGCAGTTTTTGAGTGGCTTTCAATGTGCGAGGAGCAAACAAAAAAAGAAAATAGTGAAACTCCAGAGGAGGAGCCGTATTAAACAAAAAAAGTAAAGAAATAATTTTTGAAAAATTAAAATGAGTGAAGGAAATAAAGAAAAGGAGGAGCAGAACCAGGAGGAAAGGTTCCGGGAGAGGTAAAAGACAAGAACGAGCGGGACGTCGGAGCAACGAGGGAACTAACCCCAAACGGATAAGTACCCTCTAGGTGGGAAACAAATGTATTTTATCTTTTTTATTGCCAGTGCTAGATAAAAAAATAAATTAAATTTCGTGCGTAGTGTTGAGTGAAATAAAAGTACCGCGTAAGGTCCCGGTTTCGGCCGCCATCCGTTATTCAGTTTTTCGCAGCACAAAGGCTGCAACGCGAGCGCGTCGATTGTGTCCCGTAATTTCTCGATACCAGTAACGGTATCCCGCGAATTGTTGGCCTAGTAATCGAGGGTCATCTTCGACTCGCTATCGTTTCGTGTGTGTGTGTGTGTGTGTATGGGCCCAAGCCTAGCGGCGGGAGCTAGGTCAATTAGATCGGCTGTGCCGACGTGCGGGCTGCGGTTTTTGGACCAAAGCCGGGAAATTTTTTTCTACTTCGTGGTTCTGGCACTTTTTGGATCCAGTGGAATTTTTTTTTTGTTGTTCGCTAGTAGGGAAGACTTTTTCCTGAGTTATTCGTTGTCGCACTAGTTGTGGCGCTTGGGTTCGGTTTGGAATATTGGTATTTTGCTCGTTTTTCTTTTGCTTAGTTCAGCTGTTGCTATTCTAATTTTTGGTTCGATGGGAGGTGAATCCTAAATCTTTAGGATGGCAATAAATGGCCTAAAGTTGTTTGTTAAAATTGACCAAATCAATTATTATTATGCAGGGGAAACTGTTCCTGTTTCCTTCGTCGGCTTTTTTGGTCACTGTTGATTTTCAATGAAACTAGGTTATTTCGTTGTTATTATCCCAACGTTTCGGCAGGGATTGCTGATTCGAACGACGTCCTGGTATCATACGACTCAGTTTCGCTTTTTACAAACATCCCATCACAACTCGCTATTAATATCGTCAAGAAACGACTCATTAGCCTCCACACAAAGCTCAACCAGAGGAAATTCCTGGAAATATTAGAGTTTTACTTAAAAGAAAACAACTTTCTGCAATACAAAGACGTTAAGGTTCATCGGGAACATGACCATCTTTGTTTCGAATGGTACAAAAAAGACACAGCGTCAGGAAGACTTGTCAACTATCGCTCCAACCAAGCCAAGCATATTATAATCAACACAGCTTCCAACTTGGTTAAAAAAGTGTTAAAGCTAAGTGACAGTAAGTTCCATCAAAAAAATTAACGAATTATCACAGACATCCTTATGAACAATGATTATCGGATGCAAGTTATTAGGAACTTAATAACACAATACAAACACAACATACACTCCGAAACACAGACCATCACCACAGTAGATTATATCTATAAAAGCATGGTGTACATCCCAACATTGTCGACAATTTTTAAGAATATAATTGATGGTAGCTGTGACAATATTAAAATAGCGTTCAAGTCTTCTAGTACACTAGCATCGGTTTTCACCAGATATAGACAAAGGAAGCAAAACTGACCTGGTTTACAAAATCAACTGTAAGGGCAATCACAACGAACCCTGCAACTTATGCTACATAGGTACCACTAAACAGTTTCTTCGTCAAAGACTAGCTGGTCATAAATCAGACATCAACAACAAGAACTCAGTCAAAACAGCATTAGCTTATCACTGCGTCCAGACAAACCATCTACCCGACCTTGATGACGTCAAAATCCTGCAAACGGAAAAACATACTAGCAAAAGGTACACTCTGGAAACCTTGCACATAATCAAGACCAACAACAATATGAATAGGAAACAGGACATACAGAACATATCTGCCGTATATTCAGCACTTGTAACGGCCTAGGCATATTGTATTTAAATCAAATTTTAAATTTCAAATCATTCTTGATTCATCTTCACACACGGAAGTGCTCAATATTTTGTTTCATTGTGAACTTTGTTTTTTTGTGATTTTAAAAAACATTTAGACTGACATCCACATCCATTTGTAAAAGCAACACAATTAATGTAAGTTATTTTCCACTTGTTAAATTGCATTGTCACTATGCATGTATGTAACATAATTTGTTTTATTGTTTCAATAAAAAAGATCCCCTGATGAAGGCAGCAATCCCTGCCGAAACGTTGGGATAATAACAATGAAATAACCTAGTTTCATTGAAAGGAGGAAGAGAGGCGGGAGATAGAAAGGATAAATACGGACGCGCAACGAGCCATAACACCGGCGGCCAGAGATCAGCTGGCGGAAGAACCGGCTAAGGCTCTTCCACCGGTTTCCGAGAAAACTGAGAACCTGTCCAAGTGGGGACTCAGCTTTACAGGCGAAAGATGTGGAGCTTCGGTCAATTCTTTCTTGGAGAGACTGAAAGAATTGCGAGAAGCTCGGGGAGTCAGTGAAACTCAGCTGTTTAGATCGTCAAATGATTTGTTCAGTGGGAAGGGGCTTCTTTGGTATAGGGCGGTTAAGCGGTCAGTTGGAACGTGGTCAGAGTTGGTGAGGGAGCTCAAATTGGAGTTTCTCACTCCTAACTGTGATGATCTCCTCTTAGATGGGATAAGAAGACGTACGTAGGGGAAGGAAGAGTCGATTGGGGTTCACGTGGCGATTATGAATAATATGTTCGGTCGATTCGCGGAACCCCTTTCTGAAAAACGGAAGCTAGGTATCCTGCAGAGGAACCTAGCGCCATTTAATCAGACCCAGGTGGGTCTGGCGGAGCCAATGTCCGTTGAAGACCTAGTAGGTCTCGGGAGAAAGTTGGAAATGGTGAGGGCGAACGGGGATACGTTTGCACCCCCGACGCACCGAAGGCAAGGACAAAACATCTATTGGAACTGGACCTAGCGTACATTAGTACAGAGGACCCGAGGTTGGCGACGATACAAAAGGATACCTCACCCCCCGCGAGGAAGGAAGTACCAGCTGGAGGACGGAAGGATCCATCCACAACAGGAGTAATCCGGTGCTTCAACTGCAACTAGAGGGGACATTTTTCGAGCGCCTGTAAGGTGCCCCGAAAATGCTTCGGCTGTGGATAATCGGGAGTGGTCATCAAAAACTGTAAGCAGTGTTCGGGAAAAGGCAATCGACCTCCTGTATCAGCAGGACAGGAGCGTCGAAAACAATAAAGGGGTTGCCTGCTGGCAATCAGCCGGGGGAAGTGTTCTTCTAGGTTTCACATTCGAGAGGCAGGAAAACGACGTACGCCCCTATCTAAAAGTCAGTGTAGATGGTGTTAGGATGAAGGGTTAGTACATTCAGGTTCTTCGCATACGATCGTATGTAGGGATGGATGGCAGACAATAAGAAGAGTAGGAGTAGGGCTGAAATTAGGACGAGCTAATATAGAGAGGGTCATTTAAGCAAATGGCGCAGGAATGGGTGTAGCAGGAACGGTATGCTTACCAATTGAAGTGCGAGGAAAGGTCCTCAACCTAGAAGCCTTGGTCATACCCACTTTGCCCCACACTTTAATTTTGGGGGCGGACTTCCTCAGCCGAGTGGAAATGGTGTTGGATATGGGCTCCAATGAGTGGAGTTTCCCAAAACAACCTACCGCTTCGGTGTCCACGATAATGGAAAGAGCAGAGCTGGAGGTAGACCAAGAAGAAAAGTTAACAGCATTAGTGGAAGAGGCATTCCGGAATGTGCCAAACGGCATTGGGTGCACTCATTTGGCAGAGCATAAGATTAGGACTTCGTCTGAACCAATTAAGCAGAGATACTATCCGGTGTCTCCTGTGGTTCAATGATACATAGATAGGGACCTAGAGGATATGCTGAAGGAAGGGATCATAGAGCGATCAAATAGTCCGTAAGCTTCCCCGATCGTGATAGTCAAGAAGAAGGACGGTTCGTTCCGGTTCTGCGTCGACTACCGGAAACTCAACAAAGTCACCGAAAGGGACGCATACCCGCTTCCGTACATCACCTCCACTTTGGACAAGCTGAGGAACGCGAAGTTTTTATCTTCCTTGGATATTAAGTCCGCGTATTGGCAGGTGGAAGAAAAATCGTGGCAATACACGGCCTTTACGGTCCCGAAAAGGGGTCTCTACTAATTTAAGAGAATGCCCTTCGGGTTGCACAGCGCACCAGCAAGGTGGCAACGATTTATCGACACCGTGTTAGGTCCTGACCTAGAGCCACACGTGTTCCTATACCTCGATGACATCATCGTGGTTACGAGCGTGTTCAACAAACACCTCGAAATTCTAAGGGAAGTATTCAAGCGGCTGCGGGAGGTTGGTCTAAAGTTGGGTAGGGAAAAGTGTAACTTTTGCATGTCCTTCCTTAGGTATTTGGGATACGTGATCGATCGACAGGGACTACACGTCGACCCAGAAAAAGTACAGAGTATGGTTAGGATTCCTGCACCTATAAATGATAGGGAAGTTAGGAGCTTTCTTGGTACAGTGTCGTGGTACCGACGGTTCATACCGATTTCGCCGTTCTGGTCAAACCTCTGACCAACCTCCTCAAGAAGGGAAATAATTTTCCTAGACGGACGAGTGCGAGGGGAGTTTCCGCAGGGCAAAGGATTGCCGGATTTTGAGCGTCCATTTGTGGTGCAAACGGATGCCTGGGATTATGGTATAGGAGGAGTGCTCAGTCAATCGTTCATGGATGGTGGAAAGGTAATTTGTTACTTGAGTAGGTTTTTGAACAGGTGTAAACGAAATTATTCCACATTGGAGAAGGAATGCTTGGCCGTATTATGGGCAGTGGAGAAGTTGCGACCATATATCGAAGGTGTTCGGTTTACAGTCGTGACAGATCACTATTCCTTGGTATGGTTGAGTAATCTCAAGGACCCTTATGGTAGGTTAGCGAGATGGGCGGTGAAGCTACAGCAGTTCGATTCCGTATCTTTCCGGATATGCTCTCCAGAGCCGTAGAGGTGGCGGCAGGGATAGATGAGCATAGAAAAGTAGACCATTGGGTTATGAAAATGATCAGAAAGGTAGCATATCCGACATGGAAGGTAGAACAGGGAAAGCTTTATAGATTTGTAAGAGCAAATCAAGTAGTCGTTCGTGACCAGGGCTTGGAGTGGAAGGAAGTCGTAGGGAAAGAAAATTTTGCCCAAGTGTTGAAGGAGTGTCACAACAATCCATTGGCAGGACACATGGGGGTGAAGAAAACTTTTGCCAGAGTAGAAACCCGATTCTATTGGCCAAAGATGATATAACCAAGTATGTAAGGGAATGTAGAGCTTGTCAGGCAGTGAAACCGACGAACATGAAACCGGCTGGTTTGATGGTAGAGAGGAGAGGGGTCGTGGGACCCTGGCAGATGAACTGCGTGGATTTGGTAGGACCCCTGCCCAAATCTACTAGCGGATACACATATATATTAACGGTGGTGGACTACTTCACGAAGTTTCCACTACTATGCAAAGTCGGTTTGCAAACTTTTGGAGGACAATGTATTCCTTTTTTTCGGAGTACCAAGGGCTATTGTATGTGATAACGGGCCTCAGTTTCGAGGAGTGGAATTGAAAAGGCTATGTGAGCAATATGGGACCAAATTAAGATTTACGGCACATTATCATCCGCAAGCCAATCCGGCGGAGCGGATCAACCAGATCATCAAGACCACGTTAAGAAACCACGTGTCGGAAAACCATAGGACTTGGGATACACAACTGGCTTAGGTCGCCTGTTGTATCCGTATGTCACAGCACGAAGTATTGGGGGTAAGCCCATTTTACGCGAATTTCGGAAGGGAGATGCAGACGTCCGGCAAACAACACCAAGACCAGGATACAGACGAGGAGAAGGCGAGCGAAGAAGACGGCAGTTCTGCGGAAGAACAGATGACAACGATGACCGAACTCGGAAGGAGGTTCCGAGCGCTGAGGGCATATATTGCGAAGAAGTTGACCGTAGCAATACAGAGGACTTCAGAGCAATATAACCTAAGGCGAAGGGATACGCAATACTTACCCAGCGAACTGGTTTGGCGGAGGTACATGGTGCTGTCTGATGCGGCAAACTTCTACGCGGCGAAGCTAGCGCCGAAGTACGTTAGACCCTTTGTCATCCACAAGAAGGTATCTCCGTGGACATATATGTTCCGCGACGCAGGCAAATTTCACGGAGGTAAGGGTGGGGTTGTTGCCAAAATGCACGCGACGAAATTTTGTTAAAGTAAAAGAAAGCCTACAATCCCTCACCGATGTGCGAAGCCCCTGTTGCCTGAGTCTGCACGAGAGCTAACGCGGTGGTAGGAATCGGGACATGAGAGGTACTTATCTGTTGAGAAAAAAAAGGATGGGGGGAAATATTGCAAACAAGAGAGTTTGGAATATTTCAACAAAAATCTCTCGGAAAGAGAGAAAAAAAAGAGACTTAAAGAAATAAAACCAATTTCGGGAAGAGCCAAACAGATGTTGGCAATAAACTCTCCCAGAATCTCCTCCTCCTGAACATCTCTACTAAGGTGGATCACCAAACGCCTGGAAGTATGCAACCGGACGTACCAACAACACCCCTATGTGAAGTAATTAAGTGTGGAAGACGACGCTGGGGGAGGTTGGTAGTGTTCTGGATGTGATTCCCTTTACACTATCAACCAAGTAGGGCAAGAGAGGCGGGAGACCGGTGCTTCGGATGGTCTTTCATTGGCATCGGCAATCCAACATGATGTACAATCGACGAACCAGCACAGGCAATTGAAGAGACATAGAGAGAGACACTACCGCACCATGAGAGGCTGGCCAGCGGGAAGTGTGACGTTGAGAGTAAAGATAAAAAGAGAAAATTTCCCCAACACGAGAGGTATTACTTCGAGTGCGGGGGAAAAAATTTGAGTAAGACACAAAAAAAAAGAGAGTGCGCAAAATTGCACACAATGCGTGCCGCTGGTGGTTCCGTACAATCGTACGTGCCTGAGCGAGTGAGGAGATGTGCACCGTATGAATGAGGAGAAATGTGCGAATGGTGGCGAATATGAGTGAGTTCATGGACTGAGCCATCGTATGGTGGCGAGTATCTGTGAATGCGTAGGCTGAGCCATCGTATGGTGGCGAATATGTGTGTGGAAGATCATAGCGGAAGTGGGAAGTGGTGTTGGTGCGGGTTGCAATTGAAACGAGAGCCGTGCGCCGGTGCGCTGGGATTTTTCCCACCACTGGGCGGGCAGTTTTTGAGTGGCTTTCAATGTGCGAGGAGCAAACAAAAAAAGAAAATAGTGAAACTCCAGAGGAGGAGCCGTATTAAACAAAAAAAGTAAAGAAATAATTTTTGAAAAATTAAAATGAGTGAAGGAAATAAAGAAAAGGAGGAGCAGAACCAGGAGGAAAGGTTCCGGGAGAGGTAAAAGACAAGAACGAGCGGGACGTCGGAGCAACGAGGGAATCAACCCCAAACGGATAAGTACCTCCTAGGTAGGAAAAAAATTTATTTTATCTTTTTTATTGCCAGTGCTAGACAAAAAAAATAAATTAAATTTCGTGCGTAGTGTTGAGTGAAATAAAAGCACCGCGTAAGGTCCCGGTTTCGGCCGCCATCCGTTATTCAGTTTTTCGCAGCACAAAGGCTGTAACGCGAGCGCGTCGATTGTGTTCCGTAATTTCTCGATACTAGTAACGGTATCCCGCGAATTGTTGGCGATGGATAGAGGGTCATCTTCGACCCGCTATCGGTTCGTGTGTGTGTGTGTGTGTGTGTGTGTATGTGCCGAGAATAGCGGCGGGAGCTAGGTCATTTTTTTTTTTTTATAATTGACGCGTGCAAAAGGGGTTGCGAGTACCCTTAAGTGACCGGATCAAGTCACAGCACGGGCCGAAGGTATAGAGGAAGAGAGGGAGAGGAGGTACCGATGCACATTGGTTTTAAATGCCTGTGGATTGTAATGCGGAGGAAAAATCGAGCTGGTAAGAGCATTCCAGATTCGTGTAGTGCGGCTAAGGAACGTGTCTCTGAATTTGACTGTACGTCCGAAAGAGGGCTTGAGGGTGAATTGATGGGCATTCCTACCGAGGCGCGTACTTCGGGTGAATTCTTGAAGGGGAGGAATGCAACTGGCTAATTTATCTGAGCATTTCTTGTTAAAATAGCGATAAAAGAGTGACAACGACGCGACATTACGTCGGTGTTCTAACGAGTCAATCGACTTCGCAATATTACTGTCACCTATAAGTTTTATCGCTCGCTTTTGAATTCTATCCAGCAGGTGCAGGGAGGTCTTAGAAGCACCTGACCAGATAGGAGCGTTATACTCAAGTTTTGGGCGTATGTATGCCTTGTATATTGTAGCCAGATCAGAGGGGGTGAAGTACTTCTTGCATCGTTTAAAGAAACCTAGACATTTCGCAGTATTTTTGGCGATCTCAAATATGTGATCGTTCCAACTAATTGTTGGGTTGATACACATACCGAGGATGGAAAGTCTTTCGGTTTCAACAACGCAAGTGCCGTTCATGGATAGCGGTTGATTATTTTGTGATCGCTTTAACGACAGTAGACAGCACTGAGTTTTGGAAGCATTAAATTCCACTCTATTCTTATTTCCCCAATCGATTATACTGTCAAGGTCGGAATTTAATGTGCTTAACATACGCTGCCGTTCCGAGTCTAAGGCCGAAGTGGAGGGACGTGAGCCAAGGAACGAATATGAAAAGCTGAGGGTACTGTCATCAGCGAAGGAATGAATAGGATTAGAAGTAGCATACAAGAGATCATTTATAAAAATGAGAAAGAGTGTCGGAGACAAAACAGAGCCCTGGGGAACACCAGCATTAATATGGTGAATATCAGACTTGAATCCAACCAAAACGACTTGTATTGAACGATTCGAAAGGTAATTTCTAATCCATTGAAGAAGAGACTCATCGATCCCAAAAGCACGCATTTTCGACAAAAGTGCCTGATGCCAGACCCTGTCAAATGCCTTTGAAATATCAAGCGCAACTTGCAACATCTTGCTTTCTCCTAAATTGTGCAAAGATTGGTTCCACTTTTCAGTGAGATATGCCATCAGATCAACAGTGGAACGGTTGCTTCGGAAGCTTCCGGGACTCAAGATATTTCATAAGCTGACGGTTTATCAACGTTTCCATGACCTTGGAGAGAAGGGACGTTAGTGCTATGGGTCGGTAGGAGGTGGGTGACGAACATTGGCCTTTTTTAGGGACGGGCTGGACAAATGCAGTTTTCCACTTACTCGGGAAGAGCCCTGAAGAGTAGGACAGATGGAAAAGCTTACGCAGTGGTTTTGCCAGCGTAGAAGAACACCTCTTCAGAAGAACAAGGGGTATACCATCCGGGCCAGCGGATTTGTGTATGTTTAGATCTTTAAGTACTCTTGCTACTGTACGAGTGCGAAAATGGATTTGCCCCATGGAGAATTTTACGCTCTCAAGTACAGGCGGGGACAAAGTGCTATCTGGCAGCGTTGAGCTAGCTGCAAAGTGCGCAGCAAGCAGATTAGCGTTGTCCAAAGAGCTGACAGCTGGAATGTCATTGCAAATGAGAGTTGGGATCGAAGACGAGGCTCAATTCTTTATGTTTTTTACGAAAGACCAAAAGCTTTTGCTACCCTTGGGGCATTGTAGAGCTTTTTGCCTCAACTTTTGGTCAAAGGCGAATTTAACACGTCTTATTAATGCATTACAGTCGTTTCGGATCCGTTTGAACTTTTTCCGGGCTTCCTCAGAAGGGTTGGCTTTATAATCCCGATAGCCTCTTTGCAGCTCAAGTCGAACCACGCGTTTGCCTTAGGCTTGATGCTCTTCACTCTGTGAGGAATGGAGGACCTCATGCCCAGTGAAATAATGTTTGTGATCGCATCAGTAGCGGCATCCACGTCACTATCGGGGAAGCATAGTGACCAGTTAAAATTCCTAAAGAAGTTGTTAAGTCCGCTCCAGTTGGCCTTCTCGTAGAGCCATACTGTTCTTTTCGGAATTTGTTCTCTAACTGTGTGGGAGGAGTACGAGAATTTGGCTGACACGACACAGTGGTCGGACGAGCCTAGAGGCGACAATATATCAATTGAATATTTTTCCGGATGAGAGGTGAGAAACAGATCCAAGGTGTTAGCGGTATGATTTGCAATGTCAGGTATTCGTGTTGGCTCATTCACAAGCTGGGTTAAATTATTTACCCCAGCGAAGATTTCAACATACCTTCCTTCGGGTGTTGTCTGGCCTGAATGTCGAAGCCAAGTAGAATTGTGTTCATTGAAATCGCCCGCAATAGCGATTTCAGTGCGAGGGTACAGGGATACAATTCTTGTGATGGAGTCAAACAGCGCATCAAACTCATTATAAGTTGAGTTGCTGTCCAGGTTTGGACTTCTATAAATAAAGCAATAGTGGATTAAATGCTTACGGACAAAGAGTTTTAACCACAGAAAATCAAATTCCGGATTGGAACAGTGGCCATATTGTGGTTGAATTTGGTAAGCAACATCACTATGCACATAAATGGCGACACCGCGGTGTAAAAAGAATAAGGGCACCAAGCTTTATCCAGGCAGGTTCAAATCCGATAAATCGGTATTCTCACCCACCTGTGTTTCGCTCAGCGAAATGATTAGTTCTCAGTCCGCGAATGTTGCTCACGTCAACACGAAATTGCCCCCTCATGTCAGTCGTAGGCATCTGAAAACCAACTCCGACAATGCAGTTGGTGAAAGTAAGCAGAGTTCAGAAGTGTAAATTCTGCGATTAGCTTCGCAAAACAAATCAACGTAGGTGTTATGCCCGTACATTGACTTGAATTGGTCCACTAACAAAAATTCACACTTCCGAATCCGCTATGTCAGATGTTAGGCAGACTCGGACATCGCCCCAGCCCGTCTGGTAAATCAAACGGGAGTTGCGACCGAGAATGCCCAACAGTGGCTTGTGAAGGAGTGGGAGAGGGGGGAGCGGACCGCGTGCGCTTTACCGAATCACTTCACTGCACTATACTGCACTTTTTGTTTTGTTAAGAATTTATTTATTTTTTTTTCCACTAGCGGAGGTGTTGGGGGACCGCGTTAACTGTTCTTAAGAACGACGCGAGGAATTATTTTTTTTTGTTATTTATTAAGTGCATGCAGCGACGACACGTCTGCAAGCGCCGGAGGATGACACGGTACTCAATTAGATCGGCTGTGCCGACGTGCGGGCTGCGGTTTTCGGACCAAACCGGAAAAATCGACCCCCCCCCCCCCGAAAGGGGGATATAATTCTAGATCTTCGTAGGGTTTCGTCGTTCCCGGGAAAGACGACGTGGCGTCCATCTCCAAGGAGGGGAGAGAAAATACGATAATAGTTGGTGGACCCCCCAGCTGAGTCTAGTGGGGCAGGAGGTTCGAATTTTGTGCAACAGTACATCGGTGAACTCATCGAGCGTTTTGGAATGAGTAATGCAAACTCAACTGGTACACCATTAGATGTAAATCAAAAGTTAAGTGAAGAGATTTGTCCCAAAACCCATTAAGAACGATACGCGATGAGAAATATTCCATATAGAGAAGCAGTTGGCAGCTTACAATTTGCTGCTTCGGTAACTCGACCTCACATTAATTATTCTATTAATTTACTTAGCCGCTACACCGAAAATCCTGGAAAAGTCCACTGGATGTCGTTGAAGCGTATATTCCGATATCTGAAAGGAACAAAAGACAGAGGAATAACATACTCAAAGTCATCCGATGATTTAGTCGACTACAGTGATTCAGACTGGGCAGATGACCTGGATACGCGAAATTCAACAACTGGGTACGTCTTCATAATGCAAGGTGGAGCTATTTCTTGGCGAACAAGAAATCAACAGACGATTGCGTTGTCAACAACGGAGGCAGAGTTTATGGCTATGACTGAAACTATACAAGAGGTAAAGTAACTGAAATACCTCAGAGCAGAATTAATCCCCAAGGCGTCGAAAACAATCGATATTTATTGCGATAACCGCGGAGCGATTGATTAAGCATTAAACAATAATTATTCACCTAGAGCCAAACATATAGACATACAGGCAAAATTCATTGTTCAATCAGCTAAAGAAAATTGTGTTAACATCATCAACTGCCGCCTAATAGTATGCCTGCAGATATTTTTACCAAAACCAAAACTGTTAAGTTTTTTGAATATTTTTGGCATGGATAAGTAAATTAACTATTATTTTCAGGCCTTCTGCCACATATTTAAAAAAAAAATCATTGTAAATAAAAAAGAAATTGAATTCAGAAAAAATATATTCAGTGAGGATGTTGCATGAAATGCACTCATTGAACATGTTAAATGAATGTTAATGATGTGAATAAATTTTTCCTTCTTCTTCCGTCAACCATCTTAAGTGCAAGTCGTGTTTTATTTCAATTGCCACTGAAATCCTTATTCATCAATATCAGGTTATGGGCCTTTTGCTTGAATTTTTGAGAAACACGATTCAATAAATACTGCGCGTTAAGAAGAAATATTAATTTTGTAATTATCTTGTGAAGATTTGATACAATTTTTGCATTTTTTTTTCATCTGATAGGCATCAAACCCTTTGTTGAGGTTAGGCTTGTTCTATAAAAAGGAGTGTACAATTGTCGTTTGATCGATTTAAAGGCAGAGAAAATTTTTCAATCTGGAAGGTCGGTGCCAGAGCACATTTAATTACAAAAGGTTTATGGAAATGTTGTGAAGCATCAGTCACAGAGTCAACATCGGCAGAAAATTTGGCAAAAGATGAAAAAGCATTAGCTGAATTGACTTTGTTAGTCGATTCCAGTGTATACACTCATTTGGAAAACTGTGCAACTGTAAAAGATGGATGGGATTCATTGTTCTCAGCATTTAAAGGTAAAGGTATCGTTCGAAAGATAACACTGCTCAACCAGTGGATTTCAGTGAAATTGGAAAGTTGCGCGTCAATGCAATGTTATGTTCCACAATGTCTGTTGTTGTACTCAAAAATCAAAACAGCTGTATTTAAAATTGACGAACAAATTGATGGTGTATGTTGTGCGGTTTACCAGATGATTTTAGACCGATGGTTATGAGTATTGAGACAAGAGGTGAAGACATTACTGTTGATTACGTCAAAAATATTTTGCTTCAAGAAGTTGTGTTCGACGAAAGTGATATATAAACGACATTCTCAGCGCGGAAAAGGTCATGCAAAAAAGACATAGTGAGAAAAGTGAAATGCTTTGAATGCGGTGGACCACATTTTAAACGTCAATGCCCAAGATTAGCAAAGGAAAAAATGCCCAAAAAGTTGCAAGAAAATCGTCGTCAACTGATTGGTATTTCGATAGCGGAGCAACGGCACACATGACAAACAATGATACATCAAAGAAAAATATAGTGCAACCAAATGGAAACAGTGTAGCTGGTGACATTGAAAAAAAAAATCGTATTGAACGGTTCCACAAATGACATTACGCTCGGTGGCGTACAACACATTCCGGGAATATGTACGAATTTGCTTTCAGTGAGTCAGATTATTAAAAAAGGGAATGAAGTGGTGTTCAATAATCGTGGTTGTAAAGTCATCAATGGAAGAAATAAAGTTATTGCGACAGGCAGCCTAATTCACAATATGCTTGATGTTCCAACTCAAAACCAATACTTTTTGGCAGAAAGCGTAAAAATTTCAAAAGCAAATAGTGAAAATGAACTACTTTTATGATACCGTCGCCTCGGACACGTCAGCTTTAATAATATGATGTTTTCGAACAGCGTTCATAATAAAACTTATCGATTACCGCCAAACAAATGTGTAATCTTTATAAGAGGCAAGCAGTGTCGCCTACCTTTTCAGAAACAACAAAGCGGCACTGCTGAAAGAATGAATCGTACACTACTTGATAGAAAAAGATGTATGTTGATTGAGTCATCACTATCAAAGGATTTCTGGGCGTAGGCATTGATGGCAGCAGTGAAAATTGTTAACAGCGTGCCATGTTGAGGTGGTAAAATCGATGAAGCGTGGAGCGGAAACGCACCTGATATGAACCTTTTAAAAGTATTTGGATGCAAAGCATTTGCACATATTCCAAATGTGAAACGAAAAAAACTTGACAATAAACCCACTGAACATATTTTCATTGGATATGCGAACGATCAAAAGGCATATAGATTATACGACAAATGCTCAAAAAAGGTCATCGTGAGTCGAGATGTGACATTCCTCGAAATTGGAGCGGTTGAAAATGTAATTGATTTTAAGTCAAATAAAACTAACCAATGTGTCGTACCATTACATGTAGAAAGTGAAAGCAGTGATTTCAAATCAAGGTAGGAAGATGAAGCGAGTGATTCTTCAAGCACTGCCTCATTTCAAACTGTTATTGGCAAACACTCAGAAGAAGACGTTTCTGCGCAGCCTTGTGAGCGAACCAATGACATCGAATCATCGAAATTGAAGACTCGTTTGGTGATAATGGTACATTGACTCCCGACGAACGAAGAACTTTGAATGAAGAAACTGTTCAGCGACAGCCATCTAATCGTAATGCAGGAAAGCCCAAGCCGAGCTATGTATGTATTGCCGTAAATGAAAATGATCCAACGACCGTTGAACAAGCTTTGTCGAGCAAGGACAGTGAGCATTGGAAAAAGGCAATGCGGGAAGAGACGAGCTCGCTTGCCGAAAATTAAACTTGGGAAATAGCCAATTTGCCTAATGGACAAAAACCTATAAAATGTAAATGAGTGTTTAAAACCAAACGCAACAACGATGGAAGCGTTGCACGGTACAAAGCCGGACTTGTAGCAAAAGGTTTTACCCAAGTTGCTGGCGTTGACTACAATGAAACGTTTTCATCCGTCAATCAGGTTCTTGCTGGCAATGGCAGTAAAATTTGATTTAAAAATCACGCAAATGGATGTGGTAACTGCCTTCTTGCATAGTAAATTAGACACTGAGATTTATATGCAACAACCGGAACTATTCGATGACAGTTCGAATTGGTATTGTCGATAGTTGAAATCAATTTATGCTTTAAAACAATCCTTACCTTACTCTGTCTAAGGTTTTGCTCAAGTTTGGACTAATACAGTGACGATCTCATTGTTGTGGCATACGTCGATGATCTGTTGATTTTGTCAAACAATTCTGAACAAGAAAACCGATAAAAATTCGAGTTGAACAAACATTTCAAAATGAAAGATCTTGGGGAAACATCGTCAATTCTTGAAATTAGAGTTAGTCGTAACAAGTCAAATGGCACTATAACAATCGATCAGGTGCAGTACATCGGTGAACTCATCGAGCGTTTTGGTATGAGTAATGTAAACTCAACTGGTACACCATTAGATGTAAATCAAAAGTTAAGTGAAGAGATGTGTCCCAAAACCCATTAAGAACGAAACGAGATGAGAAATGTCCCATATAGAGAAGCAGTTGGCAGCTTACAATTTGCTGCTTAGGTAACTCGACCTCACATTAATTATTCTATTAATTTACTTAGCACGTACACCGAAAATCCTGGAAAAGTCCACTGGATGTCGTTGAGGCGTATATTCCGATATCTAAAAGGAACAAAAGACAGAGGAATAACATACTCAAAGTCATCCGATGATTTAGTCGACTACAGTGATTCAGACTGGGCAGGTGACCTGGATACGCGAAATTCAACAACTGGGTACGTCTTCATAATGCAAGGTGGAGCTATTTCTTGGCGAACAAGAAATCAACAGACGATTGCGTTGTCAACAACGGAGGCAGAGTTTATGGCTATGACTGAAACTATACAAGAGGTAAAGTGACTGAAATACCTCAGAGCAGAATTAATCCCCAAGGCGTCGAAAACAATCGATATTTATTGCGATAACCGCGGAGCGATTGATTAAGCATTAAACAATAATTATTCACCTAGAGCCAAACATATAGACATACAGGCAAAATTCATTGTTCAATCAGCTAAAGAAAATTGTGTTAACATCATCAACTGCCGCCTAATAGTATGCCTGCAGATATTTTTACCAAAACCAAAACTGTTAAGTTTTTTGAATATTTTTGGCATGGATAAGTAAATTAACTATTATTTTCAGGCCTTCTGCCACATATTTAAAAAAAAAAATCATTGTAAATAAAAAAGAAATTGAATTCAGAAAAAATATATTCAGTGAGGATGTTGCATGAAATGCACTCATTGAACATGTTAAATGAATGTTAATGATGTGAATAAATTTTTCCTTCTTCTTCCGTCAACCATCTTAAGTGCAAGTCGTGTTTTATTTCAATTGCCACTGAAATCCTTATTCATCAATATCAGGTTATGGGCCTTTTGCTTGAATTTTTGAGAAACACGATTCAATAAATACTGCGCGTTAAGAAGAAATATTAATTTTGTAATTATCTTGTGAAGATTTGATACAATTTTTGCATTTTTTTTTCATCTGATAGGCATCAAACCCTTTGTTGAGGTTAGGCTTGTTCTATAAAAAGGAGTGTACAATTGTCGTTTGATCGATTTAAAGGCAGAGAAAATTTTTCAATCTGGAAGGTCGGTGCCAGAGCACATTTAATTACAAAAGGTTTATGGAAATGTTGTGAAGCATCAGTCACAGAGTCAACATCGGCAGAAAATTTGGCAAAAGATGAAAAAGCATTAGCTGAATTGACTTTGTTAGTCGATTCCAGTGTATACACTCATTTGGAAAACTGTGCAACTGTAAAAGATGGATGGGATTCATTGTTCTCAGCATTTAAAGGTAAAGGTATCGTTCGAAAGATAACACTGCTCAACCAGTGGATTTCAGTGAAATTGGAAAGTTGCGCGTCAATGCAATGTTATGTTCCACAATGTCTGTTGTTGTACTCAAAAATCAAAACAGCTGTATTTAAAATTGACGAACAAATTGATGGTGTATGTTGTGCGGTTTACCAGATGATTTTAGACCGATGGTTATGAGTATTGAGACAAGAGGTGAAGACATTACTGTTGATTACGTCAAAAATATTTTGCTTCAAGAAGTTGCGTTCGACGAAAGTGATATATAAACGACATTCTCAGCGCGGAAAAGGTCATGCAAAAAAGACATAGTGAGAAAAGTGAAATGCTTTGAATGCGGTGGACCACATTTTAAACGTCAATGCCCAAGATTAGCAAAGGAAAAAATGCCCAAAAAGTTGCAAGAAAATCGTCGTCAACTGATTGGTATTTCGATAGCGGAGCAACGGCACACATGACAAACAATGATACATCAAAGAAAAATATAGTGCAACCAAATGGAAACAGTGTAGCTGGTGACATTGAAAAAAAAAATCGTATTGAACGGTTCCACAAATGACATTACGCTCGGTGGCGTACAACACATTCCGGGAATATGTACGAATTTGCTTTCAGTGAGTCAGATTATTAAAAAAGGGAATGAAGTGGTGTTCAATAATCGTGGTTGTAAAGTCATCAATGGAAGAAATAAAGTTATTGCGACAGGCAGCCTAATTCACAATATGCTTGATGTTCCAACTCAAAACCAATACTTTTTGGCAGAAAGCGTAAAAATTTCAAAAGCAAATAGTGAAAATGAACTACTTTTATGATACCGTCGCCTCGGACACGTCCGCTTTAATAATATGATGTTTTCGAACAGCGTTCATAATAAAACTTATCGATTACCGCCAAACAAATGTGTAATCTTTATAAGAGGCAAGCAGTGTCGCCTACCTTTTCAGAAACAACAAAGCGGCACTGCTGAAAGAATGAATCGTACACTACTTGATAGAAAAAGATGTATGTTGATTGAGTCATCACTATCAAAGGATTTCTGGGCGTAGGCATTGATGGCAGCAGTGAAAATTGTTAACAGCGTGCCATGTTGAGGTGGTAAAATCGATGAAGCGTGGAGCGGAAACGCACCTGATATGAACCTTTTAAAAGTATTTGGATGCAAAGCATTTGCACATATTCCAAATGTGAAACGAAAAAAACTTGACAATAAACCCACTGAACATATTTTCATTGGATATGCGAACGATCAAAAGGCATATAGATTATACGACAAATGCTCAAAAAAGGTCATCGTGAGTCGAGATGTGACATTCCTCGAAATTGGAGCGGTTGAAAATGTAATTGATTTTAAGTCAAATAAAACTAACCAATGTGTCGTACCATTACATGTAGAAAGTGAAAGCAGTGATTTCAAATCAAGGTAGGAAGATGAAGCGAGTGATTCTTCAAGCACTGCCTCATTTCAAACTGTTATTGGCAAACACTCAGAAGAAGACGTTTCTGCGCAGCCTTGTGAGCGAACCAATGACATCGAATCATCGAAATTGAAGACTCGTTTGGTGATGATGGTACATTGACTCCCGACGAACGAAGAACTTTGAATGAAGAAACTGTTCAGCGACAGCCATCTAATCGTAATGCAGGAAAGCCCAAGCCGAGCTATGTATGTATTGCCGTAAATGAAAATGATCCAACGACCGTTGAACAAGCTTTGTCGAGCAAGGACAGTGAGCATTGGAAAAAGGCAATGCGGGAAGAGACGAGCTCGCTTGCCGAAAATTAAACTTGGGAAATAGCCAATTTGCCTAATGGACAAAAACCTATAAAATGTAAATGAGTGTTTAAAACCAAACGCAACAACGATGGAAGCGTTGCACGGTACAAAGCCGGACTTGTAGCAAAAGGTTTTACCCAAGTTGCTGGCGTTGACTACAATGAAACGTTTTCATCCGTCAATCAGGTTCTTGCTGGCAATGGCAGTAAAATTTGATTTAAAAATCACGCAAATGGATGTGGTAACTGCCTTCTTGCATAGTAACAACCGGAACTGTTCGATGACAGTTCGAATTGGTATTGTCGATAGTTGAAATCAATTTATGCTTTAAAACAATCCAGCCGATTATGGAACCTTACTCTGTCTAAGGTTTTGCTCAAGTTTGGACTAATACAGTGACGATCTCATTGTTGTGGCATACGTCGATGATCTGTTGATTTTGTCAAACAATTCTGAACAAGAAAACCGATAAAAATTCGAGTTGAACAAACATTTCAAAATGAAAGATCTTGGGGAAACATCGTCAATTCTTGAAATTAGAGTTAGTCGTAACAAGTCAAATGGCACTATAACAATCGATCAGGTGCAGTACATCGGTGAACTCATCGAGCGTTTTGGTATGAGTAATGTAAACTCAACTGGTACACCATTAGATGTAAATCAAAAGTTAAGTGAAGAGATGTGTCCCAAAACCCATTAAGAACGAAACGAGATGAGAAATGTCCCATATAGAGAAGCAGTTGGCAGCTTACAATTTGCTGCTTAGGTAACTCGACCTCACATTAATTATTCTATTAATTTACTTAGCACGTACACCGAAAATCCTGGAAAAGTTCACTGGATGTCGTTGAGGCGTATATTCAGATATCTAAAAGGAACAAAAGACAGAGGAATAACATACTCAAAGTCATCCGATGATTTAGTCGACTACAGTGATTCAGACTGGGCAGGTGACCTGGATACGCGAAATTCAACAACTGGGTACGTCTTCATAATGCAAGGTGGAGCTATTTCTTGGCGAACAAGAAATCAACAGACGATTGCGTTGTCAACAACGGAGGCAGAGTTTATGGCTATGACTGAAACTATACAAGAGGTAAAGTGACTGAAATACCTCAGAGCAGAATTAATCCCCAAGGCGTCGAAAACAATCGATATTTATTGCGATAACCGCGGAGCGATTGATTAAGCATTAAACAATAATTATTCACCTAGAGCCAAACATATAGACATAAAGGCAAAGTTCATTGTTCAATCAGCTAAAGAAAATTGTGTTAACATCATCAAGTGCCGACTAATAGTATACCTGCAGATATTTTTACCCAAACCAAAACTGTTAAGTTTTTTGAATATTTTTGACATGGATAAGTTAATTAATTTTCAGGCCTTCTGCCACATATTTTTTTTTAAAAATCATTGTAAATAAAAAAGAAATTGAATTCAGGAAAATATATTCAGTGAGGATGTTGCATGAAATGCACTCATCGAACATATCAAATGAATGTTAATGATGTGAATAAATTTTTCCTTCTTCTTCCGTCAACCATCTTAAGTGCAAGTCGTGTTTTATTTCAATTGCCATTGAAATCCTTATTCATCAATATCAGTAATTCAAGAGTTCTTTCACCTGTACCTGTTGAACGCACTTCGGATTCTGTATACAAACCATTGGTTCAAATAACAGAAGAACGCTGCCCCGAATAACGGTTTTGAGTGCAGTATCCGATATGAATGGAAAAGTGAATATTTAGAGGTGTCTTTAACGTTGCTTACTCTTCTGGATTCTGGGAGCCCTGTGAGTTTTGTGCGGGAGAGGTACTTACCCACGATCCTGTTATCAACACTGGGGAAGACGAGCTAGACGTTTTGCGGTGTCAACAATAGTTCACTTGTGGTTATAGAGAGTATTAAAAGGCGTATTTGGTTTAAAAATTAAATTATCATTATCAATCTACTAGTTGTAAAGAATTTTTCAATGACACATCCCATAAAAAGGTCGCGATTTCATCAGCAAAACAGGTTTGGCCTTTAGAAGAGTTGATAGAACATTCAACGAGGATCAAAATTCTCTGATGGTTCCCACCTGTCCCAACAAAAAAAAAGCAGTTGAAAACAACGAAGTCTATCAAATAATGAACATCGAAGTACCGGCAGAACCTTGTGAGTATCAATTAAATGTACACCAAAGCATGCCTTTGAACGTTAAAGAAAAAGTAAAAAGAATAGTTGAGCCAGCTTACTTTCAACCGAAACAATTTTTATCAAAAACGGGATTTGAAATGGAAATAAAGCTATCTAAAGATATTCAATTTCGGGATACACCTAGGAGACTTCCGTTTACCAATTAAGTTCAATTAGAAACATTTTTAAATGACTTGTTAGAAAGAGGAATAATTCGTGAATCAAATTCGCCATACGTATCTCCAATCGTTTTGTTGCAAAAGAAAAATAAAGAGCTTAGATTATGCGTCGATTTTAGAGAACTCAACAAGATCACTTTACGTGATAACTATCCTCTACCCCTCATAGAGGATAATCTCGATCGTCTCCGAGATAAATCATTTTTTGTTATTGGATCTCAAAAACGGAACCACCAAGTAAAATTGTCTAACGAATCTATGAAGTTGACGTCCTTCATAGCTCCATTGGGACAATTTGATCGTCAGTTTTTGAGAGGTTCATGAAGCATTTATTCGGAAGACTTATTAGCAAGGGTAAAATGCTCACGATATTTTAATTGCTACCAAATCCGCTGAAGAACATCTACATATTTTAGGTGAGGTTATATATGTTATCACGGAGCACGCTTTGCAACTTAGATTTGACAAATGCACTTTTTTGCAAACAGAGATTGTATATCTTGGATATACAATTACTAAAGATGGTATTCGTATCAGACCAAATGATAGTAATTTGAATGTAATTAAAAGTTACCCCATTCCTTAAGTTTAAGCTTAAGTTTAAAAATGCATTTTATTTTGTTTAACTTATGCTGTCTTAAAGCTAGGAACAAAATGCTTAACCTAGGTACAAATTATGTGTTTTATAAAACTACTTACTGGCCCTATGCCGGCGCTCTAAGCTTAACTAGTAATTTATTCATTTTGTTGCCTTTCAGCGTCAGTACTTGTTTTAATTAATTAAATTTATTTAAATTATTATACATTTATGTAAAACTAAGAAAATTGTTCAAAAACTTAGTTGTCTAGTTCTGTTTTAATAAAAACTTAATCTGACTTAATTTAACTTAGTCTAACTTAAATATTCTTACGGCTAACATTTTTTTTACATTTTTTGATTTTATTGTTTTTTTTAGTTTTTGTTGTTTTTGTTTTTTTTTTAAATTTAATCTTAATAACTAACATAACCTAACTTATACTAGATGTGAGTTGGCCATGGGGGACCAACGTAAACCTCACTAGGCTGACGACGGCTGGGGTTCCTGATGTGGCTCTAACCACCAATAGAACCCCCGGTCCTTATCCGTGTCCATCCTATCACGGATGGAGAAGGATATGCTGAACCGGAGAGCATTCTGATTAACATCTGCGACATTGGCGTCGTACACCAGTCGCCTGTCCACTGTCCTGCTCACCACGTGGTAAATAAGTGGACATGCCTCCGCATCCTGGATCAGTCCAATGCGGTCAAGATACAAGAACGCTTCCGGTGGAATGAACCCCCTTCGGCGAGCGTTCTCGTGGTACTCGTCATTTGAGTAGTAGGTCCCAAATATGAGATCGTTCTCAGAGGTCATGGCTCGTGCAACATGCCTCCGAATCAGCTTAATAATAAAATTATCAACCCTGTTCACGTTCGCTTCATTATACAAGACCTTATTAGGATAAAACTTCTTGTAGTCGGATTCCGGGGTTCTGTACTTCTTAAGACATGCGCGAAGACATTGTCTCTCGAAGACCCTCATCTTTTCCATTTGAGAAGGACTTCCATTGAACCACACCGGGCAGCCATACACCATGATTGGGCGGATGAAGGCCATGTAGCAGATTCGCTTCACTTTGGAGTCAAGTTGGCTGTTGTAAAACAACCCCCTTGCCATAGCGAAGCCTTTCTTAGCTTTCTTCAGAGCTGTATCTACATGGATACCTCCATACAGATACTGGTCCAACATAATGCCAAAATATCGTACTACACTCTTCACGGCTAGTGGCTGAGTGGGTCCAATATGCCGAACTTGCGCCAATTCTTCTTCGTATCCCTTGAGGCCCTGTATAACGGAGTCCGGAAGAGGATTGTTTCACACTTCTGGAAGTTTATTTTCAACTTCCAGTCGTCGCTAAATTGCTGGATTTTTTCGAAGTCACGCTGCAGGAGCGTGTTAATGACTTCTATCTTTGGTGCCGTCTGGTATGCGACCCAGTCGTCGGTTGCGCATGGAGCCAATCATTTCGCTGGTGAAAATAGCGAAAAGGATTGATGAGTTTACTGCACCCTGTTGGAGCCAATTTTTTATGTGGAAAACGTTGGTAGAAATCGTATTGCCACTTTTGACAACAAAACTCCTACCCGTTACCATGTTGTAGATCGTGTAAAGCAGCGATTTGCTTATACCCATCCTCGTCAACTTGAGGAAGAGGCCTTCTAACCATACGGTGTCGAATGCCTTTACCAAGTCAACGAGACAGGCCCCGGTGCACTGGGTTTTGTGGTTGTTCCACTGAATGTCCGAAACCAGTTTTGACGCGGCATGTACGGTATAATGCCTCGCCCTAAATCCAAACTGGTTGTTCGGTATAATTTTGTTGTCCTCAGTCCACTGGATCAGTACTCTATTGACAATCTTCTCGAAAACTTTGCTTATGCAGGGGAGGAGGCTTATCGTCCGAAGATTTTTCGGAAGCGAGGAATCTTTTTCCTTTCTGGGGAGGGGCTGCACTACCGTGCAACTCCTCCCCAAAACTGTGGATTACTCAGTGCATTGTTGAACAGGATTGTGTATATCTCCACCGCCTCGTCAGGGAGATGGCGCACTATATTCGGTATCCCGTCGATACCAGTCGACTTTTTGTTTTTCAAACCGTTGAAGATGTCTTTGAGTTCCTCTTTCGAAATAAGGATGGCATTGGAGCCATCTCGGGCGACGGCATTGGTTGCCTGATTTTCTTCATTGAATCTGGTAAAACCAGGATTCTCGGAACGCCACTGCTGTATTTCATTCCGAAGGTAAAAGTGGTTCAGCAGGGCTCTGTTTTCCAGGTCGTGGTTGGGCCTACAAAACTCGTTGACCGTGTACACTTCCTGAAAAACGGCTCCTATTGCCTCCACCTTCTCTTGGGCATCCTCAACAATGAAAAACTCACTGTCTAGCACGGCCTCATCCGGATCTATACCAACCGAAGTCAGTATGTTTTCATTGTCGGTTGTCCTGTCAAGTCGAATAGCCTCCAAGTCGTTATGAGCCCTCCTTCGGAAGATTCGGTTGATTTGGGGAAACATACCCGGACCGTTAGAACGCACGGCCCGAATCCTATCGCCCCAGTATGAATTGACAGCAATTCGATAGTTCATCCGAATCAACTTCTGGATGTTCTTCAGCTGCGACTTGAGGGACCATATTTTCGGGTCGTCTGGGTCTGTAAATCGTCTGTATAGAGTCTTCAGTCTCGACAGCAGTCTGCTTTTTTGCACGTGCAGTGCGTCGATGATATCGTTACGATAAATGTCGCCATCATTCCCCATTCCTTCGTGTGCAAAGAATGTACAAAGCTTTCTGGGGTTATGTTCATATTTTCGCAAATTCATCAAGGATTTTGCAAATATGGCTTAACCACTTTCTTCTTCTTCTTCGGATGGCGCTACAGTCCGGGGTGGACCTGGGCCTCAACCAACATGCCTCTCCAGCTAGCACGATCTCTTGCCAGCTGTCTCCAATTGCGCACTCCAAGATGGTTGAGGTCCTTTTCCACTTGTGTGCGCCATCTCAGTCTAGGACGCCCTCTGTTGCGTTGTCCCTGTGGTTCGGATTCGAAGACTCTTCGGGCCGGAGCAGTGCTGTCCATGCGCTCTACATGGCCTAGCCACCTTAAGCGTTGTATCCGTAGACGCTTGACTAGGCTCATGCCGCCGTACAGCCCATACAGTTCGTGGTTGAATCTTCTCCTCCAGATGCCATCAACGCAAACAGGACCAAAAATCGCACGCAGAACTTTTCTCTCGAAGAGACCAATGGCTTCCTCATCCGCTTTTAGTAGCGTCCAGGTTTCTGCGCCGTAGAGGAGGACTGGGATGATCAAGGTGTTGTACAAAGTCACTTTGGTCGTTCGGGAGAGGGCTTTATTACTCAATTGCCTCTTGAGCCCAAAGAAACAGCGATTGGCAAGAGTGATTCTGCGCTTGATTTCGGTACTGATGTTGTTGTCCCTATTCACCGCGGAGCCGAGATAGACGAAGTCCTTCACTACCTCGAAGTGTCTGCTGCCCATAGTGACGCTCTGTCCGAGACGTCGATGTTCTGCGTCCTTCTTCGATGACAGCATATACTTCGTTTTGCCCTCGTTTACCACCAGTCCCACTTTAGCCGCTTCCGTTTCAATGCTAGCAAACGCCTCATTGACGGCTCGCTGAGTTCGGCCGATCACGTCAATGTCATCCGCATAAGCTAGCAATTGAACGGACTTGTGGAAGATCGTGCCTCTGGTGTTGACGTGTGAGTTCCGCACGATCCCCTCAAGGATGATGTTAAAGAAGTCGCATGACAGCGCGTCGCCTTGTCTAAATCCTTTTTTGACATCGAAGGTATCGGTGAGTTCGCTACCGACCTTGACGGAGCAGCGAGAGTTCTCCATCGTCATCCTACACAATCTGACGAGTTTGGTAGGGATGCCAAAACTAGACATGGCACTGTATAGCTCGTCTCTATGCACGCTGTCATACGCGGCCTTGAAATCGACAAATAGATGGTGGGTGTCGATTTGTACTTCTTGGGACTTCTCCAGGATCTGCCGCAGTGTGAAGATCTGGTCGATTGTGGACTTCCCTGGCCTGAAACCACACTGATAAGGACCTATCAGGTTGTTGACGAACGGTTTCAGGCGCTCACACAGTACGGCAGAGAAAATCTTATATGCAATGTTAAGAAGACTGATCCCTCGGTAGTTGGCGCAGTCGAAGGGGTCTCCTTTCTTGTGGACCGGACAAACGATGCTGAGATTCCACTCGTCGGGCATGCTTTCCTCCGACCATATCTCACAGATGAGCTGGTGCATGCACCCAACCAGCTCATCCCCAGCCGCTTTGAACAGCTCTGCGGATAGTCCGTCCGCGCCAGCAGCTTTGTTCGATTTCAGTCTCGATATTGCTATCTTGACCTCGTCGAAGTCGGGGGGACGGAATTCTTGTCCATCGTCGTCCAAATTGAGTGGAACATTCTGCCTAACAGCGGAATTTGCGACGTCATCGCCGTTTAGGAGTCTGCAGAAATGATCCTTCCAGATTCTCAGCACCGACTGGACTCTACCACTAGTTGTCCATTTTGATCCCGGCAGGCTTCTGTCCGAGCCTTATAACCACCGGATAACTGTTTTATCTTGTGGTAAAAATTTCGGACATCATTCCTGCCATAGCACCTCTCCATTTCCTCGACCGCGCGCTTCTCGTGCTCTTTCTTTTTCCTTCTGAGAAGCCGGTTCTCTTCCCTTCTTCTCTGTTTGTAGAGCTCACAAACAGCTCTCGTCGTTCGATGCAGCGTTGCCTTGTACGCTTCTTGTTTGGCAGCATGCGCCTGCCTACACTCGTCGTCAAACCATGGGTTCCTCTTAGGTGGTGGCGTGAAACCCAGCACATCAGTGGCGGCCTCTTTGATGGCTTCTTGACAACGTTTCCATTTGTCTTCTATTGTTTGTGCAGGCAGCGTCGAACTTTGAGATAGTTTAAGGGAGAATCGATCGGCAAAGGCTCTAGCGATCGGTTGCGATTGTAGCTTTCCGACATCAAACCGTCTTGGCTTGTCTCGACTCCGTTGCTCTCTCGATATCCGGGTTCTTACCTTGGCTACAACAAGGTGATGATCCGAGTCGATGTTTGCACCTCGGAAGGTTCGGACATCGAGGATATTGGAGGAGTGTCTGACGTCGATCGCAACGTGATCAATCTGGTTGACGGTTGATTGATCAGGTGATCGCCAGGTACCTTTATGAATGTTGAGGTGTGGGAACCGCGTGCTGACCACAGAGAGATTTCGCCCCGAGGCGAAGTCAACTAGCCTGAGTCCGTTTCCGGAGGTGTTGGCGTGCAGGCTGTGTCTTCCGATGACTTTAGCAAAGACTTCTTCTCTTCCCAGCTGAGCGTTGAAATCTCCTAGAACTATCTTGGTGTCGTAGCTGGGGCATCGATCATATGTCCTTTCTAGGAGATGATAGAAGTCCTCTTTACTGCTGTCATCTTTTTCCTCTGTCGGGGCATGGGCGCATATGAGGCTTATATTCCCGAATTTAGCCTTGATGCGGATTGTTATGAAGCGTTCGCTTATGTATTGGAAGCTTAAGACTTTTTGCCTAAGTCTGCCTCGCACCACAAAACCGCATCCAAATAAGCGTTTCCCTCTCTCCCTGTAGCAGTCGCCGTGGTATATGTCGCAGTTTCTCACTCTTCTCTTGCCCGGCCCATCCCACCGCATTTCCTGAATTGCGGTAATGTCTGCTTTATAGCAGTCCAGGGCCTCCGCAAGTTCATCGGCTGCACGTGGTCTGCTTAGGGACCTCACATTCCACGTGCATATCCGTAGAGCATTATCCTTTTTTCGTTTGCGTGGGTCGTCAACAGTGAATCCATCCATATCCGAGGCATTCGGTTGATTCGCAACTGTTTATTTTTTAATGTGGCCGGGCAGTTACCCCGACGCACACCCCCAACCTGGAGGACCAGGCCCTTTTTTATACCTCTTGGGCGGAGGTCGCACTTATAGGTTTGGCAGGTTGAGTTCGGGTGAACAACAACCAGTACCCGATGGCTACCAACGTGGAGGTAGAATAAGCACAATTGGTGTGTGGAAGACAGTTACAGCAGCTGGGCATCGCCAGGTTGATACCAATCAGTGCCTACCCTGTTCCCACATCACCCAGCCACTTTACGACCTATTAAAAAAGGATGCACCATTTATTTTCGGTGTTAAAGAATACAAACCTTTGAAACTCTAAAGGTACAATTAATTACATCTCCTTTTTTAGCTGTATTCAGTCCTTATAGCATAACGAAGCTTCACTGTGATGCAAGCTCTATTGGTTTCGGTGCGGTATTCATGCAAAAGAAGTCAGACGGAAAATTCCACCCTGTCTTTTATTTTTCCAAAAAAGCTACAGAAACAGAAACGCTGTCAATAATATACGCTTTGAGGAGGTTCAAGATCTATCTAATAGGCTTAACTTTTAAAATCGTAACAGACTGCCAAGCGTTAGCTATGACGCTGGAGAAGAAAACACTGAATCCTCGCATTTTACGATTGGTACTAGAACTGCAAAGTTTCGATTATATCGTTGAGCACAGGAAAGTCGCTCATTCAATATTCTGTATATTGAGAACGAATCATTCGAGCTTGTTTTGGCGGCAGCACAGAAACATGATCCAAAAATCTTATCTATTGCGTCAGCGTTGGAAAAGAATGAAAGTTCCACATACAAGATGATAGATGGTCTCATTTATCGGAAGACCAAGTCTAAGGTGCTTTTTTACGTCCCATCTAGCATGGAAAATTAAGCTTTACACCATGAAGCCATGTACCATGTGGGTGCGGAAAAGTGTTTTAAACATCCGTCCCAATGCTACTTGTTTCCAAACATGATGGAAAAGATCAAAGCGTACATAAATAACTGTTTGAAGTGCATATATTTTCCCCCTCACTCGGGTAAAGTTGAAGCGATCTTGCATTCTATCCCGAAAGGAAACATTCCATTTCACTCAATTCATATTGACCTCCTTGGTCCCTTGCCTGGCTCACAGTCGCGGAAAAAGCATGGTTTCTTAATTATTGACGCGTTTACGAAATTTATCAAACTCTATGGGAAGTCCACACAAAGTAGTGAGGCGATAAAGTGCTTGTAGTACTTTTTTGAAGACTGAATAAAGTTGTTTTTGTGTATCAATGGAATTTGAGTTTTGTTGTTGTTTTGACCCAATTTTCATCTTTATACAGTAATCAGATATTTGTTTACTCACTCTTGACGTTCACAGTATGTATTGTAATCACTATGAAAGGGCACTATGTAATCGGGTCGATTACCCAATCAGGATGTAATTGTAGGCGAAAGAAATAACCTTCGGACCCTCCTGACCAGGTTATTGACCCGAATTTCACCTTATTTCAAAAATGTAAGCAGTATTCAGTGCTATTTCTATTTCCTTTGCTAAAAATACAAATAGTAGGCTTTCTGTGTAGCGTCCTTTTCACTTGGGTATAAATACTTCACTTCTCCTGGTTTCGTTGTGAAATAAATATAAAGTCGTTTTTATTCACGTGTTTCATTTCTGCACCCACCTCCACCCGGTCTCTCCTACAAAACTGTTCACACTCCGCGATTAAAGTTCTATTCAAAAGCATTTTCCTGTCATCAACACCAATGATTCTTCTACGCCGAGTTCTGTGGGCGCGTTGCACATCCCATCAAAAGTCGCATTGTTGAAAGCACCCTCTATGTCGATGAATACATATGTCCAGTGCGTATTCATTCCTCTCAAATGCACTTTCGATTCTGCCAACGAGAGTCTCGTAGGATTTTCCGCTCTGGTTAGCATGTTACACCTGAGTTAGAGGGTTTTATCGCAAAGCATTTTTGCGCAGATGCAATTCGATCAACCTCTCCGAGCTTTTTAGCATGAAGGAAGTAAGACTAATAGGCCTGAAGTTTTTAGCGAGAGAGTAATCTCCTTTACTAATTTTTGGTATGAAGCCTACACTAACTGTGCTTCAAGAGCTTGGAATATATATCAGCAGTGCTGCGTCAAGGCCATCGCTACCCGGTAACTTCAAACCATCAAAAGACGCAACAGCGTACTTGATAACTTCATCTGTTACCACGAGCGATTATATATGTCAGCCTTTGCGGGAGTTCACGCCCAGTTCCGAAAATAAGCCTTGTTTTTGAGATTGAGACAGTTGTGGTCTGCTTCCCTGGGAAGTGAGTCTCTAGCAAAGGCTGAAGGGTCTCAGCTTTTTACTCAGTACATACCGTCGCACAGTGGGCGAAAGTAGTGGTTTCGTACAATAGATGATACATTTAACAAAAGTGAAAAGGTTTCTGAATCTTATAATTTATATTTAATAATAATTTTTAATATAATACAATTTAATTTATTAATTTTCAAAAGAAATGTTTTCCAACTTAAACAAATCAATACTATCTCAACAAAAGTCTTTTAAGCTAACAAAAATGTTACGACTCCTAAGACTTGATAACAAAGGATCTGAAGAAATCATCATTCTGTTGAAGATATCAGTTAAATTGTCGATTCTTGATGTTTTCCGGCAGAATTGCTCCTTAAAAATTAAGAAATTTATGTTTCTTGATTCCAAGCTTCATAATTGAACTGACCAATCGGCAAAAGACAAGAAGAAGCAATTAAATGGCCATGAATTAAACTTTTATGCACTGTTTCGCTCAAATAGTACCAGTTATACAGTGATCAAAAGATAGATATCTTAAACTGATCTGAGCAGCATAAACAAGCTAATTTGTAGGAAACGTATATCTTAATTTCGCAGTTCATTTGTGTTTTTTGATTCACTATATGGTCCGAAAAAAACAAAAAAAGTCTTGTTGAAGCATTTCGCTGCATTACGTTTTACGCTTAAGGACGTTCTTAATATATACATAATTCTATCTAAATTATATATATTTCTTGGCCAACTGACAACTCTTTTATTTTGGCGATTATTAATTGCTCTTCCGAATTTAAAATTTGCCTATTTGCGGATTCAAATAATGCATACTCGTAAAGTTCCTTAATTCTTAAATCTAGTTTATTACATAGTTCCAATATACTACTAACCTTTGAGTCACGTATCTTTTGGTTTATGAAATTGTGTACAGGCTGGAAATGTTGGATTCGCTGTTGTACCGAACCGTTTTTTTTTCTTTTTGATTCACTGGATTGAACGAGATCAGAAACCGACTGTGCCACTTAAATTATCTGTTAGAAATTTTAAAAGAGAAATAAAAAAAACTACAAGTCTTTTATTGAGTGCCGCTCTCTTCATCTAGGCTGCACACTCTTAAGAAGTGCTTTTTATTATACAATAAAATACAACAAGTGCCGCTGTCTAAAGCTCGGCTGCACACTTCGGTATCCAACAAATAATCCACCCGATTTTTGAAATTCGGTTGGTTTTATATTACAGAATTGCTGAGCCAAGTATTTCTACTTCGATTTTGTTATCAGTTTGGGTTTCTGCTTTCCGCCATTCTGCTAATGCAAAAGTGCCATCGTGCAGTTGAACAATTTGGTGAGCTACGTAATACGTAACTCGGGCGAGCAATCGGAGAGAGCTTGTCTTATTGTGCCAAATTTTTTCCCATCAACTGACCTCGAACAATTCTGTGGACAAGACTTAGTTGCTGCGGTCAGTAGCTATAAATTATATTGAGCGTGGCACAATTTTGTCGTTGCTTCAATGTACTTCCCTTACGATTCCGTCCTTCCACCACCACCAAAGAAAGTAGCGGAACTCGTAGAGTACTGCGAATTTTCAAAATTCTTGCATCAAAAGTGTCAGGTCACTGGCCACAAATACTTCAATCAGTTGTTTTCTTAACAAAACAAAAAATAAAAGCTCTCTCGAAAAAAGGTTGACAAAATTCAAAAAAAAAAAAAAATAAAAACAAATACATATAGTTTAACACATCTGCTTTCACATCTACACTGAGATATGTATGTGACGTATGTATGATATATGTATGTGAGATATATGGTCAATTAATAGATATGCTAAACTTTTGCCGGAACAGAAGATATTATGCAAACACTAAAACAAAGAAAGAAAATAAATGGTGTCACTTAAAACCCCTGAACTAATTACACAATTGTTGGTTGTAATTTATGAAGTAAACAAATAAAATGAACACATTATTTTCTTCTCCGGACATATTTTATATTTGTAAATGAAAGCTTAACAACAAATATATGATAAAATCAAAATTAGCAACTTTTTTTCATTCCTTCAATTGTAATTTTTACAGGAAACCTTGCAACTTTGATGAGTGTACTAACTCAGTGCAATACATGAAAAAAAGGAAAGTGAATTTTTCGTGTCACAAATACTGTAGACTATGTGAAAAGAAAGAGTGTTTTCTTGTTTACCTAATATTTGAAAGTGACCGTTTGCGCACTGTTCTCTATGAAGCTGACCCACTGTGCGTCGGGTTTCCAGAGTGTGTCTCTTTTAAATACTTTCACCAGTCTGTTGGTTTCACCAAGTGTTTCAATTTTTCCACAAAAATCTATATATGGGACACTTTTTCGAAGCCTTTTATATTCTTTTTGTTTCGATCGATACAGGTCCCAGTCCTCTTCAGATTGTTCATGATTTGTCATTTCAAAGCATTTGGTTCGTTCAGTTTCCGAAATGCCACCTCGCCTTAATCTGAGTTTTGGGAGAGGCGCAGTGCGATTTGCTAACTCTTCCCTAAACTTTAGCTAGTTTGTTCTCCTAGGGTTCCTGCTCTTCTGCGAGATGTTAGTTTCGCATTCGATTCGGATGTATATATGGTCCGACAGAACTTTCCAGTCTGTTATCTCCTTAAGATATCTATTTGATAGCGTTAAGTCAATCACTTTCTGTTTTCTTATCGTAACAAAAGTTGACTAGTATTCTGAGTGTTCTGAGCATTAGCGTAGCAACAAATAGCGAGGCCCAACTCTTTCGTTTCGCAGTACTCTACGAGTTCCGCTACTTTCTTTGGTGGTGGTGGAAGGACGGAATCGTAAGGGAAGTACATTGAAGCAACGACAAAATTGTGCCACGCTCAATATAATTTATAGCTACTGACCGCAGCAACCAAGTCTTGTCCACAGAATTGTTCGAGGTCAGTTGATGGGAAAAGGTTTGGCATAATAAGACAAGCCATCTCCGATTGCTCGCCCGAGTTAAGTATTACGTAGCTCACCAAATTGTTCAACTGCACGATGGCACTTTTGCATTAGCAGAATGGCGGAAAGCAGAAACCCAAACTGATAACAAAATCGAAGTAGAAATACTTGGCTCAGCAATTCTGTAATATAAAACCAACCGAATTTCAAAAATCGGGTGGATTATTTGTTGGATACCGAAGTGTGCAGCCGAGCTTTAGACAGCGGCACTTGTTGTATTTTATTGTATAATAAAAAGCACTTCTTAAGAGTGTGCAGCCTAGATGAAGAGAGCGGCACTCAATAAAAGACTTGTAGTTTTTTTTATTTCTCTTTTAAAATTTCTAACAGATAATTTAAGTGGCACAGTCGGTTTCTGATCTCGTTCAATCCAGTGAATCAAAAAGAAAAAAAAACAGTTCGGTACAACAGCGAATCCAACATTTCCAGCCTGTACACAATTTCATAAACCAGAAGATACGTGACTCAAAGGTTAGTAGTATATTGGAACTATGTAATAAACTAGATTTAATAATTAAGGAACTTTACGAATATGCATTATTTGAATCCGCAAATAGTCAAATTTTAAATTCGGAAGAGCAATTAATAATCGCCAAAATAAAAGAGTTGTCAGTTGGCCAAGAAATATATATAATTTAGATAGAATTATGTGTATATTAAGAACGTATATTTCAGTCAGTGACTGGAACTTAAGAAAAACTCACCGCCGCGCCGTCAGTTCAAGTTTGACGACAGACAGACAATTCGAAAAAATACAGATCAACCCAAACTAAATAAAACGCATACTCGACTACAAAATTTCTCCGACGAAAAAACAGCTAAAAGGGTTCTTAGAAGCGATGGGATATTACAAAAAATTCGTATAGGATTATTCTAAAATAACCTATACAATGATAAAGTATTTAAAAAAGAACATAAAAATTAACCCAAGTGATCCTGAGTACATACAAGCAGTCGAAACACTTAAGCTTTGCATCGTTAACCATCCCATACTTAAATTTCCAAGATTTGATAAACCGTTCACCTTGTTTACAGATGCCTCCAATTATGCAATAGGTGCAATTCTCACTCAAGAAGGACAACCAGTCTGCTATGCATTACGAATTTTGAACGACCATGAAAAGTAGTACTCCGCAAGAGACAAAGAATTTTTGGCAATAGTATGGTCAGTGACATGGGGAATAAATATAAAATAATCACTGACCACCAACCAATCAAATGCCTTAACAAAAAGTACAACGGGTAAGAGTTTTCCCAAAAAAACCAAAGATGGTTATTAAAACTGTCTAAGTTCCTCAAAGGGAAGGAAAATAAAGTAGCTGATTTCTTGAGTAGAATAGAAAATATAAACCAATTGGATGACGATATCACGTCCAATATAGCTATGATTCATTCTACCCCAGAGCAGTTACTTGACCACTTCCCAATTAAAGAGGAAAGGAGAGGAGGTACCGATGCACATTGGTTTTAAATGCCTGTGGATTGTAATGAGTAAGAAAAATCGAGCTGGGAAGAGCATTCCAGATTCGTGTAGTGCGGCTAAAGAACGAGTCTCTGAATTTGACTGTACGTCCGAAAGAGGGCTTGAGGGTGAATTGATGGGCATTCCTAGCGAGGCGTGTATTTCGGGTGAATTCTTGAAGGGGAGGAATGCAACTGGCTAATTCATCTGAGCATTTCTTGTTAAAATAGCGATAAAAGAGTGACAACGACGCGACATTACGTCGGTGTTCTAACGAGTCAATCGACTTCGCAATATTACTGTCACCTATAAGTTTTATCGCTAGCTTTTGAATTCTATCCAGCAGGTGCAGGGAGGTCTTAGAAGCACCTGACCAGATAGGAGCGTTATACTCAAGTTTTGGGCGTATGTATGCCTTGTATATTGTAGCCAGATCAGAGGGGGTGAAGTACTTCTTGCATCGTTTAAGGAAACCTAGACATTTCGCAGCATTTTTGGCGACCTCAAATATGTGATCGTTCCAACTAATTGTTGGGTTGATACGCATACCGAGGATGGAAAGTCTTTCGGTTTCAACAACGCAAGTGCCGTTCATGGATAATGGCTGATTATTTTGTGATCGCTTTAACGACAGTAGACAGCACTGAGTTTTGGAAGCACTAAATTCCACTCTATTCTTATTTCCCCAATCGATTATGCTGTCAAGGTCGGAATTTAATGTGCTTAACATACGCTGCCGTTCCGAGTCTAAGGCCGAAGTGGAGGGACGTGAGCCAAGGAACGAATATGAAAAGCTGAGGGTACTGACATCAGCGAAAGAATGAATAGGATTAGAAATGGCGAGCCATTCAAAAATGCTCGCTAGCAGAGTCCAAACAAATTTATAATGCTCAAAATCCTAACAACTTCCTCCCCATAACTTTTGCGGCAGTTGCTAAAACCGCTCTCCCAGCACCACAGGCTCTCAACAGATATCCCCTGAATAAATCTCCAATAGACCTGAATCGCCAATCTCAAACTTAATACAAGAACTCATCAAGAACAACGAATACTTCATCCCTAACACACCCTCTCAACACAGTCCCATAAAAAACCACAAAACAAAAACTCCCAAAAAAGGAAAAAAATCGCTCACAACAACAAATCAACCCCTGGACTTACACCTTCGGAACAAGATGAATCATTTTAACTCTTCAACAATTTCCACCGCCAACAACCCCGCTGTCCCCAAACCATCCGGTTTGAGCTCTATAGTGGACAAACATCATCCACATACTGAATATCAACAAAATATCACCCACAAAAAAACAAACACCTCACATCACCCATGCTTTGAAGGTAATTCAGTTCAGTGAAACATGAAAAGCTATTTAAATAATTACAATGAATTACTCATACTAATAAAATCTCTCTCTCAAAATTGCAGCTCTCCAAGAAACACACTTAACCTCTCCCAAAAACATTCCTATCCCTGTCAACCTCTTACTTATCGCCCAAAATCAATCACTCAGTCCGTATGGTGGAGTTGCCTTTCTTATTCACTCCTCCATACAACTTGATCAGATCAACTTTAACAACGATCAGATCAACTTTATAAATGCTGGCATCTCTCCTACATATACCTTCAGCTCCCAAAATATTAAAAATGTTTTGGATTCCCAACTTTCTCCAACTTTAGCAGTCGAAGATTTTAATGGCTGGAACTCCAGCTGGGGTTCCCCTAAAAACAATTCTCGCGGCAACATCATATCTAACTACATTACAAAATCTAACAACCAACTGTTAAATGACGGATCCCCCACCCACTTCAGCACCCATACCACCCTTACCCATGTTGATCTTTCTTTCTGTAACCCTAGTCTATCTGTTGACACCACCTGATCTTTTTTTGATAATCTCTGTGGCAGTGATAATTTCCCCATTATAATATCCATGTTCAAGTCAATTTCCTCCTCTCCCAAAAATAAAGCTAGATTTAAAACAGATGAGGCCGACTGGAGTCAGTTTCAACAACTTTTAGATACATATAACTTCAACATCCCTATTAGCAACAATATCAATAAAAAAACAGCTAGCATCCACAAAATTATTCTTCAAAGTGCCAACAGAGCTATTCCGCAAAGTACAATTGGAACAAAGAATTAGAACAGCTAAAAAAGAAAAAAACAAACTTTGCAATTCCCTCAAACGTAATATATCGAAAAAAACATGATCAAATACAAAAAATCCAAAATTTCCAATTCAGAATCCATACATAATCTCACTTCGGATATCAATCCCCTTACTTCTACATCTAAAATATGATCTACTAGTAGAAGATTCTGTGGCCTTAAATCATTCTCGCCTATTCAATGTATTACCCTTTGTAATTCTTCCGGTTCAAATCTCACTAATCCGCAAACTATAGCTAATAAATTTGCCAAATTCTGGTCTAAGGAATTCCATGACTCAAACTTTTCCCATCTATTTAGCCTACATAAATCTATTTCATCCCCATCTATTACTTACTCCCCTTCAAACAATGCGATAATTATTGATGGTATAATCCCTTAGAACTTAAGATAGCACTAAGCAAATTAAAAGGCAAACCCCCAGAGAATGATCGAATTTCTATCTATAAATCTATCCTTTCCCATGAAATCCAGACTTCTCAAATTTTACAATTCCATCCTGCAAAACTATATCCCACAAATCTACAAAAATAGCACCGTCATACCTATCCTCAAACCAAATTCCGATAAATCTCTTTTGCAATCCTACCGACCCATCTCTCTCAACCCTTCCTGTGGCAAAGTTCTCGACAAGATAATCGCCAATAGACTGTGGTGGTTTTTCACACGCAACAAACTTCTTAGCAGTCAACAAATAGGCTTCAAAAAAGGCAAATCAGTAACCGATTCCCCTCTCTACCTTGACAACCACATTATTAACTCTCTCTCAAAGAAAAGCCACCTTTCCCTCATATCCCTCGACTTCACAAAAGCTTTTGACAGAATCGGAATTCATTCAATCGTTGGCTAGCTCAGAACTTGGAAAGAAGGTCCAAACATTATCAGGTACATATTCAACTTTTTGTGCAATAGAAAAATCTCAATCCGAGTTGGATCAACGTTACCCTCCTCTTTTCAACGGCGTCCCGCAAGGATCCCCACTCTCTGTCCCACTTTGCATTATAGCATTCAACAAACTCTCCCACACCCTGCCCCTCCATAAAGAAATCAAATTCTCTGCTTACGTCGATGACTTCACCATCATTAAAAAACTAAATAAAAAATTTGATTTCCACTAAAATTTATCTTAACCCAATTTGACATTTTGTCCTGGTGCGATTATTCTGGAGAAAAATTATCTTTAACGAAGAGTAAACAACTACATATCTGCAGAAAACACCATTGCACTTGTAAAATTTTGTCCAACATTATCAATCTAGAAATTGTTGATAAAATAAAAATGCTTGGCATCGTTTTCCAAAAAAATTACAGATGGAACGCTCATATAGACTACATCCTTCCCAGTCTCAGTAAAGAACTTAACGTTATTAAATCCCTCTCTTTCAGAAAATTCAACTGCAATCCACTCTCCCTAACCTCCATACTACAGTCTATAATAGTCAACAAAATTGAATACGGTCTTTTCCTTTACGGATACGCGGAAAAGAATTCAACGCGAACCGGACAACCTCAATTAAGCAACTCTTCCTCGAGGCAAACATGCTGTTCATCGAAAATCTGAGACAACAATCGACATTAAAACTGTACAAAAGCACTCTCTTTTCTAATGACTCTTCTCTCGGTGACCTCATAAAAAGGAAACGAAAAATTAATAAAATGAAATCCTGTTTAGAACGTTCCACAGACCTATGCAATGAATTTGGTATCTCTAATCAACCAATCCCCTCCTATCCGTCTTACCCTCTTCCCTGGTGCTTTCACTCCTCTTCCATTATCTCTTCCTTAAAAACTACCGAGTTAAAAAATAAATTACACGACTACCATTTTATTTATACAGACGGTTCTAAGAAAGACAATAACGTAGGCTTCAGTAAAAATAAGACCATTTGCTCCTTTTTCCTACCTCCATATTAATCCACCTTTTCAGCCGAAATAATAGCCATTCTTACACATTGCAATACACAAATAATTTGAACAAAAAGTTTGCCATCTACACAGATTCTCTATCCTTTATTGATGCAATTCTCAACTTCAATTACCGTTGCTTAATCCGTAATCTCCTCTATCTTCAATTCCCGAATACAAAATTAATTTGGATCCCAGGTCATGTCCAAATTTAAGAAAATGAATTCGTCGACAAGGTTGCAAAAGAAGTACCTCAAGCTCCTTCACTTTTCTCCACCAATTTCAACAACATTGACCTTAACTATTTCATAAAAATAAAATCTGCTTCCTCCAATACCGTAAAAGAGGAAGCTTCGCAATGGTACAAAATTATCAGACGCAGACTCGGTCATACCCGACTTACTCACGACCACTACATGAACAAAAACAAATCATCTACCTGTAAATTTTGTAAGCTATCTCAAATCAGTATCCACCATATATTTCTTGAATGTTCACAGCTCCATAACCATAGATCCCTCTCCCCAATCAATATTACTGAATTCGTTTCCAACCCAAATCCTACCAATATTACAATCATAATACATTTTTTTAATAATAAGCCAACTCTACAAACTTATTTAATCTTTACATTTTTATTTATATTGGCTAAGGCCTTGTGGTGCTCCGTCTTTTCTTTGGCTACTTTATAATTTTATATTGTTTTGTATGCTTTTTTATAAATAAATGTACAAAAATAAATAAATTATTTCAAATAAGCAAAAGTATATTAGCAAGGCTAATGAGATTAGGGAAGATTATGCAGAGTCTAGAATTGTAGCGCCCCTTAAAAATAACATAAATACGAACCAAAATATAGGATCAAACCAATTTTGAGTATGGTTATGGTGTAGTAGATATGATAAACGAGACCAGAAGTCGAAAATAATTTAAGACAAATTCCATCTGGTGTAGAAAAAAGTATTCTTAGGGAAATAGAGTCAAACGAATAAAAAATATCAACGATTATCCCTAAAAGACCAAGAAGAAATTTAGCTAATATGGTAGGAACAGCAAGTAAATGGTTATTCGGAACAATGGACGACGATGACCGTCAGGCCATTATAGGACACATGAAGACAATAGAAATCAACAATCATTACTCCATCGAGAATTTAAATAAACAAATTGGGATTAATACATATTTTAATGAATCAATATTTGACCTAACGAAAATCATAGAAGGTGATAGGGAAAAGATTGCTCAAGCACTTAACCAAACTGATAGACTCCAAAGAGAGATAATATAGCATCAAATAAAATTAGACCAACTTATTAATTTAAAATTAGTAGAAGATAAAGTAGATCAAATTTTAGCCAACGTTGCATCAACCAAAAATAATATTTTACATCCTGAACTACTAACTAATAAATTTAACATAGATTATTACAAAATTAAACATTCTTAATTAGGTATGATGAGGTATAAGAATAATGTTCTGATAATGGCGATTAAAGTTCCAAAGGCTGTCGAAGAATTTAAATTAAAATTACTAACGAGCTTACCGAATAGGAATCATCTTGAAATAATTCAAGGAGACCAAAAAATTGTAGTAATTAATAATACAGAATATGAATTTACTGATGAAGTATATCTGAATGATTTAAAAATGGCAACCAACTGGGTGGTACTAGCGAAAGAAAATTATAAAAAGAAGTTAAAAGTATTGACGAAGAAACGATAATATGTATAAATATGTTTCCGTGATGACAGAAAATTAAATTTAAGTAGGCATATGCTAATTAACTTTAATAATTGTACGATTAGGGTATTTAACAAAACCTTTTCTAATCGAAATTTCGAAATGAATGTAAAATACCATTATTTTGAGGATCTAAATTATCTTAAACAATATTTGAAAATATTTTATTAAGACAATTTGAAAATATACACGAAATTAAGGAATTGAAATATCACAAAACTACTAATTATGTTATTAGTTCAAGCATAGTTAAGTTAGTTTTAATTGTCATAACAACTGTAGTTTTGTTTGTAATAACAATTAAGAATAAAAAACTAAAAGTTGTTGTTAAGTACATTCAAGACAATGTAAAACCAAGTATTTCAAGTGAAATTCAGTCTACGTATAACGTAGCTCACCCAATTGTTAAACTACACGATGGCACTTTTGCATTTGCAGAATGCCGGAAAGCAGAAACCCAAACTGATAACAAAATCGAACGAGAAATGCTTGGTTCAGCAATTTTGTACTATAAAATCAACCGAACTTTAAAAATCGGGTGGATTATTTGTTGGATACTCAAGTGTGCAGCCATGGCTTAGACAGCGGTACTTGTTGTATTTTATTGTAGAATAAAAAGCATTTCTTAAGAGTGTGCAGCCTAGCTGAAGACAGCGGCACTCAATAAAAGACTTGTAGTTTTTTTCTCCTTTAAAATTTCCAACAGATAATTTACGTCCCGCGTGGTTTTGTCTTCATCTTGGAAAATCTTTTCAAAGTTACGGTGAAAAGTGTCCCCTATTCGCGTTCCTTGTACATTAAGCGGAAATTAATCCTTCCAGGGCGTGAGCAATATTTAGAAGCAATGGTTTCAACTAAAGGTCGGTCCAAGCCAACAACGAGAGTAGAACCGTCTTTACTTTCCCAGTCCTTGCTCTCCCTGTGGGAGAAGACCTTCCACCTTCTGGTTTCGAGACCAGAGTTCTGGATACGGAGACATGTTACCACATCGGCCGTGTTCCTGAGTGACCCCGGTATCCAACAGATGGCATGCGTGAGCTTGACGGGCCTGGGAACTCAAAGCTTGTAGTTCGTCGGCCCGGAAGTGCTTAGCCACTCAAAAGAGCACAGCCCTCAATTTGGAAACAAGCGTTCTCTGCCCTGGCCAGATCCCACAGTTGATCTTCGCAAGATTCGCAGATTGCACCCTTCTTGTAGGGCTGCGGACATCTTTGTTTGCTTGACGTGCGTTTATGTCTGTCGGTGGGTTCTTCTGTAATTGTTGCGGTACCGATGTCGTCAGATCTTGGGTAGCGTTGGTTTCGGAGGATTGGCCAGCTTCGGTTGGTCGTACCTCTGCTAACCTAATCCTCTTTGCCTTCGCTGCTGAAAAGATACGGCCCTCGATGCTTGCACCTTCCACACTTTCTTGCTCTGTTTGCGCCGCTTGATAGCGACCATCCCTCTCCTCCTTTTTCTTTGGCTCTTTATCAGGGGCCCCCAGGTGCCACATCATCTGGGGCTCATTTGTATCAGCGCCATTAGGGGCGAAGGGTATTTAGAGTATGGTGGATGGGGCTTCAGAATCCTTGCCCCGGCCGATGTTGAGAAAACAACGTATGGAGTTTTCCATACATGGAGTACTCCATACATTCTTTATTTAAGATGGAGTACTCCATACATTCTTTATTTAAGATGCTTGTGGACTTTGGTTCAACCTTTCGATGACTTTTAAGCCTTTCCGCCGCGACATGGTATTCAGAAAGGAAGGGAAGGCAGTACAATACTTATATACTTACTTATTTTCGCTTGCCTTATCGATGTCATTGTTAAAACATTGATTAAACATGTACATGTTACATGTTTAAACATGTAATAACACTTGTTAACGGCGGCTACTTGTATGTTCAAACTAATTATCCTAATAAAATATGTAATGTGTGAAAGAACAACTCGCGAAAAATAAAATGTAGCACAATTAATTTTAACCAGATACCAATTAGGAGACAGTCGACGCCTTCGTCTCCCGCCCTTGAATTAATTTTGAAAGTGTTTTTTATAACGTTTCCCTTCCTTAAACAGCTGATTTACAGACAGGGTTTTTTTGTTCTTCAATGAGAATACGTGTGAGCTGCGTATACGGTAAATCTCCTCACCCACCAAACTGTTAAAAGAAGAGGGCATATAAATCCGACAACTGAAAATGAGAAGATATATTTTTCCACCACAAAGCAATGGCTGCCGTTAGGCACGTTTAGAAATTATGCTTGAAAGGCAGTAGTTGAATCAGAAAAAGCAATAGTCTTATAACTTTATGATTGATTCAAAAACAAACAAAGGACATAAACATATATTGAACGCAATAATTCAATAGATAGTACTTATGAATTCCCAAAAATTACAACACGTAAAATAACTGCATAAATTCTAAAACCTGTATGAAATAAATTTATACGTTTTGTATAACTGTTGTTAATAATTATTATGTCTGATATCAGGTCCGTTCCAATTGCTCTGGATATGTACGGATTTGTCCGAAAAACTCCCAAAAGGCGTTCCATTAGCTGATTTTGTCCGTAGAAGAGAGAGCTCACGAGAGAGCAACATTTTTCTCTTCCCTACGAATTTCTGCGGAAGAACAAACTGTGGGCAGCAGATGGCCGTCAAATCGAAAATGAAAACACCTCTGATTTCATATATCTGATAGCTATTTACGGTGGCCGCCGTGGCGTAGTGGGTAAAGTGCGACGCTCATACGCCGAAGGGTCTAGGTCCCAGTTTAACACCAATTTTTCGAATTTTTCACGGCACCACCTCTTTCGAGCTGCTGACAACACTCAAAGAGTAATAACTGTCTAAGAAAGCTTCTCAAATTTCGCCGTTCGAAGTCGGCAAAAAACTGTAGGTCCCTTCTACTCGTGAGAGAAAAGAGAGAGAGTAGCGCGCACAACACGAGTAGTTGATGAGCAAGCTAGGTCCTGGTCCCCCTTTGGAGCGTAGCGCCAACAATTATTATTTTTATTATAGCTATTTATGAATTTCTACGAGAAGTCGTTTCACGAGTTTCGGTAGAGTTGCTCTCTGCAAGAGAGATTTTTACCCAAACTACTCAACTACGAATTTCTGTACACAAATGAATTGGAACACCTCTATTATTTTTGTACCTATTGCGTATAATAATACTCAAAAGGTATCTGAAATACGTAGAAATGTTCTTATTGCGAACCAACTTAATAGTTTTATTTGTATTATAATGTATTAAGATTGTCACGCATCTGCGTTCTGAGTTAAATTTGACAGAAATGTTTCGCAAAATATATTCGTTTCATTTTTATTGTTTAGTAATGATGACACGAAATATGTTTCATAGTAATAATTATAATAAGCGTAACTCGGAACATCAATTAAAAATAAATCTTTTTCGAATGTGCAACTTTTATGCATGCGTTACTCTTTTGTTGTTTTTATATATTTCATATGTTATAACATATGTATATTGATGTTATCAAACTATCCATTTATTGAAATTAAATCCCATTTAAAGTTTCGACTACACTAACTTTACCAATCAATTTGCAGTAGGTTTTACTAACGCATTGTGTTGAATATACACAAGATGGCTGAAGTTCGTGAATTGAAAATACAACTTGGTGTTTTTAGAATTTCAATTAAAATATGAAGTGTCACCTGTAGGTGAGACTGGGTAGTAATATAGCAAAAAAAGCCGATAACCGTTTAGTTTATCGCTTTATGTTGATAAATTCTTAGAGATTATTTACGTCTTACAGGTTGACTTAAGTGAGATCGTTGCCGGGGAAGACGTTAGTGAGATTATATTATTTCCTCTCGACAATAGAATAGTAACCGAAGAAGAAAGTGGGGATGAGCACAGTCACTGTCGCGGATTTTTTTATACGCTGCGGCAGTAGCGATACAGCTCGGCCATCATATCATAGATCTCGTCCTCGAGATCCGAGCCCCAATAAAACCTTCTTTTGGAAGCTCGAACCAGTGCTTGAGCTTGTCGAACGCCACGACGGTGTTCAGCTTCCGTTGGTTGCGGTCCATATCGTGGATGTACTCTACCACGTACCAATCGTTAGGCAGCACATTGATGACTATGTACGGCCCACGATACCAGGGTGCCAGCTTCCTTGACTCCCCGGTAGCAGCGGGATCATGTTCAGGATCTGGGCGGTACTTCCCGCACCTCTCGATCATCATCCACTAGTTATCGACTTAGTGCGTCCATGTGCGCGGCTCTCTTCCGTAGCTGATGAACTGTCTGGTAATCAAATTCTTGTAGCTTTAGTCACCACTGTACTATCCGGGGTATTCAACTTCGTGCTTGTGGCGACTATGGCTTCGCAGTCCGTGACGATCTTGAAGCGCCTACCCAGGATATACACCCGGAATCGATCCAAGCTCTCTACAATGGTCAGGACCTCGAGTTCCTATGACTGGTACTTCCTTTCAGCCACAGAAAGCTTTCGGCTGTAGAAGGCCACTGGTCGCAATAAGGTGTTTTCTATCCCTCGTTACAGGAGAATCCCAGGTAGGTCCAATGATAATGCATCTGTATGGACTTTGTGCTCACACTCTAAGTCGAACAACACCAGTACAGTCATGTCTGTCAGCGGTGTTGCCCAACGAGCGTAGTTCTCCACGAACTTGCGAAAAAAACCCCGTAAGCTCCAGGAACTTTCGTACCCCATAGATGTCTTTAGAAGTTGGGAATGGGGGCTGTCTTCCCATCGCTTGGTTAAAGACCTACTTCGCTCAATTGGTAGCCTAAAAACACTATGTTATAATCTAAAAATCTACATTTGCTTACTTTGAGGGTTAGTCCGTTGTCCCTCAAGACCTCGAGGAACTTCTGCAGTTTCTGTAACCTCTCCTCAATAGCTACCGATAGCTATGTCGTCCAGTTACATCTCGATGTCTCCCTTCCTCATAAGTGTCTTGATGAGGTTTATGCGTGATTGAAACTCCGCTGTAGCATTTGCCAGTCTAAACAGCATCCGTCACCTTATTCAGTGTCCAAAAGTCGATGCAGAATCGATCCTTACCAAGCTTATTTTTGGTGAGGGTCACCGGTGCATGGTAATCGGAGTATGATGGCCTAATCACTTCCTGCTGCAGCATGACCGGCGTTGTTGTCTTCAGCTCGATGGAACACTTCCCAAAGCGATACACTACCAGCTCCTCCTCACTCGTGGCAATGCAATCCCGATAATCGTTCCCAAGGGCATGAAGTTTGCTTCTGTCTCCTTGATCCAGTTTCCCTGTACTCAGGTCATCCAGCGACAGTGCCTCTCTTTCCGCTGCTCCTTGGCTTTTGTTGTTGGTGCAATTCAAGCCCCGTCTTCCGCGACAGCACGATGCAAGGTGGCACAGTAACTTGAACACCGTTCACTGCTAACTCCTTGATATACTCCTTTCGGTTCTCCTTTCGAAGAAGCTAAGTGGGCCCTTCTGGTTGGGTTCTTCCCGTGCTTGGCCTTTGCCTCTCCATTCGGACATTTAACCGTGGACAGTCCCTTTTGTAATGTCCCATTTCTTGGCACCCGAAGCATCTCACTCCTCATCCTACCGTTCCTCCACTCTCCAAGAGTTCGGTCTCTGCCTCTCTTCTTAGCGGCCTTTCCGCCGCGCGACTTCCGCTAGCCTTCAGTCCCTTAACCCAACGAACCCTAAGCAGCACATCAACGGTTTAAGTGCTCCAAACGCATCTTGACATTCGTTGCCCATGATACCCTGGATAGAATACGTCGCCAGGGTGCTCTTCTGCACGTGCCCTAGCGATGCGATCATCTTCATCTCAAAGATATACTCCGTCATATCTTTTCCCGGCAGTGGTCGTCGCCCTCGTAGTCAATCGTAGATGTCCACCTCGTCATCCACCATCGGTAAATTCCAACATAGCCCTGAGAAGAACTCTTCCAGCGATTCTGCCGTCTCGCTACTTGTGGAGCCGCTTGCCGCTTCCACTAGTCGGGTAGTCGCTGCCATAAGCACCATCTTCCGTTACAGTGTGTATACCCCCTGTGTATAGAGAACCTTGCTCTTCCAAGCTTCGGGAGACAGTCCGGCATATGTCTTAGGGTCAAACACCGGTATCATCTTCGCCACGTCCGTGACGGAGTAATTATTGCGAGGGCAGCCCCTTCCGCCCTCCACGACTGATTCCTTTGGCGATTTCCTCGTGACTTTTCACCAGACGCCGGTGTCTCGCTTGCCCATCGCAGGCGACCCAAGCTGGCCCGTCTCGAACTCAGTGAGCCTTTGCCTTAAGCGCAACATTTCTACGCGCGTCCGCCGAATATCTTCATTCTCCGCACCCTCCCTTGAAATCCTCAATTTCTCGCCGGATTGGTCAGGTGCTGGACGATTTTCCCTTGGAGCCGGAGGGTTCACCAAGCGAGCCAGTTGTTCCTCTTTCGTCCCGGACATTGACAACCCCCGGTGTCTGAGCACCAATATATCTTGAGTCATCGCTTCATACTCCGGTTCCATTTTTCTCGTCACAATTAGCAGTTGATCGTGATCGAGAACAACAGCAAGTAGTTGAGTGGTGAAAAAATAGACGCAGTTGATCGTTGTGAACCAAAATCTCCTCGCCCTTATTCATTCTCGCCGGCAGAAATGCAAAACCCAAAGCCCTGGGTTTTGTCGCGCATATACCGTAATAGTTTGTCCGCTTCCAGCAGGCAATCGCTGGCACTTGATCGCGATGCAGTCCAGCATAGTGATGCACAATCCCAGAGGTCGTTACCCGCGCGTACCCTATTAGAATTTTTTTTATTGTTTGTTTTTGTAAAGGAAAACCTAAACCACCGTACGCAGGAATCTTCGTCGCACACACATTCCTCTCTGGGTTTTTCGACCCCACTTCTGAGTTGTTATGGCTTAGGGTTCTGAAACACTAAATGAAATACGGCGGTTGGGGTTAAAAAACTTTATTTGCACAGTGTATTTAATCTAAAACAACAGGCGCCAGCACGGTCACTGTCGCGGATTTTTATACGCTGCGGTAGTAGCGTTACAATAGTGTGAACACTAAACAAAAATGGTGCAACAACTTTTCTTCTAATGCTTTTGGTAAAAGAGACTGGGATGAAGAAGTGATAAATGGAGAAGCAGAGCTGACACCCGCTGAATGTTTTGAGTTGTACGGTGAAGAAGAAGAAGGCATAATTCAAAATATAGCCAATATGAGCAACTTGCACGCTGTGTAGCGAAATTATACTCTAAATGTTACAGTTGAAGAAATAAGAATTACATTGCAGTATTGTTGCTCACAGGTTATTTGACTCCGAGGTATATGAGAGAATAAAGGAAGGAAGAAGTGTACTTAACTAAAAGCGGCCAAAATAAAAAATGCCAAAATAATAAGAATAAGTACTTAACGAGTGGAAGTTATCAGCTCCAACACCCCCGCTCTACTTCTTAATTGTTAGGTTACTTTTATTATTATTAATTTTTTTCAATTTATTCAATAGTTTCAATAAATAAAGAAAACATTTTAATTCAAATACTTATTACTTATTACGCAACATAACGAAATTGAATTCAAAAAAAAAAAAAAATATATTAAAGAGCATGCCCATGTTTGATGTGATTGTAATGAGTTGATGTTGGTAATAATTTATATATTATTAATATATAAATTAATTTATATATTATAATAAAAATCATTTCTTCGGACATAAGATAGTTGATATGGATAGTTTTACCTGCTAGCGCATTTCGCACATAATGGTAGCGTACGTCGATATGCTTTGTGCGTCCTTGGTTCATTTGGTCACGTGAAATATGGTTAGCGCTTTGACTGTCACAATAGAAATGGACCATCATGTAGGTGTATTATGATATTGCGGAGATACGAAGCTTCCTTTCGTACAGGAGATAGTGTTATATATTCAACTTCTGTACTGGATGTTGCCACAATCTTCTATTTCTGGATCCCCAATGCACTGCTCCCCCAGCGTATAGAAATACAAAGTCGCACTGTGATTTACGGTCATCAGTATTTGCCGCCCAACTCGAATCGGAGTAAGCTTGAAGTTGTTGTCCAGTCCTTTTGTAACCGATTGCTGCTAGTTCCAATTAAATATCGAATGTCATTTAGTGCTGCTGTCCAATGCTGACGTCTCGGGCTTTCTATATGTTGGGAAAATACATTTACGATAAATGAAATGTCAGGCTCACTAAAAGTTGATAAATATAAAAGTGTGTTGTCCACCCTCTCATTTTCTCCCTTTATTGTAGGTTCTTCGACTATTAATGTATCCCGTTTGTCCTATACTAATTTCACCGTTGGCTCTTGAGACTTCGAGGCCTTCACACAGTTTCGGTTCTCCCAAGTTGTTAATATAAAATTCCTTTGATAACTTTGCGTGTATCAGAGAATATTCCCCAGGATTATTTGGTGCAAGAATCAAGTCGTCAACAAAGATGTTCAAATGTTTCCTTCGTTTTTATGAGAAATGCATCATATGATGACTGGGTGAATTGAAGCTCTTTAAGAGTCTCAACTAGCTTTAAATTCCATTGACGACCTGACCTGACCTGTTTCAGGCCATAAATAGCTCTTTTTAGCTCAAAAACTTTATTTCCCGGAAGCTTCTTAATGACCGGCAGTACGGCTTCCGAAGCAACCGTTCCACTGGTGATCTGATGGCATATCTCACTGAAAAGTGGAACCAATCTTTGCACAATGCAGGAGAAAGCAAGATTGTTGCGCTTGATATTTCTAAGGCATTTGACAGGGTCTGGCATCAGGCTCTCTTGTCGAAAATGCGTGCTTTTGGGATCGATGAGTCTCTTCTTCAATGGATTAGAAATTACCTTTCGAATCGTTCAATACAAGTCGTTTTGGATGGATTCAAGTCTGATATCCACTATATTAATGCTGGTGTTCCCCAGGGCTCTGTTTTGTCTCCGACACTCTTTCTCATTTTTATAAATGATCTCTTGTCTGCTACTTCTAATCCTATTCATTCCTTCGCTGATGACAGTACCCTCAGCTTTTCATATTCGTTCCTTGGCTCACGTCCCTCCACTTCGGCCTAAGACTCGGAACGGCAGCGTATGTTAAGCACATTAAATTCCGACCTTGACAGCATAATCGATTGGGGAAATAAGAATAGAGTGGAATTTAATGCTTCCAAAACACAGTGCTGTATACTGTCGTTAAAGCGATCACAAAATAATCAGCCGTTATCCATGAACGGCACTTGCGTTGTTGAAACCGAAAGACTTTCCATCCTCGGTATGTGTATCAACCCAACAATTAGTTGGAACGATCACATATTTGAGGTCGCCAAAAATTCTGCGAAATGTCTAGGTTTCCTTAAACGATGCAAGAAGTACTTCACCCCCTCTGATCTGGCTACAATATACAAGGCATACATACGCCCAAAACTTGAGTATAACGCTCCTATCTGGTCAGGTGCTTCTAAGACCTCCCTGCACCGCGAGCGATAAAACTTATAGGTGACAGTATTATTGCGAAGTCGATTGACTCGTTAGAACACCGACGTAATGTCGCGTCATTGTCACTTTTTTACCGCTATTTCAACAAGAAATGCTCAGATGAATTAGCCAGTTGCATTCCTCCCCTTCAAGAATTCACCCGCAATACACGCCTCGCTAGGAATGCCCATCAATTCACCCTCAAGCCCTCTTTCGGACGTACAGTCAAATTCAGAGACTCGTTCTTTAGCCGCACTACACGAATCTGGAATGCTCTTCCCAGCTCGATTTTTCCACCTCATTACAATCCACAGGCATTTAAAACCAATGTGCATCGGTACCTCCTCTCCCTCTCTTCCTCTATACCTTCGGCCTGTGCTGTGACTTGATCCGGTCACTTAAGGGTACTCGCAACCCCTTTTGCACGCGTCAATTATAAAAAAAAAAAAAAAAAAAAAATTCTGAAAACCTTCTGGTTGTTCCATATAAATAAGTGTATCAAGCTCACCGTTAAGAAATGCTGTTGACACATTAAGGTGGTATAATTTTAAATTGTTTTCTACCGCAATTGCCACTGGAGAATAAGTGTCAAAATAATCAAGACCCTGTATCTGGTCATAACCCTTTGCGACTAGCCTTGCTTTTCTTTTGTTCACTAACCCATCTACGTTATATTTTGTTTTATAAACCCATTTTGATTTAATTACCTTTCTATTGGTAGGTCTGTCCACCAAATGCCACGTCCCGTTCCGAATCAGTGAATCGTATTCATCCTGCGTCGCTTGGTACCATTCTGCACTGTTTTCCATACCGTCCATCTGCTTGATATTAACTGGATCGTATTCTGCATTGCAAAATTGTTCTGTGCAGTCTGGTGTCTGCACTAAGGTCCCGTCTAGAGTTGAGTTTGAGTCTGAAATTGGTCCATCTTCATCTGTCAATTTTTCACACAAGTCCTTATCAGCATGTCGATATGTTTCTGGGTTTGAGTTGCCACTTTTGATCGTTTCTGAGACCTTTGGTTCTTCTGATATGTTTCTACTTGGTTTTTGTTCAAATATATACACATCTTAGAGGTCTTCCCTTGAAAGTTTGTTATCATTTAGTTCCTCCTCCAAAAATCGTACGTCCCTGCTTCAAATAACGATGCGTGTTCTAGGTTTCCAAAGACGATAAGTGCCATGCTCATCACTGTAACCCACAATGATGTGCTCCGCACTCTTGGCGTCAGATTTACCAAGATTTTCGCCTTTATTAAGGACGTAAGCCTTTGTTCCAATACATTTTAGAAATGATATATTCGGTTTCTTACCTGTCCACATCTCTTCTGGTGTACTTTGTCCATTTAACAAAACATTGTCCATTTAACAACATTTCAGACAGATCAGCTTCCAATTTCAGACACCTAGCCATTTCGAGTAATGTCCTGTGTTGTGGAGTGTAAGGCGGGGAAAACTCGTGATCAATTCTATTCTTTTCAGTAAATTCTTCAAATTGTTTATTTGTATACTCACTGCCATTATCGATCCTTATTGACTTGATTGATTTGCCCGTTTGTTTCTCTACGTACGCCTTGAAAATTTTGAATTTTTCCAAGGCTTCGTTTTTCTTTCATAAAATGCACAAACTCCGCGTATGGTCATCAATAAGGGTGATGAAATATACTGATTTATTTGGCGACTCACAACGTATTAGGCCACATGCGTCTGAATGGATCAATTCTAATGTTTGGCTAGTTTTTTGTTTTGTATCAAAGACACCAAGAAAGACCTAAATTTATCCGGCAAACCGAGAACCATATCTGCTGATTGTAACTGTCTCAATGAAACAAAGTTCAGATGTCCCATCCTTCTATGCCACAGGCTTAAAGACTCTATAAAGAATCTATAGTTTCAACCGCAGCGAATGTGTTTGACACAAAAAATTTAGTCCGTTACATTTCTCAGCTGTGACAAATAATTTTCCATATTGGTTGAACAATTTTGCTTTGTGGTTCTCCAACGTAACTTTTAATCCATTCTCCGTTGCCTTTTCAATGGAGATTAGGTTCTTCTTTAAACTGGTTATATTTAATGTATTAAATAGTATGATACTTGCATTAGTATGTGTGAGTTGTGATGGTATTTGCCGTTCCTTTGTTAACTACTTTTACACGTTGTCCGTTAGCCAAAGTTGCACAGTGGTCTCATTTACATGTGTCCAAGGCCTCAAGCAGTGATTGTGTTTAACACAGGTGACATGTAGCACCCGAGTCGAAACACCAAACTTTTTCCCTGCTTGCAGCTGTAAATAATGAACGGTCCATTGTAATAAAACCATATTCCTGATAAGTTTTTATATTATTGACTTTCCCTTTGAAACAATCTTTTTCTTTATGCCCCTTTTTCTCACATTTTCGGCAATCAAATGGGAAATATTTGTCCTTGTAAAACTTCTTGGGTTTTCTTGGCTTTGGAAAATAGTGCTGTGTTTGGTTGCCCGTTGATGTCGTTTCTCCTGTCGCTTACGTCTAGAAGTCGAGTGCACACAACATCGAGTGCGGGGTAGGTACTTTGTGCGTCGAATGCTGCTTGTACATCTTTAAATTCGTCTGAGAGTCCATCGAGGAGGATCACAATTTATAGATCCTAGTCCAACGTTGTTCCCAGTTCACGCAATTTTCTGACAGCTACTTTAAATTCGCGGATAATTTCCCCCATATTTGTGTTGGTGCCTATTTTGAAATTTATTAATCGCCTAAATTCTTCTGCTTTCTACCTGGGTCCATTTCTTTCGTATATGTTTCCTAGAAAATTCCAAATGTCATTAGATAGTTTTTTATCATTTCACATTTTTATTACATTTTACCATAGAAACAATATTTGATTCCATTGGCAGGATCAGCTCTTCTCTTGCGTCCATGTCTTTCTCGTCCCACGCTGTTTGTGCATCAACAGCACATATCCTGCTAGACGCGCTTTGTCGAGTATAGCTTCAATCTGCGGCTTCGAAGAAACATAATTGTCCCCATTAAATTACTGTACGCGGCCTACGAGGTGACTGGTTATATTTTGTTTCTTGGCAAAAATGAATTACTTTACGAATTAAATATATATTTATACTAGGGCAAACTCTTTAATGTTTTAAACTCCTGGGCCCATAACCTATTAGAATAAAACGCGATTCTCTTCTTTATTCTAGATTTTATTGCGCGATTAGCAATACGCCGCAGATGACAAAAGAGAATAAAGGAAGGAATTTGACAACAGAAATAAATGTACTTAACGAAAAACCGCATTGCCAGAAAAATGACAACGAGTGGAAGTTGTCAGCTCCAACAGGGTGAGCTGTGCTACCAAAGCTCTTAGGACATAATTTCAGTCCAGAGGCACGATAACGGCATACTCACAGTATTACAAAACTGTCATAGATTGAATCCTATCACAAAAGTAGATCGCATTGGAGTAGTAAATAAAAAACGGTCGAGAATTCATTTAGATTGTCCCGCTGTTATCAAAATGTATAACAAATATATGGCTGGCGTTCAATGTTTTAACGGAAATATTGACTCTATAAGGGTAAGTCTTCGCGGTAAAAACTGGTGGTTCCCCTTATTTGCATTCGGCTTAGACGAAACTTGCTAAAATGCTTGGATCATAAAAAAAAATCAGCCAGTAACTGGACATACTGTGATTTTCGTAGACATAGTCTACATCTATCTTCAAAGATATGGACAGCCTCCAGCCCGTATTAGCTCATGTGGAGTTCCAGTGCAGACTAGGGTTCCAAGAGATTTAAAATTAGTAGGAAGCGTCGATGACCATGTGGATGTAGACTGCTCTCAGCAGCCGCAATGCAGTAATTATTACCCAATGTCACCTGTAGGTGACAATCTGTTTTTTTTTTTTCAAAAAGTAGGGGCACAATTGACTATTCATTGAGTGAGGAGCATGGGCCTGTTAACGCATAGCAACACTGTTGATTGCGCTCAACACGACGAACTGCCAACTCTATCCTCGTAAGTGCTCAGGCCAATTTGACATACAGGTCAAGTTGACATACCACCTCGGCAACAAAACGAAGGTCGCGCTTAGTCGTATGCAGATTTCTTGTTCCAGGCAGACTTAGGCAAAAAGTCTTCAGCTACGACCCCATCAGCGAATGCCTTATGACAATCCGTATCAAGGTTATATTCGGAAACATCAGTCTAATTTGCGATCACGCCCCGACAGAGAAGAAGGACGAAATCACCAAGGATGACTTCTTTGATCTCCTAGAAAGAACATACGATCGATACCCCAGCTACGACACCAAGATCGTTCTAGGGAACTTCAACGCTCAGCTAGGAAAGGCGGACATCTTTGCTGGAGTTACTGGTAAACACAGCCTGCAGGACCGCACATCCGGAAACGGACTCAGGCTGTTTGACTTCGCTTCGGGGCTGTACCACTCTGTGGCTAGCACGCGGTTCCCATACCGAAACATTGACAAAGACACCTGGCGATCTTCTGATCAATACACGGTCAACCAGATTGATCACGTTGCGATCGACGTCAGTCACTCCTAGAGTATGTCCGAACTATCCACTCGGATCATCACCTTGTTATAGTCAAGGTAAGAGCCCGGATATCGAAAAAGCAACGGAGACATGACAGACCAAAACGATGTGACGTCAGTAAGCTTCAATCGCCACAGATCACTGGGAACTTTGCAGACAGAGTCTCCTTGAAACTTGCTCGGAGTTCGACGTTGCCTGGACTGAAGGAGACTAGGAAAAGTTGTCAAGATGCCATCAAAAGCTGCCAATGATGTGCTGGGTATCACGTCACCAACCAGATGGAGCCCATGGTTTGCCAACAAGTGCAGGTAAGCACTTGCAGTCGAAAAAAACGCCTATAAGGCAACGCTGCATCGAACAGAGAAGAAGGGAAGAGCACGGGCTTCTCAAAAGGAGAAAAATGAGAAGCGCGCGGTCGGGGAAATAGAAAGATGTTATTGCAGGAATGAAGTCTGAAAGTCTTACCGAAAGGTAAAAAAAACTATCCGGAGGATACAAGATTCGGACTGACTCCTGCCGGGATCAATATGGACAACTCGTGGCAGAGTCGTACTCTGTGCTGAGAATCTGGAAGGATCATTTCTGCAGACCCCTAAACGGCGATGACGGCCCAAGTCCCGCTGTTAGGCAGAATGTTCCACTCAATTTGGACGATGATAGACAAGCATTCCGTCCCCCACTTAGACGAGGTGAAGATAGCAATATCTAAGCTGATGTCGAACAAAGCTGCTGGAGCGAATGGACTGTCCGCAGAAATATTTAAAGCAGCTGGAGATGACCTAGTTGGGAGCATGCACCAGCTCATTTGTACGATATGGTCAGAGGAAAGCATGCCCGATGAGTGGAATCTCAGCGTCGTTTGCCCGGTTCACAAGAAAGGAGACCCCTTTGACTGCGCCAACTACAGAGGGATTAGTCTCTTCAACATCGCATTCAAGATTCTCTCTGCTGTATTGTGTGATCATCTGAAACCGTTTGTCTATGACCTGATAGGTCCCTATCAGTGTGGTTTCAGACCAGGGAAGTCCACAATTGACCAGATCTTCACATTACGGCAGATCCTGGAAAAGACTCAAGAAGTGCAAATCGACACTCACCACCTATTCGTCGATTTGAAGGTCGCATATGACAGTGTGCATAGAGATGAGCTATACAGTGCCATGTCTAGTTTAAACATTCCTACGAAACTCGTCAGATTGTGTAGGATGACGATATAGAACTCTCGCTTCTCCGTCAAGGTCGGTAACAAACTTACAAAGACCTTCAATGTCAACAGAGGCAAGGCGGCGCACTGCCATGTGATCTCTTAAATATCATCATCGAGAAGATCGTGTGTAACTCAGAAGTCAACACCAGAGGCACGATCTTCAAGAATTCAGTTAAATTTCTAGCTTACGCTGTTGACATTGACGTAATTGGAGGAACACAGCGAGCCGTCAATGAGGCGTTTGCTGGCATTGAAGCGGAAGCGGCTAAAATGGTTCTGGCGGTAAATAGGGGCAAAACTAAGTACATTCTGTCATCAAGGAAGGACACACAACATCGACGTCTCGGACAGAGTTCGTCAGTTCCAAAATCAGAATTACTATTGCCAACCGCTGTTTCCTTGGGCTCAAGAGGCAACCTCTCTCAAAGGACTGATCTCGCTTTATATAACAGCTTGATTGTCTCAATCATACTTTATGGCGCGGAAACCTGGACGGTACTAAATGCGGATGTGGAAGCCCTTAGTCTTTTCGAGAGAAAATCTTTGCATGCGATTTTTGGTAAAGCGACATGCGCCTGGTTAAGAGTCTACGGATATAACGCTTAGGATGGCTAGGCCATGTAGTGCGTATGAACACCGCTGCTCCGGCACGAAAAGTCTTCGAATCCGAGCCGTTGGGACAACACATTAGAGAACGACCTAGACTAAGGTGGCGCACACAATTGGAGAACGACCTCAACCAACTTGGTGTGCGCAACCAACTGGAGGCAGCTGGCGAAAGATTGTTCTGGTTGGAGAGGCATGTTGGTTGAGGCCCAGGTCCACCCGGGGGCAATAGCTCCACAAAAAGAAGAAGGGGCACAATACAAAAAAATGTAATAATTGTCAATAGTTTTTATTTACATAGCCATGTGAATTGGAGAGTCAATATGATACTGGTTAACGACCTACAATACTTACAAACTCATCCGCCTGATTTTTTAAATTTGAGTCCTTATCCTGAGGAAGAAATCACATTTCAACAAGATGGCGACCCAAAGCACACGGCCAAAATCGTGAAGAAATGGCTTTCTAAGCAAAATTTTAAGTTGATCCGATTAAGAATTTGTGGTCCATCGTAAAAAGACTGTTGGGACAGTATCCATCAAACCCAAACAACTTGGAAGAGCTTTGGCAGCGAGTAAAAAAAGAAATCATAGAGAAATTGATGGATAGTATGCCAAAACGTATCGAAAGTGTTTTATGAAATAAGGGCCTATGGACAAAATACTAAAAAAGCTCTATCGTAAAAAAGTGCAAAATTGAGTACATTATAATTATTTTTGTTTTATTGTTTTTTTCTTAGAATGTGTTGTTTTCTGTGTTGAACTATATGTTGTTTTGTTTAAAATTGGATAAGAAATACGATTTTTCTTTCATTTTCAATTTGAATTTTGATGTTTTATTGTTATGCCATTATAAGTGCCAAGAGTACAAACATGTACTCATTTTTGCACCCCACTGTATGTACATCCTTTTCTTTTCTTATATCTCGTTACGCCCCAATAAAGCAAAAGAGGTTTGGAACTCGATGCCTGTAATTGTTTCTAAAAAATCTTTAATTATAAGAAAAAAAAACTGTAGATAACAGCCCCAAAAAAATTCATTCGCGTTTTAGTGATCTTTGGGTAAACAAGTGTTAAGGGAATTAAGAAGAAATTCTATTCCGTAATTTTATTTTTTTGAGAGAGACAAAAGTTATAAAATGGGTAGAGGGCAAAATTAAATAGTGCAGAAATAAAGCTTATTAGAAAACTACACCAAGAAAATTTCAAAATTGCGTATTTTGCAGAAAAACTGGAAAGAAGCCAAAAAGTGATTTCAAATTTCCTCCTTTCTTGATTCTTTATTATTACGATTAAAGAAATGAGGAGTCACTATAGAGACGTCGGCAACATGGTGCAAGAACTGCTTTGGGCTGGAATAGGGTACAACGGAAAATCTGAAATAAAGTTCGTACCACAAAGAATGGAGAGTAAGAAGTATCTGAATTTGATTGCAGATGAACCAACACGATCAATTAATGAAATTACGAACTTGCTGTTTATTTTTCAGCTGCGGTGCACAGGGCAAAATATGTTAAAAAATATTTTTTAGATTAAACATTTTGTTGCTTTCGATTGGCCAGGACGATTGCCAGATATAAATACCATTGAAAACTAGTGGGGTCTTTTTGTCAGGGCTGTTTATGCTGAAAACCAACAATTCGAAAGTGTCAACCAGCTTAAACAAAGCATTGTAACAAATTGGCGTAAATTACCACAATAAAAAACATTAACAAATTGCTTAAATCTTAACCAAATAGAGTGGTAAAAATAATAAAAATAAAGTGGAGGAACTACTCATTATTAAGAATTAGAAAAAAAAAATTAATAGATACATAATAAATATATATAATATTTTTTTTACACTAAATGCTACAAATGTGCTATAACTTTTTTCGCACCAAAATTTGGTTTTTTTTAATTCTTCTGCATTGTATCACTTTAGTCCGAAAAAACTCTATACATGAATAAGAATTATTAAAATTGTTAAAAAAAAAATATATGTTTGTTTTATGTACAAAAATAAGCAAGACATTAAAGAGCAGATTATGCTATATTTTATTCGCACACTGTAGGATCCTGGGGACATAAAAAGCAGAAACCATTAAATATCATAAATAATTAAAGCAGATTCTGTTGGAATACGACTGGAGCAATGGGAAGATGCTTGTTTCGCATGTTACTGCAACTGTAAGATAATTATTAGAGAATAAATACACATATTTGACAAAAACAATCTCACAAAATATATATATATATATATATATATATATATATATAATACATATAATATATATATATATATATATATATAGAAAACGCTATAGAATTATATAAAATATGTATAGCAATAAAACGTAATGTAATATTAAACAAATACAAAAACATAAAATTTATAATGTTGAAAACGGAAGTTCGGTCCGATCGGTTTTCAAAAGATGTTACCCCTTGGAAATTTAAAGCTAATCTGAGAACCAAATACCTACTATATATAATATATATATTTATAATATATATATATATATATATATATATAGAAAACGCTATAGAATTATTTAAAATATGTACAGCAATAAAACGTAAAGTAATATTAAACAAATACAAATACATAAAATTTATAATGTTGAAAACGGAAGTTCGGTCCGGTCGGTTTTCAAAAGATGTTACCCCTTGGAAATTTAAAGCTAATCTGAGAACCAAATACCTACTTTATCGGTGAATGGCATTTGCAAGATATAATAGGTGTGTTCCAGTACTTTCTGTACCAAATTCGGAAGTCTGTCCTTTGTTAGGGATAGGGGGTAAATCTCTCTCAGAAAAAAAGCCAAGTACGGGAACGCATGTAAACCAAATGTGTAAAGTACGTGATTAAAAAAATGTCAAATTCACTTCTTCGATACAGGAAACAAGAACAACAAAATTTGAGACATATACACAGAGGTTATGGGTAAATGATCACTTATCTTTGTACGTACACCAATTTATTTGGCAGAAAACCAACAACCTTGTTTTAAAATGGGCAGGGTGGGGAAATATTTTACTTTATCGGGAGAGCACTCATTTGATGTAAGAACCATTTTTTCGGTATGCGGGAACGGACATTGTGTTGGTTTGTATTGTTTTGCACTGTTTTGTGTTGTTTGTTTTGGGTACGGGAACACACCCAATTAGTGTACATCAGCGTCTGTTTAAGACATTAAAGGATCTTTCCATAACCTCAAAAAGACAAAATACTATGCAAAGCCTGGTGAACCCGTTTATCACAATAATCTTTACAACTCAGTTGTCCCTTACGCTGTAAACCATATACACCCCCATAAATGAGTTGAAAAATATTTGTACCCAATCAACGGGAGTGGTTAATAGCATTACGAACCAATTAAAAGCAATTGAGTGGCGTTTAAGTCAAATACAACATTCCAACCATGGGGAAGTCGTTCACCTACGAATCATCTAACGAACAAGATTGGCAAGATGTGTCAGAATATTTCGAAGATTCCTTCTTTATAAATACAAAAAACACAACCGCTTTCTTTCGGTTTACAAAAATTAATCCACTTTATTTCAATTTTTAGTTGACATAAAGAAAAAAAACAGAAATTTAGTTGTTGAGGTTGTCTGGGTTCTGTTCAATAGGAGACAGTTCGGCCAAAAATCGCATTGGAGTCGTCCTCGGCTTTTCAGGGGCATATTCTTCACCTGCGCCTTCGCTTTCAATTAGTGGCCCCAGAATACACCAAGGCTTAATTTTATCACTACTCATCACGGTTGTGAATTTTCGCCATTTTGCTAAAGAATTACCCTCCTCCAAAATATAGCGATCATATCTTAGACCGTTTCACTATGAATGGTCCTTTGTATTGTGGTTCCAGCTTGTGAGACTCCCCACTTGGTTTCGGCACGGTCTCAACAAGTACTAACTGGACTTCGCGGTAAGCTGTAGGAGACTTATGCTTGTTGTCAAATCGAAGCTTCTACTTTTCCTTCTTTTTACGTATTTGTTCACGTTTTACAACTACACATTGAGTATCGTCGATTTCATGAACAAATTGTGTGGTAATGATGTCACTTGGCTTAAAGTCAAAAGAAAGCTCAGCTAGACACAATCGAGTCATAATGTTCCGCTGTGTATTTATAAAGCATTGGAGATGTCGCATCTCTAGGCCTAAATCAGAATCACCTTCGGACGTCAAGAAGGAATTGGAGAATCGTCTGGTCGATCTGTTCGATTTGTCCGTTCGCCCGAAGAGTACTCACTGCTGTATATATGATGAACGTTGTTGTTTTCTCAGAAATCCTCAAACTCTCTAGATGTAAGATCTGTTCCACGGTCGCTTATTAAAACATCTGGCAAACCAAAATAAGATGATCCATGCCGTCATGAAAATGCTTTAGCACTCGACAACGTACGCCTGATGGGACCACAAACTTAGTTTTCTTCATCATCAAATCCTTTTTGAATTTTTCTTCACCCTTTGCTATCCTCCCATAATTTCGATGAGTCTACAATCTTGACGTTGCAGACAATATATTCAAGCGTTTCAACTTTCAACATGTGCTGATGTGCATGTCTTGCTGAAGTAAAACACTGGTTTCCATTCCTTATCGTTGTCTGTTGATTGAAATAATATTTCTGCAATTTTGACGGAGCCCGCATCTGTGTGCACCACATGTTGCCTCTTAATGTCGAACACTTCCAACACAGGTTCGCAGCACAAAATTTCCCCTAACTTGTTAAACGCTATCACTTGGGGTGCCTCCCATCGAGAAGGAGAGTTTACTTTTGAGCAATGACGTCAGTGGTTTCGCGATTATGGAGAAGTGTTCAACAAATTTCCAGAAGAAACTTGCCAATCAAATGATTTTTCTCAGTTCATTAACATTTGTAGGCTGCGAAAACTTTGTGATCGCCATCGTCTTTCGCTCGCCTGGTTTTAGACTTATTCAAACGTAAAGTCATACCTGAAGTCCGATCAGATTGCAACCCCTTTCTCCGGTGAATTCGACGAGGTAATTATTTCATCCACGAAACTAAAAAACCTTCCCCTTCAGCGGCTTGACTAACTTCGTGATGGCCTCATGAAAGGAGTGAGCATTTACTAGCCCAAACGGCATACGATCAAATTTTTACTGTCCACTGTTTGCTATGAATGCCGTACACTTTCTACTTTTCGCTTCAATGGGTATTTGATATTACCCAGACATGAAGTCCACATCAGTGAAAAATCTAGAATGTCGTCTATGGTCGGCATCGGGTACGGTATCTTCACAGTAACTAACGTGTTGATTACGTTCACGTGCAAGTTATTACGAGTGTGATGGTTCCGGTCGATGATTCCAAATGACATGCTTCTTTCCTTACAACTAGTTGAAGACTGTTATCGTTCATCATGATCCCCAGGTGAAGGTAAGAGCAATTGGTGGTGTTTTTCAGAGAGTGTATACGGTCAACAAGACTCGTAGTCCGAATCACGACCTGGAAAACAGAGCCGATGATGGAAACAACTCCATCCTTATTTCAAAAGATTAACTCCAAGGTATTCTCAACTTACTAAAAAAGAAGTAGTCAGTGGGAATCGATGGGATACTAAATATTGTTCTGCGCCATCTGCCCTTTGAGGCGGTGGATGTATACACAACTCTGTCCAACAATGCTCTGAGTAATGCATATTACCCGACGCATTAGAAAAAAGCTGTGGTACAGAATATCCCAAAACGGGACAAAGACACCTCCATCCCGACGAATCTTCGGTGTATAAGTCTACTTCCTTACATAAGCAAGGAATTTGAAAAGATAGTCATTAAAGCTCTGAAAGAATGGGTTGAGGAAATGCAAATAATACCGGAAAACCAGTTTGGCTACAAGGCGGAGCACGACATCATTCACCGCGTCAAAATTGGTTTACGACATCCAGTGGAATATAAACAAAACACAGTGCGCAGAAGCCTACCTGTTTGATATGGAAAAGGCATTTGACACCGTATGGTTAGGTCTCTTCCTCAAGTTGGCAAGATTCGGCATCCATAAAACATCGGTATATATGACCTACGACATGGTAACAGGTAGAAAGTTCGTTGTGAAATGTGGATACGAAATTTCCACAACTGTTTTCTTTATAAAAATGGGTTGCAACAAGGGGCGGTGGGTTCGCCGATCTGGTTCACTATTTTCACTTCCGATCTTATGGGTTCACTGCCTATCATAATAGTGTTTGTCGATGACCTAACACAAATCAGGCTCGAAGGTAGAAGAAATAAACGTTTTATTGCAGAGTGACTTCGATGCCAACGATTTGCGACTACTGGAAGCTGAAAATCAACTATCAGAAGTGTGAGACTATTCTTTTCAGAACCCCGTTGTTCAGAGCCTCAAGGGACACGAAAAGGAACTGGCGCAAGTTCGGCATAGTTGATCCACTAGAAAGGCCATTGGCTGTGAGAAGTGTAGTAAAATGTCTGGGCATCTGGTTGGACCAGTATCCATGTAGATACAGCTCTGACCAGGGCTAAGAATGCCTTCGCTACGTCAAGAGGGCCGTTCTATAGCAGTGAACTTGACACCTATTGACACCTACCTAATCTGCTACATGGCCGTTACCCTTTGCCTCTTTTCGATTATATCGAACACCAGAATCCCAGTAAAAGAAATTCTACCCCAAGAATAGATAATTTTATATTAAGTTGATTCGGAGTCACACTGCTCGAGGCATGACTTCAACTAACAGCTTGATGTTTGGGGCTTACTACCTTTATGACATGTGCCATAAACGGGTACGTCTTAATGGCTTCATTTCACCCGAAGCTCTCTTCTGCTTGGACACAAGATTGGGACGGCTGCCCTATCATCTTCCATGTCGTACGCCGAATAGTAGATAAGCGACTTCAATACGAGCTGGACGTCGCTAGCAGCCACGTGAAACTACTGCGGTTCAGTATAGCGATTTCTGTTCGCGACAGAGCAGTCTCTGTAAAAGAGCAGCTTTTTTACTGGTGGTTACACCAGAATCAGCTTTCGATGCCGCTAACTTCTTCAAGCAAAAGACAGGATAGTTGATTCACTGGGTCAACACACATAGATTAAAGTTGTATTTTACAAAAACAAACGAATAAACAAAACAACAAAAAAAAAAACAAAAACCAAAAAAAAACGTAAAAAATAAAATTACAAAAAAAGTTCCACCACGGCGTATTAGTTGCATATGTTAATCATATAAATAACACATACGCCATGGTGGATGCGACCGTATAGTTTTACGGGCATAGTCTTGCTTAATATAAATAGTTTAGTAGAGTTAAGTTTTGGGCTCATTTTATTGTATATAGTTACAAGTTTAGGTTTAGTTAGGTTACATAGTTAAGTAAGTTAGGTTAAGAATAAGAACAAAGCAGACATCCAGTTTTAATAATTTTCTTGGCGGAAATTAAAAAAAATGTACCAAATTGAAATATATAAGAAGCCGAAAGGCACAAAGCAAAAAGCCTAGATTAGCTTAGAGTACTCGTGAAGAGTCAGTAAGCTAGAATTAAGAGCAGTACATTATATAAGTAAGCTAGATTTAAGTATTTTTGTGTAGCAGGTAAGAAAATGGATTAATAAAAAAAAACTACTGTTATCTGTCCATGTGCCGCCACCAAATCCAGTCAGTTTGGACACGTCGCAAGGGTTGATCAATTCAATATCATTTGTAACACGTAGTTCGATTACAGATTGTTACCTTTTTTTTCACACGAAGATACTCCGGGAAAGAGGGGGGTTTTGCCGACCAGCTGGGAGAAAGGTCGCGGGATAATTTTGGGCGCCACGCGATTACCCCCTTCCCTTCTTACTGTTTTCCGGACCTAAAATCGCGACTACATCCGTTCACGGAGACCTTACCAGACGAAGAATACAATACGCGTTCACAATACTTCATTTATTAGCCAACTTAGTCCAATTTAACAACATCTTATATCTAGGAGACTCTATATAATTCAAAATGTCACTTAACCTACCCTATGCTAAATCGACTCCTGATTTACTCCCCATTTGTAGCAAGACAAAAAAAACTGATAGCAATAAAAAAAATAATAATGAAAAAAAAGTAAAAAAACAAACGAATACGACTCGAAGATGATCCCCGTCCGGTACTTGACGTCCGGTACTACCCCCGTTCTTAATCTCAACCTTGCAACAGACCGGTTACTCAAGCAATTCGGCTACGACCCCGCTTACACAATCTGAGTCCAACACGACACTAATGGAAACTCTCTAATCCTTTTTCACGGATATTGGATTTTGATGTTCTTAACACTATATTTTAACACCTGAGATACGTGGTGCTCGTTGCTCGATACGGGTGTTCGTCTACGTCTTTCCGGGTCTTCTGTCCTTTTGGTTCAATGTTCAACCAACCACCAAGCTTTAGGGATATACGCTCCAACAAAAAAAAAAAAACCTCAATCCACGGAATCAACCTGTTGGTGGTTTGGTCTTAGGGACAGCACTTCCTCTCTATGTGCACTAATGTTTATGTTTATATTCACTGTCTTACTGTTTCACTTTCTTATTTTTTTATTCACTTTTCTCGACAACCACTCACTCCTACTGCTTGTCTTCCTTTGTTCTGTTTCTTGTGTCGACAACAGAAAGACCCCTGACTAGGTATTGGCAAGACTCGCTTTCCCCGTTGGCCTCACTGAGAAGCAGTTACTGGTTTTATATCACTCAACCAACCATCTGGCCCCACAACTAAGACATGTTCCCAGGGACACAATTTCACAAAAAAAAAAGGAAAAGTCTTTTCCCGAATTCCATTTGGGGGCTGAACCCATAACCGCCGAGTCGACGGGCGATCTCCATCCACCTGAGTCACTCCCTCACTCGGAAAATTCTTTGTGTCAAGGAGCCTCTTCCTATGGTCGCGACTCCTGACACTCATAAGGCATTACCTAATTGTAGGCGAAAACCTTTACTAAGGAAAATTCATAATATTTCCCCCTTCCTTTTGAAAGGTTTTCGCCGCTAAAATAAATCCTTTCTGCCGTGGTACGTTTTAAGGTCCTAAGCGTGCCAAGTTCCGACCGCCTTGCCATTTAGGTCGCGAAGTTCATATGCCCAGGGGGAAACCCTCTTACGAACTTCGAATGGTCCCACGTTCTTTGGGGCGAGTTTGGTGTTAAAGTACTTCGTTGCATCAGAGAGCACAAAGTTTTTCCTGAGTGCCAGATCTTTCGGTAAGAAATTCATGTCTTTGCGTCTAAGGTTATACTGCCCTGAAGACTTTTTCGCCGCACGCTTTATCTATAAAACCTTCACTCGGAACCGGTAGTTTCCTCCATTTGTTTGCATTTCCCTCCCGAACATCACGAAGTATGGGTTGGTTTTAAGTACCTCATGGGTGGAGGTACGAATAGCGCAAGCAACCTTGAGGAGGAGTATGTCCTAAATACGGTGGTTATTGGAGATGTAGGCTCGGAGCTTTGTTTTGACCGTCTGATTAAACCGTTCCGCAGGGTTTGCCTGCGGGTGGTAAAAGGCCGTATAGCTTATAGTCACGCCATAGATATTGCTCAGGTCGGTCAATTCCTTGCTCTTAAACTGTACCCCGTTATCGCAAATTAACCACTTCGGAACCCCAAAAACCAAAAAGACCTGCTCCTCCAATATTATCCTGACCGACTTCGCTGTCGCTACCTCACAGGAGAGAAAAGGCAAAATTTGGAAAAATAGTCGACCACAGTGAGAATATAGCAATATTCCCTCGTAGAACGGGGTAATGGTCCAATGAAGTCTATGCAATACATTTCGAACGGCCTAGTGACATAACTACTGGACGCCATTAAACCTGCCGGCTTCCGCAGATCTGGTTTCACTTCTTGACAGACCGGACACCCTTGAACATATTTGACCACACTGGACTTCATTTGCGGCCAATTGTACTTAATTCCTATGCGAATCCTTTTTATGAAGAGCTGCCACGTAGCCTGCGCGTTATGAAGTCCGAAGGGCATTCTGCGAAAGTGGAAAAGCCCTTTGCCTGGAATGGTAAACGCCGTGTACGCCTTCGAATCTTCCGCCATAGGAATCTGCCAGTAGGCCGATTCGATATCCAAGGAGGACAAGCAGGCGTTCCTTAGCATATCTAGGGTTGCAGACACGTAGGGTATTGGATACGCATCCCGTCCGGTGACTTGATTAAGCTTTCTAAAGTCCACACAGCAACGATAACGACCATTCTTTTTCTTGTTTAATAAGATGGGTGATGACTGCTTCTGTACAATGGGGGAAACAGGATAATAACATTGCTTTATCGGCTCCACTCTGGTCTTAATGGCGTGTTCCACCAGCGAGGTACAACTAAGTTCATCACCCATTTTATCCAAAACCCCATCAACTAGCGCATTAAGCTGCTGTCCTTGCACTTTTGAGAGAGAACCGTCTCCTTTTATTTCGCACAACTCTTCCGAAAAATTCCTTACCCTCTTCTTTAGGTCTGGGACAATAGAGAAGTCCTCCCAGAAATCCGTCCCCAAAATTAATTCGTGCGACAAGGCTGGTATTACGAGGATCTCCATCACCCTAACAACGTCCTCAACCTTTACTGGTACATAAATTACTCCCAGTACAATTACAACGTCCCCACTAGCAACCGTAACCTTCCCTACATCAGACCTGGACAATTTACAACCTAATAATTTCAGCGATTCCCACCCTTTCCTACCCAGAATCGTCCTAGACGCTCCGGAGTTTAATAGTCCCAGTAATCGCGTCCCATAGATCTCCACATAAAGATACGGTCTCTTATCGTTCCCAGTCTCCCCCAAAACAAAATCCAACCCTATGTTACAACTCCCTGTTTTCCTTAATGTGCGGTGCGGTGTGCGGTGTTTGCGGTGCTTTGTTTTTTCAGCAACTCAAAGGCCCGCCTGCCCTTGAGCCACAGCCTGGTTTCCCGAAGTGGATGGCATACTTCTTCCGCGTTGGAGCCTAGTGGGGTCTCTCTCTCACCGCTAGCTCGTATGTCAACTCTTCCCTATTGAGTCTATTTATGTCCATTATTCTTATTCTAATACTTATACACTATGTTATTAAAATATGTTAATATGTTAATATTACTCTAACCGTTTCTCATACAGGTTTTTTTCTTGACAAAAAAAAAATGAAATCAATAAAATCGCGTACTGATGGTAACGATGGCGTTCTGTTGAATTACGTTAATTTATTTGTCCTTTACAGGCCCCACGTTGAGCGCCAAAATGTTACCTTTTTTTCACACGAAGATATTCCGGGAAAGAGGGGGGGGGTTGCCGACCAGCTGGGGGAAAGGTCGCGGGATAATTTTGAGCGCCACGCGATTACCCTCTTCCCTTCTAACTGTTTTCCGGACATAAAATCGCAACTATATCCGTTCATGGAGACCTTACCAGACGAAGAATACAATACGCGCTCACAATACTAAATTTATTAGCTAACTTAATCCAATTTAACAACATCTTATATCTTCTTCTTCTTCTTCTTGTGGCGCTACAGTCCGGGGTGGACTTGGGCCTCAACCAACATGCCTCTCCAGCCAGCGCGATCTTTCGCCAGCTGTCTCCAGTTGCGCACTCCAAGTTGGTTGAGGTCCTTCTCCACTTGTGTGCGCCACTTTAGTCTAGGTCAACCTCTGTTGCGTTGTCCCAATGGCTCGGATTCAAAGACTTTTAGGGCCGGAGCAGTGGTGTCCATACGCTCTACATGGCCTAGCCATCTTAAGCGTTGTATCCGTAGACGATTGACCAGGCGCATGTCGCTGTACAGCCTATAGAGTTCGTCATTAAATCTTCTCCTCCAGATGCCATCAACGCAAACAGGACCAAAAATCGCACGCAAAACTTTTCTCTCGAAAAGACTAAGGGCTTCCTCATTCGCCTTTGCTACCGTCCAAGATTCTGCGCCATATAGTTGGACGGGGATGATCAAGCTGTTATATAAAGCGAGCTTAGTCCTTCGAGAGGGGGCTTGAGCCCAAAGAAACAGCGATTGGCAAGAGTGATTCTGCGTTTGATTTCGGTACTGATGTTGTTGTCCCTGTTTACCGCGGAGCCGAGGTAGATGAAGTCCTTAACTACTTCGAAGTTTCTGCTGCCTAGTGTGACGCTCCGTCCGAGACGTCGATGTTGTGTGTCCTTCCTTGATGACAGCATGTACTTCGTTTTGCCCTCATTTACCACTAGACCCATTTTAGCCGCTTCCGCTTCAATGCCAGCAAACGCCTCATTGACGGCTCGCTGTGTTCGTCCAATCACGTCAATGTCATCAGAGTAAGCTAGCGATTGAACGGACTTCTGGAAGATCGTGCCTCTGGTGTTGACTTGTGAGTTACACACGATCTTCTCGAGGATGATGTTAAAGAAGTCACATGACAGTGCGTCGCCTTGTCTAAAACCTTTTTTGACATTGAAGGTCTGACGAGTTTGGTAGGAATGCCAAAACTAGACATGGCACTGTATAGCTCGTCTCTATGCACACTGTCATATGCAGAATTGAAATCGACGAATAGGTGGTGAGTGTCAATTTGCATTTCTTGGGTCTTTTCCAGGATCTGCCGTAATGTGAAGATCAGGTCTATTGTGGACTTCCCTGGCCTGAAACCACACTGATAGGGACCTATCAGGTCATGGACAAATGGTTTCAGACGCTCACACAATACGGCAGAGAGGATCTTGTATGCGATGTTTAGGAGACTTATCCCTCTGTAGTTGGCGCAGTCAAAGGGGTCTCCTTTCTTGTGGACCGGGCAAACGGCGCTGAGATTCCACTCATCGGGCATGCTTTCCTCCGACCATATCTTACAGATGCCCAACCAGGACATCTCCAGCTGCTTTGAATAGTTCTGCGGACAGTCCGTCCGCTCCAGCAGCTTTGTTCGACTTTAGCTTCGATATTGCTATCTTCACCTCGTCTAAGTCGGGGGGACGGAATGCTTGTCTATCATCGTCCAAATTGAGTGGAACATTCTGCCTAACAGCGGGATTTGGGTCGTCATCGCCGTTTAGGAGTCGGCAGAAATGAACCTTCCAGATTCTCAGCACAGACTGCGACTCTATTACTAGTTGTCCATTTTCGTCCCGGCAGGCTTTGGTCCGAACATTGTATCCTCCGGATAGCTATTTTACCTTTCGGTACAACTTTCGGACTTCATTCCTGCGAAAACACCTTTCCATTTCCTCGACCGCGCGCTTCTCATTTTCCTTCTTCTTCCTTCTGAGAAGCCGGTGCTCTTCCCTTCTTCTCTGTTCGTAGAGTTCACGAACAGCCCGCGTTGTTCGATGCAGCGTGGCCTTATAGGCGTCTTGTTTAGCTGCGTGCGCTTGCCTGCACTCGTCGTCAAACCATTGGTTCCTTCTGGGTGGTGACGTGAAACCCAGCACATCAGTGGCAGCATCTTTGATGGCTTCTTGAAAACGTTTCCATTCTTCTTCTATGCTTAGTGCAGGAAGCGTCGAACTCTGACCGAGTTTCCGGGAGACTCGGGCGGCAAAGTTCCCAGCAATCAGCTGCGATTGTAGCTTTTCGACGTCAAACCGTTTTGGCCTTTCTCGACTCCGTTGCTCTCTCGATATCCGGGTTCTTAACTTGGCTACAACAAGGTGATGATCCGATTCAATGTTTGCACCTCGGAAGATTCGGACATCGAGAATACTGGAGGAGTGTCTGACGTCGATCGCAACGTGATCAATCTGGTTGACGGTTGATTGATCAGGAGATCGCCAGGTTCCTTTGTGAATGTCCAGGTGTGGGAACCGCGTGCTAGCCACAGAGAGGTTTCGCCCCGAGGCGAAGTCCAACAGCCTGAGTCCGTTTCCGGATGTGTTGTCGTGCAGGCTGTGTTTACCGATGACTCCAGCAAAGATGTCCTCCTTTCCCAGCTGAGCACTGAAAACTTCTAGAACGATCTTGGTGTCATAGCTTTGGCTTCGATCGTATGTTCTTTCTAGGAGATCATAGAAGTCATCCTTGATGTTGTCATCCTTCTCCTCTGTCGGGGCGTGAGCGCATATTAGGCTGATGTTCCCGAATTTAGCCTTGATGCGGATTGTCATGAGGCGTTCGCTGACTGGGTTGTAGCTCAAGGCTTTTTGCCTAAGTCTGCCTCGAACAACAAATCCGCATCCGAATAAGCGCTGACTTCTCTCTCTATAGCAATTGCTGTAGTAGATATCGCAGTTCTTCATCGCTTTTATGACAGACCCATCCCATCGCACTTCCTGGATGGCGGTTATGTCAGCTTTGTACCTGTCAAGGGCCTCTGCAAGTTGTTCGGCTACACGTGACCTGTTAAGGGACCTCACATTCCACATGCAGAACCCAAAATCTTTGTCCTTTAAACGTTTGCTGGTGTCGTTAACAGTTAATCCGTCCCTATCCGAGGCATATCGGGTTTTCTGAACTATATTACTTTTACGTGGTGAGGAAGTTACCCTCACGCACAACCCATTATTTAAATCTTCGGGCAGAGGAGGTCGCTGCATACATTAGTTCACCATACAACGGGTGTTGTGATGGCTATCCAGGGGGCGCCGCGTGGATGCTGTATGTCAACTTGACCTGTGCACTAACGAGGATTGTCTTGGCAGCTCGCCATGTTGAGCGCAATCAACGAAGTTACCTCGCGTGCATAGGCCCATGCCCCCCATCTTATCTTATATCTAGGAGACTTTATATAGTTCAAAATGTCACTTAACCTACCCTATGCTAAATCGACTCCTGATTTACTCCGTATTTGTATAAAGACAAAAAAAAAATGATAATAATAAGAAAAATAATAATAAAAATAAAGTAAAAAAAACGAATGCGACTCGAAGATGATCCCCGTCCGGTACTTGAACCCTCCGTTCTTAATCTCAACCTCGCGCCAGACCGGTTACTCAATCAATTCAGCTACGACCCCGCTTACGCAATCTGAGTCCAACACGACACTTATGGAAACTCTCTAATCCTTTTTTACATTTTAACATCTGAGATACCTGGTAGCTGTGTTGCTCGATGCAGGTGGTCGTCTACGCCTTTCCGGGTCTTCCGTCCTTTTGGTTCAATGTTCAACCAACCGCAAATGAAATCGGGCCAACAAGAAAAATAAACCTCAATCCACGGAATCAACCGCACAGCACTTCCTCTCTATGTACACTAATGTCTATGTCTATATTCACTGTCTTACTGTTTCACTTTCTTAATTTTTTATTCACTTTTCTCGACAACCACTCACTCCTACTGCTTGTCTTCCTTTGTTCTGTTTCCTGTGTCGACAAGAGAAAGACCCCTGACTGGGTATTGGCGAGACTCGCTTTCCCCGTTGGCCTCACTGAGAAGCAGTTACTGGTTTCATATCACTCAACCAACCATCTGGCCCCACAACTAAGACATGTTCGAAGGGACACAATTTCACAAAAAAAAAAGGAAAAGTCTTTTCCCGAATCCCATATGGGGGTTGAACCCATAACCGCCGATTCGACGGGCGATCTCCATCCACCTGAGCCACCCCCTCACTCGGAAAATTCTTTGTGTCAAGGAGCCTCTTCCTATGGCCGCGACTCCTGACACTCGTAAGACATTACCTACTTGTAGGCGAAAACCTTTACTAAGGAAAATTCATAATATTTCCCCCATTCCTTTCGAAAGGTTTTCGCCTCTAAAATAAATCCTTTTAAGGTCCTTAGCGTGCCAAGTTCCGACCGCCTTGCCATTTAGGTCGCGAAGTTAATATGCCCAGGGGGAAACCCTTTTATGAACTTCGAATGGTCCCACGTTCTTTGGGGCGAGTTTGGCGTTAAAGTACTTCGATGCATCAGAGAGCGCAAAGTTTTTCCTGATTACCAGATCTTTCGGTAAGAAATTCACGTCTTTGCGTCTAAGGTTATACTGCCCTGAAGACTTTTTCGCCGCACTCAAAATACGATCCCTAACCTCCTTGGATATTTCTCCTCCTTACCGCTGAAACCGAACTGGGTTTCGGACATTCCACCATGCTCCTTACCTTATCGGGATTCACTAGCAGCCCTTTTTCATTGACTACGTACCCTAAGTACTTAAGTCCCAACTTGCAAAATTCGCATTTATCTTTGGTAAGTACTAACCCTGCCTTTTGAATACGGTCTAATATTTCTTCCAATATCGCTAAAGGACTCGGTCACTATGATTACGTCGTCTAGGTACACAAATACGTATGGTTCCAGGTCGGCTCCCATAACCTTTTTTATGAAGCGCTGCCACGTAGCCTGCGCGTTATGAAGTCCGAAGGGCATTCTGCGAAAGTGGAAAAGCCCTTTGCCTGGAATGGTAAACGCAGTGTACGCCTTCGAATCTTCCGCCATAGGAATCTGCCAGTAGGCCGATTTGATATCCAAGGAGGACAAGCAAGCGTTCCTTAGCATATCTAGGGTTGCAGACACGTAGGGTATTGGATACGCATCCCGTCCGGTGACTTGATTAAGCTTTCTAAAGTCCACACAGCAACGATGACGACCATTCTTTTTCTTGACTAATAAGATGGATGATGACCAAGGGGTATCTGACGGTTCGATTACTCCTGCTTTTAGCATTTCGTCAACCTCCTCATTAATCTGCTTCTGTACAATGGGGGAAACAGGATAATAGCATTGCTTTATCGGCTCCACTCTGGTCTTAATGGCATGTTCCACCAGCGTGGTACAACTAAGTTCATCACCCATTTTATTCAAAACCCTATCAACTAGCGCATTAAGCTGCTGTCTTTGCACTTTTGAGAGAGAACCGTCTCCTTTTATTTCGCACAACTCTTCCGAAAACTTCCTTACCCTCTTCTTTAGGTCTGGGACAATAGAGAAGTCCTCCCAGAAATCCGTCCCCAAAATTAATTCGTGCGACAAGGCTGGTATTACGAGGATCTCCATCACCCTAACAACGTCCTCAACCTTTACTGGTACATAGATTACTCCCAGTACATTTACCCCGTTTCCATTAGCAACCGTAACCTTCCCTACATCAGACCTGGACAATTTACAACCTAATAATTTCAGCGATTCCCACCCTTTCCTACCCAGAATCGTCCTAGACGCTCCGGAGTCTAATAGTCCCACAAATCTCCACATAAAGATACGGTCTCTTATCGTTCCCAGTCTCCGCCAAAACAAAATCCAACCCTATGTTACAACTCCCTGTTTTCCTTAATGTTATTAGTGCGGTGTTTTTTCGGCAACTCAAAGGCCCGCCTGCCCTTGAGCCACAGCCTGGTTTCCCGAAGTGGATGGCATACTAGACGCACAGTGTGAGCAACGACTCCTTATGAAGCCAAAAGCCTTGCAACCACAGCATCTCACCGGTTCGGGACAACGAGCGGCTACGTGGCCAGGCTTCTTGCAGCGAAAGCAAGAAAATGTCCCTGCAGTGCCTTGGGAGAGAGGTGTGATTGCCTGTACTTCTCCTCTGCCCGTAACATCTAGATAAGCTAAGTCGGGCTCGAGTAGAGTTTCCCTACGTTTTGACGGTGGTGGCACGTATCCTTCGACTAGATACCTTGTAGCTTCGAGGCGATGACCAACATCGACCAGTTGTTGCAGCGAAGAAATTTCCACCAAAGCCATCTGCGTCTGATAAAATGGCGAAGGGTTGCGACGAATCCACTTTAATATAACACCATTGGAATACGCCTCACGCTAACATAGATTCCAATGGGCTCGGCTTGGCCTTGAGTTCGACGCCTTATCTCCTCAAACAACCTGTCGTCATACGCCGGAGGTAGAAGCTCCGTTCGTAGCTTGGAAACTAAACTCCTCGAGTCATCAACGCTCGACTTATTGGCCCTGAACCACACCGCAGTTCTTCCCTCAAACAAGTCGAATGCGGATTAAAAAAGCTCTTCCTTCGAGAAACCCTTAGCTTCCCTCAAGTCCTCGACCTCTTCCAAAAAGCAGCTAAGCGATTGTTCACCATCCCCACTAAACTTAACGGCCCATTTATATACCGGTACCCGCTTGACAGATAACGGCAACGGCGATGATCGTGCTAAAGGCGGAGAGAAGCTTAGCCCACCTTCCTGGGGACACTGTAATACCCGCCTTAACGTCTAAGTTTGATAGGAGGCCTACCGCCTGGTGTCTAGTGTCAGCCACAAACGCTTTTGCCTCACCACCCTCAGCCACAACTTTTCCCAAATGCTAAGGACCCACTCTCACTTCGCGGAAATCTTCTTATAATCCCCCGAATGTTCCGTTCCGCTTAAATCTCCTGTAAGCTTTAAGGTTTCTTCTAGCTTCCATAAAATTGCGGCTTTATCTTCTTCAAAGGAAAATGGGTATTCGGATAGGATAAAACTACTATCTCTACGTAATGCTGTACGCAACATCTTCCGCATTTCTTCCGCGTTGGAGCCCACTAGACCTCTCACCGCTAACTCGTATGTCAGCTCTTCCCTATTGAGCCTACTTATGTCCATTATTCTTATTCCAATACTAATACTCTATGTTATTAAAATATGTTAATATTACTCTAACGGTTTCTCATACACGGTGGATTGAGGTTTTTTTTCTTGACTATAGATATTACACCACGACTTCGAAACACAAAACAAAAAAAAATTAAAGCAATAAAATCGCGTACTGATGGTAACGATGGCGTTCTGTTGAATTACGTTAATTTATTTTTCCTTTACAGGCCCCACGTTGAGCGCCAAAATGTTACCTTTTTTTCACACGAAGATAGTCCGGGAAAGAGGGGGGGGGGGTTGCCGACCAGCTGGGAGAAAGGTCGCGGGATAATTTTGGGCGCCACGCGATTACCCTCTTCCCTTCTTACTGTTTTCCGGACCTAAAATCGCGACTAGATCCGTTCACGGAGATCTTTCCAGACGACGAATACAATACGCGTTCACATTACTTCATTTATTAGCTAACTTAATCCAATTTAACAACGTCTTATATCTAGGGGACTCTATATAATTCAAAATGTCACTTAACCTACCCTATGCTAAATCGACTCCTGATTTACTCCCCATTTGTAGCAAGACAAAAAAAACTGATAATAATAAAACAAATAATAATAAAAATAAAGTAAAAAAAAAGACGAATGCGACTCGAAGATGATCCCCGTCCGGTACTTGAACCCTCCGTTCAACCTCGCGCCAGACCGGTTACTCAATCAATTCAGCTACGACCCCGCTTAGGCAATTTGAGTCCAACACGACACTAATGGAAACAATCTAATCCTTTTTCACGGATATTTGATTTTTATGTTCTTAACACTATATTTTAACATCTGAGATACCTGGTAGCTGTGTTGCTCGATGCAGGTGGTCGTCTACGCCTTTCCTCTTTTCTTCTGTCCTCTTTGGTTCAATGTTCAACCACCCGCAAATGAAATCGGGCCAACAAGAAAAATAAATCTCAATCCACGGAAACAACCTGTTAGTGGTTTGGTCTTAGGGACAGCATTTCCTCTCTATGTACACTAATGTTTATGTCTATATTCACCATCTTACTGTTTCACTTTCTTAAATTTTTTATTCACTTTTCTCGACAAGCACTCACTCCTACTGCTTGTCTTCCTTTGTTCTGTTTCCTGTGTCGACAAGAGAAAGACCCCTGACTGGGTATTGGCGAGACTCGCTTTCCCCGTTGGCCTCACTGAGAAGCAGTTACTGGTTTCATATCACTCAACCAACCATCTGGCCCCACAACTAAGACATGTTCGAAGGGACACAATTTCACAAAAAAAAAAGGAAAAGTCTTTTCCCGAATCCCATATGGGGGGTTGAACCCATAACCGCCGATTCAACTGACGATCTCCATCCACCTAAGCCACCCCATCAAGCGGAAAATTCTTTGTGTCAAGGAGCCTCTTCCTATGATCGCGACTCCTAACACTCGTAAGACATTACCTACTTGTAGGCGAAAACCTTTACTAAGGAAAATTCATAATATTTCCCCCTTCCTTTCGAAAGGTTTTCGCCTCTAAAATAAATCCTTTTAAGGTCCTTAGCGTGCCAAGTTCCGACCGCCTTGCCATTTAGGTCGCGAAGTTAATATGCCCAGGGGGAAACCCTTTTATGAACTTCGAATGGTCCCACGTTCTTTGGGGCGAGTTTGGCGTTAAAGTACTTCGATGCATCAGAGAGCGCAAAGTTTTTCCTGATTACCAGATCTTTCGGTAAGAAATTCACGTCTTTGCGTCTAAGGTTATACTGCCCTGAAGACTTTTTCGTCGCACTCAAAATGCGATCCCTAACCTCCTTGGATATTTCTTCTAGCGTCCTGACTTTATTCTGAGAATTACTCGTCCTGTCTACTATAAAATCTTCACTCGGAACCGGTGGCTTCCCTCCATTTGTTTGCATTTCCCTCCCGAACATCACGAAGTACGGGTTGGTTTTAAGTACATCATGGGTGGAGGTACGAATAGCGCAAGCAACCTTGAGGAGGAGTATATCCCAGGTACGGTGGTTATCGGAGATGTAGGCCCGGAGCTTTGTTTTGACCGTCTGATTAAACCGTTCCGCAGGGTTTGCCTGCGGGTGATAAAAGGCCGTATAGCTTACAGTCACGCCATAGATATTACTCAGGTCGGTCAATTCCTTGCTCTTAAACTGTACCACGTTATCGCAAACTAACCACTGCAGAACCCCAAAAACCAAAAATACCTGCTTCTCCAATATTATCCTGACCGACTTCACTGTCGCTGACCTCACAGGAGAGAAAAGGCAAAATTTGGAAAAATAGTCGACCACAGTGAGAATATAGCAATATTCCCTCGTAGAACGGGGTAATGGTCCAATAAAGTCTATGCACAACATTTCCCACGGCCTAGTGACATTACTACTGGGCGTCATTAAACCTGCCGGCTTCCGCAGATCCGGTTTCACTTCTTGACAGACCGGACACTCTTGAACATATTTGACCACACTGGACTTCATTTGAGGCCAATAGTACTTAATTCCTATGCGAGCCAGAGTCTTTTGTACGCCCCCGTGGCCACTGAAGATATCGTCATGGTATTGCTTCAAAATCTCCAACCGTTCCTCCTCGGGCACCACTTGTTTCCATTGTTCATTCTCCGTGGCCAACTGTGGATACTTTGCTGCCACTTGTTTCAAGAGCATGCCTTAACTAATCCCCCAGTTGGGATACTTCTTGCCCTTCTCGCTAACAAGTTCCTTCATCTTGGAGTACCATTTATCTTTCACCCTATCACCAGTTCTGGCTATGTTTTTCTTCGCCCTTGACAAGGCCTCCTGGACTAGGTGCTCCTTCCCCTTCCGGTGTAAAATTGTAAAGTCGTACTGTTGCAACCTTACAGCCCACCGACCAAGTCTACCCTGAGTGTCTTTCAAACTGTTCAGCCACAATAACGAGTGGTGATCTGTGATCACTGTGAAACGACTTCCCTTTAAGGCCATATGGGCCATATGGCCCATAGAATAGCTAGACATTCCCGCTCCGTCACCGAAAAGTTCCGCTCTGATTTAGTTAGAGTCCGGCTTAAGTAACTAATTACCTTTTCCCCTTCCCCTGGGTACTCTTGAGTAAAGACTGCACCGATGCCATATCCCGATGCATCAGTATGGACAATGAACGGTAGTTCGAAATCTGGACACGTGACGATGGGCGCTCGTAGTAGCTTTTCTTTCAATAACCAAAAGAACTCATCACACTCTTGGGTCCATCGAAACTTCCGGTGGTTCTTCAAAAGTTCCGTGATAGGAGCTATTAAGTCGGAAAAGTTCTCGACAAACCGTCGGTATCAAGACACCATTCCCACGAACCTCCTTACCGCTGAAACCGAACTGGGTTTCGGACATTCCACCATGCTCCTTACCTTATCGGGATCCACTAGCAGCCCTTTTTCATTGACTACGTACCCTAAGTATTTAAGTCCCAACTTGCAAAATTCGCATTTATCTTTGGTAAGTACTAACCCTGCCTTTTGAATACGGTCTAATATTTCTTCCAATATCGCTAAAGGACTCGGTCACTATGATTACGTCGTCTAGGTACACAAATACGTATGGTTCCAGGTCGGCTCCCATAACCTTTTTTATGAAGCGCTGCCACGTAGCCTGCGCGTTATGAAGTCCGAAGGGCATTCTGCGAAAGTGGAAAAGCCCTTTGCCTGGAATGGTAAACGCAGTGTACGCCTTCGAATCTTCCGCCATAGGAATCTGCCAGTAGGCCGATTTGATATCCAAGGAGGACAAGCAAGCGTTCCTTAGCATATCTAGGGTTGCAGACACGTAGGGTATTGGATACGCATCCCGTCCGGTGACTTGATTAAGCTTTCTAAAGTCCACACAGCAACGATAACGACCATTCTTTTTCTTGACTAATAAGATGGATGATGACCAAGGGGTATCTGACGGTTCGATTACTCCTGCTTTTAGCATTTCGCCAACCTCCTCATTAATCTGCTTCTGTACAATGGGGGAAACAGGATAATAGCGTTGCTTTATCGGCTCCACTCTGGTCTTAATGGCATGTTCCACCAGCGTGGTACAACTAAGTTCATCACCCATTTTATTCAAAACCCTATCAACTAGCGCATTAAGCTGCTGTCTTTACACTTTTGAGAGAGAACCGTCTCCTTTTATTTCGCACAACTCTTCCGAAAAATTCCTTACCCTCTTCTTTAGGTCTGGGACAATAGAGAAGTCCTCCCAGAAATCCGTCCCCAAAATTAATTCGTGCGACAAGGCTGGTATTACGAGGATCTCCATCACCCTAACAACGTCCTCAACCTTTACTGTTACATAGATTACTCCCAGTACATTTACCCCGTTTCCATTAGCAACCGTAACCTTCCCTACATCAGACCTGGACAATTTACAACCTAATAATTTCAGCGATTCCCACCCTTTCCTACCCAGAATCGTCCTAGACGCTCCGGAGTCTAATAGTCCCATAAATCTCCACATAAAGATACGGTCTCTTATCGTTCCCAGTCTCCGCCAAAACAAAATCCAACCCTATGTTACAACTCCCTGTTTTCCTTAATGTTATTAGTGCGGTGTTTTTTCGGCAACTCAAAGGCCCGCCTGCCCTTGAGCCACAGCCTGGTTTCCCGAGGTGGATGGCATACTAGACGCACAGTGTGAGCAACGACTCCTTATGAAGCCAAAAGCCTTGCAACCACAGCATCTCACCGGTTCGGGACAACGAGCGGCTACGTGGCCAGGCTTCTTGCAGCGAAAGCAAGAAAATGTCCCTGCAGTGCCTTGGGAGAGAGGTCCTCTGCCCGTAACATCTAGATAAGCTAAGTCGGGCTCGAGTAGAGTTTCCCTACGTTTTGACGGTGGTGGCACGTATCCTTCGACTAGATACCTTGTAGCTTCGAGGCGATGACCAACATCGACCAGTTGTTGCAGCGAAGAAATTTCCACCAAAGCCATCTGCGTCTGATAAAATGGCGAAGGGTTGCGACGAATCCGCTTTAATATAACACCATTGGAATACGCCTCACGCTAACATAGATTCCAATGGGCTCGGGTTGGCCTTGAGTTCGACGCCTTATCTCCTCAGACAACCTGTCGTCATACGCCGGAGGTAGAAGCTTCGTTCGTAGCTTGGAAACTAAACTCCTCGAGTCATCAACGCTCGACTTATTGGCCCTGAACCACACCGCAGTTCTTCCCTCAAACAAGTCGAATGCGGATTAAAAAGCTCTTCCTTCGAGAAACCCTCTTCCAAAAAGCAGCTAAGCGATTGTTCACCATCCCCACTAAACTTAACGGCCCATTTATATACCGGTACCCGCTTGACAAATAACGGCAACGGCGATGATCGTGCTAAAGGCGGAGAGAAGCTTAGCCCACCTTCCTGGGGACACTGTAATACCCGCCTTAACGTCTAAGTTTGATAGGAGGCCTACCGCCTGGTGTCTAGTGTCAGCCACAAACGCTTTTGCCTCACCACCCTCAGCCACAACTTTTCCCAAATGCTAAGGACCCACTCTCACTTCGCGGAAATCTTCTTATAATCCCCCGAATGTTCCGTTCCGCTTAAATCTCCTGTAAGCTTTAAGGTTTCTTCTAGCTTCCATAAAATTGCGGCTTTATCTTCTTCAAAGGAAAATGGGTATTCGGATAGGATAAAACTACTATCTCTACGTAATGCTGTACGCAACATCTTCCGCATTTCTTCCGCGTTGGAGCCCACTAGACCTCTCACCGCTAACTCGTATGTCAGCTCTTCCCTATTGAGCCTACTTATGTCCATTATTCTTATTCCAATACTAATACTCTATGTTATTAAAATATGTTAATATTACTCTAACGGTTTCTCATACACGGTGGATTGAGGTTTTTTTTCTTGACTATAGATATTACACCACGACTTCGAAACACAAAACAAAAAAAAATTAAAGCAATAAAATCGCGTACTGATGGTAACGATGGCGTTCTGTTGAATTACGTTAATTTATTTTTCCTTTACAGGCCCCACGTTGAGCGCCAAAATGTTACCTTTTTTTCACACGAAGATAGTCCGGGAAAGAGGGGGGGGGGGTTGCCGACCAGCTGGGAGAAAGGTCGCGGGATAATTTTGGGCGCCACGCGATTACCCTCTTCCCTTCTTACTGTTTTCCGGACCTAAAATCGCGACTAGATCCGTTCACGGAGATCTTTCCAGACGACGAATACAATACGCGTTCACATTACTTCATTTATTAGCTAACTTAATCCAATTTAACAACGTCTTATATCTAGGGGACTCTATATAATTCAAAATGTCACTTAACCTACCCTATGCTAAATCGACTCCTGATTTACTCCCCATTTGTAGCAAGACAAAGCAAACTGATAATAATAAAACAAATAATAATAAAAATAAAGTAAAAAAAAGACGAATGCGACTCGAAGATGATCCCCGTCCGGTACTTGAACCCTCCGTTCTTAATCTCAACCTCGCGCCAGACCGGTTACTCAATCAATTCAGCTACGACCCCGCTTAGGCAATTTGAGTCCAACACGACACTTATGGAAACAATCTAATCCTTTTTCACGGATATTTGATTTTTATGTTCTTAACACTATATTTTAACATCTGAGATACCTGGTAGCTGTGTTGCTCGATGCAGGTGGTCGTCTACGCCTTTCCGGGTCTTCAGTCCTTTTGGTTCAATGTTCAACCAACCGCAAATGAAATCGGGCCAACAAGAAAAATAAACCTCAATCCACGGAATCAACCGCACAGCACTTCCTCTCTATGTACACTTATGTCTATGTCTATATTCACTGTCTTACTGTTTCACTTTCTTAATTTTTTATTCACTTTCTTTTTCCTTTGTTCTGTTTCCTGTGTCGACGAGAGAAAGACCCCTGACTGGGTACTTTCTCTCGTCGTTACTGGTTTCATATCACTCAACCAACCATCTGGCCCCACAACTAAGACATGTTCGAAGGGACACAATTTCACATAAAAAAAAAGGAAAAGTCTTTTCCCGAATCCCAAATGGGGGTTGAACCCATAACCGCCGATTCGACGGGCGATCTCCATCCACCTGAGCCACCCCCTCACTCGGAAAATTCTTTGTGTCAAGGAGCCTCTTCCTATGGCCGCGACTCCTGACACTCGTAAGACATTACCTACTTGTAGGCGAAAACCTTTACTAAGGAAAATTCATAATATTTCCCCCATTCCTTTCGAAAGGTTTTCGCCTCTAAAATAAATCCTTTTAAGGTCCTTAGCGTGCCAAGTTCCGACCGCCTTGCCATTTAGGTCGCGAAGTTAATATGCCCAGGGGGAAACCCTTTTATGAACTTCGAATGGTCCCACGTTCTTTGGGGCGAGTTTGGCGTTAAAGTACTTCGATGCATCAGAGAGCGCAAAGTTTTTCCTGATTACCAGATCTTTCGGTAAGAAATTCACGTCTTTGCGTCTAAGGTTATACTGCCCTGAAGACTTTTTCGCCGCACTCAAAATACGATCCCTAACCTCCTTGGATATTTCTTCTAGCGTCCTGGCTTTATCCTGAGCATTACCCGTCCTGTCTTCTATAAAATCTTCACTCGGAACCGGTGGCTTCCCTCCATTTGTTTGCATTTCCCTCCCGAACATCACGAAGTATGGGTTGGTTTTACGTACATCATGGGTGGAGGTACGAATAGCGCAAGCAACTTTTAGGAGGAGTATATTCCAGGTACGGTGGTTATCGATACTTCGATGCATCAGAGAGCACAAAGTTTTTCCTGATTACCAGATTTTTCGGTAAGAAATTCACGTCCCTGCGTCTAAGGTTATACTGCCCTGAAGACTTTTTCGCCGCACTCAAAATACGATCCCTAACCTCCTTGGATATTTCTTCTAGCGTCCTGGCTTTATCCTGAGCATTACCCGTCCTGTCTACTATAAAATCTTCACTCGGAACCGGTGGCTTCCCTCCATTTGTTTGCATTTCCCTCCCGAACATCACGAAGTATGGGTTGGTTTTAAGTACATCATGGGTGGAGGTACGAATAGCGCAAGCAACCTTGAGGAGGAGTATATCCCAGGTACGGTGGTTATCGGAGATGTAGGCCCGGAGCTTTGTTTTGACCGTCTGATTAAACCGTTCCGCAGGGTTTGCCTGCGGGTGATAAAAGGCCGTATAGCTTACAGTCACGCCATAGATATTACTCAGGTCGGTCAATTCCTTGCTCTTAAACTGTACCACGTTATCGCAAACTAACCACTGCAGAACCCCAAAAACCAAAAATACCTGCTTCTCCAATATTATCCTGACCGACTTCACTTTCGCTGACCTCACAGGAGAGAAAAGGCAAAATTTGGCAAAATAGTCGACCACAGTGAGAATATAGCAATATTCCCTCGTAGAACGGGGTAATGGTCCAATAAAGTCTATGCACAACATTTCTCACGGCCTAGTGACATTACTACTGGGCGTCATTAAACCTGCCGGCTTCCGAAGATCCGGTTTCACTTCTTGACAGACCGGACACCCTTGAACATATTTGACCACACTGGACTTCATTTGAGGCCAATAGTACTTAATTCCTATGCGAGCCAGAGTCTTTTGTACGCCCCCGTGGCCACTGAGGATATCGTCATGGTATTGCTTCAAAATCTCCAACCGTCCCTCCTCGGGCACCACTTGTTTCCATTGTTCATTCTCCGTGGCCAACTGTGGATACTTTGCTGCCACTTGTTTCAAGAGCATGCCTTTACCAGTTGGGATACTTCTTGCCCTTCTCGCTAACAAGTTCCTTCATCTTGGAGTACCATTTATCTTTCACCCTATCACCAGTTGTGGCTATGTTTTTCTTCGCTCCTGGACTAGGTGCTCCTTCCCCTTCCGGTGTAAAATTGTAAAGTCGTACTGTTGCAACCTTACAGCCCACCGACCAAGTCTACCCTGAGTGTCTTTCAAACTGTTCAGCCACAATAACGAGTGGTGATCTGTGATCACTGTGAAACGACTTCCCTCTAAATACGGTCGTAATTTTTCTATGGCCCATGGAATAGCTAGACATTCCCGCTCCGTCACCGAAAAGTTCCGCTCTGATTTAGTTAGAGTCCTGCTTAAGTAACTAATTACCTTTTCCCCTTCCCCTGGGTACTCTTGAGTTAGGACTGCACCGATGCCATATCCCGATGCATCAGTATGGACAATGAACGGTAGTTCGAAATCTGGACACGTGAGGACGGGCGCTTGTAGTAGCTTTTCTTTCAATAACCGAAAGGACTCATCACATTCTTGGGTCCATCGAAACTTCCGGTGGTTCTTCAAAAGTTCCGTGATAGGAGCTATTAAGTCGGAAAAGTTCTCGACAAACCGTCGGTATCAAGGCACCATTCCCACGAACCTCCTTACCGCTGAAACCGAACTGGGTTTCGGACATTCCACCATGCTCCTTACCTTATCGGGATCCACTAGCAGCCCTTTTTCATTGACTACGTACCCTAAGTACTTAAGTCCCACCTTGCAAAATTCGCATTAATCTTTGGTAAGTACTAACCATGCCTTTTGAATACGGTCCAATACTTCTTCCAAGATCGCTAAATGACATTCAAAGGACTCGGTCACTATGATAACGTCGTCTAGGTACACAAATACGTACGGTTCCAGGTCGGCTCCCATAACCTTTTTTATGAAGCGCTGCCACGTAGCCTGCGCGTTATGAAGTCCGAAGGGCATTCTGCGAAAGTGGAAAAGCCCTTTGCCTGGAATGGTAAACGCCGTGTACGCCTTCGCATCTTCCGCCATAGGAATCTGCGTTCACAATACTTCATTTATTAGCTAACTTAATCCAATTTAACAACATCTTATATCTAGGAGACTCTATATAGTTCAAAATGTCACTTAACCTACCCTATGCTAAATCGACTCCTGATTTACTCCCCATTTGTATCAAGACAAAAAAAAATGATAATAATAAAACAAATAATAATAAAAATAAAGTAAAAAAAAGCGAATGCGACTCGAAGATGATCCCCGTCCGGTACTTGAACCCTCCGTTCTTAATCTCAACCTCGTTACAGACCGGTTACTGAAGCAATTCGGCTACGACCCCGCTTACACAATCTGAGTCCAACACGACACTAATGGAAACTATCCAATCCTTTTTCACGGATATTGGATTTTGATGTTCTTAACGCTATATTTTAACATCTGAGATACCTGGTAGCTGTGTTGCTCGATGCAGGTGGTCGTCTACGCCTTTCCGGGTCTTCTGTCCTCTTGGTTCAATGTTCAACCAACCACAAATGAAATCGGGCTCCGTCAAAAACTTTAGGGACATACGCTCCAACAAAAAAAAACCTCAATACACGGAATCAACCTGTTGGTGGTTTGGTCTAAGGGACAAAACTTCCTCTCTATGTACACTAATGCTTATGTCTATATTCACTTACTGTTTCACTTTCTTATTTTTTTTTTATTCACTTTTCTCGACAACCACTCACTCCTACTGCTTGTCTTCCTTTGTTCTGTTTCCTGTGTCCAAGGGACACAATTTCACAAAAAATAGGAAAATCTTTTCCCGAATCCCATACGGGGGGTTGAACCCGTAACAGCCGATTCGACGGGCGATCTCCATCCACCTGTTGTGAAAATCCTAATCATTGACGTTGAAGCTAGTGTCAGACGATTTGCGATGAATCTATCTGCAGTTCTACGTTCTTCATCCCTCTCCGTATAGGTATATGTTACTATCGCTAAATCGGACAAGTTGTGCTTGTGCCCCAATGCTTTTGTCCCAGTGCTCTCAGTAGAAAGAAGTAATCGATTGGTGCTTCGGAAGACTTGCGAGTGCTTTCAACCATAGCAAAATGCATGTCGTGAAGCCGACATTGTTTTGCCAAGTTTTCATCGAACCTAAGAGAGCTTCTGACCATTGCTTCGTTGGACCTTTCATCTTTAATTGGCACATAAACAAACCACTCCTCTCATCCTAGCCATATGCTGAAATTTAAACATTCACACGTTACACATATTGTTTTGCAATCGATGATAGTTGATCGGATGGATCATATTCTGGTGTTAGTGAATTGATCTCATTCACGTTGGATAAAGGTGGTGGTGGTTGTTAACGACGTAGATGGCGTTAATCTAACGGTAGATGTTGATGTCTGTGACGCCGGCGTTATGTATTCTTCTCTAGAATTCAAAGCTGCCAAAGAAGAAAATTGCAGTTGTAAACTTTGTACTAATTTCGATAAATTAGTGATGTCGCTCCGTACTGTCGTCAATTCTTCTTCTTCGTCGTCACTAGGCAGGAATTCGTTGGAAATCTCGTCGTTGTCTAGAATTTCGAGCACACGCTCAATGAGTTCGTTTCGTTTGCCAGTTGTTGGTTGCTTATATTCCTTGAAGATCCCTACGAGTTCCTTTCTCTTTATTTCATTTATTTTCTGCATAGACATATGTAATTACGTTTATGTATTTTATTTTTTTTTTTTTTTTTTTGGTAATCCCTCTTCTGAATATTTGTCAGAATATTTCGACCTTAAAGATTCCGTCTTTATATATACAAAAAAAATACAGCTTTCTTTCGGTTCACAAATGTAATCTCACTTATATAAATTTTCAGTTGACATAAGGAAAAAACAGAACTTTAGTTGTTGAGGTCGGCTGTTCAGTAGGTCACATATGTTTCTGAACTTTTCGATGCGGTAAAGGAGGTAAAAAAATGTACGTCAATAACGTTCATTACGTTTTCTGGGTCCATTTCGGATAAAGAGTTTTAAAAGACTATGAAATAGTCTGCACCGAACTTATTTACCGCATTTACACATACACATACGTGAAAAGATTAGATAAAAGACAGGCTCCGCCCTAGTGCACTATAACATCTTTGATAATCATTGATCAGTAACAACGACTGTTTGGGATGTTCACTTTGTTTCTGTTTTCTTTCTTTAATTATGTTCTATTATACGTTATCACGAATCTCTTATACTACTAATATCTAGTTTGTAACTTCATTATATATAACTCTTTGATCATGTTCGTCGACAGTGTCACATCTCATTCATCGTAATACATACTTCAAACTTGTTGCCTCTTTTTTTGTTTCGAACTCTGATCAGTATATAAATTTACTAACATAAAATTGGACCTTCAGAAGCCGGATTATTAAACAATTCATTCAACTGGTCCTTTTTTAAAAAGCGCATGGCGTACGACTCTTAACCATTAAACTCGTGAGTGAATTATTGTACTGAGGGTATTGAAAATCCAATGAATATTTTGGGATATTTTACTAATACCTTGTTGTGTCATTTCCCTTACAATAATAGAGTTTTTTTTTTATTTTCGAATTTCTGCATTAATCGATAGTTCGAATACTCTAGATATGCTCGAAGTACAGAGTAGTTGAAGCGTGGTCAGAGTTTTCATCACTGTACTACGAAATTTTGCAGAACGTGGATGAACTTGAAGTCGAAGACTATGAAAACTATTTCGGCGTTTAAGAATCGAAATATTTCGAGGCATATTCGGGGTTAAAAAAGGCAATCCGCGATTGACAAAGCTTGGAGCAAACTAACGCGGATGATTCGATTTTTCAGATCAGCAAACCGCGTTGCTTAGTAAACTTGATTCCGAAACGATAAAACTAATTCCAATCATAGTGCCTTGGTTTTCGGGCAATTACAAAGACTGGCCATCTTTCCGCTATCTGTTTACGGGTTCAGTGGACATTAAAGAAAACCTAACCGGAACTCAGAATTTCCAATATCACAAATCCTTTTTGCATGATGATGCCGCCAATATGGTTAAGCACATTCCAATCTCGGATGCTAATTATATTGAGGCTTGAGATAGATTAGAAAAACGGCATGACCGGACACATTTAATTCAGTTATTGTTCAAAATTTCTTCTTTCATTGCCGTCTCTAAGTAGCCCTTATGTTGAAAAGCTACGCAATATCACGGACGGGGCAGATAAACGCATTCGCATTAGGAAAAAAAATCGAGACTCTTAGTTAATTTATATCTTACTAGAGAAGCTCGACAGTGAAACAAGGCAGGCTTGGGAAGAGTAGGTAGGTTCGCGAGAGAACAGAACCATTACTGACCTTATTGAATTCCTCGAGCTCAGGTGTAACCCTCTTGAATCATGCAAATCGTCCCATCGTCCGACAACATCGCGCGTGAAACATTCGGGTCAAGTTCGTGCACATGTAGCGAACGCCTCTGAGCACAATACAAAGTGCCCCATGTGCAAAAAGGAATCATATTTTATACCAGTGCTTTCAGTTTCTTTCGTTAGACATGACATCGCGCAGACATTTCGTTAAACCTCAATCTGCGTGTTTCAATTACCTTCGAACAGGTCATTCGTCAAATAAATGTCGGTCCTCCTTTCGGTGTCGTACGTGCAACTCCCGGCATTACTCCCTCGTCCATCATGATGAATCTCGAAATCTTTCGTTGTCGTCCATCGCCTTCATAGTCAGATTCATCTTTATCGCCTCAAATCAATTCTGCAGTGACCTCCAATTGTAAACCAACTACTTCCCCATTACAGAATCCTTCACACAAGAACTTGGTTTATCTCGAACCCATTCTCGCATTCCTGTGATCGGTTTATTTTCAATGGCGACAGGACACACCAAAGGGTACGTTTCAATTCAGCTATTCGACCAACAAAACTCCACTCACTTATGAGTTGATGCATTCGTGCATTTTCCATTCAAAATCTTCGATGTGTCGGAATGGGAGTACATTCGGGACTTGGAGTTGGCAGATCCATATTTCAATGTGGCTCATTCCCTGGACATTCTTTTGAGAGCTTATAAGGTTTGGTCTATTCTCCGTCCGGAACAAGTTCATGGACCCCAAGGAAAACCAATTGCTCAGAAAACCTCGTTTGGCTGGTTCATTTCTGGTGAATTGTCTGGAGAAGAAATTCGTACCGTGTCCTCTTTCCATTTGCATCTAGGTTTATAGCCTTTTACACCGATTTTGGCAACTGAAAGGGGTTTCACATCACAAAACACACGAAGGCTTAAACGATACAGCCGAAGGTCATTTCCGAAAAACATTTTGTCGTTCCCCCGATGGGAAATATGTCGTTGTTGTCCAGTTTAAAATTCCCTCGCAGTTGTTTGGAGATACCCTGGGCTCAACAGTTTCGCGTTTGCTTTCTATGGAGCGTCGGTTTCGAAATAATCTGGAAGTGCATAACTTATACTCAAAATTGATGCAAGAATATCTTGAACTCGGTCAAATGAAACTTATACCAAGCAGTGAGTTGCAAATAGGGTCACCGCGACAATTCTATCTTCCTCATCATGCAGTGCTTAAATTAGATAGTTCATGAACAAAATTACGTGTCGTGTTTGATGGTTCCGCGAAAGAAACAAACGGACCATCATTAAATAGCCACCTCTTGATAGGTCAACCAATTCAGCGTGATTTACTAGGCGTCTGCTTGCGTTTTCGTCAACATCAATTTGTTTGCACAGCGGACATTGTTAAAATGTTTCGGCAGATTTGGATCCGCGAATAAGATACCATCATCAGCGCATCGTTTGGCGTTCAAATCCTAATGATCTAATACAACACTTTCGATTACGAACTGTGACACACGGTACCGCATCGGCCCCATTCCTCTCGGTTCGTGTATTGTAATAACTGGTATATGACTCTCGATCTAAATATCCGAATGCAGCTAACATCTTGCTCAACGACGTATACGTTGATGATATTACGAGTATGACCGGTACAAACTCCGTCCACGCGTTGTTAAAACTACAGATGTGGGATTTGGTTTTACGTGACCACCTGCTTTAACGGCTTATATCACGGGGAACCTTTTCCCAAGAGTCGTAAGTAACGCAAGACTAGACGCCTTAGTTACCCAAGTACCAAACGGAGATCGTACTTGAGGGTCAATCACCCCACCTTGGTTTGATGCCAAGCCTTTCTAAAAACTCTTCCGTTCTCTGGGTCGCAGCGCCCGGTTGAGATTGCAACTCCACACTGAGAGGGGATAGTCCCCGAACCGTCTTGCCAAGTTGTGCTTAAATAATGAACTAGACAAGTCAGCACAGTACACTATCCTCGACTCTACCCGCGATATTAGGTGATAAACCACAGCCACCACGATACTCCCACAAGGGGGCCTACCGCACGGTCAGGCTGGAACCGAAGTTCCAGGGGCCCCTGACCTCCCGTGGCACCAGAATATAGCCTCTGGTTAAGCTGTCGCTACCAGTCAGGTTCCCTCAAAGCCTGGGTCTGTTAGCCGCCATCCGTAGATGGTCTTTTCTCCATGAGTGATTCCGCTGACACTATAAATAGTGATACGGATGTGATTTTGAATCATGTGATTCATAAATCCAGTCACATCATCTGGACTGTTAAAACTACAGTCGGAACTAATTGCCTTACTATCGGAAGCTAGGCTCCTGCTTCGGAAATGGAGTTCAAACTGCTGGACCCTGCTCGCATACCAGGGTCTTGAAGATTGTAAATATACCTTTGTCAATCCCGAACGTTCACAATCTTTCGTGAAAGTATTAGGTATGTTTTAGAATCCTGCCAAGAACGTATACTCGTTTCGGTTAAACTAACCTGTCCTACGATAGCTAGAAGAACTCTACCTTCCGAAAAAGCAAGTATATTTGATCCACTCGGCCTTTTCTCTCATTCGGTAATCTTGTTCAAGATAATGTTTCAGCAGCTCTGATCCGCAGGCTTGAGACTTTCGGCAAAAACTTCCATCCTTTCAAGAAATTCGGATTCCGCGGAATATCGAATGTCGAACTTCACGGTTTCTCAGATGCCTCGTGGTTAACAAATGCCGCTGTCGCTTATTCGCTTTCGAGATCTGTCATTGGTAAAGTTAGGATGGCAAAGACTAAAGTGGCATCGTTAAAACCGATACTTATTACTTATTCTGAGGCCTCAGTGAAATCATCGATTAAAAGTAAAATGTCAAGGACGATGGACAACATTTGTTGCCAACAGAAGTGCTACAATTTTAGAAATCATACTCCGATACTCGTGGCGGCATGTAAATTAGGTTTACTCCTTCGCAGGTGGGGTCTTAAAAAAATCAACCTGATGTGGTCGCTTTTGATTCAAAACTAAATAACTTTATTTTCTTCAAATCTTAATTCTATGGTACATAGCATATCATTGGGTTGGTACATAGGTTATATACACACATATCTATATATTCCGCTGTCGTCTGCCGATAAGTGGTGCCGGATCTCATCGATCGATTTGTTTATATGATGAATTTGTTTATGTTTCGGTCATTGGAATGTCGCCGACCGATAAGTGGAGTGCGTGGAGTGCTGGTTGCTGAGTAGACAGTTTCTTTATAATGGTGCTGTGTTGAGTGGTGTATTAACTCCCCTTTTCTTTAAGAGAAACGTCCCGGTTTTTTATGTCACTCGATTTGACACATTGTGTTCAATTTCATGAGATTTGGGATTGTTGTGTTCGAGCTGCGACTTAATTTTTCTGTCTAGTATGCCGAATTTTATTTCGTCACATGTTGTATTTACTTCTGCTTTCTTATTTCGTTCTTTTCCTTTGCACGACTTATATACTTTGATGATCTTGAATGATATGTATGAACCTACTACAATAATTATAATAATCCAAGTTATGCTTATAACAGGTTTTACAGAGAATTCATCTTTAATTTCATTAATTAAGTTTACATTTTGAAATTTTAATTCCTCATTCTCACTTTTAATGTACTCTAAGATATTAAATTTATTAATATGATGATTTCTTAAATAAAGGCACATTTTTTTTCCTTCTTTTATTCATATTCATTCTTTTATTCATATTCATTTGTTTTCTTTTATTTTTGTACAAATGTAGGTATCTTGTTTAGAATATCTGTAAAGCAGTTAGACTTATTATTTGTTTTACAAAAAGCATCACTTAGTTCTAATTTACACGTATCAACGTTTATGAATTTGTTATTACGTTTTATAACATTTCTAGGTGTGATTCCATCTTTTGTGAAATTGCTCTAGTTTCATGTAATTCACATTTGTCAATTATGAGTGGATACTTTACATGTACATTTATTGATGAATTTTTTTAACTATTTTAAACCTGTTTTGAAGAGTTCAGTATTCGTAGTGAACTGCTTATCAATATTGATAATTAAATTATTGATTTTATTTGTAATATAAACAAAGTCATCGTGGTCAGGGGTGCCTGTTATCCATTTCCACACTGTCAATAACTCGTTTATACCTCGCTTACCTCTTTTAAAAGATAATTGGTTAAGCAGAGTTTCTGCTAAATCTATTTCCAATTCAGTTTCCAAGAATTCAAAGTGACTATATGAACGTTTGGTCTTTTCGTTTTGAAAAATCATTCTTTCTTCCTCTAGTATACTATTATAATACGATAGGTTCGTTACGTGTAAGATATCGCCATATTCTTTGTACATATATTAAGATATTTCCAATACTTATGAGGACATAGTTATCCCTAGTATAGTCAATTATGTCTGTTGTGGCGTATGAAATTATCATTATTATCAACATGAGGGTAATCATTGTTCTGTAAATATGTATGTTTGTTTATTGGGTGTTGTATGTATTCTTTATATTGCCTTTATTTAAGTTACCGAAAAGAAAGTTTAAATTTATTAAAAAAAATATTTTAAGGCTTGCGCCTTCACTTCATTAACTTCAATCTAGAACTAAAATACAATTAATTTCTTACGTCTATTTATTGACCTACTTTGCTAACGCTGCACTTGTCACCGTGGGACAGCGATGTCGATGGGCCAGACGCTGAGTCAGCTTATATGGCGTAACCCCAAATGCAATAGGTGCAAGGTGCAGCGATATTTTGGTTGCGCGTGTGAGGTGTTTGGCTGCGCGTGTGATGTGTCATTCAAACGCTACGCAATATCATGGACGGGGCAGATAAAAGCATTCGCATTAGGAAAAAAAATCGAGACTCTTAGTTAACTTACCTCTTACTAGAGACTCGACAGTGACTGGCAGACTAGGTAGGTTCGCGAGAGGACAGAACCATTATTGACCTTATTGAATTCCTCGAGCTCGTTGTAACCCTCTTGAATCATGCAAATCGTTACATCGTCCGACAACATCGCGCGTGAAACATTCGGGTCAAGTTCGTGCACATGTAGCGAACGCCTCTGAGCACAATACAAAGTGCCCCATGTGCAAAAAGGAATCATATTTTATACCAGTGCTTTCAGTTTCTTTCGTTAGACATTACATCGCGCAGACATTTCGCTAAACCTCAATCTGCGTGTTTCAACTACCTTCGAACAGGTCATTCGTCAAATAAATGTCGGTCCTCCTTTCGGTGTCGTACGTGCAACTCCCGGCATTACTCCCTCGTCCATCATGATGAATCTCGAAATCTTTCGTTGTAGTTCATCGCCTTCATCGTCAGATTCATCTCTATCGCCTCAAATCAATTCTGCAATGACCTCCAATTGTAAACCAACTACTTCCCCACTGCAAACTATTTTATAAGCATAAGCCAACTGTTGAAAATACGATAAAGATCGGGTGAAAAGAGCTCAAGGAACAGGGAGTTAACCAAATATCTTTATTTTACGAAGGAAAAGAATAAAAATGCACACCTTATCGAATCCACGTTTTATTTTCAAGTGACATTTAAAGACAAAACTTCCGTTCGTTTTTTATTTTCATTTTTAGTTCAGTTGATTCTGACCTGTATGTCATATATAGGGATGAGACTTCTCAACATTCCGCCCACCTCGTCCAGTTACTGCGACGAAATATCAAGCCGCCCATCATGTTCATCTTCCGAATCGCCTTCAATTGGAAGCACAACCAGCTTAGAGACCGCTCGTTTGAATGTTGACGTTTGTGTTCGAATAGTCACAACTCGCACTAAATTGTCTTCACCAGCATGTACCTCAGATACGCGATCTAGTGGCCATTAGATGGGTGGCGCGCGTTCATCCTTTACCAGAACGAGGTCGCCAACCTTTATGTTATCTTTAGTCTGGTTCCACTTACTCCTAACCTGAAGTTCACGTAAGTATTCACAACTCCACCTCTTCCAAAAATCTTGTTGCATTTGCTGGAGCTGTCGCCACCGAGTTAGTCTACCAGCCTTTGTCTCGAGCAAATTAGGTTCCGGAACTGCCGTGATAGGACCGCCCACCAAGGAGTGTCCGGGGGTCAGCACGGCAAGATCGGTAGAGTCATCTGTCAACGCTGAGATAGGCCTCGAATTTAACACTGCTTCGATTTGCTTTAGCACCGTGTAAAATTCTTCAAAAGTTAGAGTTGCTTCTCCTATATTGCGTCTGAGATGGTGCTTCATACTCTTAATCCCGGCCTCCCAGATGCCTTCAAAGTTCGGTGAGCCCGGCGGTATAAAGTGCCATGAAACGCCCTGGCGAGCCAAGTGCTGGGCACCCTCTTCCAACTGCTGGCGGTACGCGGCAAAATCTTCTCTCAAAATCACGTTGGCTCCAACAAATGTTGTTGCACAGTCGCTGTAGATATCCGAACTGTAGCCACGTTGAGCGAAGAACCGTCTCAATGCGGCTAGGAATGTTTCCGACGTCATGTCGCTGACCAGTTCAAGGTGTACAGCTCTTGTACTGAGACACACGAAGAGTGTGACCCATCCCTTGTAACTTCGATAGCCTCGTCCTTTAGATGCTCGAACTGAGTATGGGCCTCCATAATCTAGACCGGAATGTTTAAATGGGACGGCGGGAGTACAACGAGTAGTCGGAAGGATTCCCATAATCTGCGTAGTAGTTTGAGACCTTTGACGGCAACATATTAAGCACCGCTGAATGTACTTTTTGATAGCTGACCGAGCATCAATTATCCAGTACCGTCTTAGCAAAAAGTTAAGGGTGGTTTGTTTGCCGCCATGCATAGTGGACGCATGCGCTGAAGCAATAAGCAGTATGGATAGGTGACCTTCCTTTGGTAGCATAATTGCAAACCGTTCAGCTGTAGATAGCTACGCGTTTTTCAAACGCCCATTCAAGCGCAGAATACCGGAGTCGTCGATCATAGGGTTGAGCTTTAGAAGCCTGCTTTTGGTACTAATCGGGGTACCTCTAACGAGAGAAGAATATTCGTTAGGAAATTGTATTCGTGGAGTATACCTGATCCAAAACTCTAAAGCATGTCGTCGCTCCGATGCGGTGCACCAAGTGGTGGTGGCGTGTGGTCGCTTCAACCGTGCAGCAATATAACGACGACACCAGCAAGTTATTCCAATTAAGGTGTTGATGGCGGAGTACCTGTGTAGCAGATCTTGCAACATGTCTTTTCCAGAAAATTTTGACTCGCTTTGGATAGTAAAGAGTGCGTTCACCTCGGGGGCTTCAAGAGCAATATTAATTTGTTTAGGCCATTCATCTTCGTCTTTCTGTAGCCATCCAGGGCCAGACCACCAAATGTCAAGCTCTGCCAACTGGCATGGGTATATTCCTCGAGAAGCTACATCAGTTGGATTGCTCTTAGTAGGCACATATCTCCAGGACTCTATCGAGGTGAGTTCTTGAATTTTTACGAGCCGGTTAGCAACGTACTGCTTGTGTTGTCCGGGGTTTGATCGAATCCAGCTTAGTGCTGTTTTTGCATCTGTCCAGCAATACGTCGTTCCGTGCCCCGTTCAGTTCCAGACAAGGTATAGTAAGCTTTTTTAATGGAGCCACTTTGGATTTCGCCATCAACAGTGACTCCTTATATATATCACCGATTTGCACTCTCAAATATGTAGCATACGCGTCTTTAGACGATTTTTACCTCTGGTGAGGTAAAATCCATCGAGGAATTTTAATTTCCTCAATTAGTGGTAGTTGTTCTCTAAACCTAATCCAATTTTGAAGATGAGGTTTGGGAATCGGATCATCCCAGGAAAAACCAGCTAGCCACAGTTGCTGAGTAATAATTTTGCCTGTGATAACAATCGGAGCTAACAAACATGATGGGTCGTAGATTTTGGCGATATCAGAGAGCTGCTGGCGTTTTGTAATTGGTGCGGAGAGGTTGCATAGGTTGACCTTGTAGCCAATGCAGTCGGACTGACAAAACCGCCTTTGCCTCGCGGTCCAAGTAAAGATCACAACAGCTGCTTACAGTTTTCTTATCTACATTGATATGCTGCAAAAACTCCAAAGAATTGGATGTCCACTTCCGTAGAACAAAACCTCCTCGCTTCAGTAACTCGTGTAGTTCGCGTTGCAGCTTTTGAGCCCCCTCCACCGTGTTGCTTCCATACAGGCAATCATCCATATAGAATGCCTTTCTTAGAACCTCAGCGGCTTCCGGAAAATGCTCCTCTTCATCATCGGCCAATGTATGTAGTACTTTAATTGTTAGATAGGGACAGCAGTTCAATCCATACGTGACGGTTAGCATTCGAAATGTGATTTGCTTGCCCTCTTCGTCAATCCACATAATACGCTGCATGTCAGTATCATCTTCGTCTACAAGTATTTGTCTATAACATTTTTCTATGTCGGCGATAAACGCGATCCGGTGACTTCGCCACTTCAATATAATTGCAGCCAAGTCAGCTTGCAACTTCGGCTCAACATGCAAACAGTCATTGAGAGATTTACCTGCACTATATTTGCGGGATGCGTTGAAGACAGTTCTAAGTTTCGTCGTCAAGCTTGACTCTTTATACACCCCATGATGTGGCAAGTAACATACAGGCCTAGAGATCACATCTTCAAACACAGGCTCCATATGTCCAAGTTGCCAATATTCGGACATAAATTCTTGATACATCGTTTTCATTCGCCGTAGCAAATGCTGTAGAAGTTTAGATGCATGTGCTTTTGAATCTGCAAATACGCTACGATCGACGGAGTCTTTAAACGGATACTTAACGACATAGCGGCCAGAAGTCGTTCGGCGCACGGTGCGTTTAAAATAGTCATCACAATACAATTCATCAGCTGTTAACTACTAGTAAGTTTGACGTCCTCATGCTCGTAAAATGTCCACATGTGTTGAACCAAGTCGTCGAGTTGGGTTGATGGTGAAGAAAAGTTAACAGCTAACGCTCTTGTTGCTTTCTGAGGCAGCCGCCCGTAAACAACCCATTCTAAATGTGTGTGCTGGGCTACTGGTGCACCAACGGTTGATCGCATGATTTCTCCACAGACCAGCGAACCATACAAATCAGCACCCAAAATCATGTCAATCGAACCTGGCTCATAAAATTTCTCATCAGCAGGATCCAGCTTTAAGAATTCGTCGAACGGTGCTGTGTCCCAAGCGAGGCATTATTAAAGCATTGCAGTTAATGTTAAAGTTTGGCTCTCTGAGTGAGCACACTGAGATATCAACTAAACCCGTCGCCTTACCTACGCTTAATCCCCCTACTCCATTTACAGGCACGGTCAGTCGATGTCGTCGAAGAGACCGCGTACTCGCTGATAAACGACACTTGGGAGCCGTTGTCCAAGAGAGCACGAAGCTTCAAATAGTGCCCAGTGGCAGATCGCACTTTGATTTTAGCTGTGGCCAGCAACACGAGTTCTATTTTGATTGGTGATGTTTTGATTGGTTTAGTTTTGTACGCGTGTGGTTTGAGTGGATTTGGAGGAAGTCGTTCGATGAAATTGCGTCGTGTAGCATTGTGTGGTGCTTTCGGTGACATCTCAGACAAGTGAAATTGGATAAACACTGTTGCGGCGAATGCTCCCTTTTAAGACAATTGTTACACAGTTTTGCTTTCATCACGAATGTCATCCTTTGGTTTGGTGTTTGGCTTCTGAAATTTTGGCAAAACATTAGAAGATGTTTACCAGAACATATGGGACATTGCTTTATGTTAGTTTGGTGACTACGAACTGGTTGTACACTGAATGTCTTGTGACACTGCTCCTTCAGCTTCGGTCTCGGACAAGCAAACATTGCATCAAGTCCCTGCAAGCGGTTTTCCATGAACCTTTCCAAATCACGGTACGTAGGAATGTTGTTTGGACTCTCGAGTGAAGTCTGCCAGTCTTTAATAGTAATGGGATCTAATTTTTCCGTTACCAGTAAAATAAGCCAGTCATCCCATTTGTCGGTTGGTCGACCTAATTGCTGAAGAGCGTGGATCGTGGCGATTCACCAGTCATACTCGGTAACGCTAGAATTTCGCGAAGATACTGCTTAATCAGCTTGCGCTTGTTGTCATAACGACAGTTTAATATGTCATATGCAATTTGGAAGTTATTCCCGCTAATGGAGATGTTTCTTAAGAGACTAGCAGCACTTCCACGGAGACTACAGTTCAAGAAATGAAGACGTTGGACATTGGACAACGAGGTATCTTCAATCACGCATGTAATGAACATATCCTTAAAATTCAACCACTCATCAAATGAGCCACTGAATGTTGGCAATTGAATCGGCGGCAAAATAGATTTGGTGACGTTTCCTTCACCTACACTTGTAAGGTTAGGTGTTGAGTGACTTACCGCCTCGTGTGAAGTGGTGCTCAGGTCATCGATTATATTGTGGATCTCACCCAATGCTTCGCATTAAGTGAATTCGATGTTCATGAAGTACTCCTCAGAAAGAAATCGTTTAATTTGAGCTTCGTTAGTTGCAGTTGGATCCATGCTTTTGCGGTTTTCTGGAAGTTCGATGAAAAGTTGAGGATTAACCTTGCATTTAACTCTCCCTTGGCCAGCGCCATTGAAGCTCACAAGAACACTTCAAATCCGATATATTTACAACCGACGCGGAATCAGGTTCCCCGCAAGGTATACCAAATGTTGAAAATACGATAAAGATCGAGTGAAAAGAGCTCAAGGAACAGGGAGTTAACCAAATATCTTTATTTTACGAAGGAAAAGAATAAAAATGCACACCTTATCGAATCCACGTTTTATTTTCAAGTGACATTTAAAGACAAAACTTCTGTTGGTTTTTATTTTCATATTAAGTTGAGTTGATTCTGACCTGTTTGTCATATATAGGGATGAGACTTCTCAACACAAACTATTTTGCCAACTATTTTGGTCAAACTTAAGGATAATCGCTGATGATTGTTGATTGTTGGTCTTTATTAGATACCGGGTAGCAAGCATCATTCATAACAGAATCCTTTACACAAAAACTTGGTTTATCTCGAACCCATTCTCGCATTCCTGTGATGAGTTTATTTTCCATGGCGGCAGGACACACCAAAGGGTGCGTTTCAATTCAGCTATTCGACCAAGAAAACTCCACTCACTTATGAGTTCATGCATTCGTGCTGGATAAACTTACGTCAAATTTGCCATTCAAAATCTTCGATGTGTCGGAATGGGAGTGGTGGACATTCTTTTGAGAGCTTATAAGGTTTCGTCTATTCTCCGTCCGGAACAAGTTCATGGACACCAAGGAAAACCAATTGCTCAGAAAACTTCGTTTGGCTGGGTCATTTCTGGTGAATTGTCTGGAGAAGAAAATCGTACCGTGTCCTCTTTCCATTTGCATCTAGGTTTATAGCCTTTTACACCGATTTTGGCAATTGAAAGGGGTTTCACATCACAAAATACACGACGGCTTAAACGATACAGCTGAAAGTCATTTCCGAAAAACATTTTGTCGTTCCCCCGATGGGAAATACGTCGTTGTTCTCCAGTTTAAAATTCCCTCGCAGCAGTTTGGAGATACCCTGGGCTCGGCAGTTTCGCGTTTGCTTTCTATGGAGCGTCGGTTTCGAAATAATCCGGAAGTGCATAACTTATACTCCAAATTGATGCAAGAATATCTTGATCTCGGTCAAATGGAACTTATACCAAACAGCGAGTTGCAAATAGGGTCACCGCGACAATTCTATCTTCCTCATCATGCAGTGCTTAAATTAGATAGTTCATGAACAAAATTACGTGTCGTGTTTGATGGTTCCGCGAAAGAAACAAACGGACCATCATTAAATAGCCACCTAGTGATAGGTCTACCAATTCAGCGTGATTTACTAGGCGTCTGCTTGCGTTTTCGTCAACATCAATATGTTTTCACAGCGGACATTGTTAAAATGTTTCGGCAGATTTGGATCCGCGAATAAGATACCATCATCAGCGCAACGTTTGGCGTTCAAATCCTAATGATCTAATACAACACTTTCGATTACGAACTGTGACACACGGTACCGCATCGGCCCCATTCCTCTCGGTTCGTGTATTGTAATAACTGGTATATGACTCTCGATCTAAATATCCGAATGCAGCTAACATCTTGCTCAACGACGTATACGTTGATGATATTACGAGTATGACCGGTGCAAACTCCGTCCAGGCGTTGTTAAAACTACAGTCGGAACTAATTGCCTTACTATCGGATGCTAGACTCCTACTTCGGGAATGGAGTTCGAACTGCTGGACCCTGCTCGCATACCAGCGTCTTGAAGATTGCGAATATTCCTTTGTCGATCCCGAACGTTCACAATCTTTCGTGAAAGTATTAGGCATGTTTTAGAATCCTGCCAAGGACGTATACTTTTTCGGTTAAACTAACCTGTAGCTGGTCCTACGATAGCTAAAAGAACTTGACCTTCCGAAAAAGCAAGTATATTTTATCCACTCGGACTTTTCTCTTATTCGGTAAACTTGTTCAAGATAATGTTTCAGCAGCTCTGATCCGCAGACTTGAGACTTTCGGCAAAAACTTCCATCCTTTCAAGAAATTCGGGTTCCGCGGAATATCGAATGTCGAACTTCACGGTTTCTCAGATGCCTCGTGGTTAACAAATGCCGTCGTCGCTTATTCGCTTTCGAGATCTGTCATTGGTAAAGTTAGGATGGCAAAGACTAAAGTGGCACCGTTAAAACCGATATTTATTACTTATGCTGAGGCCTCAGTGAAATCATCGATTAAAGGTAAAATGTCAAGGACTGTTGCGTGGTGTGATACTGAAATTGTCCTTCATTGGCTTTCGGTGCCCCCTCGAAGATGGACAACATTTGTTGCCAACAGAAATGCTACATTTTAGAAATCATTCTCCGATACTCGTGGCGGCATGTAAATTAGGTCTACTCCTTCGCAGGTGGGGTTTTAAAAAAATCAACCTGATGTGGTCGCGTCTGATAAATAACTTTATTTTCTTCAAATCTTAAATCCATGGTACATAGCATATCATTGGGTTGGTACTGTAATAAGTATCATATTTAAATAGTACTAGATACCTACAACTGGGAACACTTTCATATGGACATCGTATTGCATACTAAATAAAATAAAGGCCAGTCTGTACCAAACCTTCGTCAGCTTATCATTGATCTCGTGTTACATGGTGTCAAAAGTTTTCATACATTGAATTTAACTCGTGAAAATGGCTACGACTCCGACTAATTCTAGTGAAACCTACACAGGTATGAATATTAAACCTCCAAAACCATTAGAAGTCAATAGCAAAAATATGGCATTAGTGTGGAAAAAGTGGTTGCAGCAGTACAGATGGTTTGAAATCGCGACCCAACTAAAAAAGAAACCGGCAGAAATACAAGTTGCTACGTTCATGTCCGTTTTAGGACCGGACGCAGTAGACATCTACAACTCATTTAGAGATACGTATATAATAAATTAAACCAAAATGAGGATGAGCCATTTGATGAATTCTTAACCAGGATAAAAAATCAAGCAAAAAAATGTGAGTTTGGTACATTGATAAATGAGTTAATACGTGACAAAATCGTTGTCAGTATTCTAAGTGGCACAATACGAGAGAAATTGCAGAGATTTCATTAGAAGATGCAGTCAAAATTTGCAGGGCAAGCGAAATAGCAGCGAGTCAATTAAAAGAAATTCATAGGAAAGAAGAAAGAAGACGCGAGAAACATATGCATGCAATTACAAATTACTCGACCACTGACAGCGAAGAGAGTGATAGCAACAGTTTGCTAGTGCTGTCAGTGAAAACAAACAAAGATGACAACAACAATTATATGGAAGAGATAACCATACAAAACAAAAATGTAAAAGTCAAATTAGACACCGGTGCACAATGTAACGTTTTGCCAAAACGTGTTGCTGTGGGTCCGGCCACAGGGTCTGCTTCGATGTCGAGGAGGAGGACGGCGGCATGCTTGTCGTTGCTCGGCTAAGCTCGACGGAAGGGGGCGGTTCTCGTCCACTCCTCAGACATCACCCAATTGCACACAAAAGGTATCATGCCTGTTCTAGCTAAGGGAAAATAGAACGAAGGGGACTAAAAGGTAGAACGAGAAAAGAGATCCTAATACCCTAACCAGACTGCGGACGGACATCAAAGATAGAAAAGAAAGTGGGAGAGGAAAAGGAAGAGAAAGGCGTTCAAAATGCCTATGCCTTCACCAACAAATAAGGCCGGAAGGGGCTACTACTACTTAACCTACACTAAACCTAAACTAACCTACCTACCTTAAAACTATACCTATACTAACTTAAAACTACCTAACCTAAGCCCTACTCGCCAATAACGCCCTTCCAGCGTCATTTGTCAGTGGAGGTTCGTTGAGAACCTAAGGGTGCCTGATGACATTGGCACAATTCGCCAGCCCACCCCTTATGTCACCGATGACATGACCAATGCTCTCTCCCTTGGCGGTTTTGCGGGAGATAGCTCCTCAGCGGAGACGTTAGCCACGGCCTAACGCTCCACCCCATCTACTACCCCAAGAAGGACGGCTTTCCCTTCACCCTATACACACATTACGGCAAAAGGGAGATTATTCCATGTTAGAACAAAACACACACTTTCATTTTAATATATACAATTTCATGTTTTTATTTTACCAAAAGGAAATAAACTCAAACTTAGCCCCTAAAGAGAAATTCCAAGGAAGTAAAAAGGTAAAACTTAAACTAAAGAAAACTAAAAAAAAATCCAAACAAAAATAAAAAAATTAAAAAATATGTAAATAAAAGAAGAAAGCAAACAAAAAAAACAAGAAAGGTACAAGAATCCAAGCTTAGGGGCTGGGTGGTAACCCTGGCTACAGCTCTACGGATAATTCACGACATGGACTAATGCCTCCAACTATGAGACGGTTACTCACTGGTTCTTTCTTGTCCCCCTGACGTCCTGCGCGCAGCACGCGGACACTCACGAACGAACACTAAAGCCAGGTTTATCTCACATATTCAAAAGAAATTTACAAATAATATAAAAACTAAAAAAAACTTATTAACTATACTTTAGCTACTAATACAAGAATTCAATTCAACGCAAAAAAAAACTATTCTTTAGTCCTGGCTTCTTTCAAGGCTTCACTCGGCTTCCACCAATATTGGCACTGGTTCGGGTTCCCGGGCCTTCGACGGTCACAGCACTTTGCTTCTGTACCGAACTGCAGTGGAGCGAACACTTGGTACTTCTTGTACTATATATTGATTTTTTTTTGTATGGCGGCGAGGTCAGTGGAACCTTTCATGTATATATATATACATATGTACCCAATTTCTCACTGATTATATAATTAACAACACTTTCTGTTGCTGGGATGCGCGTTTATTCATTCGAACCATGCACTTTGTTCTTTGTCCTCCTTTTTATTTGTTCAAAGGTTCTTCCTTTTAATTTTATATTATTTTGCGCACTACTCTTTATGTTTTTTCTTTTGCAACACAATGTAGTTTTCGCGAATCGTGTCTTCGTCATTTTGCTCTTTCTCTTGAGCTTTCCTCTTCTTTCCATTCACTGGAAAGCTCCACTCACATCCTATTGTCGTGCTCCTCCAACAAATGCAATATAAACATCTGTCCGTCCTGTTCGCGCTTGCGCGCACGTCAGAAGTCAAAACATTGTGTGTTAATTCAATGTCCCAATGCATGTGGTGCTCGGTTTAGTAAATAAAATAAAAGTGGAAAAAAACCTACAATGTGGCTATTGCCCCAGTTTAATTATGGCTGTAACTTTAATCATCGAGGGAACCCTTTTGGCAGGTAAGTTTACCCACGGGGCTCATCAGGTACTTCAGTTTTCTATTTGTTTTCTTTTTTTTCAGGTCACAGGAGGGATGGCGGATGGGGATCGAGAATATGAAAACCAGGTATGTAACAAAGGTTTTCTACTTATCATCAGTTCTCTAACTCTTATGTATCTACAGGTAAGGATTTGTCGCAACAGGATCGACGACGGTTTATGAGTGGCCGTGAGTAAACCGGCCTCGTAAAAAAGGGAAATCCTTACCTAGAGTCTTGGTGTTAAAACCGGACAACGTGTGGCAAGGGCCCACGCTCTGAGTTTAAGAGTCTCATGCTCTACCAACTTCATTATCCGGGCTTCAACATTTATACTTAGCCTAAATAATAAAATATCACAGACTATCTATCACTTGCCTCTAGGTTGAGGTTGTATCTGTTGGGCCTTTACACCTCCGGATGAGCGCAAACTGCTGTCCTCATCTTCTCACCTAGGGCGTATACTTAACCTAATATCACAGATACATAAATAAATAGATATAGAATAAATAAAAATCAAAAGATAAATAAATATATAAATAAATAAATAAATAAATAAATCTATAGATACTTAACCTAGCATAATCCAGCAAACGGTATGCTAGAGTGCGTCAAATCAGTCTTTATTCTCTCCTACGCGTGAAGGTCCTTGGCATGGAAGGTCCCTACCTTTTCTCCTCGCAAATTGCCAACCTCATAGAGGCTTTTGCCCTTCACGGCGAGGATTACCCCTTTCAGGTATTTTGGACCGAGCTTCGCATTGTAATTGCCCAGTACGTTGCTCTGATTTGCCCTACCCTATACGTTACGTCTCTATTCCTAGTGTTGTAGATTTTTGTCCCCTTCAGGTGAGCCAGCCTAAGGTTGTCGAACACTTTTCTCTTAACAAAGGCTAATTTGTCCGCCCTAGTCATGTTCGCTAGCTCGGTATCCTTTAATATGTCCAGCCTTCGGAACACTTCGTACGCTTGACCGTGCTGGATCATCGGTGTTCCAAATACGACGTAATATGGTTCAAAAATGGTCGCATAGTGCGTTACATTTCTCAGAGAGAATGCCGCGTCACTCAGGTGGAGATCCCAGTTACGTTGATCCCCGTCGATATATGACCGTAACTTGGCCAATATCGACCGGTTCACACGTTCCGACGCATTCGCCTGAGGAGAATAAAACGCGGTGCGAACATGTTTCCGTATTTCTTTAGAAAGCTGGCAAACAACTCGGAAACGAATTGCTTACCATTGTCAGAATGGATGTATTCAGGTACCCCGAAGATATGGAATATACCTTCTTCAAGATACCTTACTACCTCAGCTGCCGTTGATTTCCTCAAGGGTTTAACAAATATAAATTTACTAAAATGATCTAGGACCATAAATATATGTGTGTTACCTAGTTTCGTCCGTGGGTATGGTCCTAAGAAGTCAATGTAGAGTCGCTGAAAAGGCCGCTCCGTAACTGTCTGTTTGCCCATCGGCGGCCGAGAAATTTTATTCGTGGCTTTATTGATCTTGCATGTTTTGCAGGACTTAACCCAGTCCTGCACGTCCGTGACCATGCCTGGCCAATAATATTTTAGCCTTAATTTGGCCAACGTTTTGTGAATACCACCATGCCCCGCTGATGGTGCGTTGTGGGCAGTCTCCAGAAGACTCTCTTGCAACTCCGTTGGTATCCAGAGCTTCCATGCCATGTCGTCCAGTATGATATCTCCGGTTCGTAATCCCGTTCGTCTGTAAACAAATCCGTCCGAAACGCACAGGTCTGGTAATTTGTCTTTGTTGTTAGTTACTGTCTTCTTCAACTCCTCATACTCCGTTGTGGCGAAGTATAGAGAGCTGAAGTCAACTTCTTCTCCTGTTCGCTTCTGTTTAGAAGCGAGCTCTTCCATATGGACGCGCGAGAGAGTGTCAGGGACTATGTTTTGGATACCCTTCCTATGCTCAATCACAAAGTCGAAGGCTTGGAGCTTCAGGCTCCATCTGGCCAATCGACCAGACAGATCCTTCTGCGTCATCAACCACTTCAAACTTTCGTGATCAGTGATTATAGTAAAGGGCAATCCTTCCACGTAAGCCCTGAACTTCTTCACTGACAAAACGGCCGCATAGCACTCAAGTTCCGTCACACTGTAATTCCGCTGAGCGGGATTCAGCTTCTGGGACATGAACGCTATCGTTCGTTCGTTGTTCTCCGCATCCATTTGGAAAACAACGCTTCCGACGCCTGTTGTTGATGCGTCACATTGAATATAAAAGCGTTTCTTGAAGTCCGGATTCGTAAGTATTGGTGCGGACACCAAAGTCTTTTTGAGATTTTCAAACGCGTGTAGCGCCTCGTCTGTCATCTCGAATTACTTGCCTTTCTTTAAACAGTCGGTCATGGGAGCTGTTACAGACGCAAAATTTGGGATAAAGCGTCTATACCAGCCAGTCATCCCTAGAAACCGACGGAGCTGCTTGGGCGTCTTCGGGACTTGGATGTTCTCGACCGCCGATACCTTGTCAGGATCTGTTCGTAGACATTCATCACCAACGATGTACCCCAGGTACTTTATTTCTTTATAGCAGAACTTGCTTTTCTCCACATTGATGGTCAGCCCAGCATTCTTTAGGCATGCTGCTACTTCTCCGAGAAGTCTGACATGAGACTCAAAATCTGGAGAGCAAACCAAGAGATCATCTAGATAGATAAAGACATTCTCTTTCAACCGAGAGAATGTCTTTATCTATCTATGACTTTGTCCATCAGCCTACACATTCTGTGGGCACTGGTATAACGGGCGTCCAGGGACTGTGAAGGCCGTCTTCTCTCTTGACTTGGGCTCCAGCGGAATCTGCCAGAATGCATCCTTTAGATCAATCCCGGAGATGTAGCGAGTCTCCTGTAGCCTGCTGAGGAGACCCTCAATGTGAGGAAGAGGGTATGCGTCTTTCTTCGTTACTGAATTTACTTTACGTGAACCCAGACACAACCTGTTCTTACAAGGCTTGCGCACCAGAACAACTGGAAAACTCCAAGCACTGTTACTTTCCTCAATAACTCCCAACGAGAGCATCCTATCGAGCTCATCGTAAAGGAGCTTTTGTATCGCCGGTGAGATTGGGTAGTGCCTCTGTTTGATGGGCATTTTCTCATCTTCCACCTCGATAATATGCTCTTCGAGGCTTGTCTTACCCAATCCCATCACAGGGAAGGAAGGGAACAGTAGCTTGGATTCCTCAAGCTGCTTGGATTGCTCTGGCGAGAGTACCTGTAAAGGGTTACATGTTGCCGCTGGTGACTGTGTGTCTACCTCTGCGACTATGTTAGGTGCGATCTTAAAAGCGCTCCAAAAGTCTACCCCTAAGTATAAATTTTTTTGGAGGGTCAGCACGACGTATATTTCCATTTCTTGTGTTCGTCCACCCCAAGAGGCCTGTGTCAGAAAGCGTCCCTCGATGTTCTGGTGGCTCCTGTCTGCTGCCTTCACTCCTATGTTCAGTTTCTTTAGCTGAACTTCATGTCTTTTCACGAATTCGTGGGCTCCTTTTCCCAGGCAAGTCACGGATGCTCCACTATCCAATAGGCCCAACATCTCTTCTCCGTCAATTGCTCTCATTGCACCCAGCTCCTCATCCCCCCATGATGGAGAGAGCTGGTGTACCTCCGGTCTTGTTGCGTTGTTGTCGCCCATTGGCTGGAACGAAACCTCCCGGTGGTATGGATTAACCCCCTGATCCACAGGTGGCCCCGGAAATACGTCCGTGGGTACGTATCGTCCCTCCTGCACCGCCCGTCTGGTCGCGTATCTAGCTGCCGCTACAGTGTTGTCAGTGCCAGTGGTCCTCGGAACCGCTCCAGTGCCAATGAAGCCTTGCACGTGGCCTTGATGTTGGTCTTCCATTTGCCTTCCGCCTATCTATACCTCTTCTATATGTAGATGTTTTTTTTTTGTTTTTTGGAATAATATTTATGTTTGTACTGCACTCTTTGGTTCCTTCCAAATGTGAATTCAAACGTATTTGTTTATATGTGAATTGTTAAGACGTACTTCAATGCTTATTTCGGTGAATGTACCTTATATTGTGTTTATGTAGTTCAGAACAATATTTTTTTTTTCTAATCTATTTATTTATTGTCCTACTCCTACCTTCTTCCGATTATCCAAAAAAATTTAAATGTTGACTTTTAAATGTATGTATAACTATGTGAAAGTATGTGTTTGCTTGTATTTTCAAGTGCAAGTAGGAAAATTCTGTGTAGGAATTCGGTTTTTGTTTATTGTTGATTAAATGTTTGTTAAATGTTTTTATAATTATTATGCTGCCATTGTGTGTGTAGAGTTCCAGGTCGGTTTTCCAGTCGCTTGCTTGGGTAGATTTCACTGACCTGGGAGCTTCACGATCGACCGTGACTAACTCCTCAGGATCTCAACAAAGTGATGGTGATCAACTCTTTCACTCCAACCACAACTTCGAACAGTCTTTACCGTTCTGAAGGCTGGCAGGAATGTCAGATGCTGATTGCTCCAACACGAGCTAAGCTTTCAGGCTATGTGTCCACGCCTCACGAAGAATCGGATGTTAAAACCCTGATTCTTGGGCAGCAGCTGACACTCTAGCCTTTCCACCCGCTCCGTTCTCTGACTCCTCATAAGCCTCCAGCTACCTCACTAGATCTTCCAGCCGAAGCCTGAAAATCGGACAGCCGCCTTCAGCTTATGAGCAGTCAGAGAAACTTTGACGGCTTTGAACTTTAAGGAAAGGTAAAAGTTTGGAGAATTGAAAGAAAACTACCGGACGGACGCGGCTATCGCAAGTCCACGGCAGTGACCTTCGTAAGAGAAGATCACTCCCTTGAAGCCACGATTGGCCTTAAGCCAATTTGGATAACTTTTTTCACCATGGTAAGCCACGACGCTTCTTATACGTTGGGCGCCATTTTGATGCTGTGGGTCCGGCCACAGGAGCTGCTTCGATGCCGGGGAGGAGGACGGCGGCATGCTTGTCGTTGCTCGGCTAAGTTCGACGGAAGGGGGCGAATCTTGTCGACTCCTCAGACATCACCCAATTGCACACAAAAGATATCATGCCTGTTCTAGCTAAGGGAAAATAGAAGGGGGGGAGCGAAAAGGTAGAACGAGAAAAGAGAGCCTAATACCCTAACCAGACTGCGGACGGACATCAGAGATAGAAAAGAAAGTGGGAGAGGAAAAGGAAGAGAAAGGCGTTCAAAATGCCTATGACTTCACCAACAAATAAGGCCGGAAGGGGCACCGCGGGTCTAGCTACTTGATCTACACTAAACCTAAACTAACCTACCTACTTTAAAACTATACCTACACTATACCTACACTTACTTAAAACTACCTAACCTAAGCCCTAATCGCCAATAACGCCCTTCAAGCGTCATTTGTCAGTGGAGGTTCGTTGAGAACCTAAGGGTGCCTGATGACATTGGCACAATTCGCCAGCCCACCCCTTATGTCACCGATGACATGACCAATGCTCTCTTCCTTGGCGGTTTTGCGGGAGATAGCTCCTCAGCGGAGACGTTAGCCACGGCCTAACGCTCCACCCCATCTACTACCCCAAGAAGGACGGCTTTCCCTTCACCCTATACACACATTACGGCAAAAGCGAGATTATTCCATGTTAGAACAAAACACACACTTTCATTTTAAAATATACAATTTCATGTTTTTATTTAACCAAAAGGAAATAAACTCAAACTTAGCCCCTAAAGATGAAAAAAAAACTAAACAGAGAAATTCAAAGGAAGTAAAAAGGCAAAACTTAAACTAAAGAAAATTAAAAAAAAATCCAAACATAAATAAAAAAATTAAAGAATATGTAAATAAAAGAAGAAAGCAAAAAAACAAGGAAGGTAAAAGAATCCAAGCTTAGGGGCTGGGTGGTAACCCTGGCTACAGCTCTACGGACAATTCACGACATGGACTTATGCCTCCAACTATGAGACGGTAACTCACTGGTTCTTTCTTGTCCCCCTGACGTCCTGCGCGCAGCACGGCGAAGGATCTCCTGTGAACTCTTTTCGTTAATTGTGGGGTCACTGCCCTCTTTTCGCGGACACTCACGAACGAACACTAAAGCCAGGTTTATCTCACAGATTCAAAAGAAATTCACAAATAATATAAAAACTAAAAAAACTTATTAACTATACTTTAGCTACTAATACAAGAATTCAATTTAACGCAAAAAAAACTATTCTTTAGTCCTGGCTTCTTTCAAGGCTTCACTCGGCTTCCACCAATATCGGCACTGGTTCGGGTTCCCGGGCTTTCGACGGTCACAGCACTTTGGTGAACTTAAGTGAGTGGCACTTCGCTTCTGTACCACACTGCAGTGGAGCGAACACTTGGTACTTCTTGTACTATATATTGATTTTTTTGTTTTGTATGGCGGCGAAGTCAGTGGAACCTTTCATGTATATATATATAAACATATGTACCCAATTTCTCACTGATTATATAATTAACAACATTTTCTGTTGCTGGGTTGTATTATGCGCGTTTATTTATTCGAACCATGCACTTTTGCACTTTGCGTGTGCACTTTGTTCTTTGTCCTCCTTTTTATTTGTTCAAAGGTTCTTCCTTTTAATTTTATATTATTTTGCGCACTACTCTTTATGTTTTTTCTTTTGCAAAACAATGTAGTTTTCGCGAAACCACCGACACGTTTTTTTTTTTTTTCTTCCACTTTTTAACTTTTTCTTTTCTAATCTTCACCTTTTCTCAAAACTCCTCCTTTGCTTTCTTCCAAAATCCGATTTTTCGCAAAATTGTCCTGTCACTTTCTTTGTTCTCTAGGCCACCCATGTGAACGCGGCCTCAAATTGTTCCGAATGCAATGTAAACATCTGTCCGTCCTGTTCTCGCTTGCGCGCACGTCAAAAGTCTAAACATTGTGTATTAATTCAATGTCCCAATGCATGTGGTGCTCGGTTTAGTAAATAAAATAAAAGTGGAAAAAAAACCTACAATGTGGCTATTGCCCCAGTTTAGTTATGGCTGTAACTTTGGTCATCGAGGGAACCCTTTTGGCAGGTAAGTTTACCCACGGGATTAATCAGGTACTTCAATTTTCTATTTTTTTTCTTTTTTTCAGGTAACAGAAGGGATGGCGGATGGGGATCGAGGATATGAGAAACAGTACGTACAAAGGTTTTCTATTTATCATCAGTGCTGAAACTCTTATTTATCTACAGGTAAGGATTTGTCGCAACAAAGGCTTAATTGATAAATTTAAAAATGTCACACTAAAGGAATCAAATACAAAAAAGTTGGTTTCGTTTACAAATGATAAAATCAGTGCACTAGGTGAAGTGACATTAAGTTGTATAGTGCGAAACAATAAAAATATGTTAACATTTAAAGTAGTTGACAAAGCAGTTTGTCCAATTTTGGGAAGAAGTGAATGCGAAGAACTAAAATTAATAGAGAATCCGGTGTTTGAACACAATGCCCCGCGTAAAATACCGCACGCCATCCAGAAATCGAGAAATCGACAGAATGGAGAAGATTTCATTCTCTCCGATCTATTGATGACATCGCAACTAAGGTACAACAATTTCACAATTTTAGATTGTAAACATGGTTTTTGGCAAATCAGAGTAACGGATCGCACAAAACGATATTTGACTATGGCCACACCCTGGGGAAGAGTATCATTTAAGACAGTCGTCCACAGACCACCGCGGTGTAAGTGCGTGATTCGACTACGCGAGAAAAAACGATCAGAGATTCTCATATTGAAAAAACCATCATCCTCAAAGAAGTTCGATAGCTCCGGCGTTAAGCACAAGTGCACACTTCAAGGGACACGAATGTAAACTGGCGTAAGTTCGGCATTTTGGACCCACATAGGCGACCATTAGCTGTGAAGAATGTGATGAGATATTTGGGCATTATATTGGACCATTTTCTGTATGGAAATATCCGTGCAGCAACTGGTCTGGCCAAAGCCAGAAAAGCCTTCGCTATGGCAAGTAGGTTGTTTTACAGCAGCCAACTTGATTCCAGGGTGAAGGTCATCTGCTACACGGCTCTAGTCAGACCTATCATGGTATACGGCTGTCCGGTGTGGTTCAACTTGAGTCCTTCTCAGATGGAAAGGTTGAGGGTCTTCGAGAGGCAATGTCTTTTGGCTTGCCTTAAGATGTACAGAACCCCAGAATCTGAGTAGAAAAAGCTCTATTCCAATGAAATCTTGTACAACGCAGCAAACGTGAACAGGCTGGATAGTTTTATTATTAAGCTGGTTCGAAGGCATGGTGTCAGAGCAATGATCTCAGAAAACGATCTGATATTCGGAGCCTACCAACCAAACGATTCATATCACGAGAGCGCACGCCGGAGTGGATTCATTCCACCGGAAGCGTTCTTGTACCTGGACCGACTTGGCTTGGTGCAGGATGCGGAGGGATGTCCACTTCTCTACCATATCATGAGACGGACGGTGGGCAAGCGAGTGCTCTACGAGAGCAACGTAGGAACTGAAAATCCGGGTGATCTTCGGTTCAGCACATCCATCCCTATTCGCGACATTAACGATCGGGAGAGGGATAGGCTAGAGCCACATCTGGTTGCCCAGCTGCCGTCAGCTGAAGCCAATATTGGTCCTACGGACAACTTGCATTTAGGATAAGGTAGAATAAGTTAGGATTATGTCATAAATTACCATCACAAAAAAAAAAATAATTTTTTTAATTTAATTAGATTAAGATAGTTGTACGTAGGTTAAGTGTTTTAGTTAGGTTAAGGTATAAAATAGAAATTAGTTGCTAAGTTTTTTTATACAAGTTTTCTTAGTATTAAGTAAGTAGAATTAAGTAAATATTGTAAACATTTACAAAATAATGTCAAGAAGCTGAAAAGCAATAACAATTAAAAAACAGATAAACTTAGAGTGCCCGTCTAGGGCCAGTAAGATAATTTTGTAAGTTTTAAATAAATTATAAACTAGTTAAGTATTTTGCCTAGATTTAAGAAAAAAAGCACAAGTGCAGTGATCCGACAATCCCCGGTTCGAATCCGGAGGAAAATAAAAGAAAGTTTTTTTTTTAATCAAAACATTACAAAGAGACACAAAGTGTGATAAAAAGAGAAATGGAGAGTGACGAGCGACCCGAGCTCAGTAAATCGGGTGATTTCAAAACACCGGTGGCCGAGGCATTAGGCCACCTAACCAGTGACGGTAGCATCCGCGCGATCTAAAAAAGAGAAGGAAGAGGGTGCAGCCGCAGCACAACCTCACGAAGCGTCAGACGACAGCAATGACGTCAGATGAGGAAGCGGTCGCATCAAACAAAGTTGGGGTGGTTGCGACCAAAAAAAATACGCCAACAAAACCAGCAGTAACCTGAGCAACAACAAAATCGGCTTCAACTGCAATCCCAATCGACATTGATGCCCCCCAATGTGAATCGGAGGGCAACGAATGCCGCTTTTCATATAGAGGGAGTGAAAACTCCTTCCAGGTGCTCGCCACATCGGACGCCGACGATGAGGAGGAGCAAATAAGAGAGGAGGAAATTAAGCTGGAGAAACTCGACGAGGAAAGAGCGAAGCTTGACGCCCACATCAAGTTCCTATACGAACAGTTCACGTCGAGGAAAGCTGCAGAGAAAGCAGCAAGACAAATAGAGCAACAGAGCGAAATACTAAAGTTGCAACAAGGACGGAAGCAATTTGTCGAGCAGCAACAATGCCAAGAACCGCTGCCGTCTACATCCAAGACAGCGCAACGTCTACAGAAAGCTCAACAAGAGCTTAAATTGCAGCAACAGCGACGAGAAGCAGCAGCAGCAGCAGCCACATCAACAAAAGCAGCAGCAGAAACAACAGCAGCCGCAACAGCAGAAACGACAGCAGAATCAGCAGCAGAAACAACAGGAGCCTAAGCAACAACAGCAGAAATCTAAGGTCCGCTGCCCACCAATAAACGTCTTCGGCATGGGGACGGACGAGCTAGAGACCCTAAGTGAGATGGCCTTAGAAAATAACACTTATTATATAAATATAAGACTCCACAAACCCACACCGTTCATTGCCTAACAATGGACGGATTTAAATTTAAAAAAAAAATTAGCGGCATCGAGCGCCGATTATTATACATACACCCCCAGAGGATAAAGGCCACAGTCTCTGCTCCTCAAAGGCATAAATCCTTCTACAGATCCGAAGGTCCTCCTCGACAAGCTGCGACGAGTTGAAAGCGACGAGGTCCATTTCGTAGGGGTTAAGCCTTTTATCACTGCGTCAGCGAAAGCGAAGAAGAAGGCACTTCCCTTCTTCTTAGTTCAGGTATCCCAGGGCACGAAAATTGACAACTTACAAAAAATCCGTATCGTAGGCGGCCTTAGTGTTAAATGGGAGAAATTAAACAAAACTGACCACGTACTTCAATGTGCGAAGTGCAGAAGGCTGGGGCACGTCGCGGAGAACTGCAATATGGAGTTCCGCTGCGCACGTTGCACATTCAGTCACAACAAAGGAGAATGTCCTTTGGGTATGGAGGAAGTCGAGGATAAGGCGCTCCTCAAATGCGTACTCTGCGGAGGAAATGGACACCCCGCAACGTACTTGGGGTGTCCACGAATAAAAGAACTCCGGCAGAGAGTAAAAAAAACAAGGAACGACAAAAAGGTAGCCGCCAGGCCAGCTGCCCGTGCTCTGACTACCACCGTTATGCCTGGTGTCTCCTACGCCCAGATGGTGTCAGGCAGACAACCGGCACAACGGACAGTGCCATAGGCTGCTTCGGCTCCAATGGCCAGGCAACCTGAAGCAGACCCCTCCATAAGGGATGTACTGTCTTCCATCAAGTCGATGCAAGCGCAGATGATTGCCTTGCAGAAACAGATGGTCGAATTACAGACCAGTTTCCTTACGCAGACGGCTAGAGTAGATTTCCTCTTCTCTCAGCTGCCTGCAAACAAGCGCGCTCAGATATAATGGGCTCACGCGAGGTAAAAATCTTTAATATCCTAGCAGTGAATGTTAATTCGTTGATAAGGATCGAATGAAAACTAACGATTGTTAATTTATTGCAAACCCACAACACTGATGTGCTGATGGCTAGCGAAACTAAGCTTAACCAGACGCGCAACCTCAGGCACAAAAATTACCATATTATAAGAAGGGACCGACCCCAATCCACTCGAGGTGACGGAGTCGCTCTCTTAATTAAAAAGAGTATTAGACATAAGGTCATATATAGCAATGAAGTAAGAAGATCTAGTGTGCTAGAAGCGGCCATCGCACGCATCTCTCTCCAAGGTGGAAGAAGTTGTTTGTGATCGCTGCTTACGCATCGGAATCGCAAAATCCTAACTTTCTTTCGGAGCTTGAGGCTCTCTTCACCAGCCTCTGCTTGAACTCGGAAAAAAGAAAACTTTTACATATAAGCCATGGATTTGAACGCCAAACACGGTGAATGGGGTAATATTGTTCCAAACGAGAGAGGAAACGCTTTCTTAGAGTGGATAAAACAAAACAATATTGAGTTCAGACTGGATTTGCTGGCAACCGATAGACCATCATTTCCTAGAAGCGGGTCTTATCTTGATGTGATGCTAATCGACAGACGACTAACGATACGAAACGTGGAGCGACGCACGAGGAACTGTTTAACTACGGTCGAGTACGACAGTGACCACTGTGGTCTCGCCGCTGTAATTCAGCTCCCGAATAAGCTGAAGGAACTTGAGGAATTTGTGCAAACGCATCCTTATAATTACAAAAAGGTGCGCTGGCCACGTTTCGCTAGAATCTTAGCCACAGAAATAAGTTCGAGTGTGGTTAATCCTCCTACGAACAGAAATCTTACTAACGAAGAGGTTGATGGCTACCTCACACAAATGGACGAAGTCATTAAACGAACAATGGACAAAACTATCCCGAAGGTAGCACAAACTGATGATGGCGACATTTATCGGAATGCTACCATCGATGCACTTCACGTGCAAAAAAGTAGACTCCTGTCTAGACTCAAACTCTTGTACAGGAGATTAACAGATCCACAGAATGCGGAGATTCGCTGTCTGAAGTCACAGATCAAAGTACTCCAACAGTTAATCAAACATAATTACAGACTAGCTGTAAGCTTGCATTGGGGCAATAAGATTCGGGCTGTAAGATCTAACAACCCGACCATGTTCCCGCAAGTAAATAAAATCTTTCGGAGGAAAGACCATAATGACATTCAGAGCGTTCGACTTGACAGAACAACAGACAACGAGAACCTACTTACTTCAATTGGCATCGATCCTGATAGGGCTGTGCCTGACAACGACTATTTCATAGTTGAGGATTCCCAAGAGAAGGTGAAAGCAATTGGTGCTGTTTTCCAGAGAGTGTATACGGTCAACGAGACTCGATGTCCGAATTACGATCTGGAGAACAGAGCCTTGCTTAACCATGGCTCTCTTCGGAATGAAATAAGTCAATGGCGATCCGAGAACCCTGGATTCACCAGGTTCAGTGACGATTTTCCGGCAAATAATGTCGTCGCCGATGATGGAAACAACTCCATCCTTATTTCAAAAGATGAACTCCAAGGTATCCTCAACTCACTGAAAACGAAGAAGTCAGTGGGAATAGATGGGATACCAAATATTGTTCTGCGCCATCTACCCTCTGAGGCAGTTGACGTATACACAACTCTGTTAAACAATGCGCTGAGTAATGCATATTACCCGGCTCATTGGAAAACAGCTGTGGTACAGACAATTCCGAAACGGGGCAAAGATACCTCCATCCCGACGAATCTCCGTTCCATAAGTCTTCTTCCGTGCATAAGCAAGGTATTTGAGAAGATAGTCATTTTAGCTCTGAAAGAATGGGTTGAGGAAAAACAATTAATAACGGAAAACCAATTTGGCTTCAGGGCGGGGCACGGCACCATTCATGCCGCGTCTAAATTGGTTTTCGACATTCAGTGGAATAGAAATAAATCACAGTGCACAGGGGCCTGCTTGATCGACATGGAAAAGGCTTTCGACACCGTGTGGTTAGAAGGTCTCTTCCTCAAGTTGGTCAGGCTTGGCGTTCATAAAACATTGCTATATATGATCTACGACATGGTAACAGGTAGGAAGTTCGTTGTGAAAAATGGCCACGAAATTTCCACCACTATGTTCCACATAAAAAATGGGTTGCAACAAGGGGCGGTGGGTTCGCCGATCTTGTTCACTATATTCACTAGCGATTTTATAGGTTCCATGCCTAACATAATAGCGTTTGCCGATGATCTAATCGCGTACAGATCAGGGTCGAAGGAAGGAGAAATAAATGGTTTGTTGCAGAGTGACTTCGATGCAATTCAACGAAGTGTGAGACTATCCTTTGCAGAACCCCGTTATCCAGAGCCTCAAGGGACACGAAAATTAACTGGCGCAAGTTCGGCATAGTTGATCCACTGGGACGACCGTTGACCGTGAAGAATGTAGTAAGATATCTAGGCATCTGGTTGGACCAGTATCTGTATGGTGATATCCATGTAGATACTGCTCTGACCAGGGCTAAAAATGCCTTCGCTATGGCAAGAGGACTGTTTTATAGCAGTAAACTTGACACCAGAGTGAAGGTAATCTGCGACATGGCCCTCATCCGGCCAATCATGGTATATGGTTGTCCTGTGTGGTTCAAAGTGAGTCCTTCCCAGATGGAAAAGATGAGGGTGTTCGAGAGGCGGGGCCTTCGAGTCTGTCTCCGTTTATATCGAGCACCAGAATCTCAGTACAAGAAATTCTACGCCAATGAGGTTATGTAAAATGAGGCAACCCTTATAAGAATAGATAATTTTATTATTAAGTTGATTCAACTTACTTAGGTAAGTTTATAAATAATTTATCGGATATTACAGATCCTTTGCGGCACATTCTAAAAAAACATACCAAATGGCAATGGAACTCAAAACAAGAAGATGCATTTACCAAGCTTAAGAGGTCTCTATCAGAAACACCATTATTAAAATACTACGATCCGAATCGTAAAGCTTCAAGTAGATGCCAGTCAATCCAGTGCGGGTGCCGTATTACTACAAGACAACCAACCAGTAGCGTATACCTCTAAAGCTTTTACAACATCGCAGAAATTAGCACCACAGATCGAAAAAGAAGCACTAGCTATTAAATTTTTAAGAAACCCATACACAGCGCTCCACCGCGTTTGCAAAAAATTATATTACAAGTTCTGCAATATCAACCTAAAGTTTTGTATTCCAAAGGGACTGACATACCAGTTGCAGATACCCTCAGCCGTGATTGCCGAAATACTAAAAGCACCGATAAGGTTGATGAGGTTGATGATACACGAACTTTTGCAACTAACCGATACTACAAAAGAACGACTACAAGAAGCAACGAAGAACGACAAAAATCTTCAAAAGGTTCTGCAGTACGTCAGAATTAAGTGGCCTGACTACATTAGAAGTTGTCCCAACGAAATTAAAAACTATTGGACCTGTAAGGAATCGCTAAGCAGTAACGAAGGTCTACTCTTCAAAGGATCCAAACTCGTCGTTCCTGATGCATTAAAATAAGAAATGATGCAGAAATTACATCAAGGCCACTTTGGTATCGACCGAACACTCAACAGTGCACGTGAACAACTCTTTTGCATCAATATGACAAGTGACATCACCAAATACGTCGAATCGTGTACTATCTGTCAAAGTCAACAACGATGTCAACCGAAAGAGCCACTTATCGTGAAACAAGTTCCAGAACTGCCCTGGGAAATAGTTGCGGTAGACATTTTTTATTTCAAAAATAACGAATATTTTCTAATTGCAAACAGCTATTCAGGATACTTTGATTTCGTGAAATTAAAAGCATCTTCAACAGCAGAGGTCGTAAAGCAACTTAAAAAACTGTTTGCAGTACATGGTATCCCAATTGTGCTGGAATCGGACAACGGTCTCCAATTTGCCTCCAAGGAATTCCAAGCGTTCACCAGAACATGGGACTTTACTCATCGGACCTCAAGCCCTAGGAACCCGAAACCCGAAAGCCGTTTATCTTGCACTACTGAACTACCTAGGAACAAAGAGTTGCTTTCACCGAATCAACGTTTAATGAGCAGAAAAACCTAAACCACAATTCCATCCAGTAAAGACGCTCTCAAACCAAATGTCGTTCGCAATGTACGTGATAACCTCCTTCAAGCAAGAAGCAAGAGTAAACTGTATGCTGACAGAGGAAGTCACCAAAGACAACCCTTCCAAATTGGTGAGAAGATCAGAATTCAACAGCCTAACCGAAACTGGATTTCCGGAACAGTTATCAAGACAGCCAACACACCACGGTCGTATATGGTACGAACGGACGATGGAGCATTCATCTGCATAAGACGAGAGCCACCATCGTTCCAGAAAAGGAAATCGTAATAGATGCAACCTCCGATAATGCAGACAACACAAATCCAGTAAACAACATTGAGCCGACCGTTACCAATACCTCCCTTTCCAAACCTTATGTAACTAAGTACGGAAGAACTATAAAACCAGTTATAAGATACCAACCTGGAAACTAAATTAAATATTGGTTCGCTAAAAGCTATATTAATCATTAAGCATGAATTCACTACTTTCGTTTTCTAAGTTTTGCTTAAAGCACATTGAATTTATTTTCATTTTTCTTTACATGAACTTCATTATGAAACTAAATATAACTTTTTTTTTCTCATGTTAAACTTATGTAATTGAATTTCTGTTTATTATTTGATATTATTTATACGGAAAAGATGAAATATGTAAAAAAAAAACTTTAGAACATTTAGCTATCTTAGTTTAAGTTTCTTTAGTGTTTGGTTAATCATCCATAAAAGGGGAGATGTAATAAGTATCATATTTAAATAGTACTGGATACCTCCAAATGGTAACACTTTCATATGGACATCGTATTGCATACTATATATAATAAGGGCCAGTCTGTACCAAACCTTTATTGATCTCGTGTTACAGGTACATAGGTTATATACACACATATCTATATATTTTGCTGTCCTCTGCCGATAAGTGGTGCCGGATCGCATTGATCGATTTGTTTATATGATCAATTTGTTTATGTTTCGGTCTCTGGAATGTCGCCGACCGATAAGTGGAGTGCGTGGAGTGCTGGGTGCTGAGTAGATGATTTCTTTATAATGGTGTTGTGTTGAATGGTGTATTAACTCCCCTCTTCCTTAAGAGAAACGTCCCGGTTTTTTATGTCACTTGACTTGACACATTGTGTTCAATTTCATGAGATTTGGGATTGTTGTGTTCGAGCTGCGACTTAATTTGTCTGTCTAGTATGCCGAATTTTATTTCGTCACTTACTTCTGCTTTCTTATTTCGTTCTTTTCCTTTGCATGACATATACTTTGATGATCTTGAATGATATGTATGAACCTATTACAATAATTATAATAATCCAAGTTATGCTTAAAACAGGTTTTACAGAGAATTCATCTTTAATTTCATTAATTAAGTTTACATTTTGAAATTTTAATTCCTCATTCTCACTTTTAATGTACTCTAAGATATAAAATTCATTAATATGATGATTTCTTAAATAAAGGCACATTTTTCATTACGATTTTCATATGTAACATTATCAATATTTATGCTTCCATTAAACGTAACTAGGTATGTTCCAGAAATATATATTGTTACATAAGCGAAAACACTTCAAGTGTGCTGCTATATACCCGCTTAGGTCTGCACCGATCAGCCTTACTCTCTTTCTCTCCACCTTGATCTTTCTCAGAAGATAAGTGTGGAGAGAGCAACTCTATTTATTCAGTACTTGTACTAAGTGAAGTTAGTCTTAAGCATACAAGTGTCGAGGAGAGACATAATAAAACCTTTGTCATAGAAAATTCATCTTTTATTTATCTCCTGAGAGTTACTGATAACAATAGTTCCAAAGCGTTCATACAGTGCGACTTAGATTACGTCTGGGAATTGTTGCCAGACGTAATATGACGCATATGCTACACCTTCCCCTTTTGGAAGTATGATTTACCAAATCATATATTTGAAAACAATGCACCAGCTTTCTGATTTATTATAATGATGAAAATATTAAAAAAAAATTAAATTTCTTTTTATCTTAATAATAACACATTTGTATCCTTATGTTTAAGTTATTTCTTATCTATAATATAACATTTATTTTATATATAGTAAATGTTAAGAAAAATGCTTATTCCTAAACTTAACTAACAGTAAGATTATTTTTATTTTGTTGTTCTTATTTTATTCTTATGGATAATTGTTTTTTTATTATTCTTATCTAAGAGTACACAATTTGGAATTTGTATACCTACTACTCTTAAGGGACCCTTAAAAAATGGGTCAAACTTATGTCTAGGTTCATTTTCAATTAAAACCACATCGTCAATGGACAATTTTTGTGGCTTAGCATTTTTGTCATGAGTTGCCTTCCTGGTAAGTTTGCCGTTTTTAACAAATTCACTTGCCCTGAGATTAGCAAGTTGAAGGCGATACTGCAATTCTTTACTATACTCATTAATGTTATAAAGTGGATCTACTTTATTTTCATCAATGAAATCGAACAACTCTGGTAATTAACCAAAAAGAAGTCCGTTAGGACAGTAGCCGTGAACACTAGACTGACTCGTATTGTAACAATAAACAAAGAAACAAAGCCATTCGTTCCAATCTGACTTGTCATTGTTTATATACGATCTTAATACACTCGTTCAAAGACATATGGGATCTCCCCACAGTACCATAAACAAGAACAAACTGTTCAAAAATAGCTTTTGCGATTATAGTTGCCTTCTTATCAGGAATAGGAATTGCTACTAGGTACTTGCTTAGCTCGCAAATTATGGTAACAATATATTCATTACCCTTTTGTGATCTGTGATTTTGTGATTAATACAATGTGAAAAGCCTTAATTGGAGTTGGTGTAATTGTTAATTCCTCCTTGCCTTTGACACCAGTTTTGTTCATTTTACACTTTTCACATGCTTTTACATAACGTTTTATGTCCTTGCTCATGTTTTTCCAGTAAAAATATTTTCTTAATTTATGAGAAAGTCTTGTGATCCGTGGGTGGCCAACAGAAACAGGGTCACCATGATATTTTCTCAAATAATATAATTGTTATTTTTGGTGCTAGAGCATTTGTTAACAACGCGTTTCCTTTTTCTTTGAATTGAATATTTTGTCACTAAGTGACAATTGAAACAATATTTTGATGATCGGTTATCAGACGAGCATATTTACTTATTTCATGAAAATTCAGCGCTTCATATACTTTGACATTTTCAGCCACGTTGTCTGAATGCTTGTACATTCTTTCTTAATTTGGATTGTTTCATTTGAAGTTTGACCTTTAAAACATTATTTGAATGTGTAGGAATTTGTTTTATTTCAGAAAAATTTATGCCAGATAAAGCATCTGCCGCATAGTTTTCCTTACCCCTAATATACTTGATTACGAAATCATATTGCTCAAAGTCTAACCTCATTCGCGTCAGTTATAAGATGGGTTTTTCATAGAGAAGAGATAGGTAAGAGGTCTATGATTGCTCTTTACCAGAAATTTTTCACCATATATGTATGGTCTAAAATGAGTTATGGCTCAATGAATAGCAATCAGTTCTTGTTCTATGGTCGATTTTTTACTTTCACCTTTCGTAAACGCTTTAGAAGCAAATGCAACGGAGAGTTGTTTTTCGTTATACTCCTGACTTAGTACAGCACCACAAACATGTTTACTAGTATCCGTGGTTATACAAAATGGTTGTTCAAAATTGGGATATTGCAAAATATTCGGACTAAGTAATAATGTTATATTCTGACATTGATGGTTCAACTATCCCATCTTCAATTAATTTATCTACCTGTCTAATTATTTCTTCTTTTTGTGAATGCGAAATTCTATAATTTTTAATATAAACTGGAGATTCATCTTTTAGTCGAAACTTTTTTGTATAAAAGTTATTGCAAAAAATATTTTCTGTTTCCAAAGCAAAAATATCAACTCACTGCATAGATCAATAAAGATTTTACGAACTTTGTAAAGTTGTTAGATAAGCAGGCAAGTACTTTTTCTTTATGTTTTTCTACGAAGATTTTACTCTTAATAACTTTGCAATCGGAAAGATATTCGGTTTTTATTTTTGGATTATTGATTGTTTTGTTGTTATTTGTAGTGTTAATTATACGCACTATTGGGTTTTTAGTACTAATTGATGTACTTGCTACATAAACTCCAGTTTCAAGTTCTTGATTTGGAATCAAGAGTTCGTCTTTGTTACTGTTGACAGGAATAACTCTAATTACGTCTGACCTAGCAGGTACTTAAAAGGTGTTTGGATGTTGAGCATTATTCATTTGTATTGCAACTTTTTCCGAAAAGTTGTTTGGTCGTATATATAACCAGTCTTGATTAAATTGATAATCTAGTACACAATTGTACCTTTTTACAATGTCTAGACCAAGTATTCCATCACAAGGATTTGGAAAATCATTATCAACAACTGTAATTTTACAGGTATTAATATGTTTTCAATCTGCAGATCTGATTTAACTATACCCACTGTGTTAATTTCTCACTGTCCAATACCACTTATTTTTTTAGTATATCTTTTATCAATGAAGATATTCTGGTCAATACTTGTATCTTTTATTAGAATAAATATTCGCACCTGTGTCTACAAGAAAGGTTGATAGTTTATTATTGAAGCTTGATCTTGACGTTATTACACTACTTAGGTTAAGATTGAGAGTAAGTGACTTGTCAGTAGCATTTAGTTTTGAGTATTTAGGGGAATATTTGAGTTTTCCGAACCTTGACCGTGGTTTATGTATCTTACACTGATCCGGTTACCGCGATAATTACCACGATATCGGCCACTGTTCTGAGAGGCACCGCGGCCACGGCCTCTGTAAAAATTATTGTTTCAACCACGGCTTCTACCATGATTCCAAATGTTCTGATAGTTATTCGCATTGTAATAATTTCTGTTAATATACATAATGGAGTGTGACTGGTCGGTTTCTGTGCAACTTTCGTTCATATTATTGAATTGGTCAGACTCCATTACTATTTTAATTCTATCGTTTGTAGCGTTCTTTGTTATCGCGCGCACAGCTGTTTGCGTCGAGTACTTCTCAGCTAACTCTGAGGTTGGCCCATCAGAAATGTAAGCATTAGTCAAGGATTTATTCAAATCTTCAATTTCTTTTGCATATGTATTGGCAGACTTATTATGTTGTTTTATATTCATAATTTTCGCTGCCAGTACTTCGACTGACTATCCTTCAACCGTTGCTTTTAACTTCGAAATAATTTGTTGTAAAGAAGACTTATTCGAGATTGAATTTCAAGAGGCACCTTTGAGCTTCGTTAATACTATCTCAACCGCTACTGGCTCATGACTCTCGTTGATTGGGTTCACCAAATTTAATGAATCAAGAAAACTTTGTAAATTGTTTTATTGGCCATCGAAATCAGGGATCAATCTCGAAGCTGTGTTCAGGAATTCAATTATTGTTTGTCCCATTTTGAATGAATTTATTTCTGATTGTTCTAAGTCACTTAGTTCATCTTCACATTCACTACTGTTGGCAACGATATTTTCGGAGCCAAGTTCTTGGTCGAGAGCAAGAGGAATTTTTAAATGAATTCCTTGTTTGGAGAAAACTTTGTGAAGCTTGTCTCGTAAATTCCAGAAAATATCTTGGGCTTCCGTTTTGTGCTGTGTTGTTAATCTTTCATAATGTACGTGTAGTACAGTCCTAACCTTATTGTAAGCGTCAATCAACACGATAACATGCTTTTCCATTGTTTCTTTTTTATTTTTTTTTTTTTAGGCACTTGTACGATTTATTAAAATCGATTGTGTACTCTTCTACCTTATATAGAATATCGGACCATTGTTCCATTTATGATATATCCTCTTTTACATATTTTCTTTACTTAGTATAAATACATATATAATTGTGCTTTTAACAATTATGTTTGTGTTTTGAAAAATATTTATAATTACCGTTTTGAATGATCTTGATGTTTATGGTGGATGATCCAAGGGCGGTGATTTTTTTCTGCATACTATTAGCGATATGTGGGTATATGGTGCACATACTGGATACGTTGTCGAAAACCAATGTAGCTACTTCTTCGTCAAACATGTTGATATCTTTTTCTTCGTTTTTTTAGGCGAAAATCAAACAAAATGTTTCAGTTCAAATTTGCTGATTCACTGTTATTTTTTGTTATTTTTTTTTAGTGTTTTTAAATCAAAGACTTCGAATTGTTTGTCTCACTTCTAACTTTTAACTCACTTTTCTTGGCTCACTTCCACTTCATTTATTACATTGGCACCCGGCCTTTTCATTGTGGACTGTTATTTGGCAATTTTTCTTTCACTCACGAACCGAGCCACACGAGAAATGTTATTTTTTTCAAGCTGTCCCGGTCGCCATGTAATGTATTTTCGATAAAAACGTCTGCTTTGTTTGGAGTTCGGTCACCGCCTGCACTGTTTTCATTCATACATTTCGACAACCAAGGCTTGCCAAAATGCAAGGTAAGCATAATCGATGAATGGGTGCACACTGCCAAACGCCTGAGAATTACTGATACAGTGCGACTTAGATTACGTCTGGGAATTGTGGCCAGACGTAGTATGACGTATATCAAGTTTGCTACACCTTCACCGAAACCTTCAATGTCAAAAAGGTTTTAAACAAGGCGACGCACTGTCATGTGACTACTTCAACATCATCCTCGAGATGATCGTGCGTAACTCACAAGTCAATACCAAAGGCCAGATCTTCCAGAAGTCAGTTCAATTGGCAGCTAACGCTGATGACATTGACGTCATTGGACGAACACAGCGTGCCGTCAATGAGGCGTTTGCTGGCATTGCTGCAAGGAAGGACACACAACATCGACGTTTCGGACAGAGCGTCACACTAGGTAGCAGAAACCTCGAGGTAGTCAAGGAATTAGTGTACCTCGGCTCCGTGGTAAACAGGGACAACTACATCAGTACCGAAATCAAACGCAGAATCACTCTTGCCAATCGCTGTTTCTATGGGCTCAAGAGGCAATTGAGTTATAAAGCCCTCTCTCGAAAAACTAAGCTCGCTTAATACAACAGATTGATCATCCCCTTTATGGCGCGGAAACCCAGAGGTTACTAAAGGCGGGTGTGGAAACCCTTAGTCTTTTCGAGAGAAAAGCTTTGCATGCGAATTTTGGTCCTGTTTGCGTTGATGGCATCTGGGGGAGAAGATTTAATGACGAACTCTATGGGCTGTATAGCGAGATTCACCTGGTCAAGCGTCTACGGATACAACGCTTAAGATGGCTAGGCCTAGTAGAGCGTATGGACACCACTGTTCCGGCTCGCAAAGTCTTTGAATCCGAGCCATTCGGACAACGCAACAGAGGACGACCTAGACTAAAGTGGCGCACACAAGTGGAGAAGGACCTCAACCAACGTGGAGTGCGCAACTGGAGACAGCTAGCGAAAGATTGTGCTGGTTGGAGAGGCATGTTCGGATCCCTCCTTGCACGCATGTAGTAATTTCATAAGGGAATTTATGGGTCTACCATTGGTCACATGGTAGAAGTTCCTGAAAATGAAAATCAAAAAGAAGTCGTTTGTTTTATGTCACATCACGCTGTGATTAAGCCTCACAACCTGACAAAAAAGCTAAGAGTAGAAGAAAACATCAACTGGAATCAGTCTTAATGATTTTATCTTGGTTTGTCCAAGGCTACAGTATGATCTAACCACAATCATTATGCGTTGGCGGCGACACAGATATTTGTTCTCATAGCAGACATGGAGAACATGTATCGCCAAATTAAAATCAACGAACTTGACCATTCATCTCGAATTAGTTAGCGATCTCACATCAGAAGCATTCTTGGCGGCAGTACGAAGATTCATATCCAGAAGAGGCATCTGTTCGAACCTCTACAGTGATTGTGGAACAACATTTATAGGAGCGAGCAAAGAGTTACAGAATATCTGCAAGCTCGTTTCCAATCAACTAAAAACAGATGTATCAGACAAATTGCTCGTGGACAGTATACAATGGATTATCGGAATTCGGGGTAAAATCCATGAAATATCATCTTAAAAAAGTCATCAGTGACACCACGCTCACTGTTGAAGAATTCTGTCCAACTTTAACACAAATAGAAGTATACCTGAACTCCCGCCCACTGATCACTCTAATTAATGACATCGATGACAAAATTATTGTAGCCTCGGGACACCTTTTAATTGGTTCAGCATTTAATGCCCTGCCAGATCCCAGATTGGATCACAATAGAACCTACTTCTCTCGATGGCTATTAATCCAAAAAATGGTGCAAGATTTTTGGCAAACATGGTTACCAGAACTTATAAGCCAGTTGCAACATCGTGGGAAATGCAAATAGAAGAGAAAGAACATACGTATTGGAGATATAGTACTGATAAATTACGATCGCCTTCTTTCCACTAAGTGGAATTTGGGAAAAATTACCGAAGTATATCCTGGGATAGATGGACAAATTCGAGCAGTTACTGTATACAGCAACAAAAGGTTGCGGAAAGACCAGTAACAAGGTTGTGTCCTCTACAAATAGAAGAAATTGCGGAACCAATACCTTCTGTGGAAAACAAAGAAAAAACCTCTGATCAGAGAGGCAAACCTGCCGTATTATTGGAAAAAGTGAATTTCAACCTTCTCCTTTGGATTTTTATGTGAGCATTGGTCAAAAGCACTACATTTGCCCAACAAATAAGCGACAATTATGAAATTCCTAGGTTTGAAATAACCCCGGGCATATATTTTGAAGATATTTGACATGCAAATATGGTTGTCGGATCATGGAAAACCATAGTGTTCTTCAAACTGACCAACTATTCAACAGACGTCTATACATATAGAAAATTCATAAAACACATGTAGGACATTTGTTCAAACACAAACTTGTCCGTCTCAAACATTTTGCTTTGTGATAGCACTCTACATTTATTTGAGTGACAAATGTCCCACAAGCAATGATCAAAACATAGTATGAAACGATCACCCTTGGATTTTATTGGAACAATCAGCAACAAATTGTTCGACATTCTAGACCAATACTTTGCGGTTCAATGTGAGCAGCAAATAGCAGAAGTCACATAAAATGACAACCATTTGCTTAATCTAGTGAAGAATCAAACGAACAAAACAGGCTCCACAATCAACCTATTTCAGGAAGAACGTATGGCAACTCAAAACCAGCTAAGGAAAGATGAAAATTAACATGCTTTTCAGATGTTTATATAATATCAACAGCCTTTTCACAACACAGAATGCACTATTGGAAATCATGCAGACAACACATCACGGACAAATCCATCCTTTGATACTGACGGGGAATCAGCTGAAAACTGAACTCTCTCGGGTTCACAACAAACCAGCTAAGGAAAGATGAAAATTAACATGCTTTTCAGATGTTTATATAATATCAACAGCCTTTTCACAACACAGAATGCACTATTGGAAATCATGCAGACAACACATCACGGACAAATCCATCCTTTGATATTGACGGGGAATCAGCTGAAAACTGAACTCTCTCGGGTTCACAACAACATTCCAAGAAGCAGGATCATACCAGGAGAAGCAACTTATGAATCAATTATTCAATTATACAAGACATTATTTATTTATTTATTTATTTATTTATTTATTTATTGAAATAATTTACAAATAAATTTATAAGTTATTAATTTAGGGCATCTGGGTAGTCATAATATACGATGCCGTTATTGAGTCTTACATTTTTTTTTTACATTAGTTATTGCATTAGTTGTAGTTATGTAAGACGGTTGCCTTTTGTATTGCAGGATTGGGCAACCTTAGTGTTGCAACCTGGCAACTGTCAAGTTGTAAAGTTTGACATTTTTGAGGTTATACCTAGTCAGAACGTTTTGACACATAAGCGCTATTTGTGTTGTTTACAGTAACTTAAGAGATTCATTTGTCCAACAAATGGAATTAAATTGTGAAAATTTTCAACAACAGTGCATCGATGAACTAAATTCAGCAGTCGACTGTATGGGTGTTTCAAATTGAGCCAAATCCAACAAAAGTTTCTCGCGCCCAAATTCCATCAAGGACCAGTGTTTATTGATGGTATGGTGAATTTAACCGAGGTCGTAGTTCACTCATTGACGAATTTCGCCAAGGTCGTCCAAAATCAGTTGTTTATGTGACCTATCGTGAGATTGAGACAACCTTAGGCATTAGTGGGACCAGCATACATTAATTATTGCATGAACATTTGACCGTCAAAAAAATTTGTTCGCGTTGGATCCCACACAATTTATCAATTGCTCAAAGAAAGGCTCGTGTCGATTGGTCGAAAGAAATTCTCCAGAAATACGATCGCGATGCTTCGAAACACGTCTATGACATCGTGACAGTTGATGAATCGTGGATTTACGCATATGAGCCCGAAAGTAGACAGCAGTCGACTGTATGGGTGTTTCAAATTGAGCCAAATCCAATAAAAGTTTCTCGCGCCCGAAGCACTTCCAAGCAAATGGTCGCCAGTTTATTCAGAAAAACTGGGCAAGACGCAACCGTGCCACTAGAACAATGCAGAACAGTAAATTCTGAGTGGTACACAACCATTTGGTTGCCAGTTGTCTTCCAAGAAATCAGGAAAAATAAACTGTCGAAGACGGATCACTCTTCACCACGACAATGCGAGCTCTCACACATCGGCTCAAACAACTCCATTTTTGAACACTCAAAACATCGATTTGATGAGTCATCCGCCGTATAGTCCTGACTTGGCACCAAATCACTCCTTTTTATTATGAGACGTCAACGTTTGTCGATACCTGAAGAAGCGGTTGATGCGTTCAGAATGCATGTTTTGGAGATACCTCAATCAGAGTGGTAGAAGTGTTTTGACAATTGGTTCATACGCATGCAAAAGTGTATAGATCTTAATGGGGGATTAATATTTGTTTTTCTTCTGTAAACCCGAAATATTAAAGGCAACTCTGGTACATACATAAAACAAAAATACTTTTGAACAGATCACTATATCTACTACATCAGACAGAGGTAACATTCATCAATATCCTGATCGTTTTCTCTTTACTCATTTTTCATGCTAAGAAAGTATTTTAGTTATTTGTATTTTGTTGGGATATAGCAGCTGTGTACGTGCATTTGTTTGGTGTACGTGCAATTGATTGACATTGATGAAAAAAAAATGATTACAGTAAAAGAACGGACCAGATAAAGCTCAAATGTTCTGTTATATATTTGTTGTATTTGCTAGCATACATATTGACTTAATCAAATTAACACGATGTGCACACGTGTTGAGCAATAATTTCTTACACTAAGAAATATGTGTCTAATTTCAATTGCACAAAAAAAACAATATATTAATCTTGATGGCACTTAGTCAAATCTCCTCAAACTTCTGGTGGGCGGATGTGGCTGCTTTAATTCGACGGATTGAATTGATATCTGAAGGATTTAGAACGTTGGCGAGGAATTCACCTGGGGACTCTATAGATAAGTGTAGCTGACACGAAACAGGACACTGAACAAAACCATGCTTTATTATAAGTGATGTTTCTTTTTTTCTTCCATGTTATCCATCACAGAGTAATACAAAACACTACGTTCTCTAAGTGTTAACTCTCAGTATCGCTTTACACAGCAGATGTCATCGTCTTACAGATTACTTCAGTATATAATATTAATTGAAATACCATGCAAAAATCATGTTTTTAAATTCTACTCGTGGCAAGCTAAAATCAAAGATCATTAAATGTCTTTATACACCTTGTAAAAGGTTCAATGCGATCATAATTGGTTCTATGTCTTTTGTCAAAAAGTAGGTTTCTTACCCGTAGAGATCTTTGAGGAGCATATATATTTATGAGAAAAAGTAATTCTGGTGAATTTAAATAATAATTAATAATATCACGAATAAATATGGCTTACGTTGCCTTACGCCTTAAACTCAAGGTTTGCCAGCCAATTGTTCTGCATCTTTCAACATAATTAGGAAGACCTTCAAAGGAATACAACTTTCGGAAAGCATGTCTCGTGAAATTCGTTTGAACTTGTACGAGTCTAAATTCTTGATTATCGTAAGGTGAGTCCCAGACAATGGATGCATATTCCAAATAGAGTCTTACTAACGAAACAAAGATGGTCTTTAAACTGGATATGTCGTGAAAATCTTTACTATTTCTTTTCAAAAATCCTAACATAGAATTAGACTTCGCAATGGTGTAATCATAATGTAGTGAGAAATCCAACTTGGGGTCGAATATTACTCCAAGGTCCTTAATTTCTTCTAGGCAATCGAGTTTATGATTTTTGAATCATAAAATAATCATAAATAATTGGAGATGTTATTTTATGTGCCGTAAAAATTTTATATTTTGAAATGTTTAGATCTAGAGCATTATGTTTACACCATTCCGCTAGGTTTTATATATCCGACTAAATCTTAATGCAATCGGCTGTACTATTAATCGACAAAAATAATTTAAAGGCATCCGCGATTGTTAGAATTTCGCAGAATTTAAGCATTTCGTGAACATCGTTAATAAATATAAAAAATAGTAATGGGCCCAAGTGGCGACCCTGTGGCACGCCCGATGTTACCTTTATTACACTAGAATTATAACTATCGACCATTTCATTCCCCCCTTTAAATAATTGGAAAACCATTCAAGCATTGCTGAATGAATTCCTATGGATTTAAGTTTGTTTAAAAGCAAAGCAAAAGAAAATAAAAAAAAACAAGCGCTCCTATTTTGTCAGGTGTTTCTAAGACCTCCCTGCAACTGCTGGATAGAATTCAAAAGTGAGCGATAAAACTTATAGGTGACAGTAATATTGCGAAGTCGATTGACTCGTTAGGACACCGACGTCAAGTCGCGTCGTTGTCACTCTTTATTCTCTCTCTATTTTAACAAGAAATGCTCAGATGAATTAGCCACTTGCATTCCTCCCCTTCAAGAATTCGGACCTACAGTCAAATTCAGAGACTCGTTTTTAGCCGCACTACACGAATCTGGAATGCTCTTCCCAGCTCAATTTTTCCTCCTCATTACAATCCACAGGCATTTAAAACCAATGTGCATCGGTACCTAATCTCCCTTTTTTCCTCTATACCTTCGGCCCGTGCTGTGACTTGATCCGGTCACTTAAGGGTACTCGCAACCCCTTTTGCACTCGTCAATTATAAAAAAAAAGTGTTATGCACTTTATTAAAGGCTTTCGAAAAGTCAGTATAAAATACATCAACTTTTAGTCGATGTTCTAAATTTGTAAATAAATAATTTGTAAGTAAAGTTAAGTTAGTAGAACATGACCTACCTCGCATGAAGCCATATTGAGTATTTGAAATAAGCTCTTTTACTAGAAAATACATTTTTTTCTTTTACGAGGCTTTCAAACAATTTTGGAATGGAAAAAAGCTTTGATATAGGCCAATAATTTTCTACTGTTTGTTTCAACCCGCTTTAATAAATTGGTGTTAAATAGGAATACTTCCATTCATCTAGGAATTCAACCTTTTTTAGCGATTGATTACATATATTTCTAAGAGGTTGACACAATGAACACCAACAATTTTTTAAAATTGCTGCGGGGCCCCATCGGGGCCTGAGCTGTAATTAAGTTTAAGATTTTTAAATTCGTTAATTAGATCGTCGCTCGATAGTTGCAACGTACCTATGTCCAGAATTTCAGGTATATTTGAGTAATAGTTCGTCGTTAAATGGTCCTCAGTTTCATTTTAAACCGACTCAAAAAAGTCGGCAAATAAATCACAAGTTCCATTTAAGTCATTTGAAATTACGTTTCGAAGTTCCATTGATTTAATCAAGCCTAAAGAATTTTTCTTAGAATTAACGTGTTTCCAAAATCGCTCTTTACCGAAGATTCTACGGACACGATATATTGCCTGTATTCAAGAACTTATACTCTTTCGTAAGTCTCAAAAATCTTTCACGGTTAGATGTCGATTTGTTTGAAACAAAGATAGAATATGCTTTCCTTTTGACGTTTTTTGAATTAACTGTTTACTTGCCCATGTAGTTTTGAACCGATAATTCCGACGTGTTTTTGGAACAAATAACTCTATTCCAGAAGTCAATTTATTCATAAACATATCTTAATTACCTTTCAAATCTGGAGAATTTAAGATGGCATCCCAGTTGACATTTTTCAAAGAATCCATCAGAGCAACTAAGTTGGTTTTACGAAAATTGAAACTTAAATTGGCAATATTACTATTATTGTCACTACCGTAGTTAAAGAATTCGAATTCCAGCAACAACGCTTTGTGATGTATTTTATTTGAATCAATTAGATCCAATGCTTTCGGTAATGTAAAGTTAATGTCGTTATTAAGAAATATTAAATCTAAGATTCTTTATAATATAAAATAATACTAATAAAATAATCCCAATGATAAAAGTCCGTTGATTAGCAAATGCTTCCATTCATGAGTAACATTGAATGGGATTAAATTCTCATCACCATCCATATTCCTCCAAGTAACATCACCAATATTGAAGTCTCCTAGTGAGCACGGTATTTGGGAGGTTTTAAGACGAGCAATGACACTACTAATGTTATCAATGTGTTTTTGATACACATTGGCAACACTTTTTGGTGGAACAAGGGAGACAAGAATAAACATTTGATAACGAACGTCTGTAACAAAATCTACGCACACACACAATTGCTCCACATTAGTTGTCAAGTGCATCAACGCAATTTGCCGGCTGAGAAGGCGAGATGAGACTGCTATTATAGCTACCCCACCGGCAAACTACTACTCAGCAGAGCAAATGTCTGGGTACAACCATGTCTCTGTTAAAACAACAATATCATATTGGTTCTGATAATACAGAGACATGGTTTCGCCGCCTAGCTGATCATTGTTTATGTTTTCGCTGTGGCGGGCAACGCAACTCCGTTTTTTTAATGATATTCTTAATTCTAATTCCCGATGGCCAGTTCGATGGACTTAATACGCGCGCGTAGGGACTTTCTGGCACTCATATTTTAAAATTGACAAATCTTAATTTGGTTAAGTCCGCGGTTGAGCTAACCAATTTAATACAAGTAATTTCACGGTCGGAAATGTTCAATTTCGTTGAAATACCTATAACTTTTCACCATACTCTCTGTGGTGTCAACACGGAAACCAGCAGCATGTATGTCTTTGATACGTTCCGCGACAAGTTCGGAGGTTGACACATTATTGCCTACAATTTTTTTATTTTTCTAACGCGTTTGGTGGTTTTTTTTATTTTTTTTATTGCTTTTTCCCACTTTTCTGTTTCGTTATCAATATTGCTCGGTGCGCAAATGACATTTTCCGCTGGCAAGGTAGTTTGCTGTTCTATTGGTCCTTCCGTTAATAAACGCACTCCGTTGGTTTTCATGTTCAGTGTTCAATTCGCGTATATCCGATTTAATTAAGCTCAGTTCATTCGTTAATGAAGTGAGCTTACTTATTAAGCCCAAAAATGGCACACTTTGCAGATTTTGCACTTAAAGCACACATTGCCCGTTAAATTTATGAGCTGGACAGCTGTCGCGGGTAATTCCACACATTTGATGTGAAATTTTCTACAGCAGAATCCATGCACTCTCCACAATTATCTACCATTTTTGATATTTTTAAGTTAATTTGAATAATTATAAACGACATTGGAAGTTAAACAAACGATGACGATGTTCAACGCTTGATAGTTCAGTTTAGGTTCGATTCTCGACTGATATTTCATAACTTGGGAATACCTCTCTAGGTTCATTAGTGTAGCCGTGCTTGCTAGTGAACAGAGTTTTTCCTACTCTGACTATGAATAGTTTTATACATTCTTCTCTACTTAATGATGGGTTATACGCTGTGCGACTAGCCACGGGTTGATTTTTCCAAACAAAAGTTTACGATTTTTTCCACTTTTCCGCAATGTTTTGCTTTGTTGTGTTAACAATGGCCTTACTCATTAGATTATTTGCCCTTCTTTTTGCTGTCTCTTCAAAAATAAGTTACCTTGTTACCGTCGGATTTTAAATATTTCCGATTGGGGTCGAACGAAAGAGCGCCAAGCCACTCAATGGAGTATGGTCGTGGGAAAGATGGAATTAGGGCGCCACGCAGTTGCCCTTCCGCTCGACACGGTCCGTACCCCTAGAACTGCGACTAAGAGGCAATGATCCAATCCGTCCCCGCAGAAAAAAAAACAAAAAAAAAAAAAAACAAGGAAAAAGGAAAATGACTAAAAATAAAGGGAAACTAAGGAACTGAGGATGGAAAAAGATAAAAAAAAACACAGCGATTCACCTTAAACCTAAACAATTTTCTTTCTTTTATTTAAGTATTAATTCATATACAAGGAAGTTTGTGACTTAAGAAATACTTATCAGTACAAAAAAAAAAAACTTCAGAAAAACTTATCAATACTTCACAATAAATTCTTACCACTATCTTAACCAAGACACTAGACACCACACCAGAGGGAAAACAAAAGGGAAAATAAAAAAAAAAAATGTCCCCGAACCGTTCTCGAACCCGCGATTCGCGACCGGTAGTACCCAACGATCCCACGCTTTGAACGACAACACTAACTCCAATTAATAATTCGTTTTAATAAAATCTTTTATCATCCATAAAAAAAAATTATTAAAAATAAAATAAAATAAAAAAAAAAAAAAAGAAACAGAATTAGACAAAAAAAACTACCAACTAAATAAATTGAAGAAGAAAAAAAATAATGCTAAGTTAACTAGGTGATAAGGGTTAAATTAAAAAAAAGAAGTTCTTCCCTGGAGAGGGGTCACCTGCCGTCTTCCTGCCTTCGCTTCTCGTCCTGGTTGAGTTCTTGAGTTCACTCTATTTCACGTTTTTTTTTTTTTTTTGGTTCTTTTTTTTGAAAGAGGTTAGGAAAAGGGGTTGGCTCTTTAAAGTTTACTCTTTCTGTTTGTGCGGTCTCACACACTAACACACACACTATTCGTATTCGTTTTTTTTCTTTTTTTGTTGTTTTTTTTTTTTGTTATTAAAAGGCTTCGAGAGGAGGGTTGTATATTTGAAGCACCACTCAACACCACACTACACTATTCTTATTGGCGGGTCTCGTTTCTTTTGCTGGGTTGGGGGGATAAATTCTCACTATCGCACTGATAAAATAAAAAAAAACTTTCGTGGCCACTAGCACTAGCTCAACTTTAGGTTTTTTTTTTTTTTTTTTTTTTTCTAGCTTATATGTTCTTTGATCTTACTTCCTTCCGACTTTTTACTTGGATTAGAATTTTCCGGATCGCGCCCAACCTAGCCCACCGATTTCAATTGTCGCCTCCCAAAGACTGCCCATCCTCATCTCGTCCAACCTACCTCGAACTCCTGGCTGATCAGACGATCGATAATTTTCGTCCACTTTGGGACATGATCGCCTGACCACCCGTACCGGTCGAAATAGATCGAACCACCAGGAAGGCCGCAAACTCTCCATCGTACCACCAAAGAACGGCTATCCTCACGTCTCGTTCGAGGAGGATCAAGGGTCAGTCCATCGGTCCACAAAAGCTGGGAAAACCACCGACAGGACAGAAAGAAAAATAACAAAATAAGCACGGTGACAAAACCTGGGATTGAACCCACAACGTTCAGCGCCCTAGCGACTACTCTATCTCTAAGCTATCTGGCTAATTGATCCACGATGGACGTACAGCCTACGTCACGATGCTCACCATTATCCACCCACTCAATTCAACCAATCGAGGGTATACTTTCAGGCGAAAACCTTTCAACTGAAGGAAAATCATAACAACCTGCTTCAACTCTTAGTGCTTCAACATTTGTCTATTTAAGGGCACCTGTTGCAGTTCCAAAGCACTCGTTAATAGCTGTTTCAATGTTTGAAAGGTTATTTCTAGTGGTCCAAATATAAGCGATTGAACTATGTTGGCGATTCGAAGGGATGTTTCTAAATGCGGTCCCTGTCGTTTTGAACAAATTATTTTTATAAATAAAAATTTAATTTAATTTAAAAAATTAATTTATATAATTTTTCGAAAGGCAACACAGTTTTCCATTGTGGTGAACCTACAGGCTTTGTTTTTCTGCAACTTAAGTAGCTAATGCCTTTGTAAACTATATTGGGTTGTTCTTTGTGGCCTTAGGATGGGTCATGGGAATGGATTTTGATGCTGCACTTCGGGTAATTTTCTTTATCTTTGACGCTTCTTGGTTGACGTTGGCTAAAGAGACCACTATGGCACTCAGTTTTTTTGTTTCTGCCTGATACAACTTCCAATTCACCAGATTATTTGTATATCTTGGACTAAACTTGGGTTTAGATCTTTGTCTTGGGGTGCGAATTATAATGGGCATCAAACAGGACTTCCTATTGTCGATAAGATGCTAGATCCGGTGTTGCAAGTGTGACATCGATGGCCGAAGAAGTATTTCGTGTGCTGAAAAATGTATGCGAACCGTCATTCAAAGTAATTAGATTATGGTCATTGGTGAATGTTTCAAATATGGTTCCTTCAACATTAGTGGGTTCTGAACCCCATAAAGTGTTATGGGAATTAAAATCATCAAGAGTGATATGATGATCGTTGCAATTCCTTCTGTGCATGTCATTCAATAAGTTCATGCTTATTCTCACCTCATGCTCCTTGTAGATATTTGTAATTTTTAGTGCTATTTTTCCTTAAAATTTATATTGTTTATTGTAAAAGGTTTGTATCTGAGGTAATATAACTGCTTATGGGGATGCTGTTTTTGACAAGTAGGCCTATAACAGCCTTAGAATATTCAAAAGCTTTGTGAAAGTGAAACGCTTGATAATTCTTAATAAAATATAAAAAAGATATTTGTATTTTTTAATTATATGAATTTCTTGTAATGCTATTATGTCTGGCGTATATTTCTTAATTAATTTTTTTAAATCATGTTTGTTGTTGCGAAAGCCTTGTATGTTCCATTGGAGGATTACCAGGTATACCGGTATGAAATGAGCAATTTGTGAATACCACGCCAATAAAATTGCTCGTCTTTTAAAGCAAACCTATCAGACACCCAATTTTGGACCTTTTCGTAGGAATCAAAGCGCTGCTCAGCCAATGCGTGCCCCATCTCAAAACAAATGGTAGTCGGAAGGAGCAAAAAATTAATGCTTTCCGCAAATCATCATTTCATAGCAAACAAACCAAAAAAAAATAAAATGAGGGCTCGTTCACAACAAATGTTCCCTATCGAGACATTTGTATCTTGACGCTCACTTCATACGGGTATACCTGGTAGATGCCACTGCATGGACTCCTGTTTGCTTTTAGGGACATAGTGGTGAACCCATGTTTCATCCCTTTAACAATTCGATCCATAACATCATCCTCATTCTCACTCTCTCTCGCTCTATACAGCATGCGTTTCTCACTTTTTTCTGAGGTGGCGTAAGCATTCGTGGTACCCGCCTTACACTGACCTTTGAAAGGTTAAGGTCATGAAGAATGGGGTGAATGGTACCAATTGAAAGCTGGAGATCTCTGCCATCATTTCCTCCTTTATTCGGGCATCGTCAAGAACAAGTTTTCCGATATCTTTGATTCTTTCTCCAGTACAAGCAATAGCCGGGGTGCCGAAGCGGGGGTCGTCTTTAGTTCTCTCTCTGCCTCTCTTGAACTCACTTGACCATGTTTGCACAGTTGGTAATGAATTTGCGGAACCCTGGTAAATAGCCACCATCATTGAATAATTTTTTAATTACAGCGCGATGCTCAATTTTCACCATCATCGTCTTAGTTGCCATTATGATTCTGTTTAACTAGAGATAGAACGCGAATTAATAATCACATTTATATAAATATATTATTTATATTATATATAAATATTACTTGATAAATAAGTCATTTATATACATAACCACAGCTTCACCGATACCTAGAATATATTGAACGCCCCTCGTAACAATAGACAATCAAACAATTAGATGTTTAATTGACACTGGGTCAACAACCAGCTTAATAATACCAAATATATAAGAACAAAATTCTTACCAAACCAGAACACTATTCGACTTTATATGGTTCCAGTGTAATAAAATTGAAAATCATATCCCCTGCTCCCAGCGAATTTCAGTCAACAAAATAAATAACATGGAATGTTTTTGACTTTGATATTACGAATTATGACGCTATTTTAGAACTTAACATACTAAGGTCTTTCAAAATTAACGTTTTAGGCTATATTGAAGTTAACGAACAAGGATTCCGTTTCTTGATTATATCAACCTTAGTCACTTAAACGAGGAAGAAAGAACGTATATCACAGATATTGTTAAAAAATACAAGAATATATTTTACCAGGAAGGGGATAGTCTAAGATTACTGATACAGAAAAGTCAATTTTTTTTTTCAAAAATATATAGATACCCTAAGGTTTACGAGAATCGAACGTCAAATAAACGAAATGCTTGAACAGGAAATTGTAACCAAAAGCAATTCTCTATACAATAGTCCTCTTTGGTTCGTACCAAAGAAGAGAGACAAGAATGGTATCCAAAAATGGAGAATTGTTACTCGTATAGACTACGGAAAACTAAATGATGTCAGTGAAAAAATTTCCAATACCTAATCCATCAAATCAACCATCAAATTCTCGTTAGACCTGAGGATAGAAAAAAGACTGCGTTTAATGAAGGTTTTTTTAGTGGCTTTTCCTTCAAGTTAAAAGTGTGATATATTACTTAAGAAATTATATTAAAATTTTAGTAGTAAGGTAACATGACCGTATCTCTAAAATATGTAAGATACACAAAAACTATTGTAACTCTTGCCATATCTTGAATAATAATAATAAAAAGACTGCGTTCTCAACACCTTTCAATCACTTTGAATATGTGAGAATGCCATATGACTATGTAAAAATGCGCCTTCAACATTTCAAAGACTCATACATACAATTCTTAAAAAGTATATTAACAGAATTTGCGTTGGATATCTAGACGTCATTGAAATTTTTAGCACTTCCCTTCAAGAACATCTTATACGACGGGCGTTCAATATATTCTAGGTATCGGAATGAAGCTGGTTATATGTATGAACTGACTAATTTATCAAGTAATACTATTATTTTAGGTGATTCATGTAAAATTTCATATAAATGTGATTATTAATTACCGTTTTATCTTTATCTAATTAAACAGAATCATAATGGCAACTGATACGATGATGGTGAAAATTGAGCATCGCGCGGTAATTAAATTTCCCACTAAACAAGGAAAATGTAAAAAAAAATATTCAATAAGAGATGGTGACCTCCGCATCAGTGCAAAAGTGGTCAAGACGACCCCCGCTTCCCCCGGCTACTGCTTGCATGGGAGAAAGCATAAAAAAAGTCGAAAAACTTGTTCTTGAGGATGCCCGAATAGAGGTGAGAATGATGGCAGAGATCCCCAAGCTTTCAACTGGTACCATCCGCACCATTCTTCATGATGATATTAATCTTTCAAAGGTCAGTACATGGTGGGTGCCACGAATGCTCGCAGCGCCTCAGAAAAAAGTGAGAACCGCATACTGTAAAGAGCTTTTGTAGATGTGTAGTGAGAACGCGGATGGTGTTACGGATCGAATTGTTACTGGGGACGAAACATGAGTTCACCACTATGACCCTGACAGAAAACAAGAGTCCATGCAGAGGCATAAAAAAGGAACAGAGCCCCCGAAGAAGTTCAAAGTCACCCCATCTGCCAGGAAGCTTATTGGGATTCAAAGGAAATCTTGCTCATTGAGTACAAAAAAAAAAGATGAAACCATCAACGCCACATCCTACGCTTCCACTTTGTATAATTTGCGGGAGGAAATTAAAAAGAAAAGACGGGGTAAACTCGCAGCGGGTGTGTTGCTGCTTCATGACAACGCTCCTGTTCACACGGCGCGAGTTTCTAAGGCTGCTGCGAGAGATTGTGGTTTTGAGGAAATCCAACACCCACCCTATTGTCCAGACCTTGCCCATAGTGATTATTTCCTGTTCTGATTTGAAAAAATTTCTTCGTGGAAAAAGATTTTCGGATGATGAAGAACTCAAGTCGGCAATAAATAGGTATTTTGTTTAAAGGGTTTTTTAAGGGTTTAAAAAAGCTTAACTCAATATGTAACAAATGCATTGATGTGTAATGGAGATTATATTGAAAAATAAAAACAATCTGAATTGAATTCGCATCCTTCATATAGATGAAATTCGCGTTCTTAAGCAAAAACAAATAAAATCATTTCTAACTTTAACCGGGTATCAGAAAATTTATTGAAGATTATGCTTAAGTGGATTACCCCATGTTAAGGTATTTGAAACAGAGGACGAAGGTTAACCCTAATGATCGAAAATTGAAACAAATCGTTACCGATCATCCTATACTTAAATACCCCGATTTCAAAAGACGCTTCAAACTTGTCACTGATCCAAGTAATTTCGGATTGGGTGCAGCATTAAATCAGGACGGACATCCCATTTCGTTCGATTCTCGTACACTTAACGATCATGAGAAACACTATTCCATGAACGAAAAGGAATTGCTCGCGATAGTTTGAGCAGTCAAGTACTTCCGACCATACCTTTTTGGAAGAGAGTTCGACTTATGCACAGATCACCAACCCATTAAGTGGCTACACACAAAGCATATAGGAAAAGATCTTAATCCGAGACTTCAACCATGGATCATCCAATAAGGAGAGTATGAAGCAAAGGTTGATTACATTAAAGGAAAAATCTTATTAATACGGTTGTTAATAACTGCGGTCTTTGCACCTTTGCAAAATACGAAAGGAAGCCTATCAGAAAAAGTTTCAATTTACTGAAACCCCAACCAATATAAATGATGCAGTTCATGTTGGCACTTATGTCATTTCCAAATACTCATTTATTAATTTTAAAAATTAACTTTCAAAACATGCAGTAATTCATTATTTAGAAGATAGAAACATTATAACATTGAGAGAAAAAATACGCATATACATCTCCATCAAAGGAAAAATGAAAGAAAATTATATACGACACTGAATTAAACAGCGTAAACTTAAGAAACTTTTTCAGAGAAGAAAACATAGACGTTAATTTTGTGAAGCCAAATAGCCGCACTGGTGATGCAGATGCGGAACGTATAAACAATACGCTTACGGAACGAATACAGGTTTTGAATCTGGAAAATGAATTACCAATTAAAGAACAAATGGCAAATGCAGTCGAACTGTATAATTCTTCTTTTCATTCATTTCATCTATTAAAGCTACACCAATCGAAGTAGAAAATAATATAATCGATAAGGCCATAGTAGTTGATAGGATAAGTAAGAACAAAAGAAACGCAATAACTAAATTCTTCTTCTTCTTCTTGTGGCGCTACAGTCCGGGGTGGACCTGGGCCTCAACCAACAGTTTCGAAGTATTCTTCTCGGTTTTTGATATATGTATTTAGTTATTGCCTTGGTTGAGGCAATAACTAAATACATATAACAAAAACCGAGAAGAATACTTCGAAACTCGACAGCAAGGATTTATTAAAAAGCCAAATTTTAGGAAATACTCCTTACGTAATGTACATGAATCTAATATTAAACGGCCTTTAAAATTTGCAAGTGATGCTGTTTTACCTTGTCCAGCTGGTACTAGTTCCAATGTCGTCCCAAACTCTGAGAATTGAGAAAATCAATTCGAACATATATTCGAAGCTGATAGCTCGCTAATGGTAATTAACAACTTTAAAAATAAAATAATTAACAGTACTTGTGACGAAAGAACGTTCCTCGCAGATGGGCATTACCTGTTTTCAATTAACAACTGTACCATTTTTATAGAAAATTTTCAATTTTCAAACAAACTTTTTGAATATAACGACACTATCATCATTCCTAAGATCAATGATACCTTAAAAACTCTTAATAAGATCACCTTTGAAGACATTATATTAAAACAGGTATCAAATATCAAGGCTATTAGTTAAGTTTCCATAAAATCATTCATTATAATTTTCTAACTACTAGTTTGTTATTCCTTTTAGTTGGAATTGCGGCATTGATAATAATTGCTTATAAACAAAAATAATTTTACAGTTAATGTATTAAGGAATATAAACTCAACTGTAAATACAAATCGAAATATTTGTGAAATTGTTAATATCGATGAGCTAAAAGAAACTCGTAAAACTTTTAATAAATAAAGAAAAAGACCAATAAATAGTAATAAATAATAAATTCGTAAGTTTTGTGTAATGAGATCCGGGAGTATCTCAAGCTAGCGGAGGAGATGTTACGTTAGTGCACTCACCCCATAATGCGAACTCTCGAATTAGTTAGCTCGATACCTACATTGCCTTTGTTGCTGCATCAGCTCAACGAAGTTCATAGCATTCTGAAAATTCGATCGTTGTTGCACAAGCACCACAACACATTAATATTTTCGAATTTCCGATTGTTAATTAACGCAGATTGCTGACTACGTAAATATGTGTGTACTATTAAGTAGGTCATAAGATATATCATAGCATACGTTAAGAATGAATGAATAAATGACCACCTTCAAACTACAAACATGTTTCTTTACAAGTTACATAACTCGCGCGGGTTCTTGACGAACCCTTAGCACGAAACGACGCAGGAAGGGCATAGTTTCGTAGAAGGGTGAAGCTTGGTAGTCTTAAGTTTTAATAGGCTTAGCTTAGGCTTAGTTTTAAGAATAATACATTAGTTTGGGTTTAAGATAGGTTAGTTAGCGAAGCTTCCGGCCTTGTTTGGTGATAAGGGCATTGGCGTTGAACAGCCTTTTCAATTCCGCCCCCTCCTTTTTCGTTCCTACTTTAGATGTCTCTCCGCCTTCCTTCTATCTTCCTTTAGCTAGCTTAGGCACGATTTTTTTGTGTGTAATGGGTGATGTGCGAGTGAGGTGGACAAGAGCCACCCCGTCCGACGAGCTTAACTGAGCAACATCAGGCGTGCCGCCGTCCGTGGCTAACAATCACAACTGCAACAAATGTCTTATGTCAAAGGAAATACTTTTGCATTTTCAATTCATAGTAAATAAGAACACGCAAAGACGTAATAATCACAAATAAATTTTAGTTTCGCTAGCAGTTCAGAAAGATCTGTAGTAATTATTACTTATGGCAGATGTTTACTCTTTGCCTTTTAATGAACGAATGATTATTTACCTCACAGAATTATTGGGGCAAATAATCATTCGTTCATTAAAAGGCAAAGAGTAAACATCTGCCATAAGCAATAATTACTACAGATCTTTCTGAACTGCTAGCGAAACTAAAATTTATTTGTGATTATTATGTCTTTGCGTGTTTTTATTTACTATTAAATTACCCCAATAATTCAGCGAGGTGTGGCCGCCGTGGCGTAGTGGGTAGAGTGTGACACTCACACGCTCACACGCCGAAGGGTCTAGGTTCGATTCCCAGTTCAACACCAATTTTTCGAATTTTTCACGGCACCACCTCTTTTAAGCTGCTGATTTGTTGTTCAAGGCAGACTTAGGCAAAAGGTCTTGAGCTGCGACCCCGTCAGCGAACGCCTCATGACAATTCGCATCAAGGCTGAATTCGGGAACATCAGCCTAATATGCGCTCACATTCCGACAGCCTTTTAATGAACGAATGATTATTTACCTCACAGAATTATTGGGGCAAATAATCATTCGTTCATTGAAAGGCAAAGAGTAAACATCTGCCATAAGCAATAATTACTACAGATCTTTCTGAACTGCTAGCGAAACTAAAATTTAATTGTGATTATTATGTCTTTGCGTGTTTTTATTTACTATTAAATTACCCCAATAATTCAGCGAGGTGTGGCCGCCGTGGCGTAGTGGGTAGAGTGTGACACTCACACGCTCACACGCCGAAGGGTCTAGGTTCGATTCCCAGTTCAACACCAATTTTTCGAATTTTTCACGGCACCACCTCTTTTAAGCTGCTGATTTGTTGTTCAAGGCAGACTTAGGCAAAAGGTCTTGAGCTGCGACCCCGTCAGCGAACGCCTCATGACAATCCGCATCAAGGCTGAATTCGGGAACATCAGCCTAATATGCGCTCACGTTCCGACAGCCTTTTAATGAACGAATGATTATTTACCTCACAGAATTATTGGGGCAAATAATCATTCGTTCATTGAAAGGCAAAGAGTAAACATCTGCCATAAGCAATAATTACTACAGATCTTTCTGAACTGCTAGCGAAACTAAAATTTAATTGTGATTATTATGTCTTTGCGTGTTTTTATTTACTATTAAATTACCCCAATAATTCAGCGAGGTGTGGCCGCCGTGGCGTAGTGGGTAGAGTGTGACACTCACACGCTCACACGCCGAAGGGTCTAGGTTCGATTCCCAGTTCAACACCAATTTTTCGAATTTTTCACGGCACCACCTCTTTTAAGCTGCTGATTTGTTGTTCGAGGCAGACTTAGGCAAAAGGTCTTGAGCTGCGACCCCGTCAGCGAACGCCTCATGACAATCGGCATCAAAGCTAAATTCGGGAACATCAGCCTAATATGCGCTCACGTCCCGACAGAGGAGGAGGATGACAACATCAAGGATGACTTCTATGATCTCCTAGAAAGAACATACGATCGATGCCCCAGCTAAGACACTAAGATCGTTCTAAAAGATTTCAACGCTCAGCTGGGAAAGGAGGACATCTTTGCTGGAGTCATTGGTAAACACAACCTGCACGAGAACACATCCGGAAACGGGCTCAGGCTGTTGGACATCGCCTCGGGGCGGAACCTATCTGTGGCTAGCACGCGGTTCCCACACCTGAACATTTACAAAGGGACCTGGCGATCACCTGATCAATCAACCGTCAACCAGATTAATTACGCTGTGGTCGACGTCAGACACTCCTCCAGTATTCCCTATGGCCGAACCTTCCGAGGCGAAAACATCGACTCGGATCATCACCTTGTTGTAGGCAAGATAAGAACCCGGATATCGAGAGAGCAACTGAGACGAGGAAGGCCAAAACGGTTTAACGTCAAAAAGCTACAATCGCAGCCGATTGTTGGGAACTTTGCCGACCGAGTCCCCCTGAAACTCGCTCAGATATCAACGCTGCCTGCACTAAACAAAGAAGAAGAATGGAAACGTTGTCAAGAAGCCATCAAAGATGATGCCACTGATGTGCTGGGTTTCACGTCACCACGCAGGAACCCATGGTTTGACGACGAGTACAAGCAAGCACGCGCAGCTAAACAAGACGCCTGTAGGGCGAAGCTGCATCGAACAACGAGGGATGTTCGTGAGCTCTACGAACAAAGAAGAAGGGAAGAGCACCGGCTTCTAAGAAGGAAAAAGAAGGAGAATGAGAAGCGCGCGGTCGAGGAAATGGAAAGGAATTATAGCTGGAATGAAATTCGCAGCTATCCGGAAGATACAAAGATCGGACCAAGAAATTGTTTTTAATGCATTTTTATTCTTTTTAATCCATTTTCTTAGTTTCTAGACAAAAATACTTAAATCTAGCTTACTAATATAATCTACTGATCTTAATTCTAACTTACTGACTCTTCCCGAGTACTCTAAGCTAATCTATGGTTTTTTCTTTGTGCCTTTCGGGTTCTTGTATATGCATTTCATTTCAGTACTTAAATCTATATATATATATTTTAATTCCTCCAAGAAAATTGTAAAAACTTGGATATGTGATTGTTCTTGTCCTTAACCTAACTTACGTAACTATGTAATCTAATTAAACCTAAGCTTTTAACTATTAAAACTAAAAACAGCCTAAAACTTAACTCTACTTAACTCAATTAAACTTAGCTATGCCCGTAAAACTATACGGACGTGTCCACCAGGGCATATGTGTTATTTATATGCTTAACATATATATATTATACGCCGTGGTGGACCTTTTTTTGGTTTTTGTTTTTTATTGTTTTTTTGTATTTTTGATTTTTTTTAATTTTTTTAATTTTTTAATTTTTTTAATTTTTTTTACATTTTTTTTTTTTTTTTTTAAAGTCTTAAAATTACCTTAACCTATGTGAGTTGACCCTAGTGAATCAACTATCCTGACCTTTGCTTTAAGAAGTTAGCGGCATCGAAAGCTGATTCTGGTGTAACCACCAGTAAAAAAGCCGTTCCTTTGCAGACACTGCTCTGTCGCGGGCAGAAATCGCTCTACTGAACCGTAAGAGCTCCTCGTGGCTGCGAGCGACGTCCGGCTCGTATTGAAGTCGCCTTTCTACTGTTCGGCGTACGACATGGAAGATGATAGGGCAACCTTCCATATCTTGTATCAGGCCTATAGTGTCCAAATAGAGGAAAGCTCCAGGTGGAATGAAGCCGTTAAGACGCACCCGTTCATGGTACATGTCATTAGGGTAGTAAGCCCCAAAGATCAAGCTGTTAGTTGAAGTCATACCTCGTGCAGTGTGACTCCGAATCAACTTAATAATAAAATTATCTATCCTTATAAGGTTTGCCTCGTTGTACAGAACCTCGTTGGGATAGAATTTCTTGTACTGGGATTCTGGCGTTCGATATAATCGAAGACACGCCCGTAGGCACCGCCTCTCGAACACCCTCATCTTTTCCATTTGGGAAGGACTCACGTTGAACCACACAGGACAACCATATACCATGATTGGCCGGATAAGGGCCATGTAGCAGATTACCTTCACTCTGGTGTCGAGTTGACTGCTGTAGAACAGCCCTCTTGCCATAGCGAAAGCATTCTTAGCCCTGGTCAGAGCTGCATCTACATGGATACCACCATACAGATACTGGTCCAACCAGATGCCTAGATATCTTACTACACTTTTCACGGCCAATGGCAGTCCCAGTGGGTCAACTATGCCGAACTTGCGCCAGTTCATTTTCGTGTCCCTTGAGGCTCTGGACAACGGAGTTCTGAAAAGGATAGTTTCACACTTCTGGTAGTTGATTTTCAACTTCCAGTCGTCGCAAAATCGTTGAATCGCATCGAAGTCACTCTGCAACAAACCGTTTATTTCTTCTACCTTCGGACTTGATCTGTACGCGATTAAATCATCGGCAAACGCTATTATGTTAGGCATAGAACCTATAAGATCGCTAGTGAATATAGTGAACAAGATCGGCGAACCCACCGCCCCTTGTTGCAACCCATTTTTTATGTAGAAAACAGTTGTTGAAATTTCGTTGCCATTTTTCACAACGAATTTTCTACCTGTAACCATATCATAGATCGTATATAGCAATGTTTTATGAATGCCAAGACTGACTAACTTGAGGAAAAGACCTTCTAGCCATACGGTATCAAAAGCTTTTTCCATGTCAATCAGGCAGGCTCCTGTGCATTGTGTTTTGTTTCTATTCCATTGAATGTCGGAAACCAGTTTAGACGCAGCATGAATAGTGTCGTGCCCCGCCCTGAAGCCAAATTGGTTTTCCGGTATTATTTGTTTTTCCTCAACCCATTCTTTCAGAGCTCTAATGACTATCTTCTCGTATACCTTGCTTATGCACGGAAGAAGACTTATAGAACGGAGATTCGTCGGGATGGAGGTATCTTTGCCCCGTTTTGGAATTGGCTGTACCACAGCTGTTTTCCAATGCGCCGGGTAATATGCATTACTCAGCGCATTGTTGAACAGAGTTGTGTATATGTCCACCGCCTCAGAGGGTAGATGGCGCAGAACAATATTTGGTATCCCATCTATTCCCACTGACTTCTTCTTCTTCAGTGAGTTGAGGATACTTTGGAGTTCGTCTTTGGAAATAAGGATGGAGTTGTTTCCATCATCGGCGACGACATTGTTTGCCAGAAGATCGTCACTGAACCTGGTGAAACCAGGGTTCTCGGATCGCCATTGATTTATTTCATTTCGCAGGCAGACATGGTTTAGCAAGGCCCGGTTTTCCAGTTCGTGATTTGGATTACGAGTCTCGTTGACCGTATACATTCTCTGGAATACAGCACCAATTGCTCTCACCTTCTCCTGGGGATCCTCGACAACGAAATAGTCGTTGTCAAGCAGTGCCCTATCTGGATCGATCCCAACTGTTGTCAGTAGATTCGCGTTATCCATTGTTCTGTTAAGTCGAACACGTTGGCTGTCATTATGGTCTTTCCTCCGGAAGATTTTATTTATTTGCGGCAACATGCTCGGGTTGTTGGATTGTACAGCCCGAATCTTATTGCCCCAGTGCAAGCTTACAGCTAGTCTGTAGTTATATTTGATTAAATGTTGGAGTACTTTTATCTGAGACTTCAGAGAGCGAATTTCTGCACTCTGTGGGTCCGTAAACCGTCTGTACAAGAGTTTAAGTCTTGACAGGAGCCTGCTTTTTTGCACGTGAAGTGCATCGATAGTAGCATTCCGATAAATGTCGCCATAATCGGTTCGTGCTACCTTAGGGATTGTTTTGTCCATTGTTCGTTTAATGGCTTCGTCCATTTGTCTGAGGTACCCATCAACCTCTTCGTTTGTTAGGTTTCTGTTCGTAGGAGGATTGATCACACTCGAACTTATTTCTCTGACTAAGGTTCTAGAGAAACGTGGCCAGCGCGCCTTATTGTAATCATAAGGATGCGTTTGGGCATATTCCTCCAGTTCCTCCAGCTTATTCGGGAGCTGTATTACCGCGGCGAGACCACAGTGATCACTGTCGTACTCGACCGTAGTTAAACAGTTCCTCGTGTGTCGATCCACGTTTAGTAACGCAAGTCGTCTGTCTATTATCATCACATCCAGATAGGACCCGCTTCTAAGAAATGATGGTCTATCGGTTGCAAGCAGATCTAGCCTGAACTCGATATTGTTCTGCTCCATCCACTCTAAGAGAGCGCTTCCTCTCTCATTCGGAACAGTGTTACCCCAATCACCATGTTTAGCGTTCAAATCTCCGGCTAAAATATAGTAATTTTCTTCCGAATTTAATCGGAGGCTAGAGAAGAGAGCCTCGAGCTCCGAAAGAAAGTTAGGATTTTGAGTTTCTGATGCATAGGCAGCAATCACAAACAATTTCTTTCCACCTTGGAGAGAGATGCGTGCGACCGCTGCTTCTAGCACGCTAAATCTACGTACATCACTGCTATATACTACCTTATGATAAATGTTGTTTTTTATCAAGAGAGCGACCCCACCACCTCGAGTGGATTGGGGTCGATCTCTTCTAATTATATGGTAATTTTTGTACCTGAGATTGCGCGTCTGGTTTAGCTTAGTTTCGCTAACCATTAGCACATCAGGATTGTGGGTTTCCAACAAATTAGAGAGCGTTAGTTTTCGTTCGATCCTTATCAGCGAATTTACATTCACCGCTAGGATCTTAAAGGTTCTTCCCTCGCGTGAGCCCATTATATCTGTGCGCGTTGCTTCGCAGGCAGCTGAGAGAAAAGGAAATCAACTCTAGCCGTCTGCGTTAAGAAACTGGTCTGTAGTTCGACCATCTGTTTCTGCAAGGCAATCATCTGCGCTTGCATTGACTGGATGGAAGACATAACGTCCCTTATAGAGGGCTCTACCTCAGGTTGCCTTGCCATATTAGCTGGGGCAACCTTTGGCACTGTCCGTTGTGCCAGTTGTCTGCCTGACACCATTTGGGCGTAGGAGATACCAGGCGTAACAGAAGTAGCTAAAGTGCGGGCTACTGGCCTGGCTTCTACTTTTTTTTTGTTCCTTACCTCCTTTACTCTCTGACGGAGCTCTTTAATTCGTGGACACCCTAAATAAGTTGCAGGATGACCATTTCCTCCGCAGAGTACACATTTGAGGAGCGCCTTATCCTCGACTTCTTCCGCCCCTAAAGGGCATTCCCCTTTATTGTGACTGAAGGTGCATCGTGCGCAGCGGAACTCCATATTGCAGTTCTCCGCGACGTGCCCCAGCCTTCTGCATCTCGCACATTGGAGTACGTGGTCAGACTTGTTTAATTTTTCCCACTTCACACTCAGACCGCCTACAAAACGAATTTTTCGTAGGCTGTCAATTATGGTGCTATGGGTTACCTGTACCAAGAAGAAGGGGAGTGCCTTCTTCTTCGCTCTCGCTGCCGCAGTGATAAAGGGCTTGACCCCTACAAACTGGACCTCGTCGCTCTCAACATGGCGCAGCTTGTCGAGGAGGACCTTCGGGTCAGTTGAGGGATTTATGCCTTTGAGGAGCAAGGTCTGTGGTTTTTCTCCTCTTGGGGTATATGTATAGAAATCAGCGTTCGATGCCGCTAACTTCTCTTTGAAAAATCTAAAGCCGTCCATTGTGAGGCAGTGGACGGTATGAGTTGTGGGTGTTTTATATTTAATATAAAAAGTCTTATTGTCTAGGGCCAACTCACATAATGTCTGCAGCTCGTTGGTACCCATGCCAAAGACATGTATAGGTGGGCAGCGTACTTTGGGCTTCTGGCGCTGTTGCTGTGGCTCCTGTTGCACTTGATGTTGTTGTGGCTGATGCTGTTCCTGTTGCTTTTGTTGTTTCTGCTGTGGTCGCTGATGTTTCTGCAATTGTGACTGCTGTTGTTTTTGCTGGAGTGTTTGCTGGTGTTTCTGTTGCTGCTGCTTTACCGGGAGTTGAGATTGCAGTGCCTTCTGTTTCTGCTGTTGGTGTTGTTGCGTTTGTTTTTGTTGCTGCAGCTTGTGCTCATGTTGAGCTGTCTGCAGACGTTGCGCTGCCTTTGATGTAGAAGGCAGCGAATCTTGAGGTTTTTGCAGGTTTTCCTTCTCCTGTTTCTTTTGCTGCCTCTTTTGCTGTAGCTTAAGAATTTCGCTAAGCTGCTCTTTTTCTTTTGCTGCTTTCTCAGCAGCCTTCCTAGCTGTAGCCTGCTCATAGAGAAACTTGATGTGAGCATTTAGTTTTGCTCTTTCCTCATCAAGTCTCATGAGCTTTGTTTCTTTCTCCTTGATTTCCTCCTCCTCATCGTCAGCGTCCGTCGTTGCGAGCACATTGAAGGAGTTCTCGCTCCCTTTGTAGGAGAATCGGCATTCGTTACCCTCTGATTCACATTGGAGGGCATCAATGTCGATCTCCGATGTTGCTGTTGATTTTTTTTTTGGCGGTGTTTTCTTGGCCGCCACTGTCTTGCCTTTGTTAGGTGCGACCGCCTCTTCGTCCGACGTCATTGTTGTCGTCCGACGCTTGTTTTGAACGTGCTGCGGCTGCAGTCTTTTCCTCCTCTTCTTCACTTCTGTATTTTGGCTGGTGGGACTAGCCAGACGGATACTACCGTCACTTGTAAGATGGCCTGACGCCCCAGCCACCGGTGTCTTAAAATCACCCGATTTAGCCGATTTGCTGAGCTCGGGTTGCTCTTCACTCTCCATGTTTTCACTCACACTTAAGTCTCTTTGTTAATTAAAAAAGAAAAAAAATGAAATTTATTTTCCCCCACGGGATTCGAACCCGGGTTTACCAGTCACTACGCTAGTGCTCTACACCCGAGCTACCGACTTGATTCAAATTTTATGTCTTTTCTGACTTTAATAACACACTATATATTTTTGCAGAAGTCGAAACACAAGCGTACTCCGCGGTGGTCTGTGAACGACTCCGGACCAAGACCTACCGGGACCAAAATGGACAACTCGTAGTAGAGTCGCAGTCTGTGCTGAGAGTCTGGAAGAATCATTTCTGCAGACTCCTTAACGCTGATGACGGCCCAAATTCCGCTGTTAGGCAGAATGTTCTGCTCGATTTGAACGATGATAGACAAGCATTCTGTCCCCCCGATATAGACGAGGTGAAGATAGCAATATCCAAGCTGAAGTCGAACAAAGTTGCTGGAGCGGACGGACTGTCCGCAGAACTATTAAAGGAGCTGGAGCTGACCATGGTTGGGCGCATGCACCAGCTCATCTGTAAGATACGGTCGAAAGAAAGCATGCCCGATGAGGGGATCTCAGCGTCGTTTACCCGGTTCACAAGAAAGGAGACCCCTTTGAATGCGCCAACTACCGAGGGATTAGTCTCCTGAACATCGCATACAAGATCCTCTCTGCCGTATTGTGTGAGCGTCTGAGACCGTTCGTCCATGACCTGATAGGTCCTTATCAGTGTGGTTTCAGGCCAGAGAGGTACACAATAGACCAGATCTTCACATTGCGGCAGATCCTGGAAAGGACCCTCTCTGCTCCGTCAAGGTCGGTAACGAACTCACCGAGACCTTCAATGTTCAAAATGACTCTAGACAAGTTGACGCAATGTCATGTGACTTCTTTAACACATCCTCGAGAAGATCGTGCGTAACTCACAAGTCAACACCCGAGGCACGATCTTCCAGAAGTCAGTTCAACTGCTAGCATACGCTGATGACATTGACGTGATTGGACGAACACAGCGAGCCGTCAATGAGGCGTTTGCTGCAATTGAAGCGAAAGCGGCTAAAATGGGTCTGGCGGTAAATGAGGGCAAAACTAAGTACATGCTGTCATCAAGGAAGGACAAACAACATCAACGTCTCGGTGGGAGTATCACACTAGGCATCAGAAACTTCGAGGTAGTCATGGACTTCGTCTATCTCGGCTCCGCGGTAAACAGAGACAACAAGATCAGTAACAAAATCAAAAGCAGAATCACTCTTGCCAATCGCTGTTTCTTCGGGCTCAAGAGGCAATTGAGTAATAAAGCCCTCTCTCGAAGCACTAAGCTTACTTAATATAACAGTTTGATCATCCCCGTCCTACTTTATGTCGCGGAATCTTGGACGTTAGCAAAGGCCGATGAAGAAACCCTTAGTCTCTTCGACAGAAAAGTTTTCCGTGCGATTTTTGTTCCTGTTTGCGTTCAAGGCATCTGGAGAAGAAAATTTAATGACGAACTCTATGGGCTGTACAGCGACATGCGCCTGTTCAAGCGTCTACAAAAATTAGCACGCACAACAAGAGTAGTTGATGAGCAAGCTAGGCCCTGGTCTCCTGTGGACTGTTGCGCTTAACAATAATTAAATCAGGTCTCCGTGAATGAACCTTGTCCTTTTTGGTTCGGAAACCAAAAAAAAGGAAAGAGGGTAATCGCAACGCTCCCAAATCATGGCCTAAGTTTTCTTCATGCTGGTCGGCAAAGCCCCTTCTCGTTCTCGGAGTATATTTTCGAAGGGGAAAGGTAACAATCTTTATTGCATTAATTACGTTGATATTCTTATTTTGAAAATCATATTTAGTAGTCCAAACTGCTGCAAGTGTGTGTGTTTGGTGTTTTCTATAAAAGAAGAATCGAATGTTGGTTATGTCAAGGCTTATTTTTAAGTTTTGAAGATGTGATATAATAAAATATAAAATAAAAATCGATGTTGTTTGAATTGTGTAAGGTTCAATAGAATAATACAATTATCTTTTGTTTGCTCACTTGATATTATTGCAGATTATTTAACATACACATAGCAGGAAACGTTAGATTGCACCTTTTCAGACATCTGTTAACTACGTTAAAAGAGAAAAAATTATTTTTGAATTCAATCGTTTGTTTGTTTAAATGCATCGAACTTATGTTTGAGTAGGTGAACGCAAACTTTTTCAGCTATGTGAATACTGTTTATATGTTTGTGCACCCCAGGAAACCTAAAAATGAAAGGAAAATGTTCTTACATAACAAGAATTATATATTGGAGGACGTAGTATCGTTACTTTCGCATAAAGCAAGTAATAACAGCTACTCAATTAATTGCATATAGTATTCAGCACACATCAATGGTGCCACATGTCTGTAGGATCTGAAATTAACCGTTTTCAAATGCCGCAAACTTCGCGATCCAAAAAGCGACCTCACAGAACTAAAATAATTGTTGGCACTGCAGTCCAAAGGGGGACCAGGGCCTAGCTTGCTCATCAACTACTCGTGTTGTGTGCGCTATTGTTCTCTCACGAGTAGAAGGGACCTACAGTTTTTTGCCGACTCTGAACGGCAAAATTTGAGAAGCTTTCTTAGACAGTCATTACTCTTTGAGTGTTGTCAGCAGCTCGAAAGAGGTGGTGCCGTGTAAAATTCGAAAAATTGGTGTTGAACTGGGAATCGAACCTAGACCCTTCGTTTTATAAAGTAACCTTAGTCCTTCGAGAGAGGGCTTTATTACTCAATTGCCTCTTGAGCCCAAAGAAATAGCGATTGGCAAGAGCGATTCTGCGTTTGATTTGTTGTCTCTGTTTACCGCAGAGCCGAGGTAGATAAAGTCCTTGACTACCTCGAAGTTTCTGCTGCCTAGTGTGATGCTCCCTCCGAGACGTTGATGTTGTGTGTCCTTCCTTGATGACAACATATACTTAGTTTTGCCCTCATTTACCGCCAGACCCATTTTAGCCGCTTCCGCTTCAATGCCAGCAAACGTCTCATTGACGGCTCGCTGTTTTCGTCCAATCACGTCAATGTCATCAGCGTAAGCTAGCAATTGAACGGACTTCTGGAAGATCGTGCCTCGGGTGTTGACTTGTGAGTTACGCACGATTTTCTCGAGGATGTGTTAAAGAAGTCACATGACATTGCGTCACCTTGTCTAAAGTCATTTTGAACATTGAAGGTCTCGGTGAGTTCGTTACCGACCTTGACAAAACAACGAGAGTTCTCCATCGTCATTCTACACAATCAAGACATGGCACTGTATAGCTCGTCTCTATGCACACTATCCTATGCGGCCTTGAAATCGACGAATAGGTGGTGAGTGTCAATTTGCATTTCTTGGGTCTTTTCCAGGATCTGCCGTAATGTGAAGATCTGGTCTTTTGTGTACTTCTCTGGCCTGAAACTACACTGATAAGGACGTATCAGGTCATGGACAAACGGTTAAAGAAGCTCACACAATACGGCAGAGAGGATCTTGTATGCGATGTTCAGGAGACTAATCCCTCGGTAGTTGGCGCATTCAAAGGGGTCTCCTTTCTTGTGAACCGAGCAAATGACGCTGAGATTTAACTCATCGGGCATGCTTTCCTTCAACCATATCTTACAGATGAGCGGGTGCATACGCCCAACCATGGTCAGCTCCAGCTGCCTAAAGTAGTTCTGCGGACAGTCCGTCCGCTCCAGCAACTTTGTTCGACTTTAGCTTGGATATTGCTATCTTCACCTCGTCTATGTCGGGGGGACGGATTACTTGTCTATCATCGTCCAAATCGAGTAAACTTTCTGCCTAACAGCGGGACAGGGCCGTCATCAGCGTTAAGGAGTCTGCAGAAATGATTCTTCCAGACTCTCAGCATAGACTGCGACTCTACTACGAGTTGTCCATTTTGGTCCCCTTAGGCCTTGGTCCGATCTTTGCATCCTCCGGATAGCTGCGAATTTCATTCCTGCTATAAAACCTTTCCATTTCCTCGACTTCACGCTTCTCATTCTCCTTCTTTTTCCTTCTTAGAAGCCGGTGCTCTTCCCTTCTTCTTTGTTCGTAGAGCTCACGAACATACCTCGTTGTTCAACGCAGCTTCGCCCTATAGGCGTCTTGTTTAGCTGCGCGCGATTACTTGCGCTCGTCGTTAAACCATGGGTTCCTGGGTGGTGGCGTGAAACCCAGCACATCAGTGGCAGCTTCTTTGATGGCTTCTTGACAACGTTTCCATTCTTCTTCTTTGTTTAGTGCAGGCAGCGTCGGACTCTAAGCGAGTTTCAGGGGGACTCGGTCGGCAAAGTTCCCAACAATCGGCTGCGATTGTAGCTTTTCGACGTTAAACCGTTTTGGCCTTCCTCGTCTCAGTTGCTCTCTCGATATCCGGGTTCTTACCTTGGCTACAACAAGGTGATGATCCGATTCGATATTTGCGCCTCGGAAGGTTCGGCCATAGGGAATACTGGAGGAGTGTCTGACGTCGATCGCAACGTGATCAATCTGGTTGACGATTGATTAATCAGGTGATCGCCAGGTCCCTTTGTAAATGTCCAGGTGTAGGAACCGCGTGCTAGCCACAGATAGGTTCCGCCCCGAGGCGAAGTCCAACAGCCTGAGTCCGTTTCCGGATGTGTTGTCGTGCAGGCTGTGTTTACCGATGACTCCAGCAAAGATGTCCTCCTTTCCCAGCTGAGCATTGAAATCTCCTAGAACGATCTTAGTGTCTTAGCTGGGCCGTCGATTGTATGTTCTTTCTAAGAGATCATAGAAGTCATCCTTGATGTTGTCATCCTCCTCCTCTGTCGGGGCGTGAGCGCATATTAGGCTGATTTTCCCGAATTTAGCTTTGATGCCGATTGTCATGAGGCGTTCGCTGACGGGGTTGTAGCTCAAGACTTTTTCCCTAAGTCTGCCTCGAACAACAAATCCGCATCCGAATAAAACCTGCCTTCTCTCTCTATAGCAATTGCTGTAGTAGATATCGCAGTTCTTCATTGTTTTTATGCCAGGCCCATCCCATCGCACTTCCTGGATGGCGGTAATGTCTGCCTTGTAGCAATCACGGGCCTTCGCAAGTTGTTCGACTGCACTTGGTCTGTTAAGGGACCTCTCATTCCACGTGCAAAACCGAAAATCGTTGTCCTTACAGCGTTTGCTGGGGTCGTCAACAGTTAATCCGGCCGAGGCAAATCGGCTTTTCTGAACTATATGATTTTTATGTGGGGAGGAAGTTACCTTCACGCACAACCCACAGACTGGTAGGCCAGGCCCATTATTTAAACCCTCGGGCAGAAGGGCTCGCTGCATACATTGGTTCACCATACAACAGGTGTTGTGATGGCTATCTAGTGGGCGCCGCGTGGAGGCTGTATGTCAAGTTGACCTGTGCGCTAATGAGGACAGTCTTGGCAGCTAGCCTTGTTGAGTAATCAACAACATTTCCTTCGCGAGAACAGTCTCATGCCCCCTGATACGCGCAATCAACGACGTTACCTCGCGTGTACAGGCCCATGCCCCCCCGTGTAAGTTAATTACACTACCTAAACACCGGATTTAATCATTAACTAATATCTCTATAAATATACACTGAGCTTAACTATGTCCGTACAGTTATACGGAAGCGTGCACCAGGCCGTATGTGTATCTATGTGCACTCTTTTTGCCTTTTTCTATTTGTTTCCCTTTTTCGGTTTTTGTTTTTTGTTGTTTCCTTGTATTCTTTGAAAATTGGTGTATATTTTTATATTAGGTAAGGCATTTCCTTAAATCTTAACTTATGTGAGTTGGTCCTACTAACTCAACTACTCCGTGTTTTACTTTAAGTATTTAGCCGTGTTTCACGCTGATTATGGTGCTTCCACCAATAAAACTGCGGTTCCTTTGCACTGCTGACTGCTCTGTCGAGGGCAGAATTTGCGGTACTGAACTTGTAAGTAAGTTCCCAAGGTCAGACTGTTAGTTGAAGCAATGGCTATGTGTGACTATGAATCAACTTCATAATAAAATGATCCACCCTTATGAGGTTTGTCTCGTTATACAGAACCTCGTTGAGGTACAATTTCTTGTACTGAGATTTTTGTGTCCGATATAAATGAAGACAGGCCCAAAGGCCTTTCCTCTCGATAACCCTCATCTTTTTCATCTGGTAAGGAATAACATTGAACCACAGAGGACAACCGTATTCCACAAGTAACCGGATGAGGGCTATGTTGCAGATAAAATCTACTCTGGTGTCAAGTTGACTGCTGAAAAACAGTCCTAGCGAAAGCATTCTTAGATTTATCTATTTAGATACTACCATATAGATACTGCTACAAGCAGATGCCTAGATCTATAACTATGCGCCAGTTAATTTTCGTGTCCCTTAAGGCTCTAGACAGCGGGGTTCTCAAAAGGAATGTTTCACATTCTGGTAGTTGTTTTTCAATTTCCAGTCGTCGCAAAATCGCCGTACTGTATCGAAGTCGCAACAAGACATTAATTACCGTCGGCATTGTTTAAGGCATACAACCTATAAGAGCGCTAGTGAATATAGTGAACAAAATCGGTGAACCCACAGCTCCATGAATGGTTTCGGGCCCCGTCCCCAAGCCAAATTGGTTTACCGGTATAAATTGTTTTTCCTCAACCCATTCTTTTAGAGCTTCAATGAATATCTTCTTAAATACCTTATTTATACACGGAATAATACTTATAGAACGGAGATTCGTCGCGATGGAAATATCTTTGCCTTGTTTTGCTGTTTTGAAATGCGTCGGGTAATATGCATTACTCAGCGCATTGTTGAATAGAGTTGTGTATACGTCCACCGCTATAGAGGGTAGTTGGCGCAGAACAATATTTGGTACCCCATCGATTCCCACTGACTTCTTCTTCTTCAGTGAGTTGAGGATACCTTGGATCCTAGTCGCTAGTCGTTGTCAAGCACTGCCCTATTAGGATCGATGCTACCTTAAGTAAGTAGGTTCGCGGTGTCTCTTTTTCTGTTAAGTCGAACGCTCCGAATATCATTATGATCTCTCCTCCGAAAGATTTTATTTTCTTGCGGGAACATGCTCTTATTGTTCTAATGCAAGCTTACAGCTAGACTGTAATTTTTCCGAATTAACTTTTGGAGTACTTTGATTTGTGACTTCAGATAGCAAATCTCCGCATTCTGTGGATCTACAAATCTTCTGTACAAGAGTTTAAGTCTTGACAGGAGTCTACTTTTTTACACGTGAAGTGCATCGACGATATTATTCCGATAAATGTCGTCATCATCGGTATGTGTTACCTCCGGTGTATTTTTGCCCATTGAACGTTTAATACTATAACTTCGTCCATTTATATGAGTTACCCATCAAGCTCTTCGATCGTTAGGTTTTTGTACGTAGGAGGATTAATCACACTCGAACTTGTTTCTCTGGCTAATATTCTAGAGAAACGCGGCCAGCGCACCTTATTGTCATTATAAGGATGCATTTGCACATATTCCTCCAGTTCCTCCAGCTAATTCGGAAACTCAATATTGTTTTGATCCATCTAATCTAAGAGAGCGTATCCTCTCTCATTTGGAACAGTGTTACCCCACTCACCATGTTTAGCGTTGAAACCTCCGGCTAAAATATAGTAATTTTCTACGAATCCAGGCAGAGCCTAGAGAAGAAACTCTCGAGTTAGGGTTTTGAGGTTCTGATGCATAGGTAGCGATCACAAACCGATCACGATCTTTCCACCTTGGAGAGAGAAGCGTGCGATCGCTACTTCTAGCACAGTAAATCTACGTGCATCATTGCTATATATAACCTTGTGCTAAATGTTACTTTTAATCAAAAGGGCGACTCCGCCATCTCGAGTCGATTGGGGTCGATCTCTTTTGATTATATGGTAATTTTTGTACCTGAGATTGCGCGTCTAGTTTAGATTAGTTTCGTTAGCCATCAGCACGTCAGGATTGTGAGTTCGCAACAAATTGGAGAGCGTTAGTTTGCGTTCGATCCTTATCAGTGAATTTACATTCCCTTCTTACCTAGCGTGAGCCCATTATATCGGAGCGCGCTTGTCTGCAGATAGGTGAGAGAAGAGGAAATCTACTCTAGCCGTATGCGTAAGGCAATTGGTGTGGAGTTCGACCATCTGTTTCTGCAAGGCAATCATCTGCGCCTACGGATTTTTCGTAGGTTGTCAACTTTGGTGCCAAGGGAGACCTGAACTAAGAAGAAGGAGTGTTGAAAGGCTTAACTCCTACGAAAGTCACCTCAATCAGAACATTCAGGTCAGTTGAAGGATTAACGTCCTTCAGAAGCATTGTCTAACTTTTTCTTTATCAAAAATCTAAGCGCGTCCATTGTTAGGCAAAGGATAGTGTGAATCTGCACCTATTACTGGCTCGGACAGGCGGGAATTGATCTGTGTGGGAGAACTCGCCAACAGATTTTAACGCGGAAAACAGCTCTTGCCTGCTGCTGTGAATAGGTTAAGCTGGCAATGACGACAACCTGACCGACGCTGCATGAAAACACTGCCAAGATCAGCTGTGGCAGTCGGCTAAGGCAGAAAGCGCTTCCAAGTGGAATCCTTCCAAGTGGAGGAATGTGCTCTAAAAAACGAGACCCTTTTGATGAAGTGCTCCAAATAGCAATCTCTTGAGTAACTGAACACCTGCGTACCGAAAATCCCCCCCCCCTGGGAACCACTCACTCACGCGAGTTAATTATTTTAGTAAAACATTAGTGGTCTTCAGACTAATTTTATTAATCGAAAAAATTTATAACCTACTATGCAATAATATCTATGACCTACTTTATTCTACTTACATATTAACCGAGTCAGTTCAATAAGTTTCTTGACTTCGTTATCGTATCAGCAAAACGAAGTTCATGACGCTCATTGCTGCATTTGCACAATGAAGTTCATGACACTCGTTGCTGCATTAAACGAAGTCAATTGCCCATTAATGCTGACTTCGCATCTTCCGTGTTTTGGGGTAAGTGTGCTAACATAACACGCGCGCCATCTGCTAGCCCGGGATCTAGGAACTCAGGAACACGGCGGATGTGCTGGCACTGGACCGAACTTAGGCTGAGATCACTATCTCTAGATATTGCTCTCGTCCCTATTTGCACTTTGGACGGATTAACTTCCGCTTCATTTCCAAGGAACGCGGGTAAGGGATAACTTTCATGGTAACTTTGTTTCCACTGTTTACCAAGATCAACCTTCATCATTCTAAGGCCGCTACTGCAATTCTATGTAGCAGACTTTCCATGATGAAGACAAAATCACACATCGTATTTATCCAGGAACCATTGGTGTGGAAAAATCGCATCTGTGGCCTTGGTAACCTGCGAGGCTTTTCTCCACTTTTCGACGATCGATCGGAAAGACCGAGTGCTTGCCTTATTGTGCCGAATCTTCTCCCAGCAACTAAGCTTGGACAATTCTGTGCACAGGACCTGGTTGCTGCGGTTATCAACTACATATCAGGTTGAGCATGGCACAATTTTGTAGTGGATTCGACATACTTCCCCTACGATTCCGTCCTATCACCGCCACCAAAGGAAGCCGCGGAACTCGTAGAGTATTGCGAAACGGAAAAGATGGGCCTCGTTATCTGTTGCTACGCTAATGCTCAGAACATTTTCTGGGGCAGCAGCAAGTGTAACAGGAGAAGGTCGTATCTTCTCGACTTCGAACTTTCGTCTGGCCTGACCATCAACAACGTTGGATCGCAACCAACGTGGCAGTTCGGAATCTGAACAATACCCTTACCAAATGCTTCGAACTGACATGCACAGTCAAAAACTTCCCCAGCAGAACCGCTGTTCCGTGGTGGAATACGGAACTGCAGAGAACGCGCAAGGAAACCAGAAAACTTCTAAATAGGTCACTCAAGCCCAATGTGGAAGATGACTGGGACCTATATCCGGGCTTCGAAACGTGCCTCTTATAAAGGAAACCAGCAGACTGGTAAAAGTCCTCAAAAGGGACAATGCAGCGAGGCTCGATACACTCAAAAAACCCGACGATACCTTTACCGAGTGTAAAGCTGAGACCATCCAACTCCTGCTAGAGGTTCACTTCCCTGTGAACCAGTTCACAGGTGGCCGATTTCCGAAACTGGGTATGCGTGTGGCTGGTATATTTCATCGCTCGTGGCAACTGATGAAACCATCAAGTACGCTGTTGGATCTTTTGATAGCTTGAATTCACCGGGTACCGATGGCATATATGCAGAACTGCTGCAAAAGGGCATAGACCCTATACTGCCGGCTCTAAAAATAATATTTACTGCCAGCCTTGCGCTGGCATACATTCCACTCACCTGGCGCACAATGAGGGTGACCTTCGTACCCAAAATTGGTAAAGGAGATTACCGTCTCGCCAAAATTGTAGGCCTATCAGTTTCACTTTCTTTATGTTAAAAAGCTTGGAGAGGCTTTGCGAAAACAGCTTCTATCTTAGATGCAACATGCCTATCAGCGCGGAAGATCTTGGAAGACTGCACTTAAAAATCTCGCCGGTAAAATTGAGAGTGCATCTGACAGAAAAGAATACGCACTTGGCATTTTCATCGACATAGGGGACGCTTTCGACAATGCAACTTTTGAGGGCATGTGTAATGCGGCCAGGGAACACGGCGTAGAAGAATCATTGGTGTTGTGGATAAAAGAAATGCTAATGAATAGGACTATAATCGCGGAGGCGGAGTGTGACCAGTTTGTAATGTCGGGGGTTAACAGGGGCTGCCCCCAAGGTGGCGTCCTGCCACCTCTCCGATGGTGCTTTCTGGTCGATTCTTTGCTTTTCGCTTTGAATAGATATAATTACCGGACCATGCCTTGCGGCCGTTAGTGCAAGTGACATGATCGATAACTGGTGTTCTCGGAATGGGCATTCAGTCAACCCCCTTAAAACTGAGGTTGTTCTCTTCACATGAAGGAAGAATCTGAATGGTCTGACTAGTGACTAACTAGTTCTTACAGGTGTCACTATTCCACTTTTCAATGAAGCAAAATAACCAGGTGTTATCCTGGACATCCTGTTTATCCTGTTTATCCTGTTTGTGGTCGCCGTGGCATAGTAGGTAGAGTGCGACGCTCACACAACGAAGGATCTAGGTTCGACTCCCAGCTCAACACCAATTTTTCGAATTTTTCACGCACCACCTCTTTCGAGCTGCTGACAGCACTCATAGAGTAATAACTGTCTAAGAAAGCTTCTCAAATTTCGCCGTTCGGAGTCGGCAAAAAGCTGTAGGTCCCTTCTACTCGTGAGAGAACAATAGCGCGCACAACACGAGTAGTTGATGAGCAAGCTAGGCCCTGGTCTTTCTTTGGACTGTAGCACCAACAATTTTTATTATTATTATTATCCTGGACAGAAAACTTCTCTGGAATAAACTGATTGAGAAAAACAACCTTCAGAGCGCTGTCAGTCTGCTGGCAGTGTAAGGGAGTTTTTGGTAAAATCTGGGGTCTATTACCCAAAAGATCCGTTTGGATTTACACGGCAATGATAAGACCACTTTTTTATATGTGTCAGTTGTTTGGTGGAACAAGTTTTAGCGCAATTACGTGACTGCTGCTTTCGCCAAGTTTCAATAATGCAGTTGCGACGCTTATACAAAGTCGACTTTCCCCGTATCTCTGGCCAGAAACTGAACCGGGAAAGGAATGTAGTCGGATTTTCACGGACGGCTACAAGACGACGGAGGGTTCTCGAGCTGGGGCCTCCAGCGGAAACGACAACATCAGACTTCACACCTGCTTAGGTAATTCCGCGTCGGTCTTCCAGTCTTCCATCGGTCTCTTAATGACCACCAACTGCGAGGGAATAGGTGAAAGGGAAGAAGTATCTGTGTCTGTAGCGACAGCCAAGCTATTGTTAGGGCCTGACTCAACCCTTTAACCATTTTCAAGATAGTCCAAGAATGCTAGTCTTCCCTAAATTTGGGGGGTAGGTTGACTTCGCTAAGACTTGTTTGGGTCCCTGGAGGTCAGAGAACCCTGAAAAACGATATTGCCGATGAACTAGCTAGGCAAGGTTTAGAAGAGACATTCGAACCAACCTTGGGACTACCTGCATCCTTGGTCAGGGTCTCCTGCACAACCACAGATGGCGTGTCTCTCCAGGATGCAGGATGACCAAGAGTGTGCTCCCGAAAGTTAGCAAGAAATCGGCGTCTTTTCTACTATCGCTTGACAGAAACGAGTGCGGACGACTTGTCGGCGTACTAACGGGAGACTTTATCTTAGCCATGCACCTAAGTCGGGTTGGGCTTAGTGATGGTACCCTTTGCGACGCCTGTGGAGAAGGTGAAGGCACTTCAGAGCACTTTCTCAGTCAGTGTCCCAGTGGCGGCTGCTTGGCGCTGATATGATAAGAGCTGAAAACCTAAGTTCTATATCACAGAAGCGCCCCCCGGTTTCTTCGGAAAACTAAGAAATTACATTAAATGAAAGTAACTGCCTGGTAGTACATATATATATATATGTTTATATATGGATATATATCTATGTATATCCCAATTTCCAACACAAAAAAAAACAATTTGACAAACTCGCAAAATTATCGTCAGTGCTAGGCAATGGACAAACCATCTAATTTGTTATCGACACACACCAATTGGTATAAATACATTCAGCTTTCAGTTGTATTACTCACCAAATTATCCAGTTCCCAAAAGACAAGCCTTGAGAGAAGAAGCGCGTACTTTCGATCTCTTAGGATTTCCTATTTCGTCTGCTGTTCAGTTGAAAATACTCTTTCAAAAACTAGAATTGAACAAGGAAGTACCTAATGCAACCGCCAGACAATGTATCAACCATCAACCTTTTATGACTCAAATCCACATACTTCATCTTTTTGGCTTAGACGTTGATACTTTCAAATTGAATGCTTTGTCAGACGCATCCAGTTCTCCTTACAGCGGTCATTTATTTACGTTATTAAACCGCCAACGAGAACAGTGATCCACGGTTGAAATTGTGAGCAGCGGTATTATTATCTCGACTTCTTATGGTTGTTTAGAACTCACTGAATGTAAACTTTTCAAACCTGTATATATGGTCGGGTTCAGCGGTTGTCTCTCCTTTGCTGTCCTCATTTCCTCGACGGTAAAATGTTTTTATCGAACACTATACAGCGGGGATTCTTAGCACCACTCCGAGAAATCGATGGTTTCATATAAGATCGCAGTGTAATCCAGAAGATTGTGAGGTATAGTGCAATCTCAACTGTTACAACAACACCGGGCAGTTAACCTTAAATCGGGTCGAAAATCTAAGGGATACATATCGCTATTTATTACTTTCGTTACGAAGGCCATACACCTGGAACTTGTGAGTGAAATAACTACCGAGGCATTTCTGGTTGCTTTTCGACGATCAATGAAATCAAATCATTTAATCTTTGATATTTTCCTCGTTTTTTTTTTGTGGTCGCCGTGGCGTAGTGGGTAGAATACGACGCTCACGCGCCGAAGGGTCTAGGTTCGATTCCCAGCCCAACATCAATTTTTCGAATTTTTCACGGCACCACCTCTTTTGAGCTGCTGACAACACTCAAAGAGTAATAACTGTCTAAGAAAGCTTCTCAAATTTCGCCGTTCGGAGTCGGCAAAAAACTGTAGGTCTGTGGTGGTGACTCGAGGGAGCCTGGGTTCGCGAGAGCGGAAACGAAAAAAGTTTTTTTGTTTTGTAATTAGTAAAACAAGACACTAAATGTGATAAAGCAAAACACGGGAAGTGATGTGCGGCTGAGCTCACCTAATCGGATGACTTTAGGTCATCGGTGGTTGGCCACCAAACAAGTGATGGCAGTGTTTGCGTTACTAGTCCCACTTGTGGTCTGAATGGTAAGGCAAAAAAAGGAGAAGGAGGAGGCGACCTCAACCAAGTTTGGTTAAGCGTCGGAGAGAGACTGTAACAACAGCAAAAACAAATGCACTATCAGCGGCAATAACAAAAGGAACAGTCTGTTACCAGAAAAGCGGACGAAAAGGAGACAGACGGAAGATATCAGAAACGGGAACTTTTGGAACTGCAAAAGTGTAAAAGGAAACTGCCGCTTGCTGAAGAGAAACAACCATCTACTTTGAAGCAGCACAAAAGCTCTGGAAAATTCAACAGTAGCAGAAACGTCTGCGGACTACAACAATAAAAGCAACCCAACAATAACAACCAAGGGAAGATCTGTAAAAACAATACCACACACAGGCCTCTAAGCAGAAGCAGCAGCAACAACAAAAGCAGAAGTAGCATCAAAAACAACAGAAGAAGCAGTAGCAGTACGAAGTCCATCCATGAACGTCTTCGGCGTGGAGACGGATCAACTACAAGAACTATGTAAGTTGGCTCTAGAGAATTTTTTTTTTGTGTTTTTTCCGTGTTGTCATTTTGACATTTGACATTTTGATTTTTATTGTTCAAATTATTAATTAACAATTATCATGTGTTTCTGCGAAACCTTACATAACTTTTCTGCAGAAAATTGCCTTAATAATAATAATAATTGTTGGCGCAACAGTCCACGGGGGGACCAGGGCCTAGCTTGCTCATCATCTACTCGTGTTTTGCGCGTTATTGTTCTCTCACGAGTAAAAGGGACCTACAGTTTTTTGCCGACTCCGAACGGCGAAATTTGAGAAGCTTTCTTAGACAGTTATTACTCTTTGAGTGTTGTCAGCAGCTGAAAAGAGGTGGTGCCGTGAAAAATTCGAAAAATTGGTGTTGAGCTGGGAATTGAACCTTTACCCTTCGGCGTGTGAGCGTCGCACTCTACCCACTACGCCCCGGGGACCATCAGGTTGCCTTACTAATATAAAAAATCTGTTTAAGTAAACTTAGTTCAATATTAACACAATTCATTATATACAATAAAATTCATAATAAACTTATGCAGTTCAACAACAAATTAAATTGTTACATAAAAGAATTTAAAACAATTTCAACAATTGACTTTATTGTTTTTAAATATTTGTGTTATTCAGAGGGAAAGTTTTTATTCGAGATTTTCTTGTTCTTATTTTTGAAATACTTCTTAGATCTTGTGGTAGAGTGTTGAGGATTTTTGGTACACCGCACATCAACTCTCTATTGTCGTAGTTGTTCATGTAGCATACTTTGAGCAAGTCTTCTGGTATTAAGTCCATGCTGGATTGGCACGATAAGCCGGCTATCTTCGTAGAACTCCAGGATTAACGTCAACTTAAATATGTCTACGTTTGACGCATTGATGAGAAGTCTGTGATCGTGACTCCATTTGACTGCCCTGTCAAAGTCTTCCTGCATTATTGCGGTTGCCGTATGCAGACAGCTCTGGCGCACCACTATCGCTGTATCGTCTGCAAAAGCAAATGGTATTGCCTGTTTAAGAGCTCGTTCGTGTATAAAATAAACAGAATTGTTGCTAATTTAGACCCTTGTGGGACTCCATATTGTACACGTTCGTTCTTACTGCACGTTTGATTTATCTTTACACAGAATGGTTTATTGTGTAGATATTCCTTAAACCAATTCGCAACCAATCCTCTAATCCCAGCATGCTCTAGTGATTCGGTTAGCTGGTCATGATTCAGGGTATCAAAAGCTTTACTGAAGTCTACGAATAACACTAAGACATGATGGCTTTTGTTTAAGTTTACGTTGATACAGTTTGCGAATTCACCTAATAACTTGCCAGTACTTTTATTCTTCTGGAATCCATACTGACTCGAGTGTATGAGAGAATTCTTTGCGACAAAGTCTTGTAGTCTTTTTGTTATAACTTTTTCGAGGCATTTTTCGATTACAAATAAAATCGATATCGGCCTGTAATTTCTGATTTCCGTTTTCACTCTTCCTATATACAATTTGTACTACTGCGGTTTTTAGGCTATTAAGGATTTTCGACTCGCCTTTTTATGTCTTCTATCCTTATTCCGCCGAAGCATGGTGACTTCATATCGTTCAGCGAAATAATTATGCTTTGGATTTTAGAGTAGTTGGCTTCTTGTATAAACATTGAACGGACATTAGTTAACCTTGTGTGTGTGGATGTGACAACGTCACATTGGTAAATTGGCTGCTAAAATTTGTCGCAAACACACTGGCTAGTCTACCAAAACACATTTTTCCAGAGAAATTCTTGCAAACAATTTCATCAACCCAAAGCTTTTTACGTCCAAGTATCTCATTTATAAGACTCCACGTTTTACGTGGATCAGATCTTATTTGACCGAATTTTGTCTGGTAGAAGGACGATTTTTGTGCAATTATCTCTTTGTTTAGTCTTATACTCCGTTCCATATGTCTTATTAAGTCTGTTTCGTTTCTTTTTTTTACATTTGGCAATTAGGTCAGGAGTCATACAACATTAAGCTTTCTTTTGTTTTTTATTTTCTTCACAGCTGTCGATTTTTCGTATATAGACGTAATTTTCTCCGAATGGGTTTCATATAATGAGACCGTCTAATTATTATTTATCATCCCAATTGATTTCTCTGATTAGGTCATTAACCTTAACGCTAGATATACAGTACGGGCTGAATGATCTCTCGTTGGTCACAGATCTATATGACAGCATAATGATCGGTGATACTGCTTTCAATAACGGCTGAATTGATTTCATGGTACAAGGCGTTTGTTAAAATATGATCGATTTTTGATCTTGATCCAGCATTTTGATCTACCCAGGTAAACTCCGTAATCATATTCATCAATCGCCATGACCCCAGCATTTCAAGGTATTCCTTGACACAATACAAATTCAAATCTTTCATGTTAATGTTCATGTCACCCATGATCACAATTTCGTCTTTAGTTCCCAATTGACCAACACTGTTTCCAAATTCTTCAATAAACATTTTTTTGCTGCAACCTGGTAGCCTATATATGGCCATTATGTATGTATACTTATTTTCCTCTTTGACTTTAATCATGATGTTTTCATATGAACTACTTTCAGTTGTTAATCGTTCATATTGTAATTCATTACGAATCAACATCATTATTCCACCTCATCTTCGTTTATATCGGTTCAGGAATTCCGTTTGGAAACCCTCTAAGTTGTAATGGTTTATCTATTCTTCATCAATATTTGTTTCGACTAACATCAATGATGTGATTAGTATTTAGGCAAAAGTCATTCCAATTCTTCTTTAATGTCCTTATATTAAGACATAAGTAACAATTTTTATTTTAATTTAATTCATTCAAATAGATACTGTTGAAGCCATATATTACCTTACAATTTATGTCAACAAATCCATTTTTAATTTAAAAAATGTTTGTGTATCATTTTGTATACAAACAATCCTGTTATTGAGAATTTATGATTTAACTCTTATCATTAACTGTATTTATGAAGATCAGTTCCCACAAAACCATCCAGTTCTGCTGTCTCGCTCTATTCTTAGCCATCCATAGTAGGTGTTTATTTTGCTTTGTCAGCTGATTGTTGACATACACCGTACTGTCTGGAATATTGACACTCACATTTGAGTTGAAATTGCTGTTTTGCAAGACAGTCTTCATTTTGATGGGGCAAGTGGAGCGTGTTTTTTAGACGAATTCTTGTTTTTTAATACTGGATGCAAATGTTGCAATGAATACAGGTTTTGCTGGGTTTTTGGGTTTTGTTCGATAAATATCAGAAATATCGCAGTCGTTTATTGGAAATATGATTGTTTTGCCAATTCCCTTCACTACTTCTGTGAGGTTTGCTTGTGGAGTGGAGTTTTTGATTTTTATATTATTTTTTATTAGTTGTTGCTCCATGGTGTTAATATGTGTTTGGAGACTTTCTATTAAGACGTCTTTTTGTGCTATAGTTGATCATTTAATTCTTTTGTAATATTGTCCATTAAGTCATTGCTTTTCTTTATGTGTGCAGAGAGGATCGTACTTTGCTGCTAGCAAATTACAGCTTGCAGCAATGTCTTTGATTTGATGAAGTAGTGTTAGTAGGAGCAACGGGGCTGCTGTGTTCCCTCATTTTTTAAGGCTGTTCTACTGGAGCTTGAAGAACAGATACCACCGTATTGTTGGTTGCTGCGGTAGTCTGGGCATCTGGGTTACATTTACATGCTTGGCACCTCCAGGCATCTCTCCTTGAGCCCATGGTTCTCCACGATTTCTCGCTTACGGTGGTGCAAGGGAAATGCAGTTTTCGCTTACAGCCCGAGCATTCAGCAAACTCTTCTACCAAGAGATTATCACCGCAATGCCTGCACACATGCATGTTAACAGATAATTTAAATTTAAGCAAAGACTAAATGAACACTATCAAACAGATTAAATTAGTATTTTTCTTATGGATTTGTATATAAATACACAATAAAGTCACTGTCTTTTCTGTTGTTTGAATTATTGTTTAACCAAGAAAAACTATTAACTTTGGCAAGGAAATCACTTGAGCGATTGAAAAATACGTCCGATCTCACAAAGTTCACTAATACTAAGATGCTTTCTGTGCTTTATATGCATGACAGTGAAGTCAGTGATGTCGAACGCGTACACCCCCAGAGAAGATAGGCCACAGGCGATGCTTTTCAAGGGTGTTCATATCTTTTCTAACCCGAACGTCAGCCTCGAAAAGCTGAGCCAAGTCGAAACTCCGTCAGAGGGTGAAAGCTGCAAAGATAAACAAAAAGTTAGATGTCAGACCAATAGCACGAGCTGTAGCCACCACCGTTACACCGGGTATCTCCTACGCCTAAATGGTGTCAAAGAGAGAAACTACACAACGAACAGTGAAGAAGGTTGCCTTATCTCCAACGGCCAGGCAACCTGAAGCAGAACCCTCAATAAAGAATGCAATGTCTTCCATCCAGCTGATGCAAGCGCGAACGATTGCCTTGCAGAAACAGATGGTCGAATTACAGTCCAGTTTTCTTTCGCAGACGGCTAGAGTAGATTTCCCCTTCTCTCAGCTGCAAACAAGTGCACTCAGATATAATAGGTTTACGCGAGGTGAAAACCCTGAAGATCCTAGTGGTGAATGTGAATTCTCTAATAAGGATCGAACGAAGACTATAGCTCTTTATTTTGTTGCAATATCATAACCCTGATGTGCTGATGCCTAGCGAAACTAAGTATAACCAGATGCGTCATCTCAGGTACAAAAAGAAGAGACTAAGCTTAATCAACTCGAAGTGGCGGAGTCACACTCTTAATAAAAAAAACACAGTCGTGAGGTCATATATAGCAATGAAGTAAGAAGTTAGTTATTTAGAGCTGTAAGATGTAACAACCCGAAAATATTCCTGCAAGTAAATAAAATCTTCCCGAGGAGAGATCATAATGACATTCAGTGAGTTGGACTTGATAGAACAACGGACAACGCGAACCTACTTACGTCAGTTGGCATTGATCCAGATGTGGCTGTTCATGACAACGCCTTAGAAGATCCTCATGAAAATGCAAAGGCATTTGGCGATATTTTCCAGAGAGTGTTCATGGTCAACCAGACTCGTATTCCGAACAACGACCTAGAGAACAGAGCCTTACTGAACCACTTCTACTTCCGGAAGGAAATAAGTCAATAGCGGTCCGAGAACCCTAGGGTCTAATCACGGATGACGATTATCGTGCGACGATATCGTTGAAACGAGAGCTTAGCATAGCCTAAGCAAAAAATACGATATTGACAAAACGATATCATGTTGATTGCTTCATGTACTCTCAAAACTGCCAAGCGCTATCGTTCTGGCGATCGGTTTTTGACGACAGTTATTTCACTATCGTTTTGCATTGGGCTGGCATGCAATTGGTGAAAATTTAAAGAAAAAGTAAGATACAAAATGTGATCAGTAATTAAAACATGTTTTGGATATAATCCTCAGCTTACGGAAGTATGAATGTACATCTAAAATTAATAAAAAAAATATTCCCTTCAATCAAACCTCATACATTTTATGAGCACCACTCCCACAGTCGTTCTTTCATTCATAATGTGTACACACACAACAAAACAATGAAAATTGTCAGGCAGTCGTTGTTCATTGTTTTGTTGGGTGTGTACATTTATGACAGGAGATATGTTACGTTCAGTAGTGCTCAAACTGTGTATAAATTGGGCCGTAGACGAAACGATAGTGGTTGGGTTAGGTGGAATGATCGTCAGGACGATAGTCGCTCGAAAAGTTACGTGATTACAGCCCTGGTTTTACCAGGTTCTGTGACGGTCTCCTGACAAATAATGCCGTCGTCAATGATTGAAACAACTCTATCCTTATTTTCAAAGATGAACTCCAGGGTATCTTCAACTCAGTGAAGAAGAAGAAGTCAGTGGAAATCGATGGGATACCAAATAGTGCTCTGTACTATTTCCCCGCTGAGGCAGTGATTATACACACAACCCTGTTAAACAATGCGCTATATATTTGCCAGTACATTAAAAAACGGCTGTGGCACAGTCAAAGATACTTTCATCCCGACAAGCCTCCTGTCTATAAGTTAGTCATTACAGTTATTAGAGCTCTGAAAGAATGGGTTAAAACTAGAAAACCAATTTGGTTTCAGAGCGGGGCACCAACATTTTTCTTTGTTTTGAGTTTAGATATATTTATTGGCTGCATAGTGTAACAATATTTTAACAAAGTTTGCTCCTGCTTGCAGAGAGATACGATTTTATAGAAACCTTAACTGAAAATACAATTGTTTTACAAGTAAGATATGCAATACGGTAAATTAAATCTATATTGGAACAAAAACTATGGAAAAAAACCTCCATTTAAGAGGTCTTTTTTTTTTGTTTTTTGTTTTTTTTTTTTTTTGTTTCCCAATGATATTCATATATCTGTCTTTTCTTGACACTAAGTACAGTTTGTAACAATTAGTTTTGGCATCTAGGGCTAGTATCCAGTGTTCTATGCCCTTTTTGTTTTCACATTTTACGAACATTAATACAAATTGTGTTTACTATCAAATCCCTCCCAGTTTTCTGCGACTTTACTTCATTATTTAGTTGGATTATTAATATGAAATGATGTCTTCTGCTTGTGGTTTGAATTTCTTCTTCTGCTGTTGGAATATTCAGGTCAAGATGAATGTCGATGTGAGGTATGTACCAGTCCGCGTTAATAACAGTTCGTAATATTTCTGATTATTGTTTTTGTATTGTAGCAATGTTTTTTTTAAGCTCCCCACAGTTGAATCCCATATGCCCAGACAGGTTTGATAATCGATTTATATATCAGTAACTTGTTGGTAGTAGATATATAGCTGGTTATATTTTAATTTTATTTGGTTCCCTTTTTTGTGGATGGTGTTTCCAGTTAAGTTTGCTGTCCAAATGCATGCCAAGATATTAAGCCACATTGACTATTTGAATTGTTTTTTCCTTCATTTTTAATTGAGTTGTTTAATTTCGATGAAAAATTACTTGTTGAGTCTTTTCTTCGTTAACCTCTATACTCCTTTCTAGGATGTTTGAGAGATTATCACCACATTTAACATAAAAATAACGATCACTTAGGTAGCTTTTGATGATGACATAAAAGTCTATTGGGTGTAGGTTATGCAGTTTTCTTAAAAGTCCTTTGTGCCATACCTTGTTGAATGCTTTTGCTACGTCCAGGAATATGCCTATGCAATATCTCTTCTCCTCGAATTCGTTCGCGATTTTGTTAAATACTCTGTGAACTTATTGGATAGTTGAGTGTTGCTTGCGAAAGCCGAATCGATGGTCAGGTACTATCTTGTCTGTTAATAATTTTTCAAATGCGTTCTTTAAGATAGGAAGCAAGCTTATAGGCCTGTAGGATGATGGGTCTTAGCTAGGTTTCAGAACTGTAGTTATTTGAGCGACTTTCCAGATTTTGGGGAAATATTTAAGTTTTATTAATGAATTATAGACGTTTCTGTAGTATTCTATTGATTTTCTGGGAAGTTTAATTAACAACTTTCGATCTATGGAGTCATATCCTGGGGCTTTACTAGAATTAATCCTTTTCTTGATACACTGTTCGATTTCAGTTATTGTTAGTTTTCTTACTTTTATGTTGGTGAAAGGTAAATTTAGTCGTGAAGGTATTGTGATATCATTGTCTTTTTCGTTCTTGAATATGTCTTTGAAGTGCTTGTCTAAGACGTTAACTTTCTCTTGATTAGACTTTTCGCAGATTCCGTCTGGTTTATGTAAAGGAGTTTGATGCGGTATTCTGGTCTTAACTTTCTCGATGGTTTTCCAAGTCAAGTTTTTTAGGCAGGTGTTGAATCGATCGTTGTAAATATATTTAAATTTCAGTTTCAGGTCTTTAGTCACTTTGTTATATAATCTTTTGTCCTGCAATAGTCTCGTAATCTTTTATTATTGCGAATTGCTTTTAGAAGATATTTTCCTTTGTGTTTAGCATTGTTACACTGTTCAATTTCAGTTATTGTTATTTTGCTTACATTTATGTTGGTGAAAGGTAAATTTAGTCGTGAAGGTATTGGGATAGCATTGTCTTTTTCGTTCGTGAATATGTCTTTGAAGTGCTTGCTTATGACGTTAGCTTTCTCTTGATTAGACTTTGCCCAGATTCCGTCTGGTTTGTGTAAAGGAGTTTGATGCGGTATTCTGGTCTTAACTTTCTTGATGATTTTCCAAGTCAAGTTTTTTAGGTAGGTGTTGAATTGATCGTTGTAAATAGATTGAAGTTTCAGTTTCAATTCTTTAGTCACTTTTTTATATAATCTTTTGTCCTGTAGTAGTCTCGTAATCTTTTATTATTGCGAATTGTTTTTAGAATATATTTTCCTTTGTGTTTAGCATTGTAATCACTGCCTGCAATAAATCTGCATCCAAGTGACTTTAAGTAGTCTTCATAATGAAGGGTTGTTTTGGGGGACAGTATATAACTGAGAGGTCCGTCCTTGTCTTGTATTTGAATTCTGGTTGATTGAATGTGTTCGTGCATGTATTGGTCTAGTTAAATGCAGTTTATCTTGTTGATTACTATAATGGCTACGCCAGCATGAGCCCTTCCATCTGGGTGATTTGTGGTAAGGATGTTGTAGCCTGGTATTCTGATGAAACAATTGCTTGTGAAATGTCTTTCTGAAATCATTAATTAGTTCATTTGCATTCCAGATGGTGATATTTAGTTCAAAATGCATTTTGTCCAATAAGGTTTGTAATAGCTGCGCCAGCATGAGCCGTTCCATCTGGGTGATTTGTGGTAAGGATTTTGTAGCCTGGTATTCTGATGAAACAGTTGCTTGTAAAATGTGTTTCTGAAATCATTAATTAGTTCATTTGCATTCCAGATGGTGATATTTAGTTCAAAATGCATTTTGTCCAATAAGGTTTGTAATAGCTGCGCCAGCATGAGCCGTTCCATCTGGGTGATTTGTGGTAAGGATTTTGTAGCCTGGTATTCTGATGAAACAGTTGCTTGTGAAATGTGTTTCTGAAATCATTAATTAGTTCATTTGCATTCCAGATGGTGATATTTAGTTCAAAATGCATTTTGTCCAATAAGTTTTGTTGTTAGAATAGTTAGAATTTGGAGCATAAATAAAATTGAAAATCAACTATCAGAAGTGTAAAACTATCCTTTTCAGAAACCCGCTGTTCAAGGCCTCAAAGGACGTGAAAATGAACTGGCGCAAGTTCAGCATAGCTGACCCACGTTTAAAAGTGTAGTTTGATATCTGGATAATCTAGTTTTCCATAAGAGTAAGTTTAAATAACATTTACGACTTATACATTTTTATTATAACAACACAATTAATGTAAGTCTACTATACATTTGTTTAATTGTATTCTTACTATTTTTTCATTTATTGTTTCATTGAAAATCAACAGTGACCAAAGAATCACACAGTTTCCCCTGCATAACTTAAATAACACATACGCCCTGGGGCACACATCCGTATAGTTTTACGGACATAGTTGAGATTACTGTTAATAGTTAATTGGAGTCAAATTTAAGGTCTATATAATTGTATATAGATAAAAGTTTAAGTTTAAGTCCATTCTTAGCTATGTAGTTAGATTATATACATTTTTAAAGTTAGGTTAAGAACAGTAAAAATTAACAGATCCAAGTTTATTATAATTTTCTTCCAGAAAGTTAAAAATAAAAGAATATTAGAAGCCGAACTATAGCTAAGAATACTCGAGAAGAGTCAGTAAGTTAGAATTAAGATCAGTAGATTATATTGATATGCTAGTTGCAAGTATTTTGGTCTAGCATACAGAAAACGAATTAAGAGAAATAAAATCGCACGGACGCGGTTAGTACTTAGATGGGGAACCGCTTGGTAATAACGCGTTGTTGGTTTCGTTCGAAACAAAAAAAAAAAAAATTTCGGGGTTTATTCGAGCGACTTTATTTGCGGTTAGTTTATTATGTTTTGTATTACTAATATTTCTACCTTTTTTATGTCTCCCTGTGTGTTCCCCGTGTGATCTGAATAAATTGATCTTTTCCCCTTTTTCTTTCACTTCTGGATTTGTTTATATAATTATAAACAACAAACAAACATTTTTATTGTATTAGTATAAACTAGATTTAAGTACTTTGCAATAAAATGAATAAAGTGAAGTTTAGTGGGTGCTTGCCTTGCAAAATTTCCCTGGTGTGCTTTGTTTCTTCTACATTTCTTGATGTGTTTTCTTTCGTTGCCGGAAATATTGGTGATCTCTAGGAACGAGACGAGCCTTGAGTACTAAGCGGCCGTCTTATCGGTAAGGAAGCTTAGGGCTTACGAAGATGGTTCACTTTTTACTATCATTACCGATCGCAGAATGATCTATCAACGAGTTAAGGAAGGCAATAACAGGCAACGGAAGAAAACTTGGGGAGCTACGCGTTTCTGATGGGTTTGTGTACAGATTAAACGATTTATCAAACAGAGTTCTTACACGTGACGACATATCGTGGAAGCTCTGGATTCCGACTTTCTTTTATTTCAAATAACTCTGACAATATTCCAGAATGGCTTATCGTTTTTTTAAGCATCAGCATTTCATACACTAATTAAGCTTATTTTTTTATTTGTATATAATTTATAATTTCTTTCTCTTTTGTTTTTCTTTCTCTCGCTCCCTCTCTATCCTGTGGCATTTGTCCGTCTGGCGTAGTTTTAGAGTTTATGGTATATTGTGAAAGAAAATGCATGTTTGATATGACAGACAGTTTTGCCTTACATAATCGCAGGGGCATGAATAAACATACAATTTATACGATGGTAAATGTTCGATCAGGGAACCAATGCGGTTTTATGATGTGTCACATCAAAGCAAACGGTCGCAATAAGGGAAAAATTTATAGCTTCAGAAATCTGCTCTGTAATCCCTGTGTTAATGATGTGTGCGTTAATGGGACATGGTTTCAGCCATTGTTAGAATTAATCTATTTCGAAATGAGGGAATTACGAACACCCACGGTGAAGGCGTTTTATCTACTATAAATCCTCTCTAAAGTGTGAGGTTGTATGTCTTCAAACACTGAAGTGGAATACTTAACTGCGAAAGTGTCTGACGATTGTGTAAAAAGCCTGTTAGAAGTATTTCATCTGAACCATTTTTTACTTGTCTCTCCTCTTTTTCTACACTAATAATGTAATAATTGTATGGAGCGACAGTCCACAGGGGGACCAGAGCCTAGCTTGCTCATCAACTACTCGTGTTGGGCGCGCTAATGTTTTCTAACGATTAGAATTGACTTACCGTTCTTTGCTGCCTCCGAACGGCGAAGTTTGTGAGGCTTTGTTAGACAGTTATTACTTTTTGAGCGTAGTTGGCAGCTCGACAGAGGTGGTGCCGTGTATGGTAAAATTAGAGGTGTTGAGCCGGGAATCGAACCTTCGGCGTGTGAGCGTCGCGCTTTACCCACAACGCCACAGCGGCCACCATTCTCTCCACTATACTCCAATATTATTGTGTATGAAGATTTAAACCCTGACTTTTTTAGAAGAAAATCCCGAGCTATACAATTATTGGACTCCTCATCATCACTGGGGTGAAGTTTAGTGAATATATTGTGTTTAATCGTCCAAATGAAGCGCCTAATCTATTGGATGTTGTTTTGGTTTCTGATCTAAAGCTCGTTCGACAATTTGACCAATTTTCTGTTGAAGGAATATCCGAACATGTCTTTTCTCATGTTGCAATGTCAGCTACATGGGATCTTTGTAGGTGTGCAACTGATTAAAGACAGTTTTTATTAGCAAAAACGATTAATAATATTAATAATATTAATAATGATTGTTGGCGCTACAGTCCAAAGGGGGACCAGGGCCTAGCTTGCTCATCGTGTTGTGCGCGCTACTGTTCTCTCACGAGTAGAAGGGACCTACAGTTTTTTGCCGACTCCGAACACTAGACAGTTATTACTCTTTGAGTGTTGTCAGCAGCTCGAAAGAGGTGAAGCCGTGAAAAATTTGAAAAATTGGTGTTGAGCTGGGAGTCGAACCTAGACCCTTCGGCGTGTGAGCGTCGCACTCTACCCACTACGCCACGGCGACCACAGAAAAAACGATTGCCCATGGATGTGAAGTCGCACACCACTTCTTTCCACATCAAAGTATCCTTAGGCCACAAAGTGCGAACACACAACTACGGGTGATGTTTGTTTCGTTGGTTTGCGTTCAGCAGCAACAGCTTCGCATCGCTGGCGACAACATATATCGAAGGCGAGGGTGAAAAGACTCTAAGTTAAGAAAGAAGACTTAAGTCATCTTACAAGAATTAAGGGAGCTGCCTGAAGCGAACGAACAGAGTTCTTTACATTCACACCAAAAGGCGAAAGACAACTCTCCGTTCTGCTAAACTCCCCCCAGCAGCTTAAACCGGAAGAGATTCTCCAAATGCTCAAATAGCAACAAAGCAGAACGCAGCATCAATGGAATTGATAGTAAGTGAAGAAAAAACAGCTCTTTTACTTGGTTAGGGTTTTAAGGAAACTCATAATGCTGCTACGTTCATTATTCGAGCATCAAAATTTGACAGTCATAGCGGGAGTTTTTCGTCATATTCAAACGGTGCATGGAGAAGGCCACCACCGACTCGAAGAAGAGAGAATGTAAGATCCCCTTCTTTGACTACATGCATGAATGGATTGAATTACCAAAAGTGAAGTTGCTTTCAAATTTCATCGAAAAATTTTTGATGTTGAACAATTTCTAAAAAAAACATAAGGTATACCTCTTGAGCCGATGGCGTGACTTCAAGCGTTTCGGTTTTAAACTTAAATTTTTTAAAGAAACGCATCACGTAAACAAAGAACCTATTTTTTTATTTTTTAAATTAAATTTATGAAATCGTATCTTAATTCTAGAAAAATATTTAAAAATAGCTTACATTTATCTCAACAATAGTTCTTAAATATAACTTACTGATCATAAGGTGATCTAATCTAGTTTGTGTCAAATTCCGAATGCATTTCTCTTTTGGATATGGGGTGCACTATCGCTCGCTTATCGCTTATCGTCGTTGTCTATGTCGTTGTTATAGAGAGCGTAAGACACGGAAGATTGCTTTGCCTGTTCTTCTCGAAGTACTTACTTATTTGTGGAAACATGCTTGGGTTGTTAGACATCACCGCCCGAACCTACTTGTTCCGATACAAATTTACAGAAAGTCTGTAATTCTGGGCAATTAAGTTTTAATGTTTTTGATAAGCGCCTTCAGTGTCCTAATCTCCTCATTTTGTCGGTCAATGTATAATGTTTTCAACCTTGATAGGTTTCGTGGTTTTCGTGGTTTTAATGTGTCGATTGTCGCATTTCGGTAACAGTTCTCAATATCCAATTGTCGATACCATGGTAGGGTGCAGTCCAGTGTTTGTTTTATTACGTCGTCCAATGGTATCAGATACCTGTCAAACTCCTCAGTCCCTGGCCAAAATGTAATAGTTTTCTTCCGAATCAAGCGTAATGCAACGAAAGATTAAATCGAGTTCTGAGATAATTAATCTGATGTGAGGGGATCCAGAGTCATAGACCGACACCGTGTTCAATATCCTCCCGCTACGTAGTGAGATGCACGCAATGCAGACCTGTATACCCTGTAACCGTCGTACTTTGCTGCTGTACACTACTTTATGTTAGCGCCTTTCCATGGTGACTTTCTATTCGGCCGATGACTCCGGAGCAGAATTTTTGGAAATGGAACCTGTGGCACTTTCATCTGTTGGTTTGTTGTCGTCCTTCGACCATACGCTATATTTGCGAACGTCATTTGAGGGGTGACGGGTATGACTGCTCCGAGTGGGTGTTTCACTCGGGGCTGCTTTTGCAGAGCCGTCTTTGCTTTCGACTCGTGGAATTCAGGGCAACCTCGATAATTAGCGGTGCGCTCCGTGTTCCCGCGGGGCCAAAAAACATTTGTCTGCATTTTTTTTACCACGGTACTTCACAGCGGTAGCGCTACGGTGTGCTTTCGCTTTTTCTTAAACTTTCCCATGTGCAATGCCAGCATAAGTTTGGAATGTCAAGAATGCTTTTGGGTGCAAAATGTATAATGTAGAAGGGTAGTTTCCGTCCCATTCTTTTTGCCTTTGTTGTGGTGAAATTCTTGATCCCTACAAGCTCAGGTAAATCACACACTTGCTCTTTGAGCATTTGGAGAATCTCTTCCGGTTCAAACTGCTGGGGGGAGTTTCAGCAGAACGGAGCGTTGCCTTTTGCCTTTTGGTGTTAATGTGAAGAACTCGGTCGCCGAAATCTCTAAACATTTTTTTATTTTATTATGTTGATCTACTGCGGTGGTGTTACTGATGGTTCTGCGTTCTGCTTTGTTGCTGTTTGAGCATTTGGAGAATCTCTTCCGGTTCAAGCTGCTGGGGGGAGTTTAGCAGAACGGAGAGTTGTCTTTCGCCTTTTGGTGTGAATGTGAAGAACTCTGTTCGTTCGCTTCAGGCAGCTCCCTTAATTCTTGTAAGATGACTTAAGTCTTCTTTCTTAACTTAGAGTCTTTTCACCCTCGCCTTCGATATATGTTGTCGCCAGCGATGCGAAGCTGTTGCTGCTGAACGCAAACCAACGAAACAAACATCACCCGTAGTTGTGTGTTCGCACTTTGTGGCCTAAGGATACATTGATGTGGAAAGAAGTGGTGTGCGACTTTTGGTATTTCGTCACTACCCGGTAACATTTGTACCATTTTCAGGTATTCATTCACTTCTTAAACATTGATGCAAGACCTTATTCTAGAGCGGTATACTTTCTAGAGAGAGAAAACGTGGGTATGCATTCTCAAAAATCCAAGTGACTTTGACATTTCTTTGAATGGCAATTTAAATTAATTTCTGCCTACTGGTAAGAGTTTTGTTTTGAGTCGCAAAACTTTTTGTCTCACAACTTGGTTGTTTCGATGTGAACACTTTTTTTTATGTTATTTCCTCAAGTGATTTTCGAGCAACTTGGTCTAGAGTCGATATTTAATCGGCCTGACATATTATGTTACAAATTCTAGTGTTTGAATTCAAATCTCATTAATACTTTCCAAAAATAATCCATTATAATAAGCCTGTTTTGATCACTGGATAGTCCGACCAATTCTTTCTCTGCCCAAATGAAAGAAGTTCTTAGATTGTTTCAGCGCACAACAATTTTTTTGTGGTCAGCTTACACATTATATTTAGCGATGTTCCGATTCACCGCATTAATAGCCTGATCCTGATCTGATTGGCTGATTTTGACGTCATGACTTCACCATTTGGGCAGTTTCGGCAGAGGCTAATAAAGTTTATAGTCAACATTTTTCGTACTAAGTTAGTGACAAGGTCTAACAAAAAAAAGTTTACTACATTGGATTTGCGCCCATTATTTAAAACACCCAATAATAACAACTTGCACGCACCCAAATGTCTCCTAATTCCCCGTGAAAACGTATCATATGTCTGATTGATAGGTCTTGGCTTAAATTTTATAATTCTAATTGTTATTAAATTTTCAGACGCGATATATTTTAAACAATTCTTAACCTTTGATGCTTAGATTGTCGAAGAGTGTCATATTTGTGTGGAAAACTCTACCTCTCTTTACTGCCATTGTAGCGATATACATTATCAGATTTAAATTATTCACGAGTAAAATTACAAACTGCTTACTTGTTGTAAAAGTAACACCCGAATTTTCACTTGGAAACATTCTCATGGTGTGCGCGCTACTTTTCCCTCATGTCATGTGCGGTACGGTAGCGGTTTAGCGGTAGGGTTACGTGCAAATTAACTTCATTCAAGCTAAAGTTTTAACTCCACTGATGGAGAATTTCAAGCTATAGCAAATAAAGTTTTTAGACGTTTTGATGGCTTGACTGGAAACCATTTTCTATGAGAGGCTGGTTTTGAAATCAGCTTTAAGAAAAACTTAATATGCGAAAAGATAGAAACAATTCGCTTGGAACGTTGGGTAGAGTCATTCATTCTTAGGCCGCCATTGTGTGGTAGAGTGCGACACTCACACGCCAAAGTCTAATTTCGAATGCCGGCTGGACACTTATTTTTTGTGGCCTCATATCTTTCGAGCTTCTGATAACACTCAAAAAGTTTTAATTTTTTTTATAATTAGCGCGCACTAAAGGGATTGTTTATACACTTAAGTGACTGGAATTGGGTCACCGCACGCGCCGAAGGTATAAAAGCAGATAGGGTTTTTGTTTCTAATGTATTTTTTTATTATTTCAGTATGGTTTTATTAAATACTAAACAAATATACTTAAACTAACTTAGTTATCTAATGTAGTGATCTTAATTCTAACTAAGTGACGTATTACAAGCGCTCTAAGCTAACCTAGATTTATTTTATTTTTGGTTTTCGGCTTATTTTATATTGCCTTTGTTTTACAAGCATCTTGATTTTAATTTTAATTTTCTCCCAAAAAAACTTTGAAAAACTTGGGGATTATTACATATGCTAAAACTAAAACTTAAAAACTAAATAAAACTAACTAACCTAAGCTAATTAAGTCTTCGTCTAACGTCTAAGCTTATACCTACTTAACTAATTACACGTCTGTAATATTATACGAACGCATGCACCAGGACGTACGTGTTATTAATATGCTTTACAAAAAAAAGTTTACTACAATTTACATATATATCTCCGTCATGGTGCACCTTATTTTGCTTGTTTTTTTCTTTTTGCATTTTTTCGTTTCTGTGTTTAGGTGTTTTTGTTCATGGTTTTGAATATTTTTAATATTCATCAATATTTTAATATTTTTTTTTCTGTTTTTCCTATTTCTTTATTGTTTTCTTATTTATTATTATTATTATTTTTTTTTTGAAAAGGCCATAAAACAACCTTCGTCTATGTGAGCTGGCCCGAATGACTCAACTATCCTGAAAACTGATTCTGGTGCTACCACTTACAAGAATGTCGTTCTTTGGCAGAAACTGCTCCATCATGGCCAGAAATCGCTCTACTAAACCGTAGGAGATCCTCGTAGCTTCGAGCGACGTCTGGTTCGTATTGGAGTTGCCTTTCCACTGTTCGGCGTGCGACTTGGAAGATGACAGGGCAGTCTTCCCTATCTAGTATCAGGCCATCCGCATCCAGATAAAGGCAGGCTTCGGGCGAAATGAAGTCGTTTCATGGTACTTTTCATTTGGTTAGTAAGCCCCAAAGATCAGACTGTTGATTGAAGCGATGGGTCGAGCAGTGTGACACCGAATCAACTTAATAATAAAATTACCTATCCGTATAAGGTTTGCCTCGTTGTACAAAACCCTCGTTGTAATAAAATTTCTTGTACTGAGACTCTGGTATTCGAAATAAACGAAGACAGGTCCGAAGACACCGCCTCTCGAACACCCTCATCTTTTTCATTTTTGAAGGACTCACGCTGAATCACACAGGACAACTATATGCCATGATTGGCCGGATGGGCCATGTAGCAGGTTACCTTCACAATGGTGTCGAGTTGACTGCTGTAAAACATTCCTCTTGCCATAGCAAAGGCATTCTTAGCCCTGGTCAGAGCTGCATCGACACGGATACCATTATATATATGGTCCAACCAGATGCCGAGATATCTTGTTATACTTTTCATGGTCATAGCCAGTTCATTTTTGTGTCCCTTGAGGCTCTGTACTGTTCTGAAAAGGATACTTTCACACTTCTGGTAGTTGATTTTCAACATCCAGTCTTTGCAAAATCGTTGAATCGCTTCGAAGTCACTCTGCAACAAACCGTTTATTTCTTTTACCTTCGGACCTGATCTGTACGCGATTAGATCATCGGCAAACGCTATTACGTCAGGCATAGAACCTATAAGATCGCTAATGAGTATAGTGAGCAAGATCGGGGAACCCACCGCCTCTTATTGCAACCCATTTTTTAAATGGAAAACAGTTGTGGAAGCCTGACTAACTTGAGCAAGAGACCACCTTACCATACGGTGTCGAATGCCTTTTCCATGTCAATCAGACATGCCTGTGCACTGTGTTTTGGTTCTGGTCCACTGAATGTCAGAAACCAATTTAGACGTGGCATGAATGGCGTCCTGTCAAGAGTATAAGTCTTGACAGGAGTCTCCTTTTTCCCACGTGTCACCATCATCAGTTTGTGCTACCTTCGGGATAATTTTGTTCGTTGTTCGTTTGATGACTTTGTCCATTTGCGTGAGGTATCTATCAACCTCTTCCTTAGTTTGGTTTCTGTTCATATGAGGATTGATAACCCTCGAATTTATTTTTCTGGTTAAGGTTGAAAGAAGAAACGTGCCCAGCGCGCCTTATTGTAATTATAAAGATGTGTTTGCACATATTCTTCCAGTTCCTCCAGCTTATTCGGGAGCTGAATTACAGCGGCGAGACCTCTGTGATCACTGTCGTACTCGACGGTAATTAAACAGTTCCTTGTGCATCGCTACACGTTTAATACCGTTAGCTGATTATCATCACATCCAGATAACACCCACTTCTAGGAAAGGATGGTGTATCGGTTTTTAGCAAATCTAGATGGAAGTCAATATTGTTTTGTTCCATCCACTCTAAAAGAGCGTTTCCTTGCTAATTTGGAACAGCGTCCGTGTTTGGCGTTCAAATACCCGCATAGTAAATAGAAGCTTTCTCCCGAGTTCAAGCATAGGCTGGTGAAAAGTGCCTCAAGCTCGGAAATAAAGTAAGGGTTTTGTCCGTCTGCTGCGTAAGAAGTGATCACGAACAACTTCTTTCCACCTTGGAGAGGAATACATTCGATGGCCGCTTCTAGCACACCAGATCCTCTAATTTTATTGCTATATACGACCTTGTGACTAATATTCTTTTTAATTCTTTCGTTTCTGCATTTGTATCGACTGGATGGCAGACAGTACATCTCTTATGGAGTTGTCTGCTTCAGGTTACCTGTCCATTGGAGCCAGGGCAGCCTTTGGCACTGTCTGTTGTGCTGCTTCTCTGCCTGACACCGTTTCGGACATAGGAGATGGCTGGCTTAACAGTAGTAGCTACAGTACGGGCCACCAGCCTGGCTGCTACCTATTTTTCGTTCCTTACGAACTTTACTCTCTGACGGAGTTCGTTGGTTGTGGACTCTCCAAATAGGTTGCGGGGTGTCCATTTCCTCCGCAGAGTACATATTTGAGGAGCTCCTTATCCTCGACTTCATCTTTACCTAAAGGACATTCCCCTTTGCTATGGCTGAATGGATTTTTCGTAGGCTGTCAATTTTGGTGCTGTGTGATACCTGTACCAAGATGAATAGAAATGCCTTCTTCTTCGCTCTCGCTGCCCCAGTGATGAAGCTAGACCTCGTCGCTCTCAACTTGACGCAGCTTGGTGAGGAGAACTTTCGAGTCAGTGGAGAGATTTATGCTTTTGAGGAGCAAGGAATCTTAAACCGTCCATTGTATGGCAGTGGACGGTGTGAACTAAGGGGATTTTATACTTTATAAAAAAAATCTTATTTCCTAGAACGTGGATTGGTGGGCAGCGAACTTTCTGCTGCTGTTGCTCAGGATACTTTTGTTGTTGCCGTTGTGGCACCTGCTGTTTCTGTTGCTTCTGTTGTTTCAGCGGCAGTTATTGCTGTTTCTGCTGTTGCTACTGTTTCTGCTGCGACCGTTGCTTCTCATGTTGTTGAGCAGCTTTTAATGTAGCAGAGCGCGTTTGCATTGGTTGCTGTTGCAGTCGCAGTTTAATTTCCTGTTCAGCTATTGGCAAATATTGTGCGGCTTTCGACGTGGAAGGCATCGGTTCAGGCACTGTTTCTGCTTCAGTTGCTACCTTTTTTATTGCAGCTCCTGAATTTCCTTCTGTTATTTCTCCTTCTTTACTTTTTTTGGCAGCTCTTCTTGCAGTGGATTGATTGTAGAGGAACTGTATATGGGCGTCGAGCTTTGCCCTTTCTTTATCGAGCCTCTGAAAGTTTTGCCCCCCCTCCCCTATTTGCTGCGCCTCATCTTCAGCATCTGATGTGGCGAGAACCTGTAAGGAGTTGTCGCTTCTCTTGTATAAAAATGGACATTTATTGCCCTCTAACTCGCATTCGAGGGCATCAATGTCGATTTCAGTTTATTTTGTTGTTGCTGCCGTTATTTTTGGCAGTGTTTTGTGATCCGCCTTTGCTAGTAGGAGCAGAGAGGTCTTAGGAGCACCAAACCAGATAGGAGCCCTATACTCACGCTTTGGGCGGATGTACGCCTTATATATTGTTGCCAATTCAGAAGAGGTGAAATATTTGTTGTATCGCTTTAAGAAATCTAAGTATTTCGAATATGTGATCATTCCAACTTAATGCTGAGTTGATACATCTACCGAGGATGGAAAGTCGTTCAGTTTCAAAAACGCTAGAGCTATTCATAGAGAATGGCTGGTTATTTTAAGATCGCTTGAGTGACAATAATAAACTTCTAAGAAGTAGCTTCTCAAACTTCCCAATTCTGAGTCGGAAAAATACTGAAGGGCCCTACTAGTCGTGAGAGAACAGAAAAGCGCACGACAAGAGTACTTGATTAGCAAGCTAGGTCATGGTCCTTCTGTGGACTGTCGCGCCATCCATTAGACTATTATTTTCAACTATTCTAGACTGGATTATAAGAATTGTTTGTCTACCTACTTATGTACATATTTCCCTTTAGTCCATCTAACATCTCATAAATACGCGTGGGCGTACTTACCTGACCAAATAAGATCATACGAGAATCGATAATAATTGTTGGCGCGACAGTCCACAGGGCGACCAGGGCCTAGCTTGCTCATCAACTACTCGTGTTGTGCGGGCTACTGTTCTCTCACGAGTAGAAGGGACATACAGTTTTTGCAGACCCCGAAAGACTAAGTTTGAGAAGCTTTCTTAGACAGTTATTATTCTTCGAATTTTGTCAGCAGCTCAAAAGAGGCGGTATCATGGAAAATTCGAAAAATTCGTATTGAGCTGTGTATCGAACCTAGCTATTCGGCGTGCGCGTGTCGTACTCTACCCACTACGCCACGTCGGCCATGAGAATCAATGTCCTTCTCAAAGTCCCGGCAAAATTACTTTGAGCTTCCTGTTGATCTGCTGTCATTTTGTTTTTGAAAATTGTCTTACATATTGCTACACGCGGCTAGATTCGAGATAAAAAAGAAAACACACTGGCGGTCGACGAGCGTCCAAGTGCGAAAGGGACGAACAGAGTAGGTAGGAATTATTTTAAAAGAAACCCTTATTGCCATAGCAATAAGATTTCAAGCACAAAGGGGTGGAAACATCGAAAAATCTCAATTCGCTGAACCTACCAAAGATTACGATCCCTAAATTTTATGGCGATTATTTGAAATGGAGACAATTCCTTGATATGTTATTTCAAATGGTTGACAAGCAATCAATACTCAGCATCACTCCTGCAAGACCACTACAGGAACACAAGGGCTCTCACGTCAACCATTGGAACAAAAATTGACTGAGAAACCCAGACAAACGCAAGATCAGTCATCTGCACTTGCCATCAAAACCTTGGGGGATACGACACAAGAATGATTAATGGCATTATACAATATCGGCGTGGACACTTCAATATGAGACCATCTACTTCTTCACATGCTAGTTAATAAACTAGATCAATGAACAAGGATCCAATATGAGCAATCTCTCTAGAAGCCAAAGGGATTGCAGTCCATCAAGGAACTTCTAAAAGTTTTTGAGAACCAATTCCAATTAGTGGAATCAATTGGTCAAAGAATGATTGAAACGTCATCACGAACGTGCGCATCATTAACGTCCAATCATTAAGGCCCTCGCAAGGTTTACGGAACCGGTGCACACCCGATATTTTCCTGCAAACAGTGAATTTCATACAACTCGAGCAAGTGGAACGTACACGATTGGTGTACCGTAATCTGTGTTTGAATTGTTTAGGAAGTGGCCATGGAGCATACTATTGTGCATCAAGAAGTTGCTTACAGTGCTGTAAAAGGCATTACACCCTACGACATATTGAGAACATCTGGTCATATCAAATTGAATAATTTTTTACCATGGATTACTTCCTCCTGTGCAGAAACAGAATTTGTTAAAGTTAATTGGGTTGCGCATTTGTTGAGATAGGTAGATAGATATATACTTTATTGTATATAGAGTCATACAAAGTTTACAATAATAAAGCACAGCTTGCACAGAGATATGATAATTTACTATCTTACTACTGAAAATATTCACTTAGTTTTAGCGTGCGATTTTTATTTATACAAATGTAGAAATGTCAGAGGAAAACCTATAAATAAAAACCTCTATATGACGATTAAAAAAAAAGTTTAACATATATAATATATATATAAGCAGCGCGTTTTTCACAAAAAAGTGTGTCTAAAGTAAAAGCAAACAATATAAGGCAGAAAGTAATCATAAATATGCTATGTAATAATAAATCTTTGATTACATACAACGGAAGAAAGGTATAAATAACAAATAAATATATAAGGATTTTATTAAATAAATAAATAAGTAAATCAGAAAATAAATGAAAAGAATAATAAATCAATAAACATATAAATAAATAAACATTGTGCAGATAAATAAATAAATAAATAAATAATTGAAATATATATCGAAATAAATTAAGTATATAGTAAGAGATGCATTTTACGGTACATTAACAAAAATTCCAATAACAAAATTAAAACTGTATGAGCTCAGAACTAGTGAGTTTTTAACTGATCGACATTTCGAAAAAAAAGTTCTCATTAAAAATTTCATTTGTCGACAATTTCTTCCTTCAAATGAAAATTGTCTAATTGTTGTTCAGACGCAGAATGAACTATTGCCTGGTTCGATTCGGTTTCCTCATCTTTTTGGTCGACATCTTTCATATGGCTTAAAAAATCTGCTACTATATTTTCCTTTCTTCTGAGATATTCGATATCGTAATTGAACTCAGATAACTTAAAAAGCCACGTCTTATTTCTAGCGGAGAACTATTTTCTGTTGCATTTTTTGTATTATTACTTTATGGGTTGATGGTCAGTAACGTTTTAAAATTTGTTTCTCCATAAATATGGCCTAAGCTACAACGGTGGTTTGGAAGTCAAGGCCACCAAACCAGTGACGGAAGTATCCGCGTGGCTAGCCCCACGAGCCAAACTACCGAAGCGAAAAGGAGGAGAAAGAAACTGCAGCCGAAGCCCAGCATCACAAAGCGTCGGACAACAACAATGACCTCAGACAAGGTGATGGTCGCAGAGAAGAATCAGTGGCGACAAAAAGAACACGACCAAAGGTGAAAACACCGTCAACCAAGCAAGTAATCGATATTGATGCCATCCAATGTAAATCAGAGGGCAACGAATGCCAAAAAAGTAGATCAACGTTTGCAAACAGCTCAACTAGAGCTTAAATTGCAACAAAAACAGACGCGGCAACAACAGAAGGTGAAATAACATCAACCATATCAGAAAAAGCAACAGGAGAAACAACAGTAGGAACCACAGTAGGCACAACAGCAGCCAGAGCAGCAGAACTCCAAGATACGCTGCCCACACATCAGCGTCTTCGGGACTAACGGGGGACTAACGAACTGGAGACCCTATGTAAGTTGGCCCTAGATCATAAATTTTATATTTAGTATAAAACACCCCAAGTCCATACTGTCCATTACCTAACAATGCACATTGCTCCTCAAAGGTGTAAATCCCTCTACCGCGTTTAGCTAGCGAAACTAAGATAAATCAGACCCGCAATATCGGGTACAAGAATTGCAATGTAATTAGAAGAGACCGACCCCAATCCACTATAGGTGGCGGGGTCGCCCTCTTGATTAAAAGTAACTGTTCTGATCGCAACATGTTGCTGAAGAAGTTCAACAAATTTAAAAACGAACACATTAAGTAACAATGCCCCAAACAAACAAATGTCAAACAATAATGATTGTAAACAAATGAAAACAAATGGAAAGACATATATATAGTGGTTTAATCTAATAAAAAGGTTCTGTTGTTATAACGTTGAGGAAATACAGTCGTTTTTCTTTGTCGCAATATTTTCCTTTGTCCACTCCTGCCGTTCATAACCGAACATTTTGGTCCATTCGAGCCGAATAGATCTCACCCTATAGCAAAGGAAAATATATGCATACATATATTCATAAAAAGTGAAAACTAAAACGATACAATACCCGGAACCCGTTCGCACATCAACGATACAATACCCGGAACCCGTTCGCACATCAACCCGAAAAGCAGCAGCAACAGGAATTTCTGGATCAACTCTTCAGTTCCTGCTTCCTAACAAGAACTGCAACCCGGATCATCAGAGGACAGCTTCCTGCTTCCTAACAAGAACTGCAACCCGGATCATCAGAAGACAGCTTCCTGCTTCCTAACAAGAACTGCAACCCGGATCATTAGAAGACAGCGTGTGTGCACCACCATATTCACAAGAGTACGTGAGTTGATTTGTGTTGTAGCTAGAGAATAGAGTAGAGATAGAGAGTGATCATGACGTCGAAGAAATTAAGTAAAGTTCTTACCCGACTCAAGAAGGATATTTCCAACTTCTCTAAAAGAGGAGCTAGCACGCGTACGGCAAACTATCTATCGGGACGTCTGTTAATGTTAGAGAAAACGATAGAGTCAGCGGAAAAGGCTTTCGAAAAGTGTACAAGTGCGGTTGCAGATGAGAAGTGTTCAGAAGTGGAAGATGTTTACGAGGAAATCCGAGAATTGTATTTCGACTATCGAGCCGATTTACTCGACGCCATGGACATGGCGAAGGCATTAACCACAGAGAACACTGAACCCGAAATCAAATCTGCCACCGCAACTCAAAGTACAGAGATTCGCTTAAAGCACATACCTGTCCCCCTTTTCTCCGGTTCGTATGAGTCCTGGCGGTCGTTTCATGATTTGTTTGTTTCCTTGGTGCACCATAATGCGGCTTTAACTGAAATTCAAAGGTTGCATTACTTGAAAACTAGTGTTTCGGGTGAAGCTGAAAGGATTTTAGCTCACTTACCCATAATAAACGGGAATTACGCGAAGGCATGGACAATTTTAAAAGATCGATACGATCATCAGCGGTTTCTTGTTAACACACAGTTAAAGTGCCTTTTTACTCAACCAACGATCACGCAAGAGCGAGCAGAAGCGATCAAGGAGCTGATGGATACCTCCAGTGAAATTGTTCACAGCCTCAGCAGTCTGAAGGTTCCGGTGCAGCACTGGGATGCAGTGCTGGTGTACGTCCTAGTGCAGAAACTTCCAGCAAAAACGCAGCAATTATGGGAAGAAAAACTTGGAGCGAAGGAAAACTCGAAGGAGCTACCAACATTCGCGGAATTCACCCAATTTTTGGAGATGCGGTTTCGTACTTTGGAGGCAGTAATTTATCAAAACAAAACTACGGCGGATCATTCAAAGAAGGTTACAAAAACTTCATCGTTTCTTGTACAACCCAATAATAATAATAAATTATCATGTAAAATATGCAATAAGGGTCAGCATGCCATAAGAAAATGTAACAAATTTCTTAGAATGGGCATTCCTGACAAATACGAAATCATAAACAAACTCGGCATTTGCAGTAATTGCCTGGCTTATAGCCATAATGTTCAAAATTGTATAAGCACAAGTAGATGTTATTATTGTCAGCAACCCCATCATTCACTTTTACACAATAGCCCACATAACCATTCACAAATAAACGTCACTTCACAAAGCAATAACCCATCTTTTAATCATTTAAACAATAGTCAACCATCTAATATACACCCCACTAAAACACATACCCAACGACCTCATCAATCACATACACACATATCCTCATTCAATACCCAAGCTCCAACTTTCAATCCACACAATGATGAGCAACCATCAACCAGTTCTGGCGTGAGAAGCCATCACTCAACACACAACATCAACACCCAAGTTCTGCTAGCCACAGCAGTCGTCAAGGTAAGAACCTCAACAGGAGATCTAGTCCCACTTCGTGCTTTAGTGGACTCTGGTTCCGAGGCTTCCTTTATAACCGAATCCGCGGTTCAACTCCTCGGCTTCAAAGGAAGATCCACTAATGTCGAAATTTCGGGATTGGGGATGGTTAACAGTGGTACTTGCAAAAGGGTGGTCGAGATCAGCATCGGCTCCCTCAACACAACCTTCGAAACCACCATCCAGGCCTTGGTATACAAGTCACTATCTGGCCATCTCCCAGCTCGAACTCTCTACGTCGACGATTGGAGTCACCTTTCTGGTCTAAAGTTAGTGGATCCAGCCTTTCATAAGCCAGCCAAAATCGACCTGCTGTTAGGCAGTGATGTGCTAGCGGACATCATGTTACCAGAGTTGGTGCGACACAACAACAGAGACGTTCCTGTAGCACAGAATACCAAATTGGGTTGGATATTGTTCGGAAGGTCAACTCAACAAGTCAGGACTTTCCTCCAACATACGGATGTCGACGCCCTGCTAAGAAGGTTTTGGGAAATCGAAGAGGCACCTTTTCATCAAACGGTATGCACGGAAGATGCAGCCTGTGAAGAGCATTTCATGAAGAACGTGAAGCGGCGTGAAGACGGACATTTCCAAGTAGCACTTCCATTCAAGGAGAACACCCACCCAGTGCTTGGGAAATCCCGTGAAGGAGCTCTTCAACGTTTTAAGGCCTTGGAAAGGCGCCTAGCAGCGGATTCCCAACTACACCAGTACGTCGCCTGCATGGAAGAATATTGTCAACTTGGACATATGTGCGAAGTAAACGAGGATATTGCCGGTAGAGGACATTACTACTTGCCTCATCACGCAGTAGTGAAGGAAAGTAGCTCCACAACAAAACTGAGGGTGGTTTTCGATGCGTCCTACAAGACGTCCGATGGAACATCGTTAAATGACCATCTGAGGACAGGCCCTTCGTTACAGCACAATGTGATGGACATCATATTGCGGTGGAGACTGTACCAGTTCGTGTTTTCAGCTGATATCGAGAAAATGTACCGACAAATTTGGGTACCAGAGTTGGACTCCAATTACCAACTCATTTATTGGAGAAAGAATCCAACCGACAATTTGAAGGTTTACCGGCTGAAAACGGTGACCTTTGGTACAGCGTCCGCACCGTATTTAGCCATTAGAACGCTAATGGAAGTAGCAAGGGCGGAAGAAAAAGAACACCCAAAGGCATCGAAAATGATTCGTGCAGAGATGTACGTAGACGAATTGTTGTCCGGAGCAGATACCATCGCTGAAGCTGAAGACAAAAGGAAAGATGTGCAAGCGGTTTTGGAAGGTGCAGGTTTCTACTTACGGAAGTGGACAGCCAACGCTGAAGAGCTTCTGGAAGGAATTTCAACAAAGGACCGAGAGGCATCACTGGTAGTCCCATCCGAAGCAACAAGCCAAGTCAAAACTTTAGGCATCCACTGGCTTCCGACAGAGGACAACTTCTGCTTTCAGTTTACTCCACCCGCCGACCCGCAGCCAACAAAACGGTTTATTTTATCAACAGCTGCCCGGCTTTTTGACCCAATGGGGTGGATATCCCCATGCATCCTCAAGGCCAAATTAATCTTCCAGGCGTTATGGAAATGCAAGGCAGCCTGGGATGAAACACTGAAAGGAGATCTGTTAGAAGAGTGGATACAATTATACCAAGACTTACCTGCCATCAGCAACATCCGCATTCCAAGGTGGGTACACACATTAAGTCGACGGAATCGCAAGGAACTGCACGGCTTTAGCGACGCTTCCGAAAAGGCATATGGAGCAGCAGTCTTTCTGCGGACTGAGGATGAAGAGGGGACAGTGCATATGCACCTCGTGATGTCCAAATCGAAAGTGGCGCCAGTTCAGCCAGTTAGTTTGCCACGTCTGGAGCTTTGCGGCGCAGTAATGTTAGCCAAATTATTAAATTACGTGGCCCGCACCCTCGAGCTTAGTGGGGACCAACTGCACGCGTGGACAGATTCTGCGATCACCCTGGCATGGATCCATGCACCAGCTTCGCGATGGAAAACATTCGTCAGGAACCGAGTTGGCGAAATACAGCGCTTAACGGAAGTCCATACCTGGAAACACATCTCCACGAAACTCAATCCTGCGGATTTGACCTCCAGAGGTACATTACCGACATCATTAGTCAATGAAAGGTTATGGTGGTACGGCCCAGAGTTCCTACGAACGAAATGGAACTTCGAAACCCCTCCACAACCAAATGAAAACACCACAGAAGAAGAGAGAACCGCAATCACCGTCAATCACGTCAAGGTGTCTTCTTTGGTTTCAACAATTGAACGCTTCTCGGATTTAAATCGTCTTACACGTACCATAGGTTACTGTAAGCGGTTTATCCAGAACGCTCGGAGGCCCCATGATTCAAGAATCTTTGGTCCCTTATGTCCGGAGGAAACCACCGAAGCGCACAACACGCTTATTAGATGCGCTCAAGAACAAATGTTTCCCGAGGAGGTCTGTAGGGCCAGAGGCATGGGTGCTCTCAATCCATTCAAAGACAGTAATGGAATACTTCGAGTCGGCGGAAGGCTCACACACGCACACCTTCCGTACGATGAAAAACATCCCATAATTCTGAACCCGGGACATCAACTGATTCTCAAACTCGCACATGAGAAAACATTGCACGGCGGGTTACAGCTAATGGTATGCTGGTTGAGAACGAGGTACTGGATACTTCAGGTCAAACGTGCAGTTAAAAAGTATATCCACAACTGCACAGTTTGTCATCGGTACCGCAACAAACCAATTCAGCAACTGATGGGAGAACTACCGGCTCCGAGAGTCAGAGTGTCCAAGCCCTTCACACATGTGGGAATCGACTACGCCGGCCCAATTACAATCAAGACTTGGAAAGGCCGCGGAGCCAAAAGCCTGAAGGGATATATATGCGTCTTCGTTTGTCTCGCAACAAAGGCAATCCATCTGGAGGCAGTAACCGATTTGTCGACGCAAGCATTTCTAGCCGCACTTCGACGCTTCACCTCCAGAAGAGGCATTTGTAGTCAAATCTATAGTGACTGTGGTACGAATTTCGTCGGTGCAGAAGCTGAACTGGGTCGTCTCCTAAAAGCAAGCGCAGGTGACTGGAACATAATTGCAGAGGAAGTCTCAGCTCAAGGGATTAAGTGGAATTTCATTCCCCCCGCTTCCCCCCACTTTGGAGGACTATGGGAAGCGGGAGTCAAGAGTGTTAAATACCACCTCAGAAGAATCGTCGGGAACGGGATACTCACGTTTGAGGAACTCGCCACGCTTCTATCACAGATAGAAGCGTGTCTGAATTCAAGGCCTCTGTGTCCCTTGTCGAATGACCCAGATGACTTCCAAACGTTGACACCAGCGCACTTTCTCATAGGAGAGTCCATGTTCACCATTCCGGAACCAGAAATCGCATCATCACAGACACTACATGACCGGTGGAAGCTACTACAAGCCCATCTACAGACCTTCTGGAGGCAATGGCAAGCGGAGTATTTGTCGCGTCTACAACAGCGCCCCAAATGGTTGAAGCAACATCCCCAACCAAAAATCGGTGACCTTGTGCTGATTAAAGATGAACGTTTGCCACCAGCACGATGGAGACTAGGACGTATAGTTGCCACACATCCCGGGGCAGACCAGCTAACAAGAGTGGTAACACTCAAAACCCAGCAAGGAGAATTTAAAAGACCCATTACAAAATTATGCCCACTGCCAACAAATGTTGCCGAAAGCCCACCAGAAGATCAACAGATGTAAACAAACTCGCACTCGAAACATTTAACACTTCACACTCACACAATGGGATGACAATATGGTTGTCATCAACCCGCATTCGCTGCATACCGCACACTTACACTTATTCGCACACACTTTTCCCTAGCATATCAAATCATACAGTCCACAATTCCTAAGCACTCACTCACTCACTCTATCACACAATGCACTCAAGTCAGTCCATTCTTAAAAGCAAATACACACACGCACACACACTCTTTACAATCATTCACCCAAACGAAATTGCGTACACACACACAAGCCAAATGAATTGAAATCATTGGCTTTACACTAATTTACACAAATCGAATAAATAACGAGAAATCATAAATGAAGAAATTTATAATATAAAACACAACACTATAATTTGTACTCACCTGATCAATTCCAATTTGAAGCACACGATAAAATACGCGATCACACAAAGCACTACTTTGCAAATTTACAACACTTTACACACTGCACTCAATGAAACTGGAACGAACAGAAAGAAGGAACAGAGACAACCCCGCACCTCATACGGATTTCCAGTCCATCAACGCATCAGCATGGACAACCCCGCACACCTCATACGGATTTCCAGTCCATCAGCGAGGTGTGTCTCACTCCTTACGTCACGTTCCAGTTCATCAGTGCGAATCAAATGTAAACAATGAGACGTCATCACTCATGTGTCGTTTTCTTTTGTTTTGGTGTTTCAGTTTATGCATGTTTGTTTCGTTTTACTAATGATTCTTTACCATTGCATGAGATGGGCGAAATATGCATCACAGTCGTTAAGAGAAAGTTCAATCTGCAGTTGCTGATATGATAAGCAGCATTTGAAGAAGATGATTGAGAACTTCGTTCACCGGCGGGGAGAATGTTCTGATCGCAACATGTTGCTGAAGAAGTTCAACAAATTTAAAAACGAACACATCAAGTAACAATGCCCCAAACAAACAAATGTCAAACAATAATGATTGTGAACAAATGAAAACAAATGGAAAGACATATATATAGTGGTTTAATCTAATAAAAAGGTTCTGTTGTTATAACGTTGAGGAAATACAGTCGTTTTTCTTTGTCGCAATATTTTCCTTTGTCCACTCCTGCCGTTCATAACCGAACAGTAACATTTATCATAAGGTTATATATAGCAATGATGTACGTAGATTTAGTGTGTTAGAAGCGGCGATCGCACGTATCTCTCTCCAAGGTGGAGAGAAATTTTTTGTGATCGCTGCCTATGCATCAGAACATCAAAACTCTAACTTCTTTTCTGAGTTCTAGGCTCTCTTCTATAGCCTCCGCTTAAGTAGGGAAAAAAATTACTACATTTTAGCCGGAGGTTTGAACTCTAAATACGGTGAATGGGGTTGCACTGTTCCGAATGAAAGAGGTAGCATTCTCTTAGAGTGGATGGAACAGAACAATATCGAGTTCAGGCTAGATTTGCTTGCAACTGATAGACCACCGTAGTATAACCAAACGCATCCTTATAGTTATAATAAGGCGCTTTGGCTACATTTTACTAGAGCCTTACCTGGAGAAATAAGTTCAAGCGCGATCAATCCTTCGACAAACAGAAACCTTACGAACGAAGAGGTTAACGGGTACCTCACACAAATGGACGAAGTCATTAAACTTACATTGGACAAAACTTTTCCGAAGGTGTAACAAACCCATCTATAATAATAATAATTGTTGGCGCTACAGCCCAAAGAGGGACCAGGGCCTAGCTTGCTCATAAGCTACTCGTGTTGTGCGCGCTACTGTTCTCTCACGAGTAGAAGGGACCTCCAGTTTTTTTCCGACTCCGAACATCGAAATTTGAGAAGCTTTCTTAGACAGTTATTACTCTTTGAGTGTTGTCAGCAGCTCGAAAGAGGTGGTGACGTGAAAAATTCGAAAAATTGGTGTTAGCTGGGAATCGAACCTACACCCTTCGGCGTGTGAGCGTCGCACTCTACCCACTACGCCACGGCGACCACAAACCTATCTATACGAATTCTTAAATCGACTTCGAGTGCAGAAGAATAAATTCTTGTCAATAGGAATACTCATGTACAGGCGCTTTACAGATCCGAAGAATGCAGAGATTCGCTGTCTGAAGTCACAGATTAAAGTACTCCAACAGTCGCCAAAATTGCAGTCTAGCTGTAAGCTTGCATTGGGGCAATAAGATTTGGGCTATCAGATCCAACAAACCAAACATGTTTCCACAAGTAAATAAAATATTCCACAGGAGAGATAATAATGTCATTCAGTCCGTTCGACTAGACAGAACAACATACTACGCGAACCTACTTACGTTCAGTTGGCATCGATTCAGATGGAGCTGTGCTTGACAACGACGAGAGAATGTAAAGGCAATTTATGCTGTTTTTAAGATATGTACACGGACAACGAGACTCATACCGAGAATCTTTTTTTCGTTTCGCAATACTCTACGAGTTTCGCGGCTTCCTTTGGTAGCTGTGGTAGGACGGAAGCAACTACAAAATTGTGCCATGCTCCATCTGATATGTTGTTGATAACCGCAGCAACCAGGTCATGTGCACAGAATTGTCCAAGCTTAGTTGCTGGGAGAAGATTCGGCACAATAAGGCAAGCTCTCGGTCTTTCCGATCGCTCATCGAAAAGTGGAGATAAGCCTCGCAGGCTATCAAGGCCACAGATGCGATTTTTCACACACATGGTTCCTGGATAGATACGATGTGTGATTTTGTCTTCATCATGGAAAGTCTGCTACATAGGATTGCAGATTAGAATGATGAAGGTTGATCTTGGCAGTGGCAACAAAGTTACCATGAAAAGTATCCCTCATTCGCGTTCCTTGGAAATGTAGCGGAAGTTACTCCGTCCAAGTTGCAAATAGGAACGAGAGCCATATCTAGAGATAATGATCTCAGCCGAAGTTCGGTCTAGGCCTACAACGAGAGTAGAACCATCTTTACTTTCCCGGTTTTTGCTCTCCCTGTGGGAGAAAACCTTTCACCCTCTGTTCGAGACCAGGTTTATAAATACGGAGACGCGCCAGCACATCCGCCGTGTTCCTGAGTGGCTCCGGGATCTAGCAGATGGCGCGTGTGAGTGAGTGGTTCCCAGGGGGAATTTTCGGTACGCAAGTGTTCAGCTACTCAAGGATTGTTTTGTGGAGCACTTCCCCAAAAAGGTTCCGTTTTTTAGAGCACAGTCCTCCTCTTGGAAGCAAGCGCTCTCTGCCTTAGTCGACTCCCACAGCTGATCTTGGTAGTGTTTTCTTTCTTTCAATCGTCATTGCCAGCTTTATCTATTTACAGCAGCAGGGAAGAAATGTTTTCCACTTGACGCGCTTTTAAGTCTGTTGGCGGTTCTCCCACACAGGTCAATTTCTGCCTATCCCAGCCAGTAATAGGTGCGGATTCACATTGTCTATTGCCCAACAATGGACGGATTTAGCTTTTTGAAAAAAAAAGTAAGGCACTGCTTCTGAAGGGCATTTATCTGACTCTGCTTACTTTCACCAACTGCATTGTCGGAGTTGGTTTTCAAATGCCTACGACTGACATGAGGGGCAATTTCGTGTTGACGTGAGCAACATTCGCGGACTGAGAACTAATCTCTTTGCCGTTACTAATCTCTTTTACACCGCGGTCTCGCCATTTATGTGCGTAGTGATGTTGCTTACCAAATTCAACCACAATATGGCCACTGTTCCAATCCGGAATTTAATTTTCTGTGGTTAAAACTCTTTGTCCGTAAGCATCTAATCCACTACTGCTTTATTTATAGAAGTCCAAACCTGGACTGCAACTCAACTTATAACGAGTTTGATGCACTGTCCGACTCCATCTCAAGAATTGTATCCCTGTATACTCGCACTGAAATCGTTATTGCGGGCGATTTCAATGTACACAATTCTACTTGGCTTCGACATTCAGGCCAGACAACACCCGAAGGAAGGTATATTGAAATTATCGCTGAGGTTAATAATTTAACCCAGCTTGTGAATGAGCCAACACGTATACCTGACATTGCAGATCATACCGCCAACAACTTGGATCTGTTTCTCACCTCTAATCCGGAAAAATATTCAATTGATATATTGTCGCCAAATTCTCGTACTCCTCCCACACAGTTAGAGAACAAATTCCGAAAAGAACAGTATGGCTCTACGAGAAAGCCAACTGGAGCGGATTTAACAACTTCTTTAGGAATTTTAACTGGTCACTATGCTTCCTCGAGTGACGTGGATGCCGCTACTGATGCAATCACAAACATTATTTCGCTGGGCATGAGGTCCTTCTTTCCTCACAGAGTGAAGAGCATCAAGCCTAAGGCAAACGCGTGGTACGACTTGAGCTGCAAAAAGGCTATCAGGATGAGAGAGTTGAGTTTCCGGGATTACAAAGCCAACCCTTCTGAGGAAGACCGGAATAAGTTCAAACGGATCCGAAATGACTCTAATGCATTAATAAGATGTGTTAAATTCTCCTTTGACCAAAAGTTGAGGCAAAAAGTTCTACAATGCCCCAAGGGTAGCAGAAGCTTTTGGTCTTTCGTAAAAAAACATAAGGAATTCAGCCTCGTCTTCGATCGATGACATTCCAGCTGTCAGCTCTTTGGACAAAGTTACTCTGCTTGCTGCACCCTTTGCAGCTAGCTCAACGCTGTCAGATAGCACTATATCTCCGCCTGTACTTGAGAGCGTAAATTTTTCCAAGCAGTAAATCCACTTTTGCACTCGTACAGTAGCAAGAGTACTTAAAGATCTAAACATACACAAATCCGCTGGCCCGGATGGTATACCCCCTGTTCTTCTGAAGAGGTGTTCTTCTACGCTGGCAAAACCACTGCGTAAGCTTTTCCATCTGTCCTACTCTTCAGAGCTCTTCCCGAGTAAGTGGAAAACTGCATTTGTCCAGCCCGTCTCTAAAAAGGGCGAATGCTCGTCACCCACCTCCTACCGACCCATAGTACTAACGTCCCTTCTCTCCAAGGTCATGGAAACGCTGATAAACCGTCAGCTTATGAAATATCTTGAGTCCCGGAAGCTTCTTAATGACCGGCAGTACGGCTTCCGAAGCAACCGTTCCACTGGTGATCTGATGGCATATCTCACTGAAAAGTGGAACCAATCTTTGCACAATGCAGGAGAAAGCAAGATTGTTGCGCTTGATATTTCTAAGGCATTTGACAGGGTCTGGCACCAGGCTCTCTTGTCGAAAATGCGTGTTTTTGGGATCGATGAGTCTCTTCTTCAATGGATTAGAAATTACCTTTCGAATCGTTCAATACAAGTCGTTTTGGATGGATTCAAGTCTGATATCCACTATATTAATGCTGATGTTCCCCAGGGCTCTGTTTTGTCTCCGACACTCTTTCTCATTTTTATAAATGATCTCTTGTCTGCTACTTCTAATCCTATTCATTCCTTCGCTGATGACAGTACCCTCAGCTTTTCATATTCGTTCCTTGGCTCACGTCCCTCCACTTCGGCATTAGGCTCGGAACGGCAGCGTATGTTAAGCACATTAAATTCCGACCTTGACAGCATAATCGATTGGGGAAACAAGAATAGAGTGGAATTTAATGCTTCCAAAACACAGTGCTGTCTACTGTCGTTGTCGATCACAAAATAATCAGCCGTTATCCATGAACGGCACTTGCGTTGTTGAAACCGAAAGACTTTCCATCCTCGGTATGTGTATCAACCCAACAATTAGTTGGAACGATCACATATTTGAGGTCGCCAAAAATGCTGCGAAATGTCTAGGTTTCCTTAAACGATGCAAGAAGTACTTCATCCCCTCTGATCTGGCTACAATATACAAGGCATACATACGCCCAAAACTTGAGTATAACGCTCTTATCTGGTCAGGTGCTTCTAAGACCTCCCTGCACCTGCTGGATAGAATTCAAAAGCGAGCGATAAAACTTATAGGTGACAGTAATATTGCAAAGTCGATTGACTCGTTAGAACACCGACGTAATGTCGCGTCGTTGTCACTTTTTTACCGCTATTTCAACAAGAAATGCTCAGACGAATTAGCCAGTTGCATTCCTCCCCTTCAAGAATTCACCCGCAATACGCGCCTCGCTAGGAATGCCCATCAATTCACCCTCAAGCCCTCTTTCGGACGTACAGTCAAATTCAGAGACTCGTTCTTTAGCCGCACTACACGAATCTGGAATGCTCTTCCCAGCTCGATTTTTCCTCCTCATTACAATCCACAGGCATTTAAAGCCAATGTGCATCGGTACCTCCTCTCCCTCTCTTCCTCTATACCTACGGCCCGTGCTGTGACTTGATCCGGTCACTTAAGGGTACTCGCAAGCCCTTTTGCACGCGTCAATTATAAAAAAAAAAAATTAATCTAACCCGAACGTTCTCTTCGCCAAGCTGCGCCAAATTGAGAGCGACGAGGTCGATTTCGTAGGAGTTAAGCCTTTCAAAACTGCGTCAGCGAAAGCGTATAAGAAGGCACTTCCCTTCTTCTTAGTTCCGGTATCCCCTGGCACCAAAATTGACAACCTACGACAAATTGAAAAATTCAATACGTACTTCAAAGTGCGTGGTGCAGAAAGCTGGGGTACGTCGCGGAGAACTGCAATATGTACTTCCGCTACAACAAAGGGGAATGCCCTTTGGAGACAGATGCTGAGGATAAAACGCTCCTCAAATGTGTAGTCTGCAGAGGAAGCGGACACCCTGCAACCTATTTGGGGTGCCCACGAATTATAGAACTCCGACAGAGAGCAAAAGAAGCAAGGAATGACAAAAAGCTAACAGCCAAGTCAGGGGCCCGTGCTATAGGTACCACTGTTACGACTGGTATCTCCTACGCCCAAATGGTGTCAGAAAGACAACCGGCACAACTAACAACGCCGAAGTTTGCTCCGGCTCCAATGGCGCTTGGCCTCGAGGCAGAGCTCTCTATAAGGGATATATTGTCCTCCATCCAGTCGATGCAAGCGCAGATGATTGCCTTGCAGAAATAGATGGTCGAACTCCAGACCAGTTTCCCTACGCATACGGCTAGAGTAGATGAGCGAAACTAAGCTGAACCAGACGCGCAATCTCAGGTACAAAAATTACCATATAACCAGAAGAGATCCACCCCAATCGACTCGAAGTGGCGGGGTCGCCCTTTTGATTAAAAGTAACATTTATCACAAGGTTATATAAAGCAAGGTGGTCGCCGTGGCGTAGTGGGTAGAGTGCGACGCTCACACGCCGAAGGGTCTAGGTTCGACTCCAAGTTCAACACCAATTTTTCTAATATTTCACGGCACCACCTCTTTCGAGCTGCTGACAACACTCAAAGAGTAATAACTGTCTAAGAAAGCTTCTCAAATTTCGCCGTTCGGAGTCGGCAAAAAACTGTAGGTCCTTTCTACTCGTGAGAGAACAGTAGCGCGCACAACACGAGTAGTTGATGAGCAAGCTAGGCCCTGGTCCCCCTTTGGACTGTAGCGCCAACAATTATTATTAATTATTATTATATAAAGCAATGATGAACATAGATTTACTGTGCTAGAAGCAGCGATCGCACGCATCTCTTCCCAAGGTGGAAAGAAGTTATTTGTGATCGCTGCCTATACATCAGAACCTCAAAACCCTAACTCGAGGGTTTCTTCTCTAGGCTCTGCCTGGATTCGGAAGAAAATTACTATATTTTAGCCGGAGATATGAACGCTATACATGATGAGTGGAGTAACACTTTTCCAAATGAGAGAGGATACGCTCTCTTAGATTAGATGGAACAAAACAATATTGAGTTCAGGCTGGATTCGCTCGCAACCGATAGACCGTCATTTCCTAGAAGCGAGTCTGCTTATCGACAGACGACTAAAAACTCTTAACGTGGAGCGACACAAGAGGAACTGTTTAACTATGGTCGAGTAAGACAGTGTAAGCTGTCTGTGTGCTATATAAAAATGGGTTGCAATAAGGGGCATCGGGTTCGCCGATCTTGTTCACAATATTAACCAGCTATCTAAGTTCTATGCCCAACATAATAGCGTTTACCGACGATCTAATCGCATACAGAACTTGTCTGAAGGTAGAAGAAATAAGCAGTTGATACAATTTAACGACTTTGCGACGACTGGAAGTTGATAATCAACCCCTCTGTCCAAAGAAAGGGATACGAAAATAAACTGGCGCAAGTTTAGCATAGTTAACCCACTGTGATGACGGCGAAAAGTGTAGAAAGATGTTTAGTCATCTGGATAGACCAGTATCTGTATGGTAGTATCCATGTAGATACAGCTCTCGCTATGGCAAGAGGGCTGTCTTACAGCAGTCAACTTGACACCAGAATAAAGATAATCTGCTACATGACCCTCATCCGGCCAATCATGGTATATTTTTGTTCTGTGCGGTTCGCGAGTGTTTCTCAAATAGAAAAGATGAGGGCGTTCTAGAGGCGGTGCCTTTGGGCCTGTCTTCACTTATATTAAACACCCCAATCTAATTACAAGAAATTCTATCCCAATGAGGTCCTTAACAGAGTGGCAAACTTTATAAGGATAGATAATTTTATTTTTAAGTTGATTTGTAGTCACACTTCTCTAGCCATTCTGGATGCGAAAGGCCTGATACAAAATTGGGAAGGCTGCCCTTCTCTTCCACGTCACACGCCGAACTGTAGAAAGGCAACCCTAATACGAATCGGACGTCGCTCGCAACCACGAGGATCTCCTATGGTTCAGTAGAGCAGTTGCAGAGGTTACACTAGAATCAGATTTCGATACCGCTAAATTTTTAAAACAAAAGACAGGGTAGTTGAGTCACTAGGGCCAACTCACATAGGTTAATATAGATTTAAGGTTAAAAAAGTATTAATCTAAACAAAAATGGAGATAAAAAATAAAAATAAAAAAAGCGAAAAACGATAAAATAAACAAAACCAAGAAAAAAATAAAGAGAACGAAGAGAATAGAAGAGAACGATTTATTGTAGAAAAAGAAGCCCCAACGCAATTTTGATTAGTTGTAGGTTAACTAAGAGCACTTGCTAAGAGTCAGTATGTTAGAATTAACATCAACAGATTAGATATTAAGAGAATAATAAGTAAAAATGCTTTATAAACAAACATTGTCGTGGCGAATAAATTAATATACTAAGAAATAGCAGTAATAATTGGCCGTAGTGGTATAGGCGACAGTCAAAGAGGCTAAGGGGTGCTAGACGGATGCTTCTCTGCGCAAGGTACCAAATTTTTGGTCATTTTGATAGGTTCCTCATACAAATGGACACTACGATAAAATGTACTATGGAGAAGCCGATTCCCAAAGTATCATCGAGAACAAATGGCGACATCTATCGGAATGATGCTATCGACGCCCTACGTGCAAAAAACAGACAGAACAGTAATTCGGTTGAATTACAGATTTGCCATCAATTCATATTGGGGGAACAATATTCCGGCTGTTCATTCAAACGATCCAGGAATGTTCCCTCAAATCAACCGGATCTTCCAAAGGAGGGATCATAACTACTTGGAGACTTCAGTTGGCATCGACCCAGATGGGGCCTTGCTGGACGCTGAGTTTTGCATTGTTAAGGATACCCAAGAGAAGGTAGTAGCAATAGGAGCAGTTTTTCGGGAAGTGTATACGGTCAAGGATTTTCGTAGGCCGAATCACGACTTGGAGAACATACCCTTGCTTAAACATTTCTACCATCAAGTTAACGCCGTGACTCGGAATGGCTCTTATGCCATAGTCATTTTGAACGTGGATTTCAAAGATATCTTCAAGAGTCTGAAGACCACAACTGTACCAGAATAGACGGAATAACGAATATTGTGTTGTTTCATCTCCCCGAAGAGGCGATAGAAATATACACAATCCTGTTCAACAGTGCTCTGAGTAATGCACAGTACCCAGAGCATTTGAAGATGGGTTGCACCCATTCCAAAAAGGGCCAAGGATTCCTCGCTTCCGTAAAATCTTCGGTCGATAAATCTCCTCCTCTGAATAAGTAAGGTTTTCAAAAAGATTATCAATAGAATCCTGATTGAGGACAAAAAACAAATACTGAATAATTAATTTGGGTATAGGGCAGAGTATGATGCTGGATAAGACGCAGTGCAACGGGGCCTGTCTTGTTGACTTGGAAAAGTCATTCGACACCGTCTGGTTAGAAGGTCTCTCTCTTAACGTGGCGAGGTTGGCTATAAGCAAAGAACTGCTGTACACTGCCTATAATATGGTGACAGGTAGAAAGTTTGTTGTCAAGAGTAGGTTTCTACTTATGTCTTTTACATTAAAGATGAGCTCCAGATGGGCGCAGTGAGCTTACCAATTCTTTTTACTGTTTTTACCAGTGAAATAGTTGACTCAATGCAATATCTAAATGCGTACGCTGACGATTGGATAGCGTACAGGACAGCGCCCAAAAATTTAAATCATTAATATCCTCTTATAGCGCAACGTCAAAAAAAAAATCCAGCGATTTGGCAATGACTGGAAGTTGAAAATCTACTGTTAGAAGTGTGAAACCACTCTGTTCCGAACTCCGTTGTACAGGGCTTCGAGGGACACGAATATAAACTGGTGTAAGTTTGGCAGTCCGGAAACGGACTCAGGCTGTTGGACTTCGCCTCGGTGCGTGGCCTCTGTGGCCAGCACGCGGTTCCCACACCTGGACATTCACAAAGGAACCTGGCGATCTCCTGATCAATCAACCGTCAACCAGATTGATCACGTTGCGATCGACGTCAGACACTCCTCCAGTATTCTCGATGTCCGAACCTTCCGAGGTGCAAACATTGACTCGGATCATCACCTTGTTGTAGCCAAGGTAAGAACCCGGATATCGAGTGAGCAACGGAGTCGAGAAAGGACAAAACGGTTTAACGTCGAAAATCTACAATCGCAGCTGATTGCTGGGAACTTTGCCGACCGAGTCTCCCGGAAACTCGCCCAGAGTTTGACGCTTCCTGCACTAAGTATAGAAGAAGAATGGAAACGTTGTCAAGAAGCCATCAAAGATGCTGCCACTGATGTGCTGGGTTTCACGTCATCACCCAGAAGGAACCCATGGTTTGACGACGAGTGCAGGCAAGCGCACGCAGCTAAACAAGACGCCTATAAAGCGACGCTGCATCGAACAACGCGAGCTGTTCGTGAACTCTACGAACAGAGAAGAAGGGAAGAGCACCGGCTTCTCAGAAGGAAGAAGAAGGAACATGAGAAGCGCGCGGTCGAGGAAATGGAAAGGTGCTTTGGCAGGAATGAAGTCCGAAAGTTTTACCCAAAGGTAAAACAGCTATCCGGAGGATACAAGGTTCGGACCAAGGCCTGCCGGGACCAAAATGGACAACTAGTAGTAGAGTCGCAGTCTGTGCTGAGAATCTGGAAGGATCATTTCTGCAGACTCCTAAACGGCGATGACGACCCAAATCCCGCTGTTAGGCAGAATGTTCCACTCAATTTGGACGATGATAGACAAGCATTCCGTCCCCCGACTTAGACGAGGTGAGGATAGCAATATCCAAGCTAAAGTCGAACAAAGCTGCTGGAGCGGACGGACTGTCCGCAGAACTATTTAAAGCAGCTGGAGATGACCTGGCTGGGCGCATGCAACAGCTCATCTGTAAGATATGGTCGGAGGAAAGCATGCCCGATGAGTGGAATCTCAGCGTCGTTTGCCCGGTCCACAAGAAAGGAGACCCCTTTGACTGCGCCAACTACAGAGGGATTAGTCTCCTGAACATCGCATACAAGATCCTCTCTGCCGTATTGTGTGAGCGTCTGAAACAATTTGTCCATGACCTGATAGGTCCATATCAGTGTGGTTTCAGACCAGGGAAGTCCACAATAGACCAGATCTTCACATTACGGCAGATCCTGGAAAAGACCTAAGAAATGCAAATTGACACTCACCACCTATTCGTCGATTTCAAGGCTGCATATGACAGTGTGCATAGAGACGAGCTATACAGTGCCATGTCTAGTTTTGGCATTCCTACCAAACTCGTCAGACCTTCAATGTCAAAAAAGGTTTTAGACAAGGCGACGCACTGTCATGTGACTTCTTTAACATCATCCTCGAGAAGATCGTGCGTAACTCACAAGTCAACACCAGAGGCACGATCTTCCAGAAGTCAGTTCAACTGTTAGCTTACGCTGATGACATTGACGTGATTGGACGAACACAGCGAGCCGTCAATGAGGCGTTTGCTGGCATTGAAGCGGAAGCGGCTAAAATGGGTCTTGCAGTAAATGAGGGCAAAACGAAGTACATGCTGTCATCAAGGAAGGACACACAACATCGACGTCTCGGACGGAGCGTCACACTAGGCAGCAGAAACTTCGAGGTAGTTAAGGACTTCGTCTACCTCGGCTCCGCGGTAAATAGGGACAACAACATCAGTACCGAAATCAAACGCAGAATCACTCTTGCCAATCGCTGTTTCTTTGGGCTCAAGAGGCAATTGAGTAATAAAGCCCTCTCTCGAAAGACTTAGCTCGCTTTATATAACTGCTTGATCATCCCCGTCCTACTATATGGCGCAGAATCTTAGACGTTAGCAAAGGCGGATGAGGAAGCCCTTAGTCTTTTCGAGAGAAAAGTCTTGCGTGCGATTTTTGGTCCTGTTTGCGTTGATGGCATCTGGAGGAGAAGATTTAATGACGAACTCTATAGGCTGTACAGCGACATGCGCCTGGTTAAGCGTCTACGGATACAACGCTTAAGATGGCTAGGCCATGTAGAGCGTATGGACACCACTGCTCCGGCCCGAAAAGTCTTTGAATCCGAGCCATTGGGACAACGCAACAGAGGACGACCTAGACTGAAGTGGCGCACACAAGTGGAGAAGGACCTCAACCAACTTGGAGTGCGCAACTGGAGACAGCTGGTGAAAGATCGTGCTGGCTGGAGAGGTATGTTGGTTGAGGCCCAGGTCCACCTCGGACTGTAGCGCCACAAGAAGAAGAAGAAGACTCAAATTTTTCCCCCCGCACTCGAGGTAACACCTCTCGTGTTGGGGAAATTTTCTCTTTTTATCTTTACTCTCAACATCACACTTCCCGCTGGCCAGCCTCTCATGGTGCGGTAGTGTCTCTCTCTATGTCTCTTCAATTGCCTGTGCTGGTTCGTCGATCGTACATCATGTTGGAGCACCGATGCCAATGAAAGACCATCCGAAGCACCGGTCTCCTGCCTCTCTTGCCCTACTTGGTTGATAGTGTAAAGGGAATCACATCCAGAACACTACCAACCTCCCCCGGCGTCGTCTTCCACACTTAATTACTTCACATAGGGGTGTTGTTGATACGTCCGGTCGCATACTTCCAGGCGTTTGATGATCCGCCTTAGCAGATATGTTTGTTTGACAAAATCAGATCATCGACGTATGCCGCAACAATGATGGCGTAGTTGTTCGCCAACATATAAAATATACTTTGGTCGACTTTTGACTGTTTGACAAACTTGAGTAAAATTTTAGACAGATTAAGGTTCCATAATCGGCTGGATTGTTTTAAACCATAAATTGATTTCAACAATCGACAACATCAATTCGAACCGTCATCGAACAGTTCCGGTTGTTGAATATAAATCTCAGTGTCTAATTTACTATGCAAGAAGGCAGTTACCGCATCTTTTTGCGAGATTTTTAAATCGAATTGTACTGCCATTGCCAGCAAGAACCAGATTGACATGTACCGGATCACGGATGAAAACGTTTCATTGTAGTCAATGCCAGCAAAAAACCTTTTGCTACAAGTCCGGTTTTGTACCGTGCAACGCTTCCATCGTTGTTGCGTTTGGTTTTAAACACCCATTTACATTTTATAGGTTTTTGTCCATTAGGTAAATCGGCTATTTCCCAAGTTTAATTTTCGGCAAGCGAGCTCATCTCTTCACGCATGGCCTTTATCCAATGTTCACTGTCCTTGCTCTACAAAGCTTGTTCAATCCCGAGGACCGAAAAAAAAGTTTCTTTTTTTTTAATTAATAAGTGAGAGAGACACCTAGTGTGAGTGAGGGACATGGAAAGTGACGAGCGACCCGAGCTCAGTAAATCGGGTGATTTTAAAACACCGGTGGCCGGGAAATCAGGCCACCAAACCCGTGACGGTAGTCTCCGTATGGCTAGTCCCACGAGTCGGGCTACAGAGGAGAAAAAGAGGAGAAAGAGGCTGCAGCCGCAGCCTACCATCACTAAGCGGCGGACGACTACGATGACGTCAGATGAAGAGGCGGTCGCACCGAGCAAAGGCGGATCGTTGCCGACCAAAACAACTCCGCCAAAGAAAACTGCATCAACAAAAATATCGGCTACAGCTGAAGCTGTAATCGACATTGATGCCCTTCAATGCGAATCGGAGGGCAACGAATGCCGATTCTCGTATAGAGGGAGCGATAACTCCTTCAAGGTGCTTGCCACGTCGGACGCGGACGACGAGGAAAAGGAAATACGACAGGAGGAGACGAGACTCAAGAAACTTGATGAGGAAAGGGGAAGGAAAATCTGCAGAATCCTCAAGAATCGCAGCCATCCACATCAAAGACAGCTCAGCGTCTACAGAGTGCTCAACTGGAACAACAAAAACAGACACAGCAACAACAACAAAAACAAAAGGCTCGGCAAACGCAGTCCCAACACAAGAAACAGCAGCAAAAACCACAGCAACTGCAACCGGAACAACAGAAACAACAGCAGCAGAAGTCCAAGGTACGCTGCCCACCCATCAACGTTTTTGGCATTGGGACCGACGAACTAGAGACCCTATGTGAGTTGGCCCTAGGCAATGAGTTATTTTACATAAAATATAAGACTTCCCAAACCCACACCGTTCATTGCCTAACAATGGATGGGTTTAGATTTCTGAAAGAGAAGTTGGCGGCATCGAACGCTGACTTCTATACGTACACCCCCAGAGGAAAAGGCCACAGACTTTGCTTCTCAAAGGTATTAATCCTTCTGCTGACCCGAAGGTCCTCCTCTACAAGCTGCGCCAAGTCGAGAGCGACAAGGTCCAGTTTGTAGGGGTTAAGCCCTTCATTACTGCGGCAGCGAGGGCGAAGAAAAAGGCACTTCCTTTCTTCTTAGTTCAGGTATCCCACGGTACTTAAATTGACAGCCTACGAAAAATCCGTTTCGTAGGGGGTCTAAGTGTAAAGTGGGAAAAATTAAACAAATCTGACAACGTACTTCAATGTGCGAAGTGCAGAAGGCTGGGGCACGTCGCGGAGAATTGCAATATGGAGTTCCGCTGCGCACGATGCACTTTCAGCCACAACAAAGGGGAATGTCCCTTAGGTATGGAGGAAGTCGAGGATAAGGCGCTCCTCAAATGTGTACTCTGCGGAGGAAATGGACACCCCGTAACCTACTTGGGGTGCTCACGAATAAAAGAAGTCCGGCTGAGAGTAAAAGCAGCAAGGAACGACAAAAAGGTAACCGCCAGGCCAACTACCCGTGCTCTGACTACCACCGTTACGCCTGATGCCTCCTACGTCCAGATGGTGTCAGGCAGACAACCGGCACAACGAACAGTGCCGTAGGCTGCCCCGGCTCCAAAGGCCAGGCAACCTGAAGCAGACCCCACCATAAGGGATGTACTGTCTTCCATCCAGTCGATGCAAGCGCAGATGATTGCCTTGCAGAAACAGATGGTCGAACTACAGACCAGTTTCCTTACACAGACGGCTAGAGTAGATTTCCTCTTCTCTCAGCTGCCTGCAAGCAAGCGCGCTCAGATATAATGGGCTCACGCGAGGTAAAAACCCTTAAGATCCTAGCAGTGAATGTTAATTCGCTGATAAGGATCGAGCGAAAACTATCGCTCTCTAATTTACTGCAAACCCACAATCCTGATGTGCTGATGGCTAGCGAAACTAAGCTTAACCAGACGCGCAACCTCAGGTACAAAAATTACCATATTATAAGAAGGGACCGACCCCAATCCTCTCGAGGTGGCGGAGTTGCCCTCTTAATTAAAAAGAATATTAGTCATAAGGTCATATATAGCATTAAATAGTTACGTATTGTTTTATGAATTGTAGATTTAAGTTTAAATCTAGGTTAAGGTAATTTAAGTAGGTAAGATAAAATAATTTTTAAGTTAGGATAAGTAGCAAACAAAAAAAACATGAAATCCAAGTTTTTTCTTAATTTTCTTTGAGAAATAATAATTACACTTATATATTTTAAGCATAAAATCAGATATTATGAGAATCCAAAAGGTATTATAAAAATCAAATCCGTAGGTTAGCTTGGAGTACTTGTAGAGAGTCAGTAAACTGGAATTAAGATCATTAGATTCGATTAGTAAGCTAGCTTTAAGTATTTTTCTGTCTAGCATGTAAGATTTTGAATTTGAAAATTAAAAATAAAAATGCATTAAAAAAAAAGAAACAAAGCTTGTTCAACGGTCGTTGGATCATTTTCATTTACGGTACTACATACATACATAATTCGGCTTGGGCTTTTCTGCATTACGATTAGATGGCTGTCGCTGAACAGTTTCTTCATTCAAAGTTCTTCGTTCGTCGGGAGTCAATGTACCATCATCACCAAACGAGTCTTCAATTTCGATGATTCGATGTCATTGGTTCGCTCACAAGGCTGCGCAGAAACGTCTTCTTCTGAGTGTTTGCCAATAACAGTTTGAAATGAGGCAGTGCTTGAAGAATCACTCGCTTCATCTTCCTACCTTGATTTGAAATCACTGCTTTCACTTTCTACATGTAATGGTACGACACATTGGTTAGTTTTATTTGACTTAAAATCAATTACATTTTCAACCGCTTCTATTTCGAGGAATGTCACATCTCGACTCACGATGACTTTTTTTGAGCATTTGTCGTATAACCTATTTGACTTTTGATCGTTCGCATATCCAATGAAAATATATTCAGGGGATTTATTGTCCAGTTTTTTTCGTTTCACATTTGGAATATGTGCAAATGCTTTGCATCCAAATACTTTTAAAAGGTTCAAATCAGGTGCGTTTCCGCTCCACGCTTCATCGATTTTGCCACCTCGACATGGCACGCTGTTAACAATTTTCACTGCTGCCATCAATGCCTCTGCCCAGAAATCCTTTGATAGTGATGACTCAATCAACATACATCTTTTTCTATCAAGTAGTGTACGATTCATTCTTTCAGCAATGCCGCTTTGTTGTTTCTGAAAAGGTAGGCGACACTTCTTGCCTCTTATATATATATTATTAAAGCTGACGTGTCAGAGGCGACGGTGTCATAAAAGTAGTTCATTTGTACTATTTGCTTTTGAAATTTTTACGCTTTCTGCCAAAAAGTATTGGTTTTGAGTTGGAACATCAAGCATATTGTGAATTAGGCTGCCTGTCGCAATAACTTTATTTCTTCCATTGATGACTTTACAACCACGATTATTGAACACCACTTCATTCCCTTTTTTAATAATCTGACTCACTGAAAGCAAATTCGTACATATTCGCGGAATGTGTTGTACGCCACCGAGCGTAATGTCATTTGTGGAACCGTTCAATACGATTTTTTGTTCAATGTCACCAGCTTTTTGTACCAACAACTTCTCGCTGTTTGCACAAACTACACTGTTTCCATTTGGTTGCACTATATTTTTCATTGATGTATCATTGTTTGTCATGTGTGCCGTTGCTCCGCTATCGAAATACCAATCAGTTTCTTGCAACAAAAGAACTATAAAGTACTGCTTTTTCCTTTGCTAATATTGGACATAGACGTTTAAAATGTGGTCCACCGCATTCAAAGCATTTTACTTTTCTCACTATGTCTTTTTTGCATGACCTTTTCCGCGCTGAGAATGCCGTTTATATATCACTTTCGTCGAACGCAGCTTCTTGAAGCAATATATTTTTGACGTAATCAACAGTAATGTCTTCACCTTTTGTCTCAATACTCATAACCATCGGTCTAAAATCGTCTGGTAAACCGCACAACATAATTGCACCAGCAATTTGTTCGTCAATTTTAAATCCAGCTGTTTGATTTTTCAATACAACAACAGACATTGTGAAACATAACATTGCATTGACTCGCAATCTTCCAATTTCAGTGAAATCCACTGTTTGACCAGTGTTACCTTTCGAACGATACCTTTATCTTTAAATGCTGATTACAATGAATCCCATCCATCTTTTGCAGTTGCACAGTTTTCCAAATGAGTGTATACACTGGAATCGACTAACAAAGTCAATTCAGCTAATGCTTTTTCATCTTTTGCCAAATTTTCTGCCGATGTTGACTCTGTGACTGATGCTTCACAACATTTCCATAAACCTTTTGTAATTAAATGTGCTATGGCACCGACCTTCCAGATTGAAACATTTTCTCTGCCTTTTAATCGATCAAACGGCAATTGTACACTCATTTTTATAGAACAAGCCTAACCTCAACAAAGGGTTTGATGCCGATCAGATGAAAAACAAATGCAAAAATTGTATCAAATCTTCACATGATAATTACAAAATTAATATTTCTAATTAACGCGCAGTATTTATTGAATCGTGTTTCTCAAAAATTCAAGCAAAAGGCCCATAACCTGATATTGATGAATAAGGATTTCAGTGGCAATTGAAATAAAACACGACTTGCACTAAAGATGGTTGACGGAAGAAGAAGGGAAAATTTATTCACATCATTAACATTCATTTGACATGTTCGATGAGTACATTTCATGCAACAATTACTTTGGAGCATCATCACTCGGTTTTTGTTGTCGCAGTTAGGTGAAATGTGGTCAAGTTTTCCGCACTTGAAGCAACCAAGCGCGACCAGAGTTTATTCGAAACTGAATTTTAACTTACATTCTGAATTTCTATTTAGCCAAGAGATCTAAACTGTACTGCACATCCCATAGGATAAAATGTGCTACGTATGTAAGATATGGCAGATCTGTGCGACGAGTTACTGCGTATCATGTTACATGCGCTGCATCTCGGCTCAGAGAAAAACTATGTCTTGCAAGTAATATTGTTATGCACAGTATGTGTAGGAGGTTAGAACCCAGATATAACACCCCCACCCTTTGGTACAACCGTGTTTGTTTGTTTATGCGGGATTCATTAGGAATTAGTTCTGTTTGTGTAGTCGAATGTGGCCTAGATCTCTTTGCTTTACAATAGAAAAGTATTTTACTAATAACTATTACAATTATAATTTACATTACCTTAATACCTACACTTATGTAATGACTTTGTTGGATATCTACAATTAATTTCCCTCTCAGAGCCATATACATTTCAACATCAAACATGACAACCTAAACATCATTTCATTGTTCCTCTATTTTGTATTTGTGTAATTCATCCACCTTCATATTGAAATACATTTCATTCGTTCTTTACGTTTCAAAGTAGACCGTTGTGTTTTTGTTCTGCGTCAGCGCATCTCCGACAGGTTATGGGCCCAGAACATTCAAAGAAAGTAAATCTCAAAGTTAGATAATAAACGAATTTATCAACGAATGAAATGGCACAAATAAACTCATTCCGCATCGACACATTGTCGAAAAATAACTTTGAAACGTGCAACATACAAATGGAAGCCATTTTAGTCAAGAACGAAACGTACGTAAGTGGTGAAATACCAAATCTTAAATTCGAGGAAGGTGACGAAACGCAAACCAGCGCTTGGACGTCACAAGATCGCAAGGCAAAATCCGATCACATTTTGGCAACTTACCCATTGTAACTAAGCCAGATCCGAGGATGTACAACTTCCAGAAACGTTTGGCTGAAATTAGAATCAATATATGCTTCTAAAGGACCAGCGTGAAAGGTAACACTATTTAAGCACCTCACGCAAAACAAAATGGCGGATGGAGACGATATAAGTATCTTTTGAAATTCTTTGACATGGTTGACAAATTGCGAAATATGGAAATCAACATCAACGCCGATTTGTTAGCTGACATGTTATTATATAGTCTCCCCGATACTTAAACAAATTTTAGATGTGCCATTGAATCTCGCGATAGTTTTCCAGACATTGAAACACTAAAAATAAAAATAGTTAAAGAATACGAGGCAAGGATTCGGAAATTAAATGAACACACATCTGGAGCACTATACGCTAAACATAACACCGGGACGCCAAGCAATTTCTAGCAGAAAAATGAAAGCCATAAATACATGAACAACAAGTCGACAAATCAGCTTTTCAAATATAATATCAACTTTTGCGGAAAGAAAGGACACAAAGGTGCAGATTGTTTCAACAAGAAAAGAACTAAAACAGAAAAATCTGAAACAACATACTTTGCGAGCTCCTGCGTCGACGAGTCTTCAGACAATAGATAATGCCTTGACAGCGGATGCACTTCACATCTGTGCAATGATAAGACAATGCATAACAGCATTCAATCAACGCATTCCAGACTGAAACTAGGAAGAAGCGCTTTCTCCATCGTAGACGCAAAAGGAAATGCCACAATATCAGCATGGATAAATTTGTTGAATTTAAAAATATTGCAGAATTACAAACCGGACATAAAATAAAAGCTCTCCAATCGGACAACGGTACCGAATATTGCAGCGCAAGCATAGACAACAGATTAAGGAAATTTGGAATCCAACGTCGTTTGACGACAGTCCACACTCCAGAGCAGAAGGGCATAGCTGAAAGAAAAAATAGAATGCTCGTTGAATCAGCTAGATGCATGTTAAAGGATGCCGGACTACCAGCTTGCTTCTGGGCAGAAGCGAATCATCGTCGCGATCGCTGCACCACAAAAAGTTTTGATGGAGACATTCCCTACAAGATATGGTCAGGTAATTGCCTTATTCAAACTATCTTCGTCCATTTGGCAGCAAAGTTATCATTTTGAATAAAGCAACGGGTAACGGAAAATTTGATGGCAGAGGCACAGAATCTTTGCGGGTTACCCGGAAACACAGAAAGGACCCACAGGGTGTGGGTCCCGTCTTAGCAGAAAATATACATATCCAGAGATGTTAAGTTTCTGATGGATTCCAAAAGTAATAAAAACGACTTCACAGACGACGAAACTATAAACGGAAAATACAACATCGAAAGCCCAAGAACAATTGCCATAAATACAAAGAGTACAAATCAATCCTTCGAAAAGGTAATTGACCTAGAACAGATGAACGAAATCAAACAGAAAATAGAATTGCCAAGAGAGATTCAAACGCCTAAGAGATCTATAACACCCGGAAAGATCAAGAAAGAAAAAGAAAACTGCAAAAAGAAATCAAACCGTTCAAGAGGATAACAAAAACAACAAATCAGAAGAGAGAATGCTCACCAGTCAGGAAGACGAAATCGCTACGACTGTATCTGAAGTACCTCTGCTAAGTGCCCTGTCGGGGAATAAGAAATTAGATTGGAAGGAGGCGATCTACGAGAAAATGAGAAGTCTTGTTACAAACGATACTTGGAAAATTGTGGATAGACCGGCCCATGCAACAACAGTTGGTTGCTGAATTGTGCTACAAAACAAATGGATCGAGAAAGGGATGTTTGGCAAACGTAAAGCCAGGCTTGTAGCGAAATGATTTACCCAGAAACCTGGAGTAGATTTCCCTGATACGTTTGCACCCGTTGCGAGACTTAGCTCGTTAAGACTTTTAATCGCATTGTCGGCGAAGTATAACTTATTCACTCATCTGATGGACATTACGTCGGCATACATCAATGGTGAATCTTTGGCGGACCATCAGGTCAGCTAGCCTTATCTGCGTATTGGAGCTCTGGACAGGCGGACCACCCCTTCTCTCATTACTCGTGGGACCAAATGGACCAACCTAAGAAAACAAAAACAATAACAACAACAACAACTAACGAAACGGACAAGACCCCAGTGTCAGTGGTTCTGGACAAACCTGGCCTGACAATTGAGTCCTCAACGACTTCCACTCCGGAAGATATAAACACCCCCCCTCCAGCACACACGACACCTGTCGTCGGTCTTGACACTGGCGCGGGCAGACGCGTGACAGAACTGGTCAGGTCTCTTACGGACAAGTATCGGCAGCCTCTCCCAGCTACCTCGGGGCTACCCTCGAAAAGTCTAGCCAAACCGCAAGGACGTAAGAGGGGGCCCACTCGAGGTACCAAGGGTAGCCAGTTGTCCTCTACGGAAGATAAAGTTCCACGCTATCGTCAAAAACGATAAGCAACCCGCATCTTCAATAGATTAGGGGACATCCCTGAGGGCGAATGGGACGAGAAGCATTGGTCAGCCTTCGTCTGGGCAACGAAGGTCAAAGAGTTGCTCTCAAAGCATAGCATTGCCCAAAGACTCTGGAACCAGTAAGAGAGACAGGTCACTGGAGGAAACGTCTATCCCAGCACCCAAAAGACCGAAGTGCGGGAATAGCGGCCAGGTTAGTGCGAATAAGCGTTTTAGCGATGTCCTAAAGGTCCAGACTCTGGTTGCGGTGGTGGACCACTCGGATCCAGATGGTAGCATCCGATGGGATAAATGGAGAAAGGTGAAATGCTCCGGGACCGCCCGACAACTGTGAAGACGGAGGCTGGTACCAGGACCACGTTAAAGTGCTTTCCTGCGCTGACGCGGAGTCGGTAATCCTTCTAAAGAGGGCCATCGACAGTATCGGTGAGGTATGGCCTGGCGCCAAGCTGGAGGTCGTGGATCTGGATAAGATCCCCAACAGACCGAGAGCTCAGGTCAGACTACCAGCCGAACCTGCTGAGCCGGATAAAATCCTGCGACTCATGTAGTTATGCATTCCAGGACTCAACACCTCGGACTGGAAGGTGGGAAGGATAGATTAGCCCAAAGGAGACATGAGGATTCTCATCCTGGTCGTCAACGAGAAATCACACACCTCGTTAGTCGACCAGGATTTTAAGTTCGGATATGGTTTTAACAGAGTCCAACTCCATGTCTATAAGAAAGACTCGGAGCAGGCGGCGGCCTCAGATGCTGCCCAAGAAAAACCGTGAAAAAGTCGGGACGCAATCGCATGTACAGATCCGAACACGGATCTGGTTCCTCTTGAAAATCTAACAATCTGCTCGTTACCCGAAAAGGCACGCAAAACTGCGATCTCTGACGGATATCCTTTTAACTATAGAGATTTACTCGGAGCAAGAAGACCTCCTTCTCAATCCTACCGACGAGAAAGACGATCAATCGTCTGACTGTGACTCCATGGCCGATACCACGGTGGTGGAGGTTTCTGAGCCCAAGGGGCTGGGGTGGTATAGATTAACCTCCACCACTTGAAGGTGGACTCCACTCCTTATCCAGGAGACCTGGATTGTAAATGACAGGATTTATGGTTTCAGGACTCCCAGCTACTAGCTGCTGCATTCAACCGAAGAAGGTAAACCAAGGGCTTGTCCTCGTAAAGTGTTCTTTTAATACTTTTCTCTTCTCTAACCTCAGTGATCCTGATACAACCACAGTCAACCTGGGGTTGAAGGACACCCGATTCTGGATCATCTCGGTATACCTGGTGTACAATAAACCTGCTCCGACGGAGTTGTTCGTGACCACAATCATGAATGCGGTCTCAAAAAACGCTCGCATCTTAATAGGATGCGATGCTAACGCACATTATCAAATATGGGGTAGCTCTGATACCAACGATAGAGGTGAGTCCATTCTTGAATTCATTTTAAACAATGAGCTACTAATCTACAATAATGGTTGTGACCCTACCTTCATCACCCGCAATAGACAAGAGGTTCTTGACCTTAACCTTGTCTCTGATAACTCTATTAATCTGATCAAGAAAGGAAAGGTATCCAGCATGCCTTCCTTTTCCGACCACTGCTACATACAGTTGGATATCATGGATCACCCAACTTAAAATTCACCATACGGGAATGTCAGAAGAACAATCTGGCTCCTTTACAGGGGGTGCTTAAAGGGCACTCTGCGCCCTCCAGAGACCTCGATGATCTTTTCACTCTGAAGCTGAACAAAGCTCTCGATGTGGCCTGCCCGGCCCGATCTTGGTAAAATGTCGAGTTAGACAATCTGAGGAAGGACAGCCGACGATTATTTAACAAAGCTAAGTCCACAAGATTGGATACTGACTGGGACAACTACAAACAATCCCTCAAATCGTATAAAACCAAAATCAATAAATCCAAATCGGAATCTTGGGGGGCATGGGCCTATGCACGCGAGGTAACGTCGTTGATTGCGCTCAACATGGCGAGCTGCCAAGGCTATCCTCGTTAGTGCACAGGTCAAGTTGACATACAGCCTCCACGTGGCGCCCCCTGGATAGCCATCACAACACCCGTTGTATGGTGAACTAATGTATGCAGCGACCCCCTCTGCCCGAGGATTTAAATAATGGGCCTGGCCTACCAGTCCGTGGGTTGTGCGTGAGGGTAACTTCCTCACCACGTAAAAAATGGAAGTTCAGAGACAACAACATGCCTCGGATAAGGACGGATCAACTGTTGACGACCCCAGCAAACGTTTTAAGGACAAAGATTTTCGGTTTTGCATGTGAAATGTGAGGTCCCTTAACAGGCCACGTGCAGCCGAACAACTTGCGGAGGCCCATCTGGAGGAGAAGATTTAATGATGAACTCTATGGGCTGTACAGCGACATGCGCCTGGTCAAGCGTCTACGGATACAATGCTTAAGATGGCTAGGTACATGTAGAGCGTATGGACACCACTGCTTCTGCCCAAAAAGTGAATCCGAGCCTTTGGGTTAACGCAACAAAGGACACCCTAGATTAAAGTGGCGGGCACAAGTGGAGAAGGACCTCAACCAACTTGGAGTGCGCAACTGGAGACAGCTGGCGAAAGATCGTGCTGGCTGGAGAGGCATGTGAATTGAGGTTCAGGTCTACCGCGGACTGTAGCGCCACAAGAAGAAGAAGAATCTTGGAGACTCTTCTGTGGCAAAATAGAAGAAGTTGGTGAAGTCTCGAGACTCAGAGAAGTCCTCTCCACCAGTCCAACCATACCCTGCTATTACAAAGGCAGGATGATGAATGGACCATGACCAGTGAAGAATCCCTAATTCTCTAATATTCTACTCGACACACACTTTCCAGGCAGTAGGGGGGAATCTTCGCTGACTCAAGAATCAACCAGTCAACAAAGATGCCTCCCTCATCTTGTCACAGAGCGCAAGATACTCTGAACCGTTCGGAGCTTCAAACCGTATAAGTCACCTGGACCCGATGGCATTACACCTCCGGAACTTCTGCAGTCCTCAAAGTTAATTCTCCCATGGCGTGAGGTCATTTTGAACGGTTGTCTCCGCTTTTCATACATACTATAGCTGGACAGAAGTTAAAGTGGTATTCATACCCAAAGCGGGACGAAGCTCTCATGTTCAACCTAATGATCTTCGCCCCGTTAGCTTATCCTCATTTCTTCTCAAACTATTGGAGAAGATAATCGACCTTCACATCCGTTGCACAGTCCCTGCGCACCAACTGGTAACCTCCCAACATACATACTGTAACGGGAAGTCCGTGGATACAGCCCTACACTCACTTGTGCATCATATTGAGAAATCTCTCTACCACAAGGACTACTCCTTAGTAGCCTTTGTGGATATAGAAGGTGCTTTTAACAATGTCTTCCCGCATTCGATATCTAATGCACTGACAGATCTGGGCGTGGATGAAGGGCTCACCTCCCTGATACAAAAGCTACTCGTTAGCAGGCGTATCACAGCCAAATTGGGCTCCACCACTACTTCCAGATACGTTAGCAGAGGCACTCTCCAAAACAGGAGTCCTCTCTCCTCTTCTATGGAACATAGTAGTCAATGAACTGTTACTACTCCTGGAAGGTGAGGGCTGTAAGGCGATAGCATATGCGGACGATAGATGGGGTATCCAACGGCATATGATGGCTTGGATCTACAGGGCTATGGTGCGCCCTATTCTACTATATGGCACAGCCTCCCACTATAACACTATCAGAAAAGTCCAGCGACTGGCATCCAGATGTACCTGCGGTGCTCTAAGAACCACCCCATTAGATACATTGGACGTCATTCTCAACTTTATGGCCATAGATCTATTTGCCCAACAGGCGGCGGCTAGTACAGCCATAAGACTGATCTCCTCATCACAATGGAACGTGTCCCACGGACACTCAAGAATCCTTCAAAGAGTAAACTTTGCATACCAAAACCTTGACTATGTGGCGCCGAAGCTCTTTGTGGCGCTAAATTTCGGCACTATGATCCCTGATCGAGACGTGTGTTCGGCTAACCCACAATGGGTTGCTGACGCTTCGTGCATCTACACCGATGGATCAAAAACAAACGAAGGTGTTGGTTGCAGAGTCTTCTCTGAGGATCTGAACCTTAGTCTAAAATTCAGACTTCCCAATCACTGTAGCGTGTTGCAAGCTGAAGTAATGGCCATTCGCGAAGCACTGTCTTGGCTGAAGAGGAATAGAATATCCTCAGCTGATACCCTTATTCTTACGGATAGTCAGGCAGCACTCAGGGCTCTGGAATCTGTCTCAACAAACTCCAAGACGGTCATGAACTGCCGCACATCCTTAGATGAGATGGCTGAGCAGGTCCATATACGCCTGTGCTCGGTGCCATGTCACAGAGACATTCAAGCAGACGAATTGGCCAGGCTTGCCCCAACGCAACCACTACTTTTGGAACACGAACGGTATCCTTCTCGCCACATGCAAGTTGGAACTGCATTTGAACGCAATCCATCAGACTAATCAAAGGTGGTCTAACCATAACCTTTGTCGCGTCTCCACGGAGGTGTGGCCCTCTCTTGAACCCAAACGCTCAAGACTGCTATTACCGCTCAAAAGATCAGATATAAGCCTGGTCATGGGAGCCATAACCAGGTACTGTCTAATCGGTGAGCATGCTGGCAGGCTAGGGGCTCCCCCAAACGATTTTTGCAGAAGCTGCAGGGATGAGGAAGAATCAAAAGCTCTCCTACACCTGCTATGCCGGGCCCTGCGCTCTCGCGCCTCAGACACAAGCACTTTGGAAGCTATTTTCCTCAACGGCCTACATGACCTAAATTAAACCCCTCCCGCCGGCATTTTAAGCTTTAATATCGGCTCCAGCTAGTTTTAGGTTCTTCCCAAGTGGTGTGGTAGCACAATGGTCCTGTATGGGACTGAGTGTATTCATCAGCCACCTTAACCTTTCTACCTACCTACACCAATGACATCTAACGGTAAGTTATCAAAAGGATGCGACGAATCGGAGGACCGGAGCTGTGACGTTCCATATAGAGAATTAACAGGCGCTCTCATGTACCTTGCCATTGGAACGCCACCAGACATAGCGTATGCAGCAAGCGCTCTCAGTCAATTTAACAATTGCTATAAACGCGTTATCTAAACGGAACGTTGCATTACGGTGTCCGATTCCTTCGACTTTCATCCTAAGTGGTTCTGCAATCTCCTGGGAGTCGCGTAAGTAGCGAACAGTCGCGCTGTCTTCGACGGAGACCGAGTACATGGCGGTCAGCGATGCTAGCAGAGAAGCGGTATTTCTCCTGAAATTTTTAAAAGAATTAGGTTTCGACAGCCTGTATACTTTAAAAATGTACAACGACAACCAAATAGCTTTAAAGCTGGCATCCTGTTTTTCATGCTCGTTCGAAGCATATTGACATTCGATTGCATTTTGTTCGCGAGGTGCTGCGGAATTGGCCGATAGCTCTGGAATATTTACCTACAGAGCGTATGATTACGGACGTTCTCACAAAACCTCTGCCAAAGCCGAATCACGACAAATATACATTAGGACTTGGACTCAAAGATGATCGGGCCGTAAATTGAGAGGGGATGTTGGATATACCATATTATTTCCACCGATATTAGGTCGTTGTTAATTATTATTTTTTTGTTTATTTCGCTTGTAATTTGTTAAGAGTTCTGGTCCAAATTGTTTAGATGTGTGTATATTTCTTTAGAATCATCATTGTCCATTACGCCTGTCAAGAATTTTAGTGAATTTCCAAGGATGTTGATAAGACCACTCTTTTGCCGTTTTGGATGAATTTTGTTTATATTTTCGCGCAGCTGACGAAGTTCTCTCTATAGGAGTTTTAGATTAACGTCAAGTGGATTTAGTTGCAATGCCTTTATGTTACTTTCTATAATGTTAGTTATTTCTGTATATTCGTCCAAATTAGTTACATGAATGAAACCCACGTAGTCTTCTACAATACGTTTTTCTTCCACTTTTTGTATGATATATCCGTTCTGCGTATACAATGGCCATGGACTGGGCAAGTAATAAGAATGTGAGCATATACTTTTTTTTTCTGTAAGAAAAAAGATAAAGGGGATTGAACAAACAGTACGTTGATGTTTGGAATTTATATTTCCGTTTCAGTTGTCTGTTGTGAGAAATATGAGTTATATTACTTTTTGTTGACTTATCTAGAGTGTAATTTCCTTCTGAATACTCGTTTCATTTTTTGTAGTTAAGTTAAGTTATAATTGACTCTACTTCAGCAAATATGAGAATTACATTAAAAGGATATTAACATAAGTCATAATGGATTTGGCCTATGACCGTCTACCAGGTTAACAAAATGTATAATTCAGATTTTTATAATATATAAGAAGTCTCCGTCTATTATGCGCTTTCTATATTGAAGTGCTGCTACTGAATAAGTATATAAAACATCTCATCTTTTTTCTCCATTTAAGATATGTAACATTACTTCTTCTGCTAAGGAGAAACATCTGGAAAACATCCAAAAACTGCTTTTAGAATTGGACAAACACTAAGAAAATGCAAGATATGCTCCCTCTGCAGAGACAGCATAGCGTTGGTAAATCAGGGCGATGTGGTATAAAGTTCAGTTGCACAAGCTCACTTCTCATTTTAAATATAATACCTATTTTGTGTACTGAGTAGTGGTTGAGGAAATAGGATTTCTCGTTTAGGAAGTGATTAAGTTTCCTATAGTAGTTCCTGTATAGTGATGATTCTGCTTCTTCAATGTAATGGTCATAAGTAATTTTACTAACCTTCTCTAAAATTTTATGAAATTGTTCTTTTATGGGATAGGGTTGTGCATTCGTTTGAACAGAAAGAACTACTTCACTTTTTGTAGCCATACTCAGCCATTCTACAAACATATATCCATTTGTTCTAATTATACTTTTTAGTACAATGTTAGGTATTCTGCATTCGTGCATCTCCTGTACTTTTAAAATATAGTTTAAATGTATCTTCAGAGTATATAAGAATAAAGGAGGTGATAGTTTGGGGTATTCCTCAAGAAGTATCTTTGCAGTTTTTCTACTGACTCGTAAGCTTTGTATCCCCACATTTGTGCTCCATATAGAATTATCGAAGCTGCAGTTGAATGGAACAAAGTTTGCTTTGCACTTTGTAGCACGTATTTACTTCTAAAGCAAAGTTCCCAAATCGAACTGGCCTAAGCTAGTTTTTCTTCGAAGTGGGCTTTTAAACTTAAGGATATCAGAATGCGTAGATACTTGTATTTGGAAACTATTTCAATTTCTTCGCCATCTAGTTTCCACTTTTCAAAGCAAGAGTAGCGTCCCCCTGTATTTCTGAATACCATCATTTTTGACTTGTCGAGATTGATGGTAAGGTTCCAGCGCTTACAATATACACAAAGTCTATTTATCATCATCTGCATGCCTTGGATTGAGTCACTTAGAAAGACAATATCATCCGCATACATCAAAGCTGAAATTTGTAGACCAGAAATTTGTACTCCACCTCGTACTTCATCTGTTATGTCGTTTATATATAATAAAAAAAGGAGGGCGCTTAAAATACATCCTTGTTTTACACCCATTGACGTTTCAAATTCCTCAGAAACTCGTTCACCATCCCATACATATGCCCTATTATTCTCATATAAGGCTGAAAGAAATTGAATAATTTTGCTCGATACACCTATTCTGGAGAGGTTATAGAAGAGTGCTTCACGTGACATTGTATCGAAGGCTGCTCTAAAGTCAACGAAAAATGCGTACAACTTTTTTCTCTTATTTTTATGATATTCAGCGATATTTGTTAAGCAGAGTATCTGGTCGATTGTGGAGTAACGCTTTCTGAAGCCTGCTTGGAACTCTTTGAGAATGTTATATTCTTGGACCCATTCGTACAACCTTTTATAAACTAGTGCGGCAAATAGTTTGGCAGAAGTATTCCCTCTGTAATTCTTCGGGTCTTTGTAATCGCCTTTTTTATGTAAGGGAATGGCTTTCTTAAATGATTGTGGCACATTTGCAGAGTTAAATATTTGATTATATTCAACTGTTAACAATTGCATGAATTCGATAGTGCAGGTTTTGTAAAATTCAAAGGGGAAACGATCAATACCTGGCGCTTTATTTAATTGCATCCAAAGTAAATGAGGCATCTAATTTTTCGTCGAGGATAAGGGGTGCTGCATAATGAAATAGAGGCGAAGTTAATGGGGCGTTGAGCATTTTATCAAAGTGTGTTTTTAGTTGCGGGGCCTTGAAAGTACGGGAGATCTTTGTTGTTTGTTCATTTATGTATTTAACAGCTTTCCAAAACTGAGTCGATGGTTTGGGGAGTTTATGAGTGCGATGTTTCGCATTTCAAGAGAAGATCTTTTGTAATCGCATATGCTCATATATTTTTTGCTGGCGTCTTGATAGAGTATTTTGAAGATCGTGCTATTGTTACTCCTAAGAAGCTTCAAAAATTTAAAAGATTGAATTCTGGCTGAATTCATACCATTTTTGCTTATATGCTTTAAAAAATAGATTTCCTTATTGTTTCTGTCAAAGTATCTAAGTAAGCCGCATAATTCCGTGATTGTAGTTCTGTAATGTGAGCATTCAAGTTCCTTTAGAAAGCATCACGTATTCGGTTGTTCCAAGTCAATTTTGGCAAGGGTTTAATGACTTCATGTTGGATTGGTTGCAGTTAGCATCAATGATGATGGATACCTCCAAAGGCATATGGTCTGAGAAAATCTCTGTGCCCACTTGAAAGCTTTCTATAAGCTTGTACCAACTTCCGGACACAAATCAGTAGTCTATTGGGTTGACTTTGATGGAATATACGTACCCGAGGGGCCAAAAAATCAACAGTAATCCCCTTAAAATAAAAACTAAGGATTTAGCCTGGAATGTCCTGAAGAATGCTTTCAAACTGAAAAGTACCAAAATAAGTATTCAAAAAGATTTACCTTTTAACGTAAGGCAACGTCGGGTAAAACTGATCCCAATCATGAAGGATCTGTGTCAGAAAAATCCTGCAATAAGGGTTTCCCTTCGGGATGATCATCTGCATGTTTCCAACAAAATATTTTCCTGGGACTCCGCAGTTGGGTTGAGATGTTGAGAAAAAAGCGGGATTGAAGTCATTAAGAATATTTTCGGAGACATTTCTTTAAATGAACACCTTTTTATTAATGAAAATAAAAATACTCGCATTACTGCAACGAAAAACAACAAAGTACGCAAAATACATAATATGACAGAAAATGTCATCCGAAGCAGTGATGCTAAACCCTGTGAAATGTCAGTATACGAAAGCATGAGACGATCCTGTCTACAAGAATGATGATGAATCATCACTAGTACGTAATAAAGTGAAAATTCTAAGCTATAATGTACCAGGTCTAAAAAACAAAATGAATTTTGTAACTTTTATTGATTATGTTAAAAACTTTGATATTTTTCTATCACCATATATAAAACTCATTTATAAGCGAATGAAGAAGTTAGATTTAAGAAAACTTTTGAAAATTTCGAATTAATATGGTCCCCTGCTATGAAAACGTCACTTTTTGGACTAGGAAGCGGAGGAACTCTGTTTGGTTTTTGTGCTAATTTTGATGGAATATACGTACCCGAGAGGCCAAAAAGCCAGCTTGCAAATATCGCTATTATTGACATACTTTTGGATTTGGATTTGTAAGTTAGGATAAAAGTATGTAGCTTTTAATTCGTTATACATTTCGTTTATGCCTCTATGATTATTATTTATATTTCGTTATATTATGTTATAATTTCAAGGATTTCATTTAAATATATTATGTATATATTTATGAGTTTTGTTGAAGTTTTTAAGAGCCTTAGATTTTTGTTTCCTGAGAGGTGTTCCAAATATAGATTCCGGAATTGTACGTGAAGATATAATCCTTACACTTAATCACCATTGTACCTTTATTGAGAAAAACTGTTTTCATTATGTTTAACAGATCACTAGTATTTGATACATAAACGATATTTTGAAATTTTTTATGAACAATTCTTTGAGTGATTTTGTCTTCATTGCCGTAATACAGGTGTAATTAATTTTTATACATGTTAATCATGTATAATGTGCTATGATCATTAGCTGAGTGAATTGTTGCTGCTGTTGAATATTGTTCGTTCTGGTCCATTGTAACATTTCGTGTTTGGGCTCCGTAATGCTTTTCGATAAACTTATCGAACTCGCATCTTATATTATTATTAACTGCTTTATCATCATCTATTTCATTATTGTCTTTTTCGTTATTATTTATTTAAATTTCTTTTTGTGTTGTCAATCTACTGATTGCATCTGCTACGCTATTATTTTTTTCTTTAACATATTCGACGGAATAATCAAACTCGTTTAGTCTTATTTTCCATCGTTGTAGCTAGAGTTCCGTTCCTTCAATGAATCCAACCAAATTAAAGGTATGTGATCTGTTTTTATCACAAGCTTTCGACCAAATATGTAAGGTCGAAAATACTTTGTCGATGCTACAATTGCTAGTAATTCTTTTTCTATTGTAGAGTATTGCTTCTCATGATCGTTTAATGTTCTTCTATAATAGGAAATAACGTGATTTTCTTGCATTAGAATCCCGCCAATTGCGAAATTGTAGGCGTCAGTCACTGATACAATCTGGGTATCGTAGTACAGGTTCTATTTTTAAATAAAGTTTCAGTTTATTGAATGCATTGATGTAATCCTTATCATTAAGATCACTTCTTTTATTTTTCTTTGAGTATTTTACCATCGGATAAGCAATTCGGGAATAGTCCTTAATAAATCGTCTGTAATAACCGTTCATCCCGAAAAATATTTTAATTTCTTTTTGTAATTTTCGTAAAGCAATGGCTTGGATTGCTGCCATTTTATTCGAGTTTGGCGTTATGCCTTCATCAGAAATTATGTGACCTAGAAACTCTGTTTCTTTTTTTATAAATTCGCATTTCTGTAATTGAACTTTTAAGTTAGCTTCATAAAACCTCTTTAGCATTAGTTTTAGAGAGCTAGTGTGTTCCTCTAAGCTAGAAGAAAAATTTAACACGTCGTCCACATATATGTACTTCGTAGATTTTATGAATAAGTCCATGTAATACGCTATTAATCATCCGTTGGAATGTCGCCGGTGCGTTTTTTAGTCCGATCGGCATTCTGGTAAATTCGTAGTGATCAGTTGCCGTAGAAAATGGTATTTTGTGTTGGTCTGCTTCATCCATTTCAATCTGGTGAAAACCCTTTGCAAGATCGAGATATGAGAAATAAGCACAATTTTCCGGTTTGTCATATATATCCTCGGTATTGGTGATTGGAAACTTGTCACCAACTGTGACCAGATTCAATTTTCTGTAATCAATAACCATACGCCACTTGCGTTTCCCTGACCTATCCGTTTTTTTGGGGACTGTCCACACGAGAGAGTAAGCTTAGTCAGAGTGGACGTGTAATTTAATCGTTCTGTTATTTAATTACCCAGTTACCCAAAGTACAAAACAAAAATCTCCTAAAATTACCATAAGACAGTGACTTTTATTCAAACAAGTGTTTTATAAACTCAACCATTTCTTTTCTTTTGTGGTGCATAATTTCTCTGTTAATACAGCCATTTTCTATATTAATCATGTATGCATGTGGTAATTGCGGTGAAAATGTTCCCGTCGAAAGTGACTTTCCTGTGTGCTCGGCATGCAAGAGTAGATTTCACTTCGATTACACTACCGTGAACGAGAAGACGTGGAGGGTCATGGGTGCAAGAAGGGATGCCTGGAAATGCCAAATTTGCAGGAACTTTTTCCAATCTACGGCTCAATGCAACAACGCCACAACTTCCATTTCTGGGACACCTGAAGCACAGCCGTCCAAGAGAATGAGAGGAACCAACAGTCCAGGTAACACCAACACCATTACTGAACACCACAACTCAGCTGTTATAACAGAAGTTCATCTGATAAGATCGGAAATTAAAGGAATTGGTAATTGTTGTTATTTCCTTTCTGCTAAGTATGACGAGCTTAATGCAAACATAAAGAAGAACAACGAAATTATGGATAATATCACCAAAAAATTAAATGACATGAAAGAAATTAACAGACGAAAGGACGTTACAATTGAAAATTTACAAACACAAATTAACACACTAAAGCAGCAAATGATTAAAAATAACATTGAGATAAAAAATATTCCCCCTACTCTACAAAAAAACCTAGTTGAGTTAATAAAGGGAATTGCTAAAACAATAAACATAGAAGTCATCGACTCCGATGTCACTGACCTACACCGAACAAAAACAAAAAAAACCCGCAACGATCTACAATTGTGGCGACATTTGCATCGAACACAACAAAAAAAAAACAGTTTATAAAAAACTCCCGCTTCACTCGCTCCTTCAAATTGAAAAACGTAATACAAAACGCAAACAACACCCCCAGCGTGAGCGTGGCTCTGCCATATGCAACTGTGTTCATCAACAACCAACTGACAAGGAGCAACAAACAGCTGATGTGGATTGCGATGGAAACAGCGAGACAGGAGAACTGGAGGTTTGTGTGGGAGAGTGCGGGAAGAATTTTGGCTAGACGGAATGAAATGAATGAATTCTAATAAGTAAACAAAATCACCCGCACATAATAATTGCATTGTGCGTAAATAAAAAAAAGCACAAACTCTCACAAGATATGGAAAACATAAATGAAGTAAATGTTGACGTGAATTGTAGGGTAATACAGGGTTTTAACGGCATTGATATAAATGAATTCAAAAAAAAAATAATGTTACTATTTATGTTTCAACATAAGATCTTTGAGAAAGAATTGGAATGATTTTTATGTGAACGTAAGCCCATTTATTAACATGTTGCAAGTCATTGTCTTAGTGGAAATTAATATTGATGACGAGGAAATAGGACACTACAATATTGATGGTTTCCAATCCGAGTCTGTGAATCGAGACAAACGCCAAGGAGATGGAATTCTGATGCTCATTAGAAATGACTTAAAACATGAACTAAATATGAGAGTATTCAAATTTGCTTGAAAGAGTATAATAACAAAAATAAATGTTTAAGCGGCGTATATAGACCTCTAGGTTTTAGCCGAAAAGCATTTATCGAAGAATTCGAAAACAAAATTGGACAAATAGAGAAAAATAATCAGATTGTGATAATGGGTGATGTGAACTTAAATATAAAGGATAGGATCGTGTACGATTTACAAGACTATCTAGAGATGCTAACATCTCTAGGATTAATTAATCTAATATCTGAACTCACAAGAATAGATTCGTGCACAGGGTCAAAAGCGACCATTGGCCATATTTTGATCAATGACATACAAGGATAAATGAATTCGTATGTAATTGAAAGTTGTATCACTGATCACTGTCCTATTATGTTCCTCCCACCAAGCGAGCAATCTGCCAAAGAAGCAAAATCAGTAAGTCTGCCCTATACAAGAACAAGTTTAGCCAGACAAGAACGGACCAACGAAAAACGTGGAGTTTCATATACGAGATATTGAGAAAGAAAAAGCCTGGGGTTGACGAAACTATAACGAAGAACTTTTCTGGTAAAATATGTTTGAATAAACTGGCTTGTGCATTTGCCGTTAATTTTGGTGCTCAGGTTAAAACCATCATTCATCATTGCAACGTGACTACATCGGCACGTACAAGTTCATCGTGGGTTGAGTCAATATTCTTACAACAAGTTGGTTTGCTTGAGGTAAAAAGTATAATCAATTCACTCAGTGAGAACAAGTCACCTGGTTTCGACAACATTAGAACTGTAGATATTAAGCAAAATGTTGACATTTTCACCCCAATTATACAAAAATTTATTAACCTTAGCATTAATCAAGCGAAAATTCCTACAAATCTAAAAACTGCTATAGAAAGGCCAATTTACAAAGGAGGTTCTAAAAGCGGCATTAGCAATTACAGACCAATCTCAATGTTGCCAATAGTTGAAAAGTGCCTGGAGGAAGTAGTTATAACGAGATTTCAAGAGTTCATTATGAAAAAGTCATTAATACATCTATGTCAGCACGGTTTTCAAAAAAATAAGAGTACGGGCAAGCTCTTAGGGAAATGTGCGAATTATGTCAATGAAGGTCTAAACAAAAGTCATCATATCTTAGTGCTCTTCGTTAATTTTATGTGCAGGTGATACGTCAATAGTGGTTCATAACAGGTCCTTAGAAACAGCAACAGCAATAATGCAGCAAGAATTTGATAAAGCAGTAAAATGGTGCCACGGCCATGTGTCTTACAATCAATGTATCAAAAACAAAAATAATGCACATTAGAAGCTCCCAATTCACTGAGCAGCAAATTAAATTCAGAAATGAATCTTGCACTACTACTATTAGCTGCTCAATAGATATAGTAAAGACCTACAGATACCTTGGTGTCACTATCGACAGCAATTTCTTGTGGGATGTACATATTAAAAAAGCATTAGACGCAATCACTCATCTAAAATACCATGCTACAACGTTTGTCTTAAGACAAGTGTACTATGCCTTAGTAGAATCGAAGTTGAGATATGGGATACTTGCTTGGGGCAATGCATCTGCAACTCATATGCAAAAAATTGAAAAGTTTCAAGAAAGAGCGTTCAAGAAAATATAAACTGATGATCGACGCCATGCTCCTGCACAGAAACAGTTGAAAGTTCTTCCAGTAGACGACATTTTTAAGATGACTCTTATCCTGGAGTACTTCGCAGATAGTTTATTCATAACACCAATCCAACACGAAATCAACACAAGGAGAGAGGCGCAAGAAATGCTCCAAGTGCCATGATTTTACAACAACTAAAATGCACCGTACCTGAAGCTGTTAATACACTGCCTCAAAGAAACATTTCTAATATTAATAATAGAAAGGAAAAAGTCAAGCACTTTCTTTTCAATACTAGTCATCAAATGTAATAAGTCGTCGTACTCTACCCACGCCCAGCTCAACACCAATTTTTCGAATTTTTCACGGCACCAGCTCTTTCGAGCTGCTAACAACACTCAAAGAGTAATAACTGTCTAAGAATGCTTCTCAAATCTCGCCGTTCGGAGTCGGCAAAAAAACTGTAGTTACCTTCTACTCGTGAGAGAACAGTAGCGCGCACAACACGAGTAGTTGATAAGCAAGCTAGGCCCTGGCTCCCCTTTGGACTGTAGCGCCAACAATTAATTATTATTATACATATGAATAACACTTTAATCATTTGATATGTTATTGACAGCTCGAATATGAAATTTATTTATAAGTTTTTCGACACAATCATTAATCCGTTCAACAGCAGCCATTGCATGCAGTTCATTTGTAGAAATATGCCACGGTAAGTTGCAGATCATTTTTAATGTTTCATTTTGGGTTATTTGAAGCCTCTTTAAATGCCATTTTGCCATACCACCCCATACAGGGCAGCCGTATGTTAGTATTGGTTGGAAGGTGACTTTAAATACAATAATTTTATTTTTAGTCGATAGAAGTGACTTCCTTTTTATTAAAGACTATAACAAAGTGGTTGCAATCATTATCTTTTTTAGAGTCTGCGTAATATGACAACTAAACGTTAGCTTAGAATCCAAATTCACACCTAGATATTTCACCGACATATTCCAACTTATCTGGCTTCCGAAAATAGGGATTGGACTCCGGGGAAGAATATCTTTTCCTGGTGAAAAAGATAGCTTAACAATAAAGTTTTTATTCTTTATTTACAATTGTTTCAATTATTGCTATCCCTCCACCAGTAGTAAGGTGGTAATAATTGCAAACGAAACATCTGGTCCTTCGAAAAAAAAGGCAACGAATCAGCGTAACGAAGTGAAGTGAAGTGGAGTAAAGTGAAAAAAGAAATAATAACTAACAATAAGAAACCCAATCACTGAAAAATGATACTCAGCAGAAAAGAGCAGCGCACTCCAGACGATATGAATTGTAACGAAAAAAAAGGAACAATGGAATGCTTTGACGACCTTGTAGAAAAACAACGGCAGACGGCCGAATGGATAAAGAAAGTAGCGGAAAAATATACAAAGCAGTCAAAGGTCAGACGGACACGAAAATTCGTCAAAGAACGGCTAAACGATCTTGAATTCAATTGGTATGAATTCAAGCAACGAGATGTTACCATACAGGCACACGAGGTCACTTGTATGTGCAAACTCAATACTTCCAGAAAGTATACGAAAGTATGTTGGCAACGAAGGAAAAGTTAGAGACGAAATTACGAGAGCTAGAAGAAAAGAAATTACGATCAGAGGCGACGGATATTGATCAAGAAATTAAGGAAATCAATGTTAGCGAAGAAGATGTGAAGCAGAAACGAAGAATAAAACGCCAAGAAGAGCAGAAGCAAGCCTTTTCAGGTCATTGGAACGGATGGAAAAAACCGACCAAGGGACAAAGGCGTATTATAAACAAAAGATGATGGTCTTAAACAATCTATCTGAAATCATAAACAAAACCCATAATGACATCATGGAAAACGAAAATACAGCAGAAATGTATACGGACTTATTGAATGAACATGAAGAATTGGAACAAATCTATCTACGTTTTCGGGGGACTATCGGCAGTGGAAGTCATTCATAGATTTGTTCGAACAAACTATCCACAACAATGACCAACTCGGCAATGCACAAAAATTGCATTATCTAAACCCCAACCTCACAGGAGAGGCAGCGAAGGTCGTTCAGCATCTTCAGGTAGTAGACAGTAACTACTTAATAGCAAAAGAGATGCTCATGAATAGCTACGAAAACACGAGGTCGTTGGTAAATGCCCAAATCCAGACATTACTGAACCAAAGTAATTGTCCCAGCGAATCGGCAGTGGAACTTAAGCGACTACACGACACAACATCGGAATGTGTTAGCTCTTTAAAAGGGTATAAAATAGACGTTACAAGTTGGGATCCAATGCTTGTATTTATAATTTTACAAAAATTAGACAACGAAACAAGGAAAGCATATGAACAATCTCTAAGCAATCCTAAGAATTTGCAATCCCTCAACGATTTGTGCAAAGGAATGCATTGGCTACATACATGCAAGAGATTTGCAAACATGACGTCGGCACAGAGACAGGACATCGTTAGGAAAGAACGTATATGTAGGAATTGTTTCAAAGCCGATCACGAAACAACGGTGTGCCCGTCAATCAAGTCACGCCAAATATGCCATCAAAAACACCATACGCTACTTCACTCTGGAGAACGACAGGCAAATTTGGGACATACAATGGAGCACTCAGTCTTATTAGCAACAGCTATCATCAAAACTAACTGGAAAGGGCATGACTACCATCTTAGAGCATTGGTTGATCAAGGCTCACAATCATCGTTCATAACTGAAGACGCAGTGCAGCAGCTACAATTGAAGAAAATAAAAACGTCAGTATTGGTTGCGGGCCTAGGCGCAGTTAGTGCCGGAACTGCCACGAGTAGAGTTGAACTAGAAATCCAACCGATTTATTCAACACCCTTCAAGACATGGGCATCATTTTTTGTGTTCGAAATTTGTCAATGTGCAGCCTGACATAGCGTTTACAGAGAAGGGATGGGATCATATTGCAAATCTCAGCCTAGCGGACCCTAACTACAACAAGTCAGCAACAAGTGACGTGTTGATTGGAGCAGACGTATTCCAAGAGATTATCACAAACGGGGTAATTAAAGGAAAACCCGGCACACCTGTGGCACAGAATACGAAACTGGGTTGGATTTTATCTGGAAGCATCGCCCGAAAGAATGTTGACGGAAGAAGCACAACGGTTTGCAACATTACAAATGCAGAACTGAGCGAACAATTAAAACGCTTTTGGGACACGGAGGAACTGCAGGATGAAACGCAACTAACAAGTGCAGAAGCGAAATGTGAAGAATACTTCAAGAACACATATACAAGAAATGAAACTGGTAGATACGTTGTGCAACTACCATATAAAGAGGACGCAAAAGAGCTTGGTGAATCAAAATAGAAGGCACGGTTTCTACAACTAGAAAAGAAATTTACACCGGAATAAACAATTGCGAAACAATTATAATGCCTTTTTGCGAGAGTACGTAAACCTTGGACACATGAAATTAATGCACCCTTTTACAAAGCCTACAAATGCAGTTTATTATTTACTGCATCAAGCTGTCCTTAAACCAGAGAGCTCAACAACAAAAGTACGTGTAGTTTTTGATGCATCTTCAAAAACTAGTTCAGGCGTGAGCCTCAACGATACTATGCTAATAGGTCCTGTCATTTAGCATAATCTATTTAGTATACTAATAAGATGGAGAAAACACAAGTTTGTATTCCGAGCAGACAATGAAAAGATGTATAGACAAATAGAAATCGCGCCCGAGGATAGAGATTTCCAAAGAATCATATGGAGAGAACAACCCTCTGAAAACATTAAAGAGTACAGACTAAGGACTGTAACATACGGAACGTCAGCAGCTCCATTCCTAGCCACACGAGTGCTTCAACAACTGGCAAAGGGCGAGGAGAAAAGATTTGAACAGGCTTCTATCATAACGCTTCAAGATTTTTACGTAGATGATCTTCTTTCTGGTGGAGACACGCTTGAGAGAACAATATATGCACAGGATCAAATGATAAACTTAATGGCAAGTGGAGGTTTGAAACTACGGAAGTGGGAATCTAACTCCAAAACGATAATGATGAACATACCCATAATCGGCTTACAAAGAGAATTATAGTCTTGGAAACAGCAGGACTTTTTGACCCACTAGGGTGGCTAACACCTGTAGTTATAGGGGCAAAAATTATCCAACTAGAACTTTGGAAAACGGAAAAGTCCTGGGATGAAATACTGCTCAAAGAGATTATCTTAAACTGGTAAGAGTTCAAAAATCAATTAAGTCACATAGAAGATATCAATATAACCCGATTGAACAACTTTAACGAAAAGCAGCATATTGATCTTCATAGATTTTGTGACGCCTCGGAAAAAGCATTTGCCGCAGTCATATACACAAGAGTTGTAACACAGTCAGGAGAAATTTTTACGCAATTATTGTGTGCAAAGTCAAAGGTCGCACCAATTAAGAAAGTGGCTATACCGAGGTTAGTGCTTTGTGGCGCATTACTGCTAGCAAAACTGATAAAGAAAACAACGACAGCATTGAATATAAATAATCTGGATACATAAGCATGGACAGATTCAAAAATAACTCTAGCTTGGTTGAATGGTAATCCAAAAAGATGGAAAAGTTACGTGGCTAATAGAGTGGAGAAAATAATAAAAATGATAGAACCAACAAAGTGGCATCATGTGAAAGGGGACGAAAATCCAGCAGATTGTGCATCCCGGGGTATACAACCATTACGACTTTTTTTTTGTTGGAGGTTGGGACCAACTACACTGGAGCACTCAGACTACCAGGCAGTAACCTTCATTTAATGTAATTTCTTGGTTTTCCAATATAGAACTTAGGTCTTCAGTTCCGACCATATCAGCGCCAAATAGGCGCCACCTGATACGAGCGAAAGCAGGACACTGACAGAGAAAGTGCTCTGAAGTGTCTTCACCTTCTCCACAGGCGTCGCAGAGTGTGACATCACTAAGCCCAAGCCGACTCAGGTGCATAGCGAAGTTAAAGTGTCCCGTTAACACGCCAACAAGTCTTCTGCACTCGTTTCTGTCTAGAGATAGCAGAAAAGAAGCGGATTTCTTGCAGACGTTTGGGAGCATGCTCTTGGGCGCCCTGCATCCTGGAGAGTCACGCCATCTCTGGTTGTGCTGTAGGGAGACCCAACCATCGACGGAGGCCCTGACCAGGGACGCGGCTAATCCCAAGGTGGGTTCGGGTCCTACGAATGCCTCTGCTGAACCTAGCCTAGCTAGTTCATCGGCAGTTTCGTTTCCCAGGATCCCGTGATGACCTGGGACCCAGACAAGTCTTAGCAAATTCAGCCTGCCGACCGAATTAAGGGAAGACTTGCATTCTTGAATTATCTTGGAAGTGGTTAAAGGGTTGAGTAAGGCCTTGACCAAAGCTTGACTGTCGCTGTAGACGCAGATACTTCTTCCCTTCCAACTATTCTTCACAATGTAGTTGGTGGCCATTAGGATCGCAAAGTTAAGAGGCGTGAAGTCTAATGTTGTCGTTTTCCACGAAGGCACCAGCTCCAGAACCCTCCGTTGTCTTGGAGCCGTCGGTGAAAATCCGACTACATTCCTTTCCCGGTTCAGTTTCTGGCCACAGCCAGTCCAGGACACGTGGGAAGTCGACTTTGTAAAAGCGTCGCAACTGTATTATTGGCGACCTCGTATCAGACGGCATGTCCATGAGAGTAGTATCATAGGAGATGCGGTGTGCGAGGTCATCAAAGCTCCAGTGCGAGTGGAACCAAAGACCATTCCTTTTTATTCGAGAGATGGTCTTGAGTGTACATCCCATGATGTGGTGGTGATGTGTGGCGGCAGTCATGTATTTGCGCGAAAGCTTGTTCCACCAAACGACCGCTGCATAAGAGAGGAGTGGTCTTATCATTGCCGTATAGATCCAAGCGGATCTTTTGGGTGATAGACCCCAGGTTTTGCGGAAAACTCCCTTGCATTGCCAGAAGACTGACAGCGCCTTGGAGGTTTTTGTCTCAATGTGTCTTTTCCAGAGAAGCTTATTGTCCAGGATAACACCTAGATATTTGGCTTCATTGGAAAGTGGTCAGTTTTGAGAGTATTGACTGAAAGCTCATTCCTGGTACACCAGCTATCGATCATGTCAAGAGCCGCCTGCCCGCGTGAGCTGACGGCCGCAAGGCATGGTCCGGTAACCAATACGGCTACATCGTCTGCATAAGCCTGGGCATAGGTGGTAGAACTATTCAAAACGGAAAGCAGAGAATCGACCATCATGCACCATAGGAGGGGGGACAGGACCCCGCCTTGGGGGCAGCCCCTGTTAACCTCCGACATTACAAACTTGTCACACTCCGCCTCCGCGATTATAGTCCTGTTCATTAGCATTGCTCTTATTCACAGCACCAATGATTCCTCTACGCCGTGATTCCTGGCCGCGTTACACATGCCATCAAAAGTCGCATTGTCGAAGGCGCCCTCTAGATCGATGAAAATGCCCAGTGCGTATTATTTCCTGTCAAGTGCACTTTCAATTCTACCGACGAGATTTTGAAGTGTTGTCTCGCAAGATTTTCCGCGCTGGTAGACATGTTGCATCTGAGATAGTGGGCGTGATCGCAGAGCGTTTTTGCGCAGGCGCAGTTCGACCAGCCTCTCCAAGCATTTTAGCATGAAGGAGGTGAGACTGATAGGCCTGAATTTTTGGCAAGTGAGTAGTCTCCTTTACCAGTTTTCGGTATAAAGGCTACTTTCACTGTACGCCAGGTACTTGGAATGTATGCCAACGCGAGGCTGGCAGTGAAAATTCTTTTCAGAGCCGGCAGTATAGGGGCTATGCCCTTTTGCAGCAGTGCTGCATATATACCATCGGTGCCGGGTGACTTGAAACCATCAAAAGACACTACAGCGTACTTGATGGCTTCATCAGTTACGACGAGCGATGAAATATACCAGCCTCTGCGATTAGAATTTGTCTGCTCATCCCCAGTTTCGGAAATCGGTACTGGTTTTGAGCCAACTGTGATCCGGTTCCCAGGGAAGTGAGTCTCAAGCATGAGTTGGAGGGTCTCAGCTTTAGACTCGGTGAAGGTACCGTCTGGTTTTCTTTGTGTGTCCAGCCTCACTGCTTTCTCCCTTTTGAGGACTTTCACTAGTCTGCTGGTTTCACTGAGTGTTTCGATTTTCCCACAAAAGTCTTTATAAGAGGCACTTTTCGAAGCTTGAATATTATATTCTTTTTGTTTTAATTGATACAGGTCCCAGCCCTCTTTCAGATTGGTCTTAAGTGACCTATTCAGAAGTTTTCTGGTTTCCTTGCGCTTTCTCTGCAATTCCGAGTTCCACCACGGAACAGGGGTTCTGCAGGGGTGTTTTTTGACTGGGCATGTCAGTTCGAAGCATTGGGTTAGGGTGTCATTCAGGTTCCGGACTGCCACCTCAACCTTACACCTCGTTCTGAGTTTTGGGAGAGGCACAGTGCGATTTGCTAACTCTTCCCTAAACTTTGGCCAGTTTGTTCTCCTAGGGTTCCTGCTCCTCTGCGAGACATTGGTTTCGCATTCGATTCGGAACTCTATGTATCTATGGTCCGACACGGACACTTCCGACAGAACTTTCCAGTCTGTGATATCCTTAAGATATATATTTGATAACATTATGTCAATCACCACCTGTCTTCTTGTCGTGACAAACGTTGGTTGCGATCCAACGTTGTTTATGGTCAAGCCAGACGAAAGTGCGAAATCGAGAAGATGCGACCCTCTTCTGTTACATTTGCTGCTGCCCCAGAAGATGTTCTGAGCATTAGCGTCATAACAGATAACGAGACCCATCCTCTTCGATTCGCAGTACTCTACGAGTTCCGCTACTTCCCTTGGTTGAGGTGGTAGGACGGAATCGTAGGGGAAGTAGGCCGAAGCCACGACAAAACTATGCCATGTTCTGCCTGATTTGTAGTTTATAAGAGCAGCAACTAAATCTTGTCCACAGAATTGTCCAAGCTTGGTTGCTGGGAGAAGATTCGGCACAATAAGACAAGCTCTCGGTCTTTCCGATCGCTCATCGAAGAGTGGGGAAAAGCCTCGTAGACTACCAAAGCCACAGATGCGATTTTTCCACACCCATGGTTCCTGGATGGACACGATGTGTGATTTTGTCTTCATCATGGAAAGTCTGCTACATAGGATTGGAGTAGCATCCTTAGGATGATGAAGGTTGATCTGGGTAAACAGTGGCATGCAGAGTTACCGTGGAGAGCATCTCTTATTCGCAAACCTTGGACATGAGGCGAAAGTTAATCCGTCCAAGATGCAGATAGAGTTGAGAGCCGTATCTGGAGACGATGCTCTCAACCGAAGGTCGGTCCAGGCCCACAACGAGAGTAGAACCGTCTTTGCTTTCCCGGTTCTTGCTCTCCCTGTGGGAGAAAACCTTCCACCTTCTAGTTTCGAGACCAGGGTTCTGGATGCGGAGACGCGCCAGCACATCCGCCGTGTTCCTCTGTGGCCCCGGGATCCAGCAGATGGAGCGCGTCAGTTTTATGGGCCTGAGAACCTCAAAGATTGTGGGTCCCAGGGGGGAGGGAATTTTCGGCACAGAAGTGCTCAGCCACTCAAGAGATTGCTGTGTGGAGCACTTCACCAAAAAGCCTTAGCCAGCTCCCACAGCTGATCTGCGCAGTATTTGCATTCTGCGTCGGTCATGCTGTCGTCATTGTTGGCTTTCCCTATTCGCAGCAGCAGAGAAGAGATAGCAGCTTTCTTATAGGGCTGCGGATCTCGTTTTCCGCTTGCCGCGAGTTTGAGTCTATTGGCAGACTCTCCCGCATCAGTCAACTTCCGCTTATCCGAGCCGCAGCCAAAGTTATGTGCGGCACCGGTGTCTTGTTGTCCTTGCGTGCTGGGAGTGCTGCGAAGGGGAGCGTGCGAAGACGTTTTTCGCTTTTTTCTTTGGGAGCCAGAGGAAGAGGGGGCGGCGTTGGTTTCGGAGGATTGGCCAGTTTCGGTTGGTGATACTTCTACTCACCTGATCCTCTTTGCCGTCGCCATTGAAGGGGTACTGCCTTCGACGCTTGCACCTTCAACCACTTTCGTGATCTCTTTGCGCCGCTCGGTGGCAACCTTCCTTCTCCTCCTATTCCGTTGGCTCTTGGTCAGGGGCCCCCCAGGTGCCGGATCTTTTGGGGCTCGTTCCTCCTTTTCGGATTCCTGAGTCACGCCATTAAAAGTGGCACTCTTACAAGCTTTCTGACACACTGCCGGGAGATTAGGCGTATCAGGCTGAGCCTGTCCTTTTTACATGGCAATGCAATATCTTTGCTTACAATCCAATACTCAGGTCTATCAAGTAAACAACTTGAATCGGTAGGCAGGTCAACCTGATTTAAGGAACCTGGATTACGAGACGCCACACCGAATGCTAAGGCCCCCTAGGGTCTGTTTTCATTATTTGTATAACATACTGCTCACCAATTTAAATCGGCCGTGAAGTAAAACCATATCCTTGGCAAAAATCTGCGTCTGCGCGTGATGCAATTAACCGATCTGTAGATAATAGCACATTATGACTTTTCGTTGTATGAAATTCAAATGGCACTAACAAAGCTTGCCTATTATACTGTAAAGGCATGTTTTCATCAGATAAAGCAAGTGATTGCAACGGTCCAATAAGACAATTGGAAATTTTTGCCGTGCCATACAAGTATCTGTCTTCTCCAGACAAAGCAAGAGGTTGCAATGGTGCAAAAAGACAATTGGAAATATTACTGGTCGTTTTTACTGTGGAGAATTTTGTTGACTAAATAGTCGGGCATCTAGTAATTCCATAACTGTACAGTTACCATATATGTCAATAACAGTCCAAATCAAACCGTGTATATCAATACCTGATAATATAACTCCCTTTTCTTCCCCATTAATACCGTAACAAAATAATGAACAAAATAATGAAGAACATTATCTAATTCACAATACTGTTCACTTAAGGCTTTGTCGAAAAACCGGGCCAGTTTGTTAAATCAGGACAAGCATATTTTGGAAGCGAATTTTCAAGTGAAGCAGGGTCATTATTAGTAAATCCAAAACGTATTCCACCGTTCCAATTATTTGAGATCTCTGAAAATCGTATGAAAATTCGTTCATTGATATGGACGGGTCTGGAACTAAATGTGAGCGCTCAACAGAAACTTTCAAATCGTCTAGCTATGCTACCATCACGAGAAATCCTTATATTATCGCCATGAACATTATGAAACTATAAGGGTGGCAAATTATTTTGATTCGAGCAGGAACCGGGTTCTTGTCGAACTGAAATAAAATGTATAAAAAAATTAAACAATTTAAAATACGTTGATTAATATACGAATATTTTTTGAACAACGGCAGGTCTTTACCTTGCAGTGCTAAACTATTTAAAATTTATTAATGGTTACATACAATATCGGACACAACAAGAGCAGCCCCCAGGCAAACTTACTAAATTATTTTTTAAGCTTTAAAATAAACAAAAAATATGAAACGTATTCTTAGCAAAATTAAGACTACATTCATTCATTTCACCGCGAAAAAAACCCTTAGGTTTGAACACAAAAACAAAAAAATTAAAAAAAAATTGTTCCTTATATACCGCCTTACACCTTTTTGGTATGGAAACAAACTTACCAAACTATTTCCTAAACTGTAAAATTAATATAAAATATAAAACATATTCTCAGCAAAATAAGGACTAAATTTATTTATTCATTTTACCTCGAAAAAACTAAATCACCCCTTAGGTTTGCACAAAAACAAAAAAAAAAATTAATAAAAATAAAAAGAAAAACGATAAATTATTCATTCATTAAAGCCATACACCTTTTTGGTGTGGAGGCAACAAGATTATCTATTAAATTGATAGACACATCCCTTCATGCATTATCTATCGCCTTATACAAATGGTCCACAATCTTCAACTAGTTTTTAATTGGGTTGATGTCAGGAGACTAATTCAAAACTTTAATTTTCCGCTACCGAACTACGTTTTGACAAATTTGATGGTGTTTTTGGGCATAACTTAACTGTATTAAATATGTAAAAGTATTCAAAACGATCCATAACAGCACTTATTCTGTAAATTGGCTTTATTCCCAAACCAGAAAAACAACACCACAGGAACACATTTTCTCCTCCAAATTTTATTGCCGTGGTGCAGTTTCGTGTATCCTATATTTTCCCCGCCGCATAGTGGGGCAGAAATGACCGTTTGACGGTTTGTTATTAAAAATGTCTCAACATCTTCAATTCTAAATTTACTATTCAAAAATATTTCAAAGAGTTTCTGTCTTTCGTAAGAAAAAAATTCCATTTTGACACCTTGAATATAATAACAATAGTTCAATATTTTCGACACCTACACTTGCACTTGTACTTGCACTTTTGAAATTGTATCTATAATAATATGTGTAAAATAAAGTTTAAAGTCAAGAAATGTTAACTACTGGTGTACGCTACGAGAAGGCTCTTCAGAATAACGTGCCGATATTATTTTGCGCAACTTAAAATAGGTTGCATTTCCGGTATTCGGATGTTTTTTTATGACAAGATGCATTTTTATTATTATGTTGCTTATTACTTTTATGATTAATGTAATAAAGATGTTGTGCAATGAATATGAAGCGCTTACCTGACCATGGGAAGAAGTTATTAGCAAAATCAATAATGGTGCCATTATTCTAAACAGGGCTGTATATACACAAAAAATTAAAAAAAAATAGTTTAGGCAAACATCGGTGACTTTTGACTTCGGTTTTCAGATTCAGATTAAGTTAAAAAAATTAAGTTCAAATTTAGCTCGATGTTTGCCTATTCAAAAAGTACCGTTATTTAAAAACAACTTTTAGGTTCTTGTGTGAGTGTGAGTGAAAACTAATTGTGTTCAAAGAACATATTCTAATTGATAAATTCAATCCAAAACATTTGTTACAAGCAATTGTTCTTTAATGTACCAACTGAACAAAGTTGCGTCAAGTACTTTGGAATGAACGCAACTTCCCTTACAACTTTGATGCCAAACACTGAGTGATTAAGCCACTTATTGGGAAAAAAATTTCCCAAACCATATGGCCCAGGTAGCTTTTATCGAGATTGCTTACGTTTTTAAAAATCGACTTCTCGCCGCTCCTGCCATAGAGCTGCCCATAGTGCGCCGGTCTCTTTAATTCTTTTTATCTCTTTTGAATAGTTTTGATTATATTTGGGTTCATCAGAAAAAATGAATTTCTTTCACTTTGCAACTGCCCAATTTAGATGCAAATGTTAAGTCCTTTTTTCGGTACTGGGCGTCGAATAAATAGACCACACTGTACAGTCCTTAATTGAACCGTCCTGACACATACGGGCAGTTGCACAAGGTACTGCTGGTCCGTGGGATGGAGTTGCAATGTTGTCAGGGTTTGTATTTTTATGTTTATTTATTTTTTTGTTTTTTGTATGCATTTTTTTATTTATTTATAATGATTTCTTTAATACTAGACAAAAATACTTAAACTAGCTTACTTATCTAATCTATTGTTTTCATTCTATCTTACTGACTTCTAACAAGTACTCTAAGCTAACCCAGTTTCATTTTTTTTTTTGCCTTTCGGCCTCTTTAATTCATTCGTTTTGTTGTTATTATCCTAACTTTATTGTTAATTTTCCCCAAGAAACTTAAGAAAAAAAATTTATATGCTTAGGTCGCTAGTACATTTCATAGCTTTTTTTTCTTAGTTTCATTGTTGTAAGAATAGCAGAAAATTCAGCGCAAAGGCACACTGCCTTTGCACTGAATTTTCTGTCTTTTAGTACTCTGTACCAAATTCTGAAGTCTGTCATTTGTTAAGAAGTGGGAGTAAATTTCTCCCAGAAAGAGGCAAAGTACGGGAACGCATCTAAACCAAATGTGTAAAGTACGTCATTAAGAAATATCAAATTCACTTTTTCTATACAGAAAACAAAAACAACATCAAAACTTGAGACACATACACAGGGTCAATGCTCACTTATCTGTGTATACACATCAATTAATTTGACAGAAAACCAACGACCTATTCACAAAAATTTCTTGAGTTAAAGTGGTGGCGAAATATTTTATTCTCGAGAGAGCACTCATTTGACGTAAAAGCCATTTTTTGGGTGTACTGGAATAGACTGTATTAGTTGGTGTTGTTTTGCATTGTTTTGTTGTTTGGGGAACACACCTATTATGTACCAGGTTTCTTGTAATTTCGAGATTAGTTCAAACTACTTTACTTGTGCAGTTCTTCGGTAGCCCGTTGAGGTCGGTTTTTAAGTAACGATATAATCATTAAATTAACAAGTTTAAATTTCGGTAAAACTAACATCGTTGAAATGATGTCATATTGGATTTCCCAGATTTGAAAGATTAATTTGATAATTAATTCTGGTATAGTTATTTGTGTGGTCGCCGGGGCGTAGTGGGTAGAGTGCGACGCTCACACGCCGAAGGGTCTAGGTTCGACTCCCAGCTCAACACCAATTTTTCGAATTATTCACATCTCCACCTCTTTCGAGCTGCTGACAACACTCAAAGAGTAATAACTGTCTAAAAAAGCCTCTCAAATTTCGCCGTTCGGAGTCGGCAAAAAACTGTAGGTCCCTTCCAGTCGTGAGAGAATAGTAGCGCGCACAACACGAGTAGTTGATGAGCAAGCTAGGCCCTGGTCCCCTTTGGACTGTAGCGCCAAGAATTATTATTATTATAGTTATTTGTACGCAAACCGTTATGGTTTAAAAATTCCCATAACGGTTTGGGTTATATATTTTATTTAATAATAAACACATTTTTATTAAATTTTGATTTAATTACTCAAGTGGACCTGAAATTCTATCTTCTCTGAAAATTTATATTTCCAACAATTTCTAAGTAGATCATGTCCTACTAATTTAGCGTATGTTAAGCACATGAAATTACGACCTTGACAGCATAATCGACTGGGGAAATAAGAATAGAGTGGAATTTAATGCTTCCAAAACACAGTGCTGTCTACTGTCGTTAAAGCGATCACAAAATAATCAGCCGTTATCCATGAACGGCATTTGCGTTGTTGAAACCGAAAGACTTTCCATCCTCGGTATGTGTATCAACCCAACAATTAGTTGGAACGATCACATATTTGATGTCGCCAAAAACGCTGCGAAATGTCTAGGCTTCCTTAAACGATGCAAGAAGTACTTCACCCCCTCTGATCTGGCTACAATATACAAGGCATACATACGTCCAAAACTTGAGTATAACGCTCCTATCTGGTCAGGTGCTTCTAAGACCTCCCTGCACCTGCTGGATAGAATTCAAAAGCGAGCGATAAAACTTATAAGTGACAGTAATATTGCGAAGTTGAATGACTCGTTAGAACACACGAATCTGGAATGCCCTTCCCAGCTCGATTTTTCCTCCTCATTACAATCCACAGGCATTTAAAACCAATGTGCATCGGTACCTCCTCTCCCTTTCTTCCTCTATACCTTCGGCCCGTGCTGTGACTTGATCCGATCACTTAAGGGTACTCTCAACCCCTTTTGCACGCGTCAATTATAAAAAAAAAAATACTATAACGGGTTTTCAATTATTTAAGAGAGAGAAAGCAAGTGTTATTGGGGGTATGAGCCTGTCCGCAAAGGATAACGTTGCTGTTCGCGATCAACAAAGCGAAGGTCATGTTGACAGGGGAGGGATCAACTGTTGACGACCCATGCATACATTTTAAGGACAATGATTTTCGGTTTTGCATGTGGAATGTGAGGTCTCTTAACAAATCACGTGCAGCACGTGTTGCGAATGCACTGGACTGCTACAAAACAGGCGCTACAATCCGGGTAGACCTGGGTCTCAAACAACACGCCTCTCCAGCCAGCAAGATCCAGTTGCGCACTCCAAGTTGTTTAAGTCCTCCTTCACATGTGTTTTGCGTTGCCCAATGGTTCAGATTCAGAGACTTTTCAGGCCGGAGCAGTGGTGTCCATACGGTCTACATGGCCAAGCTATCTTAAGCGTTGTATGCAAAAACATTTGATCAGGCGCATGTCGCTGTACAGCCCATAGAGTTCGTCGTTAAAGCAAACTGCACTAAAAATCGCACGCAAGACTTTTCTTTCTAAAAGCCTCAGGGCCTCCTCATCCGCTTTAGTAACGTTCAGGTTTCCGCGTCATAAAGAAGGAATGGGATGATCAAGCTTTTATACAAAGCAAGCTTAGTCCTTCGAGATAGGGCTTTATTACTCAATTGCCTCTCCAGTCCAAAAAACAGCGATTGGCAATAATTATTCTGCTTTTGATATCGGTACTGATATGGTTGTCTGTATTTACCGCGGAACCGAGGGTAGACGAAGTCCTTGAATACCTCGAAGTTTCTGCTGTCTAGTGTGACGGTCTGTCGGAGAGATATCAGCTTTCTTATAGGGCTGCGGATCTCGTTTTCCGCTTGCCGCGAGTTTGAGTCTATTGGCAGACTCTCCCGCATCAGTCAACTTCCGCTTATCCGAGCCGCAGCCAAAGTTATGTGCGGCACCTTTGTCTTGTGGTCCTTGCGTGCGGGGAGTGCTGCGAAGGGGAGCGTGCGAAGACGTTTTTCGCTTTTTTCTTTGGGAGCCAGAGGAAGAGGAGGCGGCGTTGGTTTCGGAGGATTGGCCAGTTTCGGTTGGTGATACTTCTACTCACCTGATCCTCTTTGCCGTCGCCATTGAAGGGGTACTGCCTTCGACGCTTGCACCTTCAACCACTTTCGTGATCTCTTTGCGCCGCTCGGTGGCAACCTTCCTTCTCCTCCTATTCCGTTGGCTCTTGGTCAGGGGCCCCCCAGGTGCCGGATCTTTTGGGGCTCGTTCCTCCTTTTCGGATTCCTGAGTCACGCCATTAAAAGTGGCACTCTTACAAGCTTTCTGACACACTGCCGGGAGATTAGGCGTATCAGGCTGAGCCTGTCCTTTTTACATGGCAATGCAATATCTTTGCTTACAATCCAATACTCAGGTCTATCAAGTAAACAACTTGAATCGGTAGGCAGGTCAACCTGATTTAAGGAACCTGGATTACGAGACGCCACACCGAATGCTAAGGCCCCCTAGGGTCTGTTTTCATTATTTGTATAACATACTGCTCACCAATTTAAATCGGCCGTGAAGTAAAACCATATCCTTGGCAAAAATCTGCGTCTGCGCGTGATGCAATTAACCGATCTGTAGATAATAGCACATTATGACTTTTCGTTGTATGAAATTCAAATGGCACTAACAAAGCTTGCCTATTATACTGTAAAGGCATGTTTTCATCAGATAAAGCAAGTGATTGCAACGGTCCAATAAGACAATTGGAAATTTTTGCCGTGCCATACAAGTATCTGTCTTCTCCAGACAAAGCAAGAGGTTGCAATGGTGCAAAAAGACAATTGGAAATATTACTGGTCGTTTTTACTGTGGAGAATTTTGTTGACTAAATAGTCGGGCATCTAGTAATTCCATAACTGTACAGTTACCATATATGTCAATAACAGTCCAAATCAAACCGTGTATATCAATACCTGATAATATAACTCCCTTTTCTTCCCCATTAATACCGTAACAAAATAATGAACAAAATAATGAAGAACATTATCTAATTCACAATACTGTTCACTTAAGGCTTTGTCGAAAAACCGGGCCAGTTTGTTAAATCAGGACAAGCATATTTTGGAAGCGAATTTTCAAGTGAAGCAGGGTCATTATTAGTAAATCCAAAACGTATTCCACCGTTCCAATTATTTGAGATCTCTGAAAATCGTATGAAAATTCGTTCATTGATATGGACGGGTCTGGAACTAAATGTGAGCGCTCAACAGAAACTTTCAAATCGTCTAGCTATGCTACCATCACGAGAAATCCTTATATTATCGCCATGAACATTATGAAACTATAAGGGTGGCAAATTATTTTGATTCGAGCAGGAACCGGGTTCTTGTCGAACTGAAATAAAATGTATAAAAAAATTAAACAATTTAAAATACGTTGATTAATATACGAATATTTTTTGAACAACGGCAGGTCTTTACCTTGCAGTGCTAAACTATTTAAAATTTATTAATGGTTACATACAATATCGGACACAACAAGAGCAGCCCCCAGGCAAACTTACTAAATTATTTTTTAAGCTTTAAAATAAACAAAAAATATGAAACGTATTCTTAGCAAAATTAAGACTACATTCATTCATTTCACCGCGAAAAAAACCCTTAGGTTTGAACACAAAAACAAAAAAATTAAAAAAAAAGTGTTCCTTATATACCGCCTTACACCTTTTTGGTATGGAAACAAACTTACCAAACTATTTCCTAAACTGTAAAATTAATATAAAATATAAAACATATTCTCAGCAAAATAAGGACTAAATTTATTTATTCATTTTACCTCGAAAAAACTAAAGCACCCCTTAGGTTTGCACAAAAACAAAAAAAAAAAATTAATAAAAATAAAAAGAAAAACGATAAATTATTCATTCATTAAAGCCATACACCTTTTTGGTGTGGAGGCAACAAGATTATCTATTAAATTGATAGACACATCCCTTCATGCATTATCTATCGCCTTATACAAATGGTCCACAATCTTCAACTAGTTTTTAATTGGGTTGATGTCAGGAGACTAATTCAAAACTTTAATTTTCCGCTACCGAACTACGTTTTGACAAATTTGATGGTGTTTTTGGGCATAACTTAACTGTATTAAATATGTAAAAGTATTCAAAACGATCCATAACAGCACTTATTCTGTAAATTGGCTTTATTCCCAAACCAGAAAAACAACACCACAGGAACACATTTTCTCCTCCAAATTTTATTGCCGTGGTGCAGTTTCGTGTATCCTATATTTTCCCCGCCGCATAGTGGGGCAGAAATGACCGTTTGACGGTTTGTTATTAAAAATGTCTCAACATCTTCAATTCTAAATTTACTATTCAAAAATATTTCAAAGAGTTTCTGTCTTTCGTAAGAAAAAAATTCCATTTTGACACCTTGAATATAATAACAATAGTTCAATATTTTCGACACCTACACTTGCACTTGTACTTGCACTTTTGAAATTGTATCTATAATAATATGTGTAAAATAAAGTTTAAAGTCAAGAAATGTTAACTACTGGTGTACGCTACGAGAAGGCTCTTCAGAATAACGTGCCGATATTATTTTGCGCAACTTAAAATAGGTTGCATTTCCGGTATTCGGATGTTTTTTTATGACAAGATGCATTTTTATTATTATGTTGCTTATTACTTTTATGATTAATGTAATAAAGATGTTGTGCAATGAATATGAAGCGCTTACCTGACCATGGGAAGAAGTTATTAGCAAAATCAATAATGGTGCCATTATTCTAAACAGGGCTGTATATACACAAAAAATTAAAAAAAAATAGTTTAGGCAAACATCGGTGACTTTTGACTTCGGTTTTCAGATTCAGATTAAGTTAAAAAAATTAAGTTCAAATTTAGCTCGATGTTTGCCTATTCAAAAAGTACCGTTATTTAAAAACAACTTTTAGGTTCTTGTGTGAGTGTGAGTGAAAACTAATTGTGTTCAAAGAACATATTCTAATTGATAAATTCAATCCAAAACATTTGTTACAAGCAATTGTTCTTTAATGTACCAACTGAACAAAGTTGCGTCAAGTACTTTGGAATGAACGCAACTTCCCTTACAACTTTGATGCCAAACACTGAGTGATTAAGCCACTTATTGGGAAAAAAATTTCCCAAACCATATGGCCCAGGTAGCTTTTATCGAGATTGCTTACGTTTTTAAAAATCGACTTCTCGCCGCTCCTGCCATAGAGCTGCCCATAGTGCGCCGGTCTCTTTAATTCTTTTTATCTCTTTTGAATAGTTTTGATTATATTTGGGTTCATCAGAAAAAATGAACTTCTTTCACTTTGCAACTGCCCAATTTAGATGCAAATGTTAAGTCCTTTTTTCGGTACTGGGCGTCGAATAAATAGACCACACTGTACAGTCCTTAATTGAACCGTCCTGACACATACGGGCAGTTGCACAAGGTACTGCTGGTCCGTGGGATGGAGTTGCAATGTTGTCAGGGTTTGTATTTTTATGTTTATTTATTTTTTTGTTTTTTGTATGCATTTTTTTATTTATTTATAATGATTTCTTTAATACTAGACAAAAATACTTAAACTAGCTTACTTATCTAATCTATTGTTTTCATTCTATCTTACTGACTTCTAACAAGTACTCTAAGCTAACCCAGTTTCATTTTTTTTTTTTTGCCTTTCGGCCTCTTTAATTCATTCGTTTTGTTGTTATTATCCTAACTTTATTGTTAATTTTCCCCAAGAAACTTAAGAAAAAAAATTTATATGCTTAGGTCGCTAGTACATTTCATAGCTTTTTTTTCTTAGTTTCATTGTTGTAAGAATAGCAGAAAATTCAGCGCAAAGGCACACTGCCTTTGCACTGAATTTTCTGTCTTTTAGTACTCTGTACCAAATTCTGAAGTCTGTCATTTGTTAAGAAGTGGGAGTAAATTTCTCCCAGAAAGAGGCAAAGTACGGGAACGCATCTAAACCAAATGTGTAAAGTACGTCATTAAGAAATATCAAATTCACTTTTTCTATACAGAAAACAAAAACAACATCAAAACTTGAGACACATACACAGGGTCAATGCTCACTTATCTGTGTATACACATCAATTAATTTGACAGAAAACCAACGACCTATTCACAAAAATTTCTTGAGTTAAAGTGGTGGCGAAATATTTTATTCTCGAGAGAGCACTCATTTGACGTAAAAGCCATTTTTTGGGTGTACTGGAATAGACTGTATTAGTTGGTGTTGTTTTGCATTGTTTTGTTGCTTGGGGAACACACCTATTATGTACCAGGTTTCTTGTAATTTCGAGATTAGTTCAAACTACTTTACTTGTGCAGTTCTTCGGTAGCCCGTTGAGGTCGGTTTTTAAGTAACGATATAATCATTAAATTAACAAGTTTAAATTTCGGTAAAACTAACATCGTTGAAATGATGTCATATTGGATTTCCCAGATTTGAAAGATTAATTTGATAATTAATTCTGGTATAGTTATTTGTGTGGTCGCCGGGGCGTAGTGGGTAGAGTGCGACGCTCACACGCCGAAGGGTCTAGGTTCGACTCCCAGCTCAACACCAATTTTTCGAATTATTCACATCTCCACCTCTTTCGAGCTGCTGACAACACTCAAAGAGTAATAACTGTCTAAAAAAGCCTCTCAAATTTCGCCGTTCGGAGTCGGCAAAAAACTGTAGGTCCCTTCCAGTCGTGAGAGAATAGTAGCGCGCACAACACGAGTAGTTGATGAGCAAGCTAGGCCCTGGTCCCCTTTGGACTGTAGCGCCAAGAATTATTATTATTATAGTTATTTGTACGCAAACCGTTATGGTTTAAAAATTCCCATAACGGTTTGGGTTATATATTTTATTTAATAATAAACACATTTTTATTAAATTTTGATTTAATTACTCAAGTGGACCTGAAATTCTATCTTCTCTGAAAATTTATATTTCCAACAATTTCTAAGTAGATCATGTCCTACTAATTTAGCGTATGTTAAGCACATGAAATTACGACCTTGACAGCATAATCGACTGGGGAAATAAGAATAGAGTGGAATTTAATGCTTCCAAAACACAGTGCTGTCTACTGTCGTTAAAGCGATCACAAAATAATCAGCCGTTATCCATGAACGGCATTTGCGTTGTTGAAACCGAAAGACTTTCCATCCTCGGTATGTGTATCAACCCAACAATTAGTTGGAACGATCACATATTTGATGTCGCCAAAAACGCTGCGAAATGTCTAGGCTTCCTTAAACGATGCAAGAAGTACTTCACCCCCTCTGATCTGGCTACAATATACAAGGCATACATACGTCCAAAACTTGAGTATAACGCTCCTATCTGGTCAGGTGCTTCTAAGACCTCCCTGCACCTGCTGGATAGAATTCAAAAGCGAGCGATAAAACTTATAAGTGACAGTAATATTGCGAAGTTGAATGACTCGTTAGAACACACGAATCTGGAATGCCCTTCCCAGCTCGATTTTTCCTCCTCATTACAATCCACAGGCATTTAAAACCAATGTGCATCGGTACCTCCTCTCCCTTTCTTCCTCTATACCTTCGGCCCGTGCTGTGACTTGATCCGATCACTTAAGGGTACTCTCAACCCCTTTTGCACGCGTCAATTATAAAAAAAAAAATACTATAACGGGTTTTCAATTATTTAAGAGAGAGAAAGCAAGTGTTATTGGGGGTATGAGCCTGTCCGCAAAGGATAACGTTGCTGTTCGCGATCAACAAAGCGAAGGTCATGTTGACAGGGGAGGGATCAACTGTTGACGACCCATGCATACATTTTAAGGACAATGATTTTCGGTTTTGCATGTGGAATGTGAGGTCTCTTAACAGATCACGTGCAGCACGTGTTGCGAATGCACTGGACTGCTACAAAACAGGCGCTACAATCCGGGTAGACCTGGGTCTCAAACAACACGCCTCTCCAGCCAGCAAGATCCAGTTGCGCACTCCAAGTTGTTTAAGTCCTCCTTCACATGTGTTTTGCGTTGCCCAATGGTTCAGATTCAGAGACTTTTCAGGCCGGAGCAGTGGTGTCCATACGGTCTACATGGCCAAGCTATCTTAAGCGTTGTATGCAAAAACATTTGATCAGGCGCATGTCGCTGTACAGCCCATAGAGTTCGTCGTTAAAGCAAACTGCACTAAAAATCGCACGCAAGACTTTTCTTTCTAAAAGCCTCAGGGCCTCCTCATCCGCTTTAGTAACGTTCAGGTTTCCGCGTCATAAAGAAGGAATGGGATGATCAAGCTTTTATACAAAGCAAGCTTAGTCCTTCGAGATAGGGCTTTATTACTCAATTGCCTCTCCAGTCCAAAAAACAGCGATTGGCAATAATTATTCTGCTTTTGATATCGGTACTGATATGGTTGTCTGTATTTACCGCGGAACCGAGGGTAGACGAAGTCCTTGAATACCTCGAAGTTTCTGCTGTCTAGTGTGACGGTCTGTCGGAGAGATATCAGCTTTCTTATAGGGCTGCGGATCTCGTTTTCCGCTTGCCGCGAGTTTGAGTCTATTGGCAGACTCTCCCGCATCAGTCAACTTCCGCTTATCCGAGCCGCAGCCAAAGTTATGTGCGGCACCTTTGTCTTGTGGTCCTTGCGTGCGGGGAGTGCTGCGAAGGGGAGCGTGCGAAGACGTTTTTCGCTTTTTTCTTTGGGAGCCAGAGGAAGAGGGGGCGGCGTTGGTTTCGGAGGATTGGCCAGTTTCGGTTGGTGATACTTCTACTCACCTGATCCTCTTTGCCGTCGCCATTGAAGGGGTACTGCCTTCGACGCTTGCACCTTCAACCACTTTCGTGATCTCTTTGCGCCGCTCGGTGGCAACCTTCCTTCTCCTCCTATTCCGTTGGCTCTTGGTCAGGGGCCCCCCAGGTGCCGGATCTTTTGGGGCTCGTTCCTCCTTTTCGGATTCCTGAGTCACGCCATTAAAAGTGGCACTCTTACAAGCTTTCTGACACAGTGCCGGGAGATTAGGCGTATCAGGCTGAGCCTGTCCTTTTTACATGGCAATGCAATATCTTTGCTTACAATCCAATACTCAGGTCTATCAAGTAAACAACTTGAATCGGTAGGCAGGTCAACCTGATTTAAGGAACCTGGATTACGAGACGCCACACCGAATGCTAAGGCCCCTACGTAGGAAGGGTCTGTTTTCATTATTTGTATAACATACTGCTCACCAATTTAAATCGGCCGCGAAGTAAAACCATATCCCTGGCAAAAATCTGCGTCTGCGCGTGATGCAATTAACCGATCTGTAGATAATAGCACATTATGACTTTTCGTTGTATGAAATTCAAATGGCACTAACAAAGCTTGCCTATTATACTGTAAAGGCATGTTTTCATCAGATAAAGCAAGTGATTGCAACGGTCCAATAAGAGTATTATTAAGTATTATTTGGCGTTTTTGCCGTGCCATACAAGTATCTGTCTTCTCCAGACAAAGCAAGAGGTTGCAATGGTGCAAAAAGACAATTGGAAATATTACTGGTCGTTTTTACTGTGGAGAATTTTGTTGACTAAATAGTCGGGCATCTAGTAATTCTATAGCTGTACAGTTACCATATATGTCAATAACAGTCCAAATCAAACCGTGTATATCAATACCTGATAATATAACTCCCTTTTCTTCCCCATTAATACCGTAGATAACATCACCTGAAGAGTTAACAAAATAATGAAGAACATTATCTAGTTCACAATACTGTTCACTTAAGGCTTTGGCCCAAAAACCGGGCCAGTTTGTTAAATCAGGACAAGCATATTTTGGAAGCGAATTTTCAAGTGAAGCAGGGTCATTATTAGTAAATCCAAAACGTATTCCACCGTTCCAATTATTTGAGATCTCTGAAAATCGTATGAAAATTCGTTCATTGATATGGACGGGTCTGGAACTAAATGTAAGGGCTCAACAGAAACTTTCAAATCGTCTAGCTATGCTACCATCACGAGATATCCTTATATTATCGCCATGAACATTATGAAACTATAAGGGTGGCAAATTATTTTGATTCGAGCAGGAACCGGGTTCTTGTCGAACTGAAATAAAATGTATAAAAAAATTAAACAATTTAAAATACGTTGATTAATATACGAATATTTTTTGAACAACGGCAGGTCTTTACCTTGCAGTACTAAACTATTTAAAATTTATTAATGGTTACATACAATATCGGACACAACAAGAGCAGCCCCCAGGCAAACTTACTAAATTATTTTTTAAGCTTTAAAATAAACAAAAAATATGAAACGTATTCTTAGCAAAATTAAGACTACATTCATTCATTTCAGCGCGAAAAAAACCCTTAGGTTTGAACACAAAAACAAAAAAATTAAAAAAAAAAGTGTTCCTTATATACCGCCTTACACCTTTTTGGTATGGAAACAAACTTACCAAACTATTTCCTAAACTGTAAAATTAATATAAAATATAAAACATATTCTCAGCAAAATAAGGACTAAATTTATTTATTCATTTTACCTCGAAAAAACTAAAGCACCCCTTAGGTTTGCACAAAAACAAAAAAAAATTAATAAAAATAAAAAGAAAAACGATAAATTATTCATTCATTAAAGCCATACACCTTTTTGGTGTGGAGGCAACAAGATTATCTATTAAATTGATAGACACATCCCTTCATGCATTATCTATCGCCTTATACAAATGGTCCACAATCTTCAACTAGTTTTTAATTGGGTTGATGTCAGGAGACTAATTCAAAACTTTAATTTTCCGCTACCGAACTACGTTTTGACAAATTTGATGGTGTTTTTGGGCATAACTTAACTGTATTAAATATGTAAAAGTATTCAAAACGATCCATAACAGCACTTATTCTGTAAATTGGCTTTATTCCCAAACCAGAAAAACAACACCACAGGAACACATTTTCTCCTCCAAATTTTATTGCCGTGGTGCAGTTTCGTGTATCCTATATTTTCCCCGCCGCATAGTGGGGCAGAAATGACCGTTTGACGGTTTGTTATTAAAAATGTCTCAACATCTTCAATTCTAAATTTACTATTCAAAAATATTTCAAAGAGTTTCTGTCTTTCGTAAGAAAAAAATTCCATTTTGACACCTTGAATATAATAACAATAGTTCAATATTTTCGACACCTACACTTGCACTTGTACTTGCACTTTTGAAATTGTATCTATAATAATATGTGTAAAATAAAGTTTAAAGTCAAGAAATGTTAACTACTGGTGTACGCTACGAGAAGGCTCTTCAGAATAACGTGCCGATATTATTTTGCGCAACTTAAAATAGGTTGCATTTCCGGTATTCGGATGTTTTTTTATGACAAGATGCATTTTTATTATTATGTTGCTTATTACTTTTATGATTAATGTAATAAAGATGTTGTGCAATGAATATGAAGCGCTTACCTGACCATGGGAAGAAGTTATTAGCAAAATCAATAATGGTGCCATTATTCTAAACAGGGCTGTATATACACAAAAAATTAAAAAAAAATAGTTTAGGCAAACATCGGTGACTTTTGACTTCGGTTTTCAGATTCAGATTAAGTTAAAAAAATTAAGTTCAAATTTAGCTCGATGTTTGCCTATTCAAAAAGTACCGTTATTTAAAAACAACTTTTAGGTTCTTGTGTGAGTGTGAGTGAAAACTAATTGTGTTCAAAGAACATATTCTAATTGATAAATTCAATCCAAAACATTTGTTACAAGCAATTGTTCTTTAATGTACCAACTGAACAAAGTTGCGTCAAGTACTTTGGAATGAACGCAACTTCCCTTACAACTTTGATGCCAAACACTGAGTGATTAAGCCACTTATTGGGAAAAAAATTTCCCAAACCATATGGCCCAGGTAGCTTTTATCGAGATTGCTTACGTTTTTAAAAATCGACTTCTCGCCGCTCCTGCCATAGAGCTGCCCATAGTGCGCCGGTCTCTTTAATTCTTTTTATCTCTTTTGAATAGTTTTGATTATATTTGGGTTCATCAGAAAAAATGAACTTCTTTCACTTTGCAACTGCCCAATTTAGATGCAAATGTTAAGTCCTTTTTTCGGTACTGGGCGTCGAATAAATAGACCACACTGTACAGTCCTTAATTGAACCGTCCTGACACATACGGGCAGTTGCACAAGGTACTGCTGGTCCGTGGGATGGAGTTGCAATGTTGTCAGGGTTTGTATTTTTATGTTTATTTATTTTTTTGTTTTTTGTATGCATTTTTTTATTTATTTATAATGATTTCTTTAATACTAGACAAAAATACTTAAACTAGCTTACTTATCTAATCTATTGTTTTCATTCTATCTTACTGACTTCTAACAAGTACTCTAAGCTAACCCAGTTTCATTTTTTTTTTTGCCTTTCGGCCTCTTTAATTCATTCGTTTTGTTGTTATTATCCTAACTTTATTGTTAATTTTCCCCAAGAAACTTAAGAAAAAAAATTTATATGCTTAGGTCGCTAGTACATTTCATAGCTTTTTTTTCTTAGTTTCATTGTTGTAAGAATAGCAGAAAATTCAGCGCAAAGGCACACTGCCTTTGCACTGAATTTTCTGTCTTTTAGTACTCTGTACCAAATTCTGAAGTCTGTCATTTGTTAAGAAGTGGGAGTAAATTTCTCCCAGAAAGAGGCAAAGTACGGGAACGCATCTAAACCAAATGTGTAAAGTACGTCATTAAGAAATATCAAATTCACTTTTTCTATACAGAAAACAAAAACAACATCAAAACTTGAGACACATACACAGGGTCAATGCTCACTTATCTGTGTATACACATCAATTAATTTGACAGAAAACCAACGACCTATTCACAAAAATTTCTTGAGTTAAAGTGGTGGCGAAATATTTTATTCTCGAGAGAGCACTCATTTGACGTAAAAGCCATTTTTTGGGTGTACTGGAATAGACTGTATTAGTTGGTGTTGTTTTGCATTGTTTTGTTGTTTGGGGAACACACCTATTATGTACCAGGTTTCTTGTAATTTCGAGATTAGTTCAAACTACTTTACTTGTGCAGTTCTTCGGTAGCCCGTTGAGGTCGGTTTTTAAGTAACGATATAATCATTAAATTAACAAGTTTAAATTTCGGTAAAACTAACATCGTTGAAATGATGTCATATTGGATTTCCCAGATTTGAAAGATTAATTTGATAATTAATTCTGGTATAGTTATTTGTGTGGTCGCCGGGGCGTAGTGGGTAGAGTGCGACGCTCACACGCCGAAGGGTCTAGGTTCGACTCCCAGCTCAACACCAATTTTTCGAATTATTCACATCTCCACCTCTTTCGAGCTGCTGACAACACTCAAAGAGTAATAACTGTCTAAAAAAGCCTCTCAAATTTCGCCGTTCGGAGTCGGCAAAAAACTGTAGGTCCCTTCCAGTCGTGAGAGAATAGTAGCGCGCACAACACGAGTAGTTGATGAGCAAGCTAGGCCCTGGTCCCCTTTGGACTGTAGCGCCAAGAATTATTATTATTATAGTTATTTGTACGCAAACCGTTATGGTTTAAAAATTCCCATAACGGTTTGGGTTATATATTTTATTTAATAATAAACACATTTTTATTAAATTTTGATCTAATTACTCAAGTGGACCTGAAATTCTATCTTCTCTGAAAATTTATATTTCCAACAATTTCTAGGTAGATCATGTCCTACTAATTTAGCGTATGTTAAGCACATGAAATTACGACCTTGACAGCATAATCGACTGGGGAAATAAGAATAGAGTGGAATTTAATGCTTCCAAAACACAGTGCTGTCTACTGTCGTTAAAGCGATCACAAAATAATCAGCCGTTATCCATGAACGGCATTTGCGTTGTTGAAACCGAAAGACTTTTCATCCTCGGTATGTGTATGAACCTAACAATTAGCTGGAACGATCACATATTTGAGGTCGCCAAAAATGCTGCGAAATGTCTAGGTTTCCTTAAACGATGCAAGAAGTACTTCACCCCCTCTGATCTGGCTACAATATACAAGGCATACATACGCCCAAAACTTGAGTATAACGCTCCTATCTGGTCAGGTGCTTCTAAGACCTCCCTGCACCTGCTGGATAGAATTCAAAAACGAGCGATAAAACTTATAAGTGACAGTAATATTGCGAAGTCGATTGACTCGTTAGAACACCGACGTAATGTCGCGTCGTTGTCACTTTTTGATCTCTATTTTAACAAGAAATGCTCAGATGAATTAGCCAGTTGCATTCCTCTCCTTCAAGAATTCACCCGCAATACACGCCTCGCTAGGAATGCCCATCAATTCACCCTCAAGCCCTCTTTCGGACGTACAGTCAAATTCAGAGACTCGTTTTTTAGGCGCACTACACGAATCTCGAATGCCCTTCCCAGCTCGATTTTTCCTCCTCATTACAATCCACAGGCATTTAAAACCAATGTGCATCGGTACCTCCTCTCCCTCTCTTCCTCTATACCTTCGGCCCGTGCTGTGACTTGATCCGATCACTTAAGGGTACTCTCAACCCCTTTTGCACGCGTCAATTATAAAAAAAAAATACTATAACGGGTTTTCAATTATTTAAGAGAGAGAAAGCAAGTGTTATTGGGGGTATGAGCCTGTCCGCAAAGGATAACGTTGCTGTTCGCGATCAACAAAGCGAAGGTCATGTTGACAGGGGAGGGATCAACTGTTGACGACCCATGCATACATTTTAAGGACAACGATTTTCGGTTTTGCATGTGGAATGTGAGGTCTCTTAACAGATCACGTGCAGCACGTGTTGCGAATGCACTGGACTGCTACAAAACAGGCGCTACAATCCGGGTAGACCTGGGTCTCAAACAACACGCCTCTCCAGCCAGCAAGATCCAGTTGCGCACTCCAAGTTGTTTAAGTCCTCCTTCACATGTGTTTTGCGTTGCCCAATGGTTCAGATTCAGAGACTTTTCAGGCCGGAGCAGTGATGTCCATACGCTCTACATGGCCAAGCTATCTTAAGCGTTGTATGCAAAAACATTTGATCAGGCGCATGTCGCTGTACAGCCCATAGAGTTCGTCGTTAAAGCAAACTGCACTAAAAATCGCACGCAAGACTTTTCTTTCTAAAAGCCTCAGGGCCTCCTCATCCGCTTTAGTAACGTTCAGGTTTCCGCGTCATAAAGAAGGAATGGGATGATCAAGTTTTTATATAAAGCAAGCTTAGTCCTTCGAGAGAGGGCTTTATTACTCAATTGCCTCTCCAGTGCAAAAAAACAGCGATTGGCAATAATTATTCTGCGTTTGATATCGGTACTGATATGGTTGTCTGTATTTACCGCGGAACCGAGGGTAGACGAAGTCCTTGAATACTTCGAAGTTTCTGCTGTCTAGTGTGACGGTCTGTCGGAGACGTCGATGTTGCGTTTCCTTCCATGACAACAGCTGTGTTTAGTTTTGCCCTTATTAACCCCCAGACCATTAAGGCCGCTTTCGCTTCAATTCCAGCAAACGGCTCACTGACGGCAATGTCGTCTGCATAAGCTAGCAATTGATCTGGCTTTTGCATTTGCATCTGATGATTTTTATTTCACTTGGAATTTCTGGTCAAAATTTATTTCTGCTGACAGCGTAGTGTAACATAACATGCAAGATTGTGGAAAATAATCATAGGATTAGTACGGTTTTACATATTGATGCCTGAGAGCAGACATGTGACCAGAACGGTAAGGAGGCTTTGCTGTCTGAAACCAGACATGGGGCCGAAAAGTGTTTAAAGTTTGAAATATGATCCATTACTGATACCCCTGAAAAGTATTTGGGATGATGCGGTCAATTACATACATATATCGGCCTGCTTATGTCAGAATGAATATTTAAAATATAATTTACGCTTTTTTTGAATTTTGAATATTTTTCAGTGCATCACTCGTTCTTATAAACACAGAAATAGAAAACCCCCCGAAAGTAGTTGTTTCGATTTGAGCTTTCATTTTACTTTAACGTTACTTCATATTTGTTAAGAAACCATTCTTTCCATATTATTATCTGATTTGAAACAACGTGAATCCCGGTTTGTGTTTTTTTTTTTTTTTTGATGTTGGCAACGCAAGAACAAAAGTGTAACAATGTTAATGATTTATATAGTATTATATGTAGTACATACAAAAAGCAAAAGAAAACTTAGTGAGAATTAAGACGGACAGCGACGAAGATCAGACAAAGTGACGGTTAGGGACGTGAGACACAAAAGGAAACACGCACTTGATGACAGAAAAAAATCGATGGCAAGGCAAGGTGTTCCATTGCTGACATAAAATGCGCATAAAGCCTTTAGCAAGTGTACAAAGACTGGACTTCTGGTTATTGGAATAAAAATGTTTAGATTTTTGCAGCATAGCATTGCAATGTGATTTTATCTGCTGATAGTAAAATTAGCCGTTTGCAACCCGATGAGCGTTCTCGGCACTGAACAAACTTCTTATGCCCTCTTAGGCGTAAAAATATTAAATAACCTTCATAACACACATTACTCAATAAATTCTGGGACAGAGGCGCCTCCAACAATAAATTAATATTATTATTAGGAAGAATCCATATTCGAGTATGGATTTTTTTTATTTGTAAGTGGTGCCCACTATATGTCCCTGGACTTATTGAGTAATCTGTTACATATGTAAAGGTAGTTAATGTATTCACTATACATATGTGCCTATACACTTATGCTCATATAATTTAGCGCAGATAGAATGATCAAAGTATTTCTTGTTGTTGTTATTTAAAATAAACGTGTGCAACAATTTTTCTTATTATATCTTTTTCATATCACAAAGTCACGGCGCAAAAGGTATTATAACCATCAAAATTTATTTTAAAATTAAAACTTACATTGGGTTGTAAATATCCAATGTTATTTTTAATAATGTGCTGAATAGTAAAAGTTATATATGGAAATCTCATGGTTTTCGGAAATTTGCCGTCTCCTTTACCCTGTTATTTATACAAGAATACATACGTATAATATACAGCACTGTGAAAATAATATCACAATGCTCGACTTTGTCACTATTTTGCTACCGTCATGCGAAAACTTTATATTTAATGCACAACTTATTATCTTATTCCATCAGCTTTGAAACCCATAAACAAGGTAGGAAAAAAGCGTATTCTGAACTTGGAAAAGGCCGGTTATTCGGAATGACACCGAATTTCGGAGTGTGCAAAATAATATCACTAAGTGCAAAAATGCAGAAATATGAAGTAAAAGTTAATGGCATGGAGTCGATTAATGCATGACATCGCTTAACATTGGGTTTTACTTCATATGCAGCTTTCTTTACCTCTATCCAAAGGTTTTCAATGGGATTCAGGTCCGGTGACTGAGGTTGACCACTTTGCTTGTATGTTTGAGGTCATTGTCTTGCTGTAGAATCCATCTAAGCGTCATATTCCACTCTGCGCTAGGTAGCAAGATTTTTCTCATTATACTGACATAACGTCCACCAGTCATCATCGGTTTTATCCAAAAAATGGGACAGGTACCATAAAAGGAAAAGCATCCCCAAACGTTAATTTTTGCTCCGCCGTGCTTTGCAGTCTTGATAGTACGCTCCGGTTGAAACTCTTTATTTTTCGTCCATCCATAATATATTGCGCCATTTAGAAGGTTCCCAGTATAGGTGTCCTTTCGCAAATTTGGTTTGTTTTAGAAGGTGGATTTTTGACAGAAGTGGTACTTTTCTGGGACTTCGGCTAGTTAAACTCTTCTTTATTAGCCTTCTTCTTATTGTTGATGTTGCCACGCGTAGATTTAACTCCTCATTTATTTTTCTAGCATTTATAAATGGGTAACGTTTGACTGATCTTACTATTTGTTGTTCATCGACGGAGGTTAATTTCGGTTTTCTTCCTTTTGAGCGTATTTTTTTGCATTTTCGATCATTTTATTTTAACACCAAACAATTTCATTTATAAATTATTAAGTTTTACTTTCAGAAAGCATTTATTTTAATTAAGGCACGTTTGTAGGGAGTACAATGCACACCACGACCTATTTAACTTTGCTATCAACATTGCAATTTTAAAATATTGTCTTTAAGTAACTACAATAATATGTGTAGCTTTCAAGTATAAAGCAAACAAAAAAAATCCAAATATTGGGGTACACTTCGAAAACGGTTTTCAGAATAACGCCGTGTTATTATTTTGCACATTTAAATTCGGCTAAATTTCCGGTAACGAGATCTTTTTTAATGATAAGATGAATTTTTTTATTATCTTGTACATGGGTTTTATGAGTGGTATAATAAAGATGTTGTGCAATGAATAGTATGCGCCTTACTGAGCATAGGAAAAAGTAATTAGTAAAATAGAGACAAAGTCGAATATGGTGATATAATTATATTTCGCACAGTGCTGTACCGACACCATAACTGATTTTTTTTTCGCTTTGTTTTTTTGTCTCTAGTTCTTCACACATCGTATGAGCTTTCCATAGTAGCCGTTTTCATTAACATAAAAAACGTATTAACTTTGTTCAAAGGAAAAAATAGTCGAACTTCACCACTCGTAATCTTTCGAAACTCATTTCGTGGTAAATTCTCCAATTCTTTGTAAAAAACAAAAAACTAATAGGAGAAGCTTATAATTTCTGCAATCGATTCGAAACATTTTCCTTCACGACATCACTCCCATTAGAAGAAGTTGTAACTTGTATCCCATTGAATGCATGTACAAGTTTTTCATGAACGTGCACTGTCCAATTTGCTTCGCTTTTCAAAGTAGTGATTTTAGCATCAAAGACCTACAATGTTTTCTTTCCAAGGCTTTCAGAATTAAAAACAAGAACATACATTCATATATACCTGTGGAACACAAAGAGGCTTCCGAAGAAACGGTGCTATATAGACTTCGACTCAAAGCTAAGAAATCACATTTGAAAAAATATAACAAGCACTCAGAAGATTGAAATGATGGAGAAAACCAAAAAGACCTTTTCCATTAAGTTTCCTTCCTTTTCCTTCAAGTTTTTATAATGAAACAGCATTCAGTTGAAGTTATGTGTGAATTTCACCAGGATCATTAGCAAAAATTACGGTGCTGATACCTAATCAAGTCGTTCAAAAAACTGTCAATGCGTCTAAGTTTCTTTATACCTGGAACCAGGAAATACGCTCAAAAGAATTCTTTAAACTGTTTGTCAAAGTCAGCTTTAGACATTTTGACACAAATCAGTAAACTAAAACTGTCTACCATTTTCGAAATATCACATCCTTTTTTTTTTATTTAACTTTAACTTTTACTCTCACTTCTGTCCGATTTCAGCTGTTTATATACTGAGTAAAATAAGACATAAACAAATTTAAGCTAAGCTAAAATTATTAAAAACAAGCTTTTCTTTTTAAGTTTAAATAATTTTTTACTTTGTTGGTGATTGTTTAAGTTTAAAGGCTATGCTCGTCTGCATTGATAAATAAAAGGTGGATCAAATAAGCTGTAAGCCCATGTAATAATGTGTTTCTCTGATCGAACATTTAACACCCGAGTGACATGTGTGTCGCTTTATATTATTTTATTACACAACGCATGTTACTGTACGAAAATTTCAATGTAATTGCTTACAAGATAAAATAATACAAATAGAAGGTGGAACCATTCGTTTCGCAGATATGAATGGACAACCACAGTTTAAATTTTGGACTACAATAGTAGGTAGTTTATGAGGCCAGAAGTCTCACTTTTTCCATACAAAAAAGATAAGAGATTTTTATAGGGTTTTTTCTTCATGCGTGTTGTTTGTTGAGTTGGCTTCTTGAAGTGAGTGTGATAAGAGTGGGGATGTATTTGGGACGCGGCGTTGGTAGTGACGCTTATCAGCAATAAGACGGTGCCATGTGAGATTTAGTAATGTGAGATTTAGCATGTTTCACTTATCAACAAAAAGACTGTGGTCATCACCCAAACAAGGGACGCTAATGTTAGAGTGCAAAATAAGTAATAATGAGCTGAAGAAATATATTTCACCACTCTACTTTTGTTGGAAAGTGTATAAATACGGTATTTGACTTGGGGTTGTATTTAGTTGTGAAAAGCCGGTGTCAGTATATTAAAGCGGAGCAGTAGCTGTTTAGATTTTTGGCGTAAGCTTATTAATATAGATAAGAAAAAAAAAATAAGGTTAATGCTAGATTTTAGTTATAAAAAGTGAGTGTCCTCGGTTTATTTGCGTCAATCGTTATTTTTCTGCGAGTGAGTGTTCATCACTCAAAAGAAAAAGAAACAAAAAAAAAATAAAAAATGTTTTATTGTACAGTGTGTAATATGGAGTTTAGTGATGATTTCTGCTGCTGCTGCAGTGCAAATTCCAAAGAGGAAATATACAGAATCATCAGTTTGTAAACGATATATGATTTGTGAGGAGGATGTTAATGAAAGTTATTGGAATCAACACAAAAGAAAAAGTACACATAAGGAAAAAGCTAAGAACGGTATTCGAGAAAATGTTTCTTGCATAAAGAATGATAATTATAAAAGCGTTCAAATTTAACATGGAGTTATTTTGTGATTTTGTTAAACATTTAAAAGATGAAGATGATAACATGGAAATAAGTACAAAGAGTATGCAGACGGTGATGCGTACATTCTTACGTGTTGATGAAATATCTGAAGAATTGAATGATATGATTAAAATCATCAAGACGAAGTTAGAGGAGTTCCAAGAAAGGGATAGTGGATGGGCTTTGTTATCATTTTTGAGCATTGAGATAAATATCAATAAATATGAACCACTTCGCGGATCATCTTATTTTCCATTACCAGCAGAGATTCAGTGTAAACACGCTTGTATAAATGTGAAAAACTATGATGATTATTGTTTTAAATGGGCTATCATAGCGGCTCTTGATAGTAAAGTTAAAAAAACCATGATAGACCATCAATGTATAAAGTAGATGATATAAAAAGTGAAACTATAATAGTTAATGATGAAGTGGTTAGTTTTCAGAACATGCAATTTCCTCTGAATGTTAAAGATGTTAAAATTTTCGAAGATAACAATCAAAACATTAGTGTAAATGTTTTTGGATATGAAAAAATTAATAAAATATACAATATAATTGGTCCCTACTATCATACACGTAAAGAAAAGACAAAACATATGATTTTGCTTTTTTGTGACAATTACGAGGGGAGTGAAATGCATTATGTGTTCATCAAAAACATATCACGATTATTGAGTACTCAAATCACCCATTACAAAAGAAAAATATATCTCTGCGACGGTTGTTTACTACGTTTTCCAAACGATCTCAATCTACAGAATCACAAAAGTGAATGTGGCAGAAGGGTTGTGACAATGCCAGAAGGAGGTAACAATGTGTTGGAGTTTAAAGGTCAACAAAAAAAAAGTTTACAGTTCCCTTCACTGTGTACGCTGACTTTGAATCCATCCTAATTCCTACCAGTTACTGTATACCGAACCCAGATACAGCATCATCAACAAATGTACAACAACATATACCATGTGCTTTTTCATATTATATTAAGTGTTCATTCGATGACGAATTAAATATACATAGATCATTTGTTGGTAAGGATTCAGTTTAATAACCATATATAACAATCAATAATAAAAAAAAACAAATTCTAGGAGGAAATTTATCAGATGAATTTGTTGAGATGCTTGTTGAAGATTTAACATACCTCCATATGGAAATTATAAAGAAGCCAAAGCAGATGATTCCATTGACGGACCTTGAGAATGACTTTCACCGTACATCACCTATATGCAGTATATGTGAAAAAAGTTTTATATCAACTGATGAAAGAGTAAAAGATCATTGTCACTTCACCGGTAAATATAGGGGACCTGCACATTCACAGTGCAATTTAGATTTTCGTATACTAACATTTTTTCCAATATTTTTACATAATTTTTCCGGTTATGATTGCCATTTATTTGTGAAAAGTTTAAGTAAAATTCAAGGTGAAATAAAAATAATTCCCTTAAATAAGGAGAACTACATTTCAGTCTCCAAACGGGTTGCAGATAACTTTGAAATGAGATTTTTAGATTCTTTTCGATTTCTTCAGTCTAGCATAAGCAGTTTGCTGAACAATTTAACAGAAGATGATTTCATTATAAACAGAATAGCTTATAAAAATGATGATGACTCATTTAAATTAATGCTTAGGAAAGGTGTATTTCCCTATGTTTATCTTGATTCATGGGATCGTTTAGAAAATGACTTTCTTCCACCAATTTCAAAATTGTATAACAAATTAACGGATGAAGATTGTTCAGAAAACGACTATAAACACGCTGCGAAAGTGTGGGAGCATTTCAATTGTAAAACCTTGAAAGATTACATGATTCTGTATTTAAAGAGTGATGTTTTGCTGTTGGCTGATGTTTTTGAGAATTTTCGTAAAGTTTGTTTGAAAATATACGATTTAGATCCAAGAATGATAGAAATACAGATTACGCATTGCGCATGTCTGTCACCTTCTGTCAATTTTTGATGACGTGGGCTGAGACAACGGATGTTAACTTTTTATATACGGATGTCAGGTTTGACTGCGATTTCCGGGCGTTTATTTGAAAAAAGTTAAAAGAAAAATTGTTTGTAATTTATTAACAATTAAATAAAGAGACATTTTTGAAAATGAGGTGTACTGTGTTTGGCTGCAATGCAAGCAACAACAAGGGAAAACCGAATGTACGGTTTTATTCGGTTCCAAAACACAACATCCTACGGAAGCAGTGGATTCACTTATGCAGGAGAAAGTATAACTGCACATTTCACTGCGGACAGTTTTGAAAGAAACTTACAATTTGAAATTTGTAAGATGATTTGTTTATTAACTTACATATTAAGTCACAATTTTATTACAGGCCTTTGCAAAAATAATGGATATAAATTAAAGGCGGGAACAATTCCACAGTCCAACCGATAGTCGTTCCTTCATCCCGCGACATCAGAATGCCATCAAAGACAATACATGAAATTTTTGCAGAGCTACTAGCGGAGAAACCAGCGGCATTGACATTTGATTAAACTCCTTAAGAATCATTTTATTGACCAAAGGTTTAAAATAAATGGAAAGAAAGTAAAAAAAAACATAATCCTTACGCTTCTAAAGCGCACAGCGTCTGAATTGTCAATCACCCATAAGATATCGGCAGGCCATTTAAACGTTATTGGAGCTGAAAGACAGAAAGTTAAAATAGCTACAAAACTTTTCTCTCACACTATAGCTCAGGCAATAACAAGACCCGCCAGCTTATGTAATTTAGGTGACCAAACAGTTGCTTCGAATGACACGCCTGGCTTAGTTTCCGAATGTACTCTCACAAGTAATGTTTTATCTACATACATATCTAAAATATATAAATATGTTAATATTATTTTTACTTTAAAGCACGATACTTAAGAGTATAACTATAAATCCTCCGAGCACTGATGTCTACAGCCAGGTGGACAATGAATTGAAATCTTTAGGTCACGATGAGCAAACTTGGCTAGGTACATTTGCCATAAGTTGGGGGATGAAATTCCCGACATACGTGTTCTTCAAAATAAGGACACGACTTTTACGTGGGTTAACCATCTCAACGAAGGAGGCCTGGATAAACCAACATCTGCACTAATGGTTCACATGAAGCAACTAGAAGAAATTTTCGAAAGTGTGAATGGGGATAACCTCTTGATTCCCCCCGAATATCTAAAGACACATTTGAAATTGACTAAAAATGTGAACTCTGGGGAGAAAATAAAAAAAAAACTTTATTTTAGCACAAATGTATATGAGGATAAGGAAACTTAACAAAGAAATTACAGAGTTTCAATTCAGAAAAAAAGAATATATAATAAAATTGTCCACTAGTTCAAAATGTAAATCTAGTCTTTTATTTCAATAACTTGATTTTTACATTACTCTTTTGGAAATAAAACATGCAATAATAAAATTTAGTTAAATTGATTTCTTAATAGCAATTCTGAAACTTTACACAATTATGATTATTGATTTACGAAACTCTGTGAACATTTTTTCCACTCTGCATGCAAAATGCTTGACTTAATAGCTCGGAAAGTAACTGGATAGTTAAATTATCTCAATTGGATATACACTTAAAACTTATTTTATGTTAAAAAGTTCTTAAAACGTGAATAACATTAGAAAAAAATCAACTAATAACTTTTCCTGCTTCAATTTGTATGAAAATATTACACAATAACAAAGAGCTGTCAAATCAGAAGTCTCGCGTGACATAAGCTGCGCAGAACGAAAGAAAATTGAGCACTCTATTGCGCAATCTGTTTTTCTATCATTCTTGACTTAGGTCCGTGTCACTACTATACATCACCTGGTTTATCTTGGGATGCAATGATGAAGGTAACAAATATTAAATTGGAGCTTTTAACAGAAATCGATATGTTTAATTTCTTTAAAATAGGTATCCGCGGTGGTTTACGTCAGTGTAGTAAGAGATATGCAAAGGCTAATAATAAGTATGTAGATAACTATGATAAAACAAAAAAAGTAAATTTCTAATGTATTTAGATGCAAATAATTTATATGGTTGGGCAATGTCACAATCGCTTCGCGATGGAAATTTTCAATGGCAAGATCCTGAGATCTACACAACAGAATATATATTAATAGATAGAGAGTTTTTATTTCGTAATAAAATGTTTACATTGATATTAGCTATCGCACAGCATCTTTTTCAGAGATTTGATATATCATATATCTTACTACTGAGAAATAAGTTTAACTTATATTAAATCTATATAAATTTGATAGAAAAAGAAGTAAACAAACTGAAGGAAAATACGATAAAAACCTTCAATGAAAATAAAAAAATAAATAAATAAATAAATAAATAAATAAATAAATAAATAAATAAATAAATAAATAAATAAATAAATAAATAAATAAATAAATAAATAAATAAATGAATAAATAAATAAATAAATAAATAAATAAATAAATATATAAATAAATAAATAAATAAATAAATAAATTAATAAATAAATAAATAATAAAAATAAATAAATGATTAAATAAATGAATATATAAGTAAATAAATAAATTAATACAAAATAAAAAAAAATAAATAAATAGATAAATTATTAAATAAATAAACAGATAAATAAATAAACACAATAAATGTATAATATATAATAATAATATATAATATATAAGTAAACAAAAAAGATAAAGTAAATAAACAAGTATATGAATAAACAAATAAATTAATTTTTTAATGTTTAATAAGTAAGGTAATGTCATACGAAAGACGTTAAACATATTGAGGAATACAATCACTGAACTCATTGACTTGTGGATTGTCAGCAAAAGAACATGAATTATAAAACTTATCCGTCAGTTTTAATATTCGCTTATAAACCAGCTCAACACCCGCTCTTTTGTGCAGTTTTAAGGTGGAATAATCCCGAGGTAGGTCCAACATCATTTTTAGAACTTTGTTCTGAGCTATTGGTAATTGCTTGATGTGGCACAGTGCGGCTTTTCCCCATACTGGGCAACCGTAAAGCATAATTGCTTGGAATATCGATTTAAGAATGGTTACTTTGTTGGTGAAGGACAAAAAAAGATTTTCTGTTCATTAAAGGGTAAAGTATTTTTTTTTTGCAATGCTTACTTTCTTAAGGGATTGCTTGATGTGCTCATGAAAAGTCAATTTGCTGTCAAGATGTATACCAAGATACCTTACGGAGTTCTTCCACTCTACGCTGATTCCATTTATCCGCAAGCTAGTACTAGGGAGAAAACAAGGTTTTCTCTTTCGTGTGAAAAAGATCGCTTGTAATTTATCTTCATTGTACTTTATCTTCCATTTATCACAGTAACTAGAGACATGCTCAATGTTAAGAGCGAACACATGTGATGAAAATATAGCTGTGTCATCAGCAAAGATAGCAGTTTCACATTCGGGTAGTTCAGGAAAATCCGATGTATACAAATTGTATAGAATTGGCGTTAAGACAGACCCTTGGGGTACACCTGCATTATAAGCTAACAAATCTGATACACCACTATTAACATAGACTTGGAAACAACGATCAGACAGAAAACTTAGAACTATTTTACACAATTAAGGTGGAAAGTTGAAATTGTTCATTTTGAAAAGTAGCCCATTATGCCAAACAGTGTCAAATGCCTTCTCTATGTCAAGTAAAATCATGCCAGTCGATTTACCATCTGCACGATTACTTTTTATATGATTACAGATTCTCTTAACTTGATGAGATGTGTCGTGATAACGCCGAACTGTGCTCTGGGAAAGATATTCCTATCTTCAACAATCTTCATTATTTTTTCTTTTAAGATCCGTTCAAATACTTTGCTCAGGCTGCTAAGTAAGCTTATTGGTCGGTAACTATCAGGATTTTCTGCAGGCTTACCAGCTTTAAGAATTGGAATTACTTTAGCTAATTTCCATTGGGCTTGGAAAGTATTGCATTTTTAAACAGGCATTCACAACATATGCCACCATCTTAATCCCAATTTTCTGTAGCTCTTTTAGATAAGCATTCCTTATTAAGTCTAGTCCACCAGATTTTCTCGTTACAAGATTGTTGATGAAGAATTTAATATCATCTTCATTAACAAATTCGTTCACAGGAGTGTCTGAGTTTATCGTTCTGAATGTCTGAACGGCACTATTTACCAGAGTATCTGTATGCATATCACCCAGATGACGGGATATGTTATGGTTACGTTCAAATGTTTGGGCAAGTGCATTAGACTTTTCAACATCTGAAAAATACGAATTTACCGAGTTTAACAGAATATATATTAAATCTAAATGAAAACAGTAATATTGGTTATATATTTGAAGTTGATATAACCTATACAGAGACTCTTCACGATTCTCATAATGATCTTCCGTTTTGTCCAGAAAATACATTAACACCAACAAGTAAAGTTCCCATGTTAATAGCTAATCTGAATAATAAGAAAAAGTACGTGATTCACCTCAGAAACTTAAAGCAATGCCTTGAGATTGAATTAACCGTTACCAAAGTACATAGGGTTTTATCATTTACTCAATCGAATTGGTTACAAAAATATATAGAACTTAACACTGAATACAGGAAAATTGCTAAGAATCAATTTGAGAAGAACTTTTTCAAATTAATGAATAACAGTGTTTATGGTAAAACTATGGAAAATGTAGAGAAGCGAAGAGATGTGAAGATAGTAACAAATTGGGATGTAAAGAAAAACTCTTTCAGTGCAAGGAAGCTTATTGCACATCCTAATTATCATAGTTGTTCTATATTTACTGCGGGTATGTGTGCTATTGAAATGATTAAGGGAAAAGTAGAGTATAATAAACTGTACTAGAGTTATCAAAATGGTTAATGTAAGACTTTCATTATAATTATATGCGGAAAAAGTTTGGAGACTCAGTACAATTACACTATATGGATACGGATTCATTTATTTATTCAATAATGACTGATGATTTTTATTCTGATATATATAGTGATGTTATTGATTCTGATAATTCAAGATTTGATACATCAGAATATCCCTTAGATAATTTACACAATTTTCCACAGATGAATGGTAAAGTTCTTGGTAAATTTAAAGATGAAAATAATTCTAAGAAAATGTTGGAATTTGTTGGTTTACGAGCGAAAATGTATTCTTTCAGTGTAGAAACTGGTAAAGTTGTAAAAAAAGCGAAGGGAGTGAAAAAAACTGTAACTAAACGCCTGGACATAAAAGACTATCGAAAATGTTTATCTAAGAAAACTTTACTCTACAAATCAATGTATGTATTTAGAAGTAAGTTACATAACATTTATACACAAATTATTAATAAGTTAACATTAAGTTATAATGCTACCAAGAGGTATATATGCAATGATGGAATACATACATATGCTTGGGGTCATAATAAAATACCAATAAGTGACTGAATGTATATTATGTATATTAATAAACTAAACAAAGAAATAAAATATATTGTATAAATATATATAAATCATTTCATGTGTTTTTTATTTTTATAATTTATTAGTTGGAGATGTTTTTTATTTATTTATTTGGAAAGATTTCTATTTTCGGATTTCTGATGACGAAGCTTCAAAGTGATTCAATGAATGAATGATCTGTTTTGAACTTTAGAGGAATCAGCATCAGAGTTTTACATTGAGAATGGAATCGGTTGTCAATTCGATGAGTTCATCAACATGAAATGTGACTTGGAAGAAGAAGAAGAGAGTCAATTTAAAAGTGAAACCTCATCATCATCAATTAAGAAACTGACTTATATTGTGATGAAAACATACCAGCTTCACCAGTAGATAATATCGAAAATCCTGAGGATAAGCTTATTGTTGAAGAGCTGAATCAAATGAGTCCATCGATTGAAGAAATTGCCCTGAGTGAAGATCGAGACTTTTATCGTTGGATGATTAGGATGAAGCGAACGCTAAAAATAGTTTTCCCTTAAATATTGTGGACTAAGGAGAAAACCACCACTTGGCCTAAGAAGGGGTTTTTTCTCATACTCTTGAAGGAGAAAGTTACTATCCAAACAATGAAATATGGTTTTGTATACTTGCATCGGAATAAAACGCATACAATTGAATTTGTATAAACAATAGTCAATAATATTTGTTAACAGAAACAAAAAAAAAAAAAAACAAAAAAAAAACATAAACGGGAGTGTTTATAATTTGTTTGTTTCTGTTGATGAGTTTTGGTGTTATTTTATTTATTTTGTTTTTCATGAAGAATAATCGGGAAGGTTTTTTGATTACATTTATTATTCAGAAATGACATAAAAACAAAGAAATTCAGTGAATTACAAATAATAGGATTCTACCACACACACAATCCTGTGGTATATAATTAATAATAATGAAACTATAAATGATCATACAATTCTTGTAATTGAAATTGTTTGTGGGAAGTATTTAACGTAGTGTGATTATACAAAAAAAACAAAAATGGTTCTAAGGAGTTGGTTAGATGTAAAAAATTCTGTATTTGATAACATTCAGGATGAGGACTTTTCTCAAAATAATAAACAGTGACAACTCCCTACCAATTACATTCCGAAGTTGGGATTGTAGTTTTAATCCTGTACTATCGCAAGGAGTGCATAACTTTTGGAATGTGAAACTTTCTTCTCAAAATGAAAGACCACGATTTATACTAATAGCTTTTTAAACGTCAACCGCACTCCACCATTGTGATTTGACAGATGTAAATTGCATCTTAACTCTGACACATATCCATATGATGATTTTAATCTTAAGTTTGAGCGTGCTTTATACGCTATTTAATATGATATGAATTCACATTTTCAACAGAGCTACTATATGCGAGAACCTCAACCTTTGGGATCACGAGAAGAATTTGAGAAAATAGCACCAATCATTGTGGTTGACGTAACACATCAGAATGAGGCAGTCAAAACGGTACCAATCGATGTAAAACTTGAATTTAAAACAGGAAAAAATATACCAGAAAATACATCAGCTTTTTGTATCCTCATACATGATCGATTTCTATAATATACCCCTCTTACGGGTGAAGTTAAAAGATTAATTTAATTTTTTTGTTTACAAAAATATTTATTGTTTTCAAAGAATAAAAACCAGAATAGAACTACATATTATTGTTTTTCTTCTTCTTTAATTGAAATGCGTACCCGAAAACTTTTATTTATGGGCTCGAATCTGGTTAGTGTGTGTTTCTGCGTGTTGATTTCTTGTATGGTTGCATCGGAAATATTGTTGAATCTTCTTGGAAGGAATATCTATAGAAAAACAAGAAACTTAATAAAAATGTTTATGTTTTGTTTTTTTTTTGTGGGTTATTTACCTGAAAATCCTGCAGATTACAAACAATTGCTTTTCCATACTTTGTTGTGCAAACTTTAACACTTTCAATGTCATAAGCACGACCTTCAGTTAACTGGGGCATCTTTATAGTACTCTTGAATGATCCTACCTCGAGATCATGTAATTCATTGTGTGTGTGTGGTAGAATCCTATTAATTGTAATTCACTGAATTTCTTTGTTTTTATGTCATTTCTGAATAATAAATGTAATCAAAAAACCTTCCCGATTATTCTTCATGAAAAACCAAAAAATAAAAAAACACCACAACTCATCAACAGAAGCAAAAAGTTTATAAACACTCCCGTTTATCTTTTTTTTTTGTTTTTTTTTTGTTTCTGTTAACAAATATTATTGACTATTGTTTATACAAATTCAATTGTATGCGTTTTATTCTGATAACAATAAGCTTATCCTCAGGATTTTCCGATTCCATTCTCAATGTAAAATTCTGATGCTGATTCCTCTAAAGTTGAAAACAGATCATTCATTCATTGAATCACTTTGAAGCGTCATTAGAAATCCGAAAATAGAAATCTTTCCAAATAAATATATAAAAACATCTCCAACTAATAAATTATAAAAATAAAAAACACATGAAATGATTTATATATATTTATGCAATATATTTTATTTCTTTGTTTAGTTTATTAATATACATAATATACATACATTCACTTATTGGTATTTTATTATGACCCCAAGCATATGTATGTATTCCATCATTACATATATACCTCTTGGTAGCATTATAACTTAATGTTAACTTATTAATAATTTGTGTTTAAATGTTATGTAACTTACTTCTAAATACATACATTGATTTGTAGAGTAAAGTTTTCTTAGATAAACATTTTCAATAGTCTTTTATGTCCAGGCGTTTAGTTACAGTTTTTTTCACTCCCTTCTCTTTTTTTACAACTTTACCAGTATCTACACTGAAAGAATACATTTTCGCTCATAAACCAACAAATTCCAACATTTTCTTAGAATTATTTTCATCTTTAAATTTACCAAGAACTTTACCATTCATCTGTGGAAAATTGTGTAAATTATCTAAGGGATATTCTGATGTATCAAATCTTGAATTATCAGAATCAATAACATCACTATATATATCAGAATAAAAATCATCAGTCATTATTGAATAAATAAATGAATCCGTATCCATATAGTGTAATTGTACTGAGTCTCCAAACTTTTTCCGCATATAATTATAATGAAAGTCATACATTAACCATTTTGATAACTCTAGTACAGTTTATTATACTCTACTTTTCCCTTAATCATTTCAATAGCACACATACTCGCAGTAAATATAGAACAACTATGATAATTAGGATGTGCAATAAGCTTCCTTGCACTGAAAGAGTTTTTCTTTACATCCCAATTTGTTACTATCTTCACATCTCTTCGCTTCTCTACATTTTCCATAGTTTTACCATAAACACTGTTATTCATTAATTTGAAAAAGTTCTTCTCAAATTGATTCTTAGCAATTTTCCTGTATTCAGTGTTAAGTTCTATATATTTTTGTAACCAATTCGATTAAGTAAATGATAAAACCCTATGTACTTTGGTAACGGTTAATTCAATCTCAAGGCATTGTTTTAAGTTTCTGAGGTGAATCACGTACTTTTTCTTATTATTCAGATTAGCTATTAACATGGGAACTTTACTTGTTGGTGTTAATGTATTTTCTGGACAAAACGGAAGATCATTATGAGAATCGTGAAGAGTCTCTGTATAGGTTATATCAACTTCAAATATATAACCAATATTACTATTTTCATTTAGATTTAATATATATTCTGTTGTTTAGATCTCAGGATCTTGCTATTGATTGTGACATTGCCCAACCATATAGATTATTTGCATCTAAATACATCAGAAATGTACTTGTTTTTGTTTTATCATAGTTATCTACATACTTATTATTAGCCTTTGCATATCTCTTACTACACTGACATAAACCACCGCGGATACCTATTTTAAAGAAATTAAACATATCGATTTCTGTTAAAAGCTCCAATTTAATATTTGTTACCTTTATCATTGCATCCCAAGATAAACCAGGTGATGTATAGTGGTGACACGGATCTAAATCGTATATTTTCAAACAAACTTTACGAAAATTCTCAAAAACATCAGCAAACACCAAAACATCACTCTTTAAATACAGAATCATGTAATCTTTCAAGGTCTTACAATTGAAACTGAATTGTTCCCACACTTTTGCAGCGTGTTTATAGTCGTTTTCTGAACAATCTTCATCCGTTAATTTGTTATACAATTTTGAAATTGGTGGAAGAAAGTCATTTTCTAAACGATCCCATGAATCAAGATAAACATGGGGAAATACACCTTTTCTAAGCATTAATTTAAATGAGTCATCATCATTTTTATAAGCTATTCTGTTTATAATGAAATCATCTTCTGTTAAATTGTTCAGCAAACTGCTTATGCTAGACTGAAGAAATCGAAAAGAATCTAAAAATCTCATTTCAAAGTTATCTGCAACCCGTTTGGAGAGTGAAATGTAGTTCTCCTTATTTAAGGGAACTATTTTTATTTCACCTTGAATTTTACTTAAACTTTTCACAAATAAATGGCAATCATAACCGGAAAAATCATGTAAAAATATTGGAAAAAATTTTGGTATACGAAAATCTAAATTGCTCTGTGAATGTGCAGGTCCCCTATATTTGACGGTGAAGTGACAATGATCTCTTACTCTTTCATCAGTTGATATAAAACTTCTTTCACATATACTGCATATAGGTGATATACGGTGAAAGTCATTCTCAAGGTCCGTCAATGGAATTTTTTGCATTTGCTTTGGCTTCTTTATAATTTCCATATGGAGGTATGTTTAATCTTCAACAAGCATCTCAACAAATACATCTGATGAATTTTCTTATAGAATTTGTTTTTTTTTTATTATTGATTGTTATATATGGTTATTAAACTGAATCCTTACCAACAAATGATCTATGTATATTTAATTCATCATCAAATGAACACTTAATATAATATGAAAAAGCACATGGTATATGTTGTTGTACATTTGTTGATGATGATGTATCTGGGTTCGGTATACATTACCTGGTAGGAATTAGGATAAATTCAAAGTCAGCGTACACAATGAAGGGAACTGTAAACTTTTTTTGTTGACCTTTAAACTCCAACACATTGTTACCTCCTTCTGGCATTATCACAACCTTTCTGCCACATTCACTTTTGTGATTCTGTAGATTGAGCTCGTTTGGTAAACGTAGTAAACAACCGTTGCAGAGATATATTTTTCTTTTGCAATGGGTGATTTGAGTACTCAATAATCGTGATATGTTTTTGATGAACACATAATGCATTTCACTCCCCTCGTAATTGTCACAAAAAAACAAATTCATATGTTTTGTCTTTTCTTTACGTGTATGATAGTAGGGACCAATTGTATTGTATTTTTGATTAATTTTTTCATATCCAAAAACATTTACACTAATGTTTTGATCGTTATCTTCGAAAAGTTTAAGGTCTTTAACATTTAGAGAAAATTGCATGTTCTGAAAACTAACCACTTCATCATTAACTATGATAGCTATTTTTTTTTAAGTTAAAAATTTTACATTAAGTACACTATTGCACAATTTACAGAGATTTGGTTATCCTGAACCTTACTACTGACAATGTATATGTTTATTGGTAAGTTAAATGTGTTAATATAATTATTGGAGAGGAAAAGCTATTAATAAAAACCTCTTTTAAACAACAAAAAAAATAAAAACAACAAAAAAAAAGAAATTCCAAGGACTGAAACGTCACAAAGTAAAGGGAGGTGGTGATGGTATTTCTTGATTTCAGAGAAATCGATTATTTTCTTAACTGTATTATAAATAAAAATATATATGTATATGTGTGTTGGAAAATAAGTAACACTATATAACGAATAAATAAAAGAAAAAACAAAACAAAAAGGAATACATATATATATATATATATATATATATATATATAATAAAAAAAAAGGAGATATACTAATATAAATAAATAAATAATCCTAAATATACGACAATGTAAATAAATAACAAAAATTATACATAAATAAATATTATAAATAAATAAAGAAATAAATAAATAATATAAATAAATAAGTAAAAATTAATAAATAAGTAAATAAATATATAAATAAAATAAGTAAATAAATAAATATAAAAAAAAAATAAATAAATAAATAAATATATGGGTAAATATGAATAATGGTGTATAAATAAGTAACTATAGGAGAAAAAAAAATAAATTAACTATTATAGTTTCACTTTTTATATCATCTACTTTATACATTGCTGGTCTAACATGGTTTTTTTTAACTTTACTATCAAGAGCCGCTATGATAGCCCATTTAAAACAATAATCATTATAGTTTTTCACATTTATACAAGCGTGTTTACACTGAATCTCTGCTGGTAATGGAAAATAAGATTATCCGCGAAGTGGTTCATATTTATTGATATTTATCTCAATGCTCAAAAATGATAACAAAGCCCATCCACTATCCCTTTCTTGGAACTCCTCTAACTTCGTCTTGATGATTTTAATCATATCATACAATTCTTCAGATACTTCATCAACTCGTAAGATTGTACGCATCACCGTCTGCATACTCTTTGTACTTATCTCCATGTTATCATCTTCATCTTTTAAATGTTTTACAAAATTACAAAATAGTTCCATGTTAAATTTCACTTCACTTGTTAACAATTCTATTATCAAATCAATATATTTTTCAAACAATACATCTATGTTCAATATACTCTCATACTGATTATATATTGAAAAAAATTTAATTCTATTTTTAAATGCATTCTTTAAGCAAGAAACATTTTCTCGAATACCGTTCTTAGCTTTTTCCTTATGTGTACTTTTTCTTTTGTGTTGATTCCAATAACTTTCATTAAGATCCTCCTCACAAATCATACATCGTTTACAAACTGATGATTTTCCTCTTTGGAATTTGCACTGCAGCAGCAGCAGAAGTTGGTAATTGTGAATCTGGAGAAGTTTGTCTCTTTCTGCTACATTTTTGCACTTTTAAATGTTCTTCTAAAGATGATCTATCACTAAACTCCATATCACACACTTTACAATAAAACATTTTTTTATTTATTTTTTTGAATAATGAACTCTCACTTGCGGAAAAGTAACGATTGACGCAAATAAACCGAGGACACTCACTTTTTATAACTTAAGCATCAACTTTATTTTTTTCTAATCTTTATTAATAAACTTACGTCAAACAGCTACTGCTCCTCTTTAATATACTGACACCGGCTTTTCACAACTAAATACAACCCCAAGTCAAATACCGTATTTAAACAATTTCCACCCCATAGTAGAGTGGTGAAATATATTTCCTTAGCTCATTATCACTTATTTTTGCAATCTAACACCAAACCCCCAAACACCTTTTTTTGTTTTGTTTTTAACAAACCACAATTAATTCTAAAAATATTTCAACATATTTCATAATTTCACATGTCCCCAAAAAAAAATTTTTTTTTTGCAGACCACAAATAATGTACAACATATTCTCCTCACAGTAAGCATTCTTCTGCTTCCTCTTATTGCTGATAAGCGCGTCACTACCAAATAATAAAAAGAAATTAACACACACCACATTTAATGTACAATGTAAGTTCCGCTTCCTCTTATTACAAATAAGCGCGCCACTACCAAACGCCCACTAAATACAAGTGGTGACCAACACCATCGCTGATAAGCGACACTAACAACAAACCCACGCCACCAACAACCACACCACCAACAAGGTCACACGCGTCCCACACCCACGACACTCTTATCATCAAAAAAACTAACTTACCGCTACAATCAATACATGACGAACGGAACTAAAAAAAAACACGCGTTAAAACACATAAAAAAAACACTAATCTTTTTTGTATAAAAAAAGTGAGCCAGAACTCTCATAAACTACCTACTTACAATTTTTCCTTGTTAGTGGCTCTACAATTTCCAATCTAGCGTTCTAAAATCCCCCATAGGTGTTCTATGGGATTAGAATCGGGGGATTGTGATTGGCATTCCATAACTGTTATTTTATGACCCGTTAAGCATTCTGTCGCTAGTTTCGTGATGTATACGTTGTCAACTGCACACATTTTGGTTTCCATCCAAAAAATTTTACCAACGCCGGAAGCCGAAATCATGATGCTGCCACCACCGTGCTTAATTGTTCTTTTGGTGTACTTGGGATCGAATTCCGTAGTTTTTGGACGTCTCAAGCAAATTAATCTTGGATTTATTTGACTACGGCCCGTTGTTCCAGTTTTCACGATTATCGTTGATGGCACATCATGATAATTTCTTACTTCAATTTTGTATATGAAATCCACATTTTCTTCGATTTTTAATTAACTTTCGCTCGGTATCGAATTTCACAAACCATTTTCGTAAAATTGTCACTATATTATTTTAAATTATTTAAATATATACATCAGTTCAATCACGTTCACATGAAAAATATTGATAAGCATTCAGAATTTCTTTTTGTTTCTCTTATTTTTTCTAGTCGCAGATTTTATTATCCAGAAAAGTAAAACATGTTAAACCAAACTGCTGCAATCTTAGAGTATAGTTAAGTAGCATTTACTTGTAGGTAGATCAGAGTTAGGAATAAAATAACATAATGACTAAAGAAACGTGTCTTATCATTAGTCATGAATAATTTATTTGTAATTTAAATTGAATTTAAAGTAGTTAGCATAATAGTGACAAGGTCAAAGATGGTTCTATTATTTTGCACATTCCTGTTTATATATACGCGGCCAAACTACAGTTGCAAAAACTATGTGGTAAGAAATCACCAAAAACCAAAAACGACGGCAATATTTTAAAGTTTGTTATTCACTCCATCATTTGAAATAACTCAATACTTTGTCTAATTTTTTTAGCAGTCTTGAATAAATGCTCTTATTTAGTGATTAATAACTAATGATTAACTTATTGGAATAACTCACAAATAATGATAGATTTAGTCATCAGTAATTTCTGCGAATGATGATTAATTTATAAGTCAATCATTATTATCATAAGAAATTAATAAATTAATCATCAGTCAGGTAACTAATGACTAATTTAGTCATTATTTATTATTCAACTAAAATTTGTACAACACGGAGGCAGATTAACTGCGAGGTGGCGGAAAACTTTTCGACACGTCTATCATATAACGTACTTTGAGTAAATGTTCTGAATGTGGATGTATCGTCATCTGATCGTATGATCTATCCGAAATGTCTCTACTTTATGGCAAGGAAATGTTACCAATGTAGGGTAAATCATGACATTATTCATTATTAAAGAAGAGCTAGTACTGAGTTGACGTGTTTTAATTTTCTTCGGTTTGTAACTTTTCTTTGGGATTTCCACTACAATTTCAGAAATGGAATAAAGTACCCCCTTTCTTAATTTACCGACAGCTTATTTTCTAGTCACGATTGTAACTACCGGAAAGTTTTTCTTCCTGAAATTCATATATTTGTGTTAATAAAATTGACGATTGGACTGTGTTTTTGGAAGCAGCAACTGTTGTTAAGCTGAAAGAAGTCCTACGTTTATTAAAATTACACACATCTGGAACAAAGGCAGAACTTAAAATCCGAGTAAGTGAAGCAGTGAGCGGTTGGAGTGAAGGCGATGTACGGAAATTAATGCAGGATGCTCTAAGCGGCCATAAAGATAAAACTGAACATAACGAAGAACACCCATATGTATCCAGGGCTCAGTCAAACTGTTCGGAGAAAAATCAATTGGACGAGGAGCTGACAAAATTGAAAAGAATTCTGAAAAATAAAGGAGAGATTGCAAAGATAAAGCGGCAGCTTCAAGAACTTCAAATGGAGGAGGCACTACCCAGTTCGAGGTCCACAGCTCCATGCAGTTTTAAAGACATGGAGGACTCTATTACTCCTTTTAATGGAGACGATAACTATCCGGTCCAATGATGGATTGATCAGTTTGAGGAAAGTTCTAAGCTCCTACAGCTTGACTGCAGATATAAATTTATCTACTTTAAGCGACTTTTAACTGGTACAGTCAAACTATACATCAGAACGATAGATCCAAAAATATGGAGTTGAAATTCGCGTTATAAATGAGTTCCGGAAAGTTGTGTGAAATGTGAAATTTCTAAAGAACTTCGCGGTCGTAAGAAACATCGTGATGAAACAACACAGCAATATCTAACACAGCACATGCAAGAAATTGCATCGCATGGTAATGTCGACGAAGAAGACTTAATGCAATTCGTAATTAAAGGGTTTGATGATTCTGAAGTTAATAAAACTATTCTATATGGTGCAAGTAATACAAGTGTTGAAAAACAAAAAACTATTAGTCGTAGCAACTATTCAGTGAAAGTGATTAAGTCCGAATTTAACCCAAGACATATAACTGCCTGAGATGGCTAATCCACTAGAAAATACTACCACTATTGAGGATACTGTGGAGTCAACGGCAGTCTGCTTTATATAATGGGAAGTATAAATACGCGCGTAGTTTTTGAAAATAACTCAATTAATTTGCAATTATTTGGTGTGAAAAACTTTTCAATGAATCATTCTGTCGTGTTAGGTAGAGATTCCTGCAGAAAGAGTGGTCTGGCGCTTCGAAGGTCAACGAAGATAAGGACAACAAACACCAAGATAATACCGGAACGAGTGACGGTCATCTACAAGGTTTGGAAATTTCTGTCAAGAACACAAACACGGATTGAAAAGACTTTTTTCAACAGATCTTGAACAACACTGTCGAAATGACAGGCTAATAATAATTGTTGGCGCTACAGTCCAAAGGGGGACCAGGGCCTAGCTTGCTCATCAACTACCCGTATTGTGCGTGCTACTGTTCTCTCACGAGTGGAAGGGACCTACAAGTTTTATGCCGACTCCGAACGGCGAAATTTGAGAAGCTTTCTTAGACACTTATTACTCTTTGAGTGTTGTCAGCAGCTCGAAAGAGGGGGTGCTGTGAAAAATTCGAAAAATTGGTGTTGAGCTGGGAATCGAACCTAGACCATTCGGAGTGTGAACGCCGCACTCTACCCACTACGCCACGGCGACCACGAAACGACAGGTTATCCGCAATTATTAAAGAAAAAGTGGCAGCTTTAGTGAGACACCTGCTTATCTTAATAGTGATAAGCCTTTTGAATTAAAACCGATTTTAAAATTAATATTACATTTTCAACTGATACGACTTTTTATTGGCCGCTGCGAGAACTCTCTTATGCTCATAAGCTCGAGTTGCAAAAGATTTTAGACGGTTTATTAAAGCAAGGAAAAATTTGCGAATCAAATCCCCCCTATCATTCACTCTCCAGTAATTGAAGAAAGCTCACGTGTTTTTCGCGCGAGAGTTTATATATATATATATATATATATATATATATATATATATATATATATATATAAAATTTCCAGTAAGCGAACGCGTACTGATTCTGTTGGGGGCGTAAATCGCCCTCCCAGCAAGTTTTCATCTTCCGACAAACATATAACAGATTCGACAATGGTCGACAATGAAAATTATTTTCATTTATTAAGTGAACCAGATGAAATCGTGGAAATTAATAATAATGAACGTTCAAACGTCATTAAAGATAGTGTTCCTCCAATAGTTGTGCTGAAATCATCAGGTGAACGCATTCGTTGCATGTTGAAAGATATACAAATTAATAAGTATTTAATTAAAATCATGTCGCTAGGCCTTAAAATCATTCCATCGACCCTAGAAATCTCGGAAAAAATTAATACTGAACTGACAAGGCTAAATTACGAATTTTTCTCTTATTCACACGAAAAACGCGCCCCTTAAAAGAAGTTCTGTCGGGACTGATCCCATGATCGAAAAAGTAGTTGAAAACGAACTAGTTTCTTCAGGATTAAAGTGTCTCGATGTGAAAATTATTTCAAATAAAGACAAACAAATCAATTTAAAATCTGTTTTTATGTTGTGTATATCCAATGCGGCACAACAAAATAAAAACCAGGTAAAATTACGCAATGCCATAAATGCCAAAGGTTTGGCCATGGATCCATGCGTTTTGTGCCAACTGCTCCGGAAACCACAAAACAATTAAATGTAAGAAATCTGACGTCATGCAATGTGCTAATTGCAATGGGCCGTACAAATCATCTGATCCTAACTGCAGTAACCGAAAACAATATCTGGAGATTCGCCACAATTTCTCCGCGCATCAGAATACAAGCAAGAGCAATTGTACAACAGCTATACCAGCACAAAAAAGTTTCTACCCACACTCTCTTTCCCATTTTCCTCCTATACCTACGCATTCCAAATCCATTCCTTCCCACGCACCAACTCGATCTGACCCACAAAATCAATTGCATTCATTCCCGCATATACATGGTGCACAAAGGAAAACCGCATACGGGAAAAAAAAAAACATCATCTCTCGCTGTAGAGTCCCACAGTTTATTCTTTTTCGAAGAGATCTATTCTCTCTTAAATGAAGTATTAGCCAAGCTTCAAACCTATTTGTGCAAAAGTGATCAATTCAACGTAATAACATCATTAGCTTTTAAATACGTATATTCTAATACTTATGTTAATTAGTAATTTTAACATTATTTCTTGGAATGCAAGAAGCATAACAAATAAAAAAATATAATTCTTTAATTTTATTATAGAAAAAAGAGTTGACATTGCTTTGCTCAAGGAAACCCACTTAAAAGATAATAAATTCTTCTCTCATCCCAATTACAATTGTTATCGCCTTAACAGAAGTAACACATGCAAGCAATTTCTTTTAAATACTAGTCATCAAATGTAATAAGTTATATTGTAGATCAATATCTATGTAATCTCCGAAGTCATTTTTTTTTCTTTCTTTATTTATGTCTGAATTCATCTAAATTGCATTTAACTGTTGAATTAACTTACTCAAATCCCGATTTTCAATAAGGGCACTAGCCGAGTGACAGTGTAACTAACCGCGAATCGAAGAGTCACGGGTTTGAATCCCTTTAATACCAAAAGAAAAAAAAATGTTGTCCTTTTTAATTATTAATGAAAGACAATAAGTGTGAGAAAAAAAAACTAATGGAGAGTGACGAACGACCCGAGCGCAGCAAATCGTTTGACTTTAAGACACCGTTGGCTGGTGGGACATCAGGCCACCAAACGAGTGACGATGGCGAGCGTGCCGCTAGCCCAGCAAGCAGCTGAAGCGGCATGAAGAAGAGGAGGAAGAGGATGCAACCGCAGCCGAATCCACGCCGAACTAAAATAACGTCGGATGAGGAAGCGGTGGCTTCCAGCAAAGGAATTGAAGCGACAAAAAAAAACATGCAGCTGAAGTAAACAGCGAAATGGAAGCGCTCCAATGCGAGTCGGAGGGCAATGAGTGCCGATACTCATATAAAGGGAGTGACAACTCCTTTCGGGTAATGGCCACTTCCGATGCAGATGATAAGGCGGAAGAGATTAGGGAGGAGGACCATAAACTTCTTCATTTAAAAGAGGAACAGGCAAAACTCGAGGCCTACATATCGAAGCTTCAAGCTCAATCAGATGCCCGAAAAGCTGCAGAAAAAGAAAAAAAGAATGAGCAGCAGAAGAAAGAATTACAACAGCTGCAGCAAAAAAGACAGCAGCTGAAGGCACAGAGAAGCAACAGCAGGAAAAAGAATCACTGCCGTAAACCTCCAAGATGGCACAACGCCTGCAACAGCTACAACAGCATCAACAAAAACAACAACAGCAAAGTACAGCCAGGAGGACTACCAAAACATCCAATGTGGCGCAGCAACAGCAGCAACAAAAACAACATCAGCAATAGCAGCACCAACAAAAGAAGAACCAACAGCAGCAGCAGCAGCAACAGCAGCAGCAGCAGCAACAGCAGCAGCAAATCCGAATCGAATCCCCCCCATAAATGTCTTCGGCATGGAGACATCCAAACTTAAAAAACTATGTGAGTTGGCCCTAGCGATTAACAGTTACTACATTAAATATAAGACTCCGCTTAGTCAAACGGTCCAATGCTTATCAAAGGACTCGTTTGACATCTTGCTAAAGAAGTTGGTGGTATCGAATGCCGAATTCTGGACATACCCCCCAGAGGAGAGAGGCCACAGACACTGCTCCTCAAGGGTAAAGATCCCTCAGCTGACCCGAAAGAGGTCCTCGAAGAGTTGCGCCAAGTCGAGAACGACGAGGTCCACTTCGTAGGGGTCAAGCCATTCACCACTGCGGGTGGAAAATGGAAAAAGAAGACACTTCCCTTCTTCTTAGTTCAAGTCACCCATAACACAAACATCGATAGCCTACGGAAAATCCGTTACGTAGGTGGTCTAAGTGTTGAATGGGAGAAATTAAACAGATCCAATTTCGTACTTCAATGTGCGAATTGTAGAAGGCTGGGGCACGTAACGGCGAACTGCCATATGGAGTTCCGCTGTGCACGTTGTACATTTAGCCACAACAAAGGGAAATGCCCTTTAGGCGCGGATGAAGTCGAGGATAAGTCTCTCCTCAAATGCGTACTATGCGAAGGAAATGGGCACCCCGCAACTTTTCGGGGATGTCCAAGAGCCAAAGAACTCCAGCAGAGAATGAAGTTGGCAAGACACAAAGAAGGTAGAAGCCAGGCCAGAGGCCCGTGCTTTGGCTACCACTGTTACTCGGAACATCTCCTACGCCCAAGTGGCGTCAGGCAGTGGATCAGCACAACAGACAGCGCCGAAGATGGCCTCAGTGACCAGGCTACCAGAGGCAGAACCCTCAATAAGAGATGTTATGTCCACTATCCAGTTGATCCAAGCGCAAATGCTCGCTTTGCGGAAACAAATGGTCGACTTACACACCAGCTTCCTTGCGCAGTCGGCTCGAGTAGACTTCCTCTACTCGCAGCTGCCGGTGAACCAACGCGAGCAGATATAATGGGCTCACGCGAGGCTAGAACACTCTCCAAGGTGCAAAGAGGTTGTTTGTGATTGCTGCCTGTGCAGCAGGTGCTTAAAACTCTAATTTCCTTTCGGAGCTCGAAGCTCTTTTCACAAGCCTTTCGTTTAAGCTCGGAAGAAAACTATTATATTCTAGCCGGAGATTGGAACGCTAGAACGAAAGAGGAAACAGAAACAGAGACGTACAATGGACAGGACAATCCCAAATGTGGTGCAAACCGACGATGGCGACATCTATCGGAATGCTACCATCGATGCACTTCACGTGCAAAAGAGTAGACTCCTGTCAAGGTTAAAACTCCTATACAGGTGGTTTACCGATCCTCAAAATGCGGAGGTCCGTTCGTTGAAGTCGCAGATCAAAGTACTCCAGCAGTCGACCCGCCTAAAATTACAGTATAGCTGTTAGCTTGCACTGGGGCAATAACAATGTTCCCTCAAGTAAATACAATTTTTGGACAGAACAACAGACAACGCAAGCCTACTGACGTCAGTTGGCATCGATCCAGATGGGGCTGTGCCTGACAACAACTTCTTCGTAGTTGAGGATCCCCAGGAAAAGGTCAAAGCAATTGGTGCTGTGTTCCAGAAAGTGTACACGGTCAACGAGTCGCGTCGCATGAACCACGACCTGGAACACTTAGCGTCACTTAACCACCTTAATCTACGGAATGATATAAGTCAATGGCGATCCGAGAATCCTGGATTTACCAGATTCAATGACGATTTACTGGCAAACAATGCCATCACCGACGACGAAAGTAATTCCATCCTTATTTCGAGAGATGAACTACAGGGTATCTTCAACTCACTGAAGAAGAAGTCAGTGGGAATTGATAGGATACCGAATATTGCTCTGCGCCATCTCCCCCTTGAGGCAGTGGATGTGTACACAACCTTGTTTAACAATGCGTTGATTAATGCATATTACCCAGCGCATTGGAAGACAGCAGTGGTACAACCCATCCCGAAACGGGACAAAGATACCTCCATTCCGACAAATCTTCGGTCGATAAGTCTTCTTCCGTGCATAAGCAAAGTCCTTGAGAACATAGTCGTTAAGGTTCTGAAAGATTGGGTCGAGCAAAAACAAATTATTCCGGAAAACCAATTCGGCTTTAGGGCGGGGCACGACACAATTCATGCCGCGTCCAAATTGGTTTCCGACATACAATGGAACAGAAACAAGACACAGTGCACAGGTGCCTGCCTGATTGACATGGAAAAGGCGTTCGACACCGTATGGTTAGAAGGACTCTTCCTCAAGTTGGTCAGGCTTGGCATGAACAAAACGTTGCTATATATGATCTTTGACATGATAGCAGGCAGGAAGTTCGTTGTGAAAAATGACAACGTAACTTACTCTATGGTTTTTCACATAAAAAATGGGTTACAACAAGGGGTGGTTGATTCGCCGATTCTATATACGATATTCAATAGTGACCTTGTAGGTTCCATGCCAAACTTAATTGCATTTGCCGATGATCTAATCGCGTACCATGTCATCCTCCGACACATGCAGACGTGTCGCCGCTGCATGCACTCAACACAAAACAAAAAAAAAAAAAACAAAACAAAATCAATTAATTCCCTCTCCCACTCCTTCACAAGTCACTGTTGGACATTCTCTGTCGCAACTCCCGTTTGATCTACCAGACGGGCTGATGTGATGTCCGAGTCTGCCTAACATCTGACATAGCGGAATCGGAAGTGTGGATTTTTGTTAGTGGACCAATTCAAGTCAATGTACGGGTATAACACCCACATAGATTTGCATTTGCGAAGCTAAACGCAGAATCTACACTTCTGATCTCTGCTTACTTGCACCAACTGTATTGTCGGAGTTGGTTTTCAGGTGTCTACGACTGACATGAGGGGGCAATTTCGCGTTGACGTGAGCAACATTCGCGGACTGAGAACTAATCTCTTTGCCGTTTACGTCCACCTCTCTCGCCATAAACCAGCTGTCTTGGCGCTGAGTGAAACACAGGTGGGTGAGAATACCGATTTATCGGATTTGAACCTGAATGGATTTAGCTTGGTGTCTTATTCTTTTTACACCGCGGTCTCGCCATTTATGTGCATAGTGATGTTGCTTACCAAATTCAACCACAATATGGCCACTGTTTCAATCCGGAATTTAATTTTCTGTGGTTAAAACTCCTTGTCCGTAAGCATTTAATCCACTACTGCTTTATTTATAGAAGTCCAAACCTGGACAGCAACTCAACTTATAACGAGTTTGATGCACTGTCCGACTCCATCTCAAGAATTGTATCCCTGTATACTCGCACTGAAATCGCTATTGCGGGCGATTTCAATGTACACAATTCTACTTGGCTTCGACATTCAGGCCAGACAACACCCGAAGGAAGGTATATTGAAATTATCGCTGAGGTTAATAATTTAACCCAGCTTGTGAATGAGGAATTTAGGAATTTTAACTGGTCACTATGCTTCCTCGAGTGACGTGGATGCCGCTACTGATGCAATCACAAACATTATGTCGCTGGGCATGAGGTCCTTCTTTCCTCACAGAGTGAAGAGCATTAAGCCTAAGGCAAACGCGTGGTACGACTTGAGCTGCAAAAAGGCTATCAGGATGAGAGAGTTGAGTTTCCGGGATTACAAAGCCAACCCTTCTGAGGAAGACCGGAATAAGTTCAAACGGATCCGAAATGACTCTAATGCATTAATAAGATGTGTTAAATTCTCCTTTGACCAAAAGTTGAGGCAAAAAGTTCTACAATGCCCCAAGGGTAGCAGAAGCTTTTGGTCTTTCGTAAAAAAACATAAGGAATTCAGCCTCGTCTTCGATCCCAACGCTCATTTGCAATGACATTCCAGCTGTCAGCTCTTTGGACAAAGTTATTCTGCTTGCTGCACCCTTTGCAGCTAGCTCAACGCTGTCAGATAGCACTATATCTCCGCCTGTACTTGAGAGCGTAAATTTTTCCAAGCAGTAAATCCACTTTTGCACTCGTACAGTAGCAAGAGTACTTAAAGATCTAAACATACATAAATCCGCTGGCCCGGATGGCATTCCCCCTGTTCTTCTGAAGAGGTGTTCTTCTACGCTGGCAAAACCACTGCGTAAGCTTTTCCATCTGTCCTACTCTTTAGGGAGCTTTCCAAGTAAGTGGAAAACTGCATTTGTCCAGCCTGTCCCTAAAAAACGCGAATCTTCGTCACCCACTTCCTACCGACCTATAGCACTAACGTCCCTTCTCTCCAAGGTCATGGAAACGCTGATAAACTGTCAGCTTATCAAATATCTTGAGTCCCGGAAGCTTCTTAATGACCGGCAGTATGGCTTCCGAAGCAACCGTTCCACTGTTGATCTGATGGCATATCTCACTGAAAACTGGAACCAATCTTTGCACAATTTAGGAGAAAGCAAGATTGTTGCGCTTGATATTTCTAAGGCATTTGACAGGGTCTGCCATCAGGCTCTATTGTCGAAAATGCGTGCTTTTGGGATCGATGAGTCTCTTCTTCAATGGATTAGAAATTACCTTTCGAATCGTTCAATACAAGTCGTTTTGGATGGATTCAAGTCTGATATTCACCATATTAATGCTGGTGTTCCCCAGGGCTCTCTTCCTCATTTTTATAAATGATCTCTTATCTGCGACCTCTAATCCTATTCATTCCTTCGCTGATGACAGTACCCTCAGCTTCTCATATTCGTTCCTTGGCTCACGTCCCTCCACTTCGGCCATAGACTCGGAACGGCAGCGTATGTTAAGCACATTAAATTCCGACCTTGACAGCATAATCGATTGGGGAAACAAGAATAGAGTGGAATTTAATGCTTCCAAAACCCAGTGCTGTCTACTGTCGTTAAAGCGATCACAAAATAATCAGCCATTATCCATGAACGGCACTTGCGTTGTTGAAACCGAAAGACTTTCCATCCTCGGTATGCGTATCAACCCAACAATTAGTTGGAACGATCACATATTTGAGGTCGCCAAAAATGCTGCGAAATGTCTAGGCTTCCTTAAACGATGCAAGAAGTACTTTACCCCTTCTGATCTGGCTACAATATACAAGGGGTACATACGCCCAAAACTAGAGTGTTCGTTTATGAACGGCAGGAGTGGACAAAGGAAAATATTGCGACAAAGAAAAACGACTGTATTTCCTCAACGTTATAACAACAGAACCTTTTTATTAGATTAAACCACTATATATATGTCTTTCCATTTGTTTCATTTGTTTACATATTTTATTGTTTGACATTTGTTTGTTTGGGGCATTGTTGCTTGATGTGTTCGTTTTTAAATTTGTTGAACTTCTTCAGCAACATGTTGCGATCAGAACATTCTCCCCGCCGGTGAACGAAGTTCTCAATCATCTTCTTCAAATGCTGCTTATCATTTCAGCGGCTGCAGGTTGAACTTTCTCTCTAACGACGCTGATGCATATTTCGCCCATCTCATGCAATGGTAAAGAATCATTAGTAAAACGAAACAAACATGCATAAACTGAAACACCAAAACAAAAGAAAACGACACATGAGTGATGACGTCTCATTGTTTACATTTGATTCGCACTGATGAACTGGAACGTGAAGTAAGGAGTGAGACACACCTCGCTGATGGACTGGAAATCCGTATGAGGTGTGCGGGGTTGTCCATACTGATGCGCTGATGGACTGGAAATCCGTATGTGGTGCGGGGTTGTCTCTGTTCCTTCTTTCTGTTTGTTCCAGTTTCATTGAGTGCAGTGTGTAAAGTGTTGTAAATTTGCAAAGTAGTGCTTTGTGTGATCGCGTATTTTATCGTGTGCTTCAAATTGGAATTGATCAGGTGAGTAATAATTATAGTGTTGTGTGTTATATTATAATTTTCTTCATTTATGATTTCTCTTTATTTATTTGATTTGTGTAAATTAGTGTAAAGCCAATGATTTCAATTCATTTGGCTTGGTCGAAATGAATGTGTGTGTGTACGCAATTTTGTTTGGGTGAATGATTGTAAAGAGTATGTGTGCGTGTGTGTATTATGCTTTTAAGAATGGACTGACTTGAGTGCATTGTGTGATAGAGTGAGTGAGTGAGTGCTTAGGAATTGTGGACTGTATGATTTGATATGCTAGGGAAAAGTGTGTGCGAATAAGTGTAAGTGTGCGGTATGCATCGAATGCGGGTTGATGACAACCATATTGTCATCCCATTGTGTGAGTGTGAAGTGTTAAATTTTTCGAGTGCGAGTGTTAAATGTTTCGAGTGCGAGTTTGTTTACATCTGTTGATCTTCTGGTGGGCTTTCGGCAACATTTGTTGGCAGTGGGCATAATTTTGTAATGGGTCTTTTAAATTCTCCTTGCTGGGTTTTGAGTGTTACCACTCTTGTTAGCTGGTCTGCCCCGGGATGTGTGGCAACTATACGTCCTAGTCTCCATCGTGCTGGGGGCAAACGTTCATCTTTAATCAGCACAAGGTCACCGATTTTTGGTTGGGGATGTTGCTTCAAATACTCCGCTTGCCATTGCCTCCAGAAGGTCTGTAGATGGGGTTGTAGTAGCTTCCACCGGTCATGTAGTGTCTGTGATGATGCGATTTCGTCGCTAAAGCCATGCAGTTCCTTGCGATTCCGTCGACTTAATGTGTGAACCCACCTTGGAATGCGAATGTTGCTGATGGCAGGTAAGTCTTGGTATAATTGTATCCACTATTCTAACAAGTCTCTTTTCAGTGTTTCATCCCAGGCTGCCTTGCATTTCCATAACGCCTGCAAGATTAATTTGGCCTCGAGGATGCATGGGGATATCCACCCCATTGGGTCAAAAAGCCGGGCAGCTGTTGATAGGATAAACCGTTTTGTTGACTGCGGGTCGGCGGGTGGAGTAAACTGAAAGCAAAAGTTGTCCTCTGTCGGAAACCAGTGGATGCCTAAAGTTTCGACTTGGCTTGTTGCTTCGGATGGGACGACCAGTGATGCCTCTCGGTCCTTTGTTGAAATTCCTTCCAGAAGCTCTTCAGCGTTGGCTGTCCACTTCCGTAAGTAGAACCCTGCACCTTCCAAAACCGCACATCCTTCCTTTTGTCTTCAGCTTCAGCGATGGTATCTGCTCCGGACAATAAATCGTCAACGTACATCTCTGCACGAATCATTTTCGATCCCTTTGGGTGTGCTATTTCTTCAGCCCTTGCTACTTCCATTAGCGTAGTAATGGCTAAATACGGTGCGGACGCTGTACCAAAGGTCACCGTTTTCAGCCGGTAAACCTTCAAATTGTCGGTTGGATTCTTTCTCCAATAAATGAGTTGGTAATTGGAGTCCAACTCTGGTACCCAAATTTGTCGGTACATTTTCTCGATATCAGCTGAAAACACGAACTGGTACAATCTCCACCGCAATATGATGTCCATAACATTGTGCTGTAACGAAGGGCCTGTCCGCAGATGGTCATTTAACGATGTTCCATCGGACGTCTTGTAGGACGCATCGAAAACCACCCTCAGTTTTGTTGTGGAGCTACTTTCCTTCACTACTGCGTGATGAGGCAAGTAGTAATGTCCTCTACCGGCAATATCCTCGTTTACTTCGCACATATGTCCAAGTTGACAATATTCTTCCATGCAGGCGACGTACTGGTGTAGTTGGGAATCCGCTGCTAGGCGCCTTTCCAAGGCCTTAAAACGTTCAAGAGCTCCTTCACGGGATTTCCCAAGCACTGGGTGGGTGTTCTCCTTGAATGGAAGTGCTACTTGGAAATGTCCGTCTTCACGCCGCTTCACGTTCTTCATGAAATGCTCTTCACAGGCTGCATCTTCCGTGCATACCGTTTGATGAAAAGGTGCCTCTTCGATTTCCCAAAACCTTCTTAGCAGGGCGTCGACATCCGTATGTTGGAGGAAAGTCCTGACTTGTTGAGTTGACCTTCCGAACAATATCCAACCCAATTTGGTATTCTGTGCTACAGGAACGTCTCTGTTGTTGTGTCGCACCAACTCTGGTAACATGATGTCCGCTAGCACATCACTGCCTAACAGCAGGTCGATTTTGGCTGGCTTATGAAAGGCTGGATCCACTAACTTTAGACCAGAAAGGTGACTCCAATCGTCGACGTAGAGAGTTCGAGCTGGGAGATGGCCAGATAGTGACTTGTATACCAAGGCCTGGATGGTGGTTTCGAAGGTTGTGTTGAGGGAGCCGATGCTGATCTCGACCACCCTTTTGCAAGTACCACTGTTAACCATCCCCAATCCCGAAATTTCGACATTAGTGGATCTTCCTTTGAAGCCGAGGAGTTGAACCGCGGATTCGGTTATAAAGGAAGCCTCGGAACCAGAGTCCACTAAAGCACGAAGTGGGACTAGATCTCCTGTTGAGGTTCTTACCTTGACGACTGCTGTGGCTAGCAGAACTTGGGTGTTGATGTTGTGTGTTGAGTGATGGCTTCTCACGCCAGAACTGGTTGATGGTTGCTCATCATTGTGTGGATTGAAAGTTGGAGCTTGGGTATTGAATGAGGATATGTGTGTATGTGATTGATGAGGTCGTTGGGTATGTGTTTTAGTGGGGTGTATATTAGATGGTTGACTATTGTTTAAATGATTAAAAGATGGGTTATTGCTTTGTGAAGTGACGTTTATTTGTGAATGGTTATGTGGGCTATTGTGTAAAAGTGAATGATGGGGTTGCTGACAATAATAACATCTACTTGTGCTTATACAATTTTGAACATTATGGCTATAAGCCAGGCAATTACTGCAAATGCCGAGTTTGTTTATGATTTCGTATTTGTCAGGAATGCCCATTCTAAGAAATTTGTTACATTTTCTTATGGCATGCTGACCCTTATTGCATATTTTACATGATAATTTATTATTATTATTGGGTTGTACAAGAAACGATGAAGTTTTTGTAACCTTCTTTGAATGATCCGCCGTAGTTTTGTTTTGATAAATTACTGCCTCCAAAGTACGAAACCGCATCTCCAAAAATTGGGTGAATTCCGCGAATGTTGGTAGCTCCTTCGAGTTTTCCTTCGCTCCAAGTTTTTCTTCCCATAATTGCTGCGTTTTTGCTGGAAGTTTCTGCACTAGGACGTACACCAGCACTGCATCCCAGTGCTGCACCGGAACCTTCAGACTGCTGAGGCTGTGAACAATTTCACTGGAGGTATCCATCAGCTCCTTGATCGCTTCTGCTCGCTCTTGCGTGATCGTTGGTTGAGTAAAAAGGCACTTTAACTGTGTGTTAACAGGAAACCGCTGATGATCGTATCGATCTTTTAAAATTGTCCATGCCTTCGCGTAATTCCCGTTTATTATGGGTAAGTGAGCTAAAATCCTTTCAGCTTCACCCGAAACACTAGTTTTCAAGTAATGCAGCCTTTGAATTTCAGTTAAAGCCGCATTATGGTGCACCAAGGAAACAAACAAATCATGAAACGACCGCCAGGACTCATACGAACCGGAGAAAAGGGGAACAGGTATGTGCTTTAAGCGAATCTATGTACTTTGAGTTGCGGTGGCAGATTTGATTTCGGGTTCAGTGTTCTCTGTGGTTAATGCCTTCGCCATGTCCATGGCGTCGAGTAAATCGGCTCGATAGTCGAAATACAATTCTCGGATTTCCTCGTAAACATCTTCCACTTCTGAGCACTTCTCCGCCTTTTCCGCTGACTCTATCGTTTTCTCTAACATTAACAGACGTCCCGATAGATAGTTTGCCGTACGCGTACTAGCTCCTCTTTTAGAGAAGTTGGAAATATCCTTCTCGAGTCGGGTAAGAACTTTACTTAATTTCTTCGACGTCATGATCACTCTCTATCTCTACTCTATTCTCTAGCTACAACACAAATCAACTCACGTACTCTTGTGAATATGGTGGTGCACACACGCTGTCTTCTAATGATCCGGGTTGCAGTTCTTGTTAGGAAGCAGGAAGCTGTCTTCTGATGATCCGGGTTGCAGTTCTTGTTAGGAAGCAGGAAGCTGTCTTCTGATGATCCGGGTTGCAGTTCTTGTTAGGAAGCAGGAACTGAAGAGTTGATCCAGAAATTCCTGTGGCTGCTGCTTTTCGGGTTGATGTGCGAACGGGTTCCGGGTATTGTATCGTTTATGTGCGAACGGGTTCCGGGTATTGTATAGTTTTTAGTTTTCACTTTTATGAATATATGTACGTATATATTTTCCTTTGTTATAGGGTGAGATCTATCCGGCTCGAAGGACCAAAATGTTCGTTTATGAACGGCAGGAGTGGACAAAGGAAAATATTGCGACAAAGAAAAACGACTGTATTTCCTCAACGTTATAACAACAGAACCTTTTTATTAGATTAAACCACTATATATATGTCTTTCCATTTGTTTCATTTGTTTACATATTTTATTGTTTGACATTTGTTTGTTTGGGGCATTGTTGCTTGATGTGTTCGTTTTTAAATTTGTTGAACTTCTTCAGCAACATGTTGCGATCAGAACAAGAGTATAACGCTCCTATTTGGTCAGGTGCTTCTAAGACCTCCCTGCGGCTGCTGGATAGAATTCAAAAGCGAGCGATAAAATTTATAGGTGACAGTAACATTGCGAAGTCGATTGACTCGTTAGAACACCAACGTAATGTCGCGTCGTTGTCACTCTTTTATCGCTATTTTTACAAAAAATGCTCAAATGAATTAGCCAGTTGCATTCCTCTCCTTCAAGAATTCACCCACAATACACGCCTCGCTAGGAATGCCCACCAATTCACCCTTAAGCCCTCTTTCGGACGTACAGTCAAATTCAGAGACTCGTTCTTTAGCCGCACTACACGAATCTGGAATGCTCTTCCCTGCTCGATTTTTCCTCCTCATTACAATCCACAGGCATTTAAAACCAATGTGTATCGGTACCTCCTTTCCCTCTCTTCCTCTATACCTTCGGCCCGTGCTGTTACTTGATCCGGTCACTTAAGGGTACTCGCAACCCCTTTTGCACGCGTCAATTATAAAAAAAAAACAAAAAAAGATCAGGTGCAAAGATTGAGGTCATAAATGGCCTGCTGCAACGTGATTTCGACTTGATTCAACAATATTGCGACTACTGGAAGTTGAAAATCAACTACCGAAAGTGCGAAACTATTCTTTTCAGAACCCCGCTGTTTTTGTTTGTTTTTTGGCATATTTTATTAAATATCTAATGTTATCTTATTTTAATGCTAGAAAAATACTTAAAACTAGCTTACATTTATCTTTACAGTAGTTCTTAAATCTAACTTACTGACCATTAGCAGGTGTAACATTGCGAAGTCGATTGACTCGTTAGAACACCGACGTAATGTCGCGTCGTTGTCACTCTTTTATCGCTATTTTTACAAAACATGCTCGGATGAATTAGCCAGTTGCAGTCCTCCCCTTCAAGAATTCACCCACAATACACGCCTCGCTAGGAATGCCCATCAATTCACCCTCAAGCCCTCTTTCGGACGTACAGTCAAATTCAGAGACTCGTTCTTTAGCCACACTACACGAATCTGGAATGCTCTTCCCAGCTCGATTTTTTTCTCCTCATTACAATCCATAGGCATGTGCGTCGGTACCTCCTTTCCCTCTCTTACTCTATACCTTCGGCCCGTGCTGTGACTTGACCCGGTCACTTAAGGGTACTCGCAACCCCTTTTGCACCCGTCAATTATAAAAAAAAAACAAAAAAAGATCAAGTGCAAAGATTGAGGTCATAAATGGCCTGCTGCAACGTGATTTCGACTTGATTCAACAATATTGCGACGACTGGAAGTTGAAAATCAACTACCGAAAGTGCGAAACTATTCTTTTCATTTCATATTCTCTTTTTGGCATATTTTATTAAATATCTAATGTTATCTTATTTTAATTCTAGAAAAATACTTAAAATTAGCTTACATTTATCTTAACAGTAGTTCTTAAATCTAACTTACTGACCATTAGCAGGTGTTCTAAGCTATTCTTGATGTAATTTAAAAATTGCCTTTGGGCAAAGTGTTTAATAAAAATTTTGTTTATAATAATTTATTTATTTATTTTTTTTTCCAAGAAAAGTTATAAAACTTGGGTCTAAGCCTAAGCCTAAGCCTAACCTAACCTATCTTAAATTTAAACTTAATAAAAAACCTAATTAATCTATGTCTATATCAAAATACTGACGCGTGTACCATGGCGTATGTAGAATTTATATGCTTGACATATACAACTAATACGCCATAGTGCACCTTTTTTTCATTTGTTTTTTGTTTTGTTTTTTTTTAATTTTTTTTATACTTTTTTTATTACCTTACGCACTAGCTTAAAAACAATGTCAGTTGGCCACAAGGAGAACTTTAAATTTAATATAGTCTACTTTCGCGCGTTGACGGGAGCTGGTTTTGGTGCAACCACCAGTAGAAGTGGCGGACTGCGCCCTATCTCGGGCGGAGATCGCCATATTGAACCGAAGAAGTTCCTCGTGGCTATGAGCGACGTCCGGTTCGTTTTGGAGTCGCCTATCCACTGTTCTGCATACGACATGGAAGATGATAGGACATCCTTCCGTGTTCTGAATCAGCCCTTTCGAGTCTAAGTAGAGAAACGCTTCAGGAGGTATGAATCCGTTCAGGCGCACCTTTTCATGGTTCATGAAGTTGGGGTAATACGCCCCAAAGACAAGACTGTTGGAAGAAGTCATCGCTCGTGCAATGTGCCCTCGAGTCAGCTTAATAATGAAATTATCTATCGTAATTAGATTCGCCTCGTTATACAAAACCTCATTGGTATAGAATTTCTTGTAATCGGATTCAGGTGTTCGATACAACCGAAGGCAGGCCCGGAGACATTGCCTCTCAAACACCCCCATCTTTTCCATCTGGGAAGGACTCAGATTGAACCACACTGGGCAACCGTACACTATGATTGGCCGTATGAGACCCATGTAGCAGATCACCTTTACTCTGGTATCAAGTTGGCTGCTGTAAAACAACCAAATTGCCGCAGCAAAGGCTTTCTTAGCTTTTGTCAGAGCTGTATCTGCATGCTTGCCGCAGTACAAATACTGGTCTAGCCAAATGCCATTTGCACAGCTAATGGCTGGCCACGCGGGTCAAATATGCCGAACTTGCGCCAGTTTTTCTTCGTGTTCCCTGAGGCCCTGGATAGCGGGGTTTTAAAGAGGATAGTTTCGCACTTCCGGAAGTTTATTTTCAACTTCCAGAATCGCTGAATTTCGTCAAAGTCATGCTGCAACAAGTTATTTATAACTTCAATTTTCGGGCCTGATCTGTACCCTATGAGATCATCGGCGTACGCGATTAAATGCGGCATGGAACCAATAAGATAGCTAGTGAATATAGCGAAAAGGATCGGTGAGCCAACGGCCCCTTGTTGTTTATGTGAAATACTGTGGTGGATATAACGTTGCCATTTTTCACAACAAACTTCCAACCTGTAACCATATCATAGATCATATATAGCAGTGTTTTATCTATGCCTAGTCTGACTAACTTGAGGAAGAGGCCTTCTAACCAAACGGTGTCGAACGCCTTTTCCATGTCTATCAGGCAAGCACCAGTGCATTGGTTCTTGTTCTTGTTCCACTGAATGTCGGATACCAAGTTGGACGCGGCATGTATGGTATCATGCGCCGTCCTAAAGCCGAATTGGTTGTCCTGTATAATTTGACGTTCCTCGACCCATTCTTTTAGGGCTTTAATGACAATCTTTTCAAAAACCTTACTTATGCACGGGAGAAGGCTTATAGACGGAGATTTGTTGAGATGGAAGTATCTTTGTCCCTTTTCGGAATCGTCTGTACCGCAGCCGTTTTCCAATGCGCCGGGTATATGCGTTATATACATCTACTGCCTCAGAGGGTAGATGGCGCAGAACAATATTCGGTATCCCATCTATTCCTACTGACTTCTTCTTCAGTGAATTAAAGATTCCCTGGAGTTCATCCTTCGAAATAACGATGGAATTGTTTCCATCATCGGCGACGGCATTCTCGGATCGCCATTGACTTTTCTCGGTACTTAGCTGGAAGTGGTTAAGCTTGGCTCTGTCTTCCAAGTCGTTATTTGGACAAAGAGGTTCATTGACCGTATACACTTCCTGGAAGACAGCTCCAATTACTTTCACCTTCTCCTGAGGATCTTCGACTACAAAGAAGTCGTCGTCAAGTACTGCCCCATCTGGATCGATGTCTACTGTCCTCAGTAAGCTGGCGTTGTCTGTCGTTCTGGTGAGTCGGACAGTTTGGATGTCGTTAAAACCTTTCCTCCGGAAGATTCTATTAACTTGTGGGAGCATGCTCGGGTTGCTGGACCTTATAGCCCGAATCTTATTTCTACAGTACAAGTTTACTACTAGTCTGTATTGCTGGTGGAGCAATTGCTGAACTAATTTGATCTGCGACTTTAACGACCCTATTTCATTATTCTGCGGATCTGTAAACCGTCTGTACAAGAGTTTTAGTCTTGAGAGTAGTCTACTTTTTTGCACGTGAAGTGCGTCTATTTCGGCGTTCCGGTAGATGTCGCCAGCATCCTTTGGTGTCAGCGTGGGAATAGTCTTTTTCATTGTTCGTTTAATGGTGTCGTTCATTTGTATTAGGTACCTGTCAACCTCTTCGTTTGTCAAATTTCTGTTTGTTGGTGGAAAGATTGCATTCGAACGTAGTTCTTTTTTTAAGACTCTGGAGAAATGTGGACAACGTGTCTTGTTATAGTTGTAATGATACGTATGGACATATCTCTCCAGTTCCTCCAGCTCGTTCGGGAGATGAATAGCCGCGGCAAGACCACAGTGATCACTGTCGTACTCGACAGCGGTTAAACAGTTCCTTTTGTGTCGATCCACGTTCAAAATTGTGATTCGCTTGTCCGAAAGCATCACATACAAATACGACCCACTTCCTGGAAAAGATGGTTTGTCAGTTGCAAGTAAGTCAAGCCTGAACTCGATACCATTCTGCTCTATCCACTCTAGGAGAGCGTTTCCCCTCTTGTTTGGAATTCTGTTACCCCATTCGCCGTGCTTTGTGTTAAAATCAACAGCAATAGCGAAAAAGTTACCCTCCAGGCTTAAGCGAAAGCTAGTGAACAGAGCTTCGAGCTCAGATATGAAAATTGAGTTTCGAGTATCTCCCGTGTAGACTGCAATCACGAATAACTGCTTTCCACTTTGGAAAGGGATGCTCGCTATACAAGCCCCCAGCACACTAAACCTTCGGACAACATTGCTGTATACGACCTTATGATTTATGTTATTTTTTGATTAAAGAAGCGACCCCACCCCCTCGAGAGGAATTAGGCCGGCCTCTTCTTATTACTTGGTAATTTTTGTAACTGAGATTGCGCGTCTGGTTTAGCTTGGTTTCGCAAACCATCAGCACGTCAGGATTATGGGTTTGCAAAAAGTGAAAAAGCTGTATTTGTCGTTCGATCCTTATCAGCGAATTGACATTCACTGCTAGGATCTTAAGGGGTCCTGCTGCGCGTGTAACCATTATATCTGTTGTGTGTTTGACTCGCTAAACAGCGCCGAATAGATAAGGTCTACTCTGGCCGTTTGCTGTAGGAAACTGGTCTGTAGATCTACCATCTGTTTCTGCAGAGCGATCATCTGCGCTTGCATTGTCTGAATGGTGGTCAATACATCCTTTAAGTTAGGATCTGCCATAGGCTGTCTGGGCTTTATAACCGGAACAGCCTTTGGCACTGTCTGTTCTGCCGGTTTTCTGACTGATGCTATTTGAGCGTAGGTGATAGTCGGCGTAACAGCAGTAGTTGCAGCGCGGGACACTGGCCTGGCTTCTACCGTTTTTGCGTTCTTTGCAGCCTTTACTCTTTGCCGGAGCTCTCGTATGCGAGGACAACCCCGATAAGTAGCGGGATGTCCTTTTCCTCCGGAGAGTACACAGATGAGAAGGGCTCTGTCTGTATCTTCTTCTTCGCCTAAACTGCGTTTCCCTTTCTGGTGTACTGCATATTGCAGTTGTCCCTTGTGTGTCCCAGCATCCGACACTGCGCACATTGAAGTACGTGGTCCGACTTTCTTAATGTTTCCCATTTAACAGCTAGAGAGCCTACGGATCGAATTTTCCTTAGGCTCTCGACTAAGGACGCTAAGGACTCTTTAACACTTTTAAAATCGGCTACTGAGCTACAGTTCAGTAGTTCTATTCATACCCTTATATTTAATATAAAAAGGACTACTTGTGACCAACTTACATGTTTTGACAATGTCCTTCGTTTCTAGTCCAAAGATGTTTATAGGAGGGCACCTTCTTCTCTGTGGATCTCTGTTGTTGTTGTTGTTTCTGCTGTGATGGGTGATGTTGCCGCTGTCTCTGATGTTGCTGCTGTCTTCATTTTCATTTTTCATGTATTTATTCATATTCTCTAGTTGATTACAGTTGTTATTATACATTAATAGTACTTCATTCAATGATAATTTAGTTTGTTTAGGTGTAGCATATTGTAAAATTTTAACAATAATAGTGATAAATGCTACTTTCATAAAATACAAAAACATTTTTAAGGGGTGAACTAAAGATTTATATTGAAAGAAAAGAGAACAGAAGAACAGCATCTAAGAGTAATCATCGAGAAAAAGTTACAAACTAATTTTATATAATTGGGTCTAGTAGATCTTCTATTTGATTGTGATCAAATTCAAAAAGCCATGTTTTAATTTTAATATTAAATAATTTAAATGAGTGTAATGACTTTAATTCAATAGGCAGTTTATTAAATAATCTAAATGGAACTATGCAACATGTATTTCTGAAAAACGTAGTACGAAAAGTTGGAACATTGACATTTAGGTTTTGATTGCTTCGTAGACTGTAGCGATCAGAATGTCTGCTATTCAAATAACCACATCTCACGAAAAAAATTTTCAACACTTTATAATAAAACAAATGTCTCAGAGGGAGAATTTTGAAGCTGTTAAACAATGGCATGGAATGATAAAACTTGGAGCACCACCCCAGCAGCAAATACCATACTGCAATTTGAAATGGAAAATACCATAGTAAATCATTTTTAATACCTTGGTGGAACATGTATTCTTGAGATAATAAAAAATACGCAATGTTGAGTTAAAGTATTTCTTCATCGCCAGGATTTGCTCATTCCAATTCAATTTACTATCAATAATTATTCCTAGGTACTTGAAATGAGTAACAACTTCAATCCTAAAATAATCAGGGTCACATAGTATTTGAGTAGAGGACGTTAAATTATCCTTATTACTGCAGATATTGAAGGTTTCACATTTCGAAGAATGAAAGACAATATTAATATCAGGTAAAGCAGTGTGTGTTAGACTAAGAAACATCAGTTTTGTTTTATTGCTGACAAGCATTTTTTGCTCACTAAACCACCTTCGTAAGATGTCAACATCATGGTTTATGTCCGCGATCAGATCAATTTTACTCTTTGTGATATAGGTTATTCCCAAATCATCAGCAAAGGCAGTAATGTTTCCTTTCATGTTTTGGTAAAAAATTTAGTTTATATATATTAAGAAAATAATAGGGCCAAGAACAGAGCCTTGGGGTACACCTATCTTTAAATCAATTTTGTTGCTGTAAGCTTCTGCAATTTTTACTATTTGAGTTCTGTTTCGTACATAGGACTCGAGCCAATTAAAAACAAAACCTCTAAAACCAATTTTGTTCAGTTTTCTTAGTAAAATATTATGGTCCACCATATCAAAGGCTTTGGTTATATTGACGAAGAGGCTAGCGCAATTCGCCTTTTCATAATTTTTTCAAATGCCTTGGAAGTACTTGGTAGCAGAGATATAGGTCTATAATTGCGTATATCTTTAGGATTATTTTTCTTATGAAGCGGAATTACAATCGCACATTTCAATTTACCAGGAAAAACTCCTGATAGCACGCTTTTATTAAATATGTACGCTAGCATATCGGCAATATTCAAACTGATATTTTTTAATATCTGGTTGGATAATCCATCCACATCACGAGATTACGAATTATTCAAGGAACATACGGTTTTCCAGGTTTCAAAGAAAGATATAAGTTCAAAGCAAAAACTGTTTCTGGATGTGACGACATCTTGAATTATGTAAGAATTTTGGCAGCATTTACATGAGCTAGTAATTGAAGGGACAGACTCCAAAGCAATTGCAGCAAAATAATTGTTGAATTCATTAGCTAATCTGTACGGATCAGATATCTCAGAAGAACCACTATCTAAACACATCCGTTTTTGGTCCTTTGAACGACGACTAAACATAGTGTTTACTAGCTGCCACTCCTTTCTTAAATTTCCCTTACATTTATCAAATTCATTACGATAAAACTCATCGCGACGACTTTTTATATCTTTTTTGAGTTTGTAGCACATATTCTTATAACGATTTTTAAGACTTACGTTTTGCGGACGTTTGGAAAGTTTAATGCCAAGTTTATTTTTTAACCTAATTTTCATTAGAATATGTCTATTCATCCACGGCTTAAGTCTTGCGAAAAAATGCTTACTTTTCCCAAGGATACTGGATTCTTTTAAATGATTGCTTAATGTGAGCAAAAAGAGATCATATGCTCTATTAACATCATTTTCAGTATATACTTGCTCCCAACTTTCTAACACCAGTTTTTGGTTAAGAAGATTAAAATTTATCTTACTTTTAGGTGGGATAGTAATTGCATTAACTTTTTTATGTGGCTTAGTCATTAAATTATTTAACAAAACTCCAGTAATGCAATGGTCAGTGATTCGTATATCAAGATTTATTCCAACGCAATCATTGGGTGAAATCCCCCCAAATCGGACAATTAAATGGTCTAAACAAGATTCAGTCAAGGAACGCGTTATATCATTAATGATTGAGCTCATACCATACTGTGACAAGACTCTTTGGTAGGAATCAATTAGATCGATTTGAGCTAGCAGATCGAGATTAAAATCACCTAGAAGTATAAGATCCCTTGCCTTCTCATTACTCAACACACTAGAAAATTCTTCAATAAATATCTCTGGGGAATAGGAATGCAATTTATACAAACATATTATTGTAAAATTAACATTGCCAATAGTACAACATAGTTTCAACATATCAGTACAAACAGAAATACATGGTACAAAAGTAACATTGATTATATCACAAAAAAAAAACACCAACGCCACCTGAAGAGGAAATTATCATTTGGAACAGTAAAAAAAAGTATAACCTGGAATAACAAAGTCATTAATTTCGCAGGAAAAAATCCAAATTTCCGTGACAGAAATCAGTTGTGGTTTTTTGCAAAATGTCTCAATATGAGCAACTAACAAGTCAAAATTTTTTCTTAGGCTTCTAATGTTTTGATGCACAATCAATATGGAATTAACATTGAAAACATAATTAAAAAAGTTTAAATTATTAAGTGTTTCAAAAACAGGATTAATGTCAATTTGATCTAATTTATTACGTAGAATCATTACAGTTAATTGCTTGATTGATTTTTATTCAGATTAAATATATCTTCAAATGATCTAATTACAATAATCCTGCCTTTATCCACTTTTCTTAATAAGATACGACCGTTCTTTATCCAGAGATATTTAAAGTTATGTTCGTATTTAAATTTTTTTGCTGCTACATATAGTGCTCTATTCAGTTTAGTAAGACTATCATTAATATATATATTATTTTTTTTGGCTTACATTAAAGAGAGTGTTTTTAAGATTATTCCTCTTTGCCCTTTTACTACGCATAATTTTATCTTTCCAAATGTTAGAAGAAAGATGAACGCAGATGATGCTCTTAGGATTGCTATTACTCCGGAATGTTGACATCAAGACCATCGCAGAATATTTTGAGAGCGACCTCACGCACATTGCGCTCCTTGACGTGCGAAACACCCACAATATCAATTGCATTCAGCAGTTCCCGTTGTTCGAACCAATTCACTCTGCTCTCCAACTTACTCATTTATTGTCGTAAAGAGTCGTTCCCCGATCGAAGATGTTGAATAGATGAGAGAAATTCAGCATTAATGTTTTTTAAATTGAGAATCTCATCAGTTAACAGTTTTTTTGCGCTGATAATCTCATCATACAGATGTTGAAGGGTTAATGAACTCGTTTTGTCAACATTGTCTGTGCACAATGCACTCGACAAAGAGCCAGACAACTGCTGCGGTACTTTTGCTATACCCATGGTCCTCTTGGTCGATGTTGTATACGTTTGTTGTTGTTTCATCGACGTTGCACTGATTGGACGGACAAGTTGCTCCAAAGGTAAGGAGTGCAAAGATCGCCGTCGAACAGTTGAGCATTTTTCACAACGATAACCCAAGGCATTTGATTTTAAAAACTCAACGTCAGTTGCGGAAAGATTTACACAGGTACCATGAAATATGCAATTACAGTCACTGCATGAGATGGCTTCAGCATCACCGCGGTCAATCTTTTGATTACACACTATGCAACTCATATTAAATAATTAGATCGGCTTAGTACCCCACTGATAATGACACTGGTTCAGATCGAACTGAACTGTCTCTGCTGCTTTGGTGGTTATTGCTGTTGCTTTTGTTGCTTCTGCAGTTTTTAAGCTGCTTTAGAAGTAGAAGGCAGCTCCGCCTGGGGCTGGCCCTGCTGCGGTTTTTGTGTTTGTTGCTGCTGTTGTTTCGTTTGATGTGGTTGCAGTTGTTTTTGTTTCCGTTGTTTTTTCTTCGGCGGCCTCATCAGCTGCGATTTTCGCTTTGAGGTGTTGAATGTGAGCAGTGAGCTCATCACGCCTCTTTGTACTCTCTTCCAGCTCCTTTATGTCTTCCGCCCTGTCCTCAGTATCAGAGGAGGCGAGGAGATGGAAGGAGTTGTTACCCCCCGTGTAGCGCTCTTCGTTACCTTCATATTGGTATTGAAGGATTTCAATTAAAAACAAAACCTCTAAAACCAATTTTGTTCAGTTTTCTTAGTAAAATATTATGGTCCACCATATCAAAGGCTTTGGTTATATTGACGAAGAGGCTAGCGCAATTCGCCTTTTCATAATTTTTTCAAATGCCTTGGAAGTACTTGGTAGCAGAGATATAGGTCTATAATTGCGTATATCTTTAGGATTATTTTTCTTATGAAGCGGAATTACAATCGCACATTTCAATTTACCAGGAAAAACTCCTGATAGCACGCTTTTATTAAATATGTACGCTAGCATATCGGCAATATTCAAACTGATATTTTTTAATATCTGGTTGGATAATCCATCCACATCACGAGATTACGAATTATTCAAGGAACATACGGTTTTCCAGGTTTCAAAGAAAGATATAAGTTCAAAGCAAAAACTGTTTCTGGATGTGACGACATCTTGAATTATGTAAGAATTTTGGCAGCATTTACATGAGCTAGTAATTGAAGGGACAGACTCCAAAGCAATTGCAGCAAAATAATTGTTGAATTCATTAGCTAATCTGTACGGATCAGATATCTCAGAAGAACCACTATCTAAACACATCCGTTTTTGGTCCTTTGAACGACGACTAAACATAGTGTTTACTAGCTGCCACTCCTTTCTTAAATTTCCCTTACATTTATCAAATTCATTACGATAAAACTCATCGCGACGACTTTTTATATCTTTTTTGAGTTTGTAGCACATATTCTTATAACGATTTTTAAGACTTACGTTTTGCGGACGTTTGGAAAGTTTAATGCCAAGTTTATTTTTTAACCTAATTTTCATTAGAATATGTCTATTCATCCACGGCTTAAGTCTTGCGAAAAAATGCTTACTTTTCCCAAGGATACTGGATTCTTTTAAATGATTGCTTAATGTGAGCAAAAAGAGATCATATGCTCTATTAACATCATTTTCAGTATATACTTGCTCCCAACTTTCTAACACCAGTTTTTGGTTAAGAAGATTAAAATTTATCTTACTTTTAGGTGGGATAGTAATTGCATTAACTTTTTTATGTGGCTTAGTCATTAAATTATTTAACAAAACTCCAGTAATGCAATGGTCAGTGATTCGTATATCAAGATTTATTCCAACGCAATCATTGGGTGAAATCCCCCCAAATCGGACAATTAAATGGTCTAAACAAGATTCAGTCAAGGAACGCGTTATATCATTAATGATTGAGCTCATACCATACTGTGACAAGACTCTTTGGTAGGAATCAATTAGATCGATTTGAGCTAGCAGATCGAGATTAAAATCACCTAGAAGTATAAGATCCCTTGCCTTCTCATTACTCAACACACTAGAAAATTCTTCAATAAATATCTCTGGGGAATAGGAATGCAATTTATACAAACATATTATTGTAAAATTAACATTGCCAATAGTACAACATAGTTTCAACATATCAGTACAAACAGAAATACATGGTACAAAAGTAACATTGATTATATCACAAAAAAAAAACACCAACGCCACCTGAAGAGGAAATTATCATTTGGAACAGTAAAAAAAAGTATAACCTGGAATAACAAAGTCATTAATTTCGCAGGAAAAAATCCAAATTTCCGTGACAGAAATCAGTTGTGGTTTTTTGCAAAATGTCTCAATATGAGCAACTAACAAGTCAAAATTTTTTCTTAGGCTTCTAATGTTTTGATGCACAATCAATATGGAATTAACATTGAAAACATAATTAAAAAAGTTTAAATTATTAAGTGTTTCAAAAACAGGATTAATGTCAATTTGATCTAATTTATTACGTAGAATCATTACAGTTAATTGCTTGATTGATTTTTATTCAGATTAAATATATCTTCAAATGATCTAATTACAATAATCCTGCCTTTATCCACTTTTCTTAATAAGATACGACCGTTCTTTATCCAGAGATATTTAAAGTTATGTTCGTATTTAAATTTTTTTGCTGCTACATATAGTGCTCTATTCAGTTTAGTAAGACTATCATTAATATATATATTATTTTTTTTTGGCTTACATTAAAGAGAGTGTTTTTAAGATTATTCCTCTTTGCCCTTTTACTACGCATAATTTTATCTTTCCAAATGTTAGAAGAAAGATGAACGCAGATGATGCTCTTAGGATTGCTATTACTCCGGAATGTTGACATCAAGACCATCGCAGAATATTTTGAGAGCGACCTCACGCACATTGCGCTCCTTGACGTGCGAAACACCCACAATATCAATTGCATTCAGCAGTTCCCGTTGTTCGAACCAATTCACTCTGCTCTCCAACTTACTCATTTATTGTCGTAAAGAGTCGTTCCCCGATCGAAGATGTTGAATAGATGAGAGAAATTCAGCATTAATGTTTTTTAAATTGAGAATCTCATCAGTTAACAGTTTTTTTGCGCTGATAATCTCATCATACAGATGTTGAAGGGTTAATGAACTCGTTTTGTCAACATTGTCTGTGCACAATGCACTCGACAAAGAGCCAGACAACTGCTGCGGTACTTTTGCTATACCCATGGTCCTCTTGGTCGATGTTGTATACGTTTGTTGTTGTTTCATCGACGTTGCACTGATTGGACGGACAAGTTGCTCCAAAGGTAAGGAGTGCAAAGATCGCCGTCGAACAGTTGAGCATTTTTCACAACGATAACCCAAGGCATTTGATTTTAAAAACTCAACGTCAGTTGCGGAAAGATTTACACAGGTACCATGAAATATGCAATTACAGTCACTGCATGAGATGGCTTCAGCATCACCGCGGTCAATCTTTTGATTACACACTATGCAACTCATATTAAATAATTAGATCGGCTTAGTACCCCACTGATAATGACACTGGTTCAGATCGAACTGAACTGTCTCTGCTGCTTTGGTGGTTATTGCTGTTGCTTTTGTTGCTTCTGCAGTTTTTAAGCTGCTTTAGAAGTAGAAGGCAGCTCCGCCTGGGGCTGGCCCTGCTGCGGTTTTTGTGTTTGTTGCTGCTGTTGTTTCGTTTGATGTGGTTGCAGTTGTTTTTGTTTCCGTTGTTTTTTCTTCGGCGGCCTCATCAGCTGCGATTTTCGCTTTGAGGTGTTGAATGTGAGCAGTGAGCTCATCACGCCTCTTTGTACTCTCTTCCAGCTCCTTTATGTCTTCCGCCCTGTCCTCAGTATCAGAGGAGGCGAGGAGATGGAAGGAGTTGTTACCCCCCGTGTAGCGCTCTTCGTTACCTTCATATTGGTATTGAAGGATTTCAATATCTTTGTCCGCTTTCATTGCTGTTTACGGAATGGATGTTGCTCGGATGGGCGTCGCCTTGCTGGAGGCCGCGTCTTCATCAGATGATGCAGTTGTTGTTGTTGTTGTTGTTCGTCGCATGATCGGTGTCGGTTGCATTTGCATCCTAATCCTCCTCTTCGTTGTCTCATTGAGTTTGCTGGCTGGTCTCTCTGAGCGTACACTGCTTACGTCACTTAGATCATCAGATCTATACGGCAAAGGTGTCTCGAAATCACCCAATTTTTCGAGCGCGGGTCACTCTTCACTGTTCATTGCACTCACACTATGTGTCTTTTATAAAAGACCGGGATTTGAACCCGGGATGCCGTATTACCAAACAGGCACCTCCTCCACTATGCTAGTGCCTCACTTGATTTCTTAGGTGTTTAAATGTAATAAGGATTAATTAATTGTGTTTCAATTGTACTATCACTGAAACACGTCTGCACTCCACGAAGGTCGATGCAACAATGCAGAATCTCGTTGTCCAGAGCACCAAGGGACACGAAAACAAACTGGCGCAAGTTCAGCATACTGGACCCACAGGGGCAGCCATTAACAGTTGAAAATGTGGTTAGATGTCTTGGCATTTGGTTTGACCAGTTCCTGTTTGGCGGTATCCATGCAGCAACAGTTTTGACTAGTGCTAAAAAAGCCTTCGTTATGGTAAGGGGGCTGTTTTACAGCAGCCAACTTGATACCAGAGTGAAGGTGATCTGCTACATGGCCCTCATACGATCAATTATGGTGTATGGTTGTCCTGTGTGGTTCAACGTGAGTCCTTCCCAGATGGAAAGGATGAGGGTGTTCGAGAGACTGCGTCTTCGGGCCTGTATCCGTTTATATCGTACACCCGAATCCCAGTACAAAAAATTCTATCCCAACGAGGTTTTGTACAATGAGGCAAACCTGATCACAATAGATAATTTTATTGTTAAATTGATTCGGAGTCACATAGCTCGAGCCATGACCTCAACCAACAGTCTGATCTTTGTGGCTTACTACCCTAATGAAATGTATCATGAGAAGGTGCGTCTTAATGGCTTTATCCCAACTGAGGCGTTCCTCTATTTGGACACGAAAGGCCTGATACAAGATAGGGAAGGCTGCCCTATCATCTTCTATGTTGCACGCCGAACAGTGGAAAGGCGACTTCAATACGAGCCGGACATCGCTCGACGCCAACTTCTCACACAGGACCAGGGTAATTGACTCATTAGGGCCAACTTACATATTTTAAGGTAGCTATAGTGTAGATTAGGAAAAAAATAAAAAAAAAATAAAAAATATATAAAAAACACAAAATCCGAAAATATAGCAACACAAAAAAGCACAAAAAAGGTGCACCACGGAGTATACGATATATATGTCAAGCATATACATAGCATATACTCCCTGGTGCACGCGTCCGTATTGCCTTACGGATATAGTTAGGTTTAGATTACCTAGTTGTAAGATATTTGTAAATATAGTTAAGTTTGATTTAGGATAAGTAAGTTAAGTTAGCAAATAAGTTTAAAACATTAAATAATGAACGTCCAAGTTTTTAAATTTTCTTGGGCAACGAAAAACAAAAACACTAGACTTTAGAATTAATAAAAATACAGAAGATGTCGAAAGGTAGTAAAAACGAACATAGATTAGCTTAGAGTGCTTGTTTAGAGTCAGTAAGTTAGATATAAGATTAATATTTCAGAATAGATAGATATTTAAGCTAGTTTTGAGCATTTTTGTCTAGCAACGAGAGTCTTAATAAAAATGCGTTAAAAACTCAAACTTATCTTTATAGAAAACACTTTTGTTTTGTAGTATAAGTTTATGCCGTGCCTTTTTTCCTCTTGATTAATGTGATCATTCTTTATAAACTCTAAAATATTCCAGTTCTTGGCATCATTACTGAAAATTTGTATTTCATTGTTCTTATACGCTTGTAATCTTCTTCGCTTGAATTTAGGAAGAACTTTATTTATGCATTTTCTGCACTTAAAATACGATCTTTATAATCAATCTTCGCATTGAGACTACAAAGAATGTTATTTCCGATCAGTCCGTCGAACCTGTCATTAAACTTGTATTCCAAAAATTCTTCGTAGTAATTATTTTCATTAAATTCTGGAAATACTGGAAAAGAGCAGATTGTGCTTATGGGGACTGCTCTATTCAGTGCTCATAGGCTGACTTCTGTTGGTTTTTTTTTTCCATGTTTTCCTGACAAGTTCCTGGATTTATTAAACTGTATTCTGCGCCCGAATCAATTAAAAATCGTATATTCCTAATTGGATTATTTATTTCTATAAAGGGCATGTTTTTGAGGCGTTCACTTGAAAATTTGCTTCATTCGTGGAGACATCCATAGGTTCAACATCATTATTCTATCGCTGTAACTATTCCTAAAATGGTTTTGATTAGATGGTATTTGAGTTCCTTGTTTGTCTAGTTAGTGGGTATGGACCTGTGCACGCAAAGTAACGTGATTGATTGCTCTCAACATGGCGAGCTGCCAAGGCTATCTTCGTTAGTGCACAGGTCAAGTTGACATACACAACACCCGTTGTATGGTGAACCAATGTATGCAGCAAGCCCCTCTGTCCGAGGGTTCAAATAATGGGCCTGGCCTATCAGTCTATGGGTTGTGCGTGAGGGTAACTTCCTCACAACGTAAGACATCGTTAGTTCAGAGACAAGAACATGCCTCGGATAATGAAGGATCACCTGATGACGACTCCAGCAAACGTTTAAAGGACAATGATTTTCGGTTTTGCACGTGGAATGTGAGGTCCATTAACAGGCCACGTGCAGCCGAACAACTTGCGGAGGCCCTTGACTGCCATAAGGCACACATTACCGCCACCCAGGAAGTGCGAAATCTTCTACAGCAATTGCTATAGAGAGAGAAGGCAGCGCTTATTCGGATGCGGATTTGTTGTTCGAGGCAGACTTAGGCAAAAAGTTTTGAGGTACGACCCCGCCAGCGAACGCCTCATGACAATCCGCATCATAATAAAATTGATTCGACGGCACGTTGCACGGTCGTTGACTTCTACCAACAGCTTGATCTTCGGGGCTTACTGCCCCAACTTGTTGTATTTCGAAAAGGTACGGCAGAATGGCATTTTGTTATGATTTTCCTTAAGTTGAAAGGTTTTCGCCTGAAAGTATACCCAGGATTGGTTGAATTGAGTGGGTGGATAATGTTGAGGATCGTGACCTAGGCTGTACGTTCATCGTTCATGAGTTAGCCAAATAGCTTAGAGGTGGAGTAGTCGCTAGGGGCCCTGAACGTTGTGGGTTCAATCCTAGGTTTTGTCAGCCTGAGTATTTTCTTATTTTTCCTTCTGTCCTGTCGGTGGTTTTCCTGGCTTTTGTGGACCGATGGACTGACCCTTGATCCTCCTCGAATGAAACGTGAGGATAGCCGTTCTTTGTTTAGTGGATGGTACGATGGAGAGTTTGCAGCCTTCCTAGTGGTTAGATCTATTTCGACCGGTACGGGTGGTCAGCCGATCATGTCCCAAATTGGACGAAAGATATCGATGGTGTGATCAGTCAGGAGTCCGAGGTAAGTTGGACGAGTAAGAATGGGCAGTCTTTGGGGGGTGACAATTAAAATCGGTCAGCTAGGTTGGGCGCGATCCGGAAAATTCTAATCCAAGTAAGAAGTCGGAAGGAAGTAAGATCAAAGAACATATAAGCTAATGAAAAAAAAAAACAAAATCTAAAGTTGAGCTAGTGCTAGTGGCCACGAAAGTTTTTTTTTATTATCAGTGCGATAGTGAGAATTCAGTAGTGTGTTAGTATATGAGACCGCACAAACAGAAAGAGTAATCTTTAAAGAGCCAACCCCGTTTCCTCACCTCTTTCAAAAAAACAAAAACGTGAAATAGAGTGAACTCAAGAACTCAACCAGGACGAGAAGCGACCAGGTCATCAGGACGTTCCAATCGAAGGCAGGAAGACGGCAGATGACCCCTCTCCAGGGAAGAATTTCTTTTTTTTTTATTTGATCCTTATCACCTAGTTATATTTGTATTATTTTTTTCTTCAATTTATTTAGTTGTTAGTTTTTTTTTTAATTCTGTTTCTTTGGTTTTTTTTTAAATAGATTTTTTTTAAATAGATTATAAAAGAATTTGTTAAAACGAATTAGTAATTGGAGTTAGTGTTGTCGTTCAAAGCGTGGGATCGAGCATTGGAAATCGACAGAATGGTTAAAATAGGTATCTTAGAAAAAACAGTCGGTGCTACTCCAGCAACATCCCCAATGGTAATCGTGCGTAAAAAGGGAAAGATACGAATTTGCCTCGACACTACTGACGTCAACAAGAACATTTTGAGAAGATTTCATCCTCTCCGATCTATTGATGACATCGCAACTAAGGTACAACAATCGAAATATTTCACAATTTTAGATTGTAAACATGGTTTTTGGCAAATCAGAGTAACGGATCGCACAAAACGATATTTGACTATGGCCATACCCTGGGGAAGAGTATCATTTAAGACAGTCGTCCACAGACCACCGCGGTGTAAGTGCGTGATTCGACTACGCGAGAAAAAACGATCAGAGATTCTCATATTGAAAAAGCCTTCGCTATGGCAAGTAGGTTGTTTTACAGCAGCCAACTTGATTCCAGGGTGAAGGTCATCTGCTACACGGCTCTAGTCCGACCTATCATGGTATACGGCTCTCCGGTGTGGTTCAACTTGAGTCCTTCGCAGATGGAAAGGATGAGGGTCTTCGAGAGGCAATGTCTTCGGGCTTGCCTTTAGATGTACAGAACCCCAGAATCTGAGTACAAGAAGTTCTATTCCAATGAAAAGTTGTACAACGCAGCAAACGTGAACAGGGTGGATAATTTCATTATTAAACTGGTTCGAAGGCATGTTGCAAGAGCAATGACATCAGAAAACGATCTGATATTTGGAGCCTACTACCCAAATGATTCATATCACGAGAGCGCACGCCGGAGTGGATTCATTCCACCGGAAGCGTTCTTGTACCTGGACCGACTTGGTTTGGTGCAGGATGCGGAGGGATGTCCACTTCTCTACCATGTCATGAGACGGACGGTGGACAAGCGAGTGCTCTACGAGAGCAACGTAGGAACTGAAAATCCGGGTGATCTTCGGTTAAGCACATCCATCCCTATTCGCGACATTAACGATCGGGAGAGGGATAGGCACTTTTACTTGTGGCTAGAGCCACATCTGGTTGCCCAGCTGCCGTCAGCTGAAGCCAATATTGGTCCTACGGACAACTTGCATTTAGGATAAGGTAGAATAAGTTAGGATTATGTTATAAATTACCATCAAAAAAAAAAAACATTTTTTTTTAATTAGATTAAGATAGTTGTATGTAGGTTAAGTGTTTTAATTAAGTTAAGGTAAAAAATAGAAATTGGTTGCTAAGTTTTTTATATAAGTTTGCTTAGTATTAAGTAAGTAGAATTAAGTAAATATTGTAAACATTTACAACATAATAACAGCAAGAAGCTGAAAAGCAATAAAAATTAAAAAAACAGATAAACTTAGAGTGCCCGTCTAGGACCAGTAAGATAGATTTGTAAGTTTTAAATAAATTATAAAGTAGTTAAGTATTTTGTCTAGATTTAAGAAAATTAACTGAAAAATAAAAAATACATTTTAAATTAAACTAAAAAAAGCGTGGGATCGCTGGGTACTACTGATCGCGAGTCGCGGGTTCGAGAACGGTTCGGGGACATTTTTTTTTTTGTTTTAATTTTCCCTCTTGTTTTCCTTCTTGTGTGGTGTTTAGTGTCTTGGTTAATATAGTTGTAAGTATTAATTGTGAAGTATTGATAAGTTTTTCTTAAGTCATAAATGAAGTTTATATATGAATTGAAACTTATATAAAAAAAAAAAAAATTATATAGGTTTAAGGTGAATTACTGTGTTTTTTTCATCTTGTTCCATCCTCAGTTCCTGAGTTTCCTTTTTTTTTTGGTTCCTTTTAGTCATTTTCCTTTTGCTTTGTTTTTTTATTTTTTGGTTGTTTTTGCGGGGACGGATTGGATCCTTGCCCTTAGTCGCAGTTCTAGGGGTACGGACCGTGTCGAGCGGAAGGGCATCTGCGTGGCGCCCTAATTCCATCTTTCCCATGACCATACTACATTGAGTGGCTTGGCGCTCTTTCGTTCGACCCCAATCGGGAATTTTAAAATTTCGACGGTAACATTTTGGCGCTCAACTTGGGGCCAGATTCGAAAAGATAAACAACGTCCAAATTGTTCGCGTAATAATTGTTTACCGCGGTTTGTAATTTAATTTTTTTTTGTAGTGCTTCTTGGAGAGCATACTGTCGTCTTCTTGGTCTCGTCCGAAAATGGATGTGTATAGGTTGAGTGCCGAGGAGCTGATCTACGAGTTAGACGTGCAGGGGTTGAAGGGTACAACGGTAGACGAGAAGAGAAAGATGCTACGCACAACAATGCGCCGGGATTCCAGTTTCGTCCTACCGGAGTACCCTTTCACCTTCGACGAGGATAGGGCGGCAGTTACCGCCAAATTAGAAGAAATTTTAAGGCTGGTAGGGGACTCCAGGCGAGTATAAAAAAATCGTTGCTAAAGCCGAGTGGGAACTTAGGAGGTAAGGAAGGGTCATCACGGATACGGGAGAGGACAAGGCGTTCGTGGCAGACGCTAGGTGGTAGGACTTTTGTCGAACTTGGACGTCAAGGCCGATATTGACGGTGCGGCTGGACCAGTGCCGGGTGCGCAGGAGAACAATCACAACCCGGAGGGAAGCCTCGACTTGTTAGCCATATCCACAGGCCAAACTGCTCATTCCTACCCGAGGGCTGCGTCGTCTCCAATCTTACCACCGACAAAGAGGATACCGGACATGAAATGCGGCCTTCAATTCAGTGGTGACGATGGCCAATCAGTCACCAGTTTTCTGGAGAAGACGGAGGAGTTGCGGGAAGCCAGGGGGTTTACCACAGAGGAGGTATTCGCGTCGGCTTACGACTTGTTCGTGGGGAAGGCGGCTATCTGGTATAGGGCGAATAAACTCCACTTCCGAAATTGGCAGGGTTTGGTAGCCAGGTTGAGGGCTGAGTTTCTACGACCGGGGTATGAGGAACGGCTGTGGGCCGAGATTCGCAACAGAACCCAAGGTCAGGCGGAGATAATAGGCATCTATGTCAGTGTGATGCTGGGCCTCTTCGCTCGACTTAGTGAGCCGTGTAGTGAAGAGACGAAACTGAAGCAGATCCGCAGAAATCTTGCACCATTCTATCAATCCCAAATGGCATAGGTAGATATTCACTCGGTGGAGCATCTCGTGGAGATTGGGCATCGTCTCGAAGCTACACGTTACCTAGTAGAGAACTTCGCACCTCCACCAACCCGGAGAACCACTCTACTTGAACCTGACCTGGCATACGTAGCTGTGCCTGGAAGGGCAGAAGATCTGGCGGTGGCCGCGACATCATCTAGAGCTCCGACGCCCCTTTCGTGCTTTAGGTGCAAGGAGCAAGGTCACATTGCGGTCAGGTGTCCCCAACCAGTTCGATGTTACGGGTGCAACACTGCTGGGGTTATTCGTAGCCATTGCCCGCGCTGTTCTCCTCGGACACCCGCGGCGGGAAACGGGGTAGAGACTCAGGGACAGGCGGGTCGTTGAGTCGGAAATCCGAATCCGTCAGTCAAGTGCGTCTTCCTTCTGCGGCGCTTGATTTTATGATTCAGAGCAGGGGTATGGTGTCGAATTGATAGGGCTGTTGGATTCAGGAGCGTCTCGTACTATTCTTGGTGGGCCGGGCTGGGCAAAACTGAAATTGTTAGGTTGCTCCGTAGAAAACAGTGATGTAGGGTGTGTAACCGTAGCTAGTGGTGAAGGGATTGAGGTGTTAGGGCTAATCAACGTTCCTCTCAGGGTGGAGGGAAACGTTAAGGTGATGGAAGTCCTCGTTATACCAAAGTTGCCACACAGTCTTATTCTTGGAGCTGATTTCTGGGAGAAGCTTATGATAGTTGCGGATTTATCCAAACGAAGTTGAACTTTTGCCGATGAAGTCTACGTCAATGAAGGGACGGAGAGGTTAACCGCGGCGCAAAGGAAGGAGCTCGAAGAATTAGTGGAGCAGATCTTCAGTTCCATGGGCGTCGAGCTGGGATGTACCGATCGAGTAGAGCACGTCATCAAGACCAGCGCCGAACCCATCAAACAGCGGTACTATCCGGTTTCTCCGATCGTCCAGAAGCAGATTAATGAGGAAGTGGATGAGATGCTTCAAGCTGGTGTGATTGAACCATCATCCAGCCCTTGGTCCTCGCCGGTCCTACTTGCGAAAAAGAAGAATTGGAAGTATCGATTCTGCGAAGACTTCCGGAAGTTGAACAAGGTCTCTGAACATGATGCGTATCCGATTCCTTACGTGTCTGCAACTCTCGACAAGCTACGAAACGCAAAGCAGCTGTCCTTCTTGGATATTTAGTCCGCTTACTGGTAAATTCCCATGGCCGAGGCATCGAAAAAGTACACCGCGTTCACTATTCCCGGTTTTATCAGTTCTGTCGCATGCCCTTCGGGCTTCATAACGCTCCAGCGACTTGGCAGCGTTTTATTGATACAACCATCGGAGCTGACCTCGAACCGAACGTGTTCGTGTACCTTGACGATGTTATCATCGTCACAGAGACATTTGAACGCCACCTCGAAGTGCTTAGGGAAGTCATGAGGCGTATCCAAGAAGCGGGACTGGTATTAAGTCGGGAAAAATGCGAGTTCTGCAAGTCAGAGTTGAGATAGTTGAGATCTGGAGAAAGTAAGATGTATGGTTGAGTACCCGAGGCCTGCTACGGTCTCGCAGGTGCGGAGGTTCATTGGCATGATCTCGTGGTATCGTCGTTTCGTCCACAACTTCTCGGATCTAGTCTCCGCGATCACCCAGCTATTGAAGAAGAAGCGGAGGTTCGAATGGACAAATGCGTGAGAGGAAGATTTCCGGACTCTAAAGGACAAATTGGTTCAGGCACCAATTCTTACTTGTCCAAATTTCGAGCTTCCCTTCATTGTGCACACCGATGCATCTGGCGTAGGCATAGGAGCAGTATTGACGCAGGAGGTACCCGGAGAGGGCGAAAAAGTGGTGAGTTATCTTAGCCGTTCGTTAACCAGAACTGAGCGAAACTCTTCTACGACTGAGCGAGAGTGTCTTGCCGTGATTTGGGCCGTAGAGAAGCTTCGTCCATATCTGGAAGGTAGTCGATTCACGGTCGTGACCGATCATCACTCCTTAGTCTTGCTGAACAACTTGAAGGATCCCCAGGGCAGGTTGGCTCGGTGGGCGGTCAGGTTGCAGCAGTTCGACTTCACCATCGTACATCGGAAAGGGAAAGAACATTTGGTACCTGATGCTCTATCTAGAGCAAATGAGGTATTAGCGATGGTGTCCGTCAATACCAAAGACCCTTGGTACCTCAAAATGAGCCAGATGGTGAAGAGTAGTGATGTTGGGTACCCGGATTGGAGGATAGATGGCGGAGTACTTTTTAAACACGTCCCGCCGAGGTTTCCCAAGTTAGCGTCAGGGAGAGAAAGGAAATTCTTCGAGAGTGTCACGGTGACATTCTCAGCGGCCATGAAAGTATCCAAAAAACCTTGAATAAGGTATCCCGACGGTACTATTGGCTCCGAATGAGGCAGAGCATTGCACGATATGTGCGGGGGTGCCCGGTTTGTCAGGCTGTTAAGCCCGAATTGCAGAATCCCGCGGGGCTAATGGCATCGCGCTGCAATGTCACAAAGCCGTGGGAAATGTTGTGTGTCGACTTCGTTGGACCACTACCAAGATCGACAAGGGGTTACGCCTACATTTTGACCGTCGTCGATCACTTCTCAAAGTTTCCCCTGTTCTTTCCGGTTAAATCGGCTACTGCGAAGTCGTTAAGGGTAGTTCTTGAAGAGCGGGTATTCATGGTTTTTTGTGTTCCACGGTGGATCGTTTGCGACAACGGCGTGCAGTTCAAAAGTAAGGAGATGTCCGAATTAGCCGATATATACGGTGTTACATTGGACTTCACGGCCCACTACCATCCTCAGGCCAAGCCTGCAGAACGCTATAACCAGACGGTTAAGCCTATGCTGCGAGCGTGCGTGTCTGACAACCATCGTACATGGGATATCCTCCTTCCTAAGGTCGCATGAGCAATCCGCAACTGGACGCACGAGGTACTTAAGACTACTCCATTCTTAGTGCTGTTTGGTAGGGACATGGTCGTTAGTGGAGGGAACTCTCCTATTCCCGCAGAAGGCTATATGGCAAATAGGTCAGGGGATGGCGGAAAGGAGGAACGGGGTGAAGCTCTGAAGGAGCTTTTCGCTGATGTGAGGGATCGACTCCAAGAGATCGATTCGTGAAATTTCGTGTAATAAAACAAGAAAATAGCTGGGGTATGGCACGTTAAGGATCTCAAGCCATTTCACCACCAAAGTGATGCTGTTTAGGGTGTACTGCGGCAAAAACCTTTCGAAAGGAAGGGAGGAGTGTTATGATTTTCCTCCAGTTGAAAGGTTTTCGCCTGAAAGTATACCCAGGATTGGTTGAATTGAGTGGGTGGATAATGTTGAGGATCGTGACATAGGCTGTACGTCCATCGTTCATGAGTTAGCCAAATAGCTTAGAGGTGGAGTAGTCGCTAGGGGCGCTGAACGTTGTGGGTTCAATCCTAGGTTTTGTCAGCCTGCGTATTTTCTTATTTTTCCTTCTGTCCTGTCGGTTTTCCTAGCTTTTGTGGACCGATGGACTGACCCTTGATCCTCCTCGAATGAAACGTGAGGATAGCCGTTCTTTGTTTAGTGGATGGTACGATGGAGAATTTGCGGCCTTCCTGGTGGTTCGATCTATTTCGACCGGTACGGGTGGTCAGGCGATCATGTCCCAAAGTGGACGAAAGATATCGATGGTCTGATCAGCCAGGAGTCCGAGGTAGGTTGGACGAGATGAGAATGGGCAGTCTTTGGGCGCGATCCGGAAAATTCTAATCCAAGTAAGAAGTCGGAAGGAAGTAAGATCAAAGAACATATAAGCTAATGAAAAAAAAAAACAAAATCTAAAGTTGAGCTAGTGCTAGTGGCCACGAAAGTTTTTTTTTTATTATCAGTGCGATAGTGAGAATTTATCCCCCAACCCACCAAAAGAAACGAAACCTGCCAATAAGAATAGTGTAGTGTGGTGTTGAGTGGTGATACCAAAAATAAACTACCAAAAAAAAAAGATAAAAAAACAAATATACAACCCTCCTCTCGAAGCCTTTTAATAACAAATAAAAACAACAGAGAAAGAAAAAAAACGAATACGAATAGTGTGTGTGTTAGTGTGTGAGACCGCACAAACAGAAAGAGTAATCTTTAAAGAGCCAACCCCTTTTCCTAACCTCTTTCATAAAAAAAAAAACGTGAAATAGAGTGAACTCAAGAACTCAACCAGGACGAGAAGCGACCAGGTCATCAGGACGTTCCAAACGAAGGCAGGAAGACGGCAGGTGACCCCTCTCCAGGGAAGAATTTCTTTTTTTTTTTTTGTTTGATCCTTATCACCCAGTTATATTTGTATTTTTTTTTCTTCAATTTATTTAGTTTTATATATATTTTTTTAAATAGATTATAAAAGAATTTGTTTAAACGAATTAGTAATTGGAGTTAGTGTTATCGTTCAAAGCGTGGGATCGAGCATTGGAAATCGACAGAATGGTTAAAATAGGTATCTTAGAAAAAACAGTCGGTGCTACTCCAGCAACATCCCCAATGGTAATCGTGCGTAAAAAGGGAAAGATACGAATTTGCCTCGACCCTACTGACGTCAACAAGAACATTTTGAGAAGATTTCATCCTCTCCGATCTATTGATGACATCGCAACTAAGGTACAACAATCGAAATATTTCACAATTTTAGATTGTAAACATGTTTTTTGGCAAATCAGAGTAACGGATCGCACAAAACGATATTTGACTATGGCCATATCCTGGGGAAGAGTATCATTTAAGACAGTCGTCCACAGACCACCGCGGTGTAAGTGCGTGATTCGACTACGCGAGAAAAAACGATCAGAGATTCTCGTATTGAAAAAAACATGATCCTCAAAGAAGTTCGATAGCTCCGGCGTTAAGCACAAGTGCACGCTTCAAGGGACACGAATGTAAACTGGCGTAAGTTCGGCATTTTGGAGCCACATAGGCGACCATTAGCTGTGAAGAATGTGATGAGATATTTGGGCATTATGTTGGACCATTTTCTGTATGGAAATATCCGTGCAGCAACTGGTCTGGCCAAAGCCAGAAAAGCCTTCGCTATGGCAAGTAGGTTGTTTTACAGCAGCCAACTTGATTCCAGGGTGAAGGTCATCTGCTACACGGCTCTAGTCCGACCTATCATGGTATACGGCTCTCCGGTGTGGTTCAACTTGAGTCCTTCTCAGATGGAAAGGATGCGGGTCTTCGACAGGCAATGTCTTCGGGCTTGCCTTAAGATGTACAGAAAACCGGAATCTGAGTACACGAAGTTCTTTTCCAATGAAATCTTGTACAACGCAGCAAACGTGAACAGGGTGGATAATTTTATTATTAAACTGGTTCGAAGGCATGTTGCAAGAGCAATGACATCAGAAAACGATCTGATATTTGGAGCCTACTACCCAAATGATTCATATCACGAGAGCGCACGCCGGAGTGGATTCATTCCACCGGAAGCGTTCTTGTACCTGGACCGACTTGGCTTGGTGCAGGATGCGGAGGGATGTCCACTTCTCTACCATGTCATGAGACGGACGGTGGACAAGCGAGTGCTCTACGAGAGCAACGTAGGAACTGAAAATCCGGGTGATCTTCGGTTCAGCACATCCATCCCTATTCGCGACATTAACGATCGGGAGAGGGATAGGCACTTTTACTTGTGGCTAGAGCCACATCTGGTTGCCCAGCTGCCGTCAGCTGAAGCCAATATTGGTCCTACGGACAACTTGCATTTAGGATAAAGTAGAATAAGTTAGGATTATGTCATAAATTACCAATAAAAAAAAAAAATTTTTTTTAATTTAATTAGATTAAGATAGTTGTATGTAGGTTAAGTGTTTTAATTAAATTAAGGTAAAAAATAGAAATTAGTTGCTAAGTTTTTTATATAAGTTTTCTTAGTATTAAGTAAGTAGAATTAAGTAAATATTGTAAACATTTACAACATAATAATAGCAAGAAGCTGAAAAGCAATAAAAATTAAAAAACAGATAAACTTAGAGTGCCCGTCTAGGGCCAGTAAGATAGATTTGTAAGTTTTAAATAAATTATGAACTAGTTAAGTATTTTGTCTAGATTTAAGAAAATTAACTGAAAAATAAAAAATACATTTTAAACTAAACTAAAAAAAGCGTGGGATCGCTGGGTACTACTGATCGCGAGTCGCGGGTTCGAGAACGGTTCGGGGACATTTTTTTCTTTGTTTTAATTTTCCCTCTTGTTTTCCTTCTTGTGTGGTGTTTAGTGTCTTGGTTAATATAGTTGTAAGTATTAATTGTGAAGTATTGATAAGTTTTTCTTAAGTCATAAATGAAGTTTATATATGAATTGAAACTTATATAAAAAAAAAAAAAAATTATATAGGTTTAAGGTGAATTACTGTGTTTTTTTCATCTTGTTCCATCCTCAGTTCCTGAGTTTCCTTTTTTTTTTGGTTCCTTTTAGTCATTTTCCTTTTGCTTTGTTTTTTTATTTTTTGGTTGTTTTTGCGGGGACGGATTGGATCCTTGCCCTTAGTCGCAGTTCTAGGGGTACGGACCGTGTCGAGCGGAAGGGCATCTGCGTGGCGCCCTAATTCCATCTTTCCCATGACCATACTACATTGAGTGGCTTGGCGCTCTTTCGTTCGACCCCAATCGGGAATTTTAAAATTTCGACGGTAACATTTTGGCGCTCAACTTGGGGCCAGATTCGAAAAGATAAACAACGTCCAAATTGTTCGCGTAATAATTGTTTACCGCGGTTTGTAATTTAATTTTTTTTTGTAGTGCTTCTTGGAGAGCATACTGTCGTCTTCTTGGTCTCGTCCGAAAATGGATGTGTATAGGTTGAGTGCTGAGGAGCTGATCTACGAGTTAGACGTGCAGGGGTTGAAGGGTACAACGGTAGACGAGAAGAGAAAGATGCTACGCACAACAATGCGCCGGGATTCCAGTTTCGTCCTACCGGAGTACCCTTTCACCTTCGACGAGGATAGGGCGGCAGTTACCGCCAAATTAGAAGAAATTTTAAGGCTGGTAGGGGACTCCAGGCGAGTATAAAAAAATCGTTGCTAAAGCCGAGTGGGAACTTAGGAGGTAAGGAAGGGTCATCACGGATACGGGAGAGGACAAGGCGTTCGTGGCAGACGCTAGGTGGTAGGACTTTTGTCGAACTTGGACGTCAAGGCCGATATTGACGGTGCGGCTGGACCAGTGCCGGGTGCGCAGGAGAACAATCACAACCCGGAGGGAAGCCTCGACTTGTTAGCCATATCCACAGGCCAAACTGCTCATTCCTACCCGAGGGCTGCGTCGTCTCCAATCTTACCACCGACAAAGAGGATACCGGACATGAAATGCGGCCTTCAATTCAGTGGTGACGATGGCCAATCAGTCACCAGTTTTCTGGAGAAGACGGAGGAGTTGCGGGAAGCCAGGGGGTTTACCACAGAGGAGGTATTCGCGTCGGCTTACGACTTGTTCGTGGGGAAGGCGGCTATCTGGTATAGGGCGAATAAACTCCACTTCCGAAATTGGCAGGGTTTGGTAGCCAGGTTGAGGGCTGAGTTTCTACGACCGGGGTATGAGGAACGGCTGTGGGCCGAGATTCGCAACAGAACCCAAGGTCAGGCGGAGATAATAGGCATCTATGTCAGTGTGATGCTGGGCCTCTTCGCTCGACTTAGTGAGCCGTGTAGTGAAGAGACGAAACTGAAGCAGATCCGCAGAAATCTTGCACCATTCTATCAATCCCAAATGGCATAGGTAGATATTCACTCGGTGGAGCATCTCGTGGAGATTGGGCATCGTCTCGAAGCTACACGTTACCTAGTAGAGAACTTCGCACCTCCACCAACCCGGAGAACCACTCTACTTGAACCTGACCTGGCATACGTAGCTGTGCCTGGAAGGGCAGAAGATCTGGCGGTGGCCGCGACATCATCTAGAGCTCCGACGCCCCTTTCGTGCTTTAGGTGCAAGGAGCAAGGTCACATTGCGGTCAGGTGTCCCCAACCAGTTCGATGTTACGGGTGCAACACTGCTGGGGTTATTCGTAGCCATTGCCCGCGCTGTTCTCCTCGGACACCCGCGGCGGGAAACGGGGTAGAGACTCAGGGACAGGCGGGTCGTTGAGTCGGAAATCCGAATCCGTCAGTCAAGTGCGTCTTCCTTCTGCGGCGCTTGATTTTATGATTCAGAGCAGGGGTATGGTGTCGAATTGATAGGGCTGTTGGATTCAGGAGCGTCTCGTACTATTCTTGGTGGGCCGGGCTGGGCAAAACTGAAATTGTTAGGTTGCTCCGTAGAAAACAGTGATGTAGGGTGTGTAACCGTAGCTAGTGGTGAAGGGATTGAGGTGTTAGGGCTAATCAACGTTCCTCTCAGGGTGGAGGGAAACGTTAAGGTGATGGAAGTCCTCGTTATACCAAAGTTGCCACACAGTCTTATTCTTGGAGCTGATTTCTGGGAGAAGCTTATGATAGTTGCGGATTTATCCAAACGAAGTTGAACTTTTGCCGATGAAGTCTACGTCAATGAAGGGACGGAGAGGTTAACCGCGGCGCAAAGGAAGGAGCTCGAAGAATTAGTGGAGCAGATCTTCAGTTCCATGGGCGTCGAGCTGGGATGTACCGATCGAGTAGAGCACGTCATCAAGACCAGCGCCGAACCCATCAAACAGCGGTACTATCCGGTTTCTCCGATCGTCCAGAAGCAGATTAATGAGGAAGTGGATGAGATGCTTCAAGCTGGTGTGATTGAACCATCATCCAGCCCTTGGTCCTCGCCGGTCCTACTTGCGAAAAAGAAGAATTGGAAGTATCGATTCTGCGAAGACTTCCGGAAGTTGAACAAGGTCTCTGAACATGATGCGTATCCGATTCCTTACGTGTCTGCAACTCTCGACAAGCTACGAAACGCAAAGCAGCTGTCCTTCTTGGATATTTAGTCCGCTTACTGGTAAATTCCCATGGCCGAGGCATCGAAAAAGTACACCGCGTTCACTATTCCCGGTTTTATCAGTTCTGTCGCATGCCCTTCGGGCTTCATAACGCTCCAGCGACTTGGCAGCGTTTTATTGATACAACCATCGGAGCTGACCTCGAACCGAACGTGTTCGTGTACCTTGACGATTTTATCATCGTCACAGAGACATTTGAACGCCACCTCGAAGAAGAAGCGGGACTGGTATTAAGTCGGGAAAAATGCGAGTTCTGCAAGTCAGAGTTGAGATAGTTGGGATACATAGTCAACGACAACGGCCTGCTGGTTAATCCGGAGAAAGTAACATGTATGGTTGAGTACCCGAGGCCTGCTACGGTCTCGCAGGTGCGGAGGTTCATTGGCATGATCTCGTGGTATCGTCGTTTCGTCCACAACTTCTCGGATCTAGTCTCCCCGATCACCCAGCTATTGAAGAAGAAGCGGAGGTTCGAATGGACAAATGCGTGTGAGGAAGCCTTCCGGACTCTAAAGGACAAATTGGTTCAGGCACCAATTCTCACTTGTCCAAATTTCGAGCTTCCCTTCATTGTGCACACCGATGCATCTGGCGTAGGCATAGGAGCAGTATTGACGCAGGAGGTACCCGGAGAGGGCGAAAAAGTGGTGAGTTATCTAAGCCGTTCGCTAACCAGAACTGAGCGAAACTCTTATACGACTGAGCGAGAGTGTCTTGCCGTGATTTGGGCCGTAGAGAAGCTTCGTCCATATCTGGAAGGTAGTCGATTCACGGTCGTGACCGATCATCACTCCTTAGTCTGGCTGAACAACTTGAAGGGCAGGTTGGCTCGGTGGGCGGTCAGGTTGCAGCAGTTCGACTTCACCATCGTACATCGGAAAGGGAAAGAACATTTGGTACCCGATGCTCTATCTAGAGCAAATGAGGTATTAGCGATGGTGTCCGTCAATACCAAAGACCCTTGGTACCTCAAAATGAGCCAGATGGTGAAGAGTAGTGATGTTGGGTACCCGGATTGGAGGATAGATGGCGGAGCACTTTTTAAACACGTCCCGCCGAGGTTTCCCAAGTTAGCGTCAGGGAGAGAAAGGAAATTCTTCGAGAGTGTCACGATGACATTCTCAGCGGCCATGAAAGTATCCAAAAAACCTTGAATAAGGTGTCCCGACGGTACTATTGGCCCCGAATGAGGCAGAGCATTGCACGATATGTGCGGGGGTGCCCGGTTTGTCATGCTGTTAAGCCCGAATTGCAGAATCTCGCGGGGCTAATGGCATCGTGCTGCAATGTCACAAAGCCGTGGGAAATGTTGTGTGTCGACTTCGTTGGACCACTACCAAGATCGACAAGGGGTTACGCCTACATTTTGACCGTCGTCGATCACTTCTCAAAGTTTCCCCTGTTCTTTCCGGTTAGGTCGGCTACTGCGAAGTCGTTAAGGGTAGTTCTTGAAGAGCAGGTATTCATGGTTTTTGGTGTTCCACGGTGGATCGTTTGCGACAACGGCGTGCAGTTCAAAAGTAAGGAGATGTCCGAATTAGCCGATATATACGGTGTTACATTGGACTTCACGGCCCACTACCATCCTCAGGCCAACCCTGCAGAACGCTATAACCAGACGGTTAAGACTATGTTGCGAGCGTGCGTGTCTGACAACCATCGTACATGGGATATCCTCCTTCCTAAGGTCGCATGAGCAATCCGCAACTGGACGCACGAGGTACTTAAGACTACTCCATTCTTAGTGCTGTTTGGTAGGGACATGGTCGTTAGTGGAGGGAACTCTCCTATTCCCGCAGAAGGCTATATGGCAAATAGGTCAGGGGATGGCGGAAAGGAGGAACGGGGTGAAGCTCTGAAGGAGCTTTTCGCTGATGTTAGGGATCGACTCCAAGCCGCAGCCAAGAAGTCGGGGAATACGTATAATCTGAGGCGAAGGGACGTCCGGTTCCTTCCGAAAGATCTGGTTCTCAGAAGAAATTTCGTGAAATTTCGTGTAATAAAACGGGAAAATAGCTGGGGTATGTCACGTTAAGGATCTCAAGCCATTTCACCACCAAAGTGATGCTGTTTAGGGTGTACTGCGGCAAAAACCTTTCGAAAGGTTTCCAGTTGAAAGGTTTTCGCCTGAAAGTATACCCAGGATTGGTTGAATTGAGTGGGTGGATAATGTTGAGGATCGTGACCTAGGCTGTACGTCCATCGTTCATGAGTTAGCCAAATAGCTTAGAGGTGGAGTAGTCGCTAGGGGCGCTGAACGTTGTGGGTTCAATCGTAGGTTTTGTCAGCCTGCGTATTTTCTTATTTTTCCTTCTGTCCTGTCGGTGGTTTTCCTAGCTTTTGTGGACCGATGGACTGACCCTTGATCCTCCTCGAATGAAACGTGAGGATAGCCGTTCTTTGTTTAGTTTATGGTACGATGGAGAATTTGCGGCCTTCCTGGTGGTTCGATCCATTTCGACGGGTACGGGTGGTCAGGCGATCATGTCCCAAAGTGGACGAAAGATATCGATGGTCTGATTAGCCAGGAGTCCGAGGTAGGTTGGATGAGATGAGAATGGGCAGTCTTTGGGCGGGATCCGGAAAATTCTAATCCAAGTAAGAAGTCGAAAGGAAGTAAGATCAAAGAACATATAAGCTAATGAAAAAAAAAAACAAAATCTAAAGTTGAGCTAGTGCTAGTGGCCACGAAAGTTTTTTTTTTTTATTATCAGTGCGATAGTGAGAATTTATCCCCCAACCCACCAAAAGAAACGAAACCTGCCAATAAGAATAGTGTAGTGTGGTGTTGAGTGGTGATACCAAAAATAAACTACCAAAAAAAAAAAGATAAAAAAACAAATATACAACCCTCCTCTCGAAGCCTTTTAATAACAAATAAAATCAACAGAGAAAGAAAAAAAAAACGAATACGAATAGTGTGTGTGTTAGTGTGTGAGACCGCACAAACAGAAAGAGTAATCTTTAAAGAGCCAACCCCTTTTCCTAACCTCTTTCATAAAAAAAAAACGTGAAATAGAGTGAACTCAAGAACTCAACCAGGACGAGAAGCGACCAGGTCATCAGGACGTTCCAAACGAAGGCAGGAAGACGGCAGGTGACCCCTCTCCAGGGAAGAATTTCTTTTTTTTTTTGTTTGATCCTTATCACCCAGTTATATTTGTATTTTTTTTTCTTCAATTTATTTAGTTGTTAGTTTTTTTTTTAATTCTGTTTCTTTGTTTTTTTTAAATATATATTTTTTTAAATAGATTATAAAAGAATTTGTTTAAACGAATTAGTAATTGGAGTTAGTGTTGTCGTTCAAAGCGTGGGATCGAGCATTGGAAATCGACAGAATGGTTAAAATAGGTATCTTAGAAAAAACAGTCGGTGCTACTCCGGCAACATCCCCAATGGTAATCGTGCGTAAAAAGGGAAAGATACGAATTTGCCTCGACCCTACTGACGTCAACAAGAACATTTTGAGAAGATTTCATCCTCTCCGATCTATTGATGACATCGCAACTAAGGTACAACAATCGCAATATTTCACAATTTTAGATTGTAAACATGGTTTTTGGCAAATCAGAGTAACGGATCGCACAAAACGATATTTGACTATGGCCATATCCTGGGGAAGAGTATCATTTAAGACAGTCGTCCACAGACCACCGCGGTGTAAGTGCGTGATTCGACTACGCGAGAAAAAACGATCAGAGATTCTCATATTGAAAAAAACATGATCCTCAAAGAAGTTCGATAGCTCCGGCGTTAAGCACAAGTGCACGCTTCAAGGGACACGAATGTAAACTGGCGTAAGTTCGGCATTTTGGAGCCACATAGGCGACCATTAGCTGTGAAGAATGTGATGAGATATTTGGGCATTATGTTGGACCATTTTCTGTATGGAAATATCCGTGCAGCAACTGGTCTGGCCAAAGCCAGAAAAGCCTTCGCTATGGCAAGTAGGTTGTTTTACAGCAGCCAACTTGATTCCAGGGTGAAGGTCATCTGCTACACGGCTCTAGTCCGACCTATCATGGTATACGGCTCTCCGGTGTGGTTCAACTTGAGTCCTTCTCAGATGGAAAGGATGCGGGTCTTCGAGAGGCAATGTCTTCGGGCTTGCCTTTAGATGTACAGAACCCCAGAATCTGAGTACAAGAAGTTCTATTCCAATGAAAAGTTGTACAACGCAGCAAACGTGAACAGGGTGGATAATTTTATTATTAAACTGGTTCGAAGTCATGTTGCAAGAGCAATGACATCAGAAAACGATCTGATATTTGGAGCCTACTACCCAAATGATTCATATCACGAGAGCGCACGCCGGAGTGGATTCATTCCACCGGAAGCGTTCTTGTACCTGGACCGACTTGGCTTGGTGCAGGATGCGGAGGGATGTCCACTTCTCTACCATGTCATGAGACGGACGGTGGACAAGCGAGTGCTCTACGAGAGCAACGTAGGAACTGAAAATCCGGGTGATCTTCGGTTCAGCACATCCATCCCTATTCGCGACATTAACGATCGGGAGAGGGATAGGCACTTTTACTTGTGGCTAGAGCCACATCTGGTTGCCCAGCTGCCGTCAGCTGAAGCCAATATTGGTCCTACGGACAACTTGCATTTAGGATAAGGTAGAATAAGTTAGGATTATGTCATAAATTACCATCAAAAAAAAAAAATATTTTTTTTAATTTAATTAGATTAAGATAGTTGTATGTAGGTTAAGTGTTTTAATTAAGTTAAGGTAAAAAATAGAAATTAGTTGCTAAGTTTTTTATATAAGTTTTCTTAGTATTAAGTAAGTAGAATTAAGTAAATATTGTAAACATTTACAACATAATAATAGCAAGAAGCTGAAAAGCAATAAAAATTAAAAAACAGATAAACTTAGAGTGCCCGTCTAGGGCCAGTAAGATGGATTTGTAAGTTTTAAATAAATTATGAACTAGTTAAGTATTTTGTCTAGATTTAAGAAAATTAACTGAAAAATACAAAATACATTTTATCGCTGGGTACTACCGATCGCGAGTCGCGGGTTCGAGAACGGTTCGGGGACATTTTTTTTTTTTTAATTTTTCCTTTTGTTTTCCTTCTTGTGTGGTGTTTAGTGTCTTGGTTAATATAGTTGTAAGTATTAATTGTGAAGTATTGATAAGTTTTTCTTAAGTCATCAATGAAGTTTATATATGAATTGAAACTTAAATAAAAAAAAAAAAATTATATAGGTTTAAGGTGAATTACTGTGTTTTTTTCATCTTGTTCCATCCTCAGTTCCTGAGTTTCCTTTTTTTTTTGGTTCCTTTTAGTCATTTTCCTTTTGCTTTGTTTTTTTTTTTTTTTTGGTTGTTTCTGCGGGGACGGATTGGATCCTTGCCCTTAGTCGCAGTTTTAGGGGTACGGACCGTGTCGAGCGGAAGGGCATCTGCGTGGCGCCCTAATTCAATCTTTCCCATGACCATACTACATTGAGTGGCTTGCCACTCTTTCGTTCGACCCCAATCGGGAATTTGCGAAATTCGACGGTAATAATTTCTTTATTTAGACATGATGGGCTTAGTTCAGGACAGGGAGGGATGCCCTATAATCTTCCATGTCGCACGCCGAACAGTGGACCGGCGACTCCTTTATGAACCGAACGTCGCTCGCAACCGCGAGGATCTGCTTCGGTTCAGTAGAGCGATCTCCGCCCGAGACAGGAGGGAGTCTTGGAAAAAAAAACGTCACTAGTGTACTGGTGGCTGTGTTAAGGCCGACCCCTGCCGTCGTTAAGGGATCTTTAAGAGTTTTTCTTTTTGTGTATGTGTACGGATATTGGTCAGCTGGGCAGTCTGTGGTCAGCTGTTTACGTTTAGTTTTAAGTAGTTAGTAGTTAGTTTTAAAGTTAGGTTAAGATTTAGGTTTTATATAAAAAAAAAATAATAATAAATATAAAAGAAAAGGTGCACCACGGCGTATAGAGTCTATATGTTAGGCATATAAATAACTGATTCGTCCTGGTGCACGCGTCCTTACGCCGGACATAGTTAATGTACAGTATGTTCAGTATTAGTATGTAAGCAAAAAAAACGCAATGCAGCTAAGTTTTTAATAGTTTTCTTAACATAATTTAATTTAAGTTTGGATTAAGATTTAAAAAAAATGATGCCGAAAGACAGTAAAATCAACTATGTTTAGATTAACTTAGAACATCCGCATAGGGTCAGTAAGATAGATGTAAGAAAAGAATATGTTAATCTACTTTAAGAAAATTTGTCTAGTTTATAAGTATAACCCCGAATTTTCATCAAAACAAATTTTCAATAAAAACAAAAAAAAAATCCGCATCAAGGCTAAATTCGGGAACTTCAGTCTAATTTGCGCTCACGCCCCGACAGAGGAGAAGGATGACAACATCAAGGATGACTTCTATGATCTCCTAGAAAGAACATACGATCAATGCCCCAGCTAAGACATTAAGATCGTTCTAGGAGATTTCAACGCGCAGCTGGGTCATCAGTTAACACAGCCTGCACGACAACACATCCGGAAACGGACTCAGGCTGTTGGACTTCGCCTCGGGGTTTAAGCTCTCTGTGGCTAGCAAGTGGTTCCCACACCTGGACATTCACAAAGGGACCTGGTGATCTCCTGATCAATCAACCGTTAACCAGGTTTATTACGTTGTGATCGACGTCAGACACTCCTCCAATATTCTCGATGTCCGAACCTTCCGAGGTGCAAACATCGACCCGGATCATCACCTTGTTGTAGCCAAGGTAAGAACCCGGATATCGAGAGAGCAACGCAGTCGAGAAAGGCCAAAACGGTTTGACGTCGAAAAGCTACAATCGCAGCCTAATGCTGGGAACTTTACCGTTATCGTCGAAAGAAAACATGCCCGATGAGTGGGATCTCTGCGTTGTTTGCCCGGTCCACAAGAAAGGAGACCCCTTTGACTGCGCCAACTACAGAGGGATTAGTCTCCTGAACATCGCATACAAGATCCTCTCTGCCGTATTGTGTGAGCGTCTGAAACCATTTGTCCATGACCTGATAGGTCCCTATCAGTGTGGTTTCAGACCAGGGAAGTCCACAATAGACCAGATCTTCACATAACGGCAGATCCTGGAAAAAACCCAAGAAATGCAAATTGACACCCACCACCTATTCGTCGATTTCAAGGCTGCATATGACAGTGTGCATAGAGACGAGCTATACAGTGCCATGTCTAGTTTTGGCATTCCTACCAAACTCGTCAGATTGTGTAGGATGACGATGGAGAACTCTCGCTGCTCCGTCAAGGTCGGTAACGAACTCATCGAGGCCTTCAATGTCTAAAAAGGTTTTAGACAAGGTGACGCACTGTCATGTGACTTCTTTAACATTATCCTCGAGAAGATCGTGCGAAACTCACAAGTCAACACCAGAGGCACGATCTTGCAGAAGTCAGTTCAATTGCTAGCTTACGCTGATGACATTGACGTGATTGGACGAACACAGCGAGCCGTCAATGAGGCGTTTGCTGGCATTGAAGCGGAAGCGGCTAAAATGGGTCTGGCGGTAAATGAGGGCAAAACTAAGTACATGCTGTACTTAGTACACTAGGCAGCAGAAACTTCGAGGTAGTCAAGGACTTCGTCTACCTCGGCTCCCCGGTGAACAGGGACAACAACATCAGTACCGAAATCAAACGCAAAATCACTCTTGCCAATGGCTGTTTCTTTGGGCTAAAGACGCAATTGACTAATAAAGCCCTCTCTCGAAGGACGTAGCTCGCTTTATATAACAGCTTTATTATCCCCATCCTACTTTATGGCGCAGAATCTTGGACGTTAGCAAAGGCGGATGAGGAAGTCCTAAGTCTCTTCGAGAGAAAAGTTTCGCGTGCGATTTTTGGTCCTGTTTGCGATGATGGCATCTTAAGGAGAAGATTTAATGACGAACTCTATGGGCTGTACAGCGGCATGCGCCTGGTCAAGCGCCTACGGATACAACGCTTAAGATGGCTAGGCCATGTAGAGCGTATGGACACCACCGCTCCGGCCCGAAAAGACTTTAAATCCGTGGCATTGAGTCAATGCAACAGAGGACGACCTAGACTAAAGTGGCGCACACAAGTGGAGACGGGCCTCAACCAACTTGGAGTGCGCAACTGGAGAGAGCTGGCGAAAGATCGTGCTGGCTGGAGAGGCATGTTGGTTGAGGCCCAGGTCCACCCCGGAATGTAGCGCCACAAGAAGAAGAAGAAGTTTGTCTAGTTAGATTGTCAGACCTTTGGTTTTGGGAATTTAGTGACGTAGCTGTAGTTTCTAGTGTATGAGTTAAGTGGCTTCTAATACTTCCCATACGTCTATTAGCTTGATTCTGGTACCCGGAACTATAATTCCCGTTGTGTTAATTGTAAACTAGGTGCGATCTTAACTAATTGTTTGGTTTATGCGTTAATCTCCCGAATAATTTGCTGCGTTGTTTATTGGGACCAAAGTGTTGGTGATTTACTTCTAGTATTATTTTAAATGCTTCGTTCATTGTACTGGGGTTTCGCAAAAGTACAATTGTTCGAGTTGGTTCCGGTAAATTACTCTTATTTTTCATTTCTGGGTTATTTTCGTCGTTCAGCAAATGTTTATTATTAATCCTACTTAGATAGCTGTTTAGATTATTATAATATTCTTCAACAGTAGTGTTATCTAATTTAATTTTAATTTTATCTAAGAGAACATTCTTGCTAAGACTTTCTAATAAATTAGCTTTTAAAATTTCTTTGATTTGACTCCAGGTCTCAACCCTGCCTGGTCTCTGAATTACGTTTCACGCTTTGCCTACTACTTTGTCTTTAATATATCCGGTAAGGATATTACAGTTAACCGGATTGAACGTCGTTACTGTTGGCGCTATCGAATCTACGCGTTCTATGTATTCTATTAGGTTATTTGCCTCACCGGTAAACTGGGGTAGGTGGGAAATGAAATCAAGAATAATTTAAAATTTTTCCGAAATGGACAATTCCTCCACTTTATGAAACGTACTTTTTTTCTATAGTTAACAATGAACGAAATACTTACTACTTAATTAAAACGAAATATGTTTAAAACTCTGTCCTGTAACGGTAATCCTTGGCAATTTAGTTGAGGATAAATAATTCTTGTTTCCTTATTCCAATTTTCCTTTCCACTCTGCACGACGAGTGATTGCGTATCATGTAACACGCGCTGCATCTAGGCTCAGAGATAAGCTATGTCTTGCAAGTAATATTGTTATGTACAATATGGGTAGGAGGTTAGAAACCAGATATAACAATATGAAGAACGTATTGCTGTATCGTCTCACTAATTAGCTTCTTCTTCGAATTCGTAGATCATTGTAGACATCTGATCTTGTCACCTTCTTTTCAAATTCACTTTTTAATGCACTTTTACTTGAACCCAAATGTCCTTCTGACAGGTGAAAGAGCGTAGCCACTGTGGGGTATAGGGTAGAGTACGACACTCACACGCCGAAGGACCAGGTTCGACTCCCTGCTGAAACCCTCGAATTTTTCACAGCACCACTTCTTTCCAACTGCGGACAACACTCAAAGAGTAATGACTGTCTAAAAAAAATTGCTCAAAACTTCGCTGTTCGGAGTCGGTTCAAAACGCGATAGCCAAGCTGTACTTAAGACCGTACTCAACCCTATAACCACTACCAAGATAGTCCAAGAATGTAAGTCTTCACTTAATTTGGTCAGCATACTGAATTCGCTAAGACTTGTCTGGGACCCGGGGCATAACATTATCATGGGAAACGGAATTGAAGATGAATTAACTAGGCATGTTTCAAAAGAGCCATACAGCCCGAACCAACCTTTCGACTGCCAGCATCCTTAGTTAGGGCCTCCGTCGACGGTTGGGTCTCCCAACAGTACAGCCAGAGACGACGTGACTCTCCAGGATGCAGCAAGAAATCCGCGGCTTTTCATTTATCATTAGACAGAAATGAGTACAGGCGACTGGTCGGCGTACTAACGGGACACTTTACCTTCGCTAAGCACCTAAGTCGGCTTAGGTTTAGTTACTCTTTACGACGCCTGTAGAGAAGGTGAAGACATTTCAGAGCACTTTCTTTTCTGTTCTGCGAAGATTTACTTCTTCTTACCGAAGACGAATTTATTCCTGTCGTCTAATTCCAAAATTTCCGAGTACTCCTCGAATTGTTCAATCCAACGATTGATGGAGAAATTCTCATCTCCGCTGAATGCTGGTATTGAGTCTTCGATATCATTAATATTATACGCTGGAGTCCACCTAGGAATATATGCAACTTCGTCCAATAGCAATTCTCGAAGTTTTTGTTTTAATTTTAACAATTTCGTCATTTAGTTGCTCCTCGTCATCATTACCTTCCTCTTCCTCCGACACGCTCACATCCTGTTGCAACGGGTAATCCGCATACCGACCTTTGGAGGCTTAAAAAAAATCCCGTATCAATCTGGAAAAATCATCATCGGAAAACCCTTGAACTCCTTCTTGAACTCTGCTCCTTAGTTCCGCCTTAGTGCCAATTGTAGAAAGTCTTAGAGATCTGAACATATTTTTTAGTCTGCGAACAGCGGAAGACTCTATAAATTCTTTCCAATTTTCCGACATTTTTAATTCCTTTCAATTTTCTTGATTACACTTCACAGAATATATTTCTCACTGTAAAACACAATTCTAAAAACTAATGTACACTTAATCCATAATTCGAATCCCACTTCTGAAATTGTAGGGGAGGGCGGATGGAAGTGGGCGCAAAAATGAAACGTAGTTAAAAACGACTTTATATTTATTTCACAACGAAACAACGAAAAATGAAGTATTTATACCCAAGCGAAAGGGACGCTACACAGAAAAGCCTACTACTTGTATTTTTAGCAAATTAAATAGAAGTAGCACTGCCTACTGCTTACACATTTGATGTAAAGTGAGAGTCGGATCAATAACCTAGTCAGGAGGGTCCGAAGGTTATTTCTTTCGCCTACAGTTTGTAATATCGGGGGTTAACAGGAGCTGCCTCCAAGGTGTCATCCTGTCACCTCTCCTATGGTGCATGTTGGTCCACTCTCTGTTGTCAGCCTTAAATGAATTTACACCTATGCCCAGGCTTATGCGGATGATGTACCCGTATTGGTTACCGGTCCATGCGAAGCGGGCAGGCGGACCTTGACATGATCGATGACTGGTGTACTAGGAATGGGCTTCCTGTCAACCCTCAAACAAGGTTGTTCTCTTTACAAGGAGGAATCAGACAGGTCTGACTCAGCTAGAACTAGCACGCCTGGCTCTGCTCTTGATGCACTGATCATTCTTCCTCCCCTTGACATCCACATCATGGGATGCACAATTAATGCCATCTCCCAACTTAAAGGGTTGAAGGGAATGGAGCACCGCTGAAAACTGGTATTGAGTCTTCGATGTCATTCAAATTTTACGCTGAAGTCGACCTTAGAATAGATGCAACTTCGTCCAACTGCAATTTTCGAAGTTTTTGTTTTAACATTACAATGTCTTCTTTTTTTCTCACATAGACGCTGTAGTTAATCAATTTCGTCATTTAGTTGCTCCTCGTCATCATTACCTTCCTCTTCCTCCGACACGCCCTCATCCTGTTGCAACGGGTCATCCGCATACCGACCTTTGGAGGCTTAAGAAAAATTCCCGTACCAATCTGGAAGAATCATCATCCGATAACCCTTGAACTCCTTCTTGAACGCTGCTCTTTAGTTCCGCCTTAGTGCGACTTGTAGAAAGTTTTACAGATCTGAGAATATTTTTTTTTTAATCTGCGATCAGTGGAAGGCTCTATAAATTCTTTCTAATTTTCCGACATTTTCAATTGCTCTCAATTTTCTTGATCACACTTCACAGAATATATTTCTAACTGTAAAACATAATTCTAAAAATTAATGTACACTTGTCCGTACAGTTAATCCATGAGTCGAATCCCACTTCTGAAATTGTAGGAGAGAACGGGTGGAAGTAGGCGCAAAAATTAAACGTGATTAAAAACGACTTTATATTTATTTCACAACGAAACGGAAAATAGAAGTATTTATACCCAACGGAAAAGGATGCTACACAGAAAAGTCTACTAATTGTATTTTTAGCAAAGTAAATATAAGTAGCACTGCCTACTGCATATATGATTGAAGTAAAGTGAGATTCGGATCAATAACCTGGGCAAGTGGGTCCAAAGGTTATTTCTTTCGCCTACATTGGGTCAACGCAACAGAGGACGACCTAGACTAAAGTGGCGCACACAAGTGGAGAAGGACCTCAACCAACTTGGGGTGCGCAACTCGAGAGAGCTGGCGAAAGATCGTGCTGGCTGGAGAGGCATGTTGGTTGAGGCCCAAGTCCACCTCGGACTGTAGCGGCACAAGAAGAAGAAGAAGTTTGTTTAGTTAGATTGTCAGACCTTTGGTTTTGGGAATTTACTGGCGTAGCTGTATTTTCTAGTGTATGAGTTTAGTGGCTTCCGCTACCTCCCATACGTCCATTAGCTTGATTGTGGTCCCCAGAACTATAATTCCCGTTGTGTTAATTGTAAACTAGGTGCGATCTTAACTTATTGTTTGGTTTATGCGTTAATCTCCCGAATAATTTGCTGCGTTGTTTATTGGGACCAAAGTGTTGGTGATTTACTTCTAGTATTATTTTAAATGCTTCGTTCATTGTACTGGGGTTTCGCAAAAGTACAATTGTTCGAGTTGGTTCCGGAAAATTACTCTTATTTTTCATTTCTGGGTTATTTTCGGCGTTCAGCAAATGTTTATTATTAATCCTACTTAGATAGCCGTTAAGATTACTATAATATTCTTCAACAGTAGTGTTATCTAATTTAATTTTAATTTTATCTAAGAGAACAATCTTGCTAAGACTCTCTAATAAATTAGCTTTTAAAATTTGACAACAGATCTCAACCCTGCCCGGTCTCTGAATTACGTTTCGCGCTTTGCCTACTACTTTATCTTTAATATATCCGGTAAGGATATTACAGTTAACCGGATTGAACGTCGTTACTGTTGGCGCTATCGAATCTACGCGTTCTATGTATTCTATTAGGTTATTTGCCTCACCGGTAAACTGGGGTAGGCGGGAAATGAAATCAAAAATAATTTAAAATTTTTCCGAAATGGACAATTCCTCCATTTTATGAAACGTACTTTTTTTCTCGCGTTAACAATGAACGAACTACTTACTACTTAATTAAAATGAAATATGTTTGGAACTCTGTCCTGTTACGGTAATTCTTGGCAATTTAGTTGAGGATAAATGATTCTTGTTTCCTTATTCCAATTTTCCTTTCCACCCTGCGCGACGAGTGACTGCGTATCATGTTACACGCGCTGCATCTAGGCTCAGAGATAAACTATGTCTTGCAAGTAATATTGTTATGTACAGTATGGGTAGGAGGTTAGAAACCAGATATAACAATATGAAGAACGTATTGCTGTATCGTCTCACTAATTAGCTTCTTCTTCGAATTCATAGCTCATTGTAGACATCTGACCTTGTCACCTTCTTTTCAAATTCACTTTTTAATGCACTTTTAATTGAACCCAACTGTCCTGCGAAGATTTACTGTTCTGACAGGTGAAAGAGCGTGGCCACTGTGGAGTATAGGGTATAGTATAGGTGAATTTTTCACGGCACCACCTCTTTCCAGCTGCGGACAACACTCAAAGAGTAATGACTGTCTAAAAAAAATTGCTCAAAACTTCGCTGTTCGGAGTCGGTTAAAAACGCGATAGCCAAGCTGTACTTAAGGCCTTACTCAACCCTATAACCATAAGTCTTCACTTAATTTGGTCTGCATACTGAATTTGCTAAGACCTGTCTGGGTCCCGGGACATTACGGTATCATGGGAAATGGAATTGAAGATGAATTAGCTAGGCATGTTTCAAAAGAGCCATACAGCCCGAACCAACCTTTCGACTGCCAGCATCCTTAGTTAGGGCCTCCGTCGACGGTTGGGTCTCCCAACAGTACAGCCAGAGACGACGTGACTCTCCAGGATGCAGGATGACCAAGTTCATGCTCCCGAACGTTAGCAAGAAGTCCGCGGCTTTTCATTTATCATTAGACAGAAATGAGTACAGACGACTGGTCGGCGTACTAACGGGACACTTTACCTTCGCTAAGCACCTAAGTCGGCTTAGGTTTAGTTACTCTTTACGACGCCTGTAGAGAAGCTGAAGACATTTCAGAGCACTTTCTTTTCTGTTCTGCGAAGATTTACTGTTTCGACAAAAAAAACGTGCCGTTCCTTTAAGAAACTTCTTACCGAAGACGAATTTATTCCTGTCGTCTAATTCCAAAATTTCCGAGTACTCCTCGAATTGTTCAATCCAACGATTGATGGAGAAATTCTCATCTCCGCTGAATGCTGGTATTGAGTCTTCGATATCATTAATATTATGCGCTGGAGTCCACCTAGGAATAGATGCAACTTCGTCCAATAGCAATTCTCGAAGTTTTTGTTTTAATTTTAACAATTTCGTCATTTAGTTGCTCCTCCGACACGCTCACATCCTGTTGCAACGGGTAATCCGCATACCGACCTTTGGAGGCTTAAAAAAAATTCCGTATCAATCTGGAAGAATCATCATCGGAAAACCCTTAAACTCCTTCTTGAACTCTGCTCCTTAGTTCCGCCTTAGTGCCAATTGTAGAAAGTCTTAGAGATCTGAACATATTTTTTAGTCTGCGAACAGCGGAAGACTCTATAAATTCTTTCCAATTTTCCGACATTTTTAATTCCTTTCAATTTTCTTGATTACACTTCACAGAATATATTTCTCACTGTAAAACACAATTCTAAAAATTAATGTTCACTTGCCCGTACAGTTAATCCATGAGTCGAATCCCACTTCTGAAGTTGTAGGAGAGAGCGGGTGGAAGTGGGCGCAAAAATGAAACGTAGTTAAAAACGACTTTATATTTATTTCACAACGAAACAACGAAAAGTGAAGTATTTATACCCAACGGAAAAGGACGCTACACAGAAAAGTCTACTAATTGTATTTTTAGCAAAGTAAATAGAAGTAGCACTGCCTACTGCATATATGATTGAAGTAAAGTGAGATTCGGATCAATAACCTGGGCAAGTGGGTCCAAAGGTTATTTCTTTCGCCTACATTGGGTCAACGCAACAGAGGACGACCTAGACTAAAGTGGCGCACACAAGTGGAGAAGGACCTCAACCAACTTGGGGTGCGCAACTGGAGAGAGCTGGCGAAAGATCGTGCTGGCTGGAGAGGCATGTTGGTTGAGGCCCAAGTCCACCTCGGACTGTAGCGGCACAAGAAGAAGAAGAAGTTTGTCTAGTTAGAATGTCAGACCTTTGGTTTTGGGAATCTACTGGCGTAGCTGTATTTTCTAGTGTATGAGTTTAGTGGCTTCCGCTACTTCCCATACGTCCATTAGCTTGATTGTGGTACCCGGAACTATAATTCCCGTTGTGTTAATTGTAAACTAGGTGCGATCTTAACTTATTGTTTGGTTTATGCGTTAATCTCCCGAATAATTTGCTGCGTTGTTTATTGGGACCAAAGTGTTGGTGATTTACTTCTAGTATTATTTTAAATGTTTCTTTCATTGTACTGGGGTTTCGCAAAAGTACAATTGTTCGAGTTAGTTCCGGAAAATTACTCAAATTTTTCATTTCTGGGTTATTTTCGTCGTTCAGCAAATGTTTATTATTAATCCTACTTAGATAGCTGTTTAGATTATTGTAATATTCTTTAAGAGTAGTGTTATCTTATTTAATTTTAATTTTATCTAAGAGAGCATTCTTGCTAAGACTCCCTAATAAATTAGCTTTTAAGATTTGACTCCAGATCTCAACCCTGCTCGGTCTCTGAATTATGTTTCCCGCTTTGCCTACCACTTTATCTTTAATATATCCGGTAAGGATATTACAGTTAACCGGATTGAACGTCGTTACTGTTGGCGCTATCGAATCTACGCGTTCTATGTATTCTATTAGGTTATTTGCCTCACCGGTAAACTGGGGTAGGCGGGAAATGAAATCAAGAATAATTTAGAATTTTTCCGAAATGGACAATTCCTCCACTTTAGGAAACGTACTTTTTTTCTCGCGTTAACAATGAACGAACTACTTACTACTTAATTAAAATGAAATATGTTTAAAATGTGGTCGCCGTGGCGTAGTGGGTAGAGTGCGACGCTCACACGCCGAAGGGTCTAGGTTCGACTCCCAGTTCAACACTAATTTTTCTAATATTTCACGGCACCACCTCTTTCGAGCTGGTGACAACACTCAAAGAGTAATAACTGTCTAAGAAAGCTTCTCAAATTTCGCCGTTCGGAGTCGGCAAAAAACTGTAGGTCCCTTCTACTCGTAAGAGAACAGTAGCGCGCACAATACGAGTAGTTGATGAGCAAGCTAGGCCCTGGTCCCCCTTTGGACTGTAGCGCCAACAATTATTATTATTATTATTATTATTATTATTATTATTATTATGTTTAAAACTCTGTCCTGTTACGGTAATTCTTGGCAATTTAGTTGAGGATAAATAATTCTTGTTTCCTTATTCCAATTTTCCTTTCCACCCTGCGCGACTAGTGACTGCGTATCATGTTACACGCGCTTCATCAAGGCTTTTTTGTTTTTTTTTTTTTTTATTGAATATTTGATGAAAATTTAGGGTTATACTTATATGCTAGATAAATTTTCTTAAACTAGCTTAACATATTCTTTTCTTACATCTTTCTTACTGACCCTATGCGGATGCTCTAAGTTAATCTAAACATATTTGATCTTACTGCCTTTCGGCATCTTTTTTTTTTAACTTAAATCCAAACTTAAATTATGCTAAGAAAAGTATTAAAAACTTAGCTGCACTTCGTATTTTTTTTTGTTTTTTACATACTAATACTTAATATACTATACTTTAACTATGTCCGGCGTAAGGACGCGTGCACCAGGGCGAATCAGTTATTTATATGCCTAACATATAGAGACTATACGCCGTGGTGCACCTTGTTTTTTTATATATATATATATAAAACCTAAGACGAAACATAACTTAAAAACTAACTAGTAACTACTTAAAACTAAAGCTAAACAGCTGACCACAGGCTGCCCAGCTGACCAATATCCGTACGCATCATAAAAGAAAAACTCTCAAAGAACCCTTAACGGCGGCAGGGGTCGGCCTTAACACAGCCACCAGTACAGGTGACGTTCTTTCCCAGACTCCCTCCTGTCTCAGGCGGAGATCGCTCTACTGAACCGAAGCAGATCCTCGCGGTTGCGAGCGACGTTCGGTTCATAAAGGAGTCGCCGGTCCACTGTTCGGCGTGCGACATGGAAGATTATAGGGCATCCCTCCCTGTCCTGAACTAAGCCCATCATGTCTAAATGAAGAAATGCCTCTGGTGGAATAAAGCCATTCTGCCGTACCTTTTCGAAATACAACAAGTTGGGGTAGTAAGCCCCGAAGATCAGGCTGTTGGTGGAAGTCAACGACCGTGCGACGTGCCGTCGAATCAATTTTATTATGAAATTATCAATCCTTATCAGGTTTGCCTCGTTGTACAAAGTCTCGTTGGGATAAAATTTGTTGTACTCAGATTCGGGAGTTCGATACAACCTGAGACATGTCCTGAGACACTGCCTCTCCAACAACCTCATCTTTTCCATCTGGGAAGGACTCACGTTGAACCACACAGGACAAGCGTACGCCATCATCGGCCAGATGAGTGCCATATAGCATATTACCTTTACCCTGGAATCAAGTTGGCTGCTGTAAAACAGCCTTCTTGCCACAGCAAAGGCTTTCTTGGCTGTCGTCAGAGCAGCATCTACATGTTTGTCAAAGTATAGATACTGGTCCAACCAAACGCCTAAGTATCTCACCAAGCCTTTCACAACTAACGGTTCTCCCCGTGGGTCAACAATGCGGAACTTGCGCCAGTTTAACCTCGTGTCCCTTGAGGCCCTGGACAGCGGGGTCCTGAAAAGGATAGTCTCGCATTTATTGAAATTAATTTTTAATTTCCAGCTATCACAATATTGCTGAATCTTTTCGAAGTCATGTTGCAGCAGGTTGTTAATAACTTCGACCTTTGGCGCTGATCTGTACGCTACCAAATCGTCGGCGAACGCTATTATGTGCGGCATGGAGTACAAAAGATCGCTGGTAAATATAGCGAACAAGATTGGCGAACCAACTGCCCCCTGTTGCAGACCGTTTATAATGTCGAAAACCATGGTAGACGTCACGTTGCCATTTTTCACAACGAACTTCCTACCTGTTATCATGTCATAGATCATGTATAGCAATAATTTACTTATGCCATGCCTGACCAGCTTTAGAAAAAGCCCTTCTAACCAAACGGTGTCGAACGCCTTTTCCAAGTCGATCAGACATGCACCCGTACATTGGCTCTTGGATTTGTTCCATTGTATGTCGGAAACCAGCTTTGACGCGGCTTGTATGGTATCAGCCCCGCTCTGAAGCCGAACTGGTTTTCCGGTATTATATTATTGTCCTCAACCCATTTTTTTAGAGCTGATATAACAATTTTTTCGAAGACCTTGCTAATGCAAGGAAGAAGACGGATCGACCGGAGATTTGTTGGGATAGACCTATCTTTGTCCCGTTTAGGGATCGGCTGCACCACAGCTGTCTTCCAATGCGACGGGTAATATGCATTACTCAGCGCATTGTTGAACAGTGTCGTGTAAATCTCCACCGCTTTTAAGGGTAGATGGCGTAGCACAATATTGGGTATACCATCGATCCCTGCTGATTTCTTCTTCTTCAGAGAGTTCAAGATGCCTTGGAGTTCTTCTTTTGAGATTGGAATGGTATTTATTCTATCTCTGGCGATGACATTATTAGCCATATTCTCATCATTAAACCTGGTGAAACCAGTGTTCTCAGATCGCCACTGCCTTATCTCTTCCCGAAGGTAGAAGTGGTTCAACTGGGCTCTGTTTTCCAGATCGTGGTCTGGCCTACGGGACTCGTTAACCGTATACACTTTCTGAAAAACAGCTCCTAGTGTCGTAACCTTCTCCTGAGGATCTTCAACTACGAAGAAGTTATCATCAAGCACTGCTCTATCCGGATTGATGCCCACAGATGTCAGTATGTCTGAGTTTTCTGCCGTTCTTTCCAGCCTTACGGTCTGAATGTCATTTTCATCTTTCCTCCTGAATGTTTTATTTATTTGCGGAAACTTACCCGGGTTGCTGGATCTTACAGCCCGGATTTTATTGCCCAGTGTAAACTTACAGCAAGGCTGTAATTAATTTTAATAAGCTGTTGGAGGTTTCTGATTTCTGCTTTTAAAGAGCGGACTTCGGCATTCTATGGATCTATGAACCGTCTGTGCAAGAATTTAAGTCTTGACAGCAGACTGCTCTTATGTACGTGGAGTGTGTCGATGGTAGCATTTCGATAAACATCACTGTCATCGGTACGAGCTACCTTTGGAATTCTCTTCACCATAGTTCGTCGTATTACGTCGTCCATTTGTACGAGGTACCTGTCAACCTCTTCTTTCGTCAGGTTTCTGTTTATTGGTGGATTGATCCCACGCGAATGTAGTTCTCTGGATAAGGCCCTGGAGAAGAGTGACCATCGAACCTTATTGTAGTTATAAGGGTACTCGTGGACACATCCCTTTAGTTCCTCCAGCTCATTCGGGAATTGGATCGCCGCAGTGAGTCCGCACTGATCACTGTCAAACTCAAATGTAGCTTAGCAATTCCTTGTGCGCCTATCTACGTCCAGTATTGTTAGTCGTCTGTCAACTAGCATCACATCGAGATAGGACCCGCTCCTAGGAAACGATGGTCTATCAGTAGCAAATAAGTCTACCTTGAACTCTACAGTATGCATCGCCAGCCAACCCGAGAGTGCGTTTCCCCTGTCGCTTGACATCCTGTTTCCGCAATCGCTATGTTTAGCATTCAGATCACCGGCGATAACGAAATAGTTCTCTTCCTCATCTAAGCGAAGGCTTGTAAAAAGAGTTTCAAGCTCTGAAATAAAGTGAATATTTCGAGAATCCAGAGCGTAGACAGCAATCACCAACATCTTCTTTCCACCTCGTAGAGGGATGCGTGCGATGCATGCTTCTAGCACTTTGAACATACGTACTTCAGCGCTATACATGACCTTGTGGCAAAAGTCTTCTTTTTTTAAGAGAGCGACCCCGCCCCCTTGTGAGGAGTGTGGTCGGTCTCTTCGTACTACAGTGTAGTTTCTGAACCCTTGTATTGCGCGCCTGGTTAAGCTTAGTTTCGCTAGCCATTAGCACGTCAGGATTTTCTGTCTGCAAGAAGTTGCGTAAATTTAGTTTCCCCTCTGTTCGTATCAGTGAATTTACATTCACTGCTGCGATCTTGAGGGCTCTCGCTGCTGGCGTAGCCATTAAAATTTGAACAGCGTTAGGTCCAAACAGCTGCGAGTAGATTAAGTCCACTCGCGCCTCTTGTTGGAGGAACTTCTGCTGCATTTCTGCCGTCTGTGTTTGCATCTGTGCTTGCATGGCTTGCACTTGAGTGTGCAAGGCCTGTACACTTCGCAGGACAGACTTTAGAATGCTTTCTTCTTCCGGTTGCTTAAATTCGGGAACCACGGCTACCTTCGGAACTGTCTGTTGTGCCGCCCTTCTACCAGACGCTACGTTGGCGAAGGAGAGGGTCGGTGTAACAGCGGTAGCTGGCATGCGAGGAATGGAAGTCGCTGCTACCGTTTTTTCTTTCCTCTTAGACTCAATTTTTTGCTTTATTTCTTGAACCTTTGGACAACCTCGATAGTTAGCCGGGTGTCCGTTTGTCCTGCAGAATGCACAGAAGAGTAAAGCTCTGTCATTGACTTTTCCGGTCTCTAATGGGCATTCCCCGGAACTGTGGTTTCTAGCACATTTGACGCAACGAGACTCCATTTTGCAGTTCGCTGCGACATGCCCAAACCTCTGACAACGCGCACATTGTAACATGTGGCAAGTCTTGTTTAATTTTTCCCATTTAACAGCAAGGGAGCCTAAATATCGGATACTCTTAAGGCTCTCGATTTTGCTGTCTGGGGTGAGTTGAACTAGAAAGAATGGGAGCTTCCTATTCTTCCTTTTCGCTGCCGCAGTGGTGAAGGGCTTAACTCCTACGAACTCGACATCGCCGCTTTTAGCTTGGCGCAACTCATCGAGGATCTCCTTTGGGTCCATAGAAGGATCCACGCCCTTCAGCAGCATTGACTGGACTTTGTCAACCTTTGGGGTGAATGTGTAAAAGTCGGCTTCCGTCGCCGTTAATTTGTCCCTAATTTTCCTAAACGAGTCTAGTGAGAAGCACTGGACACTAAGCCTTAGGGGCCCTCTGTACTTAATTAAGAAAGAAGATGAACTGCCTGTGGCCAACTTACAAAGCTTTACTACCCTGCTAGTCTCCAGTCCGAAGACGTTTATTGGGGGACATCTCTCCTTTCTTGGCTGCTGCTGCGATAGTTGTTTTTGCTGCGTCTGCTGCTGCTGTGTTGTCTGCTGTTTCTGCTGTTTCTGTTGTTGCTGTTGGTTTTGTTGCTGTGTTTTTGAATTTTGTCCCTTCTTCAGCTGGGTCAGTTGCTTGTTGGCTATCTGGGCCAGGGCTTCCTTGGAGGTGGTTGGCCCCTCTTCTTTTTGGGGCTTTGTCAGCTGTGTCTGGCTTGGTTTACTACAACGCTGCTTCTCCCGTTGTGGCTGTGGTTGCTGCTGTAGTTGTTGTTTCAGATGATGTGACAGGATTTATGAATCACATGATTCAAAATCACATCCGTATCACTATTTATAGTGACAACGGAAACACTGATGGAGGAAAGACCATCTGTGGCGGGATGGCGGCTAACAGACCCAGGCTTAGAGGGAACCTGACTGATAGTGACAGCTTAACCAGAGGCTATATTCTGGTGCCACGGGAGGTCAGGGGCCCCTGGAACTTAGGTTCCAGCCTGACCATTGCGGTAGGCTCCCTTGTGGGAGTTTCGTGGTGGCTGTGGTTTACCACCTAACATCGCGGGTAGAGTCGAGGATAGTGTACTGTGCTGACTTGTCTGACCCATTGTTTAAGCAAAACTAGGCAAGTCGGTTAGGGGACTATCCATTCTCAGTGTGGAGTTGCATTCTCAACCGGACGCTGCGACCCAAAGAGCGGAAGAGGTTTTAGGAAGGCTTCGCATCAAACCAAGGTGGGGGGATTGCCCCTCAAGCATGATCCCAATTTGGTACTTGGGTAACTAAGGCGTTTAGTCTTGCGTTACTTTCGACTCTTGGGAAAAAGGTTCCCCGTGATATAAGCCGTTAAGGCAGGTGATCACGTAAAACCAAATCCCACATCTGTAGCTCCTGATATTGTTGTTGTTGATGTTGTTGTTGCTGTGGCTATTGTTGTTGTTGCTGCTGTTGATGGTTTTGTTTCCATCACTGCTTGTCGTTTAGTTACGTTTGTCTGCAACTGCGACTTCTTCCGCCTCTTCTTCGGCTCTTTCACTCTTTTCACTTGATGGCCTGATGCACTGTCCACCGGTACATACATGTCACCCGACTTTGAGAGCGCGGGCCGCTCCATCCCGCTTCGTGGAACACTTTGTTTTTATTTTGTTATTTATAACAATGGTGAGAAAAAAAAAACACTTTCCTCAGGGATTTGTGGTAATAGTCACTTCCGGGAATTGAACCCAGGCTCCGAACACTTCACTTGTTTCTGTCGCCGTCTCTACCACTCCGGCTACTAGCCAGTTGGAAATAAAGTGTCCTGTCACCTTCTTAAGCCGACTATCACTGCTATTTCTTTTTTTATTTCACTATTTAGGGCACAACCGCACGCCGCGACGATCAGTGAGCGAATGCGCTACATCAAGGCTCAGAGATAAACTATGTCTTGCAAGTAATATTGTTATGTACAGTATGGGTAGGAGGTTAGAAACCAGATATAACAATATGAAGAACGTATTGCTGTATCGTCTCACTAATTAGCTTCTTCTTCGAATTCGTAGCTCATTGTAGACATCTGACCTTGTCACCTTCTTTTCAAATTCACTTTTTAATGCACTTTTAATTGAACCCAACTGTCCTGCGAAGATTTACTGTTCTGACAGGTGAAGGAGCGTGGCCACTGTGGGGTATAGGGTAGAGTAAGACACTCACGCGCCGAAGGACCAGGTTCGACTTCCTTCTGAAAACCTTGAATTTTTCACGGCACCACCTCTTTCCAGCTGCGGACAACACTCAAAGAGTAATTACTGTCTAAAAAAAAACTGCTCAAAACTTCGCTGTTCGGAGTCGGTTAAAAACGCGATAGCCAAGCTGTACTTACGGCCTTACTCAACCCTATAACCACTACCAAGATAGTCCAAGAATGTAAGTCTTCACTTAATTTGGTCGGCATACTGAATTCGCTAAGACCTGTCTGGGTCCCGGGACATTACGGTATCATGGGAAACGGAATTGAAGATGAATTAGCTAGGCATGTTTCAAAAGAGCCATACAGCCCGAACCAACCTTTCGACTGCCAGCATCCTTAGTTAGGGCCTCCGTCGACGGTTGGGTCTCCCAACAGTACAGCCAGAGACGACGTGACTCTCCAGGATGCAGGATGACCAAGTGCATGCTCCCGAACGTTAGCAAGAAATCCGCGGCTTTTCATTTATCATTAGACAGAAATGAGTACAGACGACTGGTCGGCGTACTAACGGGACACTTTACCTTCGCTAAGCACCTAAGTCGGCTTAGGTTTAGTTACTCTTTACGACGCCTGTAGAGAAGGTGAAGACATTTCAGAGCACTTTTTTTTCTGTTCTGCGAAGATTTACTGTTTTGACAAAAAAACGTGCCGTTCCTTTAAGAAACTTCTTACCGAAGACGAAGTTATTCCTGTCGTCTAATTCCAAAATTTCCGAGTACTCCTCGAATTGTTCAGTCCAACGATTGATGGAGAAATTCTCATCTCCGCTGAATGCTGGTATTGAGTCTTCGATATCATTAATATTATACGCTGGAGTACACTTAGGAATAGATGCAACTTCGTCCAATAGCAGTTCTCGAAGTTTTTGTTTTAATTTTAACAATTTTGTCATTAAGTTGCTCCTCGTCATCATTACCTTCCTCTTCCTCCGACACACTCACATCCTGTTGCAACGGGTAATCCGCATACCGACCTGTGGAGGCTTAAAAAAAATCCCGTATCAATCTGGAAGAATCATCATCGGAAAACCCTTGAACTCCTTCTTGAACTCTGCTCCTTAGTTCCGCCTTAGTGCCAATTGAAGAAAGTCTTAGAGATCTGAACATATTTTTTAGTCTGCGAACAGCGGAAGGCTCTATAAATTCTTTCCAATTTTCCGACATTTTTAATTCCTTTCAATTTTCTTGATTACACTTCACAGAATATATTTCTCACTGTAAAACACAATTCTAAAAATTAATGTACACTTAATCCATAATTCGAATCCCACTTCTGAAATTGTAGGAGAGAGCGGGTGGAAGTGGGCGCAAAAATGAAACGTAGTTAAAAACGACTTTATATTTATTTCACAACGAAACAACGAAAAATGAAGTATTTATACCCGACCAAAAAGGACGCTACACAGAAAAGCCTACTACTTGTATTTTTAGCAAATTAAATAGAAGTAGCACTGCCTACTGCTTACACATTTGATGTAAAGTGAGAATCGGATCAATAACCTAGTCAGGAGGGTCCGAAGGTTATTTCTTTCGCCTACAGTTTGTAATATCGGGGATTAACAGGGGCTGCCTCCAAGGTGTCATCCTGTCACCTCTCCTATGGTGCATGTTGGTCCACTCTCTGTTGTCAGCCTTAAATGAATTTACACCTATGCCCAGGCTTATGCGGATGATGTACCCGTATTGGTTATCAGTTCATGCGAAGCGGGCAGGCGGACCTTGACATGATCGATGACTGGTGTACTAGGTATGGGCTTCCTGTCAACCCTCAAACGAGGTTGTTCTCTTTACAAGAAGGAGGAATCAGACAGGTCTGACTCAGCTAGAACTAGCATGCCTGGCTCTGCTCTTGATGCACTGATCATTCTTCCTCCCCTTGACATCCACATCATGGGATGCACAATTAATGCCATCTCCCAACTTAAAAGGTTGAAGGGAATGGAGCTTTAATGACATTGCGCACCGCTGAAAACTGGTATTGAGTCTTCGATGTCATTAAAATTATACGCTGAAGTCGACCTTAGAATAGATGCAACTTCGTCCAATTGCAATTTTCGAAGTTTTTGGTTTAACATTAAAATGTCTTCTTTTTTCTCACATAGACGCTGTAGTTTATCAATTTCGTCATTTAGTTGCTCCTCGTCATCATTACCTTCCTCTTCCTCCGACACGCCCTCATCCTGTTGCAACGGGTCATCCGCATACCGACCTTTGGAGGCTTAAAAAAATTCCCGTACCAATCTGGAAAAATCATCATCCGAAAACCCTTGAACTCCTTCTTGAACGCTGCTCCTTAGTTCCGCCTTAGTGCCACTTGTAGAAAGTTTTAAAGATCTGAGAATATTTTTTTTAATCTGCGAACAGTGGAAGGCTCTATAAATTCTTTCCAATTTTCCGTCATTTTCAATTCCTCTCAATTTTCTTGATCACACTTCACAGAATATATTTTTCACTGTAAAACACAATTCTAAAAATTAATGTACACTTGTCCGTACAGTTAATGCATGAGTCGAATCCCACTTCTGAAATTGTAGGAGAGAACGGGTGGAAGTAGGCGCAAAAATGAAACGTGATTAAAAACGACTTTATATTTATTTCACAACGAAACGGAAAAGTGAAGTATTTATACCCAACGGAAAAGGACGCTACACAGAAAAGTCTACTAATTGTATTTTTAGCAAAGTAAATATAAGTAGCACTGCCTACTGCATATATGATTGAAGTAAAGTGAGATTCGGATCAATAACCTGGGCAAGTGGGTCCAAAGGTTATTTCTTTCGCCTACATTGGGTCAACGCAACAGAGGACGACGTAGACTAAGGTGGCGCACACAAGTGGAGAAGGACCTCAACCAACTTGGGGTGCGCAACTGGAGAGAGCTGGCGAAAGATGCCAGCACGATCTGAGAGGCATGGTGGTTGAGGCCCAAGTCCACCTCGGACTGTAGCGGCACAAGAAGAAGAAGAAGTTTGTCTAGTTAGATTGTCAGACCTTTGGTTTTGGGAATTTACTGGCGTAGCTGTGATTTCTAGTGTATGAGTTTAGTGGCTTCCGCTACTTCCCATACGTCCATTAGCTTGATTGTGGTACCCGGAACTATAATTCCCGTTGTGTTAATTGTAAACTAGGTGCGATCTTAACTTATTGTTTGGTTTAAGCGTTAATCTCTCGAATAATTTGCTGCGTTGTTTATTGGGACCAAAGTGTTGGTGATTTACTTCTAGTATTATTTTAAATGCTTCGTTCATTGTACTGGGGTTTCGCAAAAGTACAATTGTTCGAGTTGGTTCCGGAAAATTACTCTTATTTTTCATTTCTGGGTTATTTTCGTCGTTTATTATTAAACCTACTTAGATAGCTGTTTAGATTATTATAATATTCTTCAACAGTAGTGTTATCTAATTTAATTTTATCTAAGAGAGCATTCTTGCTAAGACTCCAGATCTCAACCCTGCCCGGTCTCTGAATTACGTTTCGCGCTTTGCCTACTACTTTATCTTTAATAAATCCGGTAAGGATATTACAGTTAACCGGATTGAACGTCGTTATGTTGGCGCTATCGAATCTACGCGTTCTACGCGTTCTATGTATTCTATTAGGTTATTTGCCTCACCGGTAAACTGGGGTAGGCGGGAAATGAAATCAAGAATAATTTAGAATTTTTCCGAAATGGACAATTCCTCCACTTTATGAAACGTACTTTTTTCTCGTGTTAACAATAAACGAACTACTAACTACTTAATTAAAATGAAATATGTTTAAAACTCTGTCCTGTTACGGTAGTTCTTGGCAATTTAGTTGAGGATAAATAATTCTTGTTTCCTTATTCCAATTTTCCTTTCCAACATGCGCGACGAGTGACTGCGTATCATGTTACACGCGCTGCATCAAGACTTTTTTTTTCTTTTTCTTTTTTTATTGAAAATTTGATGAAAAGTTAGGGTTATACTTATATGCTAGACAAATTTTCTTTAACTAGCTTAACATACTCTTTTCTTACATCTATCTTACTGACCCTATGCGGATGCTCTAAGTTAATCTAAACATATTTGATCTTACTGCCTTTCGGCATCTTTTTTTTTTTTACTTAAATCCAAACTTAAATTATGCTAAGAAAAGTATTAAAAACTTAGCTGCACTTCGTATTTTTTTTTGTTTTTTACATACTAATACTTAATATACTATACTTTAACTATGTCCGGCTTAAGGACGCGTGCACCAGGGCGAATCAGTTATTTATATGCCTAACATATAGAGACTATACGCCGTGGTGCACCTTTTTTTTGTATATATATATATAAAACCTAAGACGAAACATAACTTAAAAACTAACTAGTAACTACTTAAAACTAAAGCTAAAAAGCTGACCACAGGCTGCCCAGCTGATCAATATCCGTACACATAATAAAAGAAAAACTCTCAAAGAACCCTTAAGAGCGGCAGGGGTCGGCCTAAACACAGCTACCAGTACAGGTGACGTTCTTTCCCAGACTCCCTCCTGCCTCGGGCGGAGATCGCTCTACTGAACCGAAGCAGATCCTCGCGGTTGCGAGCGACGTTCGGTTCATAAAGGAGTCGCCGGTCCACTGTTCGGCGTGCGACATGGAAGATTATAGGGCATCCCTCCCTGTCCTGAACTAAGCCCATCATGTCTAAATGAAGAAATGCCTCTGGTGGAATAAAGCCATTCTGCCGTACCTTTTCGAAATACAACAAGTTGGGGTAGTAAGCCCCGAAGATCAGGCTGTTGGTGGAAGTCAACGACCGTGCGACGTGCCGTCGAATCAATTTTATTATGAAATTATCAATCCTTATCAGGTTTGCCTCGTTGTACAAAGTCTCGTTGGGATAAAATTTCTTATACTCAGATTCGGGAGTTCGATACAACCTGAGACATGTCCTGAGACACTGCCTCTCCAACAACCTCATCTTTTCCATCTGGGAAGGACTCACGTTGAACCACACAGGACAAGCGTATGCCATCATCGGCCGGATGAGTGCCATATAGCATATTACCTTTACCCTGGAATCAAGTTGGCTGCTGTAAAACAGCCTTCTTGCCACAGCAAAGGCTTTCTTGGCTGTCGTCAGAGCAGCATCTACATGTTTGTCAAAGTATAGATACTGGTCCAACCAAACGCCTAAGTATCTCACCAAGCTCTCACAACTAACGGTTCTCCCCGTGGGTCAACAATGCGGAACTTGCACCAGTTTAACCTCGTGTCCCTTGAGACCCTGGACAGCGGGGTCCTGAAAAGGATAGTCTCGCATTTATTGAAATTAATTTTTAATTTCCAGCTATCACAATATTGCTGAATCTTTTCGAAGTCATGTTGCAGCAGGTTGTTAATAACTTCGACCTTTGGCGCTGATCTGTACGCTACCAAATCGTCGGCGAACGCTATTATGTGCGGCATGGAGTACAAAAGATCGCTAGTAAATATAGCGAACAAGATTGGCGAACCAACTGCCCTCTGTTGCAGACCGTTTTTAATGTCGAAAACCATGGTAGACGTCACGTTGCCATTTTTCACAACGAACTTACTACCTGTTATCATGTCATAGATCATGTATAGCAATAATTTACTTATGCCATGCCTGACCAGCTTTAGAAAAAGCCCTTCTAACCAAACGGTGTCGAACGCCTTTTCCAAGTCGATCAGACATGCACCCGTACTCTTGGCTCTTGGATTTGTTCCATTGTATGTCGGAAACCAGCTTTGACGCGGCATGTATGGTATCATGCCCCGCTCTGAAGCCGAAATGGTTTCCCGGTATTATATTATTGTCCTCAACCCATTTTTTTAGAGCTGATATAACAATTTTTTCGAAGACCTTGCTAATGCAAGGAAGAAGACTGATCGACCGGAGATTTGTTGGGATAGACCTATCTTTGTCCCGTTTAGGGATCGGCTGCACCACAGCTGTCTTCCAATGCGACGGATAATATGCATTACTCAGCGCATTGTTAAACAGTGTCGTGTAAATCTCCACCGCTTCTAAGGGTAGATGGCGTAGCACAATATTGGGTATACCATCGATCCCTGCTGATTTTTTCTTCTACAGAGAGTTCAAGATGCCTTGGAGTTCTTCTTTTGAGATTTAAATGGTATTTATTCCATCTCTGGCGATGACATTATTAGCCATATTTTCATCATTAAACCTGGTGAAATCAGTGTTCTCAGATCGCCACTGCCTTATCTCTTCCCGAAGGTAGAAGTGGTTCAACTGGGCTCTGTTTTCCAGATAGTGGTCTGGCCTACGGGACTCGTTAACCGTATACACTTTCTGAAAAACAGCTCCTAGTGTCGTAACCTTCTCCTGAGGATCTTCAACTACGAAGAAGTTATTATCAAGCACTGCTCTATACGGATTGATGCCCACAGATGTCAGTATGTCTGAGTTTTCTGCCGTTCTTTCCAGCCTTACGGTCTGAATGTCATTTTCATCTTTCCTCCTGAATATTTTATTTATTTGCGGAAACATACCCGGATTTTATTGCCCCAGTGCAAACTTACAGCAAGGCTGTAATTAATTTTAATAAGCTGTTGGAGGTTTTTGATTTCTGCTTTTAAAGAGCGGACTTCGGCATTCTATGGATCTATGAACCGTCTGTGCAAGAATTTAAGTCTTGACAGCAGACTGCTCTTATGTACGTGGAGTGTGTCGATGGTAGCATTTCGATAAACATCACTGTCATCGGTACGAGCTACCTTTGGAATTCTCTTCACCATAGTTCGTCGTATTACGTCGTCCATTTGTACGAAATACCTGTCAACCTCTTCGTTCGTCAGGTTTCTGTTTATTGGTGGATTGATCCCACGCGAATGTAGTTCTCTGGATAAGGCCCTAGAGAAGAGTGACCATCGAACCTTATTGTAGTTTTTTTTTTTTTTTCATTTTTTTCTTTTATTCATTATTTGTTTTACTTACATGCTAGACAAAAATACTTAAACTAGCTTAATAATAGAATCTGCTGATCTTAACTCTAACTTACTGACTCTTAGCAAGTGCTCTAAGCTATCCTAGGATAATAAATGTTTTTTTCACCTTTCGGCTTCTTTATTAGATGATTTTGCTTTTTATGTAAGTGTTTCATTTAAAATGTAATTTTCACCCAAGAAAATCCAAAAACTTGGGATAACAATTACAATTATGTAACTTAACCTAACCTTAGATTAAGACTAAAAAACTAACTTAAGACTAAAAGTAAAACCTAATTATAATAAATTACGGCTAAGCTTAAAATTACTAACTACTACAACTAAAATGTACACATAGCCGTGCACCAGGACGTATGTATTATTTATATGCTTAACATATATCTTTTGTTTTTTTTTTTTTTTGTATTTTTATTATTTATATTTCTTATAAATGTCTTAATCTACCCTAACCTATGTAAGTTGGCCCTAGTTACTGACTCAACTATCCTGTGTTTTACTTTAAAAAGTTTGTGGCCTCGAGAGTTGATTCTGGTGTAACCACCAGTAGAACTGCCGTTCTTTGTCTGATACTGCTCTATCACGGGCAGAAATCGCTCTACTGAGCCGTAGGAGATTTTCGTGGCTGCGAGCGACGACCGGCTCGTATTGGAGTTGCCTTTCTACTGTTCGGCGAGCGACGTGGAAGATGATGGGGCAGCCTTCCCTATCTTGTATCAGGCCTTTCGAATCCAGGTAAAGGAAAGCTTCAGGTGGAATGAAGCCGTTAAGACGTACCCTTTCATTGTACTTTTCATTTGGGTAGTAAGCCAAAAAGATCAGACTGTTGGTTGAAGTCATGGCTCGAGCAGTGTGACTCCGAATCTTCTTCTTCTTCTTCTTGTGGCGCTACAGTCCGGGGTGGACCTGGGCCTCAACCAACATGCCTCTCCAGCCAGCACGATCTTTCGCCAGCTGTCTCCAGTTGCGCACTCCAAGTTGGTTGAGGTCCTTCTCCACTTGTGTGCGCCACTTCAGTCTAGGCCGTCCTCTGTTGCGTTGTCCCAATGGCTCGGATTCAAAGACTTTTCGGGCCGTGTCCATACGCTCTACATGGCCTAGCCATCTTAAGCGTTGTATCCGTAGACGCTTAACCAGGCGCATGTCGCTGTACAGCCTATAGAGTTCGTCATTAAATCTTTTCCTCCAGATGCCATCAACGCAAACAGGACCAAAAATCGCACGCAAAACTTTTCTCTCAAAAAGACTAAGGGCTTCCTCATCCGCCTTTGCTAACGTCCAAGATTCTGCTCCATATAGTAGGACGGGGATGATCAAGCTGTTATATAAAGCCAGCTTAGTCCTTCGAGAGAGGGCTTTATTACTCAATTGCCTCTTAAGCCCAAAGAAACAGCGGTTGGCAAGAGTGATTCTGCGTTTGATTTCGGTACTGATGTTGTTGTCCCTGTTTACCGCGGAGCCGAGGTAGACGAAGTCCTTAACTACCTCAAAGTTTCTGCTGCCTAGTATGACGCTCCGTCCGAGACGTCGATGTTGTGTGTCCTTTCTAGATGACAGCATGTACTTCGCTTTGGCCTTATTTACCGCAAGACCCATTTTAGCCGCTTCCGCTTCAATGCCAGCGAACGCCTCATTGACGGCTCGCTGTGTTCGTCCAATCACGTCAATGTCATCAGCGTAAGCTAACAATTGAACTGACTTCTGGAAGATCGTGCCTCTGGTGTTGACTTGTGAGGTGATCTTCTCGAGGATGATGTTAAAGAAGTCACATGACAGTGCGTCGCCTTGTCTAAAACCTTTTTTGACATTGAAGGTCTCGGTGAGTTCGGTACCGACCTTGACGGAGCAGCGAGAGTTCTCCATCGTCATCCTACACAATCTGACGAGTTTGGTAGGAATGCCAAAACTAGACATGGCACTGTATAGCTCGTCTCTATGCACATTGTCATATGCAGCCTTGAAATCGACGAATAGGTGGTGGGTGTCAATTTGCATTTCTTGGGTCTTTTCCAGGATCTGCCGTTATGTGAAGATCTGGTCTATTGTGGACTTCCCTGGTCTGAAACCACACTGATAGGGACCTATCAGGTCATGGACAAATGGTTTCAGACGCTCACACAATACGGCAGAGAGGATCTTGTATGCGATGTTCAGGAGACTAATCCCTCTGTAGTTGGCGCAGTCAAAGGGGTCTCCTTTTTTGTGGACCGGGCAAACGACGCTGAGATTCCACTCATCGGGCATGCTTTCCTCCGACCATATCTTACAGATGAGCTGGTGCATGCGCCCAACCAGGTCATCCAGCTGCTTTAAATAGTTCTGCGGACAGTCCGTCCGCTCCAGCAGCTTTGTTCGACTTTAGCTTGGATATTGCTATCTTCACCTCGTCTAAGTCGGGGGGACGGAATGCTTGTCTATCATCGTCCAAATTGAGTGGAACATTCTGCCTAACAGCGGGATTTGGGTCGTCATCGCCGTTTAGGAGTCTGCAGAAATGATCCTTCCAGATTCTCAGCACAGACTGCGACTCTACTACTAGTTGTCCATTTTGGTCCCGGCAGGCCTTGGTCCGAACCTTGTATCCTCCGGATAGCTGTTTTACCTTTCGGTAAAACTTTCGGACTTCATTCCTGCCAAAGCACCTTTCCATTTCCTCGACCGCGCGCTTCTCATGCTCCTTCTTTTTCCATCTGAGAAGCCGGTGCTCTTCCCTTCTTCTCTGTTCGTAGAGTTCACGAACAGCTCGCGTTGTTCGATGCAGCGTCACCTTATAGGCGTCTTGTTTAGCTGCGTGTGCTTGCCTGCACTCGTCGTCAAACCATGGGTTCCTTCTGGGTGGTGACGTGAAACCCAGCACATCAGTGACAGCTTCTTTGATGGCTTCTTGACAACGTTTCCATTCTTCTTCTATGCTTAGTGCAGGAAGCGTCGAACTCTGGCGAGTTTCCTGGAGACTCGGTCGGCAAAGTTCCCAGCAATCAGCTGCGATTGTAGCTTTTCGACGTCAAACCGTTTTGGCTTTTCTCGACTCCGTTGCTCTCTCGATATCCAGGTTCTTACCTTGGCTACAACAAGGTGATGATCCGAGTCAATGTTTGCACCTCGGAAGATTCGGACATCGAGAATACTGGAGGAGTGTCTGACGTCGATCGCAACGTGATCAATCTGGTTGACGGTTGATTGATCAGGAGATCGCCAGGTTCCTTTGTGAATGTTCAGGTGTGGGAACCGCGTGCTAGCCACAGAGAGGTTTCGCCCCGAGGCGAAGTCCAACAGCCTGAGTCCGTTTCCGGATGTGTTGTCGTGCAGGCTGTGTTTACCGATGACTCCAGCAAAGATGTCCTCCTTTCCCAGCTGAGCGTTGAAATCTCCTAGAACGATCTTGGTGTCATAGCTGGGGCATCGATCGTATGTTCTTTCTAGGAGATCATAGAAGTCATCCTTGATGTTGTCATCCTTCACCTCTGTCGGGGCGTGAGCGCATATTAGGCTGATGTTCCCGAATTTAGCCTTGATACGGATTGTCATGAGGCGCTCGCTGACTGGGTCGTAGCTCAAGACTTTTTGCCTAAGTCTGCCTCGAACAACAAATCCGCATCCGAATAAGCGCTGCCTTCTCTCTCTATAGCAATTGCTGTAGTAGATATCGCAGTTCTTCATCGCTTTTATGCCAGGCCCATCCCATCGCACTTCCTGGATGGCGGTTATGTCAGCTTTGTAGCTGTCAAGGGCCTCCGCAAGTTGTTCGGCTGCACGTGGCCTGTTAAGGGACCTCACATTCCACGTGCAAAACCGAAAATCGTTGTCCTTTAAACGTTTGCTGGAGTCGTCAACAGTTAATCCGTCCTTATCCGAGGCATATCGGTTTTTCTGAACTATTTTTCTTTTTTACGTGGTAAGGAAGTTACCCTCACGCACAACCCACAGACTGGTAGGCCAGGCCCATTATTTAAATCCTCGGGCAGAGGGGGTCGCTGCATACATTAGTTCACCATACAACGGGTGTTGTGATGGCTATCCAGGGGGCGCCACTTGGAGGCTGTATGTCAACTTGACCTGTGCACTAACGAGGATTGCCTTGGTAGCTCGCCATGTTGAGCGCAATCAACGACGTTACCTCGCGTGCATAGGCCCATGCCCACCCTTATAAGTTTTGCCTCGTTATACAGGACCTCGTTAGGATAGAATTTCTTGTACTGAGACTCTGGTGTTCGATATAAACGAAGACAGGCCCGAAGGCACCGCCTCTCGAACACCCTCATCTTTTCCATTTGGGAGGGACTCACGTTGAACCACACAGGACAACCATATACCATGATTGGCCGGATGAGGGCCATGTAGCAGATTAACTTCACTCTGGTGTCAAGTTGACTGCTGTAAAACAGCCCTCGTGCCATAGCGAAGGCATTCTTAGCCTTGGTCAGAGCAGTGTCTACATGGATACCACCATACAGGAACTGGTCCAACCAGATGCCAAGATATCTGACTACATTTTTCACGGTCAATGGCTGTCCCAGTGGGTCAACTATGCCGAACTTTCGCCAGTTCATTTTCGTGTCCCTTGAGGCTCTGGACAGCGGGGTTCTGAAAAGAATAGTTTCACACTTCTGGTAGTTGATTTTCAACTTCCAGTCGTCGCAAAATCGTTGAATCGTATCGAAGTCACTCCGCAACAAACCGTTTATTTCTTCTACCTTCGGACCTGATCTGTACGCAATTAGATCATCGGCAAACGCTATTATGCTAGGCATAGAACCTATAAGATCGCTAGTGAATATAGTGAACAAGATCGGCGAACCCACCGCCCCTTGTTGCAACCCATTTTTTATATGGAATACTGTAGTGGAAATTTCGTTGCCATTTTTCACAACGAACTTCCTACCTGTTACCATGTCATAAATCATATATAGCAAAGTTTTATGAATGCCGAGCATGACTAACTTAAGGAAAAGACCTTCTAACCATACGGTGTCGAATGCTTTTTCCATGTCAATCAGGCAGGCGCCTGTGCACTGTGTTTTGTTTCTATTCCACTGAATGTCGGAAACCAATTTAGACGCGGCATGAATGGTGTCGTGCCCCGCCCTGAAGCCAAACTGGTTTTCCGGTATTAATTGTTTTTCCTCAACCCATTCTTTAAGAACTTTAATGACTATCTTCTCAAATACCTTGCTTATACACGGAAGAAGACTTATAGAACGGAGATTCGTTGGGATCGAAGTATCTTTGCCCCGTTTCGGAATGGGCTGTACCACAGCTGTTTTCCAATGCACCGGGTAATATGCATTACTCAGCGCATTGTTGAACAGAGTTGTGTATACGTCCACCGCCTCAGAGGGTAGATGGCGCAAAACAACATTTGGTATTCCATCTACTCCCACTGACTTCTTTTTCTTCAGTGAGTTGAGGATACCTTGGAGATCGTCTTTAGAAATAAGGATGGAGTTGTTTCCATCATCGGCGACGCCATTGTTTGCCGGAAGATCGTCACTGAACATGGTGAAACCAGGGTTCTCGGATCGCCATTGACTTATTTCATTGCGAAGAGAGACATGGTTTAGCAAGGCTCTGTTTTCCAGGTCGTGATTCGGACTACGAGTCTTGTTGACCGTATACACTTTCTGAAAGACAGCACCAATTGCTTTTACCTTCTCCTGGGGATCCTCAACTACGAAGTTGTCGTTATCAAGCACAGCCCTATCTGGATCGATGCCAACTGCAGTAAGTAGGTTCGCGTTGTCCGTTGTTCTGTCTAGTCGAACGCTCTGAATTTCATTATGATCTTTCCTCCAAAAAATTTTATTTACTTGGGGGAACATGCTCGGGTTATTGGATTTTACAGCCCGAATCTTATTGCCCCAATGCAAGCTTACAGCTAGTCTGTGATTATGTTTGATTAACTGTTGGAGTACTTTAATCTGTGACTTCAGACAGCGAATCTCTGCATCTTGTGGATCTGTAAATCTCCTATACAAGAGTTTAAGTCTTGACAGGAGTCTACTTTTTTGCACATGAAGTGCATCGATGGCAGCATTCCGATAAATGTTCCCATCATCAGTTTGTGCTACCTTCGGAATAGTTTTGTCCATTGTTTGTTTAATGACTTCGTCCATTTGTGTGAGGTATCCATCAACCTCTTCGTTCGTAAGGTTTCTGTTCGTAGGGGGATTAATAGCACTCGAACTTATTTCCCTGGCTAAGGCTCTAGTAAAACGTGGCCAGCGCACCTTATTGTAATTATAAGAATGAATATGGACATATTCCTCTAGTTCCTCCAGCTCGTTCGGGAGCTGTATTACCGCGGCGAGGCCACAGTGATCACTGTCGTACTCGACCGTGGTTAAACAGTTCCTCGTGCGTCGCTCCACGTTTCGTATCGTTAGTCGTCTGTCAAGTATCATCACATCCAGATAGGACCCGCTTCTAGGAAAGGATGGTCTATCAGTTGCAAGCAGATCTAGATTGAACTCGATATTGTCCTGCTCCATCCAATCTAAGAGAGCGCTTCCTCTCTCATTCGGAACCGTGTTACCCCATTCACCATGTTTGGCGTTCAAATCTCCGGCTAAGATGTAGTAATTTTCTTCCGAATTTAAGTGGAGGCTAGAAAACAGAGCCTCGAGCTCCAAAAGAAAGTTTGGGTTTTGAGGTTCTGATGCATAGGCAGCGGTGACAAACAACTTCTTTCCACTTTGGAGAGAGATGCGTGCGATCGCTGCTTCTAGCACACTAAATCTACGCACATCATTGCTATATATGACCTTAGGATAAATGTTACTTTTAATTAAGAGAGCGACCCCGCCACCTCTAGTGGATTGGGGTCGGTCTCTTCTAATTATCTGGTAATTTTTGTACCTAAGATTGCGCGTCTGGTTTAGCTTAGTTTCGCTTACCATCAGCACATCAGGTTTATGAGTTTGCAACAAATTAGAGAGCGATTGTTTCCGTTCGATCCGAATCAGCGAATTTACATTCACTGCAAGGATCTTAAGGGTTCTTACCTCGCGTGAGCCCATTATATCTGAGCGCGCTTGCTTGCAGGCAGCTGAGAGAAGAGGAAATCTACTCTAGCCGTCTGCGTAAGGAAACTGGTCTGTAGTTCGACCATCTGTTCCTGCAAGGAACTGCGCTTGCATTGACTGGATGGAAGACATAACATCCCTTATTGAGGGCTCTGCTTCGGGTTGCCTGGCCATTGGAGCCGGGGCAACCTTCGGCACATTTCGTTGTGCCGGTTCCCTCCCTGACACCATTTGGGCGTAAGAGATACTCGGCGTAACGGTGGTAGCTACAGCTCGGACTAATGGCCTGGCTTCTACCTTTTTGTTTATCCTTGCATCTTTCAATCCCTGACGGAGTTCTTTAATTCGTGGACACCCTAAATAGGTTGCGGGATGTCCATTTCCTCCGCAGAGTACACATTTTAGTAACGACTTGTCCTCGACTTCTTCGGTTCCTAAAGGACATTCCCCTTTGTTGTGGCTGAATGTGCATCGTGCGCAGCGAAACTCCATATTGCAGTTCTCCGCGACGTGCCCCAGCCTTCTGCACTTCGCACATTGAAGTACGTGGTCAGAATTGTTTAATTTTTCCCACTTCACACTCAGACCACCTACGAATCGAATTTTTCGTAGGCTATCAATTTTGGTGCCATGGGTTACCTGTACTAAGAAGAAGGGGAGCGCCTTCTTCTTCACTTTTGCTGCCGCAGTTATGAAGGGATTAACCGCAACAAACTGGACCTCGTCGCTTTCGACTTGGCGCAGCTTGTCGAGGATAATCTTCGGGTCAGTATTGGGATTAACACCCTTGAGGAGCACCGACTGTGGCCTTTCTCCTCTGGGAGTGTACGTATAGAAATCAGCGTTCGATGCCGCTAACTTCTCTTTCATGCATCTAAAGCCTTCCATAGTTAATATAAAAGTGGACGGTATGACTTTTATATTTAATATAATATGTATTCCTATCTAGAGCCAACTCACACAGTTTTTCAAGTTGATCCGTCTCCACGTACCTTAGGTTTCTGCTGTTGTTGTTGCTGCTGCTTCTGTTGTCGTTGTTGCTGCTGCTTCTGCTGTTGTTGTTGATATTGCTGCTGCTTCTGCTTAGTCCGCTGTTTATGGTGTTGTTTTTGATGTTGTTCCTTCGTCTGTTGTCGTTCGGTTGCCCTAAGTGTTGTGGAACGAGTCCGTTGTTGTTTCTGCTGCTGAATTTTCTGGAGTTTTTGTGCTGCCGCCGAAGTAGATGGCTGCTCCTCTTCAGCAAGCGGCAGTTTCTTTTTACGATTTATAATCTCCAAAAGTTCCCGTTGTTGATCTCTTTGTTTCGCCTCTTTTTCGGCCGCTTTTCTGGCAATGGACTGTTCGTAGAGGAATTTAATGTGGGCATCCAGCTTCGCCCTTTCCTCATCCAGCCTCTTTAATTTTGATTCCTCTTCCCTTATTTCTTCTGCCTCATCATCGGCGTCAGAAGTGGCGAGAATTTGGAAGGAATTATCACTTCCTTTATACGAATATCGACATTCGTTGCCTTCAGATTCGCATTGGAGGGCTTCTAATGTGATAACTGCGACTTTTGTTGTTGCAACGGCTGCACCTTTTGTTGTTTCTGCTGTTAGAGCAGTTGCTTTTGCTGCTTTTACAGCCTCTTCATCTGTTGGTACTGTTGCTGTTCTTCGTTTCACCAAACTTGATTGCGGTTGCCCCCTTCTTCTCCTTTTTTTCGTCTCGCCGGTCAGGCGACTAGTAGGACTAGCATCACGAACACTTCCATCACTTGTTTGGTGGCCTGATGCTCCAGCCACCGGTGTTCTGAAGTCACCCGACTTGCTACGCTCAGGCCTTTCATCACTTTCCATGTTTTGTTTTTTTTTCCTCACACTTAGTGTTTTTTCTTTTACTAATTATAAAATGAATAAAAAAAGAATAGTTTAGAATTTGCGCTCTTGGGATTCGAACCCGCGCTCCAACGAGTCCCCACCACCGAACTGTACCACTAGACTATTGGTTCACTTGTCAATGTTTGTTTTTTTACACACTTCACGAAATCTGATATTTTTGTGAAGCCGAAACACGTCTGTACCACACGGAGGTCTGTGAACGACCTTATTGTAGTTATAAGGGTACTCGTGGACACATAAATCTAGTTCCTCCAGCTCATTCGGGAATTGGATCGCCGCAGTGAGTCCGCACTGATCACTGTCAAACTCAAATGTGGCTTAGCAATTTCTTGTGCGCCTATCTACGTCCAGTATTGTTAGTCGTCTGTCAACTAGCATCACATCGAGATAGGACCCGCTCCTAGGAAACGATGGTCTATCGGTAGCATATAAGTCTACCTTGAACTCTACAGTATGCATCGTCAGCCAACCCGAGAGTGCTTTTCCCCTGTCGTTTGACATCCTGTTACCCCAATCGCTATGCTTAGCATTCAGATCACCGGCGATAAAGAAATAGTTCTCTTCCTCATTTAAGCGAAGGCTTGTAAAAAGAGTTTCAAGCTCTGAAATAAAGTGAATATTTCGAGAATCCGGAGCGTAGACAGCAATCACCAACATCTTCTTTCCACCTCGTAGAGGGATGCGTGCGATGCATGCTTCTAGCACTTTGAACCTACGTACTTCAGCGCTATACATGACCTTGTGGCAAAGATCTTCTTTTATTTAGAGAGCGACCCCGCCCCCTTGTGAGGAGTGTGGTCGGTCTCTTCGTACTACAGTGTAGTTTCTGAACCTGAGATTGCGCGCCTGGTTAAGCTTAGTTTCGCTAGCCATTAGCACGTCAGGATTTTCTGTCTGCAAGAAGTTGCGTAAGTTTAGTTTCCTCTCTGTTCGTATCAGTGAATTTACATTCACTGCTGCGATCTTGAGGGCTCTCGCTGCTGGCGTAGCCATTTAAATTTGAACAGCGTTAGGTCCAAACAGCTGCGAGTAGATTAAGTCCACTCGCGCCTCTTGTTGGAGGAACTTCTGCTGCATTTCTGCCGTCTGTGTTTGCATCTGTGCTTGCATGGCTTGCACTTGAGTGTGCAAGACCTGTACACTTCGCAGGACAGACTTTAGAATGCTTTCTTCTTCCGGTTGCTTAGGTTCGGGAACCACGGCTACCTTCGGAACTGTCTGTTGTGCCGCCCTTCTACCAGACGCCATGTTGGCGAAGGAGAGGGTCGGTGTAACAACGGTAGCTGGCATGCGAGGAATGGAAGTCGCTGCTACCGTTTTTTTTTCCTCTTAGACTCAATTTTTTGCTTTATTTCTTGAACCTTTGGACAACCTCGATAGTTAGCCGGGTGTCCGTTTGTCCTGCAGAATGCACAGAAGAGTAAAGCTCTGTCATTGGCTTTTCCGGTCTCTAATGGGCATTCCCCGGAACTGTGGTTTCTAGCACATTTGACGCAACGAGACTCCATTTTGCATTTCGCTGCGACATGCCCAAACCTCTGACAATGCGCACATTGTAACATGTGGCAAGTCTTGTTTAATTTTTCCCATTTAACAGCAAGGGAGCCTAAATATCGGATACTCTTTAGGCTCTCGATTTTGCTGTCTGGGGTGAGTTGAACTAGAAAGAATGGGAGCTTCCTATTCTTCCTTTTCGCTGCCGCAGTGGTGAAGGGCTTAACTCCTACGAACTCGACATCGTCGCCTTTAGCTTGGCGCAACTCATCGAGGATCTCCTTTGGGTCCATAGAAGGATCCACGCCCTTCAGCAGCATTGACTGGACTTTGTCAACCTTTGGGGTGAATGTGTAAAAGTCGGCTTCCGTCGCCGTTAATTTGTCGCTAATTTTCCTAAACGAGTCTAGTGAGAAGCACTGGACACTAAGCCTTAGGGGCCCTCTGTACTTAATTAAGAACGAAGATGAACTGCCTGTGGCCAACTTACAAAGCTTTACTACCCCGCTAGTCTCCAGACCGAAGACGTTTATTGGGGGACATCTCTCCTTTCTTGGCTGCTGCTACGATAGTTGTTTTTGCTGCGTCTGCTGCTGCTGCTGTGTTGTCTGCTGTTTCTGTTGTTGCTATTGGTTTTGTTGCTGTGTTTTTGAATTTTGTCCCTTCTTCAGCTGGGTCAGTTGCTTGTTGGCTATCTGGGCCAGGGCTTCCTTGGAGTTGGTTGGCCCCTCTTCTTTTTGGGGCTTTGTCAGCTGTGTCTGGCTTGGTTTACTACAACGCTGCTTCTCCCGTTGTGGCTGTGGTTGCTGCTGTAGTTGTTGTTGTTGCTGCTGCTCAGCTTCTTCCCTGGCCCTGTTTGCTGCTCGTCTAGCCTTTACCCGATTGCGAAGCTCAGTGATGAGTTTTGCGAGCTCTCTTTCTTCTTCTTCCTCGTCATACGATTCGGATGTCGCCAACACACAGAAGGAGTTACCGCTTCCTGCATAAGAGAAGCGGCCCTCCCCGTCTTCAGATTCGTATACGACATCATCATCATCTACGATGGAGTACATAATCTCTTCCCCTGCTGCTGCTGGAGACGATGCTGCTGCAGGAGCTGATATTTTTGCTCGTGTTGTTATTGTTTTTGCAACCGATTTTGGAGCTATTGCTGTAGCTCCTGATATTGTTGTTGTTGATGGTGATGATGTTGTTGCTGTGGCTGTTGTTGTTGTTGCTGCTGTTGATGGTTTTGTTTCCATCACTGCTTGTCGTTTAGTTACGTTTGTCTGCAACTGCGACTTCTTCCGCCTCTTCTTCGGCTCTTCCACTCTTTTCACTTGGTGGCCTGATGCACTGTCCACCGGTACATACATGTCACCCGACTTTGAGAGCGCGGGCCGCTCCATCCCGCTTCGTGGAACACTTTGTTTTTATTTTGTTATTTATAACAATGATGAGAAAAAAAAACACTTTCCTCAGGGATTTGTGGTAAAAGTCACTCCCGGGAATTGAACCCAATCGGACTAGAGCCGTGTAGCAGATGACCTTCACCCTGGAATCAAATTGGCTGCTGTAAAACAACCTACTTGCCATAGCGAAGGCTTTTCTGGCTTTGGCCAGACCAGTTGCTGCATGGATATTTCCATACAGAAAATGGTCCAACATAATGCCCAAATATCTCACCACATTCTTCACAGCTAATGGTCGCCTATGTGGGTCCAAAATGCCGAACTTACGCCAGTTTATATTCGTGTCCCTTGAAGCCCTGTACAACGGAGTTCGGAACAGAATGGTTTCACACTTCTGGAAGTTGATTTTTAACTTCCAGTCGTCGCAAAATCGCTGGATTTTCTCAAAGTCACGCTGCAGGGGGATATTAATTACTTCAATCTTCGGCGCCGTTCTGTACGCGATCCAATCGTCCGCGTACGCAATCAGGTACTGCATGGAACCAATTAATTCACTGGTAAAAATAGTGAAAAGAATTGGTGAGTTTACTGCGCCCTGCTGGAGCCCATTTTTTATGTAAAAGACATTAGTAGAAACCTTGTTGCTACTCTTGACAACAAACTTTCTACCTGTCACCATATTATAAATCGTGTAAAGCAGTTCTTTGCTTATACCCAACCTCGTCAACTTAAGGAAGAGGCCTTCTAACCAGACGGTGTCGAATGCCTTTTCCAAGTCAACAAGGCAGGCCCCGGTGCATTGCGTCTTGTTCCTGTTCCATTGTATGTCCGAAACCAATTTTGACGCTGCATGTACAGTATCATGCCCCGCCCTAAATCCAAATTGGTTATTCGGTATTATTTTTTTGTCCTCAGTCCACTGTATCAGGACTCTATTAACAATCTTTTCAAAAACCTTGCTTATGCAAGGGAGGAGACTTATCGACCGGAGATTTTTCGGAAGCGAGGAATCCTTGTCCCTTTTGGGGATGGGTTGCACTACCGCCGTCTTCCAATGCTCTGGGTAATGTGCATTACTAAACAGTGCATTGTTAAACAGGATTGCGTATATTTCTACCGCCTCTTCGGGAAGATGACGCAACACAATATTCGGTATTCCGTCTATTCCAGTGGATTTTTTGTTCTTCAAACTGTTGAAGATATCTTTGAGAGCCACTTTCGAAATGAGTATGGCATTAGAACCATTTTGGGCCAAGGGATTAACTGCCTTGTTTTCATCATTGAATCTGGTGAAAAAATGATTCTCCGAATGCCACTGCTGTATTTCATTTCGAAGGTAGAAATGGTTAAGCAAGGCTCTGTTCTCCAAGTCGTGATTCGGCCTTCGAGAATCGTTGACCGTATACACTTCCTGAAAAACTGCTCCTATTGCTTCTACCTTCTCTTGGGCATCCTCAACAATGAAAAACTCATTGTCCAGCACGGCCCCATCCGGATCGATGCCAACTGAAGTTTTTGTTTTTTGGGCATAGTAAGTAAATAGAATCTTCCGGAGGAAAGGTTTTAACGACATCCAAACTGTCCGACTCAACAGAACGACAGACAACGCCAACTTACTAAGGACAGTAGACATCGATCCAGATGGGGCAGTACTTGACGACGACTTCTTTGTAGTCGAAGATCCCCAGGAGAAGGTGAAAGTAATTGGAGCTGTCTTCCAGGAAGTATATACGGTCAATGAACCTCTTTGTCCAAATAACGACTTGGAAGACAGAGCCAAGCTTAACCACTTCCAACTAAGTTCTGAAATAAGTCAATGGCGATCCGAGAATCCTGGTTTCACCAGGTTCAGTGACGATCTTTTGGCAAATAATGCCGTCGCCGATGATGGAAATAATTCCATCCTTATTTCGAAGGATGAACTCCAGGGCATCTTTAATTCACTGAAGAAGAAGAAGTCAGTAGGAATAGATGGGATACCGAATATTGTTCTGCGCCATCTACCCTCTGAGGCAGTAGATGTATGTACAACCCTGTTTAACAATGCGCTGAGTAACGCATATTACCCGGCGCATTGGAAAACAGCTGTGGTACAGCCCATTCCGAAAAGGGACAAAGATACTTCCATCCCGACAAATCTCCGGTCTATAAGTCTTCTTCCGTGCATAAGCAAGGTTTTTGAAAAGATTGTCATTAGAGCTCTTAAAGAATGGGTCGAGGAACGTCAAATTATACCGGACAACCAATTCGGCTTTAGGGCGGGGCATGATACCATACATGCCGCGTCCAAATTGGTATCCGACATTCAGTGGAACAAGAACAAGAACCAATGCACAGGTGCTTGCCTGATAGACATGGAAAAGGCGTTCGACACCGTTTGGTTAGAAGGCCTTTTCCTCAAGTTAGTCAGACTAGGCATAGATAAGACACTGCTGTATATGATCTATGATATGATTACAGGTAGGAAGTTTGTTGTGAAAAATGGCAACATTACATCCACCACCGTATTTCACATAAAAAATGGTTTGCAACAAGGTGCCGTTGGTTCACCGATCCTTTTCGCTATATTCACTAGCGATCTTATTGGTTCCATGCCGCATTTAATCGCGTACGCCGATGATCTCATAGCGTACAGATCAGGCCCGAAAATTGAAGTTATAAATAACTTGTTGCAGCATGACTTTGACGAAATTCAGCGATTTCGCGACGACTGGAAGTTGAAGATCAACTTCCGGAAGTGCGAAACTATCCTCTTTAGAACCCCGCTATCTAGAGCCTCAAGGGACACGAAGAAAAACTGGCGCAAGTTCGGCATATTGGACCCGCGGGGCCAGCCGTTAACTGTGCAAAATGTAGTTAGATATCTTGGCATTTGGTTGGACCAGTACTTGTACTGTGGTAAGCATGCAGATACAGCTCTGACAAAAGCTAAGAAAGCCTTTGCTGCGGCAAGTTGGTTGTTTTACAGCAGCCAACTTGATACCAGAGTAAAGGTGATCTGCTACATGGCTCTCATACGGCCAATCATGGTGTACGGTTGCCCAGTGTGGTTCAATCTGAGTCCTTCTCAGATGGAAAAGATGAGGGTGTTTGAGAGGCAATGTCTCCGGGCCTGCCTCCGGTTGTATCGAACACCTGAATCCGATTACAAGAAATTCTATCCCAACGAGGTTCTGTATAACGAGGCAAATCTAATTAGGATAGATAATTTCATTATTAAGCTGACTCGTGGGCACATTGCACGAGCGATGACTTCTTCAAACAGTCTGATCTTTGGGGCGTATTACCCCAACTTCATGTACCATGAAAAGGTGCGCCTGAACGGATTCATACCTCCTGAAGCGTTTCTCTACTTAGACTCGAAAGGGCTGATTCAGAACACGGAAGGATGTCCTATCATCTTCCATGTCGTACGCCGAACAGTGGATAGGCGGCTCCAATACGAACCGGACGTCGCTCGTAGCCACGAGGAACTTCTTCGATTCAGTAGGGCGATCTCCGCCCGAGATAGGGCGCAGTCCGCCAGAGAACGACACTTCTACTGGTGGTTGCACCAAAACCAGCTCCCGCCAACGCGCGAAAGTAGACTACATTAAATTTAAAGTTCTCCTTGCGGCCAACTGACATAGTTTTTAAGCTAGTACGTAAGGTAATAAAATTATAAAAAAAAAAAAAAAAAAAAAAAAAATTAATTAATAAAAAATAAAAATACAAAAAAAGGTGCACTATGGCGTATTGGCTATATATGTCAAGCATATAAATTCTACATACGCCATGGTACACACGTCCGTACTTTGATATGGGCATAGTTTACCTAGGTTTTTATTAAGTTTAAATTTAAGGTAGGTTAGGTTAGGCTTAGATTTAGGCTCAGGTCCAAGTTTTTATAACTTTTCTTGGAAAAAAAAAAAAAAAAAAAAAAGAAAAAAATGTTATTATTACAAACAAAATTTTACTTGCAAGTATGCCCAAAGGCAATTTAAAAAAAAAAATCAAGAATAGCTTAGAGCACCTGCTAATGGTCAGTAAGTTAGATTTAAGAAGTACTGTTACGATAAATGTAAGCTAGTTTTAAGTATTTTTCTAGAATTAAAATAAGATAACATTAGAATTAATAAAATATGCCAACTGAAGTCAGTATGTTTGCGTTGTCAGTTGTTCTGTCAAGTCGAACAGCCTCCAAGTCGTTACGATCCCTCCTTCGGAAGATCTGATTGATTTATGGGAACATACCCGGACCGTTCGAATGAACAGCCCGAATCTTATTTCCCCAGTATGAATTGATAGCAATTCTATAATTCATCCGGATCAAACTCCGGAGGTTTTTCATTTGCGACTTGAGCGACCTCAGTTCCTGGTCGTCTCGGTCTGTAAATCGTCTGTAAAGTGTCTTGATTCTCGACAGCGGTCTGCTTTTTTGGGCGTGCAGTGCGTCGATTTTATCGTTCCAATAGATGTCGCCATCTGTTCTCGGTGATACTTTTGGAATCGTTTTGTCCATAGTACGTTTAATGGTAGTGTCCATTTGTATGAGGTACCTGTCAACCTCCTCGTTCGTAAGGTTTCTGTTCGACGGTGGCGTTAAGTCATTCGAACACAGTTCTCTGGCAAGGACTCTGGAGAAGCGCGGCCAACGAGCCTTACAATAATTGTAAGGATACGATTCCACGAATTCCTCCAGTTCCACCATCTCGTTCGGGAACCGAATTACTGCGGCGAGCCCACAGTGATCACTGTCGTACTCTACCGTTGTTAAGCAGTTCCTAGTTTGTCTGTTCACGTCCCGTAACGTCACTCGTCTGTCAATTAGCATCAGATCTAAATAAGACCCACTTCTGGGAAAGGACGGTCTATCGGTTGCAAGCAAATTTAGCTTGAACTCAATAGAGTGCTGCGTCAACCACTCAAGGAGTGAATTTCCTCTGGGACTTGGAACAGAATTACCCCATTCCTCATGCTTCGCGTTCAAATCGCCGGCGACAACAAAGTAGTTATCCTCTGAGCATAAACGAAGATTTCGAAAGAGAGTTTCAAGCTCTGAAATGAAGTCTGTGGACCGAGGTGCATCTGGTGCATAGACCGCTACTACGTACAATTTCTTCCCACCTTGGAGAGAAATGCACGCAATACACGCTTCCAGCACACCGAAGCTTCCCACCTCACCGCAATACACGATCCTATGGCGAATGCCCTTTTTAATGAAGAGAGCGACCCCACCCCCTTGTGTGGAGTGGGGACGGTCCCTTCGAATAACTGTGTAGTTTTTGTACCTGATTGTGTGTTTCCGGTTTAGCTTAGTTTCACTAACCATTAACACATCAGGCTTATGGGACTCCAACAAGTTGAGCAAAATCAACCTTCTTTCGATCCTGACAAGTGAATTTGCATTCACTGCCAGGATCGATAGGTCTCCAACTGCTGGCGTATCCATTAAAACGGGTACGCACCTGACCCAGCGGGTCTTGACGAAAGGACCCGGTCCATCCGCAGAAGATCTCTTTGGAACTGCTCCATTTGGGCCTTCATTGAGGCCATCATAGAGAACAGTTCCGCGAAGCCCATATTCGGAGCCCCCACAGGTACTGGTACCATTTTTGGCACTGTCTGTTGTGCCGGTCGTCTACCAGACGCCATCTGGGCGTAGGAAATGACCGGCGAAACAGGTGTGGCTGGTATTCTAGGCACCGGCCTCGAATTCACCACTTTCTCTTTCTTTAGCATATCCTTCTTCTGGATAGCCTTTACCTTGGGGCAACCTCGATAACTAGACGGATGTCCCTTCTCCCCACAATGCACGCATTTTAAACGTGACCTGTCCTCCACTTTCCCCTCTCCCAGGGGACAGCGCGCATTTGCTGCATCTTGGCTGCCTGTTGCAGTTTCCTGCGGCGTGGCCAAAGATTTGGCATCTTGCGCAGAGGAGCATCCGTCTGGAACCTCTAAGCCTCTCCCAGGAAATCATCTGGGAGTCCAGGATCTTAATAGACCTTAAACTTTCCATTCGGCTTCCTGGTGTGACTTGCACCAAGAAGAGGGGAAGCAGACGCTCAGGCGTCATTCTTGAACGGACGGTGGAGCAGCGGCTAACCGCTACGAATCCCACGTCCTCAATTTGGAGTCCGTTAAGTGACTTAAGGATGTTCTCCGGCTCAGCCGAAACATCCAGTCCCTTTAAAAGCACCGTATATACTTTTTCGCCTTTCGGGGTAAAAGTATAAAATTCAACCCCAGCTGCCGTCATCTGGTCCTTAACCTTTTTGTAACTGTCCACTGATAAGCAGTGGACCGATTGTTTCTGGTATCCCTTATTTTTGATTTTAAAACTGTCCCCTACGGACAACTTGCATACCTTTATGGTGTCAGTGGTGTCCATCCCGCTGACATTTATTGGTGGCATCCTTGTCTTCTTCTTTTGGATGGTCGGGTCCTGCTGCTGTTGTCGTTGTTGCTTCCTTTGTTGCTGCTGTTGTTGTTGCTTTTGGAGCTGTTGCTGCTTAGGTTTCTGCATCTGTTGCTGCTGTTGTTGTTGGTGATTTAGCGGCACCGGCTGCGGCGGCTTGGACTGCTGCATCTTCTGCTGCTTGGACTGCTGCAGCTGTTGCTGAGTTTGCCGTTTTTCAATAGCCAGTTTCTTCCTGGCCTCAAGTTTTAGCTGGTTCTGTCGCCGTCTCTACCACTCCGGCTACTAGCCAGTTGGAAATAAAGTGTCCTGTCACTTTCTTAAGCATACTATCACTGCTATTTCTTTTTTTATTTCACTATTTAGGGCACAACCGAACGCCGCGACGATCAGTGAGCGAATGCGCTGCATCAAGGCTCAGAGATAAACTATGTCTTGCAAGTAATATTGTTATGTACAGTATGGGTAGGAGGTTAGAAACCAGATATAACAATATGAAGAACGTATTGCTGTATCGTCTCACTAATTAGCTTCTTCTTCGAATTCGTAGCTCATTGTAGACATCTGACCTTGTCACCGTCTTTTCAAATTCACTTTTTAATGCACTTTTAATTGAACCCAACTGTCATGCGAAGATTTACTGTTCTGACAGGTGAAGAAGCGTGGCCACTGTGGGGTATAGGGTAGAGTACGACACTCACGCGCCGAAGGACCAGGTTCCACTCCCTGCTGAAAACCTTGAATTTTTCACGGCACCACCTCTTTCCAGCTGCGGACAACACTCAAAGAGTAATTACTGTCTAAAAAAAACTGCTCGAAACTTCGCTGTTCAGAGTCGGTTAAAAACGCGATAGCCAAGCTGTACTTAAGGCCTTACTCAACCCTATAACCACTATCAAGATAGTCCAAGAATGTAAGTCTTCATTTAATTTGGTCGGCATACTGAATTCGCTAAGACCTGTCTGGGTACCGGGACATGACGGTATCATGGGAAACGGAATTGAAGATGAATTAGCTAGGCATGTTTCAAAAGAGCCATACAGCCCGAACCAACCTTTCGACTGCCAGCATCCTTAGTTAGGGCCTCCGTCGACGGTTGGGTCTCCCAACAGTACAGCCAGAGACGACGTGACTCTCCAGGATGCAGGATGACCAAGTGCATGCTCCCGAACGTTAGCAAGAAATCCGCGGCTTTTCATTTATCATTAGACAGAAATGAGTACAGACGACTGGTCGGCGTACTAACGGGACACTTTACCTTCGCTAAGCACCTAAGTCGGCTTAGGTTTAGTTACTCTTTACGACACCTGTAGAGAGGGTGAAGACATTTCAGAGCACTTTTTTTTCTGTTCTGCGAAGATTTACTGTTTTGACAAAAAAACGTGCCGTTCCTTTAAGAAACTTCTTACCGAAGACGAATTTATTCCTGTCGTCTAATTCCAAAATTTCCGAGTACTCCTCGAATTGTTCAATCCAACGATTGATGGAGAAATTCTCATCTCCGCTGAATGCTGGTATTGAGTCTTCGATATCATTAATATTATTCGCTGGCGTCCACCTAGGAATAGATGCAACTTCGTCCAATAGCAATTCTCGAAGTTTTTGTTTTAATTTTAACAATTTCGTCATTTAGTTGCTCCTCGTCATCATTACCTTCCTCTTCCTCCGACACGCTCACATCCTGTTGCAACGGGTAATCCGCATACCGACCTGTGGAGGCTTAAAAAAAATCCCGTATCAATCTGGAAGAATCATCATCGGACAACCCTTGAACTCCTTCTTGAACTCTGCTCCTTAGTTCCGCCTTAGTGCCAATTGAAGAAAGTCTTAGAGATCTGAACATATTTTTTAGTCTGCGAACAGCGGAAGGCTCTATAAATTCTCTCCCATTTTCCGACATTTTTAATTCCTCTCAATTTTCTTGATTACACTTCACAGAATATATTTCTCACTGTAAGACACAATTCTAAAAATTAATGTACACTTAATCCATAATTCGAATACCACTTCTGAAATTGTACGAGAGAGCGGGTGGAAGTGGGCGCAAAAATGAAACGTAGTTAAAAACGACTTTATATTTATTTCACAACGAAACAACGAAATATGAAGTATTTATACCCAACCGAAAAGGACGCTACACAGAAAAGCCTACTACTTGTATTTTTAGCAAATTAAATAGAAGTAGCACTGCCTACTGCTTACACATTTGATGTAAAGTGAGAATCGGATCAATAACCTGGTCAGAAGGGTCCGAAGGTTATTTCTTACGCCTACAGTTTGTAATATCGGGGGTTAACAGGGGCTGCCTCCAAGGTGTCATCCTGTCACCTCTCCTATGGTGCATGTTTGTCCACTCTCTGTTGTCAGCCTTAAATGAATTTACACCTATGCCCAGGCTTATGCGGATGATGTACCCGTATTGGTTACCGGTCCATGCGAAGCGGGCAGGCGGACCTTGACATGATCGATGCCTGGTGTACTAGGAATGGGCTTCCTGTCAACCCTCAAACGAGGTTGTTCTCTTTACAAGAAGGAGGAATCAGATAGGTCTGACTCAGCTAGAACTAGCACGCCTGGCTCTGCACATCCACATCATGGGATGCACAATTAATGCCATCTCCCAACTTAAAGGGTTGAAGGGAATGGAGCTTTAATGACATTGCGCACCGCTGAAAACTGGTATTGAGTCTTCGATGTCATTAAAATTATACGCTGAAGTCAACCTTAGAATAGATGCAACTTCGTCCAATTGCAATTTTCGAAGTTTTTGTTTTAACATTACAATGTCTTCTTTTTTTCTCACATAGACGCTGTAGTTTATCAATTTCGTCATTTAGTTGCTCCTCGTCATCATTACCTTCCTCTTCCTCCGACACGCCCTCATCCTGTTGCAACGGGTCATCCGCATACCGACCTTTGGAGGCTTAAAAAAATTCCCGTACCAATCTGGAAGAATCATCATCCAAAACCCTTGAACTCCTTCTTGAACTCTGCTCCTTAGTTCCGCCTTAGTGCCACTTGTAGAAAGTTTTACAGATCTGAGAATATTTTTTTTAATCTGCGAACAGTGGAAGGCTGTATAAATTCTTTCCAATTTTCCGACATTTTTAATTCCTCTCAATTTTCTTGATCACACTTCACAGAATATATTTCTCACTGTAAAACACAATTCTAAAAATTAATGTACACTTGTCCGTACGGTTAATCCATGAGTCGAATCCCACTTCTGAAATTGTAGGAGAGAACGGGTGGAAGTAGGCGCAAAAATGAAACGTGATTAAAAACGACTTTATATTTATTTCACAACGAAACGGAAAAGTGCAGTATTTGTACCCAACGGAAAAGGACGCTTCACAGAAAAGTCTACTAATTGTATTTTTAGCAAAGTGAATATAAGTAGCGCTGCCTACTGCATATATGATTGAAGTAAAGTGAGATTCGGATCAATAACCTGGGCAAGTGGGTCCAAAGGTTATTTCTTTCGCCTACATTGGGTCAACGCAACAGAGGACGACCTAGACTAAAGTGGCGCACACAAGTGGAGAAGGACCTCAACCAACTTGGGGTGCGCAACTGGAGAGAGCTGGCGAAAGATCGTGCTGGCTGGAGAGGCATGTTGGTTGAGGCCCAAGTCCACCTCGGACTGTAGCGGCACAAGAAGAAGAAGAAGTTTGTCTAGTTAGATTGTCAGACCTTTGGTTTTGGGAATTTACTGGCGTAGCTGTAATTTCTAGTGTATGTTAATTGTAAACTAGGTGCGATCTTAACTTATTGTTTGGTTTATGCGTTAATCTCCCGAATAATTTACTGCGTTGTTTATTGGGACCAAAGTGTTGGTGATTTACTTCTAGTATTATTTTAAATGCTTCGTTCATTGTACTGGGGTTTCGCAAAAGTACAATCGTTCGAGTTGGTTCTGGAAAATTACTCTTATTTTTCATTTCTGGGTTATATTCGTCGTTCAGCAAATGTTTATTATTAATCCTACTTAGATAGCTGTTTAGATTATTATAATATTCTTCAACAGTAGTGTTATCTAATTTAATTTTAATTTTATCTAAGAGAGCATTCTTGCTAAGACTCTCTAATAAATTAGCTTTTAAAATTTCTTTGATTTGACTCCAGATCTCAACCCTGCCCGGTCTCTGAATTACGTTTCGCACTTTGCCTACTACTTTATCTTTAATATATCAGGTAAGGATATTACAGTAAACCGGATTGAACGTCGTTACTGTTGGCGCTATAGAATCTACGCGTTCTACGCGTGCTCTGTATTCTATTAGGTTATTTGCCTCACCGGTAAACTGGGGTAGGCGGTAAATGAAATCAAGAATAATTTAGAATTTTTCCGAAATGGACAATTTCTCCACTTTATAAAACGTACTTTTTTTTCTCGCGTTAACAATAAACGAACTACTTACTACTTAATTAAAATTAACTATGTTTAAAACTCTGTCCTGTTACGGTAATTCTTGGCAATTTAGTTGAGGATAAATAATTCTTGTTTCCTTATTCCAATTTACCTTTCCAACCTGCGCGACGAGTGACTGCGTATCATATTACACGCGCTGCATCTAGGCTCAGAGATAAACTATGTTTTGCAAGTAATATTGTTATGTACAGTATGGGTAGGAGGTTGGAAACCAGATATAACAATATGAAGAACGTATTGCTGTATCGTCTCACTAATTAGCTTCTTCTTCGAATTCGTAGCTCATTGTAGACATCTGACCTTGTCACCTTCTTTTCAAATTCACTTTTTAATGCACTTTTAATTGAACCCAACTGTCCTGCGAAGATTTACTGCTCTGACAGGTGAAGGAGCGTGGCCACTGTGGGGTATAGGGTAGAGTACGACACTCACGCGCCGAAGGGCCAGGTTCGACTCCCTGCTGAAAACCTTGAATTTTTCACGGCACCACCTCTTTCCAGCTGCGGACAACACTCAAAGAGTAATTACTGTCTAAAAAAAAACTGCTCGAAACTTCGCTGTTCGGAGTCGGTTAAAAACGCGATAGCCAAGCTGTACTTAAGGCCTTACTCAACCCTATAACCACTACCAAGATAGTCCAAGAATGTAAGTCTTCACTTAATTTGGTCGGCATACTGAATTCGCTAAGACCTGTCTGGGTCCCGGGACATTACGGTATCATGGGAAACGGAATTGAAGATGAATTAGCTAGGCATGTTTCAAAAGAGCCATACAGCCCGAACCAACCTTTCGACTGCCAGCATCCTTAGTTAGGGCCTCCGTCGACGGTTGGGTCTCCCAACAGTACAGCCAGAGACGACGTGACTCTCCAGGATGCAGGATGACCAAGTGCATGCTCCCGAACGTTAGCAAGAAATCCGCGGCTTTTCATTTATCATTAGACAGAAATGAGTACAGACGACTGGTCCGCGTACTAACGGGACACTTTACCTTCGCTAAGGACCTAAGTCGGCTTAGGTTTAGTTACTCTTTACGACGCCTGTAGAGAAGGTGAAGACATTTCAGAGCACTTTCTTTTCTGTTCTGCGAAGATTTACTGTTTTGACAAAAAAAACGTGCCGTTCCTTTGAGAAACTTCTTACCGAAGACGAATTTATTCCTGTCGTCTAATTCCAAAATTTCCGAGTACTCCTCGAATTGTTCAATCCAACGATTGATGGAGAAATTCTCATCTCCGCTGAATGCTGGTATTGAGTCTTTGATATCATTAATATTATACGCTGGAGTCCTCCTAGGAATAGATGCAATTTCGTCCAATAGCAATTCTCGAAGTTTTTGTTTTAATTTTAACAATTTCGTCATTACCTTCCACTTCCTCCGACACGCTCACATCCTGTTGCAACGGGTAATCCGCATACCGACCTTTGGAGGCCCAAAAAAATCCCGTATCAATCTGGAAGAGTCATCATCGGAAAACCCTTGAACTCCTTCTTGAACTCTGCTCCTTAGTTCCGCCTTAGTGCCAATTGTAGAAAGTCTTAGAGATCTGAACATATTTTTTAGTCTGCGAACAGCGAAAGGCTCTATAAATTCTTTCCAATTTTCCGACATTTTTAATTCCTCTCAATTTTCTTGATTACACTTCACAGAATATATTTCTCACTGTAAAACACAATTCTAAAGATTAATGTACACTTAATCCATAATTCGAATCCACTTCTGAAATTGTAGGAGAGAGCGGGTGGAAATGAGCGCAAAAATGAAACGTAGTTAAAAACGACTTTATATTTATTTCACAAGAAAACAACGAAAAATGAAGTATTTATACCCAAGCGAAAAGGACACTACACAGAAAAGCCTACTACTTGTATTTTTAGCAAATTAAATTGAAGTAGCACTGTAGTTTGGCAATTTCGTCATTTAGTTGCTCCTCGTCATCATTACCTTCCTCTTCCTCCGACACGCTCTCATCCTGTTGCAACGGGTCCCCGCATAATGACCTTTGGAAGCTTAAAAAAAAATTCCCGTATCAATCTGGAAGAATCATCATCCAAAACCCTTGAACTCCTTCTTGAACTCTGCTCCTTAGTTCCGCCTTAGTGCCACTTGTAGAAAGTTTTACAGATCTGAGAATATTTTTTTTAATCTGCGAACAGTGGAAGGCTGTATAAATTCTTTCCAATTTTCCGACATTTTTAATTCCTCTCAATTTTCTTGATCACACTTCACAGAATATATTTCTCACTGTAAAACACAATTCTAAAAATTAATGTACACTTGTCCGTACGGTTAATCCATGAGTCGAATCCCACTTCTGAAATTGTAGGAGAGAACGGGTGGAAGTAGGCGCAAAAATGAAACGTGATTAAAAACGACTTTATATTTATTTCACAACGAAACGGAAAAGTGCAGTATTTGTACCCAACGGAAAAGGACGCTTCACAGAAAAGTCTACTAATTGTATTTTTAGCAAAGTGAATATAAGTAGCACTGCCTACTGCATATATGATTGAAGTAAAGTGAGATTCGGATCAATAACCTGGGCAAGTGGGTCCAAAGGTTATTTCTTTCGCCTACAGTTTGTAATATCGGGGGTTAACAGGGGCTGCCTCCAAAGTGTCATCCTGTCACCTCTCCTATGGTGCATGTTGGTCGACTCTCTGTAGTCAGCCTTAAATGGATTTAACACCTATGCCCAGGCTTATGCGGATGATGTACCCGTATTGGTTACCGGTCCATGCCAAGCGGGCAAGCGGAAATTGGCATGATTGATGACTTGTGTACTAGGAATGGGCTTCCTGTCAACCCTCAAACGAGGTTGTTCTCTTTACAAGAAGGAGGAATCCGACAGGTCTGACTCAGCTAGTACAAGCACGCCTCGCTCTGCTCTTGATGCACTGATCATTCTCCCTCCCCTTGACATCCACATCATGGTATGCGCAATTAAGGCCATCTCCCAACTTAAAGGGAATGGAACTTTAATGACTAATGACGCTAAAAACTGGTATTGAGTCTTCGATGTCATTAAAATTATACGCTGGAGTCGACCTTGGAATAGATGCAACTTCGTCCAATTGCAATTTTCAAAGTTTTTGTTTTAACATTAAAATGTTTTCTTTTTTTCTCACATAGACGCTGTAGTTTGGCAATTTCGTCATTTAGTTGCTCCTCGTCATCATTACCTCCTCTTCCCGCATACCGACTTTTGGAGGCTTAAAAAAATTCCCGTATCAATCTGGAAGAATCATCATCCGAAAACCCTTCTTGAACTCTGCTCCTTAGTTCCGCCTTAGTGCCACTTGTAGAAAGTTTTACAGATCTGAGAATATTTTTTTTAATCTGCGAACAATGGAAGGCTCTATAAATTCTTTCCAATTTTCCGACATTTTCAATTCCTCTTAATTTTCTTGATCACACTTCACAGAATATATTTCTAACTGTAAAACACAATTCTAAAAATTAATGTACACTTGTCCGTACAGTTAATCCATGAGTCGAATCCCACTTCTGAAGTTGTAGGAGAGAGCGGGTGGAAGTGGGCGCAAAAATGAAACATAGTTAAAAACGACTTTATATTTATTTCACAACGAAACAACGAAAAGTGAAGTATTTATACCCAAGCGAAAAGGACGCTACACAGAAAAGTCCACTACTTGTATTTTTAGCAAAGTAAATAGAAGTAGCACTGCCTACTGCATATATGATTGAAGTAAAGTGAGATTCGGATCAATAACCTGGGCAAGTGGGTCCAAAGGTTATTTCTTTCGCCTACATTGGGTCAACGCAACAGAGGACGACCTAGACTAAAGTGGCGCACACAAGTGGAGAAGGACCTCAACCAACTTGGGGTGCGCAACTGGAGAGAGCTGGCGAAAGATCGTGCTGGCTGGAGAGGCATGTTGGTTGAGGCCCAAGTCCACCTCGGACTGTAGCGGCACAAGAAGAAGAAGAAGTTTGTCTAGTTAGATTGTCAGACCTTTGGTTTTGGGAATTTACTGGCGTAGCTGTAATTTCTAGTGTATGTTAATTGTAAACTAGGTGCGATCTTAACTTATTGTTTGGTTTATGCGTTAATCTCCCGAATAATTTGCTGCGTTGTTTATTGGGACCAAAGTGTTGGTGATTTACTTCTAGTATTATTTTAAATGCTTCGTTCATTGTACTGGGGTTTCGCAAAAGTACAATTGTTCGAGTTGGTTCCGGAAGATTACTCTTATTTTTCATTTCTGGGTTATTTTCGTCGTTCAGCAAATGTTTATTATTAATCCTACTTAGATAGCTGTTTAGATTATTATAATATTCTTCAACAGTAGTGTTATCTAATTTAATTTTAATTTTATCTAAGAGAGCATTCTTGCTAAGACTCTCTAATAAATTAGCTTTTGAAATTTCTTTGATTTGACTCCAGATCTCAACCCTGCCCGGTCTCTGAATTACGTTTCGCGCTTTGCCTACTACTTTATCTTTAATATATCCGGTAAGGATATTACAGTTAACCGGATTGAACGTCGTTATGTTGGCGCTATCGAATCTACGCGTTCTATGTATTCTATTAGGTTATTTGCCTCACCGGTAAACTGGGGTAGGCGGGAAATGAAATCAAGAATAATTTAGAATTTTTCCGAAATGGACAATTCCTCCACTTTATGAAACGTACTTTTTTTCTCGCGTTAACAATAAACGAACTACTTACTACTTAATTAAAATGAAATATGTTTAAAACTCTGTCCTGTTACGGTAATTCTTGGCAATTTAGTTGAGGATAAATAATTCTTGTTTCCTTATTCCAATTTTCCTTTCCAACATGCGCGACGAGTGACTGCGTATCATGTTACACGCGCTGCATCTAGGCTCAGAGATAAACTATGTCTTGCAAGTAATATTGTTATGTACAGTATGGGTAGGAGGTTAGAAACCAGATATAACAATATGAAGAACGTATTGCTGTATCGTCTCACTAATTAGCTTCTTCTTCGAATTCGTAGCTCATTGTAGACAGCTGACCTTGTCACCTTCTTTTCAAATCCACTTTTTAATGCACTTTTAATTGAACCCAACTGTCCTGCCAAGATTTACTGTTCTGACAGGTGAAGGAGCGTGGCCACTGTGGGGTATAGGGTAGAGTACGACACTCACGCGCCGAAGGGCCAGGTTCGACTCCCTGCTGAAAACCTTGAATTTTTCACGGCACCACCTCTTTCCAGCTGCGGACAACACTCAAAGAGTAATTACTGTCTAAAAAAAAACTGCTCGAAACTTCGCTGTTCGGAGTCGGTTAAAAACGCGATAGCCAAGCTGTACTTAAGGCCTTACTCAACCCTATAACCACTACCAACATAGTCCAAGAATGTAAGTCTTCACTTAATTTGGTCGGCATACTGAATTCGCTAAGACCTGTCTGGGTCCCGGGACATTACGGTATCATGGGAAACGGAATTGAAGATGAATTAGCTAGGCATGTTTCAAAAGAGCCATACAGCCCGAACCAACCTTTCGACTGCCAGCATCCTTAGTTAGGGCCTCCGTCAACGGTTGGGTCTCCCAACAGTACAGCCAGAGACGACGTGACTCTCCAGGATGCAGGATGACCAAGTGCATGCTCCCGAACGTTAGCAAGAAATCCGCGGCTTTTCATTTATCATTAGACAGAAATGAGTACAGACGACTGGTCGGCGTACTAACGGGACACTTTACCTTCGCTAAGCACCTAAGTCGGCTTAGGTTTAGTTACTCTTTACGACGCCTGTAGAGAAGGTGAAGACATTTCAGAGCACTTTCTTTTCTGTTCTGCGAAGATTTACTGTTTTGACAAAAAAACGTGCCGTTCCTTTAAGAAACTTCTTACCGAAGACGAATTTATTCCTGTCGTCTAATTCCAAAATTTCCGAGTACTCCTCGAATTGTTCAATCCAACGATTGATGGAGAAATTCTCATCTCCGCTGAATGCTGGTATTGAGTCTTCGATATCATTAATATTATACGCTGGCGTCCACCTAGGAATAGATGCAACTTCGTCCAATAGCAATTCTCGAAGTTTTTGTTTTAATTTTAACAATTTCGTCATTTAGTTGCTCCTCGTCATCATTACCTTCCTCTTAATCCGACACGCTCACATCCTGTTGCAACGGGTAATCCGTTACCGACCTGTGGAGGCTTAAAAAAAATCCCGTATCAATCTGGAAGAATCATCATCGGAAAACCCTTGAACTCCTTCTTGAACTCTGCTCCTTAGTTCCGCCTTAGTGCCAATTGTAGAAAGTCTTAGAGATCTGAACATATTTTTTAGTCTGCCAACAGCGAAAGGCTCTATAAATTCTTTCCAATTTTCCGACATTTTTAATTCCACTCAATTTTCTTGATTACACTTCACAGAATATATTTCTCACTGTAAAACACTATTCTAAAAATTAATGTACACTTAATCCATAATTCGAATACCACTTCTGAAATTGTAGGAGAGAGCGGGTGGAAGTGGGCGCAAAAATGAAACGTAGTTAAAAACGACTTTATATTTATTTCACAAGAAAACAACGAAAAATGAAGTATTTATACGCAAGCGAAAAGGACACTACACAGAAAAGCCTACTACTTGTATTTTTAGCAAATTAAATAGAAGTAGCAATGTAGTTTGGCAATTTCGTCATTTAGTTGCTCCTCGTCATCATTACCTTCCTCTTCCTCCGGCACGCCCTCATCCTGTTGCAACGGGTCATCCGCATACCGACCTTTGGAGGCTTAAAAAAATTCCCGTACCAATCTGGAAGAATCATCATCCAAAACCCTTGAACTCCTTCTTGAACTCTGCTCCTTAGTTCCGCCTTAGTGCCACTTGTAGAAAGTTTTACAGATCTGAGAATATTTTTTTTAATCTGCGAACAGTGGAAGGCTGTATAAATTCTTTCCAATTTTCCGACATTTTTAATTCCTCTCAATTTTCTTGATCACACTTCACAGAATATATTTCTCACTGTAAAACACAATTCTAAAAATTAATGTACACTTGTCCGTACGGTTAATCCATGAGTCGAATCCCACTTCTGAAATTGTAGGAGAGAACGGGTGGAAGTAGGCGCAAAAATGAAACGTGATTAAAAACGACTTTATATTTATTTCACAACGAAACGGAAAAGTGCAGTATTTGTACCCAACGGAAAAGGACGCTTCACAGAAAAGTCTACTAATTGTATTTTTAGCAAAGTGAATATAAGTAGCGCTGCCTACTGCATATATGATTGAAGTAAAGTGAGATTCGGATCAATAACCTGGGCAAGTGGGTCCAAAGGTTATTTCTTTCGCCTACATTGGGTCAACGCAACAGAGGACGACCTAGACTAAAGTGGCGCACACAAGTGGAGAAGGACCTCAACCAACTTGGGGTGCGCAACTGGAGAGAGCTGGCGAAAGATCGTGCTGGCTGGAGAGGCATGTTGGTTGAGGCCCAAGTCCACCTCGGACTGTAGCGGCACAAGAAGAAGAAGAAGTTTGTCTAGTTAGATTGTCAGACCTTTGGTTTTGGGAATTTACTGGCGTAGCTGTAATTTCTAGTGTATGTTAATTGTAAACTAGGTGCGATCTTAACTTATTGTTTGGTTTATGCGTTAATCTCCCGAATAATTTACTGCGTTGTTTATTGGGACCAAAGTGTTGGTGATTTACTTCTAGTATTATTTTAAATGCTTCGTTCATTGTACTGGGGTTTAGCAAAAGTACAATCGTTCGAGTTGGTTCTGGAAAATTACTCTTATTTTTCATTTCTGGGTTATATTCGTCGTTCAGCAAATGTTTATTATTAATCCTACTTAGATAGCTGTTTAGATTATTATAATATTCTTCAACAGTAGTGTTATCTAATTTAATTTTAATTTTATCTAAGAGAGCATTCTTGCTAAGACTCTCTAATAAATTAGCTTTTAAAATTTCTTTGATTTGACTCCAGATCTCAACCCTGCCCGGTCTCTGAATTACGTTTCGCACTTTGCCTACTACTTTATCTTTAATATATCAGGTAAGGACATTACAGTAAACCGGATTGAACGTCGTTACTGTTGGCGCTATAGAATCTACGCGTTCTACGCGTGCTCTGTATTCTATTAGGTTATTTGCCTCACCGGTAAACTGGGGTAGGCGGTAAATGAAATCAAGAATAATTTAGAATTTTTCCGAAATGGACAATTTCTCCACTTTATAAAACGTACTTTTTTTTCTCGCGTTAACAATAAACGAACTACTTACTACTTAATTAAAATTAACTATGTTTAAAACTCTGTCCTGTTACGGTAATTCTTGGCAATTTAGTTGAGGATAAATAATTCTTGTTTCATTATTCCAATTTACCTTTCCAACCTGCGCGACGAGTGACTGCGTATCATATTACACGCGCTGCATCTAGGCTCAGAGATAAACTATGTTTTGCAAGTAATATTGTTATGTACAGTATGGGTAGGAGGTTGGAAACCAGATATAACAATATGAAGAACGTATTGCTGTATCGTCTCACTAATTAGCTTCTTCTTCGAATTCGTAGCTCATTGTAGACATCTGACCTTGTCACCTTCTTTTCAAATTCACTTTTTAATGCACTTTTAATTGAACCCAACTGTCCTGCGAAGATTTACTGGTCTGACAGGTGAAGGAGCGTGGCCACTGTGGGGTATAGGGTAGAGTACGACACTCACGCGCCGAAGGGCCAGGTTCGACTCCCTGCTGAAAACCTTGAATTTTTCACGGCACCACCTCTTTCCAGCTGCGGACAACACTCAAAGAGTAATTACTGTCTAAAAAAAAACTGCTCGAAACTTCGCTGTTCGGAGTCGGTTAAAAACGCGATAGCCAAGCTGTACTTAAGGCCTTACTCAACCCTATAACCACTACCAAGATAGTCCAAGAATGTAAGTCTTCACTTAATTTGGTCGGCATTCTGAATTCGCTAAGATCGTCTGGGTCCCGGGACCTTACGGTATCATGGGAAACGGAATTGAAGATGAATTAGCTAGGCATGTTTCAAAAGAGCCATACAGCCCGAACCAACCTTTCGACTGCCAGCATCCTTAGTTAGGGCCTCCGTCGACGGTTGGGTCTCCCAACAGTACAGCCAGAGACGACGTGACTCTCCAGGATGCAGGATGACCAAGTGCATGCTCCCGAACGTTAGCAAGAAATCCGCGGCTTTTCATTTATCATTAGACAGAAATGAGTACAGACGACTGGTCCGCGTACTAACGGGACACTTTACCTTCGCTAAGGACCTAAGTCGGCTTAGGTTTAGTTACTCTTTACGACGCCTGTAGAGAAGGTGAAGACATTTCAGAGCACTTTCTTTTCTGTTCTGCGAAGATTTACTATTTTGACAAAAAAAACGTGCCGTTCCTTTGAGAAACTTCTTACCGAAGACGAATTTATTCCTGTCGTCTAATTCCAAAATTTCCGAGTACTCCTCGAATTGTTCAATCCAACGATTGATGGAGAAATTCTCATCTCCGCTGAATGCTGGTATTGAGTCTTTGATATCATTAATATTATACGCTGGAGTCCTCCTAGGAATAGATGCAATTTCGTCCAATAGCAATTCTCGAAGTTTTTGTTTTAATTTTAACAATTTCGTCATTACCTTCCACTTCCTCCGACACGCTCACATCCTGTTGCAACGGGTAATCCGCATACCGACCTTTGGAGGCCCAAAAAAATCCCGCATCAATCTGGAAGAATCATCATCGGAAAACCCTTGAACTCCTTCTTGAACTCTGCTCCTTAGTTCCGCCTTAGTGCCAATTGTGGAAAGTCTTAGAGATCTGAGCATATATTTTTTAGTCTGCGAACAGCGAAAGGCTCTATAAATTCTTTCCAATTTTCCGACATTTTTAATTCCTCTCAATTTTCTTGATTACACTTCACAGAATATATTTCTCACTGTAAAACACAATTCTAAAGATTAATGTACACTTAATCCATAATTCGAATCCACTTCTGAAATTGTAGGAGAGAGCGGGTGGAAATGGGCGCAAAAATGAAACGTAGTTAAAAACGACTTTATATTTATTTCACAAGAAAACAACGAAAAATGAAGTATTTATACCCAAGCGAAAAGGACACTACACAGAAAAGCCTACTACTTGTATTTTTAGCAAATTAAATTGAAGTAGCACTGTAGTTTGGCAATTTCGTCATTTAGTTGCTCCTCGTCATCATTACCTTCCTCTTCCTCCGACACGCTCTCATCCTGTTGCAACGGGTCCCCGCATAATGACCTTTGGAAGCTTAAAAAAAAATTCCCGTATCAATCTGGAAGAATCATCATCCAAAACCCTTGAACTCCTTCTTGAACTCTGCTCCTTAGTTCCGCCTTAGTGCCACTTGTAGAAAGTTTTACAGATCTGAGAATATTTTTTTTAATCTGCGAACAGTGGAAGGCTGTATAAATTCTTTCCAATTTTCCGACATTTTTAATTCCTCTCAATTTTCTTGATCACACTTCACAGAATATATTTCTCACTGTAAAACACAATTCTAAAAATTAATGTACACTTGTCCGTACGGTTAATCCATGAGTCGAATCCCACTTCTGAAATTGTAGGAGAGAACGGGTGGAAGTAGGCGCAAAAATGAAACGTGATTAAAAACGACTTTATATTTATTTCACAACGAAACGGAAAAGTGCAGTATTTGTACCCAACGGAAAAGGACGCTTCACAGAAAAGTCTACTAATTGTATTTTTAGCAAAGTGAATATAAGTAGCACTGCCTACTGCATATATGATTGAAGTAAAGTGAGATTCGGATCAATAACCTGGGCAAGTGGGTCCAAAGGTTATTTCTTTCGCCTACAGTTTGTAATATCGGGGGTTAACAGGGGCTGCCTCCAAAGTGTCATCCTGTCACCTCTCCTATGGTGCATGTTGGTCGACTCTCTGTAGTCAGCCTTAAATGGATTTAACACCTATGCCCAGGCTTATGCGGATGATGTACCCGTATTGGTTACCGGTCCATGCCAAGCGGGCAAGCGGAAATTGGCATGATTGATGACTTGTGTACTAGGAATGGGCTTCCTGTCAACCCTCAAACGAGGTTGTTCTCTTTACAAGAAGGAGGAATCCGACAGGTCTGACTCAGCTAGTACAAGCACGCCTCGCTCTGCTCTTGATGCACTGATCATTCTCCCTCCCCTTGACATCCACATCATGGTATGCGCAATTAAGGCCATCTCCCAACTTAAAGGGAATGGAACTTTAATGACTAATGACGCTAAAAACTGGTATTGAGTCTTCGATGTCATTAAAATTATACGCTGGAGTCGACCTTGGAATAGATGCAACTTCGTCCAATTGCAATTTTCAAAGTTTTTGTTTTAACATTAAAATGTTTTCTTTTTTTCTCACATAGACGCTGTAGTTTGGCAATTTCGTCATTTAGTTGCTCCTCGTCATCATTACCTCCTCTTCCCGCATACCGACTTTTGGAGGCTTAAAAAAAATTCCCGTATCAATCTGGAAGAATCATCATCCGAAAACCCTTCTTGAACTCTGCTCCTTAGTTCCGCCTTAGTGCCACTTGTAGAAAGTTTTACAGATCTGAGAATATTTTTTTTAATCTGCGAACAATGGAAGGCTCTATAAATTCTTTCCAATTTTCCGACATTTTCAATTCCTCTTAATTTTCTTGATCACACTTCACAGAATATATTTCTAACTGTAAAACACAATTCTAAAAATTAATGTACACTTGTCCGTACAGTTAATCCATGAGTCGAATCCCACTTCTGAAGTTGTAGGAGAGAGCGGGTGGAAGTGGGCGCAAAAATGAAACGTAGTTAAAAACGACTTTATATTTATTTCACAACGAAACAACGAAAAGTGAAGTATTTATACCCAAGCGAAAAGGACGCTACACAGAAAAGTCCACTACTTGTATTTTTAGCAAAGTAAATAGAAGTAGCACTGCCTACTGCATATATGATTGAAGTAAAGTGAGATTCGGATCAATAACCTGGGCAAGTGGGTCCAAAGGTTATTTCTTTCGCCTACATTGGGTCAACGCAACAGAGGACGACCTAGACTAAAGTGGCGCACACAAGTGGAGAAGGACCTCAACCAACTTGGGGTGCGCAACTGGAGAGAGCTGGCGAAAGATCGTGCTGGCTGGAGAGGCATGTTGGTTGAGGCCCAAGTCCACCTCGGACTGTAGCGGCACAAGAAGAAGAAGAAGTTTGTCTAGTTAGATTGTCAGACCTTTGGTTTTGGGAATTTACTGGCGTAGCTGTAATTTCTAGTGTATGTTAATTGTAAACTAGGTGCGATCTTAACTTATTGTTTGGTTTATGCGTTAATCTCCCGAATAATTTGCTGCGTTGTTTATTAGGACCAAAGTGTTGGTGATTTACTTCTAGTATTATTTTAAATGCTTCGTTCATTGTACTGGGGTTTCGCAAAAGTACAATTGTTCGAGTTGGTTCCGGAAGATTACTCTTATTTTTCATTTCTGGGTTATTTTCGTCGTTCAGCAAATGTTTATTATTAATCCTACTTAGATAGCTGTTTAGATTATTATAATATTCTTCAACAGTAGTGTTCTCTAATTTAATTTTAATTTTATCTAAGAGAGCATTCTTGCTAAGACTCTCTAATAAATTAGCTTTTGAAATTTGTTTGATTTGACTCCAGATCTCAACCCTGCCCGGTCTCTGAATTACGCTTCGCGCTTTGCCTACTACTTTATCTTTACTAAATCCGGTAAGGATATTACAGTTAACCGGATTGAACGTCGTTATGTTGGCGCTATCGAATCTACGCGTTCTACGCGTTCTATGTATTCTATTAGATTATTTGCCTCACCGGTAAACTGGGGTAGGCGGGAATTGAAATCAAGAATAATTTAGAATTTTTCCGAAATGGACAATTCCTCCACTTTATGAAACGTACTTTTTTTCTCGCGTTAACAATAAACGAACTACTTACTACTTAATTAAAATGAAATATGTTTAAAACTCTGTCCTGTTACGGTAATTCTTGGCAATTTAGTTGAGGATAAATAATTCTTGTTTCCTTATTCCAATTTTCCTTTCCAACATGCGCGACGAGTGACTGCGTATCATGTTACACGCGCTGCATCTAGGCTCAGAGATAAACTATGTCTTGCAAGTAATATTGTTATGTACAGTATGGGTAGGAGGTTTGAAACCAGATATAACAATATGAAGAACGTATTGCTGTATCGTCTCACTAATTAGCTTCTTCTTCGAATTCGTAGCTCATTGTAGACATCTGACCTTGTCACCTTCTTTTCAAATTCACTTTTTAATGCACTTTTAATTGAACCCAACTTTCCTGCGAAGATTTACTGTTCTGACAGGTGAAGGAGCGTGGCCACTGTGGGGTATAGGGTAGAGTACGACACTCACGCGCCGAAGGGCCAGGTTCGACTCCCTGCTGAAAACCTTGAATTTTTCACTGCACCACCTCTTTCCAGCTGCGGACAACACTCAAAGAGTAATTACTGTCTAAAAAAAAACTGCTCGAAACTTCGCTGTTCGGAGTCGGTTAAAAACGCGATAGCCAAGCTGTACTTAAGGCCTTACTCAACCCTATAACCACTACCAACATAGTCCAAGAATGTAAGTCTTCACTTAATTTGGTCGGCATACTGAATTCGCTAAGACCTGTCTGGGTCCCGGGACATTACGGTATCATGGGAAACGGAATTGAAGATGAATTAGCTAGGCATGTTTCAAAAGAGCCATACAGCCCGAACCAACCTTTCGACTGCCAGCATCCTTAGTTAGGGCCTCCGTCAACGGTTGGGTCTCCCAACAGTACAGCCAGAGACGACGTGACTCTCCAGGATGCAGGATGACCAGGTGCATGCTCCCGAACGTTAGCAAGAAATCCGCGGCTTTTCATTTATCATTAGACAGAAATGAGTACAGACGACTGGTCGGCGTACTAACGGGACACTTTACCTTCGCTAAGCACCTAAGTCGGCTTAGGTTTAGTTACTCTTTACGACGCCTGTAGAGAAGGTGAAGACATTTCAGAGCACTTTCTTTTCTGTTCTGCGAAGATTTACTGTTTTGACAAAAAAACGTGCCGTTCCTTTAAGAAACTTCTTACCGAAGACGAATTTATTCCTGTCGTCTAATTCCAAAATTTCCGAGTACTCCTCGAATTGTTCAATCCAACGATTGATGGAGAAATTCTCATCTCCGCTGAATGCTGGTATTGAGTCTTCGATATCATTAATATTATACGCTGGCGTCCACCTAGGAATAGATGCAACTTCGTCCAATAGCAATTCTCGAAGTTTTTGTTTTAATTTTAACAATTTCGTCATTTAGTTGCTCCTCGTCATCATTACCTTCCTCTTAATCCGACACGCTCACATCCTGTTGCAACGGGTAATCCGTTACCGACCTGTGGAGGCTTAAAAAAATCCCGTATCAATCTGGAAGAATCATCATCGGAAAACCCTTGAACTCCTTCTTGAACTCTGCTCCTTAGTTCCGCCTTAGTGCCAATTGTAGAAAGTCTTAGAGATCTGAACATATTTTTTAGTCTGCGAACAGCGAAAGGCTCTATAAATTCTTTCCAATTTTCCGACATTTTTAATTCCACTCAATTTTCTTGATTACACTTCACAGAATATATTTCTCACTGTAAAACACTATTCTAAAAATTAATGTACACTTAATCCATAATTCGAATACCACTTCTGAAATTGTAGGAGAGAGCGGGTGGAAGTGGGCGCAAAAATGAAACGTAGTTAAAAACGACTTTATATATATTTCACAACGAAACAACGAAATATGAAGTATTTATACCCAACCGAAAAGGACGCTACACAGAAAAGCCTACTACTTGTATTTTTAGCAAATTAAATAGAAGTAGCACTGCCTACTGCTTACACATTTGATGTAAAGTGAGAATCGGATCAATAACCTGGTCAGGAGGGTCCAAAGGTTATTTCTTTCTCCTACAGTTTGTAATATCGGGGGTTAACAGGGGCTGCCTCCAAGGTGTCATCCTGTCACCTCTCCTATGGTGCATGTTGGTCCACTCTCTGTTGTCAGCCTTAAATGAATTTACACCTATGCCCAGGCTTATGCGGATGATGTACCCGTATTGGTTACCGGTCCATGCGAAGCGGGCAGGCGGACCTTGACATGATCGATGACTGGTGTACTAAGAATAGGCTTCCTATCAACCCTCAAACGAGGTTGTTCTCTTTACAAGAAGGAGGAATCAGATAGGTCTGACTCAGCTAGAACTAGCACGCCTGGCTCTGCTCTTGATGCACTGATCATTCTTCCTCCCCTTGACATCCACGTCATGGGATGCACAATTAATGCCATCTCCCAACTTAAAGGGTTGAAGGGAATGGAGCTTTAATGACATTGCGCACCGCTGAAAACTGGTATTGAGTCTTCGATGTCATTAAAATTATACGCTGAAGTCGACCTTAGAATAGATGCAACTTCGTCCAATTGCAATTTTCGAAGTTTTTGTTTTAACATTACAATGTCTTCTTTTTTTCTCACATAAACGCTGTAGTTTATCAATTTCGTCATTTAGTTGCTAATCGTCATCATTACCTTCCTCTTCCTCCGACACGCCCTCATCCTGTTGCAACGGGTCATCCGCATACCGACCTTTGGAGGCTTAAAAAAATTCCCGTACCAATCTGGAAGAATCATCATCCGAAAACCCTTGAACTCCTTCTTGAACTCTGCTCCTTAGTTCCCCCTTAGCGCCACTTGTAGAAAGTTTTACAGATCTGAGAATATTTTTTTTTAATCTGCGAACAGTGGAAGGCTCTATAAATTCTTTCCAATTTTCCGACATTTTCAATTCCTCTCAATTTTCTTGATCACACTTCACAGAATATATTTTTCACTGTAAAACACAATTCTAAAAATTAATGGACACTTGTCCGTACGGTTAATCCATGAGTCGAATCCCACTTCTGAAATTGTAGGAGAGAACGGGTGGAAGTAGGCGCAAAAATGAAACGTGATTAAAAACGACCTTATATTTATTTCACAACGAAACGGAAAAGTGAAGTATTTATACCCAACGGAAAAGGACGCTTCACAGGAAAGTCTACTAATTGTATTTTTAGCAAAGTAAATATAAGTAGCACTGCCTACTGCATATATGATTGAAGTAAAGTGAGATTCGGATCAATAACCTGGGCAAGTGGGTCCAAAGGTTATTTCTTTCGCCTACATTGGGTCAACGCAACAGAGGACGACCTAGACTAAAGTGGCGCACACAAGTGGAGAAGGACCTCAACCAACTTGGAGTGCGCAACTGGAGAGAGCTGGCGAAAGATCGTGCTGGCTGGAGAGGCATGTTGGTTGAGGCCCAAGTCCACCTCGGACTGTAGCGGCACAAGAAGAAGAAGAAGTTTGTCTAGTTAGATTGTCAGACCTTTGGTTTTGGGAATTTACTGGCGTAGCTGTAATTTCTAGTGTATGTTAATTGTAAACTAGGTGCGATCTTAACTTATTGTTTGGTTTATGCGTTAATCTCCCGAATAATTTACTGCGTTGTTTATTGGGACCAAAGTGTTGGTGATTTACTTCTAGTATAATTTTAAATGCTTCGTTCATTGTACTGGAGTTTCGCAAAAGTACAATCGTTCGAGTTGGTTCTGGAAAATTACTCTTATTTTTCATTTCTGGGTTATATTCGTCGTTCAGCAAATGTTTATTATTAATCCTACTTAGATAGCTGTTTAGATTATTATAATATTCTTCAACAGTAGTGTTATCTAATTTAATTTTAATTTTATCTAAGAGAGCATTCTTGCTAAGACTCTCTAATAAATTAGCTTTTAAAATTTCTTTGATTTGACTCCAGATCTCAACCCTGCCCGGTCTCTGAATTACGTTTCGCACTTTGCCTACTACTTTATCTTTAATATATCAGGTAAGGATATTACAGTAAACCGGATTGAACGTCGTTACTGTTGGCGCTATAGAATCTACGCGTTCTACGCGTGCTCTGTATTCTATTAGGTTATTTGCCTCACCGGTAAACTGGGGTAGGCGGTAAATGAAATCAAGAATAATTTAGAATTTTTCCGAAATGGACAATTTCTCCACTTTATAAAACGTACTTTTTTTTCTCGCGTTAACAATAAACGAACTACTTACTACTTAATTAAAATTAACTATGTTTAAAACTCTGTCCTGTTACGGTAATTCTTGGCAATTTAGTTGAGGATAAATAATTCTTGTTTCATTATTCCAATTTACCTTTCCAACCTGCGCGACGAGTGACTGCGTATCATATTACACGCGCTGCATCTAGGCTCAGAGATAAACTATGTTTTGCAAGTAATATTGTTATGTACAGTATGGGTAGGAGGTTGGAAACCAGATATAACAATATGAAGAACGTATTGCTGTATCGTCTCACTAATTAGCTTCTTCTTCGAATTCGTAGCTCATTGTAGACATCTGACCTTGTCACCTTCTTTTCAAATTCACTTTTTAATGCACTTTTAATTGAACCCAACTGTCCTGCGAAGATTTACTGGTCTGACAGGTGAAGGAGCGTGGCCACTGTGGGGTATAGGGTAGAGTACGACACTCACGCGCCGAAGGGCCAGGTTCGACTCCCTGCTGAAAACCTTGAATTTTTCACGGCACCACCTCTTTCCAGCTGCGGACAACACTCAAAGAGTAATTACTGTCTAAAAAAAAACTGCTCGAAACTTCGCTGTTCGGAGTCGGTTAAAAACGCGATAGCCAAGCTGTACTTAAGGCCTTACTCAACCCTATAACCACTACCAAGATAGTCCAAGAATGTAAGTCTTCACTTAATTTGGTCGGCATACTGAATTCGCTAAGATCGTCTGGGTCCCGGGACCTTACGGTATCATGGGAAACGGAATTGAAGATGAATTAGCTAGGCATGTTTCAAAAGAGCCATACAGCCCGAACCAACCTTTCGACTGCCCCTTAGTTAGGGCCTCCGTCGACGGTTGGGTCTCCCAACAGTACAGCCAGAGACGACGTGACTCTCCAGGATGCAGGATGACCAAGTGCATGCTCCCGAACGTTAGCAAGAAATCCGCGGCTTTTCATTTATCATTAGACAGAAATGAGTACAGACGACTGGTCCGCGTACTAACGGGACACTTTACCTTCGCTAAGGACCTAAGTCGGCTTAGGTTTAGTTACTCTTTACGACACCTGTAGAGAAGGTGAAGACATTTCAGAGCACTTTCTTTTCTGTTCTGCGAAGATTTACTATTTTGACAAAAAAAACGTGCCGTTCCTTTGAGAAACTTCTTACCGAAGACGAATTTATTCCTGTCGTCTAATTCCAAAATTTCCGAGTACTCCTCGAATTGTTCAATCAAACGTTTGATGGAGAAATTCTCATCTCCGCTGAATGCTGGTATTGAGTCTTTGATATCATTAATATTATACGCTGGAGTCCTCCTAGGAATAGATGCAATTTCGTCCAATAGCAATTCTCGAAGTTTTTGTTTTAATTTTAACAATTTCGTCATTACCTTCCACTTCCTCCGACACGCTCACATCCTGTTGCAACGGGTAATCCGCATACCGACCTTTGGAGGCCCAAAAAAATCCCGCATCAATCTGGAAGAATCATCATCGGAAAACCCTTGAACTCCTTCTTGAACTCTGCTCCTTAGTTCCGCCTTAGTGCCAATTGTAGAAAGTCTTAGAGATCTGAACATATTTTTTAGTCTGCGAACAGCGAAAGGCTCTATAAATTCTTTCCAATTTTCCGACATTTTTAATTCCTCTCAATTTTCTTGATTACACTTCACAGAATATATTTCTCACTGTAAAACACAATTCTAAAGATTAATGTACACTTAATCCATAATTCGAATCCACTTCTGAAATTGTAGGAGAGAGCGGGTGGAAATGGGCGCAAAAATGAAACGTAGTTAAAAACGACCTTATATTTATTTCACAAGAAAACAACGAAAAATGAAGTATTTATACCCAAGCGAAAAGGACACTACACAGAAAAGCCTACTACTTGTATTTTTAGCAAATTAAATTGAAGTAGCACTGTAGTTTGGCAATTTCGTCATTTAGTTGCTCCTCGTCATCATTACCTTCCTCTTCCTCCGACACGCTCTCATCCTGTTGCAACGGGTCCCCGCATAATGACCTTTGGAAGCTTAAAAAAAAATTCCCGTATCAATCTGGAAGAATCATCATCCAAAACCCTTGAACTCCTTCTTGAACTCTGCTCCTTAGTTCCGCCTTAGTGCCACTTGTAGAAAGTTTTACAGATCTGAGAATATTTTTTTTAATCTGCGAACAGTGGAAGGCTGTATAAATTCTTTCCAATTTTCCGACATTTTTAATTCCTCTCAATTTTCTTGATCACACTTCACAGAATATATTTCTCACTGTAAAACACAATTCTAAAAATTAATGTACACTTGTCCGTACGGTTAATCCATGAGTCGAATCCCACTTCTGAAATTGTAGGAGAGAACGGGTGGAAGTAGGCGCAAAAATGAAACGTGATTAAAAACGACTTTATATTTATTTCACAACGAAACGGAAAAGTGCAGTATTTGTACCCAACGGAAAAGGACGCTTCACAGAAAAGTCTACTAATTGTATTTTTAGCAAAGTGAATATAAGTAGCACTGCCTACTGCATATATGATTGAAGTAAAGTGAGATTCGGATCAATAACCTGGGCAAGTGGGTCCAAAGGTTATTTCTTTCGCCTACAGTTTGTAATATCGGGGGTTAACAGGGGCTGCCTCCAAAGTGTCATCCTGTCACCTCTCCTATGGTGCATGTTGGTCGACTCTCTGTAGTCAGCCTTAAATGGATTTAACACCTATGCCCAGGCTTATGCGGATGATGTACCCGTATTGGTTACCGGTCCATGCCAAGCGGGCAAGCGGAAATTGGCATGATTGATGACTTGTGTACTAGGAATGGGCTTCCTGTCAACCCTCAAACGAGGTTGTTCTCTTTACAAGAAGGAGGAATCCGACAGGTCTGACTCAGCTAGTACAAGCACGCCTCGCTCTGCTCTTGATGCACTGATCATTCTCCCTCCCCTTGACATCCACATCATGGTATGCGCAATTAAGGCCATCTCCCAACTTAAAGGGAATGGAACTTTAATGACTAATGACGCTAAAAACTGGTATTGAGTCTTCGATGTCATTAAAATTATACGCTGGAGTCGACCTTGGAATAGATGCAACTTCGTCCAATTGCAATTTTCAAAGTTTTTGTTTTAACATTAAAATGGTTTCTTTTTTTCTCACATAGACGCTGTAGTTTGGCAATTTCGTCATTTAGTTGCTCCTCGTCATCATTACCTCCTCTTCCCGCATACCGACTTTTGGAGGCTTAAAAAAAATTCCCGTATCAATCTGGAAGAATCATCATCCGAAAACCCTTCTTGAACTCTGCTCCTTAGTTCCGCCTTAGTGCCACTTGTAGAAAGTTTTACAGATCTGAGAATATTTTTTTTAATCTGCGAACAATGGAAGGCTCTATAAATTCTTTCCAATTTTCCGACATTTTCAATTCCTCTTAATTTTCTTGATCACACTTCACAGAATATATTTCTAACTGTAAAACACAATTCTAAAAATTAATGTACACTTGTCCGTACAGTTAATCCATGAGTCGAATCCCACTTCTGAAGTTGTAGGAGAGAGCGGGTGGAAGTGGGCGCAAAAATGAAACGTAGTTAAAAACGACTTTATATTTATTTCACAACGAAACAACGAAAAGTGAAGTATTTATACCCAAGCGAAAAGGACGCTACACAGAAAAGTCCACTACTTGTATTTTTAGCAAAGTAAATAGAAGTAGCACTGCCTACTGCACATATGATTGAAGTAAAGTGAGATTCGGATCAATAACCTGGGCAAGTGGGTCCAAAGGTTATTTCTTTCGCCTACATTGGGTCAACGCAACAGAGGACGACCTAGACTAAAGTGGCGCACACAAGTGGAGAAGGACCTCAACCAACTTGGGGTGCGCAACTGGAGAGAGCTGGCGAAAGATCGTGCTGGCTGGAGAGGCATGTTGGTTGAGGCCCAAGTCCACCTCGGACTGTAGCGGCACAAGAAGAAGAAGAAGTTTGTCTAGTTAGATTGTCAGACCTTTGGTTTTGGGAATTTACTGGCGTAGCTGTAATTTCTAGTGTATGTTAATTGTAAACTAGGTGCGATCTTAACTTATTGTTTGGTTTATGCGTTAATCTCCCGAATAATTTGCTGCGTTGTTTATTAGGACCAAAGTGTTGGTGATTTACTTCTAGTATTATTTTAAATGCTTCGTTCATTGTACTGGGGTTTCGCAAAAGTACAATTGTTCGAGTTGGTTCCGGAAGATTACTCTTATTTTTCATTTCTGGGTTATTTTCGTCGTTCAGCAAATGTTTATTATTAATCCTACTTAGATAGCTGTTTAGATTATTATAATATTCTTCAACAGTAGTGTTCTCTAATTTAATTTTAATTTTATCTAAGAGAGCATTCTTGCTAAGACTCTCTAATAAATTAGCTTTTGAAATTTCTTTGATTTGACTCCAGATCTCAACCCTGCCCGGTCTCTGAATTACGCTTCGCGCTTTGCCTACTACTTTATCTTTACTAAATCCGGTAAGGATATTACAGTTAACCGGATTGAACGTCGTTATGTTGGCGCTATCGAATCTACGCGTTCTACGCGTGCTATGTATTCTATTAGATTATTTGCCTCACCGGTAAACTGGGGTAGGCGGGAATTGAAATCAAGAATAATTTAGAATTTTTCCGAAATGGACAATTCCTCCACTTTATGAAACGTACTTTTTTTCTCGCGTTAACAATAAACGAACTACTTACTACTTAATTAAAATGAAATATGTTTAAAACTCTGTCCTGTTACGGTAATTCTTGGCAATTTAGTTGAGGATAAATAATTCTTGTTTCCTTATTCCAATTTTCCTTTCCAACATGCGCGACGAGTGACTGCGTATCATGTTACACGCGCTGCATCTAGGCTCAGAGATAAACTATGTCTTGCAAGTAATATTGTTATGTACAGTATGGGTAGGAGGTTAGAAACCAGATATAACAATATGAAGAACGTATTGCTGTATCGTCTCACTAATTAGCTTCTTCTTCGAATTCGTAGCTCATTGTAGACATCTGACCTTGTCACCTTCTTTTCAAATTCACTTTTTAATGCACTTTTAATTGAACCCAACTTTCCTGCGAAGATTTACTGTTCTGACAGGTGAAGGAGCGTGGCCACTGTGGGGTATAGGGTAGAGTACGACACTCACGCGCCGAAGGGCCAGGTTCGACTCCCTGCTGAAAACCTTGAATTTTTCACGGCACCACCTCTTTCCAGCTGCGGACAACACTCAAAGAGTAATTACTGTCTAAAAAAAAACTGCTCGAAACTTCGCTGTTCGGAGTCGGTTAAAAACGCGATAGCCAAGCTGTACTTAAGGCCTTACTCAACCCTATAACCACTACCAACATAGTCCAAGAATGTAAGTCTTCACTTAATTTGGTCGGCATACTGAATTCGCTAAGACCTGTCTGGGTCCCGGGACATTACGGTATCATGGGAAACGGAATTGAAGATGAATTAGCTAGGCATGTTTCAAAAGAGCCATACAGCCCGAACCAACCTTTCGACTGCCAGCATCCTTAGTTAGGGCCTCCGTCAACGGTTGGGTCTCCCAACAGTACAGCCAGAGACGACGTGACTCTCCAGGATGCAGGATGACCAAGTGCATGCTCCCGAACGTTAGCAAGAAATCCGCGGCTTTTCATTTATCATTAGACAGAAATGAGTACAGACGACTGGTCGGCGTACTAACGGGACACTTTACCTTCGCTAAGCACCTAAGTCGGCTTAGGTTTAGTTACTCTTTACGACGCCTGTAGAGAAGGTGAAGACATTTCAGAGCACTTTCTTTTCTGTTCTGCGAAGATTTACTGTTTTGACAAAAAAACGTGCCGTTCCTTTAAGAAACTTCTTACCGAAGACGAATTTATTCCTGTCGTCTAATTCCAAAATTTCCGAGTACTCCTCGAATTGTTCAATCCAACGATTGATGGAGAAATTCTCATCTCCGCTGAATGCTGGTATTGAGTCTTCGATATCATTAATATTATACGCTGGCGTCCACCTAGGAATAGATGCAACTTCGTCCAATAGCAATTCTCGAAGTTTTTGTTTTAATTTTAACAATTTCGTCATTTAGTTGCTCCTCGTCATCATTACCTTCCTCTTAATCCGACACGCTCACATCCTGTTGCAACGGGTAATCCGTTACCGACCTGTGGAGGCTTAAAAAAATCCCGCATCAATCTGGAAGAATCATCATCGGAAAACCCTTGAACTCCTTCTTGAACTCTGCTCCTTAGTTCCGCCTTAGTGCCAATTGTAGAAAGTCTTAGAGATCTGAACATATTTTTTAGTCTGCGAACAGCGAAAGGCTCTATAAATTCTTTCCAATTTTCCGACATTTTTAATTCCACTCAATTTTCTTGATTACACTTCACAGAATATATTTCTCACTGTAAAACACTATTCTAAAAATTAATGTACACTTAATCCATAATTCGAATACCACTTCTGAAATTGTAGGAGAGAGCGGGTGGAAGTGGGCGCAAAAATGAAACGTAGTTAAAAACGACTTTATATATATTTCACAACGAAACAACGAAATATGAAGTATTTATACCCAACCGAAAAGGACGCTACACAGAAAAGCCTACTACTTGTATTTTTAGCAAATTAAATAGAAGTAGCACTGCCTACTGCTTACACATTTGATGTAAAGTGAGAATCGGATCAATAACCTGGTCAGGAGGGTCCAAAGGTTATTTCTTTCTCCTACAGTTTGTAATATCGGGGGTTAACAGGGGCTGCCTCCAAGGTGTCATCCTGTCACCTCTCCTATGGTGCATGTTGGTCCACTCTCTGTTGTCAGCCTTAAATGAATTTACACCTATGCCCAGGCTTATGCGGATGATGTACCCGTATTGGTTACCGGTCCATGCGAAGCGGGCAGGCGGACCTTGACATGATCGATGACTGGTGTACTAAGAATAGGCTTCCTATCAACCCTCAAACGAGGTTGTTCTCTTTACAAGAAGGAGGAATCAGATAGGTCTGACTCAGCTAGAACTAGCACGCCTGGCTCTGCTCTTGATGCACTGATCATTCTTCCTCCCCTTGACATCCACGTCATGGGATGCACAATTAATGCCATCTCCCAACTTAAAGGGTTGAAGGGAATGGAGCTTTAATGACATTGCGCACCGCTGAAAACTGGTATTGAGTCTTCGATGTCATTAAAATTATACGCTGAAGTCGACCTTAGAATAGATGCAACTTCGTCCAATTGCAATTTTCGAAGTTTTTGTTTTAACATTACAATGTCTTCTTTTTTTCTCACATAAACGCTGTAGTTTATCAATTTCGTCATTTAGTTGCTAATCGTCATCATTACCTTCCTCTTCCTCCGACACGCCCTCATCCTGTTGCAACGGGTCATCCGCATACCGACCTTTGGAGGCTTAAAAAAATTCCCGTACCAATCTGGAAGAATCATCATCCGAAAACCCTTGAACTCCTTCTTGAACTCTGCTCCTTAGTTCCCCCTTAGCGCCACTTGTAGAAAGTTTTACAGATCTGAGAATATTTTTTTTTAATCTGCGAACAGTGGAAGGCTCTATAAATTCTTTCCAATTTTCCGACATTTTCAATTCCTCTCAATTTTCTTGATCACACTTCACAGAATATATTTTTCACTGTAAAACACAATTCTAAAAATTAATGGACACTTGTCCGTACGGTTAATCCATGAGTCGAATCCCACTTCTGAAATTGTAGGAGAGAACGGGTGGAAGTAGGCGCAAAAATGAAACGTGATTAAAAACGACCTTATATTTATTTCACAACGAAACGGAAAAGTGAAGTATTTATACCCAACGGAAAAGGACGCTTCACAGGAAAGTCTACTAATTGTATTTTTAGCAAAGTAAATATAAGTAGCACTGCCTACTGCATATATGATTGAAGTAAAGTGAGATTCGGATCAATAACCTGGGCAAGTGGGTCCAAAGGTTATTTCTTTCGCCTACATTGGGTCAACGCAACAGAGGACGACCTAGACTAAAGTGGCGCACACAAGTGGAGAAGGACCTCAACCAACTTGGAGTGCGCAACTGGAGAGAGCTGGCGAAAGATCGTGCTGGCTGGAGAGGCATGTTGGTTGAGGCCCAAGTCCACCTCGGACTGTAGCGGCACAAGAAGAAGAAGAAGTTTGTCTAGTTAGATTGTCAGACCTTTGGTTTTGGGAATTTACTGGCGTAGCTGTAATTTCTAGTTTATTTTAAATTGTAAACTAGGTGCGATCTTAACTTATTGTTTGGTTTATGCGTTAATCTCCCGAATAATTTGCTGCGTTGTTTATTAGGACCAAAGTGTTGGTGATTTACTTCTAGTATTATTTTAAATGCTTCGTTCATTGTACTGGGGTTTCGTAAAAGTACAATTGTTCTTATTTTTCATTTCTGGGTTATTTTCGTCGTTCAGCAAATGTTTATTATTAGTCCTACTTAGATAGCTGTTTAGATTATTATAATATTCTTCAACAGTAGTGTTATCTAACTTAATTTTAATTTTATCTAAGAGAGCATTCTTGCTAAGACTCTCTAATAGATTAGCTTTTAAAATTTGACTCCAGATCTCAACCCTGCCCGGTCTCTGAATTACGTTTCGCGCTTTGCCTACTACTTTATCTTTAATATATCCGGTAAGGATATTACAGTTAACCGGATTGAACGCCGTTACTGTTGGCGCTATCGAATCTACGCGTTCTACGCGTGCTATGTATTCTATTAGGTTATTTGCCTCACCGGTAAACTGGGTTAGGCGGTAAATGAAATCAAGAATAATTTAGAATTTTTCCGAAATGGACAATTCCTCCACTTTATGAAACGTACTTTTTTTTCTCGCGTTAACAATAAACGAACTACTTACTACTTAATTAAAATGAAATATGTTTGAAACTCTGTCCTGTTACGGTAATTCTTGGCAATTTAGTTGAGGATAAATAATTCTTGTTTCCTTATTCCAATTTTCCTTTCCAACCTGGGCGACGAGTGACTGCGTATCATGTTACACGCGCTGCATCTAGGCTCAGAGATAAACTATGTCTTGCAAGTAATATTGTTATGTACAGTATGGGTAGGAGGTTAGAAACCAGATATAACAATATGAAGAACGTATTGCTGTATCGTCTCACTAATTAGCTTCTTCTTCGAATTCGTAGCTCATTGTAGACATCTGACCTTGTCACCTTCTTTTCAAATTCACTTTTTAATGCACTTTTAATTGAACCCAACTGTCCTGCGAAGATTTACTGTTCTGACAGGTGAAAGAGGCCACTATGGGGTATAGGGTAGAGTACGACACTCACGCGCCGAAGGACCAGGTTCGACTCCTTGCTGAAAACCTTGAATTTTTCACGGCAACACCTCTTTCCAGCTGCGGACAATACTCAATGAGTAATTACTGTCTAAAAAAAAAACTGCTCAAAACTTCGCTGTTCGGAGTCGGTTAAAAACGCGATAGCCAAGCTGTACTTAAGGCCTTACTCAACCCTATAACCACTACCAAGATAGTCCAAGAATGTAAGTCTTCACTTAATTTGGTCGGCATACTGAATTCGCTAAGACCTGTCTGGGTCCCGGGACATTACGGTATCATGGGAAACGGAATTGAAGATGAATTAGCTAGGCATGTTTCAAAAGAGCCATACAGCCCGAACCAACCTCTCGACTGCCAGCATCCTTAGTTAGGGCCTCCGTCGACGGTTGGGTCTCCCAACAGTACAGCCAGAGACGACGTGACTCTCCAGGATGCAGGATGACCAAGTGCATGCTCCCGAACGTTAGCAAGAAATCCGCGGCTTTTCATTTATCATTAGACAGAAATGAGTACAGACGACTGGTCGGCGTACTAACGGGACACTTTACCTTCGCTAAGCACCTAAGTCGGCTTAGGTTTAGTTACTCTTTACGACGCCTGTAGAGAAGGTGAAGACATTTCAGAGCACTTTCTTTTCTGTTCTGCGAAGATTTACCGTTTTGACAAAAAAAACGTGCCGTTCCTTTGAGAAACTTCTTACCGAAGACGAATGTATTCCTGTCGTCTTATTCCAAAATTTCCGAGTACTCCTCGAATTGTTCAATCCAGCGATTGATGGAGAAATTCTCATCTCCGCTGAATGCTGGTATTGAGTCTTCGATATTATTAATATTATACGATGGCTTCCACCTAGGAATAGATGCAACTTCGTTCAATAGCAATTCTCGAAGTTTTTGTTTTAATTTTAACAATTTCGTCATTTAGTTGCTCCTCGTCATCATTACCTTCCTCTTTCTCCGACACGCTCACATCCTGTTGTAACGGGTAATCCGCATACCGACCTTTGGAGGCTTAAAAAAAATCCCGTATCAATCTGGAAGAATCATCATCGGAAAACCCTTGAACTCCTTCTTGAACTCTGCTCCTTAGTTCCGCCTTAGTGCCAATTGTAGAAAGTCTTAGAGATCTGAACATATTTTTTAGTCTGCCAACAGCGAAAGGCTCTATAAATTCTTTCCAATTTTCCGACATTTTTAATTCCACTCAATTTTCTTGATTACACTTCACAGAATATATTTCTCACTGTAAAACACTATTCTAAAAATTAATGTACACTTAATCCATAATTCGAATACCACTTCTGAAATTGTAGGAGAGAGCGGGTGGAAGTGGGCGCAAAAATGAAACGTAGTTAAAAACGACTTTATATTTATTTCACAAGAAAACAACGAAAAATGAAGTATTTATACGCAAGCGAAAAGGACACTACACAGAAAAGCCTACTACTTGTATTTTTAGCAAATTAAATAGAAGTAGCAATGTAGTTTGGCAATTTCGTCATTTAGTTGCTCCTCGTCATCATTACCTTCCTCTTCCTCCGACACGCCCTCATCCTGTTGCAACGGGTCATCCGCATACCGACCTTTGGAGGCTTAAAAAAATTCCCGTACCAATCTGGAAGAATCATCATCCAAAACCCTTGAACTCCTTCTTGAACTCTGCTCCTTAGTTCCGCCTTAGTGCCACTTGTAGAAAGTTTTACAGATCTGAGAATATTTTTTTTAATCTGCGAACAGTGGAAGGCTGTATAAATTCTTTCCAATTTTCCGACATTTTTAATTCCTCTCAATTTTCTTGATCACACTTCACAGAATATATTTCTCACTGTAAAACACAATTCTAAAAATTAATGTACACTTGTCCGTACGGTTAATCCATGAGTCGAATCCCACTTCTGAAATTGTAGGAGAGAACGGGTGGAAGTAGGCGCAAAAATGAAACGTGATTAAAAACGACTTTATATTTATTTCACAACGAAACGGAAAAGTGAAGTATTTATACCCAACGGAAAAGGACGCTACACAGAAAAGTCTACTAATTGTATTTTTAGCAAAGTAAATATAAGTAGCGCTGCCTACTGCATATATGATTGAAGTAAAGTGAGATTCGGATCAATAACCTGGGCAAGTGGGTCCAAAGGTTATTTCTTTCGCCTACATTGGGTCAACGCAACAGAGGACGACCTAGACTAAAGTGGCGCACACAAGTGGAGAGCTGGCGAAAGATCGTGCTGGCTGGAGAGGCATGTTGGTTGAGGCCCAAGTCCACCTCGGACTGTAGCGGCACAAGAAGAAGAAGAAGTTTGTCTAGTTAGATTGTCAGATCTTTGGTTTTGGGAATTTACTGGCGTAGCTGTAATTTCTAGTGTATGAGTTTAGTGGCTTCCGCTACTTCCCATACGTCCATTAGCTTGATTGTGGTACCCGGAACTATAATTCCCGTTGTGTTAAATGTAAACTAGGTGCGATCTTAACTTATTGTTTGGTTTATGCGTTAATCTCCCGAATAATTTGCTGCGTTGTTTATTGGGACCAAAGTGTTGGTGATTTACTTCTAGTATTATTTTACATGCTTCGTTCATTGTACTGGGGTTTCGCAAAAGTACAATCGTTCGAGTTGGTTCTGGAAAATTACTCTTATTTTTCATTTCTGGGTTATATTCGTCGTTCAGCAAATGTTTATTATAAATCCTACTTAGATAGCTGTTTAGATTATTACAATATTCTTCAACAGTAGTGTTATCTAATTTAATTTTAATTTTGTCTAAGAGAGCATTCTTGCTAAGACTCTCTAATAAATTAGCTTTTAAAATTTGACTCCAGATCTCAACCCTGCCCGGTCTCTGAATTACGTTTCGCGCTTTGCCTACTACTTTATCTTTAATATATCCGGTAAGGATATTACAGTTAACCGGATTGAACGTCGTTACTGTTGGCGCTATGGAATCTACGCGTTCTATGTATTCTATTAGGTTATTTGCCTCACCGGTAAACTGGGGTAGGCGGGAAATGAAATCAAGAATAATTTAGACTTTTTCCGAAATGGACAATTCCTCCACTTTAGGAAACGTACTTTTTTTCTCGCGTTAACAATGAACGAACTACTTACTACTTAATTAAAATGAAATATGTTTAAAATGTGGTCGCCGTGGCGTAGTGGGTAGAGTGCGACGCTCACACGCCGAAGGGTCTAGGTTCGACTCCCTGTTCAACACCAATTTTTCTAATATTTCACGGCACCACCCCTTTCGAGCTGCTGACAACACTCAAAGAGTAATAACTGTCTAAAAAAGCTTCTCAAATTTCGCCGTTCGGAGTCGGCAAAAAACTGTAGGTCCCTTCTACTCGTGAGAGAACAGTAGCGCGCACAACACGAGTAGTTGATGAGCAAGCTAGGCCCTGGTCTTCCTTTGGACTATAGCGCCAACAATTATTATTATTATTATTATTATTATTATTATTATGTTTAAAACTCTGTCGTGTTACGGTAATTCTTGGCAATTTAGTTGAGGATAAATAATTCTTGTTTCCTTATTCCAATTTTCCTTTCCACAATGCGCGACTAGTGACTGCGTATCATGTTACACGCGCTACATCAAGGCTTTTTTGTTTTTTTTTTTTCTTTTTATTGAAAATTTGATGAAAATTTAGGGTTATACTTATATGCTAGACAAATTTTCTTAAACTAGCTTTACATATTCTTTTCTTACATCTATCTTACTGACCCTATGCGGATGCTCTAAGTTAATCTAAACATATTTGATCTTACTGCCTTTCGGCATCTTTTTTTGTTTTTAAACTTTAATACAAACGTAAATTTTGCTAAGAAAAGTATTAAAAACTTAGCTGCACTTCATTTTTTTTTATTGTTTTTTACATACTAATACTTAATATACTATACCTTAACTATGTCCGGCGTAAGGACGCGTGCACCAGGGCGAATCAGTTATTTATATGCCTAACATATAGAGACTATACGCCGTGGTGCACCTTGTTTTTTTTATATATATATATATATATATAACCTAAGACGAAACATAACTTAAAAACTAACTAGTAACTACTTAAAACTAAAGCTAAAAAGCTGACCACAGGCTGCCCAGCTGACCAATATCCGGTCACATAATAAAAGAAAAACTCTCAAAGAACCCTTAACGGCGGCAGGGGTCGGCCTTAACACAGCCACCAGTACAGGTGACGTTCTTTCCCAGACTCCCTCCTGTCTCAGGCGGAGATCGCTCTACTGAACCGAAGCAGATCCTCGCGGTTGCGAGCGACGTTCGGTTCATAAAGGAGTCGCCGGTCCACTGTTCGGCGTGCGACATGGAAGATTATAGGGCATCCCTCCCTGTCCTGAACTAAGCCCATCATGTCTAAATGAAGAAATGCCTCTGGTGGAATAAAGCCATTCTGCCGTACCTTTTCGAAATACAACAAGTTGGGGCAATAAGCCCCGAAGATCAGGCTGTTGGTGGAAGTCAACGACCATGCGACGTGCCGTCGAATCAATTTTATTATGAAATTATCAATCCTTATCAGGTTTGCCTCGTTGTACAAAGTCTCGTTGGGATAAAATTTGTTGTACTCAGATTCGGGAGTTCGATACAGCCTGAGACATGTCCTGAGACACTGCCTCTCCAACAACCTCATCTTTTCCATCTGGGAAGGACTCACGTTGAACCACACAGGACAAGCGTACGCCATCATCGGCCGGATGAGTGCCATATAGCATATTACCTTTACCCTGGAATCAAGTTGGCTGCTGTAAAACAGCCTTCTTGCCACAGCAAAGGCTTTCTTGGCTTTCGTCAGAGCAGCATCTACATGTTTGTCAAAGTATAGATACTGGTCCAACCAAACGCCTAAGTATCTCACCAAGCCTTTCACAACTAACGGTTCTCCCCGTGGGTCAACAATGCGGAACTTGCGCCAGTTTAACCTCGTGTCCCTTGAGGCCCTGGACAGCGGGGTCCTGAAAAGGATAGTCTCGCATTTATTGAAATTAATTTTTAATTTCCAGCTATCACAATATTGCTGAATCTTTTCGAAGTCATGTTGCAGCAGGTTGTTAATAACTTCGACCTTTGGCGCTGATCTGTACGCTACCAAATCGTCGGCGAACGCTATTATGTGCGGCATGGAGTACAAAAGATCGCTAGTAAATATAGCGAACAAGATTGGCGAACCAACTGCCCCTGTTGCAGACCGTTTTTAATGTCGAAAACCATGGTAGACGTCACGTTGCCATTTTTTCACAACGAACTTCCTACCTGTTATCATGTCATAGATCATGTATAGCAATAATTTACTTATGCCATGCCTGACCAGCTTTAGAAAAAGCCCTTCTAACCAAACGGTGTCGAACGCCTTTTCCAAGTCGATCAGACATGCACCCGTACTCTTGGCTCTTGGATTTGTTCCATTGTATGTCGGAAACCGGTGGCCGCCGTGGCGTAGTGGGTAGAGTGCGACGCTCACACGCCGAAGGGTCTAGGTTCGATCCCCAGTCCAACACCAATTTTTCTAATAATTCACGGCACCACCTCTTTCGAGCTGCTGACAACACTCAAAGAGTAATAACTGTCTAAGAAAGCTTCTCAAATTTCGCCGTTCGGAGTCGGCAAAAAACTGTAGGTCCCTTCTACTCGTGAGAGAACAGTAGCGCGCACAACACGAGTAGTTGATGAGCAAGCTAGGCCCTGGTCCTCTCTGGACTGTAGCGCCAATTATTATTATTATTATGTCGGAAACCAGCTTTGACGGGGCATGTATGGTATCATGCCCCGCTCTGAAGCCGAACTGGTTTTCCGGTATTATGTTATCGTCCTCAACCACTTTTTTTAGAGGTGATATAACAATTTTTTCGAAGACCTTGCTAATGCAAGGAAGAAGACTGATCGACCGGAGATTTGTTGGGATAGACCTATCTTTGTCCCGTTTAGGGATCGGCTGCACCACAGCTGTCTTCCAATGCGACGGGTAATGTGCATTACTCAGCGCATTGTTAAACAGTGTCGTGTAAATCTCCACCGCTTCTAAGGGTAGATGGCGTAGCACAATATTGGATATACCATCGATCCCTGCTGATTTCTTCTTCTTCAGAGAGTTTAAGATGCCTTGGAGTTCTTCTTTTGAGATTTGAATGGTATTTATTCCATCTCTGGCGATGACATTATTAGCCATATTCTCATCATTGAACCTGGTGAAACCAGTGTTCTTAGATCTGATGCCCACAGATGTCAGTATGTCTGAGTTTTCTGCCGTCCTTTCCAGCCTTACGGTCTGAATATCATTTTTATCTTTCCTCCTGATAATTTTATTTATTTGCGGAAACATACCCGGGTTGCTGGATCTTACAGCCCGGATTTTATTGCCCCAGTGCAAACTTACAGCAAGACTGTAATTAATTTTAATAAGCTGTTGGAGGTTTTTGATTTCTGCTTTTAAAGAGCGGACTTCGGCATTCTGTGGATCTATGAACCGTCTGTGCAAGAATTGAAGTCTTGACAGCAGGCTGCTCTTATGTACGTGGAGTGCGTCGATGGTAGCATTTCGATAAACATCACTGTCATCGGTACGAGCTACCTTTGGAATTCTCTTCACCATAGTTCGTCGTGTTACGTCGTCCATTTGTACGAGGTACCTGTCAACCTCTCCGTTCGTCAGGTTTCTGTTTATTGGTGGATTGATCCCACGCGAATGTAGTTCTCTGGATAAGGCCCTGGAGAAGAGTGACCATCGAACCTTATTGTAGTTATAAGAGTACTCGTGGACACATCCCTTTAGTTCCTCCAGCTCATTCGGGAATTGGATCGCCGCAGTGAGTCCGCACTGATCACTGTCAAACTCAAATGTAGCTAAGCAATTCCTTGTGCGCCTATCTACGTCCAGTATTGTTAGTCGTCTGTCAACTAGCATCACATCGAGATAGGACCCGCTCCTAGGAAACGATGGTCTATCAGTAGCATATAAGTCTACCTTGAACTCTACAGTATGCATCGCCAGCCAACCCGAGAGTGCGTTTCCCCTGTCGTTTGACATCCTGTTACCCCAATCGCTATGTTTAGCATTCAGATCACCGGCGATAACGAAATAGTTCTCTTCCTCATTTAAGCGAAGGCTTGTAAAAAGAGTTTCAAGCTCTGAAATAAAGTGAATATTTCGAGAATCCGGAGCGTAGACAGCAATCACCAACATCTTCTTTCCACCTCGTAGAGGGATGCGTGCGATGCATGCTTCTAGCACATTGAACCTACGTACTTCAGCGCTATACATGACCTTGTGGCAAAGGTCTTCTTTTATTTAGAGAGCGACCCCGCCCCCTTGTGAGGAGTGTGGTCGGTCTCTTCGTACTACAGTGTAATTTCTGAACCTGAGATTGCGCGCCTGGTTAAGCTTAGTTTCGCTAGCCATTAGCACGTCAGGATTTTCTGTCTGCAAGAAGTTGCGTAAATTTAGTTTCCCCTCTGTTCGTATCAGTGAATTTACATTCACTGCTGCGATCTTGAGGGCTCTCTCTGCTGGCGTAGCCATTTAAATTTGAACAGCGTTAGGTCCAAACAGCTGCGAGTAGATTAAGTCCACTCGCGCCTCTTGTTGGAGGAACTTCTGCTGCATTTCTGCCGTCTGTGTTTGCATCTGTGTTTGCATGGCTTGCACTTGAGTGTGCAAGGCCTGTACACTTCGAAGGACAGACTTTAGAATGCTTTCTTCTTCCGGTTGCTTAGGTTCGGGAACCACGGCTACCTTCGGAACTGTCTGTTGTGCCGCCCTTCTACCAGACGCCACGTTGGCGAAGGAGAGGGTCGGTGTAACAGCGGTAGCTGGCATGCGAGGAATGGAAGTCGCTGCTACCGTTTTTTCTTTCCTCTTAGACTCAATTTTTTGCTTTATTTCTTGAACCTTTGACAACCTCGATAGTTAGCCGGGTGTCCGTTTGTCCTGCAGAATACACAGAAGAGTAAAGCTCTGTCATTGACTTTTCCGGTCTCTAATGGGCATTCCCCGGAACTGTGGTTTCTAGTACATTTGACGCAACGAGACTCCATTTTGCAGTTCGCTGCGACATGCCCAAACCTTTGACAACGCGCACATTGTAACATGTTGCAAGTCTTGTTTAATTTTTCCCATTTAACAGCAAGGGAGCCTAAATATCGGATACTCTTTAGGCTCTCGATTTTGCTGTCTGGGGTGAGTTGAACTAGAAAGAATGGGAGCTTCCTATTCTTCCTTTTCGCTGCCGCAGTGGTGAAGGGCTTAACTCCTACGAACTCGACATCGTCGCCTTTAGCTTGGTGCAACTCATCGAGGATCTCCTTTGGGTCCATAGAAGGATCCACGCCCTTCAGCAGCATTGACTGGACTTTGTCAACCTTTGGGGTGAATGTGTAAAAGTCGGCTTCCGTCGCCATTAATTTGTCCCTAATTTTCCTAAACGAGTCTAGTGAGAAGCACTGGACACTAAGCCTTAGGGGCCCTCTGTACTTAATTAAGAAAGAAGATGAACTGCCTGTGGCCAACTTACAAAGCTTTACTACCCCGCTAGTCTCCAGTCCGAAGACGTTTATTGGGGGACATCTCTCCTTTCTTGGCTGCTACTGCGATAGTTGTTTTTGCTGCGTCTGCTGCTGATGCTGTGTTGTCTGCTGTTTCTGCTGTTTCTGTTGTTGCTGTTGGTTTTGTTGCTGTGTTTTTGAATTTTGTCCCTTCTTCAGCTGGGTCAGTTGCTTGTTGGCTATCTGGGCCAGGGCTTCCTTGAAGGTGGTTGGCCCCTCTTCTTTTTGGGGCTTTGTCAGCTGTGCCTGGCTTGGTTTACTACAACGCTGCTTCTCCCGTTGTGGCTGTGGTTGCTGCTGTAGTTGTTGTTGTTGCTGCTGCTCAGCTTCTTCCCTGGCCCTTTTCGCTGCTCGTCTAGCCTTTACCCGATTGCGAAGCTCAGCGATGAGTTTTGCGAGCTCTCTTTCTTCTTCCTCCTCGTCATCCGATTTGGATGTCGCCAACACACAGAAGGAGTTGCCGCTTCCTCCATAAGAGAAGCGGCCCTATCCCTCTTCAGATTCGTATACGACATCATCATCATCTACGATGGAGTACATAATCTCTTCCCCTGCTGCTGTTGGAGACGATGCTGCTGCAGGAGCTGATATTTTTGCTCGTGTTGTTATTGTTTTTGCAACCGATTTTGGAGCTATTGCTGTAGCTCCTGATATTGTTGTTGTTGATGTTGCTGTGGCTATTGTTGTTGTTGCTGCTGTTGATGGTTTTGTTTCCATCACTGCTTGTCGTTTAGTTACGTTTGTCTGCAACTGCGACTTCTTCCGCCTCTTCTTCGGCTCTTCCACTCTTTTCACTTGGTGGCCATACACTGTCCACCGGTACATACATGTCACCCGACTTTGAGAGCGCGGGCCGCTCCATCCCGCTTCGTGGAACACTTTGTTTTTATTTTGTTATTTATAACAATGATGAGAAAAAAAACACTTTCCTCAGGGATTTGTGGTAATAGTCACTTCCGGGAATTGAACCTAGGCTCCGAACACTTCACTTGTTTCTGTCGCCGTCTCTACCACTCCGGCTACTAGCCAGTTGGAAATAAAGTGTCCTGCTATTTCTTTTTTTTTTCACTATTTAGGGCACAACCGCACGCCGCGACGATCAGTGAGCGAATGCGCTGCATCAAGGCTCAGAGATAAACTATGTCTTGCAAGTAATATTGTTATGTACAGTATGGGTAGGAGGTTAGAAACCAGATATAACAATATGAAGAACGTATTGCTGTATCGTCTCACTAATTAGCTTCTTCTTCGAATTCGTAGCTCATTGTAGACATCTGACCTTGTCACCTTCTTTTCAAATTCACTTTTTAATGCACTTTTAATTGAACCCAACTGTCCTGCGAAGATTTACTGTTCTGACAGGTGAAAGAGCGTAGCCACTGTGGGGTATAGGGTAGAGTACGACACTCACGCGCCGAAGGACCAGGTTCGACTCCCTGCTGAAAACCTTGAATTTTTTACGGCACCACCTCTTTCCAGCTGCGGACAACACTCAAAGAGTAATTACTGTCTAAAAAAAACTGCTCAAAACTTCGCTGTTCGGAGTCGGTTAAAAAACGCGATAGCCAAGCTGTACTTAAGGCCTTACTCAACCCTATAACCACTACCAAGATAGTCCAAGAATGTAAGTCTTCACTTAATTTGGTCGGCATACTGAATTCGCTAAGACCTGTCTGGGTCCCGGGACATTACGGTATCATGGGAAACGGAATTGAAGATGAATTAGCTAGGCATGTTTCAAAAGAGCCATACAGCCCGAACCAACCTTTCGACTGCCAGCATCCTTAGTTAGGGCCTCCGTCGACGGTTGGGTCTCCCAACAGTACAGCCAGAGACGACGTGACTCTCCAGGATGCATTATGACCAAGTGCATGCTCCCGAACGTCAGCAAGAAATCCGCGGCTTTTCATTTATCATTAGACAGAAATGAGTACAGACGACTGGTCCGCGTACTAACGGGACACTTTACCTTCGCTAAGCACCTAAGTCGGCTTAGGTTTAGTTACTCTTTACGACGCCTGTAGAGAAGGTGAAGACATTTCAGAGCACTTTTTTTCTGTTCTGCGAAGATTTACTGTTTTGACAAAACAAACGTGCCGTTCCTTTAAGAAACTTCTTACCGAAGACGAATTTATTCCTGTCGTCTAATTCCAAAATTTCCGAGTACTCCTCGAATTGTTCAATCCAACGATTGATGGAGAAATTCTCATCTCCGCTGAATGCTGGTATTGAGTCTTCGATATCATTAATATTATACGCTGGAGCCCACCTAGGAATAGATGCAACTTCGTCCAATTCGAAGTTTTTCCATTCTCGAAGTTTTTGTTTTAATTTTAACAATTTCGTCATTTAGTTGCTCCTCGTCATCATTACCTTGCTCTTCCTCCGACACGCTCACATCCTGTTACAACGGGTAATCCGCGTACCGACCTTTGGAGGCTTGAAAAAATCCCGTATCAATCTGGAAGAATCATCATCGGAAAACCCTTGAACTCCTTCTTGAACTCTGCTCCTTAGTTCCGCCTTAGTGCCAATTGTAGAAAGTCTTAGAGATCTGAACATATTTTTTAGTCTGCGAACAGCGGAAGGCTCTATAAATTCTTTCCAATTTTCCGACATTTTTAATTCCTCTCAATTTTCTTGATTACACTTCACAGAATATATTTCTCACTGTAAAACACAATTCGAAAAATTAATGCACACTTAATCCATAATTCGAATACCACTTCTGAAATTGTAGGAGAGAGCGGCTGGAAGTGGGCGCAAAAATGAAACGTGATTAAAAACGACTTTATATTTATTTCACAACGAAAAATGAAGTATTTATACCCAAGCAAAAAGGACGCTACACAGAAAAGCCTACTACTTGTATTTTTGGCAAATTAAATAGAAGTAGCACTGCCTACTGCTAACACATTTGATGTATAGTGAGAATCGGATCAATAACCTGGTCAGGAGGGTCCGAAGGTTATTTCTTTCGCCTACAGTTTGTAATATCGGGGGTTAACAGGGGCTGCCTCCAAGGTGTCATCCTGTCACCTCTCCTATGGTGCATGTTGGTCAACTCTCTGTTGTCAGCCTTAAATGAATTTACACCTATGCCCAGGCTTATGCGGATGATGTACCCGTATTGGTTACCGGTCCATGCGAAGCGGGCAGGCGGACCTTGACATGATCGATGACTGGTGTACTAGGAATGGGCTTCCTGTCAACCCTCAAACGAGGTTGTTCTCTTTACAAGAAGGAGGAATCAGACAGGTCTGACTCAGCTAGAACTAGCACGCCTGGCTCTGCTCTTGATGCACTGATCATTCTTCCTCCCCTTGACATCCACGTCATGGGATGCACAATTAATGCCATCTCCCAACTTAAAGGGTTGAAGGGAATGGAGCTTTAATGACATTGCGCACCGCTGAAAACTGGTATTGAGTCTTCGATGTCATTAAAATTATACGCTGAAGTCGACCTTAGAATAGATGCAACTTTGACCAATTGCAATTTTCGAAGTTTTTGTTTTAACATTACAATGTCTTCTCTTTTTCTCACATAGACGCTGTAGTTTATCAATTTCGTCATTTAGTTGCTCCTCGTCATCATTACCTTCCTCGTCCTCCGACACGCCTTCATCCTGTTGCAACGGGTCATCCGCATACCGACCTTTGGAAGCTTAAAAAAATTCCCGTACCAATCTGGAAGAATCATCATCCGAAAACCCTTAAACTCCTTCTTGAACTCTGCTCCTAAGTTCCGCCTTAGTGCCACTTGTAGAAAGTTTTACAGATCTGAGAATATTTTTTTTAATCTGCGAACAGTGGAAGGCTCTATAAATTCTTTTCAATTTTCCGACATTTTCAATTCCTCTCAATTTTCTTGATCACACTTCACAGAATATATTTTTCACTGTGAAACACAATTCTTAAAATTAATGTACACTTGTTCGTTTGGTTAATCCATGAGTCGAATCCCACTTCTGAAATTGTAGGAGAGAACGGGTGGAAGTAGGCGCAAAAATGAAACGTGATTAAAAACGACTTTATATTTATTTCACAACGAAACGGAAAAGTGAAGTATTTACACCCAACGGAAAAGGGCGCTACACAGAAATGTCTACTAATTGTATTTTTAGCAAAGTAAATATAAGTAGCACTGCCTACTGCATATATGATTGAAGTAAAGTGAGATTCGGATCAATAACCTGGGCAAGTGGGTCCAAAGGTTATTTCTTTCGCCTACATTGGGTCAACGCAACAGAGGACGACCTAGACTAAAGTGGCGCACACAAGTGGAGAAGGACCTCAACCAACTTGGGGTGCGCAACTGGAGAGAGCTGGCGAAAGATCGTGCTGGCTGGTGAGGCATGTTGGTTGAGGCCCAAGTCCACCTCTGACTGTAGCGGCACAAGAAGAAGAAGAAGTTTGTCTAGTTAGATTGTCAGACCTTTGGTTTTGGGAATTTACTGGCGTAGCTGTAATTTCTAGTGTATGAGTTTAGTGGCTTCCGCTACTTCCCATACGTCCATTAGCTTGATTGTGGTACCCGGAACTATAATTCCCGTTGTGTTAATTGTAAACTAGGTGCGATCTTAACTTATTGTTTGGTTTATGCGTTAATCTCCCGAATAATTTGCTGCGTTGTTTATTGGGACCAAAGTGTTGGTGATTTACTTCTAGTATTATTTTAAATGCTTCGTTCATTGTACTGGAGTTTCGCAAAAGTACAATTGTTCGAGTTGGTTCCGGAAAATTACTCTTATTTTTCATTTCTGGGTTATTTTCGGCGTTCAGCAAATGTTTATTATTAATCCTACTTAGATAGCCGTTTAGATTATTATAATATTCTTCAACAGTAGTGTTATCTAATTTAATTTTAATTTTATCTAAGAGAACAATCTTGCTAAGACTCTCTAATAAATTAGCTTTTAAAATTTGACTCCAGATCTCAACCCTGCCCGGTCTCTGAATTACGTTTCGCGCTTTGCCTACTACTTTATCTTTAATATATCCGGTAAGGATATTACAGTTAACCGGATTGAACGTCGTTACTGTTGGCGCTATCGAATCTACGCGTTCTATGTATTCTATTAGGTTATTTGCCTCACCGGTAAACTGGGGTAGGCGGGAAATGAAATCAAGAATAATTTAGAATTTTTCCGAAATGGACAATTCCTCCACTTTAAAAAACGTACTTTTTTTCTCGCGTTAACAATGAACGAACTACTTACTACTTAATTAAAATGAAATATGTTTAAAATGTGGTCGCCGTGGCGTAGTGGGTAGAGTGCGACGCTCACACGCCGAAGGGTCTAGGTTCGACTCCCAGTTCAACACCAATTTTTCTAATATTTCACGGCACCACCTCTTTCGAGCTGCTGACAACACTCAAAGAGTAATAACTGTCTCAAAAAGCTTCTCCAATTTCGCCGTTCGGAGTCGGCAAAAAACTGTAGGTCCCTTCTACTCGTGAGAGAACAGTAGCGCGCACAACACGAGTAGTTGATGAGCAAGCTAGGCCCTGGTCTTCCTTTGGACTGTAGCGCCAACAATTATTATTATTATTATTATTATTATTATTATTATTATTATTATTATTATTATGTTTAAAACTCTGTCCTGTTACGGTAATTCTTGGCAATTTAGTTGAGGATAAATAATTCTTGTTTCCTTATTCCAATTTTCCTTTCCACAATGCGCGACTAGTGACTGCGTATCATGTTACACGCGCTACATCAAGGCTTTTTTTTTTTTTTTTTTTTTTTTTATTAAAAATTTGATGAAAATTTAGGGTTATACTTATATGCTAGACAAATTTTCTTAAACTAGCTTAACATATTCTTTTCTTACATCTATCTTACTGACCCTATGCGGATGCTCTAAGTTAATCTAAACATATTTGATCTTACTGCCTTTCGGCATCTTTTTTTGTTTTTAAACTTTAATACAAACTTAAATTATGCTAAGAAAAGTATTAAAAACTTAGCTGCACTTCATTTTTTTTTATTGTTTTTTACATACTAATACTTAATATACTATACCTTAACTATGTCCGGCGTAAGGACGCGTGCACCAGGGCGAATCAGTTATTTATATGCCTAACATATAGAGACTATACGCCGTGGTGCACCTTTTTTTTTATATATATATATATAAAACCTAAGACGAAACATAACTTAAAAACTAACTAGTAACTACTTAAAACTAAAGCTAAAAAGCTGACCACAGGCTGCCCAGCTGACCAATATCCGGTCACATAATAAAAGAAAAACTCTCAAAGAACCCTTAACGGCGGCAGGGGTCGGCCTTAACACAGCCACCAGTACAGGTGACGTTCTTTCCCAGACTCCCTCCTGTCTCGGGCGGAGATCGCTCTACTGAACCGAAGCAGATCCTCGCGGTTGCGAGCGACGTTCGGTTCATAAAGGAGTCGCCGGTCCACTGTTCGGCGTGCGACATGGAAGATTATAGGGCATCCCTCCCTGTCCTGAACTATGCCCATCATGTCTATATGAAGAAATGCCTCTGGTGGAATAAAGCCATTCTGCCGTACCTTTTCGAAATACAACAAGTTGGGGTAGTAAGCCCCGAAGATCAGGCTGTTGGTGGAAGTCAACGATCGTGCGACGTGCCGTCGAATCAATTTTATTATGAAATTATCAATCCTTATCAGGTTTGCCTCGTTGTACAAAGTCTCGTTGGGATAAAATTTGTTGTACTCAGATTCGGGAGTTCGATACAACCTGAGACATGTCCTGAGACACTGCCTCTCCAACAACCTCATCTTTTCCATCTGGGAAGGACTCACGTTGAACCACACAGGACAAGCGTACGCCATCATCGGCCGGATGAGTGCCATATAGCATATTACCTTTACCCTGGAATCAAGTTGGCTGCTGTAAAACAGCCTTCTTGCCACAGCAAAGGCTTTCTTGGCTTTCGTCAGAGCAGCATCTACATGTTTGTCAAAGTATAGATACTGGTCCAACCAAACGCCTAAGTATCTCACCAAGCCTTTCACAACTAACGGTTCTCCCCGTGGGTCAACAATGCGGAACTTGCGCCAGTTTAACCTCGTGTCCCTTGAGGCCCTAGACAGCGGGGTCCTGAAAAGGATAGTCTCGCATTTATTGAAATTAATTTTTAATTTCCAGCTATCACAATATTGCTGAATCTTTTCGAAGTCATGTTGCAGCAGGTTGTTAATAACTTCGACCTTTGGCGCTGATCTGTACGCTACCAAATCTTCGGCGAACGCTATTATGTGCGGCATGGAGTACAAAAGATCGCTGGTAAATATAGCGAACAAGATTGGCGAACCAACTGCCCCCTGTTGCAGACCGTTTATAATGTCGAAAACCATGGTAGACGTCACGTTGCCATTTTTCACAACGAACTTCCTACCTGTTATCATGTCATAGATCATGTATAGCAATAATTTACTTATGCCATGCCTGACCAGCTTTAGAAAAAGCCCTTCTAACCAAACGGTGTCGAACGCCTTTTCCAAGTCGATCAGACATGCACCCGTACATTGGCTCTTGGATTTGTTCCATTGTATGTCGGAAACCAGCTTTGACGCGGCTTGTATGGTATCATGCCCCGCTCTGAAGCCGAACTGGTTTTCCGGTATTATATTATCGTCCTCAACCACTTTTTTTAGAGGTGATATAACAATTTTTTCGAAGACCTTGCTAATGCAAGGAAGAAGACTGATCGACCGGAGATTTGTTGGGATAGACCTATCTTTGTCCCGTTTAGGGATCGGCTGCACCACAGCTGTCTTCCAATGCGACGGGTAATGTGCATTACTCAGCGCATTGTTAAACAGTGTCGTGTAAATCTCCACCGCTTCTAAGGGTAGATGGCGTAGCACAATATTGGGTATACCAACGATCCCTGCTGATTTCTTCTTCTTCAGAGAGTTCAAGATGCCTTGGAGTTCTTCTTTTGAGATTTGAATGGTATTTATTCCATCTCTGGCGATGACATTATTAGCCATATTCTCATCATTAAACCTGGTGAAACCAGTGTTCTCAGATCGCCACTGCCTTATCTCTTCCCGAAGGTAGAAGTGGTTCAACTGGGCTCTGTTTTCCAGATCGTGGTCTGGCCTACGATACTCGTTAACCGTATACACTTTCTGAAAAACAGCTCCTAGTGTCGTAACCTTCTCCTGAGGATCTTCAACTACGAAGAAGTTATCATCAAGCACTGCTCTATCCGGATTGATGCCCACAGTCCTTTCCAGCCTTACGGTCTGAATGTCATTTTCATCTTTCCTCCTGAATATTTTATTTATTTGCGGAAACATACCCGGGTTGCTGGATCTTACAGCCCGGATATTATTGCCCCAGTGCAAACTTACAGCAAGGCTGTAATTAATTTTAATGAGCTGTTGGAGGGGGGGCATGGGCCTATGCACGCGAGGTAACGTCGTTGATTGCGCTCAACATGGCGAGCTGCCAAGGCAATCCTCGTTAGTGCACAGGTCAAGTTGACATACAGCCTCCACGTGGCGCCCCCTGGATAGCCATCACAACACCCGTTGTATGGTGAACTAATGTATACAGCGACCCCCTCTGCCCGAGGATTTAAATAATGGGCCTGGCCTACCAGTCTGTGGGTTGTGCGTGAGGGTAACTTCCTTACCACGTAAAAAAGAAAAATAGTTCAGAAAAACCGATATGCCTCGGATAAGGACGGATTAACTGTTGACGACTCCAGCAAACGTTTAAAGGACAACGATTTTCGGTTTTGCACGTGGAATGTGAGGTCCCTTAACAGGCCACGTGCAGCCGAACAACTTGCGGAGGCCCTTGACAGCTACAAAGCTGACATAACCGCCATCCAGGAAGTGCGATGGGATGGGCCTGGCATAAAAGCGATGAAGAACTGCGATATCTACTACAGCAATTGCTATAGAGAGAGAAGGCAGCGCTTATTCGGATGCGGATTTGTTGTTCGAGGCAGACTTAGGCAAAAAGTCTTGAGCTACGACCCAGTCAGCAAGCGCCTCATGACAATCCGCATCAAGGCTAAGTTCGGGAGCATCAGCCTAATATGCGCTCACGCCCCGACAGAGGAGAAGGATGACAACATCAAGGATGACTTCTATGATCTCCTAGAAAGAACATACGATCGATGCCCCAGCTATGACACCAAGATCGTTCTAGGAGATTTCAACGCTCAGCTGGGAAAGGAGGACATCTTTGCTGGAGTCATCGGTAAACACAGCCTGCACGACAACACCTCCGGAAACGGACTCAGGCTGTTGGACTTCGCCTCGGGGCGAAACCTCTCTGTGGCTAGCACGCGGTTCCCCCACCTGAACATTCACAAAGGAACCTGGCGATCTCCTGATCAATCAACCGTCAACCAGATTGATCACGTTGCGATCGACGTCAGACACTCCTCCAGTATTCTCGATGTCCGAACCTTCCGAGCTGCAAACATTGACTCGGATCATCACCTTGTTGTAGCCAAGGTAAGAACCCGGATATCGAGAGAGCAACGGAGTCGAGAAAGGCCGAAACGGTTTGCCGTCGAAAAGCTACAATCGCAGCTGATTGCTGGGAACTTTGTCGACCGAGTCTCCCGGAAACTCGCCCAGAGTTCGACACTTCCTGCACTAAGCATAGAAGAAGAGTGGAAACGTTGTCAAGAAGCCATCAAAGATGCTGATGTCCTGGGTTTCACGTCACTACCCAGAAGGAACCCATGGATTGATGACGAGTGCAGGCAAGCGCACGCAGCTAAACAGGACGCCTATAAGGCGACGCTGCATCGAACAAAGCAAGCTGTTCGTGAACTCTACGAACAGAGAAGAAGGGAAGAGCACCGGCTTCTCAGAAGGAAGAAGAAGGAACATGAGAAGCGCGCGGTCGAGGAAATGGAAAAATGCTTTGGCAGGAATGAAGTCCGAAAGTTTTACCGAAAGGTAAAACAGCTATCCGGAGGATACAAGGTTCGGACCAAGGCCTAAGGGGACCAAAATGGACAACTAGTAGTAGAGTCGCAGTCTGTGCTGAGAATCTGGAAGGATCATTTCTGCAGACTCCTAAACGGCGATGACGACCCAAATCCCGCTGTTAGGCAGAATGTTCCACTCAATTTGGACGATGATAGACAAGCATTCCGTCCCCCCGACTTAGACGAGGTGAAGATAGCAATATCCAAGCTAAAGTCGAACAAAGCTGCTGGAGCGGACGGACTGTCCGCAGAACTATTTAAAGCAGCTGGAGATGACCTGGTTGGGCGCATGCACCAGCTCATCTGTAAGATATGGTCGGAGGAAAGCATGCCCGATGAGTGGAATCTCAGCGTCGTTTGCCCGGTCCACAAAAAAGGAGACCCCTTTGACTGCGCCAACTACAGAGGGATTAGTCTCCTGAACATCGCATACAAGATCCTCTCTGCCGTATTGTGTGAGCGTCTGAAACCATTTGTCCATGACCTGATAGGTCCCTATCAGTGTGGCTTCAGACCAGGGAAGTCCACAATAGACCAGATCTTCACATTACGGCAGATCCTGGAAAAGACCCAAGAAATGCAAATTGACACTCACCACCTATTCGTCGATTTCAAGGCTGCATATGACAGTGTGCATAGAGACGAGCTATACAGCTCTATAGGCTGTACAGCGACATGCGCCTGGTTAAGCGTCTACGGATACAACGCTTAAGATGGCTAGGCCATGTAGAGCGTATGGACACCACTGCTCCGGCCCGAAAAGTCTTTGAATCCGAGCCATTGGGACAACGCAACAGAGGACGACCTAGACCAAAGTGGCGCACACAAGTGGAGAAGGACCTCAACCAACTTGGAGTGCGCAACTGGAGACAGCTGGCAAAAGATCGTGCAGGCTGGAGAGGCATGTTGGTTGAGGCCCAGGTCCACTCCGGACTGTAGCGCCACAAGAAGAAGAAGAAGAAAAAGCTGTTGGAGGTTTTTAATTGCTGCTTTTAAAGAGCGGACTTCGGCATTCTGTGGATCTATGAACCGTCTGTGCAAGAATTGAAGTCTTGACAGCAGACTGCTCTTATGTACGTGGAGTGCGTCGATGGTAGCATTTCGATAAACATCACTGTCATCGGTACGAGCTACCTTTGGAATTCTCTTCACCATAGTTCGTCGTGTTACTTCGTCCATTTGTACGAGGTACCTGTCAACCTCTTCGTTCGTCAGGTTTCTGTTTATTGGTGGATTGATCCCACGCGAATGTAGTTCTCTGGATAAGGCCCTGGAAAAGAGTGACCATCGAACCTTATTGTAGTTATAAGAGTACTCGTGGACACATCCCTTTAGTTCCTCCAGCTCATTCGGGAATTGGATCGCCGCAGTGAGTCCGCACTGATCACTGTCAAACTCAAATGTAGCTAAGCAATTCCTTGTGCGCCTATCTACGTCCAGTATTGTTAGTCGTCTGTCAACTAGCATCACATCGAGATAGGACCCGCTCCTAGGAAACGATGGTCTATCAGTAGCATATAAGTCTACCTTGAACTCTACAGTATGCATCGCCAGCCAACCCGAGAGTGCGTTTCCCCTGTCGTTTGACATCCTGTTACCCCAATCGCTATGTTTAGCATTCAGATCACCGGCGATAACGAAATAGTTCTCTTCCTCATTTAAGCGAAGGCTTGTAAAAAGAGTTTCAAGCTCTGAAATAAAGTGAATATTTCGAGAATCCGGAGCGTAGACAGCAATCACCAACATCTTCTTTCCACCTCGTAGAGGGATGCGTGCGATGCATGCTTCTAGCACTTTGAACCTACGTACTTCAGCATGACCATGACATGACCTTGTGGCAAAGGTCTTCTTTTTTTAAGAGAGCGACCCCGCCCCCTTGTGAGGAGTGTGGTCGGTCTCTTCGTACTACAGTGTAGTTTCTGAACCTGAGATTGCGCGCCTGGTTAAGCTTAGTTTCGCTAGCCATTAGCACGTCAGGATTTTCTGTCTGCAAGAAGTTGCGTAAATTTAGTTTCCCCTCTGTTCGTATCAGTGAATTTACATTCACTGCTGCGATCTTGAGGGCTCTCGCTGCTGGCGTAGCCATTTAAATTTGAACAGCGTTAGGTCCAAACAGCTGCGAGTAGATTAAGTCCACTCGCGCCTCTTGTTGGAGGAACTTCTGCTGCATTTCTGCCGTCTGTGTTTGCATCTGTGCTTGCATGGCTTGCACTTGAGTGTGCAAGGCCTGTACACTTCGCAGGACAGACTTTAGAATGCTTTCTTCTTCCGGTTGCTTAGGTTCGGGAACCACGGCTACCTTCGGAACTGTCTGTTGTGCCGCCCTTCTACCAGACGCCACGTTGGCGAAGGAGAGGGTCGGTGTAACAGCGGTAGCTGGCATGCGAGGAATGGAAGTCGCTGCTACCGTTTTTTCTTTCCTCTTAGACTCAATTTTTTGCTTTATTTCTTGAACCTTTGGACAACCTCGATAGTTAGCCGGGTGTCCGTTTGTCCTGCAGAATACACAGAAGAGTAAAGCTCTGTCATTGAATTTTCCGGTCTCTAATGGGCATTCCCCGGAACTGTGGTTTCTAGCACATTTGACGCAACGAGACTCCATTTTGCATTTCGCTGCGACATGCCCAAACCTCTGACAATGCGCACATTGTAACATGTGGCAAGTCTTGTTTAATTTTTCCCATTTAACAGCAAGGGAGCCTAAATATCGGATACTCTTAAGGCTCTCGATTTTGCTGTCTGGGGTGAGTTGAACTAGAAAGAATGGGAGCTTCCTATTCTTCCTTTTCGCTGCCGCAGTGGTGAAGGGCTTAACTCCTACGAACTCGACATCGCCGCTTTTAGCTTGGCGCAACTCATCGAGGATCTCCTTTGGGTCCATAGAAGGATCCACGCCCTTCAGCAGCATTGACTGGACTTTGTCAACCTTTGGGGTGAATGTGTAAAAGTCGGCTTCCGTCGCCGTTAATTTGTCCCTAATTTTCCTAAACGAGTCTAGTGAGAAGCACTGGACACTAAGCCTTAGGGGCCCTCTGTACTTAATTAAGAAAGAAGATGAACTGCCTGTGGCCAACTTACAAAGCTTTACTACCCCGCTAGTCTCCAGTCCGAAGACGTTTATTGGGGGACATCTCTCCTTTCTTGGCTGCTGCTGCGATAGTTGTTTTTGCTGCGTTTGCTGCTGTGTTGTCTGCTGTTTCTGCTGTTTCTGTTGTTGCTGTTGGTTTTGTTGCTGTGTTTTTGAATTTTGTCCCTTCTTCAGCTGGGTCAGTTGCTTGTTGGCTATCTGGGCCAGGGCTTCCTTGAAGGTGGTTGGCCCCTCTTCTTTTTGGGGCTTTGTCAGCTGTGCCTGGCTTGGTTTACTACAACGCTGCTTCTCCCGTTGTGGCTGTGGTTGCTGCTGTAGTTGTTGTTGTTGCTGCTGCTCAGCTTCTTCCCTGGCCCTTTTCGCTGCTCGTCTAGCCTTTACCCGATTGCGACGCTCAGCGATGAGTTTTGCGAGCTCTCTTTCTTCTTCCTCCTCGTCATCCGATTTGGGTGTCGCCAACACACAGAAGGAGTTGCCGCTTCCTCCATAAGAGAAGCGGCCCTCCCCCTCTTCAGATTGGTATACGACATCATCATCATCTACGATGGAGTACATAATCTCTTCCCCTGCTGCTGCTGGAGACGATGCTGCTGCAGGAGCTGATAGTTTTGCTCGTGTTGTTATTGTTTTTGCAACCGATTTTGGAGCTATTGCTGTAGCTCCTGATATTGTTGTTGTTGATGTTGCTGTGGCTATTGTTGTTGTTGCTGCTGTTGATGGTTTTGTCTCTACCACTCCGGCTACTAGCCAGTTGCAAATAAAGTGTCCTGTCACTTTCTTAAACCGACTATCACTGCTATTTCTTTTTTTATTTCACTATTTAGGGCACAACCGCACGCCGCAACGATCAGTGAGCGAATGCGCTGCATCAAGGCTCAGAGATAAACTATGTCTTGCAAGTAATATTGTTATGTACAGTATGGGTAGGAGGTTAGAAACCAGATATAACAATATGAAGAACGTATTGCTTTATCGTCTCACTAATTAGCTTCTTCTTCGAATTCGTAGCTCATTGTAGACATCTGACCTTGTCACCTTCTTTTCAAATTCACTTTTTAATGCACTTTTAATTGAACCCAACTGTCCTGCGAAGATTTACTGTTCTGACAGGTGAAAGAGGCCACTGTGGGGTATAGGGTAGAGTACGACACTCACGCGCCGAAGGACCAGGTTCGACTCCCTGCTGAAAACCTTGAATTTTTCACGGCACCACCTCTTTCCAGCTGCGGACAATACTCAAAGAGTAATTACTGTCTAAAAAAACTGCTCAAAACTTCGCTGTTCGGAGTCGGTTAAAAACGCGATAGCCAAGTTGTACTTAAGGCCTTACTCAACCCTATAACCACTACCAAGATAGTCCAAGAATGTAAGTCTTCACTTAATTTGGTCGGCATACTGAATTCGCTAAGACCTGTCTGGGTCCCGGGACATTACGGTATCATGGGAAACGGAATTGAAGATGAATTAGGCATGTTTCAGCCAAACAGCCCGAACCAACATTTCGACTGCCAGCATCCTTAGTTATGGCCTCAGTCGACGGTTGGGTCTCCCAACAGTACAGCCAGAGACGACGTGACTCTCCAGGATGCAGGATGACCAAGTGCATGCTCCCGAACGTTAGCAAGAAATCCGCGGCTTTTCATTTATCATTAGACAGAAATGAGTACAGACGACTGGTCGGCGTACTAACGGGACACTTTACCTTCGCTAAGCACCTAAGTCGGCTTAGGTTTAGTTACTCTTTACGACGCCTGTAGAGAAGGTGAAGACATTTCAGAGCACTTTTTTTCTGTTCTGCTAAGATTTACTGTTTTGACAAAATAACGTGCCGTTCCTTTAAGAAACTTCTTACTGAAGACGAATTTATTCCTGTCGTCTAATTCCAAAATTTCCGAGTACTCCTCGAATTGTTCAATCCAACGATTGATGGAGAAATTCTCATCTCCGCTGAATGCTGGTATTGAGTCTTCGATATCATTAATATTATACGCTGGAGTCCACCTAGGAATAGATGCAACTTCGTCCAATTCGAAGTTTTTCCATTCTCGAAGTTTTTGTTTTAATTTTAAAACTTTCGTCATTTAGTTGCTCCTTGTCATCATTACCTTCCTCTTCCTCCGACACGCTCACATCCTGTTGCAACGGGAAATCCGCATACCGACCTTTGGAGGCTTAAAAAAAATCCCGTATCAATCTGGAAGAATCATCATCGGAAAACCCTTGAACTCCTTCTTGAACTCTGCTCCTTATTTCCGCCTTAGTGTCAATTGTAGAAAGTCTTAGAGATCTGAACATATTTTTTAGTCTGCGAACAGCGAAAGGCTCTATAAATCCTTTCCAATTTTCCGACATTTTTAATTCCTTTCAATTTTCTTGATTACACTTTACAGAATATATTTCTCACTGTAAAACACAATTCAAAAAATTAATGTACACTTAATCCATAATTCGAATCCCACTTCTGAAATTGTAGGCGAGAGCGGGTGGAAGTGGGCACAAAAATGAAACGTAGTTAAAAACGACTTTATATTTATTTCACAACGAAACAACGAAAAATGAAGTATTTATACCCAACCGAAAAGGACGCTACACAGAAAAGCCTTCTACTTGTATTTGTAGCAAATTAAATAGAAGTAGCACTGCCTACTGCTTACACATTTGATGTAAAGTGAGAATCGGTCCAATAACCTGGTCAGGAGGGTCCGAAGGTTATTTCTTTCGCCTACAGTTTGTAATATCGGGGGTTAACAGGGGCTGCCTCCAAGGTGTCATCCTGTCACCTCTCCTATGATGCATGTTAGTCCACTCTCTGTTGTCAGCCTTAAATGAATTTACACCTATGCCCAGACTTATGCGGATGATGTACCCGTATTGGTTACCGGTCCATGCGAAGCGGGCAAGCGGGCCTTGACATGATCGATGACTGGTGTACTAGGAATGGGCTTCCTGTCAACCCTCAAACAAGGTTGTTCTCTTTACAAGGAGGAATCAGACAGGTCTGACTCAGCTAGAACTAGCACGCCTGGCTCTGCTCTTGATGCACTGATCATTCTTCCTCCCCTTGACATCCACATCATGGGATGCACAATTAATGCCATCTCCCAACTTAAAGGGTTGAAGGGAATGGAGCTTTAATGACATTGCGCACCGCTGAAAACTGGTATTGAGTCTTCGATGTCATTAAAATTATACGCTGAAGTCGACCTTAGAATAGAAGCAACTTCGTCCAATTGCAATTTTCGAAGTTTTTGTTTTAACATTACACTGTCTTCTCTTTTTCTCACATAGACGCTGTAGTTTATCAATTTCGTCATTTAGTTGCTCCTCGTCATCATTACCTTCCTCTTCCTCCGACACGCCCTCATCCTGTTGCAACGGGTCATCCGCATACCGACCTTTTTAGGCTTAAAAAAATTCCCGTACCAATCTGGAAGAATCATCATCCGAAAACCCTTGAACTCCTTCTTGAACTCTGCTCCTTAGTTCCGCCTTAGCGCCACTTGTAGAAAGTTTTACAGATCTGAGAATATTTTTTTTAATCTGCGAACAGTGGAAAGCTCTATAAATTCTTTTCAATTTTCCGACATTTTCAATTCCTCTCAATTTTCTTGATCACACTTCACAGAATATATTTTTCACTGTAAAACACAATTCTAAAAATTAATGTACACTTGTCCGTACGGTTAATCCATGAGTCGAATCCCACTTCTGAAATTGTAGGAGAACGGGTGGAAGTAGGCGCAAAAATGAAACGTGATTAAAAACGACTTTATATTTATTTCACAACGAAACGGAAAAGTGAAGTATTTATACCCAACGGAAAAGGACGCTTCACAGAAAAGGCTACTAATTTTTTTTTTAGCAAAGTAAATATAAGTAGCACTGCCTACTGCATATTTGATTGAAGTAAAGTGAGATTCGGATCAATAACCTGGGCAAGTGGGTCCAAAGGTTATTTCTTTCGCCTACATTGGGTCAACGCAACAGAGGACGACCTAGACTAAAGTGGCGCACACAAGTGGAGAAGGACCTCAACCAACTTGGGGTGCGCAACTGGAGAGAGCTGGCGAAAGATCGTGCTGGCTGGAGAGGCATGTTGGTTGAGGCCCAAGTCCACCTCGGACTGTAGCGGCACAAGAAGAAGAAGTTTGTCTAGTTAGATTGTCAGACCTTTGGTTTTGGGAATTTACTGGCGTAGCTGTAATTTCTAGTGTATGTTAATTGTAAACTAGGTGCGATCTTAACTTATTGTTTGGTTTATGCGTTAATCTCCCGAATAATTTGCTGCGTTGTTTATTGGGACCAAAGTGTTGGTGATTTACTTCTAGTATTATTTTAAATGCTTCGTTCATTGTACTGGGGTTTCGCAAAAGTACAATTGTTCGAGTTGGTTCCGGAAGATTACTCTTATTTTTCATTTCTTGGTTATTTTCGTCGTTCAGCAAATGTTTATTATTAATCCTACTAAGATAGCTGTTTAGATTATTATAATATTCTTCAACAGTAGTGTCATCTACTAATTTTATCTAAGAGAGCATTCTTGCTAAGACTCTCTAATAAATTAGCTTTTAAGATTTGACTCCAGATCTCAACCCTGCCCGGTCTCTGAATTACGTTTCGCGCTTTGCTTACTACTTTATCTTTAATATATCCGGTAAGGATATTACAGTTAACCGGATTGAACGTCGTTATGTTGGCGCTATCGAATCTACGCGTTCTACGCGTTCTATGTATTCTATTAGGTTATTTGCCTCACCGGTAAACTGGGGTAGGCGGGAAATGAAATCAAAAATAATTTAGAATTTTTCCGAAATGGACAATTCCTCCACTTTATGAAACGTACTTTTTTTCTCGCGTTAACAATGAACGAACTACTTTCTACTTAATTAAAATGAAATATGTTTGAAACTCTGTCCTGTTACGGTAATTCTTGGCAATTTAGTTGAGGATAAATGATTCTTGTTTCCTTATTCCAATTTTCCTTTCCACCCTGCGCGACGAGTGACTGCGTATCATGTTACACGCGCTGCATCTATGCTCAGAGATAAACTATGTCTTGCAAGTAATATTGTTATGTACAGTATGGGTAGGAGGTTAGAAACCAGATATAACAATATGAAGAACGTATTGCTGTATCGTCTCACTAATTAGCTTCTTCTTCGAATTCGTAGCTCATTGTAGACATCTGACCTTGTCACCTTCTTTTCAAATTCACTTTTTAATGCACTTTTAATTGAACCCAACTGTCCTGCGAAGATTAACTGTTCTGACAGGTGAAAGAGCGTGGCCACTGTGGGGTATAGGGTAGAGTACGACACTCACGCGTCGAAGGACCATGTTCGACTCCCTGCTGAAAACCTTGAATTTTTCTCGGCACCACCTCTTTCCAGCTGCGGACAACACTCAAACTTCGCTGTTCGGAGTCGGTTAAAAACGCGATAGCCAAGCTGTACTTAAGGCCTTACTCAACCCTATAACCACTACCAAGATAGTCCAAGAATGTAAGTCTTCACTTAATTTGGTCGGCATACTGAATTCGCTAAGACCTGTCTGGGTCCCGGGACATTACGGTATCATGGGAAACGGAATTGAAGATGAATTAGCTAGGCATGTTTCAAAAGAGCCATACAGCCCGAACCAACCTTTCGACTGCCAGCATCCTTAGTTAGGGCCTCCGTCGACGGTTGGGTCTCCCAACAGTACAGCCAGAGACGACGTGACTCTCCAGGATGCAGGATGACCAAGTGCATGCTCCCGAACGTTAGCAAGAAATCCGCGGCTTTTCATTTATCATTAGACAGAAATGAGTACAGACGACTGGTCGGCGTACTAACGGGACACTTTACCTTCGCTAAGCACCTAAGTCGGCTTAGGTTTAGTTACTCTTTACGACGCCTGTAGAGGAGGTGAAGACATTTCAGAGCACTTTCTTTTCTGTTCTGCGAAGATTTACTGTTTTGACAAAAAAACGTGCCGTTCCTTTGAGAAACTTCTTACCGAAGACGAATTTATTCCTGTCGTCTAATTCCAACATTTCCGAGTACTCCTCGAATTGTTCAATCCAGCGATTGATGGAGAAATTCTCATCTCCGCTGAATGCTGGTATTGAATATTCGATATCATTAGTCCACCTAGGAATAGATCCAACTTCGTCCAATAGCAATTCTCGAAGTTTTTGTTTTAATTTTAACAATTTCGTCATTTAGTTGCTCCTCGTCATCATTACCTTCCTCTTCCTCCGACACGCTCACATCCTGTTGCAACGGGTCACCCGCATAATGACCTGTGGGGGCTTAAAAAAATTCCCGTATCAATCTGGAAGAATCATCATCCGAAAACCCTTGAACTCCTTCTTGAACTCTGCTCCTTAGTTCCGCCTTAGTGCCAATTGTAGAAAGTCTTAGAGATCTGAACATATTTTTTAGTCTGCGAACAGCGAAAGGCTCTATAAATTCTTTCCAATTTTCCGATATTTTTAATTCCTCTCAATTTTCTTGATTACACTTCACAGAATATATTTCTCACTGTAAAACACAATTCGAAAAATTAATGTACACTTAATCCATAATTCGAATCCCACTTCTGAAATTGTAGGAGAGAGCGGGTGGAAGTGGGCGCAAAAATGAAACGTAGTTAAAAACGACTTTATATTTATTTCACAAGAAAACAACGAAAAATGAAGTATTTATACGCAAGCGAAAAGGACACTACACAGAAAAGCCTACTACTTGTATTTTTAGCAAATTAAATAGAAGTAGCACTGTAGTTTTGCAATTTCGTCATTTAGTTGCTCCTCGTCATCATTACCTTCCTCTTCCTCCGACACGCTCTCATCCTGTTGCAACGGGTCACCCGCATAATGACCTTTGGGGGCTTTCCCGTATCCCGTATCAATCTGGAAGAATCATCATCCGAAAACCCTTGAACTCCTTCTTGAACTCTGCTCCTTAGTTCCGCCTTAGTGCCACTTGTAGAAAGTTTTACAGATCTGAGAATATTTTTTTTAATCTGCGAACAGTGGAAGGCTGTATAAATTCTTTCCAATTTTCCGACATTTTTAATTCCTCTCAATTTTCTTGATCACACTTCACAGAATATATTTCTAACTGTAAAACACAATTCTAAAAATTAATGTACACTTGTCCGTACGGTTAATCCATGAGTCGAATCCCACTTCTGAAATTGTAGGAGAGAACGGGTGGAAGTAGGCGCAAAAATGAAACGTGATTAAAAACGACTTTATATTTATTTCACAACGAAACGGAAAAGTGAAGTATTTATACCCAACGGAAAAGGACGCTTCACAGAAAAGTCTACTAATTGTATTTTTAGCAAAGTAACTATAAGTAGCACTGCCTACTGCATATATGATTGAAGTAAAGTGAGATTCAGATCAATAACCTGGGCAAGTGGGTCCAAAGGTTATTTCTTTCGCCTACAGTTTGTAATATCGGGGGTTAACAGGGGCTGCCTCCAAAGTGTCATCCTGTCACCTCTCCTATGGTGCATGTTGGTCGACTCTCTGTTGTCAGCCTTAAAAGGATTTAACACCTATGCCCAGGCTTATGCGGATGATGTACCCGTATTGGTTACCGGTCCATGCCAAGCGGGCAGGCGAGGTTGTTCTCTTTACAAGAAGGAGGAATCCGACAGGTCTGACTCAGCTAGTACAAGCACGCCTGGCTCTGGTCTTGATGCACTGATCATTCTCCCTCCCCTTGACATCCACATCATGGTATGCACAATTAAGGCCATCTCCCAACTTAAAGGGAATGGAACTTTAATGACATTGCGCACCGCTGAAAACTGGTATTGAGTCCTCGATGTCATTAAAATTATACGCTGGAGTCGACCTTGGAATAGATGCAACTTCGTCCAATTGCAATTTTCGAATTTTTTGTTTTAACATTTAAATGTTTTCTTTTTTTCTCACATAGACGCTGTAGTTTGGCAATTTCGTCATTTAGTTGCTCCTCGTCATCATTACCTTCTCTTCCTCCGACACGCTCTCATCCTGTTGCAACGGGTCACCCGCATACCGACCTTTGGAGGCTTAAAAAAATTCCCGTATCAATCTGGAAGAATCATCAAACGAAAACCCTTCTTGAACTCTGCTCCTTAGTTCCGCCTTAGTGCCACTTGTAGAAAGTTTTACAGATCTGAGAATATTTTATTTTAATCTGCGAACAGTGGAAGGCTCTATAAATTCTTTCCAATTTTCCGACATTTTCAATTCCTCTTAATTTTCTTGATCACACTTCACAGAATATATTTCTAACTGTAAAACACAATTCTAAAAATTAATGTACACTTGTCCGTACAGTTAATCCATGAGTCGAATCCCACTTCTGAAGTTGTAGGAGAGAGCGGGTGGAAGTGGGCGCAAAAATGAAACGTAGTTAAAAACGACTTTATATTTATTTCACAACGAAACAACGAAAAGTGAAGTATTTATACCCAAGCGAAAAGGACGCTACACAGAAAAGTCCACTACTTGTGTTTTTAGCAAAGTAAATAGAAGTAGCACTGCCTACTGCATATATGATTGAAGTAAAGTGAGATTCGGATCAATAACCTGGGCAAGTGGGTCCAAAGCTTATTTCTTTCGCCTACATTGGGTCAACGCAACAGAGGACGACCTAGACTAAAGTGGCGCACACAAGTGGAGAAGGACCTCAACCAACTTGGGGTGCGCAACTGGAGAGAGCTGGCGAAAGATCGTGCTGGCTGGAGAGGCATGTTGGTTGAGGCCCAAGTCCACCTCGGACTGTAGCGGCACAAGAAGAAGAAGAAGTTTGTCTAGTTAGATTGTCAGACCTTTGGTTTTGGGAATTTACTGGCGTAGTTGTAATTTCTAGTGTATGTTAATTGTAAACTAGGTGCGATCTTAACTTATTGTTTGGTTTATGCGTTAATCTCCCGAATAATTTGCTGCGTTGTTTATTAGGACCAAAGTGTTGGTGATTTACTTCTAGTATTATTTTAAATGCTTCGTTCATTGTACTGGGGTTTCGCAAAAGTACAATTGTTCGAGTTGGTTCCGGAAGATTACTCTTATTTTTCATTTCTGGGTTATTTTCGTCGTTCAGCAAATGTTTATTATTAATCCTACTTAGATAGCTGTTTAGATTATTAAAATATTCTTCAACAGTAGTGTTATCTAATTTAATTTTAATTTTATCTAAGAGAGCATTCTTGCTAAGACTCTCTAATAAATTAACTTTTGAAATTTCTTTGATTTGACTCCAGATCTCAACCCTGCCCGGTCTCTGAATTACGTTTCGCGCTTTGCCTACTACTTTATCTTTAATAAATCCGGTAAGGATATTACAGTTAAGCGGATTGAACGTCGTTATGTTGGCGCTATCGAATCTACGCGTTCTACGCGTTCTATGTATTCTATTGGGTTATTTGCCTCACCGGTAAACTGGGGTAGGCGGGAAATGAAATCAAGAATAACTTAGAATTTTTCCGAAATGGACAATTCCTCCACTTTATGAAACGTACTTTTTTTTCTCGCGTTAACAATAAACGAACTACTTACTACTTAATTAAAATGAAATATGTTTAAAACTCTGTCCTGTTACGGTAATTCTTGGCAATTTAGTTGAGGATAAATAATTCTTGTTTCCTTATTCCAATTTTCCTTTCCAACATGCGCGACGAGTGACTGCGTATCATGTTACACGCGCTGCATCTAGGCTCAGAGATAAACTATGTCTTGCAAGTAATATTGTTATGTACAGTATGGGTAGGAGGTTAGAAACCAGATATAACAATATGAAGAACGTATTGCTGTATCGTCTCACTAATTGGCTTCTTCTTCGAATTCGTAGCTCATTGTAGACATCTGACCTTGTCACCTTCTTTTCAAATTCACTTTTTAATGCACTTTTAATTGAACCCAACTGTCCTGCGATTTACTGTTCTGACAGGTGAAAGAGCGTGGCCACTGTGGGGTATAGGGTAGAGTACGACACTCACGCGTCGAAGGACCAGGTTCGACTCCCTGCTGAAAACCTTGAATTTTTCACGGCACCACCTCTTTCCAGCTGCGGACAACACTCAAAGAGTAATAACTGTCTAAAAAAAAACTGCTCAAAACTTCGCTGTTCGGAGTCGGTTAAAAACGCGATAGCCAAGCTGTACTTACGGCCTTACTCAACCCTATAACCATAAGTCTTCACTTAATTTGGTCGGCATACTGAATTCGCTAAGACCTGTCTGGGTCCCGGGACATTACGGTATCATGGGAAACGGAGTTGAAGATGAATTAGCTAGGCATGTTTCAAAAGAGCCATACAGCCCGAACCAACCTTTCGACTGCCAGCATCCTTAGTTAGGGCCTCCGTCGACGGTTGGGTCTCCCAACAGTACAGCCAGAGACGACGTGACTCTCCAGGATGCAGGATGACCAAGTGTATGCTCCCGAACGTTAGCAAGAAATCCGCGGCTTTTCATTTATCATTAGACAGAAATTAGTACAGACTACTGGTCCGCGTACTAACGGGACACTTTACCTTCGCTAAGCACCTAAGTCGGCCTAGGTTTAGTTACTCTTTACGACGCCTGTAGAGAAGGTGAAGACATTTCAGAGCACTTTCTTTTATGTTCTGCGAAGATTTACTGTTTTGACAAAAAAACGTCCCGTTCCTTTAAGAAACTTCTTACCGAAGACGAATTTATTCCTGTCGTCTAATTCCAACATTTCCGAGTACTCCTCGAATTGTTCAATCCAGCGATTGATGGAGAAATTCTCATCTCCGCTGAATGCTGGTATTGAGTCTTCGATATCATTAATATTATACGCTGGAGTCCACCTAGGAATAGATCCAAGTTTGTCCAATAGCAATTCTCGAAGTTTTTGTTTTAATTTTAACAATTTCGTCATTTAGTTGCTCCTCGTCATCATTACCTTCCTCTTCCTCCGACACGCTCACATCCTGTTGCAACGGGTCACCCGCATAATGACCTTTGGGGGCTTAAAAAAATTCCCGTATCAATCTGGAAGAATCATCATCCGAAAACCCTTGAACTCCTTCTTGAACTCTGCTCCTTAGTTCCGCCTTAGTGCCAATTGTAGAAAGTCTTAGAGATCTGAACATATTTTTTAGTCTGCGAACAGCGAAAGGCTCTATAAATTCTTTCCAATTTTCCGACATTTTTAATTCCTCTCAATTTTCCTGATTACACTTCACAGAATATATTTCTCACTGTAAAACACCATTCTAAAAATTAATTTACACTTAATTCATAATTCGAATCCCACTTCTGAAATTGTAGGAGAGAGCGGGTGGAAGTGGGCGCAAAAATGAAACGTAGTTAAAAACGACTTTATATTTATTTCACAAGAAAACAACGAAAAATGAAGTATTTATACGCAAGCGAAAAGGACACTACACAGAAAAGCCTACTACTTGTATTTTTAGCAAATTAAATAGAAGTAGCACTGTAGTTTGGCAATTTCGTCATTTAGTTGCTCCTCGTCATCATTACCTTCCTCTTCCTCCGACACGCTCTCATCCTGTTGCAACGGGTCACCCGCATAATGACCTTTGGGGGCTTAAAAAAATTCCCGTATCAATCTGGAAGAATCATCATACGAAAACCCTTCTTGAACTCTGCTCCTTAGTTCCGCCTTAGTGACACTTGTAGAAAGTTTTACAGATCTGAGAATATTTTTTTTTAATCTGCGAACAGTGGAAGGCTCTATAAATTCTTTCCAATTTTCCGACATTTTCAATTCCTCTTAATTTTCTTGATCACACTTCACAGAATATATTTCTAACTGTAAAACACAATTCTAAAAATTAATGTACACTTGTCCGTACAGTTAATCCATGAGTCGAATCCCACTTCTGAAGTTGTAGGAGAGAGCGGGTGGAAGTGGGCGCAAAAATGAAACGTAGTTAAAAACGACTTTATATTTATTTCACAACGAAACAACGAAAAGTGAAGTATTTATACCCAAGCGAAAAGGACGCTACACAGAAAAGTCTACTACTTGTATTTTTAGCAAAGTAAATAGAAGTAGCACTGCCTCGGATCAATAACCTGGGCAAGTGGGTCCAAAGGTTATTTCTTTCGCCTACATTGGGTCAACGCAACAGAGGACGACCTAGACTAAAGTGGCGCACACAAGTGGAGAAGGACCTCAACCAACTTGGGGTGCGCAACTGGAGAGAGCTGGCGAAAGATCGTGCTGGCTGGAGAGGCATGTTGGTTGAGGCCCAAGTCCACCTCGGACTGTAGCGGCACAAGAAGAAGAAGAAGTTTGTCTAGTTAGATTGTCAGACCTTTGGTTTTGGGAATTTACTGGCGTAGCTGTAATTTCTAGTGTATGTTAATTGTAAACTAGGTGCGATCTTAACTTATTGTTTGGTTTATGCGTTAATCTCCCGAATAATTTGCTGCGTTGTTCATTAGGACCAAAGTGTTGGTGATTTACTTCTAGTATTATTTTAAATGCTTCGTTCATTGTACTGGGGTTTCGCAAAAGTACAATTGTTCGAGTTGGTTCCGGAAGATTACTCTTATTTTTCATTTCTGGGTTATTTTCGTCGTTCAGCAAATGTTTATTATTAATCCTACTTAGATAGCTGTTTAGATTATTATAATATTCTTCAACAGTAGTGTTATCTAATTTAATTTTAATTTTATCTAAGAGAGCATTCTTGCTAAGACTCTCTAATAAATTAGCTTTTGAAATTTCTTTGATTTGACTCCAGATCTCAACCCTGCCCGGTCTCTGAATTACGTTTCGCGCTTTGCCTACTACTTTATCTTTAATAAATCCGGTAAGGATATTACAGTTAACCGGATTGAACGTCGTTATGTTGGCGCTATCGAATCTACGCGTTCTACGCGTTCTATGTATTCTATTAGGTTATTTGCCTCACCGGTAAACTGGGGTAGGCGGGAAATGAAATCAAGAATAATTTAGAATTTTTCCGAAATGGACAATTCCTCCACTTTATGAAACGTACTTTTTTTCTCGCGTTAACAATAAACGAACTACTTACTACTTAATTAAAATGAAATATGTTTAAAACTCTGTCCTGTTACGGTAATTCTTGGCAATTTAGTTGAGGATAAATAATTCTTGTTTCCTTATTCCAATTTTCCTTTCCAACATGCGCGACGAGTGACTGCGTATCATGTTACACGCGCTGCATCTAGGCTCAGAGATAAACTATGTCTTGCAAGTAATATTGTTATGTACAGTATGGGTAGGAGGTTAGAAACCAGATATAACAATATGAAGAACGTATTGCTGTATCGTCTCACTAATTAGCTTCTTCTTCGAATTCGTAGCTCATTGTAGACATCTGACCTTGTCACCTTCTTTTCAAATTCACTTTTTAATGCACTTTTAATTGAACCCAACTGTCCTGCGATTTACTGTTCTGACATGTGAAAGAGCGTGGCCACTGTGGGGTATAGGGTAGAGTACGACACTCACGCGCCGAAGGACCAGGTTCGACTCCCTGCTGAAAACCTTGAATTTTTCACGGCACCACCTCTTTCCAGCTGCGGACAACACTCAAAGAGTAATAACTGTCTAAAAAAAAACTGCTCAAAACTTCGCTGTTCGGAGTCGGTTAAAAACGTGATAGCCTAGCTGTACTTAAGGCCTTACTCAACCCTATAACCATAAGTCTTCACTTAATTTGGTCGGCATACTGAATTCGCTAAGACCTGTCTGGGTCCCGGGACATTACGGTATCATGGGAAACGGAATTGAAGATGAATTAGCTAGGCATGTTTCAAAAGAGCCATACAGCCCGAACCAACCTTTCGACTGCCAGCATCCTTAGTTAGGGCCTCCGTCGACGGTTGGGTCTCCCAACAGTACAGCCAGAGACGACGTGACTCTCCAGGATGCAGGATGACCAAGTGCATGCTCCCGAACGTTAGCAAGAAATCCGCGGCTTTTCATTTATCATTAGACAGAAATGAGTACAGACGACTGGTCCGCGTACTAACGGGACACTTTACCTTCGCTAAGCACCTAAGTCGGCTTAGGTTTAGTTACTCTTTACGACGCCTGTAGAGAAGGTGAATACATTTCAGAGCACTTTCTTTTATGTTCTGCGAAGATTTACTGTTTTGACAAAAAAACGTCCCGTTCCTTTAAGAAACTTCTTACCGAAGACGAATTTATTCCTGTCGTCTAATTCCAACATTTCCGAGTACTCCTCGAATTGTTCAATCCAGCGATTGATGGAGAAATTCTCATCTCCGCTGAATGCTGGTATTGAGTCTTCGATATCATTAATATTATACGCTGGAGTCCACCTAGGAATAGATCCAAGTTTGTCCAATAGAAATTCTCGAAGTTTTTGTTTTAATTTTAACAATTTCGTCATTTAGTTGCTCCTCGTCATCATTACCTTCCTCTTCCTCCGACACGCTCACATCCTGTTGCAACGGGTAATCCGCATACCGACCTTTGGAGGCTTAAAAAAATCCCGTACCAATCTGGAAGAATCATCATCCGAAAACCCTTGAACTCCTTCTTGAACTCTGCTCCTTAGTTCCTCCTTAGTTCCGCCTTAGTGCCAATTGTAAAAAGTCTTAGAAATCTGAACATATTTTTTAGTCTGCGAACAGCGGAAGACTCTATAAATTCTTTCCAATTTTCCGACATTTTTAATTCCTTTCAATTTTCTTGATTACACTTTACAGAATATATTTCTCACTGTAAAACACAATTCTAAAAATTAATGTACACTTAATCCATAATTCGAATCCCACTTCTGAAATTGTAGGAGAGAGCGGGTGGAAGTGGGCGCAAAAATGAAACGTAGTTAAAAACGACTTTATATTTATTTCACAACGAAACAACGAAAAATGAAGTATTTATGCTCAAGCGAAAAGGACGCTACACAGAAAAGCCTACTACTTGTATTTTTAGCAAATTAAATAGAAGTAGCACTGCCTACTGCTTACACATTTGATGTAAAGTGAGAATTGGATCAATAACCTGGTCAGGAGGGTCCGTAGGTTATTTCTTTCGCCTACAGTTTGTAATATCGGGGGTTAACAGGGGCTGCCTCCAAGGTGTCATCCTGTCACCTCTCCTATGGTGCATGTTGGTCCACTCTCTGTTGTCAGCCTTAAATGAATTTACACCTATGCCCAGGCTTATGCGGATGATGTACCCATATTGGTTACCGGTCCATGCGAAGCGGGCAAGCGGGCCTTGACATGATCGATGACTGGTGTACTAGGAATGGGCTTCCTGTCAACCCTCAAACAAGGTTGTTCTCTTTACAAGGAGGAATCAGACAGGTCTGACTCAGCTAGAACTAGCACGCCTGGCTCTGCTCTTGATGCACTGATCATTCTTCCTCCCCTTGACATCCACGTCATGGGATGCACAATTAATGCCATCTCCCAACTTAAAGGGCTGAAAGGAATGGAGCTTTAATGACATTGCGCACCGCTGAAAACTGGTATTGAGTCCTCGATGTCATTAAAATTATACGCTGAAGTCGACCTTAGAATAGATGCAACTTTGTCCAATTGCAATTTTCGAAATTTTTGTTTTAACATTACAATGTTGTAACATATCAATTTCGTCATTTAGTTGCTCCTCGTCATCATTATCTTCCTCTTCCTCCGACACGCCCTCATCCTGTTGCAACGGGTCATCCGCATACCGACCTTTGGAGGCTTAAAAAAATTCCCGTACCAATCTGGAAGAATCATCATCCGAAAACCCTTGAACTCCTTCTTGAACTCTGCTCCTTAGTTCCGCCTTAGTGCCACTTGTAGAAAGTTTTACAGATCTGAGAATATTTTTTTTAATCTACGAACAGCGGAAGGCTCTATAAATTCTTTCCAATTTTCCGACATTTTTAATTCCTCTCAATTTTCTTGATTACACTTCACAGAATATATTTCTCACTGTAAAACACCATTCTAAAAATTAATTTACACTTAATTCATAATTCGAATCCCACTTCTGAAATTGTAGGAGAGAGCGGGTGGAAGTGGGCGCAAAAATGAAACGTAGTTAAAAACGACTTTATATTTATTTCACAAGAAAACAACGAAAAATGAAGTATTTATACGCAAGCGAAAAGGACACTACACAGAAAAGCCTACTACTTGTATTTTTAGCAAATTAAATAGAAGTAGCACTGCCTACTGCTTACACATTTGATGTAAAGTGAGAATTGGATCAATAACCTGGTCAGGAGGGTCCGTAGGTTATTTCTTTCGCCTACAGTTTGTAATATCGGGGGTTAACAGGGGCTGCCTCCAAGGTGTCATCCTGTCACCTCTCCTATGGTGCATGTTGGTCCACTCTCTGTTGTCAGCCTTAAATGAATTTACACCTATGCCCAGGCTTATGCGGATGATGTACCCATATTGGTTACCGGTCCATGCGAAGCGGGCAAGCGGGCCTTGACATGATCGATGACTGGTGTACTAGGAATGGGCTTCCTGTCAACCCTCAAACAAGGTTGTTCTCTTTACAAGGAGGAATCAGACAGGTCTGACTCAGCTAGAACTAGCACGCCTGGCTCTGCTCTTGATGCACTGATCATTCTTCCTCCCCTTGACATCCACGTCATGGGATGCACAATTAATGCCATCTCCCAACTTAAAGGGCTGAAAGGAATGGAGCTTTAATGACATTGCGCACCGCTGAAAACTGGTATTGAGTCCTCGATGTCATTAAAATTATACGCTGAAGTCGACCTTAGAATAGATGCAACTTTGTCCAATTGCAATTTTCGAAATTTTTGTTTTAACATTACAATGTTGTAACATATCAATTTCGTCATTTAGTTGCTCCTCGTCATCATTACCTTCCTCTTCCTCCGACACGCCCTCATCCTGTTGCAACGGGTCATCCGCATACCGACCTTTGGAGGCTTAAAAAAATTCCCGTACCAATCTGGAAGAATCATCATCCGAAAACCCTTGAACTCCTTCTTGAACTCTGCTCCTTAGTTCCGCCTTAGTGCCACTTGTAGAAAGTTTTACAGATCTGAGAATATTTTTTTTAATCTACGAACAGCGGAAGGCTCTATAAATTCTTTCCAATTTTCCGACATTTTTAATTCCTCTCAATTTTCTTGATTACACTTCACAGAATATATTTCTCACTGTAAAACACCATTCTAAAAATTAATTTACACTTAATTCATAATTCGAATCCCACTTCTGAAATTGTAGGAGAGAGCGGGTGGAAGTGGGCGCAAAAATGAAACGTAGTTAAAAACGACTTTATATTTATTTCACAAGAAAACAACGAAAAATGAAGTATTTATACGCAAGCGAAAAGGACACTACACAGAAAAGCCTACTACTTGTATTTTTAGCAAATTAAATAGAAGTAGCACTGTAGTTTGGCAATTTCGTCATTTAGTTGCTCCTCGTCATCATTACCTTCCTCTTCCTCCGACACGCTCTCATCCTGTTGCAACGGGTCACCCGCATAATGACCTTTGGGGGCTTAAAAAAATTCCCGTATCAATCTGGAAGAATCATCATACGAAAACCCTTCTTGAACTCTGCTCCTTAGTTCCGCCTTAGTGACACTTGTAGAAAGTTTTACAGATCTGAGAATATTTTTTTTTAATCTGCGAACAGTGGAAGGCTCTATAAATTCTTTCCAATTTTCCGACATTTTCAATTCCTCTTAATTTTCTTGATCACACTTCACAGAATATATTTCTAACTGTAAAACACAATTCTAAAAATTAATGTACACTTGTCCGTACAGTTAATCCATGAGTCGAATCCCACTTCTGAAGTTGTAGGAGAGAGCGGGTGGAAGTGGGCGCAAAAATGAAACGTAGTTAAAAACGACTTTATATTTATTTCACAACGAAACAACGAAAAGTGAAGTATTTATACCCAAGCGAAAAGGACGCTACACAGAAAAGTCTACTACTTGTATTTTTAGCAAAGTAAATAGAAGTAGCACTGCCTCGGATCAATAACCTGGGCAAGTGGGTCCAAAGGTTATTTCTTTCGCCTACATTGGGTCAACGCAACAGAGGACGACCTAGACTAAAGTGGCGCACACAAGTGGAGAAGGACCTCAACCAACTTGGGGTGCGCAACTGGAGAGAGCTGGCGAAAGATCGTGCTGGCTGGAGAGGCATGTTGGTTGAGGCCCAAATCCACCTCGGACTGTAGCGGCACAAGAAGAAGAAGAAGTTTGTCTAGTTAGATTGTCAGACCTTTGGTTTTGGGAATTTACTGGCGTAGCTGTAATTTCTAGTGTATGTTAATTGTAAACTAGGTGCGATCTTAACTTATTGTTTGGTTTATGCGTTAATCTCCCGAATAATTTGCTGCGTTGTTCATTAGGACCAAAGTGTTGGTGATTTACTTCTAGTATTATTTTAAATGCTTCGTTCATTGTACTGGGGTTTCGCAAAAGTACAATTGTTCGAGTTGGTTCCGGAAGATTACTCTTATTTTTCATTTCTGGGTTATTTTCGTCGTTCAGCAAATGTTTATTATTAATCCTACTTAGATAGCTGTTTAGATTATTATAATATTCTTCAACAGTAGTGTTATCTAATTTAATTTTAATTTTATCTAAGAGAGCATTCTTGCTAAGACTCTCTAATAAATTAGCTTTTGAAATTTCTTTGATTTGACTCCAGATCTCAACCCTGCCCGGTCTCTGAATTACGTTTCGCGCTTTGCCTACTACTTTATCTTTAATAAATCCGGTAAGGATATTACAGTTAACCGGATTGAACGTCGTTATGTTGGCGCTATCGAATCTACGCGTTCTACGCGTTCTATGTATTCTATTAGGTTATTTGCCTCACCGGTAAACTGGGGTAGGCGGGAAATGAAATCAAGAATAATTTAGAATTTTTCCGAAATGGACAATTCCTCCACTTTATGAAACGTACTTTTTTTCTCGCGTTAACAATAAACGAACTACTTACTACTTAATTAAAATGAAATATGTTTAAAACTCTGTCCTGTTACGGTAATTCTTGGCAATTTAGTTGAGGATAAATAATTCTTGTTTCCTTATTCCAATTTTCCTTTCCAACATGCGCGACGAGTGACTGCGTATCATGTTACACGCGCTGCATCTAGGCTCAGAGATAAACTATGTCTTGCAAGTAATATTGTTATGTACAGTATGGGTAGGAGGTTAGAAACCAGATATAACAATATGAAGAACGTATTGCTGTATCGTCTCACTAATTAGCTTCTTCTTCGAATTCGTAGCTCATTGTAGACATCTGACCTTGTCACCTTCTTTTCAAATTCACTTTTTAATGCACTTTTAATTGAACCCAACTGTCCTGCGATTTACTGTTCTGACAGGTGAAAGAGCGTGGCCACTGTGGGGTATAGGGTAGAGTACGACACTCACGCGCCGAAGGACCAGGTTCGACTCCCTGCTGAAAACCTTGAATTTTTCACGGCACCACCTCTTTCCAGCTGCGGACAACACTCAAAGAGTAATAACTGTCTAAAAAAAAACTGCTCAAAACTTCGCTGTTCGGAGTCGGTTAAAAACGTGATAGCCAAGCTGTACTTAAGGCCTTACTCAACCCTATAACCATAAGTCTTCACTTAATTTGGTCGGCATACTGAATTCGCTAAGACCTGTCTGGGTCCCGGGACATTACGGTATCATGGGAAACGGAATTGAAGATGAATTAGCTAGGCATGTTTCAAAAGAGCCATACAGCCCGAACCAACCTTTCGACTGCCAGCATCCTTAGTTAGGGCCTCCGTCGACGGTTGGGTCTCCCAACAGTACAGCCAGAGACGACGTGACTCTCCAGGATGCAGGATGACCAAGTGCATGCTCCCGAACGTTAGCAAGAAATCCGCGGCTTTTCATTTATCATTAGACAGAAATGAGTACAGACGACTGGTCCGCGTACTAACGGGACACTTTACCTTCGCTAAGCACCTAAGTCGGCTTAGGTTTAGTTACTCTTTACGACGCCTGTAGAGAAGGTGAATACATTTCAGAGCACTTTCTTTTATGTTCTGCGAAGATTTACTGTTTTGACAAAAAAACGTCCCGTTCCTTTAAGAAACTTCTTACCGAAGACGAATTTATTCCTGTCGTCTAATTCCAACATTTCCGAGTACTCCTCGAATTGTTCAATCCAGCGATTGATGGAGAAATTCTCATCTCCGCTGAATGCTGGTATTGAGTCTTCGATATCATTAATATTATACGCTGGAGTCCACCTAGGAATAGATCCAAGTTTGTCCAATAGAAATTCTCGAAGTTTTTGTTTTAATTTTAACAATTTCGTCATTTAGTTGCTCCTCGTCATCATTACCTTCCTCTTCCTCCGACACGCTCACATCCTGTTGCAACGGGTAATCCGCATACCGACCTTTGGAGGCTTAAAAAAATCCCGTACCAATCTGGAAGAATCATCATCCGAAAACCCTTGAACTCCTTCTTGAACTCTGCTCCTTAGTTCCTCCTTAGTTCCGCCTTAGTGCCAATTGTAAAAAGTCTTAGAAATCTGAACATATTTTTTAGTCTGCGAACAGCGGAAGACTCTATAAATTCTTTCCAATTTTCCGACATTTTTAATTCCTTTCAATTTTCTTGATTACACTTTACAGAATATATTTCTCACTGTAAAACACAATTCTAAAAATTAATGTACACTTAATCCATAATTCGAATCCCACTTCTGAAATTGTAGGAGAGAGCGGGTGGAAGTGGGCGCAAAAATGAAACGTAGTTAAAAACGACTTTATATTTATTTCACAACGAAACAACGAAAAATGAAGTATTTATGCTCAAGCGAAAAGGACGCTACACAGAAAAGCCTACTACTTGTATTTTTAGCAAATTAAATAGAAGTAGCACTGCCTACTGCTTACACATTTGATGTAAAGTGAGAATTGGATCAATAACCTGGTCAGGAGGGTCCGTAGGTTATTTCTTTCGCCTACAGTTTGTAATATCGGGGGTTAACAGGGGCTGCCTCCAAGGTGTCATCCTGTCACCTCTCCTATGGTGCATGTTGGTCCACTCTCTGTTGTCAGCCTTAAATGAATTTACACCTATGCCCAGGCTTATGCGGATGATGTACCCATATTGGTTACCGGTCCATGCGAAGCGGGCAAGCGGGCCTTGACATGATCGATGACTGGTGTACTAGGAATGGGCTTCCTGTCAACCCTCAAACAAGGTTGTTCTCTTTACAAGGAGGAATCAGACAGGTCTGACTCAGCTAGAACTAGCACGCCTGGCTCTGCTCTTGATGCACTGATCATTCTTCCTCCCCTTGACATCCACGTCATGGGATGCACAATTAATGCCATCTCCCAACTTAAAGGGCTGAAAGGAATGGAGCTTTAATGACATTGCGCACCGCTGAAAACTGGTATTGAGTCCTCGATGTCATTAAAATTATACGCTGAAGTCGACCTTAGAATAGATGCAACTTTGTCCAATTGCAATTTTCGAAATTTTTGTTTTAACATTACAATGTCTTCTCTTTTTCTCACATAGACGCTGTAGTTTATCAATTTCGTCTATTAGTTGCTCCTCGTCATCATTACCTTCCTCTTCCTCCGACACGCCCTCATCCTGTTGCAACGGGTCATCCGCATACCGACCTTTTGAGGCTTAAAAAAATTCCCGTACCAATCTGGAAGAATCATCATCCGAAAACCCTTGAACTCTGCTCCTAAGTTCCGCCTTAGTGCCACTTGTAGAAAGTTTTACAGATCTGAGAATATTTTTTTTAATCTACGAACAGCGGAAGGCTCTATAAATTCTTTCCAATTTTCCGACATTTTTAATTCCTCTCAATTTTCTTGATTACACTTCACCGAATATATTTCTCACTGTAAAACACAATTCTAAAAATTAATATACACTTAATCCATAATTCGAATACCACTTCTGAAATTGTAGGAGAGAGCGGGCGGAAGTGGGCGCAAAAATGAAACGTAGTTAAAAACGACTTTATATTTATTTCACAAGAAAACAACGAAAAATGAAGTATTTATACGCAAGCGAAAAGGACACTACACAGAAAAGCCTACTACTTGTATTTTTAGCAAATTAAATAGAAGTAGCAATGTAGTTTGGCAATTTCGTCATTTAGTTGCTCCTCGTCATCATTACCTTCCTCTTCCTCCGACACGCTCTCATCCTGTTGCAACGGGTCACCCGCATAATGACCTTTGGGGGCTTAAAAAAAATTCCCGTATCAATCTGGAAGAATCATCATCCGAAAACCCTTGAACTCCTTCTTGAACTCTGCTCCTTAGTTCCGCCTTAGTGCCACTTGTAGAAAGTTTTACAGATCTGAGAATATTTTTTTTAATCTGCGAACAGTGGAAGGCTGTATAAATTCTTTCCAATTTTCCGACATTTTTAATTCCTCTCAATTTTCTTGATCACACTTCACAGAATATATTTCTAACTGTAAAACACAATTCTAAAAATTAATGTACACTTGTCCGTACGGTTAATCCATGAGTCGAATCCCACTTCTGAAATTGTAGGAGAGAACGGGTGGAAGTAGGCGCAAAAATGAAACGTGATTAAAAACGACTTTATATTTATTTCACAACGAAACGGAAAAGTGAAGTATTTATACCCAACGGAAAAGGACGCTACACAGAAAAGTCTACTAATTGTATTTTTAGCAAAGTAACTATAAGTAGCACTGCCTACTGCATATATGATTGAAGTAAAGTGAGATTCGGATCAATAACCTGGGCAAGTGGGTCCAAAGGTTATTTCTTTCGCCTACAGTTTGTAATATCGGGGGTTAACAGGGGCTGCCTCCAAGGTGTCATCCTGTCACCTCTCCTATGGTGCATGTTGGTCGACTCTCTGTTGTCAGCCTTTAATGGATTTAACACCTATGCCCAGGCTTATGCTGATGATGTACCCGTATTGGTTACCGGTCCATGCCAAGCGGGCAGGCGAGGTTGTTCTCTTTACAAGAAGGAGGAATCCGACAGGTCTGACTAAGCTAGTACAAGCACGCCTGGCTCTGCTCTTGATGCACTGATCATTCTCCCTCCCCTTGACATCCACATCATGGTATGCACAATTAAGGCCATCTCCCAACTTAAAGGGAATGGAACTTTAATGACATTGCGCACCGCTGAAAACTGGTATTGAGTCTTCGATGTCATTAAAATTATACGCTGGAGTCGACCTTGGAATAGATGCAACTTCGTCCAATTGCAATTTTCGAAGTTTTTGTTTTAACATTACAATGTTTTCTTTTTTTCTCACATAGACGCTGTAGTTTGGCAATTTCGTCATTTAGTTGCTCCTCGTCATCATTACCTTCTCTTCCTCCGACACGCTCTCATCCTGTTGCAACGGGTCACCCGCATACCGACCTTTGGAGGCTTAAAAAAAATTCCCGTATCAATCTGGAAGAATCATCATACGAAAACCCTTCTTGAACTCTGCTCCTTAGTTCCGCCTTAGTGCCACTTGTAGAAAGTTTTACAGATCTGAGAATATTTTTTTTTAATCTGCGAACAGTGGAAGGCTCTATAAATTCTTTCCAATTTTCCGACATTTTCAATTCCTCTTAATTTTCTTGATCACACTTCACAGAATATATTTCTAACTGTAAAACACAATACTAAAAATTAATGTACACTTGTCCGTACAGTTAATCCATGAGTCGAATCCCACTTCTGAAGTTGTATGAGAGAGCGGGTGGAAGTGGGCGCAAAAATGAAGCGTAGTTAAAAACGACTTTATATTTATTTCACAACGAAACAACGAAAAGTGAAGTATTTATACCCAAGCGAAAAGGACGCTACACAGAAAAGTCCACTACTTGTGTTTTTAGCAAAGTAAATAGAAGTAGCACTGCCTACTGCATATATGATTGAAGTAAAGTGAGATTCGGATCAATAACCTGGGCAAGTGGGTCCAAAGGTTATTTCTTTCGCCTACATTGGGTCAACGCAACAGAGGACGACCTAGACTAAAGTGGCGCACACAAGTGGAGAAGGACCTCAACCAACTTGGGGTGCGCAACTGGAGAGAGCTGGCGAAAGATCGTGCTGGCTGGAGAGGCATGTTGGTTGAGGCCCAAGTCCACCTCGGACTGTAGCGGCACAAGAAGAAGAAGAAGTTTGTCTAGTTAGATTGTCAGACCTTTGGTTTTGGGAATTTACTGGCGTAGCTGTAATTTCTAGTGTATGTTAATTGTAAACTAGGTGCGATCTTAACTTATTGTTTGGTTTATGCGTTAATCTCACGAATAATTTGCTGCGTTGTTTATTAGGACCAAAGTGTTGGTGATTTACTTCTAGTATTATTTTAAATGCTTCGTTCATTGTACTGGGGTTTCGCAAAAGTACAATTGTTCGAGTTGGTTCCGGAAGATTACTCTTATTTTTCATTTCTGGGTTATTTTCGTCGTTCAGCAAATGTTTATTATTAATCCTACTTAGATAGCTGTTTAGATTATTAAAATATTCTTCAACAGTAGTGTTATCTAATTTAATTTTAATTTTATCTAAGAGAGCATTCTTGCTAAGACTCTCTAATAAATTAGCTTTTGAAATTTGTTTGATTTGACTCCAGATCTCAACCCTGCCCGGTCTCTGAATTACGTTTCGCGCTTTGCCTACTACTTTATCTTTAATATATCCGGTAAGGATATTACAGTTAACCGGATTGAACGTCGTTATGTTGGCGCTATCGAATCTACGCGTTCTACGCGTTCTATGTATTCTATTAGGTTATTTGCCTCACCGGTAAACTGGGGTAGGCGGGAAATGAAATCAAGAATAATTTAGAATTTTTCCGAAATGGACAATTCCTCCACTTTATGAAACGTACTTTTTTTCTCGCGTTAACAATAAACGAACTACTTACTACTTAATTAAAATGAAATATGTTTAAAACTCTGTCCTGTTACGGTAATTCTTGGCAATTTAGTTGAGGATAAATAATTCTTGTTTCCTTATTCCAATTTTCCTTTCCAACATGCGCGACGAGTGACTGCGTATCATGTTACACGCGCTGCATCTAGGCTCAGAGATAAACTATGTCTTGCAAGTAATATTGTTATGTACAGTATGGGTAGGAGGTTAGAAACCAGATATAACAAGAACGTATTGCTGTATCGTCTCACTAATTAACTTCTTCTTCGAATTCGTAGCTCATTGTAGACATCTGACCTTGTCACCTTCTTTTCAAATTCACTTTTTAATGCACTTTTAATTGAACCCAACTGTCCTGCGAAGATTTACTGTTCTGACAGGTGAAAGAGCGTGGCCACTGTCGGGTATAGGGTAGAGTACGACACTCACGCGCCGAAGGACCAGGTTCGACTCCCTGCTGAAAACCTTGAATTTTTCACGGCACCACCTCTTTCCAGCTGCGGACAACACTCAAAGAGTAATTGCTGTCTAAAAAAAACTGCTCAAAACTTCGCTGTTCGGAGTCGGTTAAAAACGCGATAGCCAAGCTGTACTTAAGGCCTTACTCAACCCTATAACCATAAGTCTTCACTTAATTTGGTCGGCATACTGAATTCGCTAAGACCTGTCTGGGTCCCGGGACATTACGGTATCATGGGAAACGGAATTGAAGATGAATTAGCTAGGCATGTTTCAAAAGAGCCATACAGCCCGAACCAACCTTTCGACTGCCAGCATCCTTAGTTAGGGCCTCCGTCGACGGTTGGGTCTCCCAACAGTACAGCCAGAGACGACGTGACTCTCCAGGATGCATTATGACCAAGTGCATGCTCCCGAACGTCAGCAAGAAATCCGCGGCTTTTCATTTATCATTAGACAGAAATGAGTACAGACGACTGGTCCGCGTACTAACGGGACACTTTACCTTCGCTAAGCACCTAAGTCGGCTTAGGTTTAGTTACTCTTTACGACGCCTGTAGAGAAGGTGAAGACATTTCAGAGCACTTTCTTTTATGTTCTGCGAAGATTTACTGTTTTGACAAAAAAACGTCCCGTTCCTTTAAGAAACTTCTTACCGAAGACGAATTTATTCCTGTCGTCTAATTCCAACATTTCCGAGTACTCCTCAAATTGTTCAATCCAGCGATTGATGGAGAAATTCTCATCTCCGCTGAATGCTGGTATTGAGTCTTCGATATCATTAATATTATACGCTGGAGTCCACCTAGGAATAGATCCAACTTTGTCCAATGGCAATTCTCGAAGTTTTTGTTTTAATTTTAACAATTTCGTCATTTAGTTGCTCCTCGTCATCATTACCTTCCTCTTCCTCCGACACGCTCACATCCTGTTGCAACGGGTAATCCGCATACCGACCTTTGGAGGCTTAAAAAAATCCCGTACCAATCTGGAAGAATCATCATCCGAAAACCCTTGAACTCCTTCTTGAACTCTGCTCCTTAGTTCCTCCTTAGTTCCTCCTTAGTTCCGCCTTAGTGCCAATTGTAAAAAGTCTTAGAAATCTGAACATATTTTTTAGTCTGCGAACAGCGGAAGACTCTATAAATTCTTTCCAATTTTCCGACATTTTTAATTCCTTTCAATTTTCTTGATTACACTTTACAGAATATATTTCTCACTGTAAAACACAATTCTAAAAATTAATGTACACTTAATCCATAATTCGAATCCCACTTCTGAAATTGTAGGAGAGAACGGGTGGAAGTAGGCGCAAAAATGAAACGTGATTAAAAACGACTTTATATTTATTTCACAACGAAACGGAAAAGTGAAGTATTTATACCCAACGGAAAAGGACGCTACACAGAAAAGCCTACTACTTGTATTTTTGGCAAATTAAATAGAAGTAGCACTGTCTACTGCTTACACATTTGATGTAAAGTGAGAATCGGACCAATAACCTGGTCAGGAGGGTCCGTAGGTTATTTCTTTCGCCTACAGTTTGTAATATCGGGGGTTAACAGGGGCTGCCTCCAAGGTGTCATCCTGTCACCTCTCCTATGGTGCATGTTGGTCAACTCTCTGTTGTCAGCCTTAAATGAATTTACACCTATGCCCAGGCTTATGCGGATGATGTACCCGTATTGGTTACCGGTCCATGCGAAGCGGGCAGGCGGACCTTGACATGATCGATGACTGGTGTACTAGGAATGGGCTTCCTGTCAACCCTCAAACGAGGTTGTTCTCTTTACAAGAAGGAGGAATCAGACAGGTCTGACTCAGCTAGAACTAGCACGCCTGGCTCTGCTCTTGATGCACTGATCATTCTTCCTCCCCTTGACATCCACGTCATGGGATGCACAATTAATGCCATCTCCCAACTTAAAGGGTTGAAGGGAATGGAGCTTTAATGACATTGCGCACCGCTGAAAACTGGTATTGAGTCCTCGATGTCATTAAAATTATACGCTGAAGTCGACCTTAGAATAGATGCAACTTTGTCCAATTGCAAATTTCGAAGTTTTTGTTTCAACATTACAATGTCTTCTCTTTTTCTCACATAGACGCTGTAGTTTATCAATTTCGTCATGTAGTTGCTCCTCGTCATCATTACCTTCCTCTTCCTCCGACACGCCCTCATCCTGTTGCAACGGGTCATCCGCATATCGACCTTTTGAGGCTTAAAAAAATTCCCGTACCAATCTGGAAGAATCATCATCCGAAAACCCTTGAACTCCTTCTTGAACTCTGCTCCTTAGTTCCGCCTTAGTGCCACTTGTAGAAAGTTTTACAGATCTGAGAATATTTTTTTTAATCTGCGAACAGTGGAAGGCTGTATAAATTCTTTCCAATTTTCCGACATTTTTAATTCCTCTCAATTTTCTTGATCACACTTCACAGAATATATTTCTAACTGTAAAACACAATTCTAAAAATTAATGTACACTTGTCCGTACGGTTAATCCATGAGTCGAATCCCACTTCTGAAATTGTAGGAGAGAACGGGTGGAAGTAGGCGCAAAAATGAAACGTGATTAAAAACGACTTTATATATATTTCACAACGAAACGGAAAAGTGAAGTATTTATACCCAACGGAAAAGGACGCTACACAGAAAAGTCTACTAATTGTATTTTTAGCAAAGTAACTATAAGTAGCACTGCCTACTGCATATATGATTGAAGTAAAGTGAGATTCGGATCAATAACCTGGGCAAGTGGGTCCAAAGGTTATTTCTTTCGCCTACATTGGGTCAACGCAACAGAGGACGACCTAGACTAAAGTGGCGCACACAAGTGGAGAAGGACCTCAACCAACTTGGGGTGCGCAACTGGAGAGAGCTGGCGAAAGATCGTGCTGGCTGGAGAGGCATGTTGGTTGAGGCCCAAGTCCACCTCGGACTGTAGCGGCACAAGAAGAAGAAGAAGTTTGTCTAGTTAGATCATTCTTCCTCCCCTTGACATCCACGTCATGGGATGCACAATTAATGCCATCTCCCAACTTAAAGGGTTGAAGGGAATGGAGCTTTAATGACATTGCGCACCGCTGAAAACTGGTATTGAGTCCTCGATGTCATTAAAATTATACGCTGAAGTCGACCTTAGAATAGATGCAACTTTGTCCAATTGCAAATTTCGAAGTTTTTGTTTCAACATTACAATGTCTTCTCTTTTTCTCACATAGACGCTGTAGTTTATCAATTTCGTCATTTAGTTGCTCCTCGTCATCATTACCTTCCTCTTCCTCCGACACGCCCTCATCCTGTTGCAACGGGTCATCCGCATATCGACCTTTTGAGGCTTAAAAAAATTCCCGTACCAATCTGGAAGAATCATCATCCGAAAACCCTTGAACTCCTTCTTGAACTCTGCTCCTTAGTTCCGCCTTAGTGCCACTTGTAGAAAGTTTTACAGATCTGAGAATATTTTTTTTAATCTGCGAACAGTGGAAGGCTGTATAAATTCTTTCCAATTTTCCGACATTTTTAATTCCTCTCAATTTTCTTGATCACACTTCACAGAATATATTTCTAACTGTAAAACACAATTCTAAAAATTAATGTACACTTGTCCGTACGGTTAATCCATGAGTCGAATCCCACTTCTGAAATTGTAGGAGAGAACGGGTGGAAGTAGGCGCAAAAATGAAACGTGATTAAAAACGACTTTATATATATTTCACAACGAAACGGAAAAGTGAAGTATTTATACCCAACGGAAAAGGACGCTACACAGAAAAGTCTACTAATTGTATTTTTAGCAAAGTAACTATAAGTAGCACTGCCTACTGCATATATGATTGAAGTAAAGTGAGATTCGGATCAATAACCTGGGCAAGTGGGTCCAAAGGTTATTTCTTTCGCCTACATTGGGTCAACGCAACAGAGGACGACCTAGACTAAAGTGGCGCACACAAGTGGAGAAGGACCTCAACCAACTTGGGGTGCGCAACTGGAGAGAGCTGGCGAAAGATCGTGCTGGCTGGAGAGGCATGTTGGTTGAGGCCCAAGTCCACCTCGGACTGTAGCGGCACAAGAAGAAGAAGAAGTTTGTCTAGTTAGATTGTCAGACCTTTGGTTTTGGGAATTTACTGGCGTAGCTGTAATTTCTAGTGTATGTTAATTGTAAACTAGGTGCGATCTTAACTTATTGTTTGGTTTATGCGTTAATCTCCCGAATAATTTGCTGCGTTGTTTATTAGGACCAAAGTGTTGGTGATTTACTTCTAGTATTATTTTAAATGCTTCGTTCATTGTACTGGGGTTTCGCAAAAGTACAATTGTTCGAGTTGGTTCCGGAAGATTACTCTTATTTTTCATTTCTGGGTTATTTTCGTCGTTCAGCAAATGTTTATTATTAATCCTACTTAGATAGCTGTTTAGATTATTATAATATTCTTCAACAGTAGTGTTATCTAATTTAATTTTAATTTTATCTAAGAGAGCATTCTTGCTAAGACTCTCTAATAAATTAGCTTTTGAAATTTCTTTGATTTGACTCCAGATCTCAACCCTGCCCGGTCTCTGAATTACGTTTCGCGCTTTGCCTACTACTTTATCTTTAATATATCCGGTAAGGATATTACAGTTAACCGGATTGAACGTCGTTATGTTGGCGCTATCGAATCTACGCGTTCTACGCGTTCTATGTATTCTATTAGGTTATTTGCCTCACCGGTAAACTGGGGTAGGCGGGAAATGAAATCAAGAATAATTTAGAATTTTTCCGAAATGGACAATTCCTCCACTTTATGAAACGTACTTTTTTTCTCGCGTTAACAATAAACGAACTACTTACTACTTAATTAAAATGAAATATGTTTAAAACTCTGTCCTGTTACGGTAATTCTTGGCAATTTAGTTGAGGATAAATAATTCTTGTTTCCTTATTCCAATTTTCCTTTCCAACATGCGCGACGAGTGACTGCGTATCATGTTACACGCGCTGCATCTAGGCTCAGAGATAAACTATGTCTTGCAAGTAATATTGTTATGTACAGTATGGGTAGGAGGTTAGAAACCAGATATAACAATATGAAGAACGTATTGCTGTATCGTCTCACTAATTAGCTTCTTCTTCGAATTCGTAGCTCATTGTAGACATCTGACCTTGTCACCTTCTTTTCAAATTCACTTTTTAATGCACTTTTAATTGAACCCAACTGTCCTGCGATTTACTGTTCTGACAGGTGAAAGAGCGTGGCCACTGTGGGGTATAGGGTAGAGTACGACACTCACGCGTCGAAGGACCATTTTCGACTCCCTGCTGAAAACCTTGAATTTTTCACGGCACCACTTCTTTCCAGCTGCGGACAACACTCAAAGAGTAATTACTGTCTAAAAAAAACTGCTCAAAACTTCGCTGTTCGGAGTCGGTTAAAAATGCGATAGCCAAGCTGTACTTAAGGCCTTACTCAACCCTATAACCATAAGTCTTCACTTAATTTGGTCGGCATACTGAATTCGCTAAGACCTGTCTGGGTCCCGGGACATTACGGTATCATGGGAAACGGAATTGAAGATGAATTAGCTAGGCATGTTTCAAAAGAGCCATACAGCCCGAACCAACCTTTCGACTGCCAGCATCCTTAGTTAGGGCCTCCGTCGACGGTTGGGTCTCCCAACAGTACAGCCAGAGACGACGTGACTCTCCAGGATGCATTATGACCGAAGTGCATGCTCCCGAACGTCAGCAAGAAATCCGCGGCTTTTCATTTATCATTAGACAGAAATGAGTACAGACGACTGGTCCGCGTACTAACGGGACACTTTACCTTCGCTAAGCACCTAAGTCGGCTTAGGTTTAGTTACTCTTTACGACGCCTGTAGAGAAGGTGAAGACATTTCAGAGCACTTTCTTTTATGTTCTGCGAAGATTTACTGTTTTGACAAAAAAACGTCCCGTTCCTTTAAGAAACTTCTTACCGAAGACGAATTTATTCCTGTCGTCTAATTCCAACATTTCCGAGTACTCCTCGAATTGTTCAATCCAGCGATTGATGGAGAAATTCTCATCTCCGCTGAATGCTGGTATTGAGTCTTCGATATCATTAATATTATACGCTGGAGTCCACCTAGGAATAGATCCAACTTTGTCCAATAGCAATTCTCGAAGTTTTTGTTTTAATTTTAACAATTTCGTCATTTAGTTGCTCCTCGTCATCATTACCTTCCTCTTCCTCCGACACGCTCACATCCTGTTGCAACGGGTAATCCGCATACCGACGTTTGGAGGCTTAAAAAAATCCCGTATCAATCTGGAAGAATCATCATCGGAAAACCCTTGAACTCTGCTCCTTAGTTCCGCCTTAGTGCCAATTGTAGAAAGTCTTAGAGATCTGAACATATTTTTTAGTCTGCGAACAGCGAAAGGCTCTATAAATTCTTTCCAATTTTTCGACATTTTTAATTCCTCTCAATTTTCTTGATTACACTTCACAGAATATATTTCTCACTGTAAAACACCATTCTAAAAATTAATTTACACTTAATCCATAATTCGAATCCCACTTCTGAAATTGTAGGAGAGAGCGGGTGGAAGTGGGCGCAAAAATGAAACGTAGTTAAAAACGACTTTATATTTATTTCACAAGAAAACAACGAAAAATGAAGTATTTATACGCAAGCGAAAAGGACACTACACAGAAAAGCCTACTACTTGTATTTTTAGCAAATTAAATAGAAGTAGCAATGTAGTTTGGCAATTTCGTCATTTAGTTGCTCCTCGTCATCATTACCTTCCTCTTCCTCCGACACGCTCTCATCCTGTTGCAACGGGTCACCCGCATAATGACCTTTGGGGGCTTAAAAAAAATTCCCGTATCAATCTGGAAGAATCATCATCCGAAAACCCTTGAACTCCTTCTTGAACTCTGCTCCTTAGTTCCGCCTTAGTGCCACTTGTAGAAAGTTTTACAGATCTGAGAATATTTTTTTTAATCTGCGAACAGTGGAAGGCTGTATAAATTCTTTCCAATTTTCCGACATTTTTAATTCCTCTCAATTTTCTTGATCACACTTCACAGAATATATTTCTAACTGTAAAACACAATTCTAAAAATTAATGTACACTTGTCCGTACGGTTAATCCATGAGTCGAATCCCACTTCTGAAATTGTAGGAGAGAACGGGTGGAAGTAGGCGCAAAAATGAAACGTGATTAAAAACGACTTTATATTTATTTCACAACGAAACGGAAAAGTGAAGTATTTATACCCAACGGAAAAGGACGCTACACAGAAAAGTCTACTAATTGTATTTTTAGCAAAGTAACTATAAGTAGCACTGCCTACTGCATATATGATTGAAGTAAAGTGAGATTCGGATCAATAACCTGGGCAAGTGGGTCCAAAGGTTATTTCTTTCGCCTACATTGGGTCAACGCAACAGAGGACGACCTAGACTAAAGTGGCGCACACAAGTGGAGAAGGACCTCAACCAACTTGGGGTGCGCAACTGGAGAGAGCTGGCGAAAGATCGTGCTGGCTGGTGAGGCATGTTGGTTGAGGCCCAAGTCCACCTCGGACTGTAGCGGCACAAGAAGAAGAAGAAGTTTGTCTAGTTAGATTGTCAGACCTTTGGTTTTGGGAATTTACTGGCGTAGCTGTAATTTCTAGTGTATGTTAATTGTAAACTAGGTGCGATCTTAACTTATTGTTTGGTTTATGCGTTAATCTCCCGAATAATTTGCTGCGTTGTTTATTAGGACCAAAGTGTTGGTGATTTACTTCTAGTATTATTTTAAATGCTTCGTTCATTGTACTGGGGTTTCGCAAAAGTACAATTGTTCGAGTTGGTTCCGGAAGATTACTCTTATTTTTCATTTCTGGGTTATTTTCGTCGTTCAGCAAATGTTTATTATTAATCCTACTTAGATAGCTGTTTAGATTATTAAAATATTTTTCAACAGTAGTGTTATCTAATTTAATTTTAATTTTATCTAAGAGAGCATTCTTGCTAAGACTCTCTAATAAATTAGCTTTTGAAATTTCTTTGATTTGACTCCAGATCTCAACCCTGCCCGGTCTCTGAATTACGTTTCGCGCTTTGCCTACTACTTTATCTTTAATAAATCCGGTAAGGATATTACAGTTAACCGGATTGAACGTCGTTATGTTGGCGCTATCAAATCTACGCGTTCTACGCGTTTTACACGCTCTATGTATTCTATTAGGTTATTTGCCTCACCGGTAAACTGGGGTAGGCGGGAAATGAAATCAAGAATAATTTAGAATTTTTCCGAAATGGACAATTCCTCATCTTTATGAAACGTACTTTTTTTCTCGCGTTAACAATGAACGAACTACTTACTACTTAATTAAAATGAAATATGTTTGAAACTCTGTCCTGTTACGGTAATTCTTGGCAATTTAGTTGAGGATAAATGATTCTTGTTTCCTTATTCCAATTTTCCTTTCCACCCTGCGCGACGAGTGACGGCGTATCATGTTACACGCGCTGCATCTAGGCTCAGAGATAAACTATGTCTTGCAAGTAATATTGTTATGTACAGTATGGGTAGGAGGTTAGAAACCAGATATTACAATATGAAGAACGTATTGCTGTATCGTCTCACTAATTAGCTTCTTCTTCGAATTCGTAGCTCATTGTAGACATCTGACCTTGTCACCTTCTTTTCAAATTCACTTTTTAATGCACTTTTAATTGAACCCAACTGTCCTGCGAAGATTTACTGTTCTGACAGGTGAAAGAGCGTGGCCACTGTCGGGTATAGGGTAGAGTACGACACTCACGCGCCGAAGGACCAGGTTCGACTCCCTGCTGAAAACCTTGAATTTTTCACGGCACCACTTCCCTCCAGCTGCGGACAACACTCAAAGAGTAATTACTGTCTAAACAAAACTGCTCAAAACTTCGCTGTTCGGAGTCGGTTAAAAACGCGATAGCCAAGCTGTACTTAAGGCCTTACTCAACCCTATAACCATAAGTCTTCACTTAATTTGGTCGGCATACTGAATTCGCTAAGACCTGTCTGGGTCCCGGGACATTACGGTATCATGGGAAACGGAATTGAAGATGAATTAGCTAGGCATGTTTCAAAAGAGCCATACAGCCCGAACCAACCTTTCGACTGCCAGCATCCTTAGTTAGGGCCTCCGTCGACGGTTGGGTCTCCCAACAGTACAGCCAGAGACGACGTGACTCTCCAGGATGCATTATGACCAAGTGCATGCTCCCGAACGTCAGCAAGAAATCCGCGGCTTTTCATTTATCATTAGACAGAAATGAGTACAGACGACTGGTCCGCGTACTAACGGGACACTTTACCTTCGCTAAGTACCTAAGTCGGCTTAGGTTTAGTTACTCTTTACGACGCCTGTAGAGAAGGTGAAGATATTTCAGAGCACTTTCTTTTATGTTCTGCGAAGATTTACTGTTTTGACAAAAAAACGTCCCGTTCCTTTAAGAAACTTCTTACCGAAGACGAATTTATTCCTGTCGTCTAATTCCAACAGTTCCGAGTACTCCTCGAATTGTTCAATCCAGCGATTGATGGAGAAATTCTCATCTCCGCTGAATGCTGGTATTGAGTCTTCGATATCATTAATATTATACGCTGGAGTCCACCTAGGAATAGATCCAACTTTGTCCAATAGCAATTCTCGAAGTTTTTGTTTTAATTTTAACAATTTCGACATTTAGTTGCTCCTCGTCATCATTACCTTCCTCTTCCTCCGACACGCTCACATCTTGTTGCAACGGGTAATCCGCATACCGACCTTTGGAGGCTTAAAAAAATCCCGTACCAATCTGGAAGAATCATCATCCGAAAACCCTTGAACTCCTGCTTGAACTCTGCTCCTTAGTTCCTCCTTAGTTCCGCCTTAGTGCCAATTGTAAATCTGAACATATTTTTTAGTCTGCGAACAGCGGAAGACTCTATAAATTCTTTCCAATTTTCCGACATTTTTAATTCCTTTCAATTTTCTTGATTACACTTTACAGAATATATTTCTCACTGTAAAACACAATTCTAAAAATTAATGTACACTTAATCCATAATTCGAATCCCACTTCTGAAATTGTAGGAGAGAGCGGGTGGAAGTAGGCGCAAAAATGAAACGTGATTAAAAACGACTTTATATTTATTTCACAACGAAACGGAAAAGTGAAGTATTTATACCCAACGGAAAAGGACGCTACACAGAAAAGCCTACTACTTGTATTTTTGGCAAATTAAATAGAAGTAGCACTGCCTACTGCTTACACATTTGATGTAAAGTGAGAATCGGATCAATAACCTGGTCAGGAGGGTCCGTAGGTTATTTCTTTCGCCTACAGTTTGTAATATCGGGGGTTAACAGGGGCTGCCTCCAAGGTGTCATCCTGTCACCTCTCCTATGGTGCATGTTGGTCAACTCTCTGTTGTCAGCCTTAAATGAATTTACACCTATGCCCAGGCTTATGCGGATGATGTACCCGTATTGGTTACCGGTCCATGCGAAGCGGGCAGGCGGACCTTGACATGATCGAAACCCTCAAACGAGGTTGTTCTCTTTACAAGAAGGAGGAATCAGACAGGTCTGACTCAGCTAGAACTAGCACGCCTGGCTCTGCTCTTGATGCACTGATCATTCTTCCTCCCCTTGACATCCACGTCATGGGATGCACAATTAATGCCATCTCCCAACTTAAAGGGTTGAAGGGAATGGAGCTTTAATGACATTGCGCACCGCTGAAAACTGGTATTTAATGCATTTTTTTTTTATTATTTCATCATAGTTTTCTTAAATGCTAGACAAAAGTACATAAACTAGCTTACTTTTCTAATCTTTGATCTTAATTCTAACTTACTGACTTTTCATAAGTACTCTAAGCTAACAAAGGATTATTTTTTTTTTACTTCTGCCTTTCGGCCTATTTCAGTTTTCAATTTGTGTTTCTTTTAATTGTCTACATTCGAGCTTTAATTTGTCCCAAGAAAACTTTAAAAACTTGGACATTAAGTTTACTTAATACTAAGACTAAAACGTAAAACCTAAAACTAAAACCTATGATAAAACTTTCTGACTCTCAACTTACGTCTAAACTTATATGTACTTAACTATTTACAATATTCTTAACTGTGCCCGTAACGTTATACGGACGCGTGCACCCGGAGGTATGTGTCATTTATATGCCTTACATATATATCTGATACCCCCTGGTGCACCTTTTTTGGTTTTTGTTTTGGTTGTTTTGTTTTTTTTTTTAATGTTTATATATATATATATATACATTTTTTTTTTTTTTTTTTTTTTTGTCTGTAATATCTTAAAACTACCTTAACCTACATATGTGAGCTGGCCCTTGTGAATCAGCTGTCCTGTCTTTTGCTTTAAAGAGTTAGCGGCATCGAAAGCTGATTATGGTGTAACCACCAGTAGAAATGCCGTTCCTTATCAGAAACTGCTCTGTCTCGGGTAGAAATCGCTCTACTGAACCGTAGGAGATCCTCATGGCTGCGAGCGACGTCCGGCTCGTATTGGAGTTGCCTTTCTACTGTTCGGCGTGCGACGTGGAAGATGATAGGGCAGCCTTCCCTATCTTGTATCAGGCCTTTCGAATCCAAATAAAGGAAAGCTTCAGGTGGAATGAAGCCGTTAAGACGTACTCTTTCATGGTACATTTCATTTGGGTAGTAAGCCCCAAAGATCAGACTGTTGGTTGAAGCCATGGCACGAGCAGTGTGACTCCGAATCAACTTAATAATAAAATTATCTATCCTTATAAGGTTTGCCTCGTTGTACAGAACCTCGTTGGGGTAGAATTTCTTGTACTGAGATTCTGGTGTTCGATATAAGTGAAGACAGGCTCGAAGGCACCGCCTCTCGAACACCCTCATCTTTTCCACGTTGAACCACACAGGACAACCATATACCATGATTGGCCGGATGAGGGCCATGTAGCAGATTACCTTCACCCTGGTGTCAAGTTGACTGCTGTAAAACAGTCCTCTTGCCATAGCGAAGGCGTTCTTAGCCCTGGTCAGAGCAGTGTCTACATGTATATCACCATATAGATACTGGTCCAACCAGATGCCTAGATATCTCACTACATTTTTCACAGTCAACGGCCGTCCCAGTGGATCAACTATGCCGAACTTGCGCCAGTTCATTTTCGTGTCCCTTGAGGCTCTGGACAACGGGGTTCTGAAAAGGATAGTTTCACACTTCTGGTAGTTGATTTTTAACTTCCAGTCGTCGCAAAATCGTTGAATCGTATCAAAGTCACTCTGTAACAAACCGTTTATTTCTTCTACCTTTGGACCTGATCTGTACGCGATTAGATCATCGGCAAACGCTATTATGTTAGGCATAGAACTTATAAGATCGCTGGTGAATATAGTGAACAAGATCGGCGAACCCACCGCTCCTTGTTGCAACCCATTTTTTATGTGGAACACAGTGGTGGAAATTTCGTTGCCATTTTTCACAACGAACTTCCTACCTGTTACCATATCGTAGATCATATATAGCAATGTTTTATGAATGCCAAGCCTGACCAACTTTAGGAAGAGTCCTTCTAACCATACGGTGTCGAAAGCTTTTTCCATGTCGATCAAGCAGGCCCCTGTGCACTGTGTTATATTTCTATTCCACTGAATGTCGGAAACCAATTTGGACGCGGCATGAATGGTGTCGTGCCCCGCCCTGAAGCCAAATTGATTTTCCGGTATTAATTGTTTTTCCTCAACCCATTCTTTCAGAGCTCTAATGACTATCTTCTCGAATACCTTGCTTATTCACGGAAGAAGACTTATAGAACGGAGATTCGTTGGGATGGAAGTATCCTTGCCCCGTTTCGGAATTGGCTGTACCACAGCTGTTTTCCAATGCACCGGGTAATATGCATTACTCAGCGCATTGTTAAACAGAGTTGTGTATACGTCCACCGCCTCAGAGGGTAGATGGCGCAGAACAATATTTGGTATCCCATCTATTCCCACTGACTTTTTCTTTTTCAGTGAGTTGAGGATACCTTGGAGCTTATCTTTCGAAATACGGATGGAGTTGTTTCCATCATCGGCGACGACATTATTTGCCGGATACTCGTCACTGAACCTGATAAAACCAGGGTTCTCGGATCGCCATTGACTTATTTCATTACGAAGACAGACATGATTTAGCAAGGCTCTGCTTTCCAAGTCGTGATTCGGGCTACGAGACTCGTTGACCGTATACACTCTCTGGAAAACAGCACCAATTGCTTTCACCTTCTCCTGAGGATCCTCAACTACGAAGTAGTCATTGTCAAGCACTGCCCTATCAGGATCGATGCCAACTGAGGTCAGTAAGTTTGCGTTGTCTCTTGTTCTGTCCAGTCGAACGCTCTGAATGTCGTTATGATCTTTCCTCCGAAATAATTTATTTACTTGCGGGAACATGCTCGGGTTGTTAGATCTTACAGCCCGAATCTTATTGCCCCAATGCAAGCTTACAGCTAGTCTGTAATTATGTTTGATTAACTGTTGGAGTACTTTGATCTGTGACTTCAGACAGCGAATCTCTGCACTCAGTGGATCTGTAAATCTCCTGTACAAGAGTTTGAGTCTTGACAGGAGTCTACTTTTTTGCACGTGAAGTGCATCGATGGTAGCATTCCGATAAATGTCGCCATCATCAGTTTGTGCTACCTTCGGGATAGTTTTGTCCATTGTTCGTTTAATGACTTCGTCCATTTGTGTGAGGTACCCATCAACCTCTTCGTTCGTAAGGTTTCTGTTCGTAGGAGAATTGATCACACTCGAACTTATTTCTCTGGCTAAGGTTCTAGAGAAACGTGACCAGCGCGCCTTATTGTAATTATAAGGATGCGTTTGGACATATTCCTCCAGTTCCTCCAGCTTATTCGGGAGCTGTATTACCGCGGCGAGACCACAGTGATCACTGTCATACTCGACCGTAGTTAAACAGTTCCTCGTATGTCGTTCCACGTTAAGTATTGTTAGTCGTCTGTCGATTAGCATCACATCCAGATAGGACCCGCTTCTGGGAAATGATGGTCTATCGGTTGTCAGCAGATCTAACCTGAACTCAATATTGTGTTGTTCCATCCACTCGAAGAGAGCATTTCCTCGCTCATTTGGAACAGCGTTACCCCATTCACCGTGCTTGGCGTTCAAATCCCCGGCTACTATAAAGAAGTTTTCTTCTGAGTTTAAGCAGAGGCTGGTGAAAAGAGCCTCGAGCTCAGAGAGAAAGTTAGGGTTTCGAGGTTCTGATGCGTAGGCAGCGATCACAAATAACTTCTTTCCACCATGGAGAGAGATGCGTGCAATCGCTGCTTCTAGCACACTAAATCTACGTACATCGTTGCTATATATGACCTTATGATAAATGTTACGTTTAATCAAAAGGGCGACCCCACCACCTCTTGTGGATTGTGGTCGGTCTCTTCTGATTATATGGTAATTTTTGTACCTGAGATTGCGCTTCTGGTTAAGCTTTGTTTCGCTAGCCATCAGCACATCAGGGTTGTGGGTTTGCAATAAGTTAGCGAGCGATAGTTTTCGTTCGATCCTTATCAGAGAATTTACATTCACTGCGAGGATCTTAAGGGCTCTTACCTCGCGTGAGCCCATTATATCTGAGCGCGCTTGTTTGCAGGCAGCTGAGAGAAGAGGAAATCTACTCTAGCCGTCTGCGTAAGGAAACTGGTCTGTAGTTCGACCATCTGTTTCTGCAAGGCAATCATCTGCGCTTGCATAGATTGGATGGAAGACATTACATCCCTTATTGAGGGTTCTGCCTCGGAATGCCTGACCATTGGAGCCGGGGCAACCTTTGGCACTGTCCGTTGTACCGGATCCCTGCCTGACACCATTTGGGCGTAGGAGATGGCCGGCGTTACGGTAGTAGCTACAGCACTGGCCACTGGCCTGGCTGCTACCTTTTTTACGTTCCTTATTTCTTTTACTCTCTGACGGAGTTCTTTGATTCGTGGACACCCCAAATAGGTTGCGGGGTGTCCATTACCTCCGCAGAGTACGCATTTGAGGAGCGCCTTATCCTCGACTTTATCCGTACCTAGAGGGCATTCTCCTTTGTTGTGGCAGAATGTGCAACGTGCGCATCGGAACTCCATATTGCAGTTCTCCGCGACGTGACCCAGCCTTCTGCACTTCGCACATTGAAGTACGTGGTCAGATTTGTTTAATTTCTCCCACTTTATACTCAGACCGCCTACGAAACGGATTTTTCGAAGGCTGTCAATTTTGGTATTGTGGGAAACCTGCACTAAGAAGAAAGGAAGTGCCTTCTTCTTCATTTTCGCTGCCGCAGTGGTGAAGGGCTTAACCCCTACAAACTGGACCTCGTCGCTCTCAACTTGGCGCAGCTTGTCGAGGATGACCTTCGGGTCAGCAGATGGATTTATACCTTTGAGGAGCAAAGTCTGTGGCCTTTCTCCTTTGGGGGTATAAGTATAGAAATCAGCGTTCGATGCCGCTAACTTCTCTTTTAGGGTTCTAAACCCGTCTATTGTTGAGCAATGGACGGTATGACATCCGGGAGACTTATATTTTAAATAATATATATTTTTATGTAGGGCCAACTCACATAGTTTTTCCAGTTGTTCCGTCTCCACACCGAAGACATTGATGGGTGGACATCTTACCCTCTGCTTCTGCTGTCCCTCCTGCGGCTGCTTCTGCTGTTGTTGTTGCCTCGTCTTTTGTTGGATCTGCTGCTTGTATTGTTTTTGCTGCTACTGTTGGTTCGGTAGTTGCTGTCGGCCTGTTTTCGTCGTCGTAGTCCTTGTCTGTTGCATTTGTTGCAACCTTTGCGCTGCCTTTGAAGTTGAGGGACGCTCCTCTTCAGCTGGTGGCTGTTTTTGACTTTGCTTCTGCTGACTCTGTTTTTGTTGCAGCTCCAGAAGTTCTCGCTGCTGCTGTCTTATTTTTGTTTCTCTTTCTGCAGCTTTTCTCTTCGAAGATTGCTCGTAGAGAAGTTTTATGTGGGCGTCGAGTTTCGCCCTCTCCTCATCGAGCTTCTCCAGTTTTTTTTCCTTCTCTTTGATTTCCTCAGCCTCGTCATCGGCATCTGAGGTGGCTAGTACTTGGAAGGAATTGTCACTCCCTTTGTACGAATATCGGCACTCGTTGCCCTCCGATTCACATTGGAGGGCTTCTAATGCCATGACTGCGGCTGTGGTAGTCGCTTTTGTTGTTGCTACTGCAGGTTTGCTGGACTTTGTTTTTGTCTTCCTCGCAGTCGTTGCTTCTTCATCAGTCGTCGCTGTTATTTTTGTTCTTCGCTTGACTAGGCTCGGCTGCGGTTGCCCTCTCCTTCTTCTCTTTACCGCTTCTGTAGTCGAACGGCTAGTTGGACTTGCCACGCGAACACTACCATCGCTCGTTTGGTGGCCTGATGCCTCAGCCACCGGTGTTCGGAAATCACCCGATTTGCTGAGCTCAGGCCGCTCATCACTTTCCATGGTTTTCTTGCCCACTCACACTTAATGTTTATTATTTTTACTAGTAAAAAAAAAATCGTTTATATTCTTTCGGGAATCGAACCCGGAACCTCCGAGTCACCACCACTGTTGTCTAACACTCGGCTACTGCCCCGCTTGTGGTCAGATGTTTTTTTCTCACACTAGTAACGCACTGTTATTTTCGTGAAGCCGAAACACGTCCGTATCGCTTGGAAGTCTGTGAACGACTGCGCTGAAAACTGGTATTGAGTCCTCGATGTCATTAAAATTATACGCTGAAGTCGACCTTAGAATAGATGCAACTTTGTCCAATTGCAAATTTCGAAGCTTTTGTTTCAACATTACAATGTCTTCTCTTTTTCTCACATAGACGCTGTAGTTTATCAATTTCGTCATTTAGTTGCTCCTCGTCATCATAACCTTCCTCTTCCTCCGACACGCCCTCATCCTGTTGCAACTGGTCATCCGCATACCGACCTTTTGAGGCTTAAAAAAATGCCCGTACCAATCTGGAAGAATCATCATCCGAAAACCCTTGAACTCCTTCTTGAACTCTGCTCCTAAGTTCCGCCTTAGTGCCACTTGTAGAAAGTTTTACAGATCTGAGAATATTTTTTTTAATCTACGAACAGCGGAAGGCTCTATAAATTCTTTCCAATTTTCCGACATTTTTAATTCCTCTCAATTTTCTTGATTACACTTCACTGAATATATTTCTCACTGTAAAACACAAATCTAAAAATTAATGTACACTTAATCCATAATTCCAATACCACTTCTGAAATTGTAGGAGAGAGCGGATGGAAGTGGGCGCAAAAATGAAACGTAGTTAAAAACGACTTTATATTTATTTCACAAGAAAACAACGAAAAATGAAGTATTTATACGCAAGCGAAAAGGACACTACACAGAAAAGCCTACTACTTGTATTTTTAGCAAATTAAATAGAAGTAGCAATGTAGTTTGGCGTGGTCACCGTGGCGTAGTGGGTAGAGTGCGACGCTCACACGTCGAAGGGTGTCGGTTCGATTCCCAGATCATCACCAATTTTTCCAATTTTTCACGGAACCACCTCTTTCAAGCTGCTGACAACACTCAAAGAGTAATAACTGTCTAAGAAAGCTTCTCAAATTTCGCCGTTCGGAGTCGGCAAAAAACTGTAGGTCCCTTCTACTCGTGAGAGAACAGTAGCGCGCACAACACGAGTAGTTGATGAGCAAGCTAGGCCCTGGTCCCCCTTTGGACTGTAGCGCCAACAATTATTATTAATGTGAAGTAGGCCCAAAAATGAAACGTGATTAAAAACGACTTTATATTTATTTCACAACGAAACGGAAAAGTGAAGTATTTATACCCAACGGAAAAGGACGCTACACAGAAAAGTCTACTAATTGTATTTTTAGCAAAGTAACTATAAGTAGCACTGCCTACTGCATATATGATTGAAGTAAAGTGAGATTCGGATCAATAACCTGGGCAAGTGGGTCCAAAGGTTATTTCTTTCGCCTACAGTTTGTAATATCGGGGGTTAACAGGGGCTGCCTCCAAAGTGTCATCCTGTCACCTCTCCTATGGTGCATGTTGGTCGACTCTCTGTTGTCAGCCTTAAATGGATTTAACACCTATGCCCAGGCTTATGCGGATGATGTACCCGTATTGGTTACCGGTCCATGCCAAGCGGGCAGGCGAGGTTGTTCTCTTTACAAGAAGGAGGAATCCGACAGGTCTGACTCAGCTAGTACAAGCACGCCTGGCTCTGCTCTTGATGCACTGATCATTCTCCCTCCCCTTGACATCCACATCATGGTATGCACAATTAAGGCCATCTCCCAACTTAAAGGGAATGGAACTTTAATGACATTGCGCACCGCTGAAAACTGGTATTGAGTCTTCGATGTCATTAAAATTATACGCTGGAGTCGACCTTGGAATAGATGCAACTTCGTCCAATTGCAATTTTCGAAGTTTTTGTTTTAACATTTAAATGTTTTCTTTTTTTCTCACATAGACGCTGTAGTTTGGCAATTTCGTCATTTAGTTGCTCCTCGTCATCATTACCTTCTCTTCCTCCGACACGCTCTCATCCTGTTGCAACGGGACACCCGCATACCGACCTTTGGAGACTTAAAAAAAATTCCCGTATCAATCTGGAAGAATCATCATACGAAAACCCTTCTTGAACTCTGCTCCTTAGTTCCGCCTTAGTGCCACTTGTAGAAAGTTTTACAGATCTGAGAATATTTTTTTTTAATCTGCGAACAGTGGAAGGCTCTATGAATTCTTTCCAATTTTCCGACATTTTCAATTCCTCTTAATTTTCTTGATCACACTTCACAGAATATATTTCTAACTGTAAAACATAATTCTAAAAATTAATGTACACTTGTCCGTACAGTTAATCCATGAGTCGAATCCCACTTCTGAAGTTGTAGGAGAGAGCGGGTGGAAGTGGGCGCAAAAATGAAACGTAGTTAAAAACGACTTTATATTTATTTCACAACGAAACAACGAAAAGTGAAGTATTTATACCCAAGCGAAAAGGACGCTACACAGAAAAGTCCACTACTTGTGTTTTTAGCAAAGTAAATAGAAGTAGCACTGCCTACTGCATATATGATTGAAGTAAAGTGAGATTCGGATCAATAACCTGGGCAAGTGGGTCCAAAGGTTATTTCTTTCGCCTACATTGGGTCAACGCAACAGAGGACGACCTAGACTAAAGTGGCGCACACAAGTGGAGAAGGACCTCAACCAACTTGGGGTGCGCAACTGGAGAGAGCTGGCGAAAGATCGTGCTGGCTGGAGAGGCATGTTGGTTGAGGCCCAAGTCCACCTCGGACTGTAGCGGCACAAGAAGAAGAAGAAGTTTGTCTAGTTAGATTGTCAGACCTTTGGTTTTGGGAATTTACTGGCGTAGCTGTAATTTCTAGTGTATGTTAATTGTAAACTAGGTGCGATCTTAACTTATTGTTTGGTTTATGCGTTAATCTCCCGAATAATTTGCTGCGTTGTTTATTAGGACCAAAGTGTTGGTGATTTACTTCTAGTATTATTTTAAATGCTTCGTTCATTGTACTGGGGTTTCGCAAAAGTACAATTGTTCGAGTTGGTTCCGGAAGATTACTCTTATTTTTCATTTCTGGGTTATTTTCGTCGTTCAGCAAATGTTTATTATTAATCCTACTTAGATAGCTGTTTAGATTATTATAATATTCTTCAACAGTAGTGTTATCTAATTTAATTTTAATTTTATCTAAGAGAGCATTCTTGCTAAGACTCTCTAATAAATTAGCTTTTGAAATTTCTTTGATTTGACTCCAGATCTCAACCCTGCCCGGTCTCTGAATTACGTTTCGCGCTTTGCCTACTACTTTATCTTTAATATATCCGGTAAGGATATTACAGTTAACCGGATTGAACGTCGTTATGTTGGCGCTATCGAATCTACGCGTTCTACGCGTTCTATGTATTCTATTAGGTTATTTGCCTCACCGGTAAACTGGGGTAGGCGGGAAATGAAATCAAGAATAATTTAGAATTTTTCCGAAATGGACAATTCCTCCACTTTATGAAACGTACTTTTTTTCTCGCGTTAACAATAAACGAACTACTTACTACTTAATTAAAATGAAATATGTTTGAAACTCTGTCCTGTTACGGTAATTCTTGGCAATTTAATTTTCCTTTCCAACATGCGCGACGAGTGACTGCGTATCATGTTACACGCGCTGCATCTAGGCTCAGAGATAAACTATGTCTTGCATGTAATATTGTTATGTACAGTATGGGTAGGAGGTTAGAAACCAGATATAACAATATGAAGAACGTATTGCTGTATCGTCTCACTAATTAGCTTCTTCTTCGAATTCGTAGCTCATTGTAGACATCTGACCTTGTCACCTTCTTTTCAAATTCACTTTTTAATGCACTTTTAATTGAACCCAACTGTCCTGCGAAGATTTACTGTTCTGACAGGTGAAAGAGCGTAGCCACTGTCGGGTATAGGGTAGAGTACGACACTCACGCGCCGAAGGACCAGGTTCGACTCCCTGCTGAAAACCTTGAATTTTTCACGGCACCACTTCTTTCCAGCTGCGGACAACACTCAAAGAGTAATTACTGTCTAAAAAAAACTGCTCAAAACTTCGCTGTTCGGAGTCGGTTAAAAACGCGATAGCCAAGCTGTACTTAAGGCCTTACTCAACCCTATAACCAAAAGTCTTCACTTAATTTGGTCGGCATACTGAATTCGCTAAGACCTGTCTGGGTCCCGGGACATTACGGTATCGTGGGAAACGGAATTGAAGATGAATTAGCTAGGCATGTTTCAAAAGAGCCATACAGGCCGAACCAACCTTTCGACTGCCAGCATCCTTAGTTAGGGCCTCCGTCGACGGTTGGGTCTCCCAACAGTACAGCCAGAGACGACGTGACTCTCCAGGATGCATTATGACCAAGTGCATGCTCCCGAACGTCAGCAAGAAATCCGCGGCTTTTCATTTATCATTAGACAGAAATGAGTACAGACGACTGGTCCGCGTACTAACGGGACACTTTACCTTCGCTAAGCACCTAAGTCGGCTTAGGTTTAGTTACTCTTTACGACGCCTGTAGAGAAGGTGAAGACATTTCAGAGCACTTTCTTTTATGTTCTGCGAAGATTTACTGTTTTGACAAAAAAACGTCCCGTTCCTTTAAGAAACTTCTTACCGAAGACGAATTTATTCCTGTCGTCTAATTCCAACATTTCCGAGTACTCCTCGAATTGTTCAATCCAGCGATTGATGGAGAAATTCTCATCTCCGCTGAATGCTGGTATTGAGTCTTCGATATCATTAATATTATACGCTAGAGTCCACCTAGGAATAGATCCAACTTCGTCCAATAGCAATTCTCGAAGTTTTTGTTTTAATTTTAACAATTTCGTCATTTAGTTGCTCCTCGTCATCATTACCTTCCTCTTCCTCCGACACGCTCACATCCTGTTGCAACGGGTAATCCGCATACCGACCTTTGGAGGCTTAAAAAAATCCCGTATCAATCTGGAAGAATCATCATCGGAAAACCCTTGAACTCTGCTCCTTAGTTCCGCCTTAGTGCCAATTGTAGAAAGTCTTAGAGATCTGAATATATTTTTTAGTCTGCGAACAGCGAAAGGCTCTATAAATTCTTTCCAATTTTCCGACATTTTTAATTCCTCTCAATTTTCTTGATTACACTTCACAGAATATATTTCTCACTGTAAAACACCATTCTAAAAATTAATTTACACTTAATCCATAATTCGAATCCCACTTCTGAAATTGTAGGAGAGAGCGGGTGGAAGTGGGCGCAAAAATGAAACGTAGTTAAAAACGACTTTATATTTATTTCACAAGAAAACAACGAAAAATGAAGTATTTATACGCAAGCGAGAAGGACACTACACAGAAAAGCCTACTACTTGTATTTTTAGCAAATTAAATAGAAGTAGCAATGTAGTTTGGCAATTTCGTCATTTAGTTGCTCCTCGTCATCATTACCTTCCTCTTCCTCCGACACGGTCTCATCCTGTTGCAACGGGTCACCCGCATAATGACCTTTGGGGGCTTAAAAAAAATTCCCGTATCAATCTGGAAGAATCATCATCCGAAAACCCTTGAACTCCTTCTTGAACTCTGCTCCTTAGTTCCGCCTTAGTGCCACTTGTAGAAAGTTTTACGGATCTGAGAATATTTTTTTTAATCTGCGAACAGTGGAAGGCTGTATAAATTCTTTCCAATTTTCCGACATTTTTAATTCCTCTCAATTTTCTTGATCACACTTCACAGAATATATTTCTAACTGTAAAACACAATTCTAAAAATTAATGTACACTTGTCCGTACGGTTAATCCATGAGTCGAATCCCACTTCTGAAATTGTAGGAGAGAACGGGTGGAAGTAGGCCCAAAAATGAAACGTGATTAAAAACGACTTTATATTTATTTCACAACGAAACGGAAAAGTGAAGTATTTATACCCAACGGAAAAGGACGCTACACAGAAAAGTCTACTAATTGTATTTTTAGCAAAGTAACTATAAGTAGCACTGCCTACTGCATATATGATTGAAGTAAAGTGAGATTCGGATCAATAACCTGGGCAAGTGGGTCCAAAGGTTATTTCTTTCGCCTACATTGGGTCAACGCAACAGAGGACGACCTAGACTAAAGTGGCGCACACAAGTGGAGAAGGACCTCAACCAACTTGGGGTGCGCAACTGGAGAGAGCTGGCGAAAGATCGTGCTAGCTGGAGAGGCATGTTGGTTGAGGCCCAAGTCCACCTCGGACTGTAGCGGCACAAGAAGAAGAAGAAGATAGCTGTTTAGATTATTAAAATATTCTTCAACAGTAGTGTTATCTAATTTAATTTTAATTTTATCTAAGAGAGCATTCTTGCTAAGACTCTCTAATAAATTAGCTTTTGAAATTTCTTTGATTTGACTCCAGATCTCAACCCTGCCCGGTCTCTGAATTACGTTTCGCGCTTTGCCTACTACTTTATCTTTAATAAATCCGGTAAGGATATTACAGTTAACCGGATTGAACGTCGTTATTTTGGCGCTATCGAATCTACGCGTTCTACGCGTTTTACGCGTTCTATGTATTCTATTAGGTTATTTGCCTCACCGGTAAACTGGGGTAGGCGGGAAATGAAATTAAGAATAATTTAGAATTTTTCCGAAATGGACAATTCCTCCACTTTATGAAACGTACTTTTTTTCTCGCGTTAACAATGAACGAACTACTTACTACTTAATTAAAATGAAATATGTTTGAAACTCTGTCCTGTTACGGTAATTCTTGGCAATTTAGTTGAGGATAAATGATTCTTGTTTCCTTATTCCAATTTTCCTTTCCACCCTGCGCGACGAGTGACTGCGTATCATGTTACACGCGCTGCATCTAGGCTCAGAGATAAACTATGTCTTGCAAGTAATATTGTTATGTACAGTATGGGTAGGAGGTTAGAAACCAGATATAACAATATGAAGAACGTATTGCTGTATCGTCTCACTAATTAGCTTCTTCTTCGAATTCGTAGCTCATTGTAGACATCTGACCTTGTCACCTTCTTTTCAAATTCACTTTTTAATGCACTTTTAATTGAACCCAACTGTCCTGCGAAGATTTACTGTTCTGACAGGTGAAAGAGCGTGGCCACTGTCGGGTATAGGGTAGAGTACGACACTCACGCGCCGAAGGACCAGGTTCGACTCCCTGCTGAAAACCTTGAATTTTTCACGGCACCACCTCTTTCCAGCTGCGGACAACACTCAAAGAGTAATTACTGTCTAAAAAAAACTGCTCAAAACTTCGCTGTTCGGAGTCGGTTAAAAACGCGATAGCCAAGCTGTACTTAAGGCCTTACTCAACCCTATAACCATAAGTCTTCACTTAATTTGGTCGGCATACTGAATTCGCTAAGACCTGTCTGGGTCCCGGGACATTACGGTATCATGGGAAACGGAATTGAAGTTGAATTAGCTAGGCATGTTTCAAAAGAGCCATACAGCCCGAACCAACCTTTCGACTGCCAGCATCCTTAGTTAGGGCCTCCGTCGACGGTTGGGTCTCCCAACAGTACAGCCAGAGACGACGTGACTCTCCAGGATGCATTATGACCAAGTGCATGCTCCCGAACGTCAGCAAGAAATCCGCGGCTTTTCATTTATCATTAGACAGAAATGAGTACAGACGACTGGTCCGCGTACTAACGGGACACTTTACCTTCGCTAAGCACCTAAGTCGGCTTAGGTTTAGTTACTCTTTACGACGCCTGTAGAGAAGGTGAAGACATTTCAGAGCACTTTCTTTTATGTTCTGCGAAGATCTACTGTTTTGACAAAAAAATGTCCCGTTCCTTTAAGAAACTTCTTACCGAAGACGAATTTATTCCTGTCGTCTAATTCCAACATTTCCGAGTACTCCTCGAATTGTTCAATCCAGCGATTGATGGAGAAATTCTCATCTCCGCTGAATGCTGGTATTGAGTCTTCGATATCATTAATATTATACGCTGGAGTCCACCTAGGAATAGATCCAACTTTGTCCAATAGCAATTCTCGAAGTTTTTGTTTTAATTTTAACAATTTCATCATTTAGTTGCTCCTCGTCATCATTACCTTCCTCTTCCTCCGACACGCTCACATCCTGTTGCAACGGGTAATCCGCATACCGACCTTTGGAGGCTTAAAAAAATCCCGTACCAATCTGGAAGAATCATCATCCGAAAACCCTTGAACTCCTTCTTGAACTCTGCTCCTTAGTTCCTCCTTAGTTCTGCCTTAGTGCCAATTGTAAAAAGTCTTAGAAATCTGAACATATTTTTTAGTCAGCGAACAGCCGAAGACTCTATAAATTCTTTCCAATTTTCCGACATTTTTAATTCCTTTCAATTTTCTTGATTACACTTTACAGAATATATTTCTCACTGTAAAACACAATTCTAAAAATTAATGTACACTTAATCCATAATTCGAATCCCACTTCTGAAATTGTAGGAGAGAACGGGTGGAAGTAGGCGCAAAAATGAAACGTGATTAAAAACGACTTTATATTTATTTCACAACGAAACGGAAAAGTGAAGTATTTATACCCAACGGAAAAGGACGCTACACAGAAAAGCCTACTACTTGTATTTTTGGCAAATTAAATAGAAGTAGCACTGCCTACTGCTTACACATTTGATGTAAAGTGAGAATCGGATCAATAACCTGGTCAGGAGGGTCCGTAGGTTATTTCTTTCGCCTACAGTTTGTAATATCGGGGGTTAACAGGGGCTGCCTCCAAGGTGTCATCCTGTCACCTCTCCTATGGTGCATGTTGGTCAACTCTCTGTTGTCAGCCTTAAATGAATTTACACCTATGCCCAGGCTTATGCGGATGATGTACCCGTATTGGTTACCGGTCCATGCGAAGCGGGCAGGCGGACCTTGACATGATCGATGACTGGTGTACTAAAAATGGGCTTCCTGTCAACCCTCAAACGAGGTTGTTCTCTTTACAAGAAGGAGGAATCAGACAGGTCTGACTCAGCTAGAACTAGCACGCCTGGCTCTGCTCTTGATGCACTGATCATTCTTCCTCCCCTTGACATCCACGTCATGGGATGCACAATTAATGCCATCTCCCAACTTAAAGGGTTGAAGGGAATGGAGCTTTAATGACATTGCGCACCGCTGAAAACTGGTATTGAGTCCTCGATGTCATTAAAATTATACGCTGAAGTCGACCTTAGAATAGATGCAACTTTGTCCAATTGCAAATTTCGAAGTTTTTGTTTCAACATAACAATGTCTTCTCTTTTTCTCACATAGACGCTGTAGTTTATCAATTTCGTCATTTAGTTGCTCCTCGTCATCATTACCTTCCTCTTCCTCCGACACGCCCTCATCCTGTTGCAACGGGTCATCCGCATACCGACCTTTTGAGGCTTAAAAAAAATTCCCGTATCAATCTGGAAGAATCATCATACGAAAACCCTTGAACTCATTCTTGAACTCTGCTCCTAAGTTCCGCCTTAGTGCCACTTGTAGAAAGTTTTACAGATCTGAGAATATTTTTTTTAATCTACGAACAGCGGAAGGCTCTATAAATTCTTTCCAATTTTCCGACATTTTTAATTCCTCTCAATTTTCTTGATTACACTTCACCGAATATATTTCTCACTGTAAAACACAAATCTAAAAATTAATGTACACTTAATCCATAATTCGAATACCACTTCTGAAATTGTAGGAGAGAGCGGGTGGAAGTGGGCGCAAAAATGAAACGTAGTTAAAAACGACTTTATATTTATTTCACAAGAAAACAACGAAAAATGAAGTATTTATACGCAAGCGAAAAGGACGCTACACAGAAAAGCCTACTACTTGTATTTTTAGCAAATTAAATAGAAGTAGCAATGTAGTTTGGCAATTTCGTCATTTAGTTGCTCCTCGTCATCATTACCTTCCTCTTCCTCCGACACGCTCTCATCCTGTTGCAACGGGTCACCCGCATAATGACCTTTGGGGGCTTAAAAAAATTCCCGTATCAATCTGGAAGAATCATCATCCGAAAACCCTTGAACTCCTTCTTGAACTCTGCTCCTTAGTTCCGCCTTAGTGCCACTTGTAGAAAGTTTTACATATCTGAGAATATTTTTTTTAATCTGCGAACAGTGGAAGGCTGTATAAATTCTTTCCAATTTTCCGACATTTTTAATTCCTCTCTATTTTCTTGATCACACTTCACAGAATATATTTCTAACTGTAAAACACAATTCTAAAAATTAATGTACACTTGTCCGTACGGTTAATCCATGAGTCGAATCCCACTTCTGAAATTGTAGGAGAGAACGGGTGGAAGTAGGCGCAAAAATGAAACGTGATTAAAAACGACTTTATATTTATTTCACAACGAAACGGAAAAGTGAAGTATTTATACCCAACGGAAAAGGACGCTACACAGAAAAGTCTACTAATTGTATTTTTAGCAAAGTAACTATAAGTAGCACTGCCTACTGCATATATGATTGAAGTAAAGTGAGATTCGGATCAATAACCTGGGCAAGTGGGTCCAAAGGTTATTTCTTTCGCCTACAGTTTGTAATATCGGGGGTTAACAGGGGCTGCCTCCAAAGTGTCATCCTGTCACCTCGCCTATGGTGCATGTTGGTCGACTCTCTGTTGTCAGCCTTAAATGGATTTAACACCTATGCCCAGGCTTATGCGGATGATGTACCCGTATTGGTTACCGGTCCATGCCAAGCGGGCAGGCGAGGTTGTTCTCTTTACAAGAAGGAGGAATCCGACAGGTCTGACTCAGCACGCCTGGCTCTGCTCTTGTTGCACTGATCATTCTCCCTCCCCTTGACATCCACATCATGGTATGCACAATTAAGGCCATCTCCCAACTTAAAGGGAATGGAACTTTAATGACATTGCGCACCGCTGAAAACTGGTATTGAGTCTTCGATGTCATTAAAATTACACGCTGGAGTCGACCTTGGAATAGATGCAACTTCGTCCAATTGCAGTTTTCGAAGTTTTTGTTTTAACATTTAAATGTTTTCTTTTTTTCTCACATAGACGCTGTAGTTTGGCAATTTCGTCATTTAGTTGCTCCTCGTCATCATTACCTTCTCTTCCTCCGACACGCTCTCATCCTGTTGCAACGGGTCACCCGCATACCGACCTTTGGAGGCTTAAAAAAAATTCCCGTATCAATCTGGAAGAATCATCATACGAAAACCCTTCTTGAACTCTGCTCCTTAGTTCCGACTTAGTGCCACTTGTAGAAAGTTTTACAGATCTGAGAATATTTTTTTTTAATCTGCGAACAGTGGAAGGCTCTATAAATTCTTTCCAATTTTCCGACATTTTCAATTCCTCTTAATTTTCTTGATCACACTTCACAGAATATATTTCTAATTGTGAAACACAATTCTAAAAATTAATGTACACTTGTCCGTACAGTTAATCCATGAGTCGAATCCCACTTCTGAAGTTGTAGGAGAGAGCGGGTGGAAGTGGGCGCAAAAATGAAACGTAGTTAAAAACGACTTTATATTTATTTCACAACGAAACAACGAAAAGTGAAGTATTTATACCCAAGCGAAAAGGACGCTACACAGAAAAGTCCACTACTTGTATTTTTAGCAAAGTAACTATAAGTAGCACTGCCTACTGCATATATGATTGAAGTGAAGTGAGATTCGGATCAATAACCTGGGCAAGTGGGTCCAAAGGTTATTTCTTTCGCCTACATTGGGTCAACGCAACAGAGGACGACCTAGACTAAAGTGGCGCACACAAGTGGAGAAGGACCTCAACCAACTTGGGGTGCGCAACTGGAGAGAGCTGGCGAAAGATCGTGCTGGCTGGAGAGGCATGTTGGTTGAGGCCCAAGTCCACCTCGGACTGTAGCGGCACAAGAAGAAGAAGAAGTTTGTCTAGTTAGATTGTCAGACCTTTGGTTTTGGGAATTTACTGGCGTAGCTGTAATTTCTAGTGTATGTTAATTGTAAACTAGGTGCGATCTTTACTTATTGTTTGGTTTATGCGTTAATCTCCCGAATAATTTGCTGCGTTGTTTATTAGGACCAAAGTGTTGGTAATTTACTTCTAGTATTATTTTAAATGCTTCGTTCATTGTACTGGGGTTTCGCAAAAGTACAATTGTTCGAGTTGGTTCCGGAAGATTACTCTTATTTTTCATTTCTGGGTTATTTTCGTCGTTCAGCAAATGTTTATTATTAATCCTACTTAGATAGCTGTTTAGATTATTAAAATATTCTTCAACAGTAGTGTTATCTAATTTAATTTTAATTTTATCTAAGAGAGCATTCTTGCTAAGACTCTCTAATAAATTAGCTTTTGAAATTTCTTTGATTTGACTCCAGATCTCAACCCTGCCCGGTCTCTGAATTACGTTTCGCGCTTTGCCTACTACTTTATCTTTAATAAATCCGGTAAGGATATTACAGATAAGCGGATTGAACGTCGTTATGTTGGCGCTATCGAATCTACGCGTTCTACGCGTTCTATGTATTCTATTAGGTTATTTGCCTCACCGGTAAACTGGGGTAGGCGGGAAATGAAATCAAGAATAATTTAGAATTTTTCCGAAATGGACAATTCCTCCACTTTATGAAACGTACTTTTTTTCTCGCGTTAACAATAAACGAACTACTTACTACTTAATTAAAATGAAATATGTTTAAAACTCTGTCCTGTTACGGTAATTCTTGGCAATTTAGTTGAGGATAAATAATTCTTGTTTCCTTATTCCAATTTTCCTTTCCAACATGCGCGACGAGTGACTGCGTATCATGTTACACGCGCTGCATCTAGGCTCAGAGATAAACTATGTCTTGCAAGTAATATTGTTATGTACAGTATGGGTAGGAGGTTAGAAACCAGATATAACAATATGAAGAACGTATGGCTGTATCGTCTCACTAATTAACTTCTTCTTCGAATTCGTAGCTCATTGTAGACATCTGACCTTGTCACCTTCTTTTCAAATTCACTTTTTAATGCACTTTTAATTGAACCCAACTGTCCTGCGAAGATTTACTGTTCTGACAGGTGAAAGAGCGTGGCCACTGTGGGGTATAGGGTAGAGTACGACACTCACGCGTCGAAGGACCATGTTCGACTCCCTGCTGAAAACCTTGAATTTTTCTCGGCACCACCTCTTTCCAGCTGCGGACAACACTCAAACTTCGCTGTTCGGAGTCGGTTAAAAACGCGATAGCCAAGCTGTACTTAAGGCCTTACTCAACCCTATAACCACTACCAACATAGTCCAAGAATGTAAGTCTTCACTTAATTTGGTCGGCATACTGAATTCGCTAAGACCTGTCTGGGTCCCGGGACATTACGGTATCATGGGAAACGGAATTGAAGATGAATTAGCTAGGCATGTTTCAAAAGAGCCATACAGCCCGAACCAACCTTTCGACTGCCAGCATCCTTAGTTAGGGCCTCCGTCGACGGTTGGGTCTCCCAACAGTACAGCCAGAGACGACGTGACTCTCCAGGATGCAGGATGACCAAGTGCATGCTCCCGAACGTTAGCAAGAAATCCGCGGCTTTTCATTTATCATTAGACAGAAATGAGTACAGACGACTGGTCCGCGTACTAACGGGACACTTTACCTTCGCTAAGCACCTAAGTCGGCTTAGGTTTAGTTACTCTTTACGACGCCTGTAGAGAAGGTGAAGACATTTCAGAGCACTTTCTTTTATGTTCTGCGAAGATTTACTGTTTTGACAAAAAAACGTCCCGTTCCTTTAAGAAACTTCTTACCGAAGACGAATTTATTCCTGTCGTCTAATTCCAACATTTCCGAGTACTCCTCGAATTGTTCAATCCAGCGATTGATGGAGAAATTCTCATCTCCGCTGAATGCTGGTATTGAGTCTTCGATATCATTAATATTATACGCTAGAGTCCACCTAGGAATAGATCCAACTTCGTCCAATAGCAATTCTCGAAGTTTTTGTTTTAATTTTAACAATTTCGTCATTTATTTGCTCCTCGTCATCATTACCTTCCTCTTCCTCCGACACGCTCACATCCTGTTGCAACGGGTAATCCGCATACCGACCTTTGGAGGCTTAAAAAAATCCCGTACCAATCTGGAAGAATCATCATCCGAAAACCCTTGAACTCCTTCTTGAACTCTGCTCCTTAGTTCCTCCTTAGTTCCGCCTTAGTGCCAATTGTAAAAAGTCTTAGAAATCTGAACATATTTTTTAGTCTGCGAACAGCGGAAGACTCTATAAATTCTTTCCAATTTTCCGACATTTTTAATTCCTTTCAATTTTCTTGATTACACTTTACAGAATATATTTCTCACTGTAAAACACAATTCTAAAAATTAATGTACACTTAATCCATAATTCGAATCCCACTTCTGAAATTGTAGGAGAGAACGGGTGGAAGTAGGCGCAAAAATGAAACGTGATTAAAAACGACTTTATATTTATTTCACAACGAAACGGAAAAGTGAAGTATTTATACCCAACGGAAAAGGACGCTACACAGAAAAGCCTACTACTTGTATTTTTGGCAAATTAAATAGAAGTAGCACTGCCTACTGCTTACACATTTGATGTAAAGTGAGAATCGGATCAATAACCTGGTCAGGAGGGTCCGTAGGTTATTTCTTTCGCCTACAGTTTGTAATATCGGGGGTTAACAGGGGCTGCCTCCAAGGTGTCATCCTGTCACCTCTCCTATGGTGCATGTTGGTCAACTCTCTGTTGTCAGCCTTAAATGAATTTACACCTATGCCCAGGCTTATGCGGATGATGTACCCGTATTGGTTACCGGTCCATGCGAAGCGGGCAGGCGGACCTTGACATGATCGATGACTGGTGTACTAAAAATGGGCTTCCTGTCAACCCTCAAACGAGGTTGTTCTCTTTACAAGAAGGAGGAATCAGACAGGTCTGACTCAGCTAGAACTAGCACGCCTGGCTCTGCTCTTGATGCACTGATCATTCTTCCTCCCCTTGACATCCACGTCATGGGATGCACAATTAATGCCATCTCCCAACTTAAAGGGTTGAAGGGAATGGAGCTTTAATGACATTGCGCACCGCTGAAAACTGGTATTGAGTCCTCGATGTCATTAAAATTATACGCTGAAGTCGACCTTAGAATAGATGCAACTTTGTCCAATTGCAAATTTCGAAGTTTTTGTTTCAACATAACAATGTCTTCTCTTTTTCTCACATAGACGCTGTAGTTTATCAATTTCGTCATTTAGTTGCTCCTCGTCATCATTACCTTCCTCTTCCTCCGACACGCCCTCATCCTGTTGCAACGGGTCATCCGCATACCGACCTTTTGAGGCTTAAAAAAAATTCCCGTATCAATCTGGAAGAATCATCATACGAAAACCCTTGAACTCATTCTTGAACTCTGCTCCTAAGTTCCGCCTTAGTGCCACTTGTAGAAAGTTTTACAGATCTGAGAATATTTTTTTTAATCTACGAACAGCGGAAGGCTCTATAAATTCTTTCCAATTTTCCGACATTTTTAATTCCTCTCAATTTTCTTGATTACACTTCACCGAATATATTTCTCACTGTAAAACACAAATCTAAAAATTAATGTACACTTAATCCATAATTCGAATACCACTTCTGAAATTGTAGGAGAGAGCGGGTGGAAGTGGGCGCAAAAATGAAACGTAGTTAAAAACGACTTTATATTTATTTCACAAGAAAACAACGAAAAATGAAGTATTTATACGCAAGCGAAAAGGACGCTACACAGAAAAGCCTACTACTTGTATTTTTAGCAAATTAAATAGAAGTAGCAATGTAGTTTGGCAATTTCGTCATTTAGTTGCTCCTCGTCATCATTACCTTCCTCTTCCTCCGACACGCTCTCATCCTGTTGCAACGGGTCACCCGCATAATGACCTTTGGGGGCTTAAAAAAATTCCCGTATCAATCTGGAAGAATCATCATCCGAAAACCCTTGAACTCCTTCTTGAACTCTGCTCCTTAGTTCCGCCTTAGTGCCACTTGTAGAAAGTTTTACATATCTGAGAATATTTTTTTTAATCTGCGAACAGTGGAAGGCTGTATAAATTCTTTCCAATTTTCCGACATTTTTAATTCCTCTCTATTTTCTTGATCACACTTCACAGAATATATTTCTAACTGTAAAACACAATTCTAAAAATTAATGTACACTTGTCCGTACGGTTAATCCATGAGTCGAATCCCACTTCTGAAATTGTAGGAGAGAACGGGTGGAAGTAGGCGCAAAAATGAAACGTGATTAAAAACGACTTTATATTTATTTCACAACGAAACGGAAAAGTGAAGTATTTATACCCAACGGAAAAGGACGCTACACAGAAAAGTCTACTAATTGTATTTTTAGCAAAGTAACTATAAGTAGCACTGCCTACTGCATATATGATTGAAGTAAAGTGAGATTCGGATCAATAACCTGGGCAAGTGGGTCCAAAGGTTATTTCTTTCGCCTACAGTTTGTAATATCGGGGGTTAACAGGGGCTGCCTCCAAAGTGTCATCCTGTCACCTCGCCTATGGTGCATGTTGGTCGACTCTCTGTTGTCAGCCTTAAATGGATTTAACACCTATGCCCAGGCTTATGCGGATGATGTACCCGTATTGGTTACCGGTCCATGCCAAGCGGGCAGGCGAGGTTGTTCTCTTTACAAGAAGGAGGAATCCGACAGGTCTGACTCAGCACGCCTGGCTCTGCTCTTGTTGCACTGATCATTCTCCCTCCCCTTGACATCCACATCATGGTATGCAAAATTAAGGCCATCTCCCAACTTAAAGGGAATGGAACTTTAATGACATTGCGCACCGCTGAAAACTGGTATTGAGTCTTCGATGTCATTAAAATTACACGCTGGAGTCGACCTTGGAATAGATGCAACTTCGTCCAATTGCAGTTTTCGAAGTTTTTGTTTTAACATTTAAATGTTTTCTTTTTTTCTCACATAGACGCTGTAGTTTGGCAATTTCGTCATTTAGTTGCTCCTCGTCATCATTACCTTCTCTTCCTCCGACACGCTCTCATCCTGTTGCAACGGGTCACCCGCATACCGACCTTTGGAGGCTTAAAAAAAATTCCCGTATCAATCTGGAAGAATCATCATACGAAAACCCTTCTTGAACTCTGCTCCTTAGTTCCGACTTAGTGCCACTTGTAGAAAGTTTTACAGATCTGAGAATATTTTTTTTTAATCTGCGAACAGTGGAAGGCTCTATAAATTCTTTCCAATTTTCCGACATTTTCAATTCCTCTTAATTTTCTTGATCACACTTCACAGAATATATTTCTAATTGTGAAACACAATTCTAAAAATTAATGTACACTTGTCCGTACAGTTAATCCATGAGTCGAATCCCACTTCTGAAGTTGTAGGAGAGAGCGGGTGGAAGTGGGCGCAAAAATGAAACGTAGTTAAAAACGACTTTATATTTATTTCACAACGAAACAACGAAAAGTGAAGTATTTATACCCAAGCGAAAAGGACGCTACACAGAAAAGTCCACTACTTGTATTTTTAGCAAAGTAACTATAAGTAGCACTGCCTACTGCATATATGATTGAAGTGAAGTGAGATTCGGATCAATAACCTGGGCAAGTGGGTCCAAAGGTTATTTCTTTCGCCTACATTGGGTCAACGCAACAGAGGACGACCTAGACTAAAGTGGCGCACACAAGTGGAGAAGGACCTCAACCAACTTGGGGTGCGCAACTGGAGAGAGCTGGCGAAAGATCGTGCTGGCTGGAGAGGCATGTTGGTTGAGGCCCAAGTCCACCTCGGACTGTAGCGGCACAAGAAGAAGAAGAAGTTTGTCTAGTTAGATTGTCAGACCTTTGGTTTTGGGAATTTACTGGCGTAGCTGTAATTTCTAGTGTATGTTAATTGTAAACTAGGTGCGATCTTTACTTATTGTTTGGTTTATGCGTTAATCTCCCGAATAATTTGCTGCGTTGTTTATTAGGACCAAAGTGTTGGTAATTTACTTCTAGTATTATTTTAAATGCTTCGTTCATTGTACTGGGGTTTCGCAAAAGTACAATTGTTCGAGTTGGTTCCGGAAGATTACTCTTATTTTTCATTTCTGGGTTATTTTCGTCGTTCAGCAAATGTTTATTATTAATCCTACTTAGATAGCTGTTTAGATTATTAAAATATTCTTCAACAGTAGTGTTATCTAATTTAATTTTAATTTTATCTAAGAGAGCATTCTTGCTAAGACTCTCTAATAAATTAGCTTTTGAAATTTCTTTGATTTGACTCCAGATCTCAACCCTGCCCGGTCTCTGAATTACGTTTCGCGCTTTGCCTACTACTTTATCTTTAATAAATCCGGTAAGGATATTACAGATAAGCGGATTGAACGTCGTTATGTTGGCGCTATCGAATCTACGCGTTCTACGCGTTCTATGTATTCTATTAGGTTATTTGCCTCACCGGTAAACTGGGGTAGGCGGGAAATGAAATCAAGAATAATTTAGAATTTTTCCGAAATGGACAATTCCTCCACTTTATGAAACGTACTTTTTTTCTCGCGTTAACAATAAACGAACTACTTACTACTTAATTAAAATGAAATATGTTTAAAACTCTGTCCTGTTACGGTAATTCTTGGCAATTTAGTTGAGGATAAATAATTCTTGTTTCCTTATTCCAATTTTCCTTTCCAACATGCGCGACGAGTGACTGCGTATCATGTTACACGCGCTGCATCTAGGCTCAGAGATAAACTATGTCTTGCAAGTAATATTGTTATGTACAGTATGGGTAGGAGGTTAGAAACCAGATATAACAATATGAAGAACGTATGGCTGTATCGTCTCACTAATTAACTTCTTCTTCGAATTCGTAGCTCATTGTAGACATCTGACCTTGTCACCTTCTTTTCAAATTCACTTTTTAATGCACTTTTAATTGAACCCAACTGTCCTGCGAAGATTTACTGTTCTGACAGGTGAAAGAGCGTGGCCACTGTGGGGTATAGGGTAGAGTACGACACTCACGCGTCGAAGGACCATGTTCGACTCCCTGCTGAAAACCTTGAATTTTTCTCGGCACCACCTCTTTCCAGCTGCGGACAACACTCAAACTTCGCTGTTCGGAGTCGGTTAAAAACGCGATAGCCAAGCTGTACTTAAGGCCTTACTCAACCCTATAACCACTACCAAGATAGTCCAAGAATGTAAGTCTTCACTTAATTTGGTCGGCATACTGAATTCGCTAAGACCTGTCTGGGTCCCGGGACATTACGGTATCATGGGAAACGGAATTGAAGATGAATTAGCTAGGCATGTTTCAAAAGAGCCATACAGCCCGAACCAACCTTTCGACTGCCAGCATCCTTAGTTAGGGCCTCCGTCGACGGTTGGGTCTCCCAACAGTACAGCCAGAGACGACGTGACTCTCCAGGATGCAGGATGACCAAGTGCATGCTCCCGAACGTTAGCAAGAAATCCGCGGCTTTTCATTTATCATTAGACAGAAATGAGTACAGACGACTGGTCCGCGTACTAACGGGACACTTTACCTTCGCTAAGCACCTAAGTCGGCTTAGGTTTAGTTACTCTTTACGACGCCTGTAGAGAAGGTGAAGACATTTCAGAGCACTTTCTTTTATGTTCTGCGAAGATTTACTGTTTTGACAAAAAAACGTCCCGTTCCTTTAAGAAACTTCTTACCGAAGACGAATTTATTCCTGTCGTCTAATTCCAACATTTCCGAGTACTCCTCGAATTGTTCAATCCAGCGATTGATGGAGAAATTCTCATCTCCGCTGAATGCTGGTATTGAGTCTTCGATATCATTAATATTATACGCTGGAGTCCACCTAGGAATAGATCCAAGTTTGTCCAATAGCAATTCTCAAAGTTTTTGTTTTAATTTTAACAATTTCGTCATTTAGTTGCTCCTCGTCATCATTACCTTCCTCTTCCTCCGACACGCTCACATCCTGTTGCAACGGGTCACCCGCATAATGACCATGGGGGCTTAAAAAAATTCCCGTATCTATCTGGAAGAATCATCATCCGAAAACCCTTGAACTCCTTCTTGAACTCTGCTCCTTAGTTCCGCCTTAGTGCCAACTGTAGAAAGTCTTAGAGATCTGAACATATTTTTTAGTCTGCGAACAGCGAAAGGCTCTATAAATTCTTTCCAATTTTCCGACATTTTTAATTCCTCTCAATTTTCTTGATTACACTTCACAGAATATATTTCTCACTGTAAAACACAATTCTAAAAATTAATGTACACTTAATCCATAATTCGAATCCCACTTCTGAAATTGTAGGAGAGAGCGGGTGGAAGTGGGCGCAAAAATGAAACGTAGTTAAAAACAACTTTATATTTATTTCACAAGAAAACAACGGAAAATGAAGTATTTATACGCAAGCGAAAAGGACACTACACAGAAAAGCCTACTACTTGTATTTTTAGCAAATTAAATAGAAGTAGCACTGTAGTTTGGCAATTTCGTCATTTAGTTGCTCCTCGTCATCATTACCTTCCTCTTCCTCCGACACGCTCTCATCCTGTTGCAACGGGTCACCCGCATAATGACCTTTGGGGGCTTAAAAAAATTCCCGTATCAATCTGGAAGAATCATCATACGAAAACCCTTGAACTCCTTCTTGAACTCTGCTCCTTAGTTCCGCCTTAGTGCCACTTGTAGAAAGTTTTACAGATCTGAGAATATTTTTTTTAATCTGCGAACAGTGGAAGGCTGTATAAATTCTTTCCAATTTTCCGACATTTTTAATTCCTCTCAATTTTCTTGATCACACTTCACAGAATATATTTCTAACTGTAAAACACAATTCTAAAAATTAATGTACACTTGTCCGTACGGTTAATCCATGAGTCGAATCCCACTTCTGAAATTGTAGGAGAGAACGGGTGGAAGTAGGCGCAAAAATGAAACGTGATTAAAAACGACTTTATATTTATTTCACAACGAAACGGAAAAGTGAAGTATTTATACCTAACGGAAAAGGACGCTTCACAGAAAAGTCTACTAATTGTATTTTTAGCAAAGTAACTATAAGTAGCACTGCCTACTGCATATATGATTGAAGTAAAGTGAGATTCGGATCAATAACCTGGGCAAGTGGGTCCAAAGGTTATTTCTTTCGCCTACAGTTTGTAATATCGGGGGTTAACAGGGGCTGCCTCCAAAGTGTCATCCTGTCACCTCTCCTATGGTGCATGTTGGTCGACTCTCTGTTGTCAGCCTTAAATGGATTTAACACCTATGCCAAGGCTTATGCGGATGATGTACCCGTATTGGTTACCGGTCCATGCCAAGCGGGCAGGCGAGGTTGTTCTCTTTACAAGAAGGAGGAATCCGACAGGTCTGACTCAGCTAGTACAAGCACGCCTGGCTCTGCTCTTGATGCACTGATCATTCTCCCTCCCCTTGACATCCACATCATGGTATGCACAATTAAGGCCATCTCCCAACTTAAAGGGAATGGAACTTTAATGACATTGCGCACCGCTGAAAACTGGTATTGAGTCCTCGATGTCATTAAAATTATACGCTGGAGTCGACCTTGGAATAGATGCAACTTCGTCCAATTGCAATTTTCGAAGTTTTTGTTTTAACATTTAAATGTTTTCTTTTTTTCTCACATAGACGCTGTAGTTTGGCAATTTCGTCATTTAGTTGCTCCTCGTCATCATTACCTTCTCTTCCTCCGACACGCCCTCATCCTGTTGCAACGGGTCATCCGCATACCGACCTTTTGAGGCTTAAAAAAATTCCCGTATCAATCTGGAAGAATCATCATACGAAAACCCTTCTTGAACTCTGCTCCTTAGTTCCGCCTTAGTGCCACTTGTAGAAAGTTTTACAGATCTGAAAATATTTTTTTTTAATCTGCGAACAGTGGAAGGCTCTATAAATTCTTTCCAATTTTCCGACATTTTTAATTCCTCTCAATTTTCTTGATTACACTTCACAGAATATATTTCTCACTGTAAAACACAATTCTAAAAATTAATGTACACTTGTCCGTACAGTTAATCCATGAGTCGAATCCCACTTCTGAAGTTGTAGGAGAGAGCGGGTGGAAGTGGGCGCAAAAATGAAACGTAGTTAAAAACGACTTTATATTTATTTCACAACGAAACAACGAAAAGTGAAGTATTCATACCCAAGCGAAAAGGACGCTACACAGAAAAGTCCACTACTTGTATTTTTAGCAAAGTAACTATAAGTAGCACTGCCTACTGCATATATGATTGAAGTAAAGTGAGATTCGGATCAATAACCTGGGCAAGTGGGTCCAAAGGTCATTTCTTTCGCCTACATTGGGTCAACGCAACAGAGGACGACCTAGACTAAAGTGGCGCACACAAGTGGAGAAGGACCTCAACCAACTTGGGGTGCGCAACTGGAGAGAGCTGGCGAAAGATCGTGCTGGCTGGAGAGGCATGTTGGTTGAGGCCCAAGTCCACCTCGGACTGTAGCGGCACAAGAAGAAGAAGAAGTTTGTCTAGTTAGATTGTCAGACCTTTGGTTTTGGGAATTTACTGGCGTAGCTGTAATTTCTAGTGTATGTTAATTGTAAACTAGGTGCGATCTTAACTTATTGTTTGGTTTATGCGTTAATCTCCCGAATAATTTGCTGCGTTGTTTATTAGGACCAAAGTGTTGGTGATTTACTTCTAGTATTATTTTAAATGCTTCGTTCATTGTACTGGGGTTTCGCAAAAGTACAATTGTTCGAGTTGGTTCCGGAAGATTACTCTTATTTTTCATTTCTGGGTTATTTTCGTCGTTCAGCAAATGTTTATTATTAATCCTACTTAGATAGCTGTTTAGATTATTAAAATATTCTTCAACAGTAGTGTTATCTAATTTAATTTTAATTTTATCTAAGAGAGCATTCTTGCTAAGACTCTCTAATAAATTGGCTTTTGAAATTTCTTTGATTTGACTCCAGATCTCAACCCTGCCCGGTCTCTGAATTACGTTTCGCGCTTTGCCTACTACTTTATCTTTAATAAATCCGGTAAGGATATTACAGTTAACCGGATTGAACGTCGTTATGTTGGCGCTATCGAATCTACGCGTTCTACGCGTTCTATGTATTCTATTAGGTTATTTGCCTCACCGGTAAACTGGGGTAGGCGGGAAATGAAATCAAGAATAATTTACAATTTTTCCGAAATGGACAATTCCTCCACTTTATGAAACGTACTTTTTTTCTCGCGTTAACAATAACGAACTTCTTACTACTTAATTAAAATGAAATATGTTAAAAACTCTGTCCTGTTACGGTAATTCTTGGCAATTTAGTTGAGGATAAATAATTCTTGTTTCCTTATTCCAATTTTCCTTTCCAACATGCGCGACGAGTGACTGCGTATCATGTTACACGCGCTGCATCTAGGCTCAGAGATAAACTATGTCTTGCAAGTAATATTGTTATGTACAGTATGGGTAGGAGGTTAGAAACCAGATATAACAATATGAAGAACGTATTGCTGTATCGTCTCACTAATTAGCTTCTTCTTCGAATTCGTAGCTCATTGTAGACATCTGACCTTGTCACCTTCTTTTCAAATTCACTTTTTAATGCACTTTTAATTGAACCCAACTGTCCTGCGATTTACAGTTCTGACAGGTGAAAGAGCGTGGCCACTGTGGGGTATAGGGTAGAGTACGACACTCACGCGCCGAAGGACCAGGTTCGACTCCCTGCTAAAAACCTTGAATTTTTCACGGCACCACCTCTTTCCAGCTGCGGACAACACTCAAAGAGTAATAACTGTCTAAAAAAAACTGCTCAAAACTTCGCTGTTCGGAGTCGGTTAAAAACGCGATAGCCAAGCTGTACTTAAGGCCTTACTCAACCCTATAACCATAAGTCTTCACTTAATTTGGTTGGCATACTGAATTTGCTAAGACCTGTCTGGGTCCCGGGACATTACGGTATCATGGGAAACGGAATTGAAGATGAATTAGCTAGGCATGTTTCAAAAGAGCCATACAGCCCGAACCAACCTTTCGACTGCCAGCATCCTTAGTTAGGGCCTCCGTCGACGGTTGGGTCTCCCAACAGTACAGCCAGAGACGACGTGACTCTCCAGGATGCATTATGACCAAGTGCATGCTCCCGAACGTCAGCAAGAAATCCGCGGCTTTTCATTTATCATTAGACAGAAATGAGTACAGACGACTGGTCCGCGTACTAACGGGACACTTTACCTTCGCTAAGCACCTAAGTCGGCTTAGGTTTAGTTACTCTTTACGACGCCTGTAGAGAAGGTGAAGACATTTCAGAGCACTTTCTTTTATGTTCTGCGAAGATTTACTGTTTTGACAAAAAAACGTCCCGTTCCTTTATGAAACTTCTTACCGAAGACGAATTTATTCCTGTCGTCTAATTCCAACATTTCCGAGTACTCCTCGAATTGTTCAATCCAGCGATTGATGGAGAAATTCTCATCTGAGCTGAATGCTGGTATTGAGTCTTCGATATCATTAATATTATACGCTAGAGTCCACCTAGGAATAGATCCAACTTCGTCCAATAGCAATTCTCGAAGTTTTTGTTTTAATTTTAACAATTTCGTCATTTAGTTGCTCCTCGTCATCATTACCTTCCTCTTCCTCCGACACGCTCACATCCTGTTGCAACGGGTAATCCGCATACCGACCTTTGGAGGCTTAAAAAAATCCCGTATCAATCTGGAAGAATCATCATCGGAAGACCCTTGAACTCTGCTCCTTAGTTCCGCCTTAGTGCCAATTGTAGAAAGTCTTAGAGATCTGAACATATTTTTTAGTCTGCGAACAGCGAAAGGCTCTATAAATTCTTTCCAATTTTCCGACATTTTTAATTCCTCTTAATTTTCTTGATTACACTTCACAGAATATATTTCTCACTGTAAAACACCATTCTAAAAATTAATGTACACTTGTCCGTACAGTTAATCCATGAGTCGAATCCCACTTCTGAAGTTGTAGGAGAGAGCGGGTGGAAGTGGGCGCAAAAATGAAACGTAGTTAAAAACGACTTTATATTTATTTCACAACGAAACAACGAAAAGTGAAGTATTTATACCCAAGCGAAAAGGACGCTACACAGAAAAGTCCACTACTTGTGTTTTTAGCAAAGTAAATAGAAGTAGCACTGCCTACTGCATATATGATTGAAGTAAAGTGAGATTCGGATCAATAACCTCTGCAAGTGGGTCCAAAGGTTATTTCTTTCGCCTACATTGGGTCAACGCAACAGAGGACGACCTAGACTAAAGTGGCGCACACAAGTGGAGAAGGACCTCAACCAACTTGGGGTGCGCAACTGGAGAGAGCTGGCGAAAGATCGTGCTGGCTGGAGAGGCATGTTGGTTGAGGCCCAAGTCCACCTCGGACTGTAGCGGCACAAGAAGAAGAAGAAGTTTGTCTAGTTAGATTGTCAGACCTTTGGTTTTGGGAATTTACTGGCGTAGCTGTAATTTCTAGTGTATGTTAATTGTAAACTAGGTGCGATCTTAACTTATTGTTTGGTTTATGCGTTAATCTCCCGAATAATTTGCTGCGTTGTTTATTAGGACCAAAGTGTTGGTGATTTACTTCTAGTATTATTTTAAATGCTTCGTTCATTGTACTGGGGTTTCGCAAAAGTACAATTGTTCGAGTTGGTTCCGGAAGATTACTCTTATTTTTCATTTCTGGGTTATTTTCGTCGTTCAGCAAATGTTTATTATTAATCCTACTTAGATAGCTGTTTAGATTATTAAAATATTCTTCAACAGTAGTGTTATCTAATTTAATTTTAATTTTATCTAAGAGAGCATTCTTGCTAAGACTCTCTAATAAATTAGCTTTTGAAATTTCTTTGATTTGACTCCAGATCTCAACCCTGCCCGGTCTCTGAATTACGCTTCGCGCTTTGCCTACTACTTTATCTTTAATAAATCCGGTAAGGATATTACAGTTAACCGGATTGAACGTCGTTATGTTGGCGCTATCAAATCTACGCGTTCTACGCGTTTTACACGCTCTATGTATTCTATTAGGTTATTTGCCTCACCGGTAAACTGGGGTAGGCGGGAAATGAAATCAAGAATAATTTAGAATTTTTCCGAAATGGACAATTCCTCATCTTTATGAAACGTACTTTTTTTCTCGCGTTAACAATGAACGAACTACTTACTACTTAATTAAAATGAAATATGTTTGAAACTCTGTCCTGTTACGGTAATTCTTGGCAATTTAGTTGAGGATAAATGATTCTTGTTTCCTTATTCCAATTTTCCTTTCCACCCTGCGCGACGAGTGACGGCGTATCATGTTACACGCGCTGCATCTAGGCTCAGAGATAAACTATGTCTTGCAAGTAATATTGTTATGTACAGTATGGGTAGGAGGTTAGAAACCAGATATTACAATATGAAGAACGTATTGCTGTATCGTCTCACTAATTAGCTTCTTCTTCGAATTCGTAGCTCATTGTAGACATCTGACCTTGTCACCTTCTTTTCAAATTCACTTTTTAATGCACTTTTAATTGAACCCAACTGTCCTGCGAAGATTTACTGTTCTGACAGGTGAAAGAGCGTGGCCACTGTCGGGTATAGGGTAGAGTACGACACTCACGCGCCGAAGGACCAGGTTCGACTCCCTGCTGAAAACCTTGAATTTTTCACGGCACCACTTCCCTCCAGCTGCGGACAACACTCAAAGAGTAATTACTGTCTAAACAAAACTGCTCAAAACTTCGCTGTTCGGAGTCGGTTAAAAACGCGATAGCCAAGCTGTACTTAAGGCCTTACTCAACCCTATAACCATAAGTCTTCACTTAATTTGGTCGGCATACTGAATTCGCTAAGACCTGTCTGGGTCCCGGGACATTACGGTATCATGGGAAACGGAATTGAAGATGAATTAGCTAGGCATGTTTCAAAAGAGCCATACAGCCCGAACCAACCTTTCGACTGCCAGCATCCTTAGTTAGGGCCTCCGTCGACGGTCGGGTCTCCCAACAGTACAGCCAGAGACGACGTGACTCTCCAGGATGCATTATGACCAAGTGCATGCTCCCGAACGTCAGCAAGAAATCCGCGGCTTTTCATTTATCATTAGACAGAAATGAGTACAGACGACTGGTCCGCGTACTAACGGGACACTTTACCTTCGCTAAGTACCTAAGTCGGCTTAGGTTTAGTTACTCTTTACGACGCCTGTAGAGAAGGTGAAGATATTTCAGAGCACTTTCTTTTATGTTCTGCGAAGATTTACTGTTTTGACAAAAAAACGTCCCGTTCCTTTAAGAAACTTCTTACCGAAGACGAATTTATTCCTGTCGTCTAATTCCAACAGTTCCGAGTACTCCTCGAATTGTTCAATCCAGCGATTGATGGAGAAATTCTCATCTCCGCTGAATGCTGGTATTGAGTCTTCGATATCATTAATATTATACGCTGGAGTCCACCTAGGAATAGATCCAACTTTGTCCAATAGCAATTCTCGAAGTTTTTGTTTTAATTTTAACAATTTCGACATTTAGTTGCTCCTCGTCATCATTACCTTCCTCTTCCTCCGACACGCTCACATCTTGTTGCAACGGGTAATCCGCATACCGACCTTTGGAGGCTTAAAAAAATCCCGTACCAATCTGGAAGAATCATCATCCGAAAACCCTTGAACTCCTGCTTGAACTCTGCTCCTTAGTTCCTCCTTAGTTCCGCCTTAGTGCCAATTGTAAAAAGTCTTAGAAATCTGAACATATTTTTTAGTCTGCGAACAGCGGAAGACTCTATAAATTCTTTCCAATTTTCCGACATTTTTAATTCCTTTCAATTTTCTTGATTACACTTTACAGAATATATTTCTCACTGTAAAACACAATTCTAAAAATTAATGTACACTTAATCCATAATTCGAATCCCACTTCTGAAATTGTAGGAGAGAGCGGGTGGAAGTAGGCGCAAAAATGAAACGTGATTAAAAACGACTTTATATTTATTTCACAACGAAACGGAAAAGTGAAGTATTTATACCCAACGGAAAAGGACGCTACACAGAAAAGCCTACTACTTGTATTTTTGGCAAATTAAATAGAAGTAGCACTGCCTACTGCTTACACATTTGATGTAAAGTGAGAATCGGATCAATAACCTGGTCAGGAGGGTCCGTAGGTTATTTCTTTCGCCTACAGTTTGTAATATCGGGGGTTAACAGGGGCTGCCTCCAAGGTGTCATCCTGTCACCTCTCCTATGGTGCATGTTGGTCAACTCTCTGTTGTCAGCCTTAAATGAATTTACACCTATGCCCAGGCTTATGCGGATGATGTACCCGTATTGGTTACCGGTCCATGCGAAGCGGGCAGGCGGACCTTGACATGATCGATGACTGGTGTACTAAAAATGGGCTTCCTGTCAACCCTCAAACGAGGTTGTTCTCTTTACAAGAAGGAGGAATCAGACAGGTCTGACTCAGCTAGAACTAGCACGCCTGGCTCTGCTCTTGATGCACTGATCATTCTTCCTCCCCTTGACATCCACGTCATGGGATGCACAATTAATGTCATCTCCCAACTTAAAGGGTTGAAGGGAATGGAGCTTTAATGACATTGCGCACCGCTGAAAACTGGTATTTAATGCATTTTTTTTTTATTATTTCATCATAGTTTTCTTAAATGCTAGACAAAAGTACATAAACTAGCTTACTTTTCTAATCTTTGATCTTAATTCTAACTTACTGACTTTTCATAAGTACTCTAAGCTAACAAAGGATTATTTTTTTTTTACTTCTGCCTTTCGGCCTATTTCAGTTTTCAATTTGTGTTTCTTTTAATTGTCTACATTCGAGCTTTAATTTGTCCCAAGAAAACTTTAAAAACTTGGACATTAAGTTTACTTAATACTAAGACTAAAACGTAAAACCTAAAACTAAAACCTATGATAAAACTTTCTGACTCTCAACTTACGTCTAAACTTATATGTACTTAACTATTTACAATATTCTTAACTGTGCCCGTAACGTTATACGGACGCGTGCACCCGGAGGTATGTGTCATTTATATGCCTTACATATATATCTGATACCCCCTGGTGCACCTTTTTTGGTTTTTGTTTTGGTTGTTTTGTTTTTTTTTTTAATGTTTATATATATATATATACATTTTTTTTTTTTTTTTTTTTTTGTCTGTAATATCTTAAAACTACCTTAACCTACATATGTGAGCTGGCCCTTGTGAATCAGCTGTCCTGTCTTTTGCTTTAAAGAGTTAGCGGCATCGAAAGCTGATTATGGTGTAACCACCAGTAGAAATGCCGTTCCTTATCAGAAACTGCTCTGTCTCGGGTAGAAATCGCTCTACTGAACCGTAGGAGATCCTCATGGCTGCGAGCGACGTCCGGCTCGTATTGGAGTTGCCTTTCTACTGTTCGGCGTGCGACGTGGAAGATGATAGGGCAGCCTTCCCTATCTTGTATCAGGCCTTTCGAATCCAAATAAAGGAAAGCTTCAGGTGGAATGAAGCCGTTAAGACGTACTCTTTCATGGTACATTTCATTTGGGTAGTAAGCCCCAAAGATCAGACTGTTGGTTGAAGCCATGGCACGAGCAGTGTGACTCCGAATCAACTTAATAATAAAATTATCTATCCTTATAAGGTTTGCCTCGTTGTACAGAACCTCGTTGGGGTAGAATTTCTTGTACTGAGATTCTGGTGTTCGATATAAGTGAAGACAGGCTCGAAGGCACCGCCTCTCGAACACCCTCATCTTTTCCACGTTGAACCACACAGGACAACCATATACCATGATTGGCCGGATGAGGGCCATGTAGCAGATTACCTTCACCCTGGTGTCAAGTTGACTGCTGTAAAACAGTCCTCTTGCCATAGCGAAGGCGTTCTTAGCCCTGGTCAGAGCAGTGTCTACATGTATATCACCATATAGATACTGGTCCAACCAGATGCCTAGATATCTCACTACATTTTTCACAGTCAACGGCCGTCCCAGTGGATCAACTATGCCGAACTTGCGCCAGTTCATTTTCGTGTCCCTTGAGGCTCTGGACAACGGGGTTCTGAAAAGGATAGTTTCACACTTCTGGTAGTTGATTTTCAACTTCCAGTCGTCGCAAAATCGTTGAATCGTATCAAAGTCACTCTGTAACAAACCGTTTATTTCTTCTACCTTTGGACCTGATCTGTACGCGATTAGATCATCGGCAAACGCTATTATGTTAGGCATAGAACTTATAAGATCGCTGGTGAATATAGTGAACAAGATCGGCGAACCCACCGCTCCTTGTTGCAACCCATTTTTTATGTGGAACACAGTGGTGGAAATTTCGTTGCCATTTTTCACAACGAACTTCCTACCTGTTACCATATCGTAGATCATATATAGCAATGTTTTATGAATGCCAAGCCTGACCAACTTTAGGAAGAGTCCTTCTAACCATACGGTGTCGAAAGCTTTTTCCATGTCGATCAAGCAGGCCCCTGTGCACTGTGTTATATTTCTATTCCACTGAATGTCGGAAACCAATTTGGACGCGGCATGAATGGTGTCGTGCCCCGCCCTGAAGCCAAATTGATTTTCCGGTATTAATTGTTTTTCCTCAACCCATTCTTTCAGAGCTCTAATGACTATCTTCTCGAATACCTTGCTTATTCACGGAAGAAGACTTATAGAACGGAGATTCGTTGGGATGGAAGTATCCTTGCCCCGTTTCGGAATTGGCTGTACCACAGCTGTTTTCCAATGCACCGGGTAATATGCATTACTCAGCGCATTGTTAAACAGAGTTGTGTATACGTCCACCGCCTCAGAGGGTAGATGGCGCAGAACAATATTTGGTATCCCATCTATTCCCACTGACTTTTTCTTTTTCAGTGAGTTGAGGATACCTTGGAGCTTATCTTTCGAAATACGGATGGAGTTGTTTCCATCATCGGCGACGACATTATTTGCCGGATACTCGTCACTGAACCTGATAAAACCAGGGTTCTCGGATCGCCATTGACTTATTTCATTACGAAGACAGACATGATTTAGCAAGGCTCTGCTTTCCAAGTCGTGATTCGGGCTACGAGACTCGTTGACCGTATACACTCTCTGGAAAACAGCACCAATTGCTTTCACCTTCTCCTGAGGATCCTCAACTACGAAGTAGTCATTGTCAAGCACTGCCCTATCAGGATCGATGCCAACTGAGGTCAGTAAGTTTGCGTTGTCTCTTGTTCTGTCCAGTCGAACGCTCTGAATGTCGTTATGATCTTTCCTCCGAAATAATTTATTTACTTGCGGGAACATGCTCGGGTTGTTAGATCTTACAGCCCGAATCTTATTGCCCCAATGCAAGCTTACAGCTAGTCTGTAATTATGTTTGATTAACTGTTGGAGTACTTTGATCTGTGACTTCAGACAGCGAATCTCTGCACTCAGTGGATCTGTAAATCTCCTGTACAAGAGTTTGAGTCTTGACAGGAGTCTACTTTTTTGCACGTGAAGTGCATCGATGGTAGCATTCCGATAAATGTCGCCATCATCAGTTTGTGCTACCTTCGGGATAGTTTTGTCCATTGTTCGTTTAATGACTTCGTCCATTTGTGTGAGGTACCCATCAACCTCTTCGTTCGTAAGGTTTCTGTTCGTAGGAGAATTGATCACACTCGAACTTATTTCTCTGGCTAAGGTTCTAGAGAAACGTGACCAGCGCGCCTTATTGTAATTATAAGGATGCGTTTGGACATATTCCTCCAGTTCCTCCAGCTTATTCGGGAGCTGTATTACCGCGGCGAGACCACAGTGATCACTGTCATACTCGACCGTAGTTAAACAGTTCCTCGTATGTCGTTCCACGTTAAGTATTGTTAGTCGTCTGTCGATTAGCATCACATCCAGATAGGACCCGCTTCTGGGAAATGATGGTCTATCGGTTGTCAGCAGATCTAACCTGAACTCAATATTGTGTTGTTCCATCCACTCGAAGAGAGCATTTCCTCGCTCATTTGGAACAGCGTTACCCCATTCACCGTGCTTGGCGTTCAAATCCCCGGCTACTATAAAGAAGTTTTCTTCTGAGTTTAAGCAGAGGCTGGTGAAAAGAGCCTCGAGCTCAGAGAGAAAGTTAGGGTTTCGAGGTTCTGATGCGTAGGCAGCGATCACAAATAACTTCTTTCCACCATGGAGAGAGATGCGTGCAATCGCTGCTTCTAGCACACTAAATCTACGTACATCGTTGCTATATATGACCTTATGATAAATGTTACGTTTAATCAAAAGGGCGACCCCACCACCTCTTGTGGATTGTGGTCGGTCTCTTCTGATTATATGGTAATTTTTGTACCTGAGATTGCGCTTCTGGTTAAGCTTTGTTTCGCTAGCCATCAGCACATCAGGGTTGTGGGTTTGCAATAAGTTAGCGAGCGATAGTTTTCGTTCGATCCTTATCAGAGAATTTACATTCACTGCGAGGATCTTAAGGGCTCTTACCTCGCGTGAGCCCATTATATCTGAGCGCGCTTGTTTGCAGGCAGCTGAGAGAAGAGGAAATCTACTCTAGCCGTCTGCGTAAGGAAACTGGTCTGTAGTTCGACCATCTGTTTCTGCAAGGCAATCATCTGCGCTTGCATAGATTGGATGGAAGACATTACATCCCTTATTGAGGGTTCTGCCTCGGAATGCCTGACCATTGGAGCCGGGGCAACCTTTGGCACTGTCCGTTGTACCGGATCCCTGCCTGACACCATTTGGGCGTAGGAGATGGCCGGCGTTACGGTAGTAGCTACAGCACTGGCCACTGGCCTGGCTGCTACCTTTTTTACGTTCCTTATTTCTTTTACTCTCTGACGGAGTTCTTTGATTCGTGGACACCCCAAATAGGTTGCGGGGTGTCCATTACCTCCGCAGAGTACGCATTTGAGGAGCGCCTTATCCTCGACTTTATCCGTACCTAGAGGGCATTCTCCTTTGTTGTGGCAGAATGTGCAACGTGCGCATCGGAACTCCATATTGCAGTTCTCCGCGACGTGACCCAGCCTTCTGCACTTCGCACATTGAAGTACGTGGTCAGATTTGTTTAATTTCTCCCACTTTATACTCAGACCGCCTACGAAACGGATTTTTCGAAGGCTGTCAATTTTGGTATTGTGGGAAACCTGCACTAAGAAGAAAGGAAGTGCCTTCTTCTTCATTTTCGCTGCCGCAGTGGTGAAGGGCTTAACCCCTACAAACTGGACCTCGTCGCTCTCAACTTGGCGCAGCTTGTCGAGGATGACCTTCGGGTCAGCAGATGGATTTATACCTTTGAGGAGCAAAGTCTGTGGCCTTTCTCCTTTGGGGGTATAAGTATAGAAATCAGCGTTCGATGCCGCTAACTTCTCTTTTAGGGTTCTAAACCCGTCTATTGTTGAGCAATGGACGGTATGACATCCGGGAGACTTATATTTTAAATAATATATATTTTTATGTAGGGCCAACTCACATAGTTTTTCCAGTTGTTCCGTCTCCACACCGAAGACATTGATGGGTGGACATCTTACCCTCTGCTTCTGCTGTCCCTCCTGCGGCTGCTTCTGCTGTTGTTGTTGCCTCGTCTTTTGTTGGATCTGCTGCTTGTATTGTTTTTGCTGCTACTGTTGGTTCGGTAGTTGCTGTCGGCCTGTTTTCGTCGTCGTAGTCCTTGTCTGTTGCATTTGTTGCAACCTTTGCGCTGCCTTTGAAGTTGAGGGACGCTCCTCTTCAGCTGGTGGCTGTTTTTGACTTTGCTTCTGCTGACTCTGTTTTTGTTGCAGCTCCAGAAGTTCTCGCTGCTGCTGTCTTATTTTTGTTTCTCTTTCTGCAGCTTTTCTCTTCGAAGATTGCTCGTAGAGAAGTTTTATGTGGGCGTCGAGTTTCGCCCTCTCCTCATCGAGCTTCTCCAGTTTTTTTTCCTTCTCTTTGATTTCCTCAGCCTCGTCATCGGCATCTGAGGTGGCTAGTACTTGGAAGGAATTGTCACTCCCTTTGTACGAATATCGGCACTCGTTGCCCTCCGATTCACATTGGAGGGCTTCTAATGCCATGACTGCGGCTGTGGTAGTCGCTTTTGTTGTTGCTACTGCAGGTTTGCTGAACTTTGTTTTTGTCTTCCTCGCAGTCGTTGCTTCTTCATCAGTCGTCGCTGTTATTTTTGTTCTTCGCTTGACTAGGCTCGGCTGCGGTTGCCCTCTCCTTCTTCTCTTTACCGCTTCTGTAGTCGAACGGCTAGTTGGACTTGCCACGCGAACACTACCATCGCTCGTTTGGTGGCCTGATGCCTCAGCCACCGGTGTTCGGAAATCACCCGATTTGCTGAGCTCAGGCCGCTCATCACTTTCCATGGTTTTCTTGCCCACTCACACTTAATGTTTATTATTTTTACTAGTAAAAAAAAAATCGTTTATATTCTTTCGGGAATCGAACCCGGAACCTCCGAGTCACCACCACTGTTGTCTAACACTCGGCTACTGCCCCGCTTGTGGTCAGATGTTTTTTTCTCACACTAGTAACGCACTGTTATTTTCGTGAAGCCGAAACACGTCCGTATCGCTTGGAAGTCTGTGAACGACTGCGCTGAAAACTGGTATTGAGTCCTCGATGTCATTAAAATTATACGCTGAAGTCGACCTTAGAATAGATGCAACTTTGTCCAATTGCAAATTTCGAAGTTTTTGTTTCAACATTACAATGTCTTCTCTTTTTCTCACATAGACGCTGTAGTTTATCAATTTCGTCATTTAGTTGCTCCTCGTCATCATAACCTTCCTCTTCCTCCGACACGCCCTCATCCTGTTGCAACTGGTCATCCGCATACCGACCTTTTGAGGCTTAAAAAAATGCCCGTACCAATCTGGAAGAATCATCATCCGAAAACCCTTGAACTCCTTCTTGAACTCTGCTCCTAAGTTCCGCCTTAGTGCCACTTGTAGAAAGTTTTACAGATCTGAGAATATTTTTTTTAATCTACGAACAGCGGAAGGCTCTATAAATTCTTTCCAATTTTCCGACATTTTTAATTCCTCTCAATTTTCTTGATTACACTTCACTGAATATATTTCTCACTGTAAAACACAAATCTAAAAATTAATGTACACTTAATCCATAATTCCAATACCACTTCTGAAATTGTAGGAGAGAGCGGATGGAAGTGGGCGCAAAAATGAAACGTAGTTAAAAACGGCTTTATATTTATTTCACAAGAAAACAACGAAAAATGAAGTATTTATACGCAAGCGAAAAGGACACTACACAGAAAAGCCTACTACTTGTATTTTTAGCAAATTAAATAGAAGTAGCAATGTAGTTTGGCGTGGTCACCGTGGCGTAGTGGGTAGAGTGCGACGCTCACACGTCGAAGGGTGTCGGTTCGATTCCCAGATCATCACCAATTTTTCCAATTTTTCACGGAACCACCTCTTTCAAGCTGCTGACAACACTCAAAGAGTAATAACTGTCTAAGAAAGCTTCTCAAATTTCGCCGTTCGGAGTCGGCAAAAAACTGTAGGTCCCTTCTACTCGTGAGAGAACAGTAGCGCGCACAACACGAGTAGTTGATGAGCAAGCTAGGCCCTGGTCCCCCTTTGGACTGTAGCGCCAACAATTATTATTAATGTGAAGTAGGCCCAAAAATGAAACGTGATTAAAAACGACTTTATATTTATTTCACAACGAAACGGAAAAGTGAAGTATTTATACCCAACGGAAAAGGACGCTACACAGAAAAGTCTACTAATTGAATTTTTAGCAAAGTAACTATAAGTAGCACTGCCTACTGCATATATGATTGAAGTAAAGTGAGATTCGGATCAATAACCTGGGCAAGTGGGTCCAAAGGTTATTTCTTTCGCCTACAGTTTGTAATATCGGGGGTTAACAGGGGCTGCCTCCAAAGTGTCATCCTGTCACCTCTCCTATGGTGCATGTTGGTCGACTCTCTGTTGTCAGCCTTAAATGGATTTAACACCTATGCCCAGGCTTATGCGGATGATGTACCCGTATTGGGTACCGGTCCATGCCAAGCGGGCAGGCGAGGTTGTTCTCTTTACAAGAAGGAGGAATCCGACAGGTCTGACTCAGCTAGTACAAGCACGCCTGGCTCTGCTCTTGATGCACTGATCATTCTCCCTCCCCTTGACATCCACATCATGGTATGCACAATTAAGGCCATCTCCCAACTTAAAGGGAATAGAACTTTAATGACATTGCGCACCGCTGAAAACTGGTATTGAGTCTTCGATGTCATTAAAATTATACGCTGGAGTCGACCTTGGAATAGATGCAACTTCGTCCAATTGCAATTTTCGAAGTTTTTGTTTTAACATTTAAATGTTTTCTTTTTTTCTCACATAGACGCTGTAGTTTGGCAATTTCGTCATTTAGTTGCTCCTCGTCATCATTACCTTCTCTTCCTCCGACACGCTCTCATCCTGTTGCAACGGGTCACCCGCATACCGACCTTTGGAGACTTAAAAAAAATTCCCGTATCAATCTGGAAGAATCATCATACGAAAACCCTTCTTGAACTCTGCTCCTTAGTTCCGCCTTAGTGCCACTTGTAGAAAGTTTTACAGATCTGAGAATATTTTTTTTTAATCTGCGAACAGTGGAAGGCTCTATGAATTCTTTCCAATTTTCCGACATTTTCAATTCCTCTTAATTTTCTTGATCACACTTCACAGAATATATTTCTAACTGTAAAACATAATTCTAAAAATTAATGTACACTTGTCCGTACAGTTAATCCATGAGTCGAATCCCACTTCTGAAGTTGTAGGAGAGAGCGGGTGGAAGTGGGCGCAAAAATGAAACGTAGTTAAAAACGACTTTATATTTATTTCACAACGAAACAACGAAAAGTGAAGTATTTATACCCAAGCGAAAAGGACGCTACACAGAAAAGTCCACTACTTGTGTTTTTAGCAAAGTAAATAGAAGTAGCACTGCCTACTGCATATATGATTGAAGTAAAGTGAGATTCGGATCAATAACCTGGGCAAGTGGGTCCAAAGGTTATTTCTTTCGCCTACATTGGGTCAACGCAACAGAGGACGACCTAGACTAAAGTGGCGCACACAAGTGGAGAAGGACCTCAACCAACTTGGGGTGCGCAACTGGAGAGAGCTGGCGAAAGATCGTGCTGGCTGGAGAGGCATGTTGGTTGAGGCCCAAGTCCACCTCGGACTGTAGCGGCACAAGAAGAAGAAGAAGTTTGTCTAGTTAGATTGTCAGACCTTTGGTTTTGGGAATTTACTGGCGTAGCTGTAATTTCTAGTGTATGTTAATTGTAAACTAGGTGCGATCTTAACTTATTGTTTGGTTTATGCGTTAATCTCCCGAATAATTTGCTGCGTTGTTTATTAGGACCAAAGTGTTGGTGATTTACTTCTAGTATTATTTTAAATGCTTCGTTCATTGTACTGGGGTTTCGCAAAAGTACAATTGTTCGAGTTGGTTCCGGAAGATTACTCTTATTTTTCATTTCTGGGTTATTTTCGTCGTTCAGCAAATGTTTATTATTAATCCTACTTAGATAGCTGTTTAGATTATTATAATATTCTTCAACAGTAGTGTTATCTAATTTAATTTTAATTTTATCTAAGAGAGCATTCTTGCTAAGACTCTCTAATAAATTAGCTTTTGAAATTTCTTTGATTTGACTCCAGATCTCAACCCTGCCCGGTCTCTGAATTACGTTTCGCGCTTTGCCTACTACTTTATCTTTAATATATCCGGTAAGGATATTACAGTTAACCGGATTGAACGTCGTTATGTTGGCGCTATCGAATCTACGCGTTCTACGCGTTCTATGTATTCTATTAGGTTATTTGCCTCACCGGTAAACTGGGGTAGGCGGGAAATGAAATCAAGAATAATTTAGAATTTTTCCGAAATGGACAATTCCTCCACTTTATGAAACGTACTTTTTTTCTCGCGTTAACAATAAACGAACTACTTACTACTTAATTAAAATGAAATATGTTTAAAACTCTGTCCTGTTACGGTAATTCTTGGCAATTTAATTTTCCTTTCCAACATGCGCGACGAGTGACTGCGTATCATGTTACACGCGCTGCATCTAGGCTCAGAGATAAACTATGTCTTGCATGTAATATTGTTATGTACAGTATGGGTAGGAGGTTAGAAACCAGATATAACAATATGAAGAACGTATTGCTGTATCGTCTCACTAATTAGCTTCTTCTTCGAATTCGTAGCTCATTGTAGACATCTGACCTTGTCACCTTCTTTTCAAATTCACTTTTTAATGCACTTTTAATTGAACCCAACTGTCCTGCGAAGATTTACTGTTCTGACAGGTGAAAGAGCGTAGCCACTGTCGGGTATAGGGTAGAGTACGACACTCACGCGCCGAAGGACCAGGTTCGACTCCCTGCTGAAAACCTTGAATTTTTCACGGCACCACTTCTTTCCAGCTGCGGACAACACTCAAAGAGTAATTACTGTCTAAAAAAAACTGCTCAAAACTTCGCTGTTCGGAGTCGGTTAAAAACGCGATAGCCAAGCTGTACTTAAGGCCTTACTCAACCCTATAACCATAAGTCTTCACTTAATTTGGTCGGCATACTGAATTCGCTAAGACCTGTCTGGGTCCCGGGACATTACGGTATCGTGGGAAACGGAATTGAAGATGAATTAGCTAGGCATGTTTCAAAAGAGCCATACAGCCCGAACCAACCTTTCGACTGCCAGCATCCTTAGTTAGGGCCTCCGTCGACGGTTGGGTCTCCCAACAGTACAGCCAGAGACGACGTGACTCTCCAGGATGCATTATGACCAAGTGCATGCTCCCGAACGTCAGCAAGAAATCCGCGGCTTTTCATTTATCATTAGACAGAAATGAGTACAGACGACTGGTCCGCGTACTAACGGGACACTTTACCTTCGCTAAGCACCTAAGTCGGCTTAGGTTTAGTTACTCTTTACGACGCCTGTAGAGAAGGTGAAGACATTTCAGAGCACTTTCTTTTATGTTCTGCGAAGATTTACTGTTTTGACAAAAAAACGTCCCGTTCCTTTAAGAAACTTCTTACCGAAGACGAATTTATTCCTGTCGTCTAATTCCAACATTTCCGAGTACTCCTCGAATTGTTCAATCCAGCGATTGATGGAGAAATTCTCATCTCCGCTGAATGCTGGTATTGAGTCTTCGATATCATTAATATTATACGCTAGAGTCCACCTAGGAATAGATCCAACTTCGTCCAATAGCAATTCTCGAAGTTTTTGTTTTAATTTTAACAATTTCGTCATTTAGTTGCTCCTCGTCATCATTACCTTCCTCTTCCTCCGACACGCTCACATCCTGTTGCAACGGGTAATCCGCATACCGACCTTTGGAGGCTTAAAAAAATCCCGTATCAATCTGGAAGAATCATCATCGGAAAACCCTTGAACTCTGCTCCTTAGTTCCGCCTTAGTGCCAATTGTAGAAAGTCTTAGAGATCTGAATATATTTTTTAGTCTGCGAACAGCGAAAGGCTCTATAAATTCTTTCCAATTTTCCGACATTTTTAATTCCTCTCAATTTTCTTGATTACACTTCACAGAATATATTTCTCACTGTAAAACACCATTCTAAAAATTAATTTACACTTAATCCATAATTCGAATCCCACTTCTGAAATTGTAGGAGAGAGCGGGTGGAAGTGGGCGCAAAAATGAAACGTAGTTAAAAACGACTTTATATTTATTTCACAAGAAAACAACGAAAAATGAAGTATTTATACGCAAGCGAGAAGGACACTACACAGAAAAGCCTACTACTTGTATTTTTAGCAAATTAAATAGAAGTAGCAATGTAGTTTAGCAATTTCGTCATTTAGTTGCTCCTCGTCATCATTACCTTCCTCTTCCTCCGACACGCTCTCATCCTGTTGCAACGGGTCACCCGCATAATGACCTTTGGGGGCTTAAAAAAAATTCCCGTATCAATCTGGAAGAATCATCATCCGAAAACCCTTGAACTCCTTCTTGAACTCTGCTCCTTAGTTCCGCCTTAGTGCCACTTGTAGAAAGTTTTACGGATCTGAGAATATTTTTTTTAATCTGCGAACAGTGGAAGGCTGTATAAATTCTTTCCAATTTTCCGACATTTTTAATTCCTCTCAATTTTCTTGATCACACTTCACAGAATATATTTCTAACTGTAAAACACAATTCTAAAAATTAATGTACACTTGTCCGTACGGTTAATCCATGAGTCGAATCCCACTTCTGAAATTGTAGGAGAGAACGGGTGGAAGTAGGCCCAAAAATGAAACGTGATTAAAAACGACTTTATATTTATTTCACAACGAAACGGAAAAGTGAAGTATTTATACCCAACGGAAAAGGACGCTACACAGAAAAGTCTACTAATTGTATTTTTAGCAAAGTAACTATAAGTAGCACTGCCTACTGCATATATGATTGAAGTAAAGTGAGATTCGGATCAATAACCTGGGCAAGTGGGTCCAAAGGTTATTTCTTTCGCCTACATTGGGTCAACGCAACAGAGGACGACCTAGACTAAAGTGGCGCACACAAGTGGAGAAGGACCTCAACCAACTTGGGGTGCGCAACTGGAGAGAGCTGGCGAAAGATCGTGCTAGCTGGAGAGGCATGTTGGTTGAGGCCCAAGTCCACCTCGGACTGTAGCGGCACAAGAAGAAGAAGAAGATAGCTGTTTAGATTATTAAAATATTCTTCAACAGTAGTGTTATCTAATTTAATTTTAATTTTATCTAAGAGAGCATTCTTGCTAAGACTCTCTAATAAATTAGCTTTTGAAATTTCTTTGATTTGACTCCAGATCTCAACCCTGCCCGGTCTCTGAATTACGTTTCGCGCTTTGCCTACTACTTTATCTTTAATAAATCCGGTAAGGATATTACAGTTAACCGGATTGAACGTCGTTATGTTGGCGCTATCGAATCTACGCGTTCTACGCGTTTTACGCGTTCTATGTATTCTATTAGGTTATTTGCCTCACCGGTAAACTGGGGTAGGCGGGAAATGAAATTAAGAATAATTTAGAATTTTTCCGAAATGGACAATTCCTCCACTTTATGAAACGTACTTTTTTTCTCGCGTTAACAATGAACGAACTACTTACTACTTAATTAAAATGAAATATGTTTGAAACTCTGTCCTGTTACGGTAATTCTTGGCAATTTAGTTGAGGATAAATGATTCTTGTTTCCTTATTCCAATTTTCCTTTCCACCCTGCGCGACGAGTGACTGCGTATCATGTTACACGCGCTGCATCTAGGCTCAGAGATAAACTATGTCTTGCAAGTAATATTGTTATGTACAGTATGGGTAGGAGGTTAGAAACCAGATATAACAATATGAAGAACGTATTGCTGTATCGTCTCACTAATTAGCTTCTTCTTCGAATTCGTAGCTCATTGTAGACATCTGACCTTGTCACCTTCTTTTCAAATTCACTTTTTAATGCACTTTTAATTGAACCCAACTGTCCTGCGAAGATTTACTGTTCTGACAGGTGAAAGAGCGTGGCCACTGTCGGGTATAGGGTAGAGTACGACACTCACGCGCCGAAGGACCAGGTTCGACTCCCTGCTGAAAACCTTGAATTTTTCACGGCACCACCTCTTTCCAGCTGCGGACAACACTCAAAGAGTAATTACTGTCTAAAAAAAACTGCTCAAAACTTCGCTGTTCGGAGTCGGTTAAAAACGCGATAGCCAAGCTGTACTTAAGGCCTTACTCAACCCTATAACCATAAGTCTTCACTTAATTTGGTCGGCATACTGAATTCGCTAAGACCTGTCTGGGTCCCGGGACATTACGGTATCATGGGAAACGGAATTGAAGATGAATTAGCTAGGCATGTTTCAAAAGAGCCATACAGCCCGAACCAACCTTTCGACTGCCAGCATCCTTAGTTAGGGCCTCCGTCGACGGTTGGGTCTCCCAACAGTACAGCCAGAGACGACGTGACTCTCCAGGATGCAGGATGACCAAGTGCATGCTCCCGAACGTCAGCAAGAAATCCGCGGCTTTTCATTTATCATTAGACAGAAATGAGTACAGACGACTGGTCCGCGTACTAACGGGACACTTTACCTTCGCTAAGCACCTAAGTCGGCTTAGGTTTAGTTACTCTTTACGACGCCTGTAGAGAAGGTGAAGACATTTCAGAGCACTTTCTTTTATGTTCTGCGAAGATCTACTGTTTTGACAAAAAAATGTCCCGTTCCTTTAAGAAACTTCTTACCGAAGACGAATTTATTCCTGTCGTCTAATTCCAACATTTCCGAGTACTCCTCGAATTGTTCAATCCAGCGATTGATGGAGAAATTCTCATCTCCGCTGAATGCTGGTATTGAGTCTTCGATATCATTAATATTATACGCTGGAGTCCACCTAGGAATAGATCCAACTTTGTCCAATAGCAATTCTCGAAGTTTTTGTTTTAATTTTAACAATTTCATCATTTAGTTGCTCCTCGTCATCATTACCTTCCTCTTCCTCCGACACGCTCACATCCTGTTGCAACGGGTAATCCGCATACCGACCTTTGGAGGCTTAAAAAAATCCCGTACCAATCTGGAAGAATCATCATCCGAAAACCCTTGAACTCCTTCTTGAACTCTGCTCCTTAGTTCCTCCTTAGTTCTGCCTTAGTGCCAATTGTAAAAAGTCTTAGAAATCTGAACATATTTTTTAGTCAGCGAACAGCCGAAGACTCTATAAATTCTTTCCAATTTTCCGACATTTTTAATTCCTTTCAATTTTCTTGATTACACTTTACAGAATATATTTCTCACTGTAAAACACAATTCTAAAAATTAATGTACACTTAATCCATAATTCGAATCCCACTTCTGAAATTGTAGGAGAGAACGGGTGGAAGTAGGCGCAAAAATGAAACGTGATTAAAAACGACTTTATATTTATTTCACAACGAAACGGAAAAGTGAAGTATTTATACCCAACGGAAAAGGACGCTACACAGAAAAGCCTACTACTTGTATTTTTGGCAAATTAAATAGAAGTAGCACTGCCTACTGCTTACACATTTGATGTAAAGTGAGAATCGGATCAATAACCTGGTCAGGAGGGTCCGTAGGTTATTTCTTTCGCCTACAGTTTGTAATATCGGGGGTTAACAGGGGCTGCCTCCAAGGTGTCATCCTGTCACCTCTCCTATGGTGCATGTTGGTCAACTCTCTGTTGTCAGCCTTAAATGAATTTACACCTATGCCCAGGCTTATGCGGATGATGTACCCGTATTGGTTACCGGTCCATGCGAAGCGGGCAGGCGGACCTTGACATGATCGATGACTGGTGTACTAAAAATGGGCTTCCTGTCAACCCTCAAACGAGGTTGTTCTCTTTACAAGAAGGAGGAATCAGACAGGTCTGACTCAGCTAGAACTAGCACGCCTGGCTCTGCTCTTGATGCACTGATCATTCTTCCTCCCCTTGACATCCACGTCATGGGATGCACAATTAATGCCATCTCCCAACTTAAAGGGTTGAAGGGAATGGAGCTTTAATGACATTGCGCACCGCTGAAAACTGGTATTGAGTCCTCGATGTCATTAAAATTATACGCTGAAGTCGACCTTAGAATAGATGCAACTTTGTCCAATTGCAAATTTCGAAGTTTTTGTTTCAACATAACAATGTCTTCTCTTTTTCTCACATAGACGCTGTAGTTTATCAATTTCGTCATTTAGTTGCTCCTCGTCATCATTACCTTCCTCTTCCTCCGACACGCCCTCATCCTGTTGCAACGGGTCATCCGCATACCGACCTTTTGAGGCTTAAAAAAAATTCCCGTATCAATCTGGAAGAATCATCATACGAAAACCCTTGAACTCCTTCTTGAACTCTGCTCCTAAGTTCCGCCTTAGTGCCACTTGTAGAAAGTTTTACAGATCTGAGAATATTTTTTTTAATCTACGAACAGCGGAAGGCTCTATAAATTCTTTCCAATTTTCCGACATTTTTAATTCCTCTCAATTTTCTTGATTACACTTCACCGAATATATTTCTCACTGTAAAACACAAATCTAAAAATTAATGTACACTTAATCCATAATTCGAATACCACTTCTGAAATTGTAGGAGAGAGCGGGTGGAAGTGGGCGCAAAAATGAAACGTAGTTAAAAACGACTTTATATTTATTTCACAAGAAAACAACGAAAAATGAAGTATTTATACGCAAGCGAAAAGGACGCTACACAGAAAAGCCTACTACTTGTATTTTTAGCAAATTAAATAGAAGTAGCAATGTAGTTTGGCAATTTCGTCATTTAGTTGCTCCTCGTCATCATTACCTTCCTCTTCCTCCGACACGCTCTCATCCTGTTGCAACGGGTCACCCGCATAATGACCTTTGGGGGCTTAAAAAAATTCCCGTATCAATCTGGAAGAATCATCATCCGAAAACCCTTGAACTCCTTCTTGAACTCTGCTCCTTAGTTCCGCCTTAGTGCCACTTGTAGAAAGTTTTACATATCTGAGAATATTTTTTTTAATCTGCGAACAGTGGAAGGCTGTATAAATTCTTTCCAATTTTCCGACATTTTTAATTCCTCTCTATTTTCTTGATCACACTTCACAGAATATATTTCTAACTGTAAAACACAATTCTAAAAATTAATGTACACTTGTCCGTACGGTTAATCCATGAGTCGAATCCCACTTCTGAAATTGTAGGAGTGAACGGGTGGAAGTAGGCGCAAAAATGAAACGTGATTAAAAACGACTTTATATTTATTTCACAACGAAACGGAAAAGTGAAGTATTTATACCCAACGGAAAAGGACGCTACACAGAAAAGTCTACTAATTGTATTTTTAGCAAAGTAACTATAAGTAGCACTGCCTACTGCATATATGATTGAAGTAAAGTGAGATTCGGATCAATAACCTGGGCAAGTGGGTCCAAAGGTTATTTCTTTCGCCTACAGTTTGTAATATCGGGGGTTAACAGGGGCTGCCTCCAAAGTGTCATCCTGTCACCTCGCCTATGGTGCATGTTGGTCGACTCTCTGTTGTCAGCCTTAAATGGATTTAACACCTATGCCCAGGCTTATGCGGATGATGTACCCGTATTGGTTACCGGTCCATGCCAAGCGGGCAGGCGAGGTTGTTCTCTTTACAAGAAGGAGGAATCCGACAGGTCTGACTCAGCACGCCTGGCTCTGCTCTTGTTGCACTGATCATTCTCCCTCCCCTTGACATCCACATCATGGTATGCACAATTAAGGCCATCTCCCAACTTAAAGGGAATGGAACTTTAATGACATTGCGCACCGCTGAAAACTGGTATTGAGTCTTCGATGTCATTAAAATTACACGCTGGAGTCGACCTTGGAATAGATGCAACTTCGTCCAATTGCAGTTTTCGAAGTTTTTGTTTTAACATTTAAATGTTTTCTTTTTTTCTCACATAGACGCTGTAGTTTGGCAATTTCGTCATTTAGTTGCTCCTCGTCATCATTACCTTCTCTTCCTCCGACACGCTCTCATCCTGTTGCAACGGGTCACCCGCATACCGACCTTTGGAGGCTTAAAAAAAATTCCCGTATCAATCTGGAAGAATCATCATACGAAAACCCTTCTTGAACTCTGCTCCTTAGTTCCGCCTTAGTGCCACTTGTAGAAAGTTTTACAGATCTGAGAATATTTTTTTTTAATCTGCGAACAGTGGAAGGCTCTATAAATTCTTTCCAATTTTCCGACATTTTCAATTCCTCTTAATTTTCTTGATCACACTTCACAGAATATATTTCTAATTGTGAAACACAATTCTAAAAATTAATGTACACTTGTCCGTACAGTTAATCCATGAGTCGAATCCCACTTCTGAAGTTGTAGGAGAGAGCGGGTGGAAGTGGGCGCAAAAATGAAACGTAGTTAAAAACGACTTTATATTTATTTCACAACGAAACAACGAAAAGTGAAGTATTTATACCCAAGCGAAAAGGACGCTACACAGAAAAGTCCACTACTTGTATTTTTAGCAAAGTAACTATAAGTAGCACTGCCTACTGCATATATGATTGAAGTGAAGTGAGATTCGGATCAATAACCTGGGCAAGTGGGTCCAAAGGTTATTTCTTTCGCCTACATTGGGTCAACGCAACAGAGGACGACCTAGACTAAAGTGGCGCACACAAGTGGAGAAGGACCTCAACCAACTTGGGGTGCGCAACTGGAGAGAGCTGGCGAAAGATCGTGCTGGCTGGAGAGGCATGTTGGTTGAGGCCCAAGTCCACCTCGGACTGTAGCGGCACAAGAAGAAGAAGAAGTTTGTCTAGTTAGATTGTCAGACCTTTGGTTTTGGGAATTTACTGGCGTAGCTGTAATTTCTAGTGTATGTTAATTGTAAACTAGGTGCGATCTTAACTTATTGTTTGGTTTATGCGTTAATCTCCCGAATAATTTGCTGCGTTGTTTATTAGGACCAAAGTGTTGGTAATTTACTTCTAGTATTATTTTAAATGCTTCGTTCATTGTACTGGGGTTTCGCAAAAGTACAATTGTTCGAGTTGGTTCCGGAAGATTACTCTTATTTTTCATTTCTGGGTTATTTTCGTCGTTCAGCAAATGTTTATTATTAATCCTACTTAGATAGCTGTTTAGATTATTAAAATATTCTTCAACAGTAGTGTTATCTAATTTAATTTTAATTTTATCTAAGAGAGCATTCTTGCTAAGACTCTCTAATAAATTAGCTTTTGAAATTTCTTTGATTTGACTCCAGATCTCAACCCTGCCCGGTCTCTGAATTACGTTTCGCGCTTTGCCTACTACTTTATCTTTAATAAATCCGGTAAGGATATTACAGATAAGCGGATTGAACGTCGTTATGTTGGCGCTATCGAATCTACGCGTTCTACGCGTTCTATGTATTCTATTAGGTTATTTGCCTCACCGGTAAACTGGGGTAGGCGGGAAATGAAATCAAGAATAATTTAGAATTTTTCCGAAATGGACAATTCCTCCACTTTATGAAACGTACTTTTTTTCTCGCGTTAACAATAAACGAACTACTTACTACTTAATTAAAATGAAATATGTTTAAAACTCTGTCCTGTTACGGTAATTCTTGGCAATTTAGTTGAGGATAAATAATTCTTGTTTCCTTATTCCAATTTTCCTTTCCAACATGCGCGACGAGTGACTGCGTATCATGTTACACGCGCTGCATCTAGATAGAGAGAGAGATATCAGAGATAAACTATGTCTTGCAAGTAATATTGTTATGTACAGTATGGGTAGGAGGTTAGAAACCAGATATAACAATATGAAGAACGTATGGCTGTATCGTCTCACTAATTAACTTCTTCTTCGAATTCGTAGCTCATTGTAGACATCTGACCTTGTCACCTTCTTTTCAAATTCACTTTTTAATGCACTTTTAATTGAACCCAACTGTCCTGCGAAGATTTACTGTTCTGACAGGTGAAAGAGCGTGGCCACTGTGGGGTATAGGGTAGAGTACGACACTCACGCGTCGAAGGACCATGTTCGACTCCCTGCTGAAAACCTTGAATTTTTCTCGGCACCACCTCTTTCCAGCTGCGGACAACACTCAAACTTCGCTGTTCGGAGTCGGTTAAAAACGCGATAGCCAAGCTGTACTTAAGGCCTTACTCAACCCTATAACCACTACCAAGATAGTCCAAGAATGTAAGTCTTCACTTAATTTGGTCGGCATACTGAATTCGCTAAGACCTGTCTGGGTCCCGGGACATTACGGTATCATGGGAAACGGAATTGAAGATGAATTAGCTAGGCATGTTTCAAAAGAGCCATACAGCCCGAACCAACCTTTCGACTGCCAGCATCCTTAGTTAGGGCCTCCGTCGACGGTTGGGTCTCCCAACAGTACAGCCAGAGACGACGTGACTCTCCAGGATGCAGGATGACCAAGTGCATGCTCCCGAACGTTAGCAAGAAATCCGCGGCTTTTCATTTATCATTAGACAGAAATGAGTACAGACGACTGGTCCGCGTACTAACGGGACACTTTACCTTCGCTAAGCACCTAAGTCGGCTTAGGTTTAGTTACTCTTTACGACGCCTGTAGAGAAGGTGAAGACATTTCAGAGCACTTTCTTTTATGTTCTGCGAAGATTTACTGTTTTGACAAAAAAACGTCCCGTTCCTTTAAGAAACTTCTTACCGAAGACGAATTTATTCCTGTCGTCTAATTCCAACATTTCCGAGTACTCCTCGAATTGTTCAATCCAGCGATTGATGGAGAAATTCTCATCTCCGCTGAATGCTGGTATTGAGTCTTCGATATCATTAATATTATACGCTGGAGTCCACCTAGGAATAGATCCAAGTTTGTCCAATAGCAATTCTCGAAGTTTTTGTTTTAATTTTAACAATTTCGTCATTTAGTTGCTCCTCGTCATCATTACCTTCCTCTTCCTCCGACACGCTCACATCCTGTTGCAACGGGTCACCCGCATAATGACCATGGGGGCTTAAAAAAATTCCCGTATCTATCTGGAAGAATCATCATCCGAAAACCCTTGAACTCCTTCTTGAACTCTGCTCCTTAGTTCCGCCTTAGTGCCAACTGTAGAAAGTCTTAGAGATCTGAACATATTTTTTAGTCTGCGAACAGCGAAAGGCTCTATAAATTCTTTCCAATTTTCCGACATTTTTAATTCCTCTCAATTTTCTTGATTACACTTCACAGAATATATTTCTCACTGTAAAACACAATTCTAAAAATTAATGTACACTTAATCCATAATTCGAATCCCACTTCTGAAATTGTAGGAGAGAGCGGGTGGAAGTGGGCGCAAAAATGAAACGTAGTTAAAAACAACTTTATATTTATTTCACAAGAAAACAACGGAAAATGAAGTATTTATACGCAAGCGAAAAGGACACTACACAGAAAAGCCTACTACTTGTATTTTTAGCAAATTAAATAGAAGTAGCACTGTAGTTTGGCAATTTCGTCATTTAGTTGCTCCTCGTCATCATTACCTTCCTCTTCCTCCGACACGCTCTCATCCTGTTGCAACGGGTCACCCGCATAATGACCTTTGGGGGCTTAAAAAAATTCCCGTATCAATCTGGAAGAATCATCATACGAAAACCCTTGAACTCCTTCTTGAACTCTGCTCCTTAGTTCCGCCTTAGTGCCACTTGTAGAAAGTTTTACAGATCTGAGAATATTTTTTTTAATCTGCGAACAGTGGAAGGCTGTATAAATTCTTTCCAATTTTCCGACATTTTTAATTCCTCTCAATTTTCTTGATCACACTTCACAGAATATATTTCTAACTGTAAAACACAATTCTAAAAATTAATGTACACTTGTCCGTACGGTTAATCCATGAGTCGAATCCCACTTCTGAAATTGTAGGAGAGAACGGGTGGAAGTAGGCGCAAAAATGAAACGTGATTAAAAACGACTTTATATTTATTTCACAACGAAACGGAAAAGTGAAGTATTTATACCCAACGGAAAAGGACGCTTCACAGAAAAGTCTACTAATTGTATTTTTAGCAAAGTAACTATAAGTAGCACTGCCTACTGCATATATGATTGAAGTAAAGTGAGATTCGGATCAATAACCTGGGCAAGTGGGTCCAAAGGTTATTTCTTTCGCCTACAGTTTGTAATATCGGGGGTTAACAGGGGCTGCCTCCAAAGTGTCATCCTGTCACCTCTCCTATGGTGCATGTTGGTCGACTCTCTGTTGTCAGCCTTAAATGGATTTAACACCTATGCCAAGGCTTATGCGGATGATGTACCCGTATTGGTTACCGGTCCATGCCAAGCGGGCAGGCGAGGTTGTTCTCTTTACAAGAAGGAGGAATCCGACAGGTCTGACTCAGCTAGTACAAGCACGCCTGGCTCTGCTCTTGATGCACTGATCATTCTCCCTCCCCTTGACATCCACATCATGGTATGCACAATTAAGGCCATCTCCCAACTTAAAGGGAATGGAACTTTAATGACATTGCGCACCACTGAAAACTGGTATTGAGTCCTCGATGTCATTAAAATTATACGCTGGAGTCGACCTTGGAATAGATGCAACTTCGTCCAATTGCAATTTTCGAAGTTTTTGTTTTAACATTTAAATGTTTTCTTTTTTTCTCACATAGACGCTGTAGTTTGGCAATTTCGTCATTTAGTTGCTCCTCGTCATCATTACCTTCTCTTCCTCCGACACGCCCTCATCCTGTTGCAACGGGTCATCCGCATACCGACCTTTTGAGGCTTAAAAAAATTCCCGTATCAATCTGGAAGAATCATCATACGAAAACCCTTCTTGAACTCTGCTCCTTAGTTCCGCCTTAGTGCCACTTGTAGAAAGTTTTACAGATCTGAAAATATTTTTTTTTAATCTGCGAACAGTGGAAGGCTCTATAAATTCTTTCCAATTTTCCGACATTTTCAATTCCTCTTAATTTTCTTGATCACACTTCACAGAATATATTTCTAACTGTAAAACACAATTCTAAAAATTAATGTACACTTGTCCGTACAGTTAATCCATGAGTCGAATCCCACTTCTGAAGTTGTAGGAGAGAGCGGGTGGAAGTGGGCGCAAAAATGAAACGTAGTTAAAAACGACTTTATATTTATTTCACAACGAAACAACGAAAAGTGAAGTATTTATACCCAAGCGAAAAGGACGCTACACAGAAAAGTCCACTACTTGTATTTTTAGCAAAGTAACTATAAGTAGCACTGCCTACTGCATATATGATTGAAGTAAAGTGAGATTCGGATCAATAACCTGGGCAAGTGGGTCCAAAGGTTATTTCTTTCGCCTACATTGGGTCAACGCAACAGAGGACGACCTAGACTAAAGTGGCGCACACAAGTGGAGAAGGACCTCAACCAACTTGGGGTGCGCAACTGGAGAGAGCTGGCGAAAGATCGTGCTGGCTGGAGAGGCATGTTGGTTGAGGCCCAAGTCCACCTCGGACTGTAGCGGCACAAGAAGAAGAAGAAGTTTGTCTAGTTAGATTGTCAGACCTTTGGTTTTGGGAATTTACTGGCGTAGCTGTAATTTCTAGTGTATGTTAATTGTAAACTAGGTGCGATCTTAACTTATTGTTTGGTTTATGCGTTAATCTCCCGAATAATTTGCTGCGTTGTTTATTAGGACCAAAGTGTTGGTGATTTACTTCTAGTATTATTTTAAATGCTTCGTTCATTGTACTGGGGTTTCGCAAAAGTACAATTGTTCGAGTTGGTTCCGGAAGATTACTCTTATTTTTCATTTCTGGGTTATTTTCGTCGTTCAGCAAATGTTTATTATTAATCCTACTTAGATAGCTGTTTAGATTATTAAAATATTCTTCAACAGTAGTGTTATCTAATTTAATTTTAATTTTATCTAAGAGAGCATTCTTGCTAAGACTCTCTAATAAATTAGCTTTTGAAATTTCTTTGATTTGACTCCAGATCTCAACCCTGCCCGGTCTCTGAATTACGTTTCGCGCTTTGCCTACTACTTTATCTTTAATAAATCCGGTAAGGATATTACAGTTAACCGGATTGAACGTCGTTATGTTGGCGCTATCGAATCTACGCGTTCTACGCGTTCTATGTATTCTATTAGGTTATTTGCCTCACCGGTAAACTGGGGTAGGCGGGAAATGAAATCAAGAATAATTTAGAATTTTTCCGAAATGGACAATTCCTCCACTTTATGAAACGTACTTTTTTTCTCGCGTTAACAATAACGAACTTCTTACTACTTAATTAAAATGAAATATGTTAAAAACTCTGTCCTGTTACGGTAATTCTTGGCAATTTAGTTGAGGATAAATAATTCTTGTTTCCTTATTCCAATTTTCCTTTCCAACATGCGCGACGAGTGACTGCGTATCATGTTACACGCGCTGCATCTAGGCTCAGAGATAAACTATGTCTTGCAAGTAATATTGTTATGTACAGTATGGGTAGGAGGTTAGAAACCAGATATAACAATATGAAGAACGTATTGCTGTATCGTCTCACTAATTAGCTTCTTCTTCGAATTCGTAGCTCATTGTAGACATCTGACCTTGTCACCTTCTTTTCAAATTCACTTTTTAATGCACTTTTAATTGAACCCAACTGTCCTGCGATTTACAGTTCTGACAGGTGAAAGAGCGTGGCCACAGTGGGGTATAGGGTAGAGTACGACACTCACGCGCCGAAGGACCAGGTTCGACTCCCTGCTAAAAACCTTGAATTTTTCACGGCACCACCTCTTTCCAGCTGCGGACAACACTCAAAGAGTAATAACTGTCTAAAAAAAACTGCTCAAAACTTCGCTGTTCGGAGTCGGTTAAAAACGCGATAGCCAAGCTGTACTTAAGGCCTTACTCAACCCTATAACCATAAGTCTTCACTTAATTTGGTCGGCATACTGAATTCGCTAAGACCTGTCTGGGTCCCGGGACATTACGGTATCATGGGAAACGGAATTGAAGATGAATTAGCTAGGCATGTTTCAAAAGAGCCATACAGCCCGAACCAACCTTTCGACTGCCAGCATCCTTAGTTAGGGCCTCCGTCGACGGTTGGGTCTCCCAACAGTACAGCCAGAGACGACGTGACTCTCCAGGATGCATTATGACCAAGTGCATGCTCCCGAACGTCAGCAAGAAATCCGCGGCTTTTCATTTATCATTAGACAGAAATGAGTACAGACGACTGGTCCGCGTACTAACGGGACACTTTACCTTCGCTAAGCACCTAAGTCGGCTTAGGTTTAGTTACTCTTTACGACGCCTGTAGAGAAGGTGAAGACATTTCAGAGCACTTTCTTTTATGTTCTGCGAAGATTTACTGTTTTGACAAAAAAACGTCCCGTTCCTTTATGAAACTTCTTACCGAAGACGAATTTATTCCTGTCGTCTAATTCCAACATTTCCGAGTACTCCTCGAATTGTTCAATCCAGCGATTGATGGAGAAATTCTCATCTGAGCTGAATGCTGGTATTGAGTCTTCGATATCATTAATATTATACGCTAGAGTCCACCTAGGAATAGATCCAACTTCGTCCAATAGCAATTCTCGAAGTTTTTGTTTTAATTTTAACAATTTCGTCATTTAGTTGCTCCTCGTCATCATTACCTTCCTCTTCCTCCGACACGCTCACATCCTGTTGCAACGGGTAATCCGCATACCGACCTTTGGAGGCTTAAAAAAATCCCGTATCAATCTGGAAGAATCATCATCGGAAGACCCTTGAACTCTGCTCCTTAGTTCCGCCTTAGTGCCAATTGTAGAAAGTCTTAGAGATCTGAACATATTTTTTAGTCTGCGAACAGCGAAAGGCTCTATAAATTCTTTCCAATTTTCCGACATTTTTAATTCCTCTTAATTTTCTTGATTACACTTCACAGAATATATTTCTCACTGTAAAACACCATTCTAAAAATTAATGTACACTTGTCCGTACAGTTAATCCATGAGTCGAATCCCACTTCTGAAGTTGTAGGAGAGAGCGGGTGGAAGTGGGCGCAGAAATGAAACGTAGTTAAAAACGACTTTATATTTATTTCACAACGAAACAACGAAAAGTGAAGTATTTATACCCAAGCGAAAAGGACGCTACACAGAAAAGTCCACTACTTGTGTTTTTAGCAAAGTAAATAGAAGTAGCACTGCCTACTGCATATATGATTGAAGTAAAGTGAGATTCGGATCAATAACCTGGGCAAGTGGGTCCAAAGGTTATTTCTTTCGCCTACATTGGGTCAACGCAACAGAGGACGACCTAGACTAAAGTGGCGCACACAAGTGGAGAAGGACCTCAACCAACTTGGGGTGCGCAACTGGAGAGAGCTGGCGAAAGATCGTGCTGGCTGGAGAGGCATGTTGGTTGAGGCCCAAGTCCACCTCGGACTGTAGCGGCACAAGAAGAAGAAGAAGTTTGTCTAGTTAGATTGTCAGACCTTTGGTTTTGGGAATTTACTGGCGTAGCTGTAATTTCTAGTGTATGTTAATTGTAAACTAGGTGCGATCTTAACTTATTGTTTGGTTTATGCGTTAATCTCCCGAATAATTTGCTGCGTTGTTTATTAGGACCAAAGTGTTGGTGATTTACTTCTAGTATTATTTTAAATGCTTCGTTCATTGTACTGGGGTTTCGCAAAAGTACAATTGTTCGAGTTGGTTCCGGAAGATTACTCTTATTTTTCATTTCTGGGTTATTTTCGTCGTTCAGCAAATGTTTATTATTAATCCTACTTAGATAGCTGTTTAGATTATTATAATATTCTTCAACAGTAGTGTTCTCTAATTTAATTTTAATTTTATCTAAGAGAGCATTCTTGCTAAGACTCTCTAATAAATTAGCTTTTGAAATTTCTTTGATTTGACTCCAGATCTCAACCCTGCCCGGTCTCTGAATTACGCTTCGCGCTTTGCCTACTACTTTATCTTTACTAAATCCGGTAAGGATATTACAGTTAACCGGATTGAACGTCGTTATGTTGGCGCTATCGAATCTACGCGTTCTACGCGTTCTATGTATTCTATTAGATTATTTGCCTCACCGGTAAACTGGGGTAGGCGGGAATTGAAATCAAGAATAATTTAGAATTTTTCCGAAATGGACAATTCCTCCACTTTATGAAACGTACTTTTTTTCTCGCGTTAACAATAAACGAACTACTTACTACTTAATTAAAATGAAATATGTTTAAAACTCTGTCCTGTTACGGTAATTCTTGGCAATTTAGTTGAGGATAAATAATTCTTTTTTCCTTATTCCAATTTTCCTTTCCAACATGCGCGACGAGTGACTGCGTATCATGTTACACGCGCTGCATCTAGGCTCAGAGATAAACTATGTCTTGCAAGTAATATTGTTATGTACAGTATGGGTAGGAGGTTAGAAACCAGATATAACAATATGAAGAACGTATTGCTGTATCGTCTCACTAATTAGCTTCTTCTTCGAATTCGTAGCTCATTGTAGACATCTGACCTTGTCACCTTCTTTTCAAATTCACTTTTTAATGCACTTTTAATTGAACCCAACTGTCCTGCGAAGATTTACTGTTCTGACAGGTGAAAGAGCGTGGCCACTGTGGGGTATAGGGTAGAGTACGACACTCACGCGCCGAAGGACCAGGTTCGACTCCCTGCTGAAAACCTTGAATTTTTCACCACTTCTTTCCAGCTGCGGACAACACTCAAAGAGTAATTACTGTCTAAAAAAAACTGCTCAAAACTTCGCTGTTCGGAGTCGGTTAAAAACGCGATAGCCAAGCTGTACTTAAGGCCTTACTCAACCCTATAACCATAAGTCTTCACTTAATTTGGTCGGCATACTGAATTCGCTAAGACCTGTCTGGGTCCCGGGACATTACGGTATCATGGGAAACGGAATTGAAGATGAATTAGCTAGGCATGGTTCAAAAGAGCCATACAGCCCGAACCAACCTTTCGACTGCCAGCATCCTTAGTTAGGGCCTCCGTCGACGGTTGGGTCTCCCAACAGTACAGCCAGAGACGACGTGACTCTCCAGGATGCATTATGACAAAGTGCATGCTCCCGAATGTCAGCAAGAAATCCGCGGCTTTTCATTTATCATTAGACAGAAATGAGTACAGACGACTGGTCCGCGTACTAACGGGACACTTTACCTTCGCTAAGCACCTAAGTCGGCTTAGGTTTAGTTACTCTTTACGACGCCTGTAGAGAAGGTGAAGACATTTCAGAGCACTTTCTTTTATGTTCTGCGAAGATTTACTGTTTTGACAAAAAAACGTCCCGTTCCTTTAAGAAACTTCTTACCGAAGACGAATTTATTCCTGTCGTCTAATTCCAACATTTCCGAGTACTCCTCGAATTGTTCAATCCAGCGATTGATGGAGAAATTCTCATCTCCGCTGAATGCTGGTATTGAGTCTTCGATATCATTAATATTATACGCTAGAGTCCACCTAGGAATAGATCCAACTTCGTCCAATAGCAATTCTCGAAGTTTTTGTTTTAATTTTAACAATTTCGTCATTTAGTTGCTCCTCGTCATCATTACCTTCCTCTTCCTCCGACACGCTCACATCCTGTTGCAACGGGTAATCCGCATACCGACCTTTGGAGGCTTAAAAAAATCCCGTATCAATCTGGAAGAATCATCATCGGAAAACCCTTGAACTCTGCTCCTTAGTTCCGCCTTAGTGCCAATTGTAGAAAGTCTTAGAGATCTGAACATATTTTTTAGTCTGCGAACAGCGAAAGGCTCTATAAATTCTTTCCAATTTTTCGACATTTTTAATTCCTCTCAATTTTCTTGATTACACTTCACAGAATATATTTCTCACTGTAAAACACCATTCTAAAAATTAATTTACACTTAATCCATAATTCGAATCCCACTTCTGAAATTGTAGGAGAGAGCGGGTGGAAGTGGGCGCAAAAATGAAACGTAGTTAAAAACGACTTTATATTTATTTCACAAGAAAACAACGAAAAATGAAGTATTTATACGCAAGCGAAAAGGACACTACACAGAAAAGCCTACTACTTGTATTTTTAGCAAATTAAATAGAAGTAGCAATGTAGTTTGGCAATTTCGTCATGTAGTTGCTCCTCGTCATCATTACCTTCCTCTTCCTCCGACACGCTCTCATCCTGTTGCAACGGGTCACCCGCATAATGACCTTTGGGGGCTTAAAAAAAATTCCCGTATCAATCTGGAAGAATCATCATCCGAAAACCCTTGAACTCCTTCTTGAACTCTGCTCCTTAGTTCCGCCTTAGTGCCACTTGTAGAAAGTTTTACAGATCTGAGAATATTTTTTTTAATCTGCGAACAGTGGAAGGCTGTATAAATTCTTTCCAATTTTCCGACATTTTTCATTCCTCTCAATTTTCTTGATCACACTTCACAGAATATATTTCTAACTGTAAAACACAATTCTAAAAATTAATGTACACTTGTCCGTACAGTTAATCTATGAGTCGAATCCCACTTCTGAAGTTGTAGGAGAGAGCGGGTGGAAGTGGGCGCAAAAATGAAACGTAGTTAAAAACGACTTTATATTTATTTCACAACGAAACGGAAAAGTGAAGTATTTATACCCAACGGAAAAGGACGCTTCACAGAAAAGTCTACTAATTGTATTTTTAGCAAAGTAACTATAAGTAGCACTGCCTACTGCATATATGATTGAAGTAAAGTGAGATTCGGATCAATAACCTGGGCAAGTGGGTCCAAAGGTTATTTCTTTCGCCTACAGTTTGTAATATCGGGGGTTAACAGGCGCTGCCTCCAAGGTGTCATCCTGTCACCTCTCCTATGGTGCATGTTGGTCGACTCTCTGTTGTCAGCCTTAAATGGATTTAACACCAATGCCCAGGCTTATGCGGATGATGTACCCGTATTGGTTACCGGTCCATGCCAAGCGGGCAGGCGAGGTTGTTCTCTTTACAAGAAGGAGGAATCCGACAGGTCTGACTAAGCTAGTACAAGCACGCCTGGCTCTGCTCTTGATGCACTGATCATTCTCCCTCCCCTTGACATCCACATCATGGTATGCACAATTAAGGCCATCTCCCAACTTAAAGGGAATGGAACTTTAATGACATTGCTCACCGCTGAAAACTGGTATTGAGTCTTCGATGTCATTAAAATTATACGCTGGAGTCGACCTTGGAATAGATGCAACTTCGTCCAATTGCAATTTTCGAAGTTTTTGTTTTAACATTTAAATGTTTTCTTTTTTTCTCACATAGACGCTGTAGTTTGGCAATTTCGTCATTTAGTTGCTCCTCGTCATCATTACCTTCTCTTCCTCCGACACGCTCTCATCCTGTTGCAACGGGTCACCCGCATACCGACCTTTGGAGGCTTAAAAAAAATTCCCGTATCAATCTGGAAAATCATCATACGAAAACCCTTCTTGAACTCTGCTCCTTAGTTCCGCCTTAGTGCCACTTGTAGAAAGTTTTACAGATCTGAGAATATTTTTTTTTAATCTGCGAACAGTGGAAGGCTCTATAAATTCTTTCCAATTTTCTGACATTTTCAATTCCTCTTAATTTTCTTGATCACACTTCACAGAATATATTTCTAACTGTAAAACACAATTCTAAAAATTAATGTACACTTGTCCGTACAGTTAATCCATGAGTCGAATCCCACTTCTGAAGTTGTAGGAGAGAGCGGGTGGAAGTGGGCGCAAAAATGAAACGTAGTTAAAAACGACTTTATATTTATTTCACAACGAAACAACGAAAAGTGAAGTATTTATACCCAAGCGAAAAGGACGCTACACAGAAAAGTCCACTACTTGTGTTTTTAGCAAAGTAAATAGAAGTAGCACTGCCTACTGCATATATGATTGAAGTAAAGTGAGATTCGGATCAATAACCTGGGCAAGTGGGTCCAAAGGTTATTTCTTTCGCCTACATTGGGTCAACGCAACAGAGGACGACCTAGACTAAAGTGGCGCACACAAGTGGAGAAGGACCTCAACCAACTTGGAGTGCGCAACTGGAGAGAGCTGGCGAAAGATCGTGCTGGCTGGAGAGGCATGTTGGTTGAGGCCCAAGTCCACCTCGGACTGTAGCGGCACAAGAAGAAGAAGAAGTTTGTCTAGTTAGATTGTCAGACCTTTGGTTTTGGGAATTTACTGGCGTAGCTGTAATTTCTAGTGTATGTTAATTGTAAACTAGGTGCGATCTTAACTTATTGTTTGGTTTATGCGTTAATCTCCCGAATAATTTGCTGCGTTGTTTATTAGGACCAAAGTGTTGGTGATTTACTTCTAGTATTATTTTTAATTGCTTCCTTCATTGTACTGGGGTTTCGCAAAAGTACAATTGTTCGAGTTGGTTCCGGAAGATTACTCTTATTTTTCATTTCTGGGTTATTTTCGTCGTTCAGCAAATGTTTATTATTAATCCTACTTAGATAGCTGTTTAGATTATTATAATATTCTTCAACAGTAGTGTTATCTAATTTAATTTTAATTTTATCTAAGAGAGCATTCTTGCTAAGACTCTCTAATAAATTAGCTTTTGAAATTTCTTTGATTTGACTCCAGATCTCAACCCTGCCCGGTCTCTGAATTACGTTTCGCGCTTTGCCTACTACTTTATCTTTAATATATCCGGTAAGGATATTACAGTTAACCGGATTGAACGTCGTTATTTTGGCGCTATCGAATCTACGCGTTCTACGCGTTCTATGTATTCTATTAGGTTATTTGCCTCACCGGTAAACTGGGGTAGGCGGGAAATGAAATCAAGAATAATTTAGAATTTTTCCGAAATGGACAATTCCTCCACTTTATGAAACGTACTTTTTTTCTCGCGTTAACAATAAACGAACTACTTACTACTTAATTAAAATGAAATATGTTTAAAACTCTGTCCTGTTACGGTAATTCTTGGCAATTTAGTTGAGGATAAATAATTCTTGTTTCCTTATTCCAATTTTCCTTTCCAACATGCGCGACGAGTGACTGCGTATCATGTTACACGCGCTGCATCTAGGCTCAGAGATAAACTATGTCTTGCAAGTAATATTGTTATGTACAGTATGGGTAGGAGGTTAGAAACCAGATATAACAATATGAAGAACGTATTGCTGTATCGTCTCACTAATTAGCTTCTTCTTCGAATTCGTAGCTCATTGTAGACATCTGACCTTGTCACCTTCTTTTCAAATTCACTTTTTAATGCACTTTTAATTGAACCCAACTGTCCTGCGAAGATTTACTGTTCTGACAGGTGAAAGAGCGTGGCCACTGTCGGGTATAGGGTAGAGTACGACACTCACGCGCCGAAGGACCAGGTTCGACTCCCTGCTGAAAACCTTGAATTTTTCACGGCACCACTTCTTTCCAGCTGCGGACAACACTCAAAGAGTAATTACTGTCTAAAAAAAACTGCTCAAAACTTCGCTGTTCGGAGTCGGTTAAAAACGCGATAGCCAAGCTGTACTTAAGGCCTTACTCAACCCTATAACCATAAGTCTTCACTTAATTTGGTCGGCATACTGAATTCGCTAAGACCTGTCTGGGTCCCGGGACATTACGGTATCATGGGAAACGGAATTGAAGATGAATTAGCTAGGCATGTTTCAAAAGAGCCATACAGCCCGAACCAACCTTTCGACTGCCAGCATCCTTAGTTAGGGCCTCCGTCGACGGTTGGGTCTCCCAACAGTACAGCCAGAGACGACGTGACTCTCCAGGATGCATTATGACCAAGTGCATGCTCCCGAACGTCAGCAAGAAATCCGCGGCTTTTCATTTATCATTAGACAGAAATGAGTACAGACGACTGGTCCGCGTACTAACGGGACACTTTACCTTCGCTAAGCACCTAAGTCGGCTTAGGTTTAGTTACTCTTTACGACGCCTGTAGAGAAGGTGAAGACATTTCAGAGCACTTTCTTTTATGTTCTGCGAAGATTTACTGTTTTGACAAAAAAACGTCCCGTTCCTTTAAGAAACTTCTTACCGAAGACGAATTTATTCCTGTCGTCTAATTCCAACATTTCCGAGTACTCCTCGAATTGTTCAATCCAGCGATTGATGGAGAAATTCTCATCTCCGCTGAATGCTGGTATTGAGTCTTCGATATCATTAATATTATACGCTAGAGTCCACCTAGGAATGAATCCAACTTCGTCCAATAGCAATTCTCGAAGTTTTTGTTTTAATTTTAACAATTTCGTCATTTAGTTGCTGCTCGTCATCATTACCTTCCTCTTCCTCCGACACGCTCACATCCTGTTGCAACGGGTCACCCGCATAATGACCTTTGGGGGCTTAAAAAAATTCCCGTATCAATCTGGAAAAATCATCATCCGAAAACCCTTGAACTCCTTCTTGAACTCTGCTCCTTAGTTCCGCCTTAGTGCCAATTGTAGAAAGTCTTAGAGATCTGAACATATTTTTTAGTCTGCGAACAGCGAAAGGCTCTATAAATTCTTTCCAATTTTCCGACATTTTTAATTCCTCTCAATTTTCTTGATTACACTTCACAGAATATATTTCTCACTGTAAAACACAATTCTAAAAATTAATGTACACTTAATCCATAATTCGAATCCCACTTCTGAAATTGTAGGAGAGAACGGGTGGAAGTGGGCGCAAAAATGAAACGTAGTTAAAAACGACTTTATATTTATTTCACAAGAAAACAACGAAAAATGAAGTATTTATACGCAAGCGAAAAGGACACTACACAGAAAAGCCTACTACTTGTATTTTTAGCAAATTAAATAGAAGTAGCACTGTAGTTTGGCAATTTCGTCATTTAGTTGCTCCTCGTCATCATTACCTTCCTCTTCCTCCGACACGCTCACATCCTGTTGCAACGGGTAATCCGCATACCGACCTTTGGAGGCTTAAAAAAAACCCGTACCAATCTGGAAGAATCATCATCCGAAAACCCTTGAACTCCTTCTTGAACTCTGCTCCTTAGTTCCTCCTTAGTTCCGCCTTAGTGGCAATTGTAAAAAGTCTTAGAAATCTGAACATATTTTTTAGTCTGCGAACAGCGGAAGACTCTATAAATTCTTTCCAATTTTCCGACATTTTTAATTCCTTTCAATTTTCTTGATTACACTTTACAGAATATATTTCTAACTGTAAAACACAATTCTAAAAATTAACGTACACTTAATCCATGATTCGAATCCCACTTCTGAAATTGTAGGAGAGAACGGGTGGAAGTAGGCGCAAAAATGAAACGTGATTAAAAACGACTTTATATTTATTTCACAACGAAACGGAAAAGTGAAGTATTTATACCCAACGGAAAAGGACGCTACACAGAAAAGCCTACTTCTTGTATTTTTGGCAAATTAAATAGAAGTAGCACTGCCTACTGCTTACACATTTGATGTAAAGTGAGAATCGGATCAATAACCTGGTCAGGAGGGTCCGTAGGTTATTTCTTTCGCCTACAGTTTGTAATATCGGGGGTTAACAGGGGCTGCCTCCAAGGTGTCATCCTGTCACCTCTCCTATGGTGCATGTTGGTCAACTCTCTGTTGTCAGCCTTAAATGAATTTACACCTATGCCCAGGCTTATGCGGATGATGTACCCGTATTGGTTACCGGTCCATGCGAAGCGGGCAGGCGGACCTTGACATGATCGATGACTGGTGTACTAAAAATGGGCTTCCTGTCAACCCTCAAACGAGGTTGTTCTCTTTACAAGAAGGAGGAATCAGACAGGTCTGACTCAGCTAGAACTAGCACGCCTGGCTCTGCTCTTGATGCACTGATCATTCTTCCTCCCCTTGACATCCACGTCATGGGATGCACAATTAATGCCATCTCCCAACTTAAAGGGTTGAAGGGAATGGAGCTTTAATGACATTGCGCACCGCTGAAAACTGGTATTGAGTCCTCGATGTCATTAAAATTATACGCTGAAGTCGACCTTAGAATAGATGCAACTTTGTCCAATTGCAAATTTCGAAGTTTTTGTTTCAACATTACAATGTCTTCTCTTTTTCTCACATAGACGCTGTAGTTTATCAATTTCGTCATTTAGTTGCTCCTCGTCATCATTACCTTCCTCTTCCTCCGACACGCCCTCATCCTGTTGCAACGGGTCATCCGCATACCGACCTTTTGAGGCTTAAAAAAATTCCCGTACCAATCTGGAAGAATCATCATCCGAAAACCCTTGAACTCTGCTCCTAAGTTCCGCCTTAGTGCCACTTGTAGAAAGTTTTACAGATCTGAGAATATTTTTTTTAATCTACGAACAGCGGAAGGCTCTATAAATTCTTTCCAATTTTCCGACATTTTTAATTCCTCTCAATTTTCTTGATTACACTTCACCGAATATATTTCTCACTGTAAAACACAAATCTAAAAATTAATGTACACTTAATCCATAATTCGAATACCACTTCTGAAATTGTAGGAGAGAGCGGATGGAAGTGGGCGCAAAAATGAAACGTAGTTAAAAACGACTTTATATTTATTTCACAAGAAAACAACGAAAAATGAAGTATTTATACGCAAGCGAAAAGGACACTACACAGAAAAGCCTACTACTTGTATTTTTAGCAAATTAAATAGAAGTAGCACTGTAGTTTGGCAATTTCGTCATTTAGTTGCTCCTCGTCATCATTACCTTCCTCTTCCTCCGACACGCTCACATCCTGTTGCAACGGGTAATCCGCATACCGACCTTTGGAGGCTTAAAAAAATCCCGTACCAATCTGGAAGAATCATCATCCGAAAACCCTTGAACTCCTTCTTGAACTCTGCTCCTTAGTTCCTCCTTAGTTCCGCCTTAGTGGCAATTGTAAAAAGTCTTAGAAATCTGAACATATTTTTTAGTCTGCGAACAGCGGAAGACTCTATAAATTCTTTCCAATTTTCCGACATTTTTAATTCCTTTCAATTTTCTTGATTACACTTTACAGAATATATTTCTCACTGTAAAACACAATTCTAAAAATTAATGTACACTTAATCCATAATTCGAATCCCACTTCTGAAATTGTAGGAGAGAACGGGTGGAAGTAGGCGCAAAAATGAAACGTGATTAAAAACGACTTTATATTTATTTCACAACGAAACGGAAAAGTGAAGTATTTATACCCAACGGAAAAGGACGCTACACAGAAAAGCCTACTACTTGTATTTTTGGCAAATTAAATAGAAGTAGCACTGCCTACTGCTTACACATTTGATGTAAAGTGAGAATCGGATCAATAACCTGGTCAGGAGGGTCCGTAGGTTATTTCTTTCGCCTACAGTTTGTAATATCGGGGGTTAACAGGGGCTGCCTCCAAGGTGTCATCCTGTCACCTCTCCTATGGTGCATGTTGGTCAACTCTCTGTTGTCAGCCTTAAATGAATTTACACCTATGCCCAGGCTTATGCGGATGATGTACCCCTATTGGTTACCGGTCCATGCGAAGCGGGCAGGCGGACCTTGACATGATCGATGACTGGTGTACTAAAAATGGGCTTCCTGTCAACCCTCAAACGAGGTTGTTCTCTTTACAAGAAGGAGGAATCAGACAGGTCTGACTCAGCTAGAACTAGCACACCTGGCTCTGCTCTTGATGCACTGATCATTCTTCCTCCCCTTGACATCCACGTCATGGGATGCACAATTAATGCCATCTCCCAACTTAAAGGGTTGAAGGGAATGGAGCTTTAATGACATTGCGCACCGCTGAAAACTGGTATTGAGTCCTCGATGTCATTAAAATTATACGCTGAAGTCGACCTTAGAATAGATGCAACTTTGTCCAATTGCAAATTTCGAAGTTTTTGTTTCAACATTACAATGTCTTCTCTTTTTCTCACATAGACGCTGTAGTTTATCAATTTCGTCATTTAGTTGCTCCCCGTCATCATTACCTTCCTCTTCCTCCGACACGCCCTCATCCTGTTGCAACGGGTCATCCGCATACCGACCTTTTGAGGCTTAAAAAAATTCCCGTACCAATCTGGAAGAATCATCATCCGAAAACCCTTGAACTCCTTCTTGAACTCTGCTCCTAAGTTCCGCCTTAGTGCCACTTGTAGAAAGTTTTACAGATCTGAGAATATTTTTTTTAATCTACGAACAGCGGAAGGCTCTATAAATTCTTTCCAATTTTCCGACATTTTTAATTCCTCTCAATTTTCTTGATTACACTTCACTGAATATATTTCTCACTGTAAAACACAAATCTAAAAATTAATGTACACTTAATCCATAATTCGAATACCACTTCTGAAATTGTAGGAGAGAGCGGATGGAAGTGGGCGCAAAAATGAAACGTAGTTAAAAACGACTTTATATTTATTTCACAAGAAAACAACGAAAAATGAAGTATTTATACGCAAGCGAAAAGGACACTACACAGAAAAGCCTACTACTTGTATTTTTAGCAAATTAAATAGAAGTAGCAATGTAGTTTGGCGTGGTCACCGTGGCGTAGTGGGTAGAGTGCGACGCTCACACGTCGAAGGGTGTCGGTTCGATTCCCAGCTCATCACCAATTTTTCCAATTTTTCACGGAACCACCTCTTTCAAGCTGCTGACAACACTCAAAGAGTAATAACTGTCTAAGAAAGCTTCTCAAATTTCGCCGTTCGGAGTCGGCAAAAAACTGTAGGTCCCTTCTACTCGTGAGAGAACAGTAGCGCGCACAACACGAGTAGTTGATGAGCAAGCTAGGCCCTGGTCCCCCTTTGGACTGTAGCGCCAACAATTATTATTAATGTAGTTTGGCAATTTCGTCATTTAGTTGCTCCTCGTCATCATTACCTTCCTCTTCCTCCGACACGCTCTCATCCTGTTGCAACGGGTCACCCGCATAATGACCTTTGGGGGCTTAAAAAAAAATTCCCGTATCAATCTGGAAGAATCATCATCCGAAAACCCTTGAACTCCTTCTTGAACTCTGCTCCTTAGTTCCGCCTTAGTGCCACTTGTAGAAAGTTTTACAGATCTGAGAATATTTTTTTTAATCTGCGAACAGTGGAAGGCTGTATAAATTCTTTCCAATTTTCCGACATTTTTAATTCCTCTCAATTTTCTTGATCACACTTCACAGAATATATTTCTAACTGTAAAACACAATTCTAAAAATTAATGTACACTTGTCCGTACGGTTAATCCATGAGTCGAATCCCACTTCTGAAATTGTAGGAGAGAACGGGTGGAAGTAGGCGCAAAAATGAAACGTGATTAAAAACGACTTTATATTTATTTCACAACGAAACGGAAAAGTGAAGTATTTATACCCAACGGAAAAGGACGCTACACAGAAAAGTCTACTAATTGTATTTTTAGCAAAGTAACTATAAGTAGCACTGCCTACTGCATATATGATTGAAGTAAAGTGAGATTCGGATCAATAACCTGGGCAAGTGGGTCCAAAGGTTATTTCTTTCGCCTACAGTTTGTAATATCGGGGGTTAACAGGGGCTGCCTCCAAAGTGTCATCCTGTCACCTCTCCTATGGTGCATGTTGGTCGACTCTCTGTTGTCAGCCTTAAATGGATTTAACACCTATGCCCAGGCTTATGCGGATGATGTACCCGTATTGGTTACCGGTCCATGCCAAGCGGGCAGGCGAGGTTGTTCTCTTTACAAGAAGGAGGAATCCGACAGGTCTGACTCAGCTAGTACAAGCACGCCTGGCTCTGCTCTTGATGCACTGATCATTCTCCCTCCCCTTGACATCCACATCATGGTATGCACAATAAAGGCCATCTCCCAACTTAAAGGGAATGGAACTTTAATGACATTGCGCACCGCTGAAAACTGGTATTGAGTCTTCGATGTCATTAAAATTATACGCTGGAGTCGACCTTGGAATAGATGCAACTTCGTCCAATTGCAATTTTCGAAGTTTTTGTTTTAACATTTAAATGTTTTCTTTTTTTCTCACATAGACGCTGTAGTTTGGCAATTTCGTCATTTAGTTGCTCCTCGTCATCATTACCTTCTCTTCCTCCGACACGCTCTCATCCTGTTGCAACGGGTCACCCGCATACCGACCTTTGGAGGCTTAAAAAAATTCCCGTATCAATCTGGAAGAATCATCATACGAAAACCCTTCTTGAACTCTGCTCCTTAGTTCCGCCTTAGTGCCACTTGTAGAAAGTTTTACAGATCTGAGAATATTTTTTTTTAATCTGCGAACAGTGGAAGGCTCTATAAATTCTTTCCAATTTTCCGACATTTTCAATTCCTCTTAATTTTCTTGATCACACTTCACAGAATATATTTCTAACTGTGAAACACAATTCTAAAAATTAATGTACACTTGTCCGTACAGTTAATCCATGAGTCGAATCCCACTTCTGAAGTTGTAGGAGAGAGCGGGTGGAAGTGGGCGCAAAAATGAAACGTAGTTAAAAAGGACTTTATATTTATTTCACAACGAAACAACGAAAAGTGAAGTATTTATACCCAAGCGAAAAGGACGCTACACAGAAAAGCCTACTACTTGTATTTTTGGCAAATTAAATAGAAGTAGCACTGCCTACTGCTTAGACATTTGATGTAAAGTGAGAATCGGACCAATAACCTGGTCAGGAGGGTCCGTAGGTTATTTCTTTCGCCTACAGTTTGTAATATCGGGGGTTAACAGGGGCTGCCTCCAAGGTGTCATCCTGTCACCTCTCCTATGGTGCATGTTGGTCAACTCTCTGTTGTCAGCCTTAAATGAATTTACACCTATGCCCAGGCTTATGCGGATGATGTACCCGTATTGGTTACCGGTCCATGCGAAGCGGGCAGGCGGACCCTGACATGATCGATGACTGGTGTACTAAAAATGGGCTTCCTGTCAACCCTCAAACGAGGTTGTTCTCTTTACAAGAAGGAGGAATCCGACAGGTCTGACTCAGCTAGTACAAGCACGCCTGGCTCTGCTCTTGATGCACTGATCATTCTCCCTCCCCTTGACATCCACATCATGGTATGCACAATTAAGGCCATCTCCCAACTTAAAGGGAATGGAACTTTAATGACATTGCGCACCGCTGAAAACTGGTATTGAGTCCTCGATGTCATTAAAATTATACGCTGGAGTCGACCTTGGAATAGATGCAACTTCGTCCAATTGCAATTTTCGAAGTTTTTGTTTTAACATTTAAATGTTTTCTTTTTTTCTCACATAGACGCTGTAGTTTTGCAATTTCGTCATTTAGTTGCTCCTCGTCATCATTACCTTCTCTTCCTCCGACACGCTCTCATCCTGTTGCAACGGGTCACCCGCATACCGACCTTTGGAGGCTTAAAAAAAATTCCCGTATCAATCTGGAAGAATCATCATACGAAAACCCTTCTTGAACTCTGCTCCTTACTTCCGCCTTAGTGCCACTTGTAGAAAGTTTTACAGATCTGAGAATATTTTTTTTTTAATCTGCGAACAGTGTAAGGCTCTATAAATTCTTTCCAATTTTCCGACATTTTCAATTCCTCTTAATTTTCTTGATCACATTTCACAGAATATATTTCTAACTGTAAAACACAATTCTAAAAATTAATGTACACTTGTCCGTACAGTTAATCCATGAGTCGAATCCCACTTCTGAAGTTGTAGGAGAGAGCGGGTGGAAGTGGGCGCAAAAATGAAACGTAGTTAAAAACGACTATATTTATTTCACAACGAAACAACGAAAAGTGAAGTATTTATACCCAAGCGAAAAGGACGCTACACAGAAAAGTCTACTACTTGTATTTTTAGCAAAGTAAATAGAAGTAGCACTGCCTACTGCATATATGATTGAAGTAAAGTGAGATTCGGATCAATAACCTGGGCAAGTGGGTCCAAAGGTTATTTCTTTCGCCTACATTGGGTCAACGCAACAGAGGACGACCTAGACTAAAGTGGCGCACACAAGTGGAGAAGGACCTCAACCAACTTGGGGTGCGCAACTGGAGAGAGCTGGCGAAAGATCGTGCTGGCTGGAGAGGCATGTTGGTTGAGGCCCAAGTCCACCTCGGACTGTAGCGGCACAAGAAGAAGAAGAAGTTTGTTTAGTTAGATTGTCAGACCTTTGGTTTTGGGAATTTACTGGCGTAGCTGTAATTTCTAGTGTATGTTAATTGTAAACTAGGTGCGATCTTAACTTATTGTTTGGTTTATGCGTTAATCTCCCGAATAATTTGCTGCGTTGTTTATTAGGACCAAAGTGTTGGTGATTTACTTCTAGTATTATTTTAAATGCTTCGTTCATTGTACTGGGGTTTCGCAAAAGTACAATTGTTCGAGTTGGTTCCGGAAGATTACTCTTATTTTTCATTTCTGGGTTATTTTCGTCGTTCAGCAAATGTTTATTATTAATCCTACTTAGATAGCTGTTTAGATTATTAAAATATTCTTCAACAGTAGTGTTATCTAATTTAATTTTAATTTTATCTAAGAGAGCATTCTTGCTAAGACTCTCTAATAAATTAGCTTTTGAAATTTCTTTGATTTGACTCCAGATCTCAACCCTGCCCGGTCTCTGAATTACGTTTCGCGCTTTGCCTACTACTTTATCTTTAATAAATCCGGTAAGGATATTACAGTTAAGCGGATTGAACGTCGTTATGTTGGCGCTATCGAATCTACGCGTTCTACGCGTTCTATGTATTCTATTAGGTTATTTGCCTCACCGGTAAACTGGGGTAGGCGGGAAATGAAATCAAGAATAATTTAGAATTTTTCCGAAATGGACAATTCCTCCACTTTATGAAACGTACTTTTTTTCTCGCGTTAACAATAAACGAACTACTTACTACTTAATTAAAATGAAATATGTTTAAAACTCTGTCCTGTTACGGTAATTCTTGGCAATTTAGTTGAGGATAAATAATTCTTGTTTCCTTATTCCAATTTTCCTTTCCAACATGCGCGACGAGTGACTGCGTATCATGTTACACGCGCTGCATCTAGGCTCAGAGATAAACTATGTCTTGCAAGTAATATTGTTATGTACAGTATGGGTAGGAGGTTAGAAACCAGATATAACAATATGAAGAACGTATTGCTGTATCGTCTCACTAATTAGCTTCATCTTCGAATTCGTAGCTCATTGTAGACATCTGACCTTGTCACCTTCTTTTCAAATTCACTTTTTAATGCACTTTTAATTGAACCCAACTGTCCTGCGAAGATTTACTGTTCTGACAGGTGAAAGAGCGTGGCCACTCTGGGGTATAGGGTAGAGTACGACACTCACGCGTCGAAGGACCATGTTCGACTCCCTGCTGAAAACCTTGAATTTTTCTCGGCACCACCTCTTTCCAGCTGCGGACAACACTCAAACTTCACTGTTCGGAGTCGGTTAAAAACGCGATAGCCAAGCTGTACTTAAGGCCTTACTCAACCCTATAACCACTACCAAGATAGTCCAAGAATGTAAGTCTTCACTTAATTTGGTCGGCATACTGAATTCGCTAAGACCTGTCTGGGTCCCGGGACATTACGGTATCATGGGAAACGGAATTGAAGATGAATTAGCTAGGCATGTTTCAAAAGAGCCATACAGCCCGAACCAACCTTTCGACTGCCAGCATCCTTAGTTAGGGCCTCCGTCGACGGTTGGGTCTCCCAACAGTACAGCCAGAGACGACGTGACTCTCCAGGATGCAGGATGACCAAGTGCATGCTCCCGAACGTTAGCAAGAAATCCGCGGCTTTTCATTTATCATTAGACAGAAATGAGTACAGACGACTGGTCCGCGTACTAACGGGACACTTTACCTTCGCTAAGCACCTAAGTCGGCTTAGGTTTAGTTACTCTTTACGACGCCTGTAGAGAAGGTGAAGACATTTCAGAGCACTTTCTTTTATGTTCTGCGAAGATTTACTGTTTTGACAAAAAAACGTCCCGTTCCTTTAAGAAACTTCTTACCGAAGACGAATTTATTCCTGTCGTCTAATTCCAACATTTCCGAGTACTCCTCGAATTGTTCAATCCAGCGATTGATGGAGAAATTCTCATCTCCGCTGAATGCTGGTATTGAGTCTTCGATATCATTAATATTATACGCTGGAGTCCACCTAGGAATAGATCCAAGTTTGTCCAATAGCAATTCTCGAAGTTTTTGTTTTAATTTTAACAATTTCGTCATTTAGTTGCTCCTCGTCATCATTACCTTCCTCTTCCTCCGACATGCTCACATCCTGTTGCAACGGGTCACCCGCATAATGACCTTTGGGGGCTTAAAAAAATTCCCGTATCAATCTGGAAGAATCATCATCCGAAAACCCTTGAACTCCTTCTTGAACTCTGCTCCTTAGTTCCGCCTTAGTGCCAATTGTAGAAAGTCTTAGAGATCTGAACATATTTTTTAGTCTGCGAACAGCGAAAGGCTCTATAAATTCTTTCCAATTTTCCGACATTTTTAATTCCTCTCAATTTTCTTGATTACACTTCACAGAATATATTTCTCACTGTAAAACACAATTCTAAAAATTAATGTACACTTAATCCATAATTCGAATCCCACTTCTGAAATTGTAGGAGAGAGCGGGTGGAAGTGGGCGCAAAAATGAAACGTAGTTAAAAACAACTTTATATTTATTTCACAAGAAAACAACGAAAAATGAAGTATTTATACGCAAGCGAAAAGGACACTACACAGAAAAGCCTACTACTTGTATTTTTAGCAAATTAAATAGAAGTAGCACTGTAGTTTGGCAATTTCGTCATTTAGTTGCTCCTCGTCATCATTACCTTCCTCTTCCTCCGACACGCTCTCATCCTGTTGCAACGGGTCACCCGCATAATGACCTTTGGGGGCTTAAAAAAATTCCCGTATCAATCTGGAAGAATCATCATCCGAAAACCCTTGAACTCCTTCTTGAACTCTGCTCCTTAGTTCCGCCTTAGTGCCACTTGTAGAAAGTTTTACAGATCTGAGAATATTTTTTTTTAATCTGCGAACAGTGGAAGGCTGTATAAATTCTTTCCAATTTTCCGACATTTTCAATTCCTCTTAATTTTCGTGATCACACTTCACAGAATATATTTCTAACTGTAAAACACAATTCTAAAAATTAATGTACACTTGTCCGTACGGTTAATCCATGAGTCGAATCCCACTTCTGAAATTGTAGGAGAGAACGGGTGGAAGTAGGCGCAAAAATGAAACGTGATTAAAAACGACGGAAAAGGACGCTTCACAGAAAAGTCTACTAATTGTATTTTTAGCAAAGTAACTATAAGTAGCACTGCCTACTGCATATATGATTGAAGTAAAGTGAGATTCGGATCAATAACCTGGGCAAGTGGGTCCAAAGGTTATTTCTTTCGCCTACAGTTTGTAATATCGGGGGTTAACAGGGGCTGCCTCCAAAGTGTCATCCTGTCACCTCTCCTATGGTGCATGTTGGTCGACTCTCTGTTGTCAGCCTTAAATGGATTTAACACCTATGCCCAGGCTTATGCGGATGATGTACCCGTATTGGTTACCGGTCCATGCCAAGCGGGCAGGCGAGGTTGTTCTCTTTACAAGAAGGAGGAATCCGACAGGTCTGACTCAGCTAGTACAAGCACGCCTGGCTCTGCTCTTGATGCACTGATCATTCTCCCTCCCCTTGACATCCACATCATGGTATGCACAATTAAGGCCATCTCCCAACTTAAAGGGAATGGAACTTTAATGACATTGCGCACCGCTGAAAACTGGTATTGAGTCCTCGATGTCATTAAAATTATACGCTGGAGTCGACCTTGGAATAGATGCAACTTCGTCCAATTGCAATTTTCGAAGTTTTTGTTTTAACATTTAAATGTTTTCTTTTTTTCTCACATAGACGCTGTAGTTTGGCAATTTCGTCATTTAGTTGCTCCTCGTCATCATTACCTTCTCTTCCTCCGACACGCCCTCATCCTGTTGCAACGGGTCACCCGCATACCGACCTTTGGAGGCTTAAAAAAAATTCCCGTATCAATCTGGAAGAATCATCATACGAAAACCCTTCTTGAACTCTGCTCCTTAGTTCCGCCTTAGTGCCACTTGTAGAAAGTTTTACATATCTGAGAATATTTTTTTTTAATCTGCGAACAGTGGAAGGCTCTATAAATTCTTTCCAATTTTCCGACATTTTCAATTCCTCTTAATTTTCTTGATCACACTTCACAGAATATATTTCTAACTGTAAAACACAATTCTAAAAATTAATGTACACTTGTCCGTACAGTTAATCCATGAGTCGAATCCCACTTCTGAAGTTGTAGGAGAGAGCGGGTGGAAGTGGGCGCAAAAATGAAACGTAGTTAAAAACGACTTTATATTTATTTCACAACGAAACAACGAAAAGTGAAGTATTTATACCCAAGCGAAAAGGACGCTACACAGAAAAGTCCACTACTTGTATTTTTAGCAAAGTAACTATAAGTAGCACTGCCTACTGCATATATGATTGAAGTAAAGTGAGATTCGGATCAATAACCTGGGCAAGTGGGTCCAAAGGTTATTTCTTTCGCCTACATTGGGTCAACGCAACAGAGGACGACCTAGACTAAAGTGGCGCACACAAGTGGAGAAGGACCTCAACCAACTTGGGGTGCGCAACTGGAGAGAGCTGGCGAAAGATCGTGCTGGCTGGAGAGGCATGTTGGTTGAGGCCCAAGTCCACCTCGGACTGTAGCGGCACAAGAAGAAGAAGAAGTTTGTTTAGTTAGATTGTCAGACCTTTGGTTTTGGGAATTTACTGGCGTAGCTGTAATTTCTAGTGTATGTTAATTGTAAACTAGGTGCGATCTTAACTTATTGTTTGGTTTATGCGTTAATCTCCCGAATAATTTGCTGCGTTGTTTATTAGGACCAAAGTGTTGGTGATTTACTTCTAGTATTATTTTAAATGCTTCGTTCATTGTACTGGGGTTTCGCAAAAGTACAATTGTTCGAGTTGGTTCCGGAAGATTACTCTTATTTTTCATTTCTGGGTTATTTTCGTCGTTCAGCAAATGTTTATTATTAATCCTACTTAGATAGCTGTTTAGATTATTAAAATATTCTTCAACAGTAGTGTTATCTAATTTAATTTTAATTTTATCTAAGAGAGCATTCTTGCTAAGACTCTCTAATAAATTAGCTTTTGAAATTTCTTTGATTTGACTCCAGATCTCAACCCTGCCCGGTCTCTGAATTACGTTTCGCGCTTTGCCTACTACTTTATCTTTAATAAATCCGGTAAGGATATTACAGTTAAGCGGATTGAACGTCGTTATGTTGGCGCTATCGAATCTACGCGTTCTACGCGTTCTATGTATTCTATTAGGTTATTTGCCTCACCGGTAAACTGGGGTAGGCGGGAAATGAAATCAAGAATAATTTAGAATTTTTCCGAAATGGACAATTCCTCCACTTTATGAAACGTACTTTTTTTCTCGCGTTAACAATAAACGAACTACTTACTACTTAATTAAAATGAAATATGTTTAAAACTCTGTCCTGTTACGGTAATTCTTGGCAATTTAGTTGAGGATAAATAATTCTTGTTTCCTTATTCCAATTTTCCTTTCCAACATGCGCGACGAGTGACTGCGTATCATGTTACACGCGCTGCATCTAGGCTCAGAGATAAACTATGTCTTGCAAGTAATATTGTTATGTACAGTATGGGTAGGAGGTTAGAAACCAGATATAACAATATGAAGAACGTATTGCTGTATCGTCTCACTAATTAGCTTCATCTTCGAATTCGTAGCTCATTGTAGACATCTGACCTTGTCACCTTCTTTTCAAATTCACTTTTTAATGCACTTTTAATTGAACCCAACTGTCCTGCGAAGATTTACTGTTCTGACAGGTGAAAGAGCGTGGCCACTCTGGGGTATAGGGTAGAGTACGACACTCACGCGTCGAAGGACCATGTACGACTCCCTGCTGAAAACCTTGAATTTTTCTCGGCACCACCTCTTTCCAGCTGCGGACAACACTCAAACTTCACTGTTCGGAGTCGGTTAAAAACGCGATAGCCAAGCTGTACTTAAGGCATTACTCAACCCTATAACCACTACCAAGATAGTCCAAGAATGTAAGTCTTCACTTAATTTGGTCGGCATACTGAATTCGCTAAGACCTGTCTGGGTCCCGGGACATTACGGTATCATGGGAAACGGAATTGAAGATGAATTAGCTAGGCATGTTTCAAAAGAGCCATACAGCCCGAACCAACCTTTCGACTGCCAGCATCCTTAGTTAGGGCCTCCGTCGACGGTTGGGTCTCCCAACAGTACAGCCAGAGACGACGTGACTCTCCAGGATGCAGGATGACCAAGTGCATGCTCCCGAACGTTAGCAAGAAATCCGCGGCTTTTCATTTATCATTAGACAGAAATGAGTACAGACGACTGGTCCGCGTACTAACGGGACACTTTACCTTCGCTAAGCACCTAAGTCGGCTTAGGTTTAGTTACTCTTTACGACGCCTGTAGAGAAGGTGAAGACATTTCAGAGCACTTTCTTTTATGTTCTGCGAAGATTTACTGTTTTGACAAAAAAACGTCCCGTTCCTTTAAGAAACTTCTTACCGAAGACGAATTTATTCCTGTCGTCTAATTCCAACATTTCCGAGTACTCCTCGAATTGTTCAATCCAGCGATTGATGGAGATTGAAGTTTTTGTTTTTATTTTAACAATTTCGTCATTTAGTTGCTCCTCGTCATCATTACCTTCCTCTTCCTCCGACACGCTCACATCCTGTTGCAACGGGTAATCCGCATACCGACCTTTGGAGGCTTAAAAAAAATTCCCGTATCAATCTGGAAGAATCATCATACGAAAACCCTTGAACTCATTCTTGAACTCTGCTCCTAAGTTCCGCCTTAGTGCCACTTGTAGAAAGTTTTACAGATCTGAGAATATTTTTTTTAATCTACGAACAGCGGAAGGCTCTATAAATTCTTTCCAATTTTCCGACATTTTTAATTCCTCTCAATTTTCTTGATTACACTTTACAGAATATATTTCTCACTGTAAAACACAATTCTAAAAATTAATGTACACTTAATCCATAATTCGAATCCCACTTCTGAAATTGTAGGAGAGAGCGGGTGGAAGTGGGCGCAAAAATGAAACGTAGTTAAAAACAACTTTATATTTATTTCACAAGAAAACAACGAAAAATGAAGTATTTATACGCAAGCGAAAAGGACACTACACAGAAAAGCCTACTACTTGTATTTTTAGCAAATTAAATAGAAGTAGCACTGTAGTTTGGCAATTTCGTCATTTAGTTGCTCCTCGTCATCATTACCTTCCTCTTCCTCCGACACGCTCTCATCCTGTTGCAACGGGTCACCCGCATAATGACCTTTGGGGGCTTAAAAAAATTCCCGTATCAATCTGGAAGAATCATCATCCGAAAACCCTTGAACTCCTTCTTGAACTCTGCTCCTTAGTTCCGCCTTAGTGCCACTTGTAGAAAGTTTTACAGATCTGAGAATATTTTTTTTTAATCTGCGAACAGTGGAAGGCTGTATAAATTCTTTCCAATTTTCCGACATTTTCAATTCCTCTTAATTTTCGTGATCACACTTCACAGAATATATTTCTAACTGTAAAACACAATTCTAAAAATTAATGTACACTTGTCCGTACGGTTAATCCATGAGTCGAATCCCACTTCTGAAATTGTAGGAGAGAACGGGTGGAAGTAGGCGCAAAAATGAAACGTGATTAAAAACGACGGAAAAGGACGCTTCACAGAAAAGTCTACTAATTGTATTTTTAGCAAAGTAACTATAAGTAGCACTGCCTACTGCATATATGATTGAAGTAAAGTGAGATTCGGATCAATAACCTGGGCAAGTGGGTCCAAAGGTTATTTCTTTCGCCTACAGTTTGTAATATCGGGGGTTAACAGGGGCTGCCTCCAAAGTGTCATCCTGTCACCGCTCCTATGGTGCATGTTGGTCGACTCTCTGTTGTCAGCCTTAAATGGATTTAACACCTATGCCCAGGCTTATGCGGATGATGTACCCGTATTGGTTACCGGTCCATGCCAAGCGGGCAGGCGAGGTTGTTCTCTTTACAAGAAGGAGGAATCCGACAGGTCTGACTCAGCTAGTACAAGCACGCCTGGCTCTGCTCTTGATGCACTGATCATTCTCCCTCCCCTTGACATCCACATCATGGTATGCACAATTAAGGCCATCTCCCAACTTAAAGGGAATGGAACTTTAATGACATTGCGCACCGCTGAAAACTGGTATTGAGTCCTCGATGTCATTAAAATTATACGCTGGAGTCGACCTTGGAATAGATGCAACTTCGTCCAATTGCAATTTTCGAAGTTTTTGTTTTAACATTTAAATGTTTTCTTTTTTTCTCACATAGACGCTGTAGTTTGGCAATTTCGTCATTTAGTTGCTCCTCGTCATCATTACCTTCTCTTCCTCCGACACGCCCTCATCCTGTTGCAACGGGTCACCCGCATACCGACCTTTGGAGGCTTAAAAAAAATTCCCGTATCAATCTGGAAGAATCATCATACGAAAACCCTTCTTGAACTCTGCTCCTTACTTCCGCCTTAGTGCCACTTGTAGAAAGTTTTACAGATCTGAGAATATTTTTTTTTTAATCTGCGAACAGTGGAAGGCTCTATAAATTCTTTCCAATTTTCCGACATTTTCAATTCCTCTTAATTTTCTTGATCACATTTCACAGAATATATTTCTAACTGTAAAACACAATTCTAAAAATTAATGTACACTTGTCCGTACAGTTAATCCATGAGTCGAATCCCACTTCTGAAGTTGTAGGAGAGAGCGGGTGGAAGTGGGCGCAAAAATGAAACGTAGTTAAAAACGACTATATTTATTTCACAACGAAACAACGAAAAGTGAAGTATTTATACCCAAGCGAAAAGGACGCTACACAGAAAAGTCTACTACTTGTATTTTTAGCAAAGTAAATAGAAGTAGCACTGCCTACTGCATATATGATTGAAGTAAAGTGAGATTCGGATCAATAACCTGGGCAAGTGGGTCCAAAGGTTATTTCTTTCGCCTACATTGGGTCAACGCAACAGAGGACGACCTAGACTAAAGTGGCGCACACAAGTGGAGAAGGACCTCAACCAACTTGGGGTGCGCAACTGGAGAGAGCTGGCGAAAGATCGTGCTGGCTGGAGAGGCATGTTGGTTGAGGCCCAAGTCCACCTCGGACTGTAGCGGCACAAGAAGAAGAAGAAGTTTGTTTAGTTAGATTGTCAGACCTTTGGTTTTGGGAATTTACTGGCGTAGCTGTAATTTCTAGTGTATGTTAATTGTAAACTAGGTGCGATCTTAACTTATTGTTTGGTTTATGCGTTAATCTCCCGAATAATTTGCTGCGTTGTTTATTAGGACCAAAGTGTTGGTGATTTACTTCTAGTATTATTTTAAATGCTTCGTTCATTGTACTGGGGTTTCGCAAAAGTACAATTGTTCGAGTTGGTTCCGGAAGATTACTCTTATTTTTCATTTCTGGGTTATTTTCGTCGTTCAGCAAATGTTTATTATTAATCCTACTTAGATAGCTGTTTAGATTATTAAAATATTCTTCAACAGTAGTGTTATCTAATTTAATTTTAATTTTATCTAAGAGAGCATTCTTGCTAAGACTCTCTAATAAATTAGCTTTTGAAATTTCTTTGATTTGACTCCAGATCTCAACCCTGCCCGGTCTCTGAATTACGTTTCGCGCTTTGCCTACTACTTTATCTTTAATAAATCCGGTAAGGATATTACAGTTAAGCGGATTGAACGTCGTTATGTTGGCGCTATCGAATATACGCGTTCTACGCGTTCTATGTATTCTATTAGGTTATTTGCCTCACCGGTAAACTGGGGTAGGCGGGAAATGAAATCAAGAATAATTTAGAATTTTTCCGAAATGGACAATTCCTCCACTTTATGAAACGTACTTTTTTTCTCGCGTTAACAATAAACGAACTACTTACTACTTAATTAAAATGAAATATGTTTAAAACTCTGTCCTGTTACGGTAATTCTTGGCAATTTAGTTGAGGATAAATAATTCTTGTTTCCTTATTCCAATTTTCCTTTCCAACATGCGCGACGAGTGACTGCGTATCATGTTACACGCGCTGCATCTAGGCTCAGAGATAAACTATGTCTTGCAAGTAATATTGTTATGTACAGTATGGGTAGGAGGTTAGAAACCAGATATAACAATATGAAGAACGTATTGCTGTATCGTCTCACTAATTAGCTTCATCTTCGAATTCGTAGCTCATTGTAGACATCTGACCTTGTCACCTTCTTTTCAAATTCACTTTTTAATGCACTTTTAATTGAACCCAACTGTCCTGCGAAGATTTACTGTTCTGACAGGTGAAAGAGCGTGGCCACTGTGGGGTATAGGGTAGAGTACGACACTCACGCGTCGAAGGACCATGTTCGACTCCCTGCTGAAAACCTTGAATTTTTCTCGGCACCACCTCTTTCCAGCTGCGGACAACACTCAAACTTCACTGTTCGGAGTCGGTTAAAAACGCGATAGCCAAGCTGTACTTAAGGCCTTACTCAACCCTATAACCACTACCAAGATAGTCCAAGAATGTAAGTCTTCACTTAATTTGGTCGGCATACTGAATTCGCTAAGACCTGTCTGGGTCCCGGGACATTACGGTATCATGGGAAACGGAATTGAAGATGAATTAGCTAGGCATGTTTCAAAAGAGCCATACAGCCCGAACCAACCTTTCGACTGCCAGCATCCTTAGTTAGGGCCTCCGTCGACGGTTGGGTCTCCCAACAGTACAGCCAGAGACGACGTGACTCTCCAGGATGCAGGATGACCAAGTGCATGCTCCCGAACGTTAGCAAGAAATCCGCGGCTTTTCATTTATCATTAGACAGAAATGAGTACAGACGACTGGTCCGCGTACTAACGGGACACTTTACCTTCGCTAAGCACCTAAGTCGGCTTAGGTTTAGTTACTCTTTACGACGCCTGTAGAGAAGGTGAAGACATTTCAGAGCACTTTCTTTTATGTTCTGCGAAGATTTACTGTTTTGACAAAAAAACGTCCCGTTCCTTTAAGAAACTTCTTACCGAAGACGAATTTATTCCTGTCGTCTAATTCCAACATTTCCGAGTACTCCTCGAATTGTTCAATCCAGCGATTGATGGAGAAATTCTCATCTCCGCTGAATGCTGGTATTGAGTCTTCGATATCATTAATATTATACGCTGGAGTCCACCTAGGAATAGATCCAAGTTTCTCCAATAGCAATTCTCGAAGTTTTTGTTTTAATTTTAACAATTTCGTCATTTAGTTGCTCCTCGTCATCATTACCTTCCTCTTCCTCCGACACGCTCACATCCTGTTGCAACGGGTCACCCGCATAATGACCTTTGGGGGCTTAAAAAAATTCCCGTATCAATCTGGAAGAATCATCATCCGAAAACCCTTGAACTCCTTCTTGAACTCTGCTCCTTAGTTCCGCCTTAGTGCCAATTGTAGAAAGTCTTAGAGATCTGAACATATTTTTTAGTCTGCGAACAGCGAAAGGCTCTATAAATTCTTTCCAATTTTCCGACATTTTTAATTCCTCTCAATTTTCTTGATTACACTTCACAGAATATATTTCTCACTGTAAAACACAATTCTAAAAATTAATGTACACTTAATCCATAATTCGAATCCCACTTCTGAAATTGTAGGAGAGAGCGGGTGGAAGTGGGCGCAAAAATGAAACGTAGTTAAAAACAACTTTATATTTATTTCACAAGAAAACAACGAAAAATGAAGTATTTATACGCAAGCGAAAAGGACACTACACAGAAAAGCCTACTACTTGTATTTTTAGCAAATTAAATAGAAGTAGCACTGTAGTTTGGCAATTTCGTCATTTAGTTGCTCCTCGTCATCATTACCTTCCTCTTCCTCCGACACGCTCTCATCCTGTTGCAACGGGTCACCCGCATAATGACCTTTGGGGGCTTAAAAAAATTCCCGTATCAATCTGGAAGAATCATCATCCGAAAACCCTTGAACTCCTTCTTGAACTCTGCTCCTTAGTTCCGCCTTAGTGCCACTTGTAGAAAGTTTTACAGATCTGAGAATATTTTTTTTTAATCTGCGAACAGTGGAAGGCTGTATAAATTCTTTCCAATTTTCCGACATTTTCAATTCCTCTTAATTTTCGTGATCACACTTCACAGAATATATTTCTAACTGTAAAACACAATTCTAAAAATTAATGTACACTTGTCCGTACGGTTAATCCATGAGTCGAATCCCACTTCTGAAATTGTAGGAGAGAACGGGTGGAAGTAGGCGCAAAAATGAAACGTGATTAAAAACGACTTTATATTTATTTCACAACGAAACGGAAAAGTGAAGTATTTATACCCAACGGAAAAGGACGCTTCACAGAAAAGTCTACTAATTGTATTTTTAGCAAAGTAACTATAAGTAGCACTGCCTACTGCATATATGATTGAAGTAAAGTGAGATTCGGATCAATAACCTGGGCAAGTGGGTCCAAAGGTTATTTCTTTCGCCTACAGTTTGTAATATCGGGGGTTAACAGGGGCTGCCTCCAAAGTGTCATCCTGTCACCTCTCCTATGGTGCATGTTGGTCGACTCTCTGTTGTCAGCCTTAAATGGATTTAACACCTATGCCCAGGCTTATGCGGATGATGTACCCGTATTGGTTACCGGTCCATGCCAAGCGGGCAGGCGAGGTTGTTCTCTTTACAAGAAGGAGGAATCCGACAGGTCTGACTCAGCTAGTACAAGCACGCCTGGCTCTGCTCTTGATGCACTGATCATTCTCCCTCCCCTTGACATCCACATCATGGTATGCACAATTAAGGCCATCTCCCAACTTAAAGGGAATGGAACTTTAATGACACTGCGCACCGCTGAAAACTGGTATTGAGTCCTCGATGTCATTAAAATTATACGCTGGAGTCGACCTTGGAATAGATGCAACTTCGTCCAATTGCAATTTTCGAAGTTTTTGTTTTAACATTTAAATGTTTTCTTTTTTTCTCACATAGACGCTGTAGTTTGGCAATTTCGTTATTTAGTTGCTTCTCGTCATCATTACCTTCTCTTCCTCCGACACGCCCTCATCCTGTTGCAACGGGTCACCCGCATACCGACCTTTGGAGGCTTAAAAAAAATTCCCGTATCAATCTGGAAGAATCATCATACGAAAACCCTTCTTGAACTCTGCTCCTTACTTCCGCCTTAGTGCCACTTGTAGAAAGTTTTACAGATCTGAGAATATTTTTTTTTTAATCTGCGAACAGTGGAAGGCTCTATAAATTCTTTCCAATTTTCCGACATTTTCAATTCCTCTTAATTTTCTTGATCACATTTCACAGAATATATTTCTAACTGTAAAACACAATTCTAAAAATTAATGTACACTTGTCCGTACAGTTAATCCATGAGTCGAATCCCACTTCTGAAGTTGTAGGAGAGAGCGGGTGGAAGTGGGCGCAAAAATGAAACGTAGTTAAAAACGACTATATTTATTTCACAACGAAACAACGAAAAGTGAAGTATTTATACCCAAGCGAAAAGGACGCTACACAGAAAAGTCTACTACTTGTATTTTTAGCAAAGTAAATAGAAGTAGCACTGCCTACTGCATATATGATTGAAGTAAAGTGAGATTCGGATCAATAACCTGGGCAAGTGGGTCCAAAGGTTATTTCTTTCGCCTACATTGGGTCAACGCAACAGAGGACGACCTAGACTAAAGTGGCGCACACAAGTGGAGAAGGACCTCAACCAACTTGGGGTGCGCAACTGGAGAGAGCTGGCGAAAGATCGTGCTGGCTGGAGAGGCATGTTGGTTGAGGCCCAAGTCCACCTCGGACTGTAGCGGCACAAGAAGAAGAAGAAGTTTGTCTAGTTAGATTGTCAGACCTTTGGTTTTGGGAATTTACTGGCGTAGCTGTAATTTCTAGTGTATGTTAATTGTAAACTAGGTGCGATCTTAACTTATTGTTTGGTTTATGCGTTAATCTCCCGAAAAATTTGCTGCGTTGTTTGTTAGGACCAAAGTGTTGGTGATTTACTTCTAGTATTATTTTAAATGCTTCGTTCATTGTACTGGGGTTTCGCAAAAGTACAATTGTTCGAGTTGGTTCCGGAAGATTACTCTTATTTTTCATTTCTGGGTTATTTTCGTCGTTCAGCAAATGTTTATTATTAATCCTACTTAGATAGCTGTTTAGATTATTATAATATTCTTCAACAGTAGTGTTATCTAATTTAATTTTAATTTTATCTAAGAGAGCATTCTTGCTAAGATTCTCTAATAAATTAGCTTTTGAAATTTCTTTGATTTGACTCCAGATCTCAACCCTGCCCGGTCTCTGAATTACGTTTCGCGCTTTGCCTACTACTTTATCTTTAATATATCCGGTAAGGATATTACAGTTAACCGGATTGAACGTCGTTATGTTGGCGCTATCGAATCTACGCGTTCTACGCGTTCTATGTATTCTATTAGGTTATTTGCCTCACCGGTAAACTGGGGTAGGCGGGAAATGAAATCAAGAATAATTTAGAATTTTTCCGAAATGGACAATTCCTCCACTTTATGAAACGTACTTTTTTTCTCGCGTTAACAATAAACGAACTACTTACTACTTAATTAAAATGAAATATGTTTAAAACTCTGTCCTGTTACGGTAATTCTTGGCAATTTAGTTGAGGATAAATAATTCTTGTTTCCTTATTCCAATTTTCCTTTCCAACATGCGCGACGAGTGACTGCGTATCATGTTACACGCGCTGCATCTAGGCTCAGAGATAAACTATGTCTTGCAAGTAATATTGTTATGTACAGTATGGGTAGGAGGTTAGAAACCAGATATAACAATATGAAGAACGTATTGCTGTATCGTCTCACTAATTAGCTTCTTCTTCGAATTCGTAGCTCATTGTAGACATCTGACCTTGTCACCTTCTTTTCAAATTCACTTTTTAATGCACTTTTAATTGAACCCAACTGTCCTGCGAAGATTTACTGTTCTGACAGGTGAAAGAGCGTGGCCACTGTGGGGTATAGGGTAGAGTACGACACTCACGCGTCGAAGGACCATGTTCGACTCCCTGCTGAAAACCTTGAATTTTTCTCGGCACCACCTCTTTCCAGCTGCGGACAACACTCAAACTTCGCTGTTCGGAGTCGGTTAAAAACGCGATAGCCAAGCTGTACTTAAGGCCTTACTCAACCCTATAACCACTACCAAGATAGTCCAAGAATGTAAGTCTTCACTTAATTTGGTCGGCATACTGAATTCGCTAAGACCTGTCTGGGTCCCGGGACATTACGTATCATGGGAAACGGAATTGAAGATGAATTAGCTAGGCATGTTTCAAAAGAGCCATACAGCCCGAACCAACCTTTCGACTGCCAGCATCCTTAGTTAGGGCCTCCGTCGACGGTTGGGTCTCCCAACAGTACAGCCAGAGACGACGTGACTCTCCAGGATGCAGGATGACCAAGTGCATGCTCCCGAACGTTAGCAAGAAATCCGCGGCTTTTCATTTATCATTAGACAGAAATGAGTACAGACGACTGGTCGGCGTACTAACGGGACACTTTACCTTCGCTAAGCACCTAAGTCGGCTTAGGTTTAGTTACTCTTTACGACGCCTGTAGAGGAGGTGAAGACATTTCAGAGCACTTTCTTTTCTGTTCTGCGAAGATTTACTGTTTTGACAAAAAAACGTGCCGTTCCTTTGAGAAACTTCTTACCGAAGACGAATTTATTCCTGTCGTCTAATTCCAACATTTCCGAGTACTCCTCGAATTGTTCAATCCAGCGATTGATGGAGAAATTCTCATCTCCGCTGAATGCTGGTATTGAATATTCGATATCATTCGTCCACCTAGGAATAGATCCAACTTCGTCCAATAGCAATTCTCGAAGTTTTTGTTTTAATTTTAACAATTTCGTCATTTAGTTGCTCCTCGTCATCATTACCTTCCTCTTCCTCCGACACGCTCACATCCTGTTGCAACGGGTCACCCGCATAATGACCTTTGGGGGCTTAAAAAAATTCCCGTATCAATCTGGAAAAATCATCATCCGAAAACCCTTGAACTCCTTCTTGAACTCTGCTCCTTAGTTCCGCCTTAGTGCCAATTGTAGAATGTCTTAGAGATCTGAACATATTTTTTAGTCTGCGAACAGCGAAAGGCTCTATAAATTCTTTCCAATTTTCCGACATTTTTAATTCCTCTCAATTTTCTTGATTACACTTCACAGAATATATTTCTCACTGTAAAACACAATTCTAAAAATTAATGTACACTTAATCCATAATTCGAATCCCACTTCTGAAATTGTAGGAGAGAACGGGTGGAAGTGGGCGCAAAAATGAAACGTAGTTAAAAACGACTTTATATTTATTTCACAAGAAAACAACGAAAAATGAAGTATTTATACGCAAGCGAAAAGGACACTACACAGAAAAGCCTACTACTTGTATTTTTAGCAAATTAAATAGAAGTAGCACTGTAGTTTGGCAATTTCGTCATTTAGTTGCTCCTCGTCATCATTACCTTCCTCTTCCTCCGACACGCTCTCATCCTGTTGCAACGGGTCACCCGCATAATGACCTTTGGGGGCTTAAAAAAATTCCCGTATCAATCTGGAAGAATCATCATCCGAAAACCCTTGAACTCCTTCTTGAACTCTGCTCCTTAGTTCCGCCTTAGTGCCACTTGTAGAAAGTTTTACAGATCTGAGAATATTTTTTTTAATCTGCGAACAGTGGAAGGCTGTATAAATTCTTTCCAATTTTCCGACATTTTTAATTCCTCTCAATTTTCTTGATCACACTTCACAGAATATATTTCTAACTGTAAAACACAATTCTAAAAATTAATGTACACTTGTCCGTACGGTTAATCCATGAGTCGAATCCCACTTCTGAAATTGTAGGAGAGAACGGGTGGAAGTAGGCGCAAAAATGAAACGTGATTAAAAACGACTTTATATTTATTTCACAACGAAACGGAAAAGTGAAGTATTTATACCCAACGGAAAAGGTCGCTTCACAGAAAAGTCTACTAATTGTATTTTTAGCAAAGTAACTATAAGTAGCACTGCCTACTGCATATATGATTGAAGTAAAGTGAGATTCGGATCAATAACCTGGGCAAGTGGGTCCAAAGGTTATTTCTTTCGCCTACAGTTTGTAATATCGGGGGTTAACAGGGGCTGCCTCCAAAGTGTCATCCTGTCACCGCTCCTATGGTGCATGTTGGTCGACTCTCTGTTGTCAGCCTTAAATGGATTTAACACCTATGCCCAGGCTTATGCGGATGATGTACCCGTATTGGTTACCGGTCCATGCCAAGCGGGCAGGCGAGGTTGTTCTCTTTACAAGAAGGAGGAATCCGACAGGTCTGACTCAGCTAGTACAAGCACGCCTGGCTCTGCTCTTGATGCACTGATCATTCTCCCTCCCCTTGACATCCACATCATGGTATGCACAATTAAGGCCATCTCCCAACTTAAAGGGAATGGAACTTTAATGACATTGCGCACCGCTGAAAACTGGTATTGAGTCCTCGATGTCATTAAAATTATACGCTGGAGTCGACCTTGGAATAGATGCAACTTCGTCCAATTGCAATTTTCGAAGTTTTTGTTTTAACATTTAAATGTTTTCTTTTTTTCTCACATAGACGCTGTAGTTTGGCAATTTCGTCATTTAGTTGCTCCTCGTCATCATTACCTTCTCTTCCTCCGACACGCCCTCATCCTGTTGCAACGGGTCACCCGCATACCGACCTTTGGAGGCTTAAAAAAAATTCCCGTATCAATCTGGAAGAATCATCATACGAAAACCCTTCTTGAACTCTGCTCCTTACTTCCGCCTTAGTGCCACTTGTAGAAAGTTTTACAGATCTGAGAATATTTTTTTTTTAATCTGCGAACAGTGGAAGGCTCTATAAATTCTTTCCAATTTTCCGACATTTTCAATTCCTCTTAATTTTCTTGATCACATTTCACAGAATATATTTCTAACTGTAAAACACAATTCTAAAAATTAATGTACACTTGTCCGTACAGTTAATCCATGAGTCGAATCCCACTTCTGAAGTTGTAGGAGAGAGCGGGTGGAAGTGGGCGCAAAAATGAAACGTAGTTAAAAACGACTATATTTATTTCACAACGAAACAACGAAAAGTGAAGTATTCATACCCAAGCGAAAAGGACGCTACACAGAAAAGTCTACTACTTGTATTTTTAGCAAAGTAAATAGAAGTAGCACTGCCTACTGCATATATGATTGAAGTAAAGTGAGATTCTGATCAATAACCTGGGCAAGTGGGTCCAAAGGTTATTTCTTTCGCCTACATTGGGTCAACGCAACAGAGGACGACCTAGACTAAAGTGGCGCACACAAGTGGAGAAGGACCTCAACCAACTTGGGGTGCGCAACTGGAGAGAGCTGGCGAAAGATCGTGCTGGCTGGAGAGGCATGTTGGTTGAGGCCCAAGTCCACCTCGGACTGTAGCGGCACAAGAAGAAGAAGAAGTTTGTTTAGTTAGATTGTCAGACCTTTGGTTTTGGGAATTTACTGGCGTAGCTGTAATTTCTAGTGTATGTTAATTGTAAACTAGGTGCGATCTTAACTTATTGTTTGGTTTATGCGTTAATCTCCCGAATAATTTGCTGCGTTGTTTATTAGGACCAAAGTGTTGGTGATTTACTTCTAGTATTATTTTAAATGCTTCGTTCATTGTACTGGGGTTTCGCAAAAGTACAATTGTTCGAGTTGGTTCCGGAAGATTACTCTTATTTTTCATTTCTGGGTTATTTTCGTCGTTCAGCAAATGTTTATTATTAATCCTACTTAGATAGCTGTTTAGATTATTAAAATATTCTTCAACAGTAGTGTTATCTAATTTAATTTTAATTTTATCTAAGAGAGCATTCTTGCTAAGACTCTCTAATAAATTAGCTTTTGAAATTTCTTTGATTTGACTCCAGATCTCAACCCTGCCCGGTCTCTGAATTACGTTTCGCGCTTTGCCTACTACTTTATCTTTAATAAATCCGGTAAGGATATTACAGTTAAGCGGATTGAACGTCGTTATGTTGGCGCTATCGAATCTACGCGTTCTACGCGTTCTATGTATTCTATTAGGTTATTTGCCTCACCGGTAAACTGGGGTAGGCGGGAAATGAAATCAAGAATAATTTAGAATTTTTCCGAAATGGACAATTCCTCCACTTTATGAAACGTACTTTTTTTCTCGCGTTAACAATAAACGAACTACTTACTACTTAATTAAAATGAAATATGTTTAAAACTCTGTCCTGTTACGGTAATTCTTGGCAATTTAGTTGAGGATAAATAATTCTTGTTTCCTTATTCCAATTTTCCTTTCCAACATGCGCGACGAGTGACTGCGTATCATGTTACACGCGCTGCATCTAGGCTCAGAGATAAACTATGTCTTGCAAGTAATATTGTTATGTACAGTATGGGTAGGAGGTTAGAAACCAGATATAACAATATGAAGAACGTATTGCTGTATCGTCTCACTAATTAGCTTCATCTTCGAATTCGTAGCTCATTGTAGACATCTGACCTTGTCACCTTCTTTTCAAATTCACTTTTTAATGCACTTTTAATTGAACCCAACTGTCCTGCGAAGATTTACTGTTCTGACAGGTGAAAGAGCGTGGCCACTGTGGGGTATAGGGTAGAGTACGACACTCACGCGTCGAAGGACCATGTTCGACTCCCTGCTGAAAACCTTGAATTTTTCTCGGCACCACCTCTTTCCAGCTGCGGACAACACTCAAACTTCACTGTTCGGAGTCGGTTAAAAACGCGATAGCCAAGCTGTACTTAAGGCCTTACTCAACCCTATAACCACTACCAAGATAGTCCAAGAATGTAAGTCTTCACTTAATTTGGTCGGCATACTGAATTCGCTAAGACCTGTCTGGGTCCCGGGACATTACGGTATCATGGGAAACGGAATTGAAGATGAATTAGCTAGGCATGTTTCAAAAGAGCCATACAGCCCGAACCAACCTTTCGACTGCCAGCATCCTTAGTTAGGGCCTCCGTCGACGGTTGGGTCTCCCAACAGTACAGCCAGAGACGACGTGACTCTCCAGGATGCAGGATGACCAAGTGCATGCTCCCGAACGTTAGCAAGAAATCCGCGGCTTTTCATTTATCATTAGACAGAAATGAGTACAGACGACTGGTCGGCGTACTAACGGGACACTTTACCTTCGCTAAGCACCTAAGTCGGCTTAGGTTTAGTTACTCTTTACGACGCCTGTAGAGGAGGTGAAGACATTTCAGAGCACTTTCTTTTCTGTTCTGCGAAGATTTACTGTTTTGACAAAAAAACGTGCCGTTCCTTTGAGAAACTTCTTACCGAAGACGAATTTATTCCTGTCGTCTAATTCCAACATTTCCGAGTACTCCTCGAATTGTTCAATCCAGCGATTGATGGAGAAATTCTCATCTCCGCTGAATGCTGGTATTGAATATTCGATATCATTCGTCCACCTAGGAATAGATCCAACTTCGTCCAATAGCAATTCTCGAAGTTTTTGTTTTAATTTTAACAATTTCGTCATTTAGTTGCTCCTCGTCATCATTACCTTCCTCTTCCTCCGACACGCTCACATCCTGTTGCAACGGGTCACCCGCATAATGACCTTTGGGGGCTTAAAAAAATTCCCGTATCAATCTGGAAAAATCATCATCCGAAAACCCTTGAACTCCTTCTTGAACTCTGCTCCTTAGTTCCGCCTTAGTGCCAATTGTAGAATGTCTTAGAGATCTGAACATATTTTTTAGTCTGCGAACAGCGAAAGGCTCTATAAATTCTTTCCAATTTTCCGACATTTTTAATTCCTCTCAATTTTCTTGATTACACTTCACAGAATATATTTCTCACTGTAAAACACAATTCTAAAAATTAATGTACACTTAATCCATAATTCGAATCCCACTTCTGAAATTGTAGGAGAGAACGGGTGGAAGTGGGCGCAAAAATGAAACGTAGTTAAAAACGACTTTATATTTATTTCACAAGAAAACAACGAAAAATGAAGTATTTATACGCAAGCGAAAAGGACACTACACAGAAAAGCCTACTACTTGTATTTTTAGCAAATTAAATAGAAGTAGCACTGTAGTTTGGCAATTTCGTCATTTAGTTGCTCCTCGTCATCATTACCTTCCTCTTCCTCCGACACGCTCTCATCCTGTTGCAACGGGTCACCCGCATAATGACCTTTGGGGGCTTAAAAAAATTCCCGTATCAATCTGGAAGAATCATCATCCGAAAACCCTTGAACTCCTTCTTGAACTCTGCTCCTTAGTTCCGCCTTAGTGCCACTTGTAGAAAGTTTTACAGATCTGAGAATATTTTTTTTAATCTGCGAACAGTGGAAGGCTGTATAAATTCTTTCCAATTTTCCGACATTTTTAATTCCTCTCAATTTTCTTGATCACACTTCACAGAATATATTTCTAACTGTAAAACACAATTCTAAAAATTAATGTACACTTGTCCGTACGGTTAATCCATGAGTCGAATCCCACTTCTGAAATTGTAGGAGAGAACGGGTGGAAGTAGGCGCAAAAATGAAACGTGATTAAAAACGACTTTATATTTATTTCACAACGAAACGGAAAAGTGAAGTATTTATACCCAACGGAAAAGGTCGCTTCACAGAAAAGTCTACTAATTGTATTTTTAGCAAAGTAACTATAAGTAGCACTGCCTACTGCATATATGATTGAAGTAAAGTGAGATTCGGATCAATAACCTGGGCAAGTGGGTCCAAAGGTTATTTCTTTCGCCTACAGTTTGTAATATCGGGGGTTAACAGGGGCTGCCTCCAAAGTGTCATCCTGTCACCGCTCCTATGGTGCATGTTGGTCGACTCTCTGTTGTCAGCCTTAAATGGATTTAACACCTATGCCCAGGCTTATGCGGATGATGTACCCGTATTGGTTACCGGTCCATGCCAAGCGGGCAGGCGAGGTTGTTCTCTTTACAAGAAGGAGGAATCCGACAGGTCTGACTCAGCTAGTACAAGCACGCCTGGCTCTGCTCTTGATGCACTGATCATTCTCCCTCCCCTTGACATCCACATCATGGTATGCACAATTAAGGCCATCTCCCAACTTAAAGGGAATGGAACTTTAATGACATTGCGCACCGCTGAAAACTGGTATTGAGTCCTCGATGTCATTAAAATTATACGCTGGAGTCGACCTTGGAATAGATGCAACTTCGTCCAATTGCAATTTTCGAAGTTTTTGTTTTAACATTTAAATGTTTTCTTTTTTTCTCACATAGACGCTGTAGTTTGGCAATTTCGTCATTTAGTTGCTCCTCGTCATCATTACCTTCTCTTCCTCCGACACGCCCTCATCCTGTTGCAACGGGTCACCCGCATACCGACCTTTGGAGGCTTAAAAAAAATTCCCGTATCAATCTGGAAGAATCATCATACGAAAACCCTTCTTGAACTCTGCTCCTTACTTCCGCCTTAGTGCCACTTGTAGAAAGTTTTACAGATCTGAGAATATTTTTTTTTTAATCTGCGAACAGTGGAAGGCTCTATAAATTCTTTCCAATTTTCCGACATTTTCAATTCCTCTTAATTTTCTTGATCACATTTCACAGAATATATTTCTAACTGTAAAACACAATTCTAAAAATTAATGTACACTTGTCCGTACAGTTAATCCATGAGTCGAATCCCACTTCTGAAGTTGTAGGAGAGAGCGGGTGGAAGTGGGCGCAAAAATGAAACGTAGTTAAAAACGACTATATTTATTTCACAACGAAACAACGAAAAGTGAAGTATTCATACCCAAGCGAAAAGGACGCTACACAGAAAAGTCTACTACTTGTATTTTTAGCAAAGTAAATAGAAGTAGCACTGCCTACTGCATATATGATTGAAGTAAAGTGAGATTCTGATCAATAACCTGGGCAAGTGGGTCCAAAGGTTATTTCTTTCGCCTACATTGGGTCAACGCAACAGAGGACGACCTAGACTAAAGTGGCGCACACAAGTGGAGAAGGACCTCAACCAACTTGGGGTGCGCAACTGGAGAGAGCTGGCGAAAGATCGTGCTGGCTGGAGAGGCATGTTGGTTGAGGCCCAAGTCCACCTCGGACTGTAGCGGCACAAGAAGAAGAAGAAGTTTGTTTAGTTAGATTGTCAGACCTTTGGTTTTGGGAATTTACTGGCGTAGCTGTAATTTCTAGTGTATGTTAATTGTAAACTAGGTGCGATCTTAACTTATTGTTTGGTTTATGCGTTAATCTCCCGAATAATTTGCTGCGTTGTTTATTAGGACCAAAGTGTTGGTGATTTACTTCTAGTATTATTTTAAATGCTTCGTTCATTGTACTGGGGTTTCGCAAAAGTACAATTGTTCGAGTTGGTTCCGGAAGATTACTCTTATTTTTCATTTCTGGGTTATTTTCGTCGTTCAGCAAATGTTTATTATTAATCCTACTTAGATAGCTGTTTAGATTATTAAAATATTCTTCAACAGTAGTGTTATCTAATTTAATTTTAATTTTATCTAAGAGAGCATTCTTGCTAAGACTCTCTAATAAATTAGCTTTTGAAATTTCTTTGATTTGACTCCAGATCTCAACCCTGCCCGGTCTCTGAATTACGTTTCGCGCTTTGCCTACTACTTTATCTTTAATAAATCCGGTAAGGATATTACAGTTAAGCGGATTGAACGTCGTTATGTTGGCGCTATCGAATCTACGCGTTCTACGCGTTCTATGTATTCTATTAGGTTATTTGCCTCACCGGTAAACTGGGGTAGGCGGGAAATGAAATCAAGAATAATTTAGAATTTTTCCGAAATGGACAATTCCTCCACTTTATGAAACGTACTTTTTTTCTCGCGTTAACAATAAACGAACTACTTACTACTTAATTAAAATGAAATATGTTTAAAACTCTGTCCTGTTACGGTAATTCTTGGCAATTTAGTTGAGGATAAATAATTCTTGTTTCCTTATTCCAATTTTCCTTTCCAACATGCGCGACGAGTGACTGCGTATCATGTTACACGCGCTGCATCTAGGCTCAGAGATAAACTATGTCTTGCAAGTAATATTGTTATGTACAGTATGGGTAGGAGGTTAGAAACCAGATATAACAATATGAAGAACGTATTGCTGTATCGTCTCACTAATTAGCTTCATCTTCGAATTCGTAGCTCATTGTAGACATCTGACCTTGTCACCTTCTTTTCAAATTCACTTTTTAATGCACTTTTAATTGAACCCAACTGTCCTGCGAAGATTTACTGTTCTGACAGGTGAAAGAGCGTGGCCACTGTGGGGTATAGGGTAGAGTACGACACTCACGCGTCGAAGGACCATGTTCGACTCCCTGCTGAAAACCTTGAATTTTTCTCGGCACCACCTCTTTCCAGCTGCGGACAACACTCAAACTTCACTGTTCGGAGTCGGTTAAAAACGCGATAGCCAAGCTGTACTTAAGGCCTTACTCAACCCTATAACCACTACCAAGATAGTCCAAGAATGTAAGTCTTCACTTAATTTGGTCGGCATACTGAATTCGCTAAGACCTGTCTGGGTCCCGGGACATTACGGTATCATGGGAAACGGAATTGAAGATGAATTAGCTAGGCATGTTTCAAAAGAGCCATACAGCCCGAACCAACCTTTCGACTGCCAGCATCCTTAGTTAGGGCCTCCGTCGACGGTTGGGTCTTCCAACAGTACAGCCAGAGACGACGTGACTCTCCAGGATGCAGGATGACCAAGTGCATGCTCCCGAACGTTAGCAAGAAATCCGCGGCTTTTCATTTATCATTAGACAGAAATGAGTACAGACGACTGGTCCGCGTACTAACAGGACACTTTACCTTCGCTAAGCACCTAAGTCGGCTTAGGTTTAGTTACTCTTTACGACGCCTGTAGAGAAGGTGAAGACATTTCAGAGCACTTTCTTTTATGTTCTGCGAAGATTTACTGTTTTGACAAAAAAACGTCCCGTTCCTTTAAGAAACTTCTTACCGAAGACGAATTTATTCCTGTCGTCTAATTCCAACATTTCCGAGTACTCCTCGAATTGTTCAATCCAGCGATTGATGGAGAAATTCTCATCTCCGCTGAATGCTGGTATTGAGTCTTCGATATCATTAATATTATACGCTGGAGTCCACCTAGGAATAGATCCAAGTTTGTCCAATAGCAATTCTCGAAGTTTTTGTTTTAATTTTAACAATTTCGTCATTTAGTTGCTCCTCGTCATCATTACCTTCCTCTTCCTCCGACACGCTCACATCCTGTTGCAACGGGTCACCCGCATAATGACTTTTGGGGGCTTAAAAAAATTCCCGTATCAATCTGGAAGAATCATCATCCGAAAACCCTTGAACTCCTTCTTGAACTCTGCTCCTTAGTTCCGCCTTAGTGCCAATTGTAGAAAGTCTTAGAGATCTGAACATATTTTTTAGTCTGCGAACAGCGAAAGGCTCTATAAATTCTTTCCAATTTTCCGACATTTTTAATTCCTCTCAATTTTCTTGATTACACTTCACAGAATATATTTCTCACTGTAAAACACAATTCTAAAAATTAATGTACACTTAATCCATAATTCGAATCCCACTTCTGAAATTGTAGGAGAGAGCGGGTGGAAGTGGGCGCAAAAATGAAACGTAGTTAAAAACAACTTTATATTTATTTCACAAGAAAACAACGAAAAATGAAGTATTTATACGCAAGCGAAAAGGACACTACACAGAAAAGCCTACTACTTGTATTTTTAGCAAATTAAATAGAAGTAGCACTGTAGTTTGGCAATTTCGTCATTTAGTTGCTCCTCGTCATCATTACCTTCCTCTTCCTCCGACACGCTCTCATCCTGTTGCAACGGGTCACCCGCATAATGACCTTTGGGGGCTTAAAAAAATTCCCGTATCAATCTGGAAGAATCATCATCCGAAAACCCTTGAACTCCTTCTTGAACTCTGCTCCTTAGTTCCGCCTTAGTGCCACTTGTAGAAAGTTTTACAGATCTGAGAATATTTTTTTTTAATCTGCGAACAGTGGAAGGCTGTATAAATTCTTTCCAATTTTCCGACATTTTCAATTCCTCTTAATTTTCGTGATCACACTTCACAGAATATATTTCTAACTGTAAAACACAATTCTAAAAATTAATGTACACTTGTCCGTACGGTTAATCCATGAGTCGAATCCCACTTCTGAAATTGTAGGAGAGAACGGGTGGAAGTAGGCGCAAAAATGAAACGTGATTAAAAACGACTTTATATTTATTTCACAACGAAACGGAAAAGTGAAGTATTTATACCCAACGGAAAAGGACGCTTCACAGAAAAGTCTACTAATTGTATTTTTAGCAAAGTAACTATAAGTAGCACTGCCTACTGCATATATGATTGAAGTAAAGTGAGATTCGGATCAATAACCTGGGCAAGTGGGTCCAAAGGTTATTTCTTTCGCCTACAGTTTGTAATATCGGGGGTTAACAGGGGCTGCCTCCAAAGTGTCATCCTGTCACCTCTCCTATGGTGCATGTTGGTCGACTCTCTGTTGTCAGCCTTAAATGGATTTAACACCTATGCCCAGGCTTATGCGGATGATGTACCCGTATTGGTTACCGGTCCATGCCAAGCGGGCAGGCGAGGTTGTTCTCTTTACAAGAAGGAGGAATCCGACAGGTCTGACTCAGCTAGTACAAGCACGCCTGGCTCTGCTCTTGATGCACTGATCATTCTCCCTCCCCTTGACATCCACATCATGGTATGCACAATTAAGGCCATCTCCCAACTTAAAGGGAATGGAACTTTAATGACACTGCGCACCGCTGAAAACTGGTATTGAGTCCTCGATGTCATTAAAATTATACGCTGGAGTCGACCTTGGAATAGATGCAACTTCGTCCAATTGCAATTTTCGAAGTTTTTGTTTTAACATTTAAATGTTTTCTTTTTTTCTCACATAGACGCTGTAGTTTGGCAATTTCGTCATTTAGTTGCTTCTCGTCATCATTACCTTCTCTTCCTCCGACACGCCCTCATCCTGTTGCAACGGGTCACCCGCATACCGACCTTTGGAGGCTTAAAAAAAATTCCCGTATCAATCTGGAAGAATCATCATACGAAAACCCTTCTTGAACTCTGCTCCTTAGTTCCGCCTTAGTGCCACTTGTAGAAAGTTTTACAGATCTGAGAATATTTTTTTTTAATCTGCGAACAGTGGAAGGCTCTATAAATTCTTTCCAATTTTCCGACATTTTCAATTCCTCTTAATTTTCTTGATCACACTTCACAGAATATATTTCTAACTGTAAAACACAATTCTAAAAATTAATGTACACTTGTCCGTACAGTTAATCCATGAGTCGAATCCCACTTCTGAAGTTGTAGGAGAGAGCGGGTGGAAGTGGGCGCAAAAATGAAACGTAGTTAAAAACGACTTTATATTTATTTCACAACGAAACAACGAAAAGTGAAGTATTTATACCCAAGCGAAAAGGACGCTACACAGAAAAGTCCACTACTTGTATTTTTAGCAAAGTAAATAGAAGTAGCACTGCCTACTGCATATATGATTGAAGTAAAGTGAGATTCGGATCAATAACCTGGGCAAGTGGGTCCAAAGGTTATTTCTTTCGCCTACATTGGGTCAACGCAACAGAGGACGACCTAGACTAAAGTGGCGCACACAAGTGGAGAAGGACCTCAACCAACTTGGGGTGCGCAACTGGAGAGAGCTGGCGAAAGATCGTACTGGCTGGAGAGGCATGTTGGTTGAGGCCCAAGTCCACCTCGGACTGTAGCGGCACAAGAAGAAGAAGAAGTTTGTCTACTTAGATTGTCAGACCTTTGGTTTTGGGAATTTACTGGCGTAGCTGTAATTTCTAGTGTATGTTAATTGTAAACTAGGTGCGATCTTAACTTATTGTTTGGTTTATGCGTTAATCTCCCGAATAATTTGCTGCGTTGTTTATTAGGACCAAAGTGTTGGTGATTTACTTCTAGTATTATTTTAAATGCTTCGTTCATTGTACTGGGGTTTCGCAAAAGTACAATTGTTCGAGTTGGTTCCGGAAGATTACTCTTATTTTTCATTTCTGGGTTATTTTCGTCGTTCAGCAAATGTTTATTATTAATCCTACTTAGATAGCTGTTTAGATTATTAAAATATTCTTCAACAGTAGTGTTATCTAATTTAATTTTAATTTTATCTAAGAGAGCATTCTTGCTAAGACTCTCTAATAAATTAGCTTTTGAAATTTCTTTGATTTGACTCCAGATCTCAACCCTGCCCGGTCTCTGAATTACGTTTCGCGCTTTGCCTACTACTTTATCTTTAATAAATCCGGTAAGGATAGTACAGTTAACCGGATTGAACGTCGTTATGTTGGCGCTATCGAATCTACGCGTTCTATGTATTCTATTAGGTTATTTGCCTCACCGGTAAACTGGGGTAGGCGGGAAATGAAATCAAGAACAATTTAGAATTTTTCCGAAATGGACAATTCCTCCACTTTATGAAACGTACTTTTTTTCTCGCGTTAACAATAAACGAACTACTTACTACTTAATTAAAATGAAATATGTTTAAAACTCTGTCCTGTTACGGTAATTCTTGGCAATTTAGTTGAGGATAAATAATTCTTGTTTCCTTATTCCAATTTTCCTTTCCAACATGCGCGACGAGTGACTGTGTATCATGTTACACGCGCTGCATCTAGGCTCAGAGATAAACTATGTCTTGCAAGTAATATTGTTATGTACAGTATGGGTAGGAGGTTAGAAACCAGATATAACAATATGAAGAACGTATTGCTGTATCGTCTCACTAATTAGCTTCTTCTTCGAATTCGTAGCTCATTGTAGACATCTGACCTTGTCACCTTCTTTTCAAATTCACTTTTTAATGGACTTTTAATTAAACCCAACTGTCCTGCGATTTACTGTTCTGACAGGTGAAAGAGCGTGGCCACTGTGGGGTATAGGGTAGAGTACGACACTCACGCGCCGAAGGACCAGGTTCGACTCCCTGCTGAAAACCTTGAATTTTTCACGGCACCACCTCTTTCCAGCTGCGGACAACACTCAAAGAGTAATAACTGTCTAAAAAAAAACTGCTCAAAACTTCGCTGTTCGGAGTCGGTTAAAAACGCGATAGCCAAGCTGTACTTAAGGCCTTACTCAACCCTATAACCATAAGTTTTCACTTAATTTGGTCGGCATACTGAATTCGCTAAGACCTGTCTGGGTCCCGGGACATTACGGTATCATGGGAAACGGAATTGAAGATGAATTAGCTAGGCATGTTTCAAAAGAGCCATACAGCCCGAACCAACCTTTCGACTGCCAGCATCCTTAGTTAGGGCCTCCGTCGACGGTTGGGTCTCCCAACAGTACAGCCAGAGACGACGTGACTCTCCAGGATGCAGGATGACCAAGTGCATGCTCCCGAACGTTAGCAAGAAATCCGCGGCTTTTCATTTATCATTAGACAGAAATGAGTACAGACGACTGGTCCGCGTACTAACGGGACACTTTACCTTCGCTAAGCACCTAAGTCGGCTTAGGTTTAGTTACTCTTTACGACGCCTGTAGAGAAGGTGAAGACATTTCAGAGCACTTTCTTTTATGTTCTGCGAAGATTTACTGTTTTGACAAAAAAACGTCCCGTTCCTTTAAGAAACTTCTTACCGAAGACGAATTTATTCCTGTCGTCTAATTCCAACATTTCCGAGTACTCCTCGAATTGTTCAATCCAGCGATTGATGGAGAAATTCTCATCTCCGCTGAATGCTGGTATTGAGTCTTCGATATCATTAATATTATACGCTGGAGTCCACCTAGGAATAGATCCAACTTTGTCCAATAGCAATTCTCGAAGTTTTTGTTTTAATTTTAACAATTTCGTCATTTAGTTGCTCCTCGTCATCATTACCTTCCTCTTCCTCCGACACGCTCACATCCTGTTGCAACGGGTAATCCGCATACCGACCTTTGGAGGCTTAAAAAAATCCCGTACCAATCTGGAAGAATCATCATCCGAAAACCCTTGAACTCCTTCTTGAACTCTGCTCCTTAGTTCCTCCTTAGTTCCGCCTTAGTGCCAATTGTAAAAAGTCTTAGAAATCTGAACATATTTTTTAGTCTGCGAACAGCGGAAGACTCTATAAATTCTTTCCAATTTTCCGACATTTTTAATTAATTTCAATTTTCTTGATTACACTTTACAGAATATATTTCTCACTGTAAAACACAATTCTAAAAATTAATGTACACTTAATCCATAATTCGAATCCCACTTCTGAAATTGTAGGAGAGAGCGGGTGGAAGTGGGCGCAAAAATGAAACGTACTTAAAAACGACTTTATATTTATTTCACAACGAAACAACGAAAAATGAAGTATTTATACCCAAGCGAAAAGGACGCTACACAGAAAAGCCTACTACTTGTATTTTTAGCAAATTAAATAGAAGTAGCACTGCCTACTGCTTACACATTTGATGTAAAGTGAGAATCGGATCAATAACCTGGTCAGGAGGGTCCGTAGGTTATTTCTTTCGCCTACAGTTTGTAATATCGGGGGTTAACAGGGGCTGCCTCCAAGGTGTCATCCTGTCACCTCTCCTATGGTGCATGTTGGTCCACTCTCTGTTGTCAGCCTTAAATGAATTTACACCTATGCCCAGGCTTATGCGGATGATGTACCCGTATTGGTTACCGGTCCATGCGAAGCGGGCAAGCGGGCCTTGACATGATCGATGACTGGTGTACTAGGAATGGGCTTCCTGTCAACCCTCAAACAAGGTTGTTCTCTTTATAAGGAGGAATCAGACAGGTCTGACTCAGCTAGAACTAGCACGCCTGGCTCTGCTCTTGATGCACTGATCATTCTTCCTCCCCTTGACATCCACGTCATGGGATGCACAATTAATGCCATCTCGCAACTTAAAGGGTTGAAAGGAATGGAGCTTTAATGACATTGCGCACCGCTGAAAACTGGTATTGAGTCCTCGATGTCATTAAAATTATACGCTGAAGTCGACCTTAGAATAGATGCAACTTTGTCCAATTGCAATTTTCGAAATTTTTGTTTTAACATTCCAATGTCTTCTCTTTTTCTCACATAGACGCTGTAGTTTATCAATTTCGTCATTTAGTTGCTCCTCGTCATCATTACCTTCCTCTTCCTCCGACACGCCCTCATCCTGTTGCAACGGGTCATCCGCATACCGACCTTTGGAGGCTTAAAAAAATTCCCGTACCAATCTGGAAGAATCATCATCCGAAAACCCTTGAACTCCTTCTTGAACTCTGCTCCGTAGTTCGGCCTTAGTGCCACTTGTAGAAAGTTTTACAGATCTGAGAAAATTTTTTTTTTAATCTGCGAACAGTGGAAGGCTGTATAAATTCTTTAAAATTTTCCGACATTTTTAATTCCTCTCAATTTTCTTGATCACACTTCACAGAATATATTTCTAACTGTAAAACACAATTCTAAAAATTAATGTACACTTGTCCGTACGGTTAATCCATGAGTCGAATCCCACTTCTGAAATTGTAGGAGAGAACGGGTGGAAGTAGGCGCAAAAATGAAAGGTGATTAAAAACGACTTTATATTTATTTCACAACGAAACGGAAAAGTGAAGTATTTATACCCAACGGAAAAGGACGCTACACAGAAAAGTCTACTAATTGTATTTTTATTGTCACCTTCTTTTCAAATTCACTTTTTAATGCACTTTTAATTGAACCCAACTGTCCTGCGAAGATTTACTGTTCTGACAGGTGAAAGAGCGTGGCCACTGTCGGGTATAGGGTAGAGTACGACACTCACGCGCCGAAGGACCAGGTTCGACTCCCTGCTGAAAACCTTGAATTTTTCACGGCACCACCTCTTTCCAGCTGCGGACAACACTCAAAGAGTAATTGCTGTCTAAAAAAAACTGCTCAAAACTTCGCTGTTCGGAGTCGGTTAAAAACGCGATAGCCAAGCTGTACTTAAGGCCTTACTCAACCCTATAACCATAAGTCTTCACTTAATTTGGTCGGCATACTGAATTCGCTAAGACCTGTCTGGGTCCCGGGACATTACGGTATCATGGGAAACGGAATTGAAGATGAATTAGCTAGGCATGTTTCAAAAGAGCCATACAGCCCAAACCAACCTTTCGACTGCCAGCATCCTTAGTTAGGGCCTCCGTCGACGGTTGGGTCTCCCAACAGTACAGCCAGAGACGACGTGACTCTCCAGGATGCAGGATGACCAAGTGCATGCTCCCGAACGTTAGCAAGAAATCCGCGGCTTTTCATTTATCATTAGACAGAAATGAGTACAGACGACTGGTCCGCGTACTAACGGGACACTTTACCTTCGCTAAGCACCTAAGTCGGCTTAGGTTTAGTTACTCTTTACGACGCCTGTAGAGAAGATGAAGACATTTCAGAGCACTTTCTTTTATGTTCTGCGAAGATTTACTGTTTTAACAAAAAAACGTCCCGTTCCTTTAAGAAACTTCTTACCGAAGACGAATTTATTCCTGTCGTCTAATTCCAACATTTCCGAGTACTCCTCGAATTGTTCAATCCAGCGATTGATGGAGAAATTCTCATCTCCGCTGAATGCTGGTATTGAGTCTTCGATATCATTAATATTATACGCTGGAGTCCACCTAGGAATAGATCCAACTTTGTCCAATAGCAATTCTCGAAGTTTTTGTTTTAATTTTAACAATTTCGTCATTTAGTTGCTCCTCGTCATCATTACCTTCCTCTTCCTCCGACACGCTCACATCCTGTTGCAACGGGTAATCCGCATACCGACCTTTGGAGGCTTAAAAAAATCCCGTACCAATCTGGAAGAATCATCATCCGAAAACCCTTGAACTCCTTCTTGAACTCCGCTTCTTAGTTCCTCCTTAGTTCCGCCTTAGTGCCAATTGTAAAAAGTCTTAGAAATCTGAACATATTTTTTAGTCTGCGAACAGCGGAAGACTCTATAAATTCTTTCCAATTTTCCGACATTTTTAATTCCTTTCAATTTTCTTGATTACACTTTACAGAATATATTTCTCACTGTAAAACACAATTCTAAAAATTAATGTACACTTAATCCATAATTCGAATCCCACTTCTGAAATTGTAGGAGAGAACGGGTGGAAGTAGGCGCAAAAATGAAACGTGATTAAAAACGACTTTATATTTATTTCACAACGAAACGGAAAAGTGAAGTATTTATACCCAACGGAAAAGGACGCTACACAGAAAAGCCTACTACTTGTATTTTTGGCAAATTAAATAGAAGTAGCACTGCCTACTGCTTACACATTTGATGTAAAGTGAGAATCGGACCAATAACCTGGTCAGGAGGGTCCGTAGGTTATTTCTTTCGCCTACAGTTTGTAATATCGGGGGTTAACAGGGGCTGCCTCCAAGGTGTCATCCTGTCACCTCTCCTATGGTGCATGTTGGTCAACTCTCTGTTGTCAGCCTTAAATGAATTTACACCTATGCCCAGGCTTATGCGGATGATGTACCCGTATTGGTTACCGGTCCATGCCAAGCGGGCAGGGGAGGTTGTTCTCTTTACAAGAAGGAGGAATCCGACAGGTCTGACTCAGCTAGTACAAGCACGCCTGGCTCTGCTCTTGATGCACTGATCATTCTCCCTCCCCTTGAGATCCACATCATGGTATGCACAATTAAGGCCATCTCCCAACTTAAAGGGAATGGAACTTTAATGACATTGCGCACCGCTGAAAACTGGTATTGAGTCTTCGATGTCATTAAAATTATACGCTGGAGTCGACCTTGGAATAGATGCAACTTCGTCCAATTGCAATTTTCGAAGTTTTTGTTTTAACATTTAAATGTTTTCTTTTTTTCTCACATAGACGCTGTAGTTTGGCAATTTCGTCATTTAGTTGCTCCTCGTCATCATTACCTTCTCTTCCTCCGACACGCTCTCATCCTGTTGCAACGGGTCACCCGCATACCGACCTTTGGAGGCTTAAAAAAAATTCCCGTATCAATCTGGAAGAATCATCATACGAAAACCCTTCTTGAACTCTGCTCCTTAGTTCCGCCTTAGTGCCACTTGTAGAAAGTTTTACAGATCTGAGAATATTGTTTTTTAATCTGCGAACAGTGGAAGGCTGTATAAATTCTTTCCAATTTTCCGACATTTTCAATTCCTCTTAATTTTCGTGATCACACTTCACAGAATATATTTCTAACTGTAAAACACAATTCTAAAAATTAATGTACACTTGTCCGTACAGTTAATCCATGAGTCGAATCCCACTTCTGAAGTTGTAGGAGAGAGCGGGTGGAAGTGGGCGCAAAAATGAAACGTAGTTAAAAACGACTTTATATTTATTTCACAACGAAACAACGAAAAGTGAAGTAATTATACCCAACGGAAAAGGACGCTTCACAGAAAAGTCTACTAATTGTATTTTTAGCAAAGTAACTATAAGTAGCACTGCCTACTGCATTTATGATTGAAGTAAAGTGAGATTCGGATCAATAACCTGGGCAAGTGGGTCCAAAGGTTATTTCTTTCGCCTACAGTTTGTAATATCGGGGGTTAACAGGGGCTGCCTCCAAAGTGTCATCCTGTCACCTCTCCTATGGTGCATGTTGGTCGACTCTCTGTTGTCAGCCTTAAATGGATTTAACACCTATGCCCAGGCTTATGCGGATGATGTACCCGTATTGGTTACCGGTCCATGCCAAGCGGGCAGGCGAGGTTGTTCTCTTTACAAGAAGGAGGAATCCGACAGGTCTGACTCAGCTAGTACAAGCACGCCTGGCTCTGCTCTTGATGCACTGATCATTCTCCCTCCCCTTGACATCCACATCATGGTATGCACAATTAAGGCCATCTCCCAACTTAAAGGGAATGGAACTTTAATGACATTGCGCACCGCTGAAAACTGGTATTGAGATAGCTGTTTAGATTATTATAATATTCTTCAACAGTAGTGTTATCTAATTTAATTTTAATTTTATCTAAGAGAGCATTCTTGCTAAGACTCTCTAATAAATTAGCTTTTGAAATTTTTTTGATTTGACTCCAGATCTCAACCCTGCCCGGTCTCTGAATTACGTTTCGCGCTTTGCCTACTACTTTATCTTTAATATATCCGGTAAGGATATTACAGTTAACCGGATTGAACGTCGTTATGTTGGCGCTATCGAATCTACGCGTTCTACGCGTTCTATGTATTCTATTAGGTTATTTGCCTCACCGGTAAACTGGGGTAGGCGGGAAATGAAATCAAGAATAATTTAGAATTTTTCCGAAATGGACAATTCCTCCACTTTATGAAACGTACTTTTTTTCTCGCGTTAACAATAAACGAACTACTTACTACTTAATTAAAATGAAATATGTTTAAAACTCTGTCCTGTTACGGTAATTCTTGGCAATTTAGTTGAGGATAAATAATTCTTGTTTCCTTATTCCAATTTTCCTTTCCAACATGCGCGACGAGTGACTGCGTATCATGTTACACGCACTGCATCTAGGCTCAGAGATAATATATGTCTTGCAAGTAATATTGTTATGTACAGTATGGGTAGGAGGTTAGAAACCAGATATAACAATATGAAGAACGTATTGCTGTATCGTCTCACTAATTAACTTCTTCTTCGAATTCGTAGCTCATTGTAGACATCTGACCTTGTCACCTTCTTTTCAAATTCACTTTTTAATGCACTTTTAATTGAACCCAACTGTCCTGCGAAGATTTACTGTTCTGACAGGTGAAAGAGCGTGGCCACTGTCGGGTATAGGGTAGAGTACGACACTCACGCGCCGAAGGACCAGGTTCGACTCCCTGCTGAAAACCTTGAATTTTTCACGGCACCACCTCTTTCCAGCTGCGGACAACACTCAAAGAGTAATTGCTGTCTAAAAAAAACTGCTCAAAACTTCGCTGTTCGGAGTCGGTTAAAAACGCGATAGCCAAGCTGTACTTAAGGCCTTACTCAACCCTATAACCATAAGTCTTCACTTAATTTGGTCGGCATACTGAATTCGCTAAGACCTGTCTGGGTCCCGGGACATTACGGTATCATGGGAAACGGAATTGAAGATGAATTAGCTAGGCATGTTTCAAAAGAGCCATACAGCCCAAACCAACCTTTCGACTGCCAGCATCCTTAGTTAGGGCCTCCGTCGACGGTTGGGTCTCCCAACAGTACAGCCAGAGACGACGTGACTCTCCAGGATGCAGGATGACCAAGTGCATGCTCCCGAACGTTAGCAAGAAATCCGCGGCTTTTCATTTATCATTAGACAGAAATGAGTACAGACGACTGGTCCGCGTACTAACGGGACACTTTACCTTCGCTAAGCACCTAAGTCGGCTTAGGTTTAGTTACTCTTTACGACGCCTGTAGAGAAGATGAAGACATTTCAGAGCACTTTCTTTTATGTTCTGCGAAGATTTACTGTTTTAACAAAAAAACGTCCCGTTCCTTTAAGAAACTTCTTACCGAAGACGAATTTATTCCTGTCGTCTAATTCCAACATTTCCGAGTACTCCTCGAATTGTTCAATCCAGCGATTGATGGAGAAATTCTCATCTCCGCTGAATGCTGGTATTGAGTCTTCGATATCATTAATATTATACGCTGGAGTCCACCTAGGAATAGATCCAACTTTGTCCAATAGCAATTCTCGAAGTTTTTGTTTTAATTTTAACAATTTCGTCATTTAGTTGCTCCTCGTCATCATTACCTTCCTCTTCCTCCGACACGCTCACATCCTGTTGCAACGGGTAATCCGCATACCGACCTTTGGAGGCTTAAAAAAATCCCGTACCAATCTGGAAGAATCATCATCCGAAAACCCTTGAACTCCTTCTTGAACTCCGCTTCTTAGTTCCTCCTTAGTTCCGCCTTAGTGCCAATTGTAAAAAGTCTTAGAAATCTGAACATATTTTTTAGTCTGCGAACAGCGGAAGACTCTATAAATTCTTTCCAATTTTCCGACATTTTTAATTCCTTTCAATTTTCTTGATTACACTTTACAGAATATATTTCTCACTGTAAAACACAATTCTAAAAATTAATGTACACTTAATCCATAATTCGAATCCCACTTCTGAAATTGTAGGAGAGAACGGGTGGAAGTAGGCGCAAAAATGAAACGTGATTAAAAACGACTTTATATTTATTTCACAACGAAACGGAAAAGTGAAGTATTTATACCCAACGGAAAAGGACGCTACACAGAAAAGCCTACTACTTGTATTTTTGGCAAATTAAATAGAAGTAGCACTGCCTACTGCTTACACATTTGATGTAAAGTGAGAATCGGACCAATAACCTGGTCAGGAGGGTCCGTAGGTTATTTCTTTCGCCTACAGTTTGTAATATCGGGGGTTAACAGGGGCTGCCTCCAAGGTGTCATCCTGTCACCTCTCCTATGGTGCATGTTGGTCAACTCTCTGTTGTCAGCCTTAAATGAATTTACACCTATGCCCAGGCTTATGCGGATGATGTACCCGTATTGGTTACCGGTCCATGCCAAGCGGGCAGGGGAGGTTGTTCTCTTTACAAGAAGGAGGAATCCGACAGGTCTGACTCAGCTAGTACAAGCACGCCTGGCTCTGCTCTTGATGCACTGATCATTCTCCCTCCCCTTGAGATCCACATCATGGTATGCACAATTAAGGCCATCTCCCAACTTAAAGGGAATGGAACTTTAATGACATTGCGCACCGCTGAAAACTGGTATTGAGTCTTCGATGTCATTAAAATTATACGCTGGAGTCGACCTTGGAATAGATGCAACTTCGTCCAATTGCAATTTTCGAAGTTTTTGTTTTAACATTTAAATGTTTTCTTTTTTTCTCACATAGACGCTGTAGTTTGGCAATTTCGTCATTTAGTTGCTCCTCGTCATCATTACCTTCTCTTCCTCCGACACGCTCTCATCCTGTTGCAACGGGTCACCCGCATACCGACCTTTGGAGGCTTAAAAAAAATTCCCGTATCAATCTGGAAGAATCATCATACGAAAACCCTTCTTGAACTCTGCTCCTTAGTTCCGCCTTAGTGCCACTTGTAGAAAGTTTTACAGATCTGAGAATATTGTTTTTTAATCTGCGAACAGTGGAAGGCTGTATAAATTCTTTCCAATTTTCCGACATTTTCAATTCCTCTTAATTTTCGTGATCACACTTCACAGAATATATTTCTAACTGTAAAACACAATTCTAAAAATTAATGTACACTTGTCCGTACAGTTAATCCATGAGTCGAATCCCACTTCTGAAGTTGTAGGAGAGAGCGGGTGGAAGTGGGCGCAAAAATGAAACGTAGTTAAAAACGACTTTATATTTATTTCACAACGAAACAACGAAAAGTGAAGTATTTATACCCAACGGAAAAGGACGCTTCACAGAAAAGTCTACTAATTGTATTTTTAGCAAAGTAACTATAAGTAGCACTGCCTACTGCATTTATGATTGAAGTAAAGTGAGATTCGGATCAATAACCTGGGCAAGTGGGTCCAAAGGTTATTTCTTTCGCCTACAGTTTGTAATATCGGGGGTTAACAGGGGCTGCCTCCAAAGTGTCATCCTGTCACCTCTCCTATGGTGCATGTTGGTCGACTCTCTGTTGTCAGCCTTAAATGGATTTAACACCTATGCCCAGGCTTATGCGGATGATGTACCCGTATTGGTTACCGGTCCATGCCAAGCGGGCAGGCGAGGTTGTTCTCTTTACAAGAAGGAGGAATCCGACAGGTCTGACTCAGCTAGTACAAGCACGCCTGGCTCTGCTCTTGATGCACTGATCATTCTCCCTCCCCTTGACATCCACATCATGGTATGCACAATTAAGGCCATCTCCCAACTTAAAGGGAATGGAACTTTAATGACATTGCGCACCGCTGAAAACTGGTATTGAGATAGCTGTTTAGATTATTATAATATTCTTCAACAGTAGTGTTATCTAATTTAATTTTAATTTTATCTAAGAGAGCATTCTTGCTAAGACTCTCTAATAAATTAGCTTTTGAAATTTTTTTGATTTGACTCCAGATCTCAACCCTGCCCGGTCTCTGAATTACGTTTCGCGCTTTGCCTACTACTTTATCTTTAATATATCCGGTAAGGATATTACAGTTAACCGGATTGAACGTCGTTATGTTGGCGCTATCGAATCTACGCGTTCTACGCGTTCTATGTATTCTATTAGGTTATTTGCCTCACCGGTAAACTGGGGTAGGCGGGAAATGAAATCAAGAATAATTTAGAATTTTTCCGAAATGGACAATTCCTCCACTTTATGAAACGTACTTTTTTTCTCGCGTTAACAATAAACGAACTACTTACTACTTAATTAAAATGAAATATGTTTAAAACTCTGTCCTGTTACGGTAATTCTTGGCAATTTAGTTGAGGATAAATAATTCTTGTTTCCTTATTCCAATTTTCCTTTCCAACATGCGCGACGAGTGACTGCGTATCATGTTACACGCACTGCATCTAGGCTCAGAGATAATATATGTCTTGCAAGTAATATTGTTATGTACAGTATGGGTAGGAGGTTAGAAACCAGATATAACAATATGAAGAACGTATTGCTGTATCGTCTCACTAATTAACTTCTTCTTCGAATTCGTAGCTCATTGTAGACATCTGACCTTGTCACCTTCTTTTCAAATTCACTTTTTAATGCACTTTTAATTGAACCCAACTGTCCTGCGAAGATTTACTGTTCTGACAGGTGAAAGAGCGTGGCCACTGTCGGGTATAGGGTAGAGTACGACACTCACGCGCCGAAGGACCAGGTTCGACTCCCTGCTGAAAACCTTGAATTTTTCACGGCACCACTTCCATCCAGCTGCGGACAACACTCAAAGAGTAATTACTGTCTAAAAAAACTGCTCAAAACTTCACTGTTCGAAATCGGTTAAAAACGCGATAGCCAAGCTGTACTTAAGGCCTTACTCAACCCTATAACCATAAGTCTTCACTTAATTTGGTCGGCATACTGAATTCGCTAAGACCTGTCTGGGACCCGGGACATTACGGTATCATGGGAAACGGAATTGAAGATGAATTAGCTAGGCATGTTTCAAAAGAGCCATACAGCCCGAACCAACCTTTCGACTGCCAGCATCCTTAGTTAGGGCCTCCGTCGACGGTTGGGTCTCCCAACAGTACAGCCAGAGACGACGTGACTCTCCAGGATGCAGGATGACCAAGTGCATGCTCCCGAACGTTAGCAAGAAATCCGCGGCTTTTCATTTATCATTAGACAGAAATGAGTACAGACGACTGGTCCGCGTACTAACGGGACACTTTACCTTCGCTAAGCACCTAAGTCGGCTTAGGTTTAGTTACTCTTTACGACGCCTGTAGAGAAGATGAAGACATTTCAGAGCACTTTCTTTTATGTTCTGCGAAGATTTACTGTTTTGACAAAAAAACGTCCCGTTCCTTTAAGAAACTTCTTACCGAAGACGAATTCATTCCTGTCGTCTAATTCCAACATTTCCGAGTGCTCCTCGAATTGTTCAATCCAGCGATTGATGGAGAAATTCTCATCTCCGCTGAATGCTGGTATTGAGTCTTCGATATCATTAATATTATACGCTGGAGTCCACCTAGGAATAGATCCAACTTTGTCCAATAGCAATTCTCGAAGTTTTTGTTTTAATTTTAACAATTTCGTCATTTAGTTGCTCCTCGTCATCATTACCTTCCTCTTCCTCCGACACGCTCACATCCTGTTGCAACGGGTAATCCGCATACCGACCTTTGGAGGCTTAAAAAAATCCCGTACCAATCTGGAAGAATCATCATCCGAAAACCCTTGAACTCCTTCTTGAACTCTGCTCCTTAGTTCCTCCTTAGTTCCGCCTTAGTGCCAATTGTAAAAAGTCTTAGAAATCTGAACATATTTTTTAGTCTGCGAACAGCGGAAGACTATAAATTCTTTCCAATTTTCCGACATTTTTAAATCCTTTCAATTTTCTTGATTACACTTTACAGAATATATTTCTCACTGTAAAACACAATTCTAAAAATTAATGTACACTTAATCCATAATTCGAATCCCACTTCTGAAATTGTAGGAGAGAACGGGTGGAAGTAGGCGCAAAAATGAAACGTGATTAAAAACGACTTTATATTTATTTCACAACGAAACGGAAAAGTGAAGTATTTATACCCAACGGAAAAGGACGCTACACAGAAAAGCCTACTACTTGTATTTTTGGCAAATTAAATAGAAGTAGCACTGCCTACTGCTTACACATTTGATGTAAAGTGAGAATCGGACCAATAACCTGGTCAGGAGGGTCCGTAGGTTATTTCTTTCGCCTACAGTTTGTAATATCGGGGGTTAACAGGGGCTGCCTCCAAGGTGTCATCCTGTCACCTCTCCTATGGTGCATGTTGGTCAACTCTCTGTTGTCAGCCTTAAATGAATTTACACCTATGCCCAGGCTTATGCGGATGATGTACCCGTATTGGTTACAGGTCCATGCCAAGCGGGCAGGCGAGGTTGTTCTCTTTACAAGAAGGAGGAATCCGACAGGTCTGACTCAGCTAGTACAAGCACGCCTGGCTCTGCTCTTGATGCACTGATCATTCTCCCTCCCCTTGACATCCACATCATGGTATGCACAATTAAGGCCATCTCCCAACTTAAAGGGAATGGAACTTTAATGACATTGCGCACCGCTGAAAACTGGTATTGAGTCTTCGATGTCATTAAAATTATACGCTGGAGTCGACCTTGGAATAGATGCAACTTCGTCCAATTGCAATTTTCGAAGTTTTTGTTTTAACATTTAAATGTTTTCTTTTTTTCTCACATAGACGCTGTAGTTTGGCAATTTCGTCATTTAGTTGCTCCTCGTCATCATTACCTTCTCTTCCTCCGACACGCTCTCATCTTGTTGCAACGGGTCACCCGCATACCGACCTTTGGAGGCTTAAAAAAAATTCCCGTATCAATCTGGAAGAATCATCATACGAAAACCCTTCTTGAACTCTGCTCCTTAGTTCCGCCTTAGTGCCACTTGTAGAAAGTTTTACAGATCTGAGAATATTGTTTTTTAATCTGCGAACAATGGAAGGCTGTATAAATTCTTTCCAATTTTCCGACATTTTCAATTCCTCTTAATTTTCGTGATCACACTTCACAGAATATATTTCTAACTGTAAAACACAATTCTAAAAATTAATGTACACTTGTCCGTACAGTTAATCCATGAGTCGAATCCCACTTCTGAAGTTGTAGGAGAGAGCGGGTGGAAGTGGGCGCAAAAATGAAACGTAGTTAAAAACGACTTTATATTTATTTCACAACGAAACAACGAAAAGTGAAGTATTTATACCCAATGGAAAAGGACGCTTCACAGAAAAGTCTACTAATTGTATTTTTAGCAAAGTAACTATAAGTAGCACTGCCTACTGCATATATGATTGAAGTAAAGTGAGATTCGGATCAATAACCTGGGCAAGTGGGTCCAAAGGTTATTTCTTTCGCCTACAGTTTGTAATATCGGGGGTTAACAGGGGCTGCCTCCAAAGTGTCATCCTGTCACCTCTCCTATGGTGCATGTTGGTCGACTCTCTGTTGTCAGCCTTAAATGGATTTAACACCTATGCCCAGGCTTATGCGGATGATGTACCCGTATTGGTTACCGGTCCATGCCAAGCGGGCAGGCGAGGTTGTTCTCTTTACAAGAAGGAGGAATCCGACAGGTCTGACTCAGCTAGTACAAGCACGCCTGGCTCTGCTCTTGATGCACTGATCATTCTCCCTCCCCTTGACATCCACATCATGGTATGCACAATTAAGGCCATCTCCCAACTTAAAGGGAATGGAACTTTAATGACATTGCGCACCGCTGAAAACTGGTATTGAGATAGCTGTTTAGATTATTATAATATTCTTCAACAGTAGTGTTATCTAATTTAATTTTAATTTTATCTAAGAGAGCATTCTTGCTAAGACTCTCTAATAAATTAGCTTTTGAAATTTCTTTGATTTGACTCCAGATCTCAACCCTGCCCGGTCTCTGAATTACGTTTCGCGCTTTGCCTACTACTTTATCTTTAATATATCCGGTAAGGATATTACAGTTAACCGGATTGAACGTCGTTATGTTGGCGCTATCGAATCTACGCGTTCTACGCGTTCTATGTATTCTATTAGGTTATTTGCCTCACCGGTAAACTGGGGTAGGCGGGAAATGAAATCAAGAATAATTTAGAATTTTTCCGAAATGGACAATTCCTCCACTTTATGAAACGTACTTTTTTTCTCGCGTTAACAATAAACGAACTACTTACTACTTAATTAAAATGAAATATGTTTAAAACTCTGTCCTGTTACGGTAATTCTTGGCAATTTAGTTGAGGATAAATAATTCTTGTTTCCTTATTCCAATTTTCCTTTCCAACATGCGCGACGAGTGACTGCGTATCATGTTACACGCACTGCATCTAGGCTCAGAGATAATATATGTCTTGCAAGTAATATTGTTATGTACAGTATGGGTAGGAGGTTAGAAACCAGATATAACAATATGAAGAACGTATTGCTGTATCGTCTCACTAATTAACTTCTTCTTCGAATTCGTAGCTCATTGTAGACATCTGACCTTGTCACCTTCTTTTCAAATTCACTTTTTAATGCACTTTTAATTGAACCCAACTGTCCTGCGAAGATTTACTGTTCTGACAGGTGAAAGAGCGTGGCCACTGTCGGGTATAGGGTAGAGTACGACACTCACGCGCCGAAGGACCAGGTTCGACTCCCTGCTGAAAACCTTGAATTTTTCACGGCACCACTTCCATCCAGCTGCGGACAACACTCAAAGAGTAATTACTGTCTAAAAAAAACTGCTCAAAACTTCACTGTTCGGAGTCGGTTAAAAACGCGATAGCCAAGCTGTACTTAAGGCCTTACTCAACCCTATAACCATAAGTCTTCACTTAATTTGGTCGGCATACTGAATTCGCTAAGACCTGTCTGGGACCCGGGACATTACGGTATCATGGGAAACGGAATTGAAGATGAATTAGCTAGGCATGTTTCAAAAGAGCCATACAGCCCGAACCAACCTTTCGACTGCCAGCATCCTTAGTTAGGGCCTCCGTCGACGGTTGGGTCTCCCAACAGTACAGCCAGAGACGACGTGACTCTCCAGGATGCATTATGACCAAGTGCATGCTCTTGAACGTCAGCAAGAAATCCGCGGCTTTTCATTTATCATTAGACAGAAATGAGTACAGACGACTGGTCCGCGTACTAACGGGACACTTTACCTTCGCTAAGCACCTAAGTCGGCTTAGGTTTAGTTACTCTTTACGACGCCTGTAGAGAAGGTGAAGACATTTCAGAGCACTTTCTTTTATGTTCTGCGAAGATTTACTGTTTTGACAAAAAAACGTCCCGTTCCTTTAAGAAACTTCTTACCGAAGACGAATTTATTCCTGTCGTCTAATTCCAACATTTCCGAGTACTCCTCGAATTGTTCAATCCAGCGATTGATGGAGAAATTCTCATCTCCGCTGAATGCTGGTATTGAGTCTTCGATATCATTAATATTATACGCTAGAGTCCACCTAGGAATAGATCCAACTTCGTCCAATAGCAATTCTCGAAGTTTTTGTTTTAATTTTAACAATTTCGTCATTTATTTGCTCCTCGTCATCATTACCTTCCTCTTCCTCCGACACGCTCACATCCTGTTGCAACGGGTAATCCGCATACCGACCTTTGGAGGCTTAAAAAAATCCCGTACCAATCTGGAAGAATCATCATCCGAAAACCCTTGAACTCCTTCTTGAACTCTGCTCCTTAGTTCCTCCTTAGTTCCGCCTTAGTGCCAATTGTAAAAAGTCTTAGAAATCTGAACATATTTTTTAGTCTGCGAACAGCGGAAGACTCTATAAATTCTTTCCAATTTTCCGACATTTTTAATTCCTTTCAATTTTCTTGATTACACTTTACAGAATATATTTCTCACTGTAAAACACAATTCTAAAAATTAATGTACACTTAATCCATAATTCGAATCCCACTTCTGAAATTGTAGGAGAGAACGGGTGGAAGTAGGCGCAAAAATGAAACGTGATTAAAAACGACTTTATATTTATTTCACAACGAAACGGAAAAGTGAAGTATTTATACCCAACGGAAAAGGACGCTACACAGAAAAGCCTACTACTTGTATTTTTGGCAAATTAAATAGAAGTAGCACTGCCTACTGCTTACACATTTGATGTAAAGTGAGAATCGGATCAATAACCTGGTCAGGAGGGTCCGTAGGTTATTTCTTTCGCCTACAGTTTGTAATATCGGGGGTTAACAGGGGCTGCCTCCAAGGTGTCATCCTGTCACCTCTCCTATGGTGCATGTTGGTCAACTCTCTGTTGTCAGCCTTAAATGAATTTACACCTATGCCCAGGCTTATGCGGATGATGTACCCGTATTGGTTACTGGTCCATGCGAAGCGGGCAGGCGGACCTTGACATGATCGATGACTGGTGTACTAAAAATGGGCTTCCTGTCAACCCTCAAACGAGGTTGTTCTCTTTACAAGAAGGAGGAATCAGACAGGTCTGACTCAGCTAGAACTAGCACGCCTGGCTCTGCTCTTGATGCACTGATCATTCTTCCTCCCCTTGACATCCACGTCATGGGATGCACAATTAATGCCATCTCCCAACTTAAAGGGTTGAAGGGAATGGAGCTTTAATGACATTGCGCACCGCTGAAAACTGGTATTGAGTCCTCGATGTCATTAAAATTATACGCTGAAGTCGACCTTAGAATAGATGCAACTTTGTCCAATTGCAAATTTCGAAGTTTTTGTTTCAACATTACAATGTCTTCTCTTTTTCTCACATAGACGCTGTAGTTTATCAATTTCGTCATTTAGTTGCTCCTCGTCATCATTACCTTCCTCTTCCTCCGACACGCCCTCATCCTGTTGCAACGGGTCATCCGCATACCGACCTTTTGAGGCTTAAAAAAATTCCCGTACCAATCTGGAAGAATCATCATCCGAAAACCCTTGAACTCCTTCTTGAACTCTGCTCCTAAGTTCCGCCTTAGTGCCACTTGTAGAAAGTTTTACAGATCTGAGAATATTTTTTTTAATCTACGAACAGCGGAAGGCTCTATAAATTCTTTCCAATTTTCCGACATTTTTAATTCCTCTCAATTTTCTTGATTACACTTCACCGAATATATTTCTCACTGTAAAACACAAATCTAAAAATTAATGTACACTTAATCCATAATTCGAATACCACTTCTGAAATTGTAGGAGAGAGCGGGTGGAAGTGGGCGCAAAAATGAAACGTAGTTAAAAACGACTTTATATTTATTTCACAAGAAAACAACGAAAAATGAAGTATTTATACGCAAGCGAAAAGGACACTACACAGAAAAGCCTACTACTTGTATTTTTAGCAAATTAAATAGAAGTAGCAATGTAGTTTGGCAATTTCGTCATTTAGTTGCTCCTCGTCATCATTACCTTCCTCTTCCTCCGACACGCTCTCATCCTGTTGCAACGGGTCACCCGCATAATGACCTTTGGGGGCTTAAAAAAAATTCCCGTATCAATCTGGAAGAATCATCATCCGAAAACCCTTGAACTTCTTCTTGAACTCTGCTCCTTAGTTCCGCCTTAGTGCCACTTGTAGAAAGTTTTACAGATCTGAGAATATTTTTTTTAATCTGCGAACAGTGGAAGGCTGTATAAATTCTTTCCAATTTTCCGACATTTTTAATTCCTCTCAATTTTCTTGATCACACTTCACAGAATATATTTCTAACTGTAAAACACAATTCTAAAAATTAATGTACACTTGTCCGTACGGTTAATCCATGAGTCGAATCCCACTTCTGAAATTGTAGGAGAGAACGGGTGGAAGTAGGCGCAAAAATGAAACGTGATTAAAAACGACTTTATATTTATTTCACAACGAAACGGAAAAGTGAAGTATTTATACCCAACGGAAAAGGACGCTACACAGAAAAGTCTACTAATTGTATTTTTAGCAAAGTAACTATAAGTAGCACTGCCTACTGCATATATGATTGAAGTAAAGTGAGATTCGGATCAATAACCTGGGCAAGTGGGTCCAAAGGTTATTTCTTTCGCCTACAGTTTGTAATATCGGGGGTTAACAGGGGCTGCCTCCAAAGTGTCATCCTGTCACCTCTCCTATGGTGCATGTTGGTCGACTCTCTGTTGTCAGCCTTAAATGGATTTAACACCTATGCCCAGGCTTATGCGGATGATGTACCCGTATTGGTTACCGGTCCATGCCAAGCGGGCAGGCGAGGTTGTTCTCTTTACAAGAAGGAGGAATCCGACAGGTCTGACTCAGCTAGTACAAGCACGCCTGGCTCTGCTCTTGATGCACTGATCATTCTCCCTCCCCTTGACATCCACATCATGGTATGCACAATTAAGGCCATCTCCCAACTTAAAGGGAATGGAACTTTAATGATATTGCGCACCGCTGAAAACTGGTATTGAGTCTTCGATGTCATTAAAATTATACGCTGGAGTCGCCCTTGGAATAGATGCAACTTCGTCCAATTGCAATTTTCGAAGTTTTTGTTTTAACATTTAAATGTTTTCTTTTTTTCTCACATAGACGCTGTAGTTTGGCAATTTCGTCATTTAGTTGCTCCTCGTCATCATTACCTTCTCTTCCTCCGACACGCTCTCATCCTGTTGCAACGGGTCACCCGCATACCGACCTTTGGAGGCTTAAAAAAAATTCCCGTATCAATCTGGAAGAATCATCATACGAAAACCCTTCTTGAACTCTGCTCCTTAGTTCCGCCTAAGTGCCACTTGTAGAAAGTTTTACAGATCTGAGAATATTTTTTTTTTAATCTGCGAACAGTGGAAGGCTCTATAAATTCTTTCCAATTTTCCGACATTTTCAATTCCTCTTAATTTTCTTGATCACACTTCACAGAATATATTTCTAACTGTAAAACACAATTCTAAAAATTAATGTACACTTGTCCGTACAGTTAATCCATGAGTCGAATCCCACTTCTGAAGTTGTAGGAGAGAGCGGGTGGAAGTGGGCGCAAAAATGAAACGTAGTTAAAAACGACTTTATATTTATTTCACAACGAAACAACGAAAAGTGAAGTATTTATACCCAAGCGAAAAGGACGCTACACAGAAAAGTCCACTACTTGTGTTTTTAGCAAAGTAAATAGAAGTAGCACTGCCTACTGCATATATGATTGAAGTAAAGTGAGATTCGGATCAATAACCTGGGCAAGTGGGTCCAAAGGTTATTTCCTTCGCCTACATTGGGTCAATGCAACAGAGGACGACCTAGACTAAAGTGGCGCACACAAGTGGAGAAGGACCTCAACCAACTTGGGGTGCGCAACTGGAGAGAGCTGGCGAAAGATCGTGCTGGCTGGAGAGGCATGTTGGTTGAGGCCCAAGTCCACCTCGGACTGTAGCGGCACAAGAAGAAGAAGTTTGTCTAGTTAGATTGTCAGACCTTTGGTTTTGGGAATTTACTGGCGTTGCTGTAATTTCTAGTGTATGTTAATTGTAAACTAGGTGCGATCTTAACTTATTGTTTGGTTTATGCGTTAATCTCCCGAATAATTTGCTCCGTTGTTTATTAGGACCAAAGTGTTGGTGATTTACTTCTAGTATTATTTTAAATGCTTCGTTCATTGTACTGGGGTTTCGCAAAAGTACAATTGTTTGAGTTGGTTCCGGAAGATTACTCTTATTTTTCATTTCTGGGTTATTTTCGTCGTTCAGCAAATGTTTATTATTAATCCTACTTAGATAGCTGTTTAGATTATTATAATATTCTTCAACAGTAGTGTTATCTAATTTAATTTTAATTTTATCTAAGAGAGCATTCTTGCTAAGACTCTCTAATAAATTAGCTTTTGAAATTTCTTTGATTTGACTCCAGATCTCAACCCTGCCCGGTCTCTGAATTACGTTTCGCGCTTTGCCTACTACTTTATCTTTAATATATCCGGTAAGGATATTACAGTTAACCGGATTGAACGTCGTTATGTTGGCGCTATCGAATCTACGCGTTCTACGCGTTCTATGTATTCTATTAGGTTATTTGCCTCACCGGTAAACTGGGGTAGGCGGGAAATGAAATCAAGAATAATTTAGAATTTTTCCGAAATGGACAATTCCTCCACTTTATGAAACGTACTTTTTTTCTCGCGTTAACAATAAACGAACTACTTACTACTTAATTAAAATGAAATATGTTTAAAACTCTGTCCTGTTACGGTAATTCTTGGCAATTTAGTTGAGGATAAATAATTCTTGTTTCCTTATTCCAATTTTCCTTTCCAACATGCGCGACGAGTGACTGCGTATCATGTTACACGCGCTGCATCTAGGCTCAGAGATAAACTATGTCTTGCAAGTAATATTGTTATGTACAGTATGGGTAGGAGGTTAGAAACCAGATATAACAATATGAAGAACGTATTGCTGTATCGTCTCACTAATTAGCTTCTTCTTCGAATTCGTAGCTCATTGTAGACATCTGACCTTGTCACCTTCTTTTCAAATTCACTTTTTAATGCACTTTTAATTGAACCCAACTGTCCTGCGAAGATTTACTGTTCTGACAGGTGAAAGAGCGTGGCCACTGTCGGGTATAGGGTAGAGTACGACACTCACGCGCCGAAGGACCAGGTTCGACTCCCTGCTGAAAACCTTGAATTTTTCACGGCACCACTTCTTTCCAGCTGCGGACAACCCTCAAAGAGTAATTACTGTCTAAAAAAAACTGCTCAAAACTTCGCTGTTCGGAGTCGGTTAAAAACGCGATAGCCAAGCTGTACTTAAGGCCTTACTCAACCCTATAACCATAAGTCTTCACTTAATTTGGTCGGCATACTGAATTCGCTAAGACCTGTCTGGGTCCCGGGACATTACGGTATCATGGGAAACGGAATTGAAGATGAATTAGCTAGGCATGTTTCAAAAGAGCCATACAGCCCGAACCAACCTTTCGACTGCCAGCATCCTTAGTTAGGGCCTCCGTCGACGGTTGGGTCTCCCAACAGTACAGCCAGAGACGACGTGACTCTCCAGGATGCATTATGACCAAGTGCATGCTCCCGAACGTCAGCAAGAAATCCGCGGCTTTTCATTTATCATTAGACAGAAATGAGTACAGACGACTGGTCCGCGTACTAACGGGACACTTTACCTTCGCTAAGCACCTAAGTCGGCTTAGGTTTAGTTACTCTTTACGACGCCTGTAGAGAAGGTGAAGACATTTCAGAGCACTTTCTTTTATGTTCTGCGAAGATTTACTGTTTTGACAAAAAAACGTCCCGTTCCTTTAAGAAACTTCTTACCGAAGACGAATTTATTCCTGTCGTCTAATTCCAACATTTCCGAGTACTCCTCGAATTGTTCAATCCAGCGATTGATGGAGAAATTCTCATCTCCGCTGAATGCTGGTATTGAGTCTTCGATATCATTAATATTATACGCTAGAGTCCACCTAGGAATAGATCCAACTTCGTCCAATAGCAATTCTCGAAGTTTTTGTTTTAATTTTAACAATTTCGTCATTTATTTGCTCCTCGTCATCATTACCTTCCTCTTCCTCCGACACGCTCACATCCTGTTGCAACGGGTAATCCGCATACCGACCTTTGGAGGCTTAAAAAAATCCCGTATCAATCTGGAAGAATCATCATCGGAAAACCCTTGAACTCTGCTCCTTAGTTCCGCCTTAGTGCCAATTGTAGAAAGTCTTAGAGATCTGAACATATTTTTTAGTCTGCGAACAGCGAAAGGCTCTATAAATTCTTTCCAATTTTCCGACATTTTTAATTCCTTTCAATTTTCTTGATTACACTTCACAGAATATATTTCTCACTGTAAAACACCATTCTAAAAATTAATTTACACTTAATCCATAATTCGAATCCCACTTCTGAAATTGTAGGAGAGAGCGGGTGGAAGTGGGCGCAAAAATGAAACGTAGTTAAAAACGACTTTATATTTATTTCACAAGAAAACAACGAAAAATGAAGTATTTATACGCAAGCGAAAAGGACACTACACAGAAAAGCCTACTACTTATATTTTTAGCAAATTAAATAGAAGTAGCAATGTAGTTTGGCAATTTCGTCATTTAGTTGCTCCTCGTCATCATTACCTTCCTCTTCCTCCGACACGCTCTCATCCTGTTGCAACGGGTCACCCGCATAATGACCTTTGGGGGCTTAAAAAAATTCCCGTATCAATCTGGAAGAATCATCATCCGAAAACCCTTGAACTCCTTCTTGAACTCTGCTCCTTAGTTCCGCCTTAGTGCCACTTGTAGAAAGTTTTACAGATCTGAGAATATTTTTTTTAATCTGCGAACAGTGGAAGGCTGTATAAATTCTTTCCAATTTTCCGACATTTTTAATTCCTCTCAATTTTCTTGATCACACTTCACAGAATATATTTCTAACTGTAAAACACAATTCTAAAAATTAATGTACACTTGTCCGTACGGTTAATCCATGAGTCGAATCCCACTTCTGAAATTGTAAGAGAGAACGGGTGGAAGTAGGCGCAAAAATGAAACGTGATTAAAAACGACTTTATATTTATTTCACAACGAAACGGAAAAGTGAAGTATTTATACCCAACGGAAAAGGACGCTACACAGAAAAGTCTACTAATTGTATTTTTAGCAAAGTAACTATAAGTAGCACTGCCTACTGCATATATGATTGAAGTAAAGTGAGATTCGGATCAATAACCTGGGCAAGTGGGTCCAAAGGTTATTTCTTTCGCCTACATTGGGTCAACGCAACAGAGGACGACCTAGACTAAAGTGGCGCACACAAGTGGAGAAGGACCTCAACCAACTTGGGGTGCGCAACTGGAGAGAGCTGGCGAAAGATCGTGCTGGCTGGAGAGGCATGTTGGTTGAGGCCCAAGTCCACCTCGGACTCTAGCGGCACAAGAAGAAGAAGAAGAAAGCTGTTTAGATTATTAAAATATTCTTCAACAGTAGTGTTATCTAATTTAATTTTAATTTTATCTAAGAGAGCATTCTTGCTAAGACTCTCTAATAAATTAGCTTTTGAAATTTCTTTGATTTGACTCCAGATCTCAACCCTGCCCGGTCTCTGAATTACGTTTCGCGCTTTGCCTACTACTTTATCTTTAATAAATCCGGTAAGGATATTACAGTTAACCGGATTGAACGTCGTTATGTTGGCGCTATCGAATCTACGCGTTCTACGCGTTTTACGCGTTCTATGTATTCTATTAGGTTATTTGCCTCACCGGTAAACTGGGGTAGGCGGGAAATGAAATTAAGAATAATTTAGAATTTTTCCGAAATGGACAATTCCTCCACTTTATGAAACGTACTTTTTTTCTCGCGAACGAACTACTTACTACTTAATTAAAATGAAATATGTTTGAAACTCTGTTCTCTTACGGTAATTCTTGGCAATTTAGTTGAGGATACATGATTCTTGTTTCCTTATTCCAATTTTCCTTTCCACCCTGCGCGACGAGTTACTGCGTATCATGTTACACGCGCTGCATCTAGGCTCAGAGATAAACTATGTCTTGCAAGTAATATTGTTATGTACAGTATGGGTAGGAGGTTAGAAACCAGATATAACAATATGAAGAACGTATTGCTGTATCGTCTCACTAATTAGCTTCTTCTTCGAATTCGTAGCTCATTGTAGACATCTGACCTTGTCACCTTCTTTTCAAATTCACTTTTTAATGCACTTTTAATTGAACCCAACTGTCCTGCGAAGATTTACTGTTCTGACAGGTGAAAGAGCGTGGCCACTGTCGGGTATAGGGTAGAGTACGACACTCACGCGCCGAAGGACCAGGTTCGACTCCCTGCTGAAAACCTTGAATTTTTCACGGCACCACCTCTTTCCAGCTGCGGACAACACTCAAAGAGTAATTACTGTCTAAAAAAAACTGCTCAAAACTTCGCTGTTCGGAGTCGGTTAAAAACGCGATAGCCAAGCTGTACTTAAGGCCTTACTCAACCCTATAACCATAAGTCTTCACTTAATTTGGTCGGCATACTGAATTCGCTAAGACCTGTCTGGGTCCCGGGACATTACGGTATCATGGGAAACGGAATTGAAGATGAATTAGCTAGGCATGTTTCAAAAGAGCCATACAGCCCGAACCAACCTTTCGACTGCCAGCATCCTTAGTTAGGGCCTCCGTCGACGGTTGGGTCTCCCAACAGTACAGCCAGAGGCGACGTGACTCTCCAGGATGCATTATGACCAAGTGCATGCTTTCGAACGTCAGCAAGAAATCCGCGGCTTTTCATTTATCATTAGACAGAAATGAGTACAGACGACTGGTCCGCGTACTAACGGGACACTTTACCTTCGCTAAGCACCTAAGTCGGCTTAGGTTTAGTTACTCTTTACGACGCCTGTAGAGAAGGTGAAGACATTTCAGAGCACTTTCTTTTATGTTCTGCGAAGATTTACTGTTTTGACAAAAAAACGTCCCGTTCCTTTAAGAAACTTCTTACCGAAGACGAATTCATTCCTGTCGTCTAATTCCAACATTTCCGAGTGCTCCTCGAATTGTTCAATCCAGCGATTGATGGAGAAATTCTCATCTCCGCTGAATGCTGGTATTGAGTCTTCGATATCATTAATATTATACGCTAGAGTCCACCTAGGAATAGATCCAACTTCGTCCAATAGCAATTCTCGAAGTTTTTGTTTTAATTTTAACAATTTCGTCATTTATTTGCTCCTCGTCATCATTACCTTCCTCTTCCTCCGACACGCTCACATCCTGTTGCAACGGGTAATCCGCATACCGACCTTTGGAGGCTTAAAAAAATCCCGTATCAATCTGGAAGAATCATCATCGGAAAACCCTTGAACTCTGCTCCTTAGTTCCGCCTTAGTGCCAATTGTAGAAAGTCTTAGAGATCTGAACATATTTTTTAGTCTGCGAACAGCGAAAGGCTCTATAAATTCTTTCCAATTTTCCGACATTTTTAATTCCTCTCAATTTTCTTGATTACACTTCACAGAATATATTTCTCACTGTAAAACACCATTCTAAAAATTAATTTACACTTAATCCATAATTCGAATCCCACTTCTGAAATTGTAGGAGAGAGCGGGTGGAAGTGGGCGCAAAAATGAAACGTAGTTAAAAACGACTTTATATTTATTTCACAAGAAAACAACGAAAAATGAAGTATTTATACGCAAGCGAAAAGGACACTACACAGAAAAGCCTACTACTTATATTCTTAGCAAATTAAATAGAAGTAGCAATGTAGTTTGGCAATTTCGTCATTTAGTTGCTCCTCGTCATCATTACCTTCCTCTTCCTCCGACACGCTCTCATCCTGTTGCAACGGGTCACCCGCATAATGACCTTTGGGGGCTTAAAAAAATTCCCGTATCAATCTGGAAGAATCATCATCCGAAAACCCTTGAACTCCTTCTTGAACTCTGCTCATTAGTTCCGCCTTAGTGCCACTTGTAGAAAGTTTTACAGATCTGAGAATATTTTTTTTAATCTGCGAACAGTGGAAGGCTGTATAAATTCTTTCCAATTTTCCGACATTTTTAATTCCTCTCAATTTTCTTGATCACACTTCACAGAATATATTTCTAACTGTAAAACACAATTCTAAAAATTAATGTACACTTGTCCGTACGGTTAATCCATGAGTCGAATCCCACTTCTGAAATTGTAAGAGAGAACGGGTGGAAGTAGGCGCAAAAATGAAAAGTGATTAAAAACGACTTTATATTTATTTCACAACGAAACGGAAAAGTGAAGTATTTATACCCAACGGAAAAGGACGCTACACAGAAAAGTCTACTAATTGTATTTTTAGCAAAGTAACTATAAGTAGCACTGCCTACTGCATATATGATTGAAGTAAAGTGAGATTCGGATCAATAACCTGGGCAAGTGGGTCCAAAGGTTATTTCTTTCGCCTACATTGGGTCAACGCAACAGAGGACGACCTAGACTAAAGTGGCGCACACAAGTGGAGAAGGACCTCAACCAACTTGGGGTGCGCAACTGGAGAGAGCTGGCGAAAGATCGTGCTGGCTGGAGAGGCATGTTGGTTGAGGCCCAAGTCCACCTCGGACTCTAGCGGCACAAGAAGAAGAAGAAGAAAGCTGTTTAGATTATTAAAATATTCTTCAACAGTAGTGTTATCTAATTTAATTTTAATTTTATCTAAGAGAGCATTCTTGCTAAGACTCTCTAATAAATTAGCTTTTGAAATTTCTTTGATTTGACTCCAGATCTCAACCCTGCCCGGTCTCTGAATTACGTTTCGCGCTTTGCCTACTACTTTATCTTTAATAAATCCGGTAAGGATATTACAGTTAACCGGATTGAACGTCGTTATGTTGGCGCTATCGAATCTACGCGTTCTACGCGTTTTACGCGTTCTATGTATTCTATTAGGTTATTTGCCTCACCGGTAAACTGGGGTAGGCGGGAAATGAAATTAAGAATAATTTAGAATTTTTCCGAAATGGACAATTCCTCCACTTTATGAAACGTACTTTTTTTCTCGCGTTAACAATGAACGAACTACTTACTACTTAATTAAAATGAAATATGTTTGAAACTCTGTTCTCTTACGGTAATTCTTGGCAATTTAGTTGAGGATAAATGATTCTTGTTTCCTTATTCCAATTTTCCTTTCCACCCTGCTCGACGAGTGACTGCGTATCATGTTACACGCGCTGCATCTAGGCTCAGAGATAAACTATGTCTTGCAAGTAATATTGTTATGTACAGTATGGGTAGGAGGTTAGAAACCAGATATAACAATATGAAGAACGTATTGCTGTATCGTCTCACTAATTAGCTTCTTCTTCGAATTCGTAGCTCATTGTAGACATCTGACCTTGTCACCTTCTTTTCAAATTCACTTTTTAATGCACTTTTAATTGAACCCAACTGTCCTGCGAAGATTTACTGTTCTGACAGGTGAAAGAGCGTGGCCACTGTCGGGTATAGGGTAGAGTACGACACTCACGCGCCGAAGGACCAGGTTCGACTCCCTGCTGAAAACCTTGAATTTTTCACGGCACCACCTCTTTCCAGCTGCGGACAACACTCAAAGAGTAATTACTGTCTAAAAAAAACTGCTCAAAACTTCGCTGTTCGGAGTCGGTTAAAAACGCGATAGCCAAGCTGTACTTAAGGCCTTACTCAACCCTATAACCATAAGTCTTCACTTAATTTGGTCGGCATACTGAATTCGCTAAGACCTGTCTGGGTCCCGGGACATTACGGTATCATGGGAAACGGAATTGAAGATGAATTAGCTAGGCATGTTTCAAAAGAGCCATACAGCCCGAACCAACCTTTCGACTGCCAGCATCCTTAGTTAGGGCCTCCGTCGACGGTTGGGTCTCCCAACAGTACAGCCAGAGGCGACGTGACTCTCCAGGATGCATTATGACCAAGTGCATGCTTTCGAACGTCAGCAAGAAATCCGCGGCTTTTCATTTATCATTAGACAGAAATGAGTACAGACGACTGGTCCGCGTACTAACGGGACACTTTACCTTCGCTAAGCACCTAAGTCGGCTTAGGTTTAGTTACTCTTTACGACGCCTGTAGAGAAGGTGAAGACATTTCAGAGCACTTTCTTTTATGTTCTGCGAAGATTTACTGTTTTGACAAAAAAACGTCCCGTTCCTTTAAGAAACTTCTTACCGAAGACGAATTCATTCCTGTCGTCTAATTCCAACATTTCCGAGTGCTCCTCGAATTGTTCAATCCAGCGATTGATGGAGAAATTCTCATCTCCGCTGAATGCTGGTATTGAGTCTTCGATATCATTAATATTATACGCTAGAGTCCACCTAGGAATAGATCCAACTTCGTCCAATAGCAATTCTCGAAGTTTTTGTTTTAATTTTAACAATTTCGTCATTTATTTGCTCCTCGTCATCATTACCTTCCTCTTCCTCCGACACGCTCACATCCTGTTGCAACGGGTAATCCGCATACCGACCTTTGGAGGCTTAAAAAAATCCCGTATCAATCTGGAAGAATCATCATCGGAAAACCCTTGAACTCTGCTCCTTAGTTCCGCCTTAGTGCCAATTGTAGAAAGTCTTAGAGATCTGAACATATTTTTTAGTCTGCGAACAGCGAAAGGCTCTATAAATTCTTTCCAATTTTCCGACATTTTTAATTCCTCTCAATTTTCTTGATTACACTTCACAGAATATATTTCTCACTGTAAAACACCATTCTAAAAATTAATTTACACTTAATCCATAATTCGAATCCCACTTCTGAAATTGTAGGAGAGAGCGGGTGGAAGTGGGCGCAAAAATGAAACGTAGTTAAAAACGACTTTATATTTATTTCACAAGAAAACAACGAAAAATGAAGTATTTATACGCAAGCGAAAAGGACACTACACAGAAAAGCCTACTACTTATATTCTTAGCAAATTAAATAGAAGTAGCAATGTAGTTTGGCAATTTCGTCATTTAGTTGCTCCTCGTCATCATTACCTTCCTCTTCCTCCGACACGCTCTCATCCTGTTGCAACGGGTCACCCGCATAATGACCTTTGGGGGCTTAAAAAAATTCCCGTATCAATCTGGAAGAATCATCATCCGAAAACCCTTGAACTCCTTCTTGAACTCTGCTCCTTAGTTCCGCCTTAGTGCCACTTGTAGAAAGTTTTACAGATCTGAGAATATTTTTTTTAATCTGCGAACAGTGGAAGGCTGTATAAATTCTTTCCAATTTTCCGACATTTTTAATTCCTCTCAATTTTCTTGATCACACTTCACAGAATATATTTCTAACTGTAAAACACAATTCTAAAAATTAATGTACACTTGTCCGTACGGTTAATCCATGAGTCGAATCCCACTTCTGAAATTGTAAGAGAGAACGGGTGGAAGTAGGCGCAAAAATGAAACGTGATTAAAAACGACTTTATATTTATTTCACAACGAAACGGAAAAGTGAAGTATTTATACCCAACGGAAAAGGACGCTACACAGAAAAGTCTACTAATTGTATTTTTAGCAAAGTAACTATAAGTAGCACTGCCTACTGCATATATGATTGAAGTAAAGTGAGATTCGGATCAATAACCTGGGCAAGTGGGTCCAAAGGTTATTTCTTTCGCCTACATTGGGTCAACGCAACAGAGGACGACCTAGACTAAAGTGGCGCACACAAGTGGAGAAGGACCTCAACCAACTTGGGGTGTGCAACTGGAGAGAGCTGGCGAAAGATCGTGCTGGCTGGAGAGGCATGTTGGTTGAGGCCCAAGTCCACCTCGGACTCTAGCGGCACAAGAAGAAGAAGAAGAAAGCTGTTTAGATTATTAAAATATTCTTCAACAGTAGTGTTATCTAATTTAATTTTAATTTTATCTAAGAGAGCATTCTTGCTAAGACTCTCTAATAAATTAGCTTTTGAAATTTCTTTGATTTGACTCCAGATCTCAACCCTGCCCGGTCTCTGAATTACGTTTCGCGCTTTGCCTACTACTTTATCTTTAATAAATCCGGTAAGGATATTACAGTTAACCGGATTGAACGTCGTTATGTTGGCGCTATCGAATCTACGCGTTCTACGCGTTTTACGCGTTCTATGTATTCTATTAGGTTATTTGCCTCACCGGTAAACTGGGGTAGGCGGGAAATGAAATTAAGAATAATTTAGAATTTTTCCGAAATGGACAATTCCTCCACTTTATGAAACGTACTTTTTTTCTCGCGTTAACAATGAACGAACTACTTACTACTTAATTAAAATGAAATATGTTTGAAACTCTGTTCTCTTACGGTAATTCTTGGCAATTTAGTTGAGGATAAATGATTCTTGTTTCCTTATTCCAATTTTCCTTTCCACCCTGCGCGACGAGTGACTGCGTATCATGTTACACGCGCTGCATCTAGGCTCAGAGATAAACTATGTCTTGCAAGTAATATTGTTATGTACAGTATGGGTAGGAGGTTAGAAACCAGATATAACAATATGAAGAACGTATTGCTGTATCGTCTCACTAATTAGCTTCTTCTTCGAATTCGTAGCTCATTGTAGACATCTGACCTTGTCACCTTCTTTTCAAATTCACTTTTTAATGCACTTTTAATTGAACCCAACTGTCCTGCGAAGATTTACTGTTCTGACAGGTGAAAGAGCGTGGCCACTGTCGGGTATAGGGTAGAGTACGACACTCACGCGCTGAAGGACCAGGTTCGACTCCCTGCTGAAAACCTTGAATTTTTCACGGCACCACCTCTTTCCAGCTGCGGACAACACTCAAAGAGTAATTACTGTCTAAAAAAAACTGCTCAAAACTTCGCTGTTCGGAGTCGGTTAAAAACGCGATAGCCAAGCTGTACTTAAGGCCTTACTCAACCCTATAACCATAAGTCTTCACTTAATTTGGTCGGCATACTGAATTCGCTAAGACCTGTCTGGGTCCCGGGACATTACGGTATCATGGGAAACGGAATTGAAGATGAATTAGCTAGGCATGTTTCAAAAGAGCCATACAGCCCGAACCAACCTTTCGACTGCCAGCATCCTTAGTTAGGGCCTCCGTCGACGGTTGGGTCTCCCAACAGTACAGCCAGAGGCGACGTGACTCTCCAGGATGCATTATGACCAAGTGCATGCTTTCGAACGTCAGCAAGAAATCCGCGGCTTTTCATTTATCATTAGACAGAAATGAGTACAGACGACTGGTCCGCGTACTAACGGGACACTTTACCTTCGCTAAGCACCTAAGTCGGCTTAGGTTTAGTTACTCTTTACGACGCCTGTAGAGAAGGTGAAGACATTTCAGAGCACTTTCTTTTATGTTCTGCGAAGATTTACTGTTTTGACAAAAAAACGTCCCGTTCCTTTAAGAAACTTCTTACCGAAGACGAATTCATTCCTGTCGTCTAATTCCAACATTTCCGAGTGCTCCTCGAATTGTTCAATCCAGCGATTGATGGAGAAATTCTCATCTCCGCTGAATGCTGGTATTGAGTCTTCGATATCATTAATATTATACGCTGGAGTCCACCTAGGAATAGATCCAACTTTGTCCAATAGCAATTCTCGAAGTTTTTGTTTTAATTTTAACAATTTCGTCATTTAGTTGCTCCTCGTCATCATTACCTTCCTCTTCCTCCGACACGCTCACATCCTGTTGCAACGGGTAATCCGCATACCGACCTTTGGAGGCTTAAAAAAATCCCGTACCAATCTGGAAGAATCATCATCCGAAAACCCTTGAACTCCTTCTTGAACTCTGCTCCTTAGTTCCTCCTTAGTTCCGCCTTAGTGCCAATTGTAAAAAGTCTTAGAAATCTGAACATATTTTTTAGTCTGCGAACAGCGGAAGACTATAAATTCTTTCCAATTTTCCGACATTTTTAAATCCTTTCAATTTTCTTGATTACACTTTACAGAATATATTTCTCACTGTAAAACACAATTCTAAAAATTAATGTACACTTAATCCATAATTCGAATCCCACTTCTGAAATTGTAGGAGAGAACGGGTGGAAGTAGGCGCAAAAATGAAACGTGATTAAAAACGACTTTATATTTATTTCACAACGAAACGGAAAAGTGAAGTATTTATACCCAACGGAAAAGGACGCTACACAGAAAAGCCTACTACTTGTATTTTTGGCAAATTAAATAGAAGTAGCACTGCCTACTGCTTACACATTTGATGTAAAGTGAGAATCGGACCAATAACCTGGTCAGGAGGGTCCGTAGGTTATTTCTTTCGCCTACAGTTTGTAATATCGGGGGTTAACAGGGGCTGCCTCCAAGGTGTCATCCTGTCACCTCTCCTATGGTGCATGTTGGTCAACTCTCTGTTGTCAGCCTTAAATGAATTTACACCTATGCCCAGGCTTATGCGGATGATGTACCCGTATTGGTTACCGGTCCATGCGAAGCGGGCAGGCGGACCTTGACATGATCGATGACTGGTGTACTAAAAATGGGCTTCCTGTCAACCCTCAAACGAGGTTGTTCTCTTTACAAGAAGGAGGAATCAGACAGGTCTGACTCAGCTAGAACTAGCACGCCTGGCTCTGCTCTTGATGCACTGATCATTCTTCCTCCCCTTGACATCCACGTCATGGGATGCACAATTAATGCCATCTCCCAACTTAAAGGGTTGAAGGGAATGGAGCTTTAATGACATTGCGCACCGCTGAAAACTGGTATTGAGTCCTCGATGTCATTAAAATTATACGCTGAAGTCGACCTTAGAATAGATGCAACTTTGTCCAATTGCAAATTTCGAAGTTTTTGTTTCAACATTACAATGTCTTCTCTTTTTCTCACATAGACGCTGTAGTTTATCAATTTCGTCATTTAGTTGCTCCTAGTCATCATTACCTTCCTCTTCCTCCGACACGCCCTCATCCTGTTGCAACGGGTCATCCGCATACCGACCTTTTGAGGCTTAAAAAAATTCCCGTACCAATCTGGAAGAATCATCATCCGAAAACCCTTGAACTCTGCTCCTAAGTTCCGCCTTAGTGCCACTTGTAGAAAGTTTTACAGATCTGAGAATATTTTTTTTAATCTACGAACAGCGGAAGGCTCTATAAATTCTTTCCAATTTTCCGACATTTTTAATTCCTCTCAATTTTCTTGATTACACTTCACCGAATATATTTCTCACTGTAAAACACAATTCTAAAAATTAATGTACACTTAATCCATAATTCGAATACCACTTCTGAAATTGTAGGAGAGAGCGGGTGGAAGTGGGCGCAAAAATGAAACGTAGTTAAAAACGACTTTATATTTATTTCACAAGAAAACAACGAAAAATGAAGTATTTATACGCAAGCGAAAAGGACACTACACAGAAAAGCCTACTACTTGTATTTTTAGCAAATTAAATAGAAGTAGCAATGTAGTTTGGCAATTTCGTCATTTAGTTGCTCCTCGTCATCATTACCTTCCTCTTCCTCCGACACGCTCTCATCCTGTTGCAACGGGTCACCCGCATAATGACCTTTGGGGGCTTAAAAAAAATTCCCGTATCAATCTGGAAGAATCATCATCCGAAAACCCTTGAACTCCTTCTTGAACTCTGCTCCTTAGTTCCGCCTTAGTGCCACTTGTAGAAAGTTTTACAGATCTGAGAATATTTTTTTTAATCTGCGAACAGTGGAAGGCTGTATAAATTCTTTCCAATTTTCCGACATTTTTAATTCCTCTCAATTTTCTTGATCACACTTCACAGAATATATTTCTAACTGTAAAACACAATTCTAAAAATTAATGTACACTTGTCCGTACGGTTAATCCATGAGTCGAATCCCACTTCTGAAATTGTAGGAGAGAACGGGTGGAAGTAGGCGCAAAAATGAAACGTGATTAAAAACGACTTTATATTTATTTCACAACGAAACGGAAAAGTGAAGTATTTATACCCAACGGAAAAGGACGCTTCACAGAAAAGTCTACTAATTGTATTTTTAGCAAAGTAACTATAAGTAGCACTGCCTACTGCATATATGATTGAAGTAAAGTAAGATTCGGATCAATAACCTGGGCAAGTGGGTCCAAAGGTTATTTCTTTCGCCTACAGTTTGTAATATCGGGGGTTAACAGGGGCTGCCTCCAAAGTGTCATCCTGTCACCTCTCCTATGGTGCATGTTGGTCGACTCTCTGTTGTCAGCCTTAAATGGATTTAACACCTATGCCCAGGCTTATGCGGATGATGTACCCGTATTGGTTACCGGTCCATGCCAAGCGGGCAGGCGAGGTTGTTCTCTTTACAAGAAGGAGGAATCCGACAGGTCTGACTCAGCAAGTACAAGCACGCCTGGCTCTGCTCTTGATGCACTGATCATTCTCCCTCCCCTTGACATCCACATCATGGTATGCACAATTAAGGCCATCTCCCAACTTAAAGGGAATGGAACTTTAATGACATTGCGCACCGCTGAAAACTGGTATTGAGTCTTTGATGTCATTAAAATTATACGCTGGAGTCGACCTTGGAATAGATGCAACTTCGTCCAATTGCAATTTTCGAAGTTTTTGTTTTAACATTTAAATGTTTTCTTTTTTTCTCACATAGACGCTGTAGTTTGGCAATTTCGTCATTTAGTTGCTCCTCGTCATCATTACCTTCCTCTTCCTCCGACACGCTCTCATCCTGTTGCAACGGGTCACCCGCATACCGACCTTTGGAGGCTTAAAAAAAATTCCCGTATCAATCTGGAAGAATCATCATACGAAAACCCTTCTTGAACTCTGCTCCTTAGTTCCGCCTTAGTGCCACTTGTAGAAAGTTTTACAGATCTGAGAATATTTTTTTTTAATCTGCGAACAGTGGAAGGCTCTATAAATTCTTTCCAATTTTCCGACATTTTCAATTCCTCTTAATTTTCTTGATCACACTTCACAGAATATATTTCTAACTGTAAAACACAATTCTAAAAATTAATGTACACTTGTCCGTACAGTTAATCCATGAGTCGAATCCCACTTCTGAAGTTGTAGGAGAGAGCGGGTGGAAGTGGGCGCAAAAATGAAACGTAGTTAAAAACGACTTTATATTTATTTCACAACGAAACAACGAAAAGTGAAGTATTTATACCCAAGCGAAAAGGACGCTACACAGAAAAGTCCACTACTTGTGTTTTTAGCAAAGTAAATAGAAGTAGCACTGCCTACTGCATATATGATTGAAGTAAAGTGAGATTCGGATCAATAACCTGGGCAAGTGGGTCCAAAGGTTATTTCTTTCGCCTACATTGGGTCAACGCAACAGAGGACGACCTAGACTAAAGTGGCGCACACAAGTGGAGAAGGACCTCAACCAACTTGGGGTGCGCAACTGGAGAGAGCTGGCGAAGAGGCATGTTGGTTGAGGCCCAAGTCCACCTCGGACTGTAGCGGCACAAGAAGAAGAAGTTTGTCTAGTTAGATTGTCAGACCTTTGGTTTTGGGAATTTACTGGCGTAGCTGTAATTTCTAGTGTATGTTAATTGTAAACTAGGTGCGATCTTAACTTATTGTTTGGTTTATGCGTTAATCTCCCGAATAATTTGCTGCGTTGTTTATTAGGACCAAAGTGTTGGTGATTTACTTCTAGTATTATTTTAAATGCTTCGTTCATTGTACTGGGGTTTCGCAAAAGTACAATTGTTCGAGTTGGTTCCGGAAGATTACTCTTATTTTTCATTTCTGGGTTATTTTCGTCGTTCAGCAAATGTTTATTATTAATCCTACTTAGATAGCTGTTTAGATTATTATAATATTCTTCAACAGTAGTGTTATCTAATTTAATTTTAATTTTATCTAAGAGAGCATTCTTGCTAAGACTCTCTAATAAATTAGCTTTTGAAATTTCTTTGATTTGACTCCAGATCTCAACCCTGCCCGGTCTCTGAATTACGTTTCGCGCTTTGCCTACTACTTTATCTTTAATATATCCGGTAAGGATATTACAGTTAACCGGATTGAACGTCGTTATGTTGGCGCTATCGAATCTACGCGTTCTACGCGTTCTATGTATTCTATTAGGTTATTTGCCTCACCGGTAAACTGGGGTAGGCGGGAAATGAAATCAAGAATAATTTAGAATTTTTCCGAAATGGACAATTCCTCCACTTTATGAAACGTACTTTTTTTCTCGCGTTAACAATAAACGAACTACTTACTACTTAATTAAAATGAAATATGTTTAAAACTCTGTCCTGTTACGGTAATTCTTGGCAATTTAGTTGAGGATAAATAGTTCTTGTTTCCTTATTCCAATTTTCCTTTCCAACATGCGCGACGAGTGACTGCGTATCATGTTACACGCGCTGCATCTAGGCTCAGAGATAAACTATGTCTTGCAAGTAATATTGTTATGTACAGTATGGGTAGGAGGTTAGAAACCAGATATAACAATATGAAGAACGTATTGCTGTATCGTCTCACTAATTAGCTTCTTCTTCGAATTCGTAGCTCATTGTAGACATCTGACCTTGTCACCTTCTTTTCAAATTCACTTTTTAATGCACTTTTAATTGAACCCAACTGTCCTGCGAAGATTTACTGTTCTGACAGGTGAAAGAGCGTGGCCACTGTCGGGTATAGGGTAGAGTACGACACTCACGCGCCGAAGGACCAGGTTCGACTCCCTGCTGAAAACCTTGAATTTTTCACGGCACCACTTCTTTCCAGCTGCGGACAACCCTCAAAGAGTAATTACTGTCTAAAAAAAACTGCTCAAAACTTCGCTGTTCGGAGTCGGTTAAAAACGCGATAGCCAAGCTGTACTTAAGGCCTTACTCAACCCTATAACCATAAGTCTTCACTTAATTTGGTCGGCATACTGAATTCGCTAAGACCTGTCTGGGTCCCGGGACATTACGGTATCATGGGAAACGGAATTGAAGATGAATTAGCTAGGCATGTTTCAAAAGAGCCATACAGCCCGAACCAACCTTTCGACTGCCAGCATCCTTAGTTAGGGCCTCCGTCGACGGTTGGGTCTCCCAACAGTACAGCCAGAGACGACGTGACTCTCCAGGATGCATTATGACCAAGTGCATGCTCCCGAACGTCAGCAAGAAATCCGCGGCTTTTCATTTATCATTAGACAGAAATGAGTACAGACGACTGGTCCGCGTACTAACGGGACACTTTACCTTCGCTAAGCACCTAAGTCGGCTTAGGTTTAGTTACTCTTTACGACGCCTGTAGAGAAGGTGAAGACATTTCAGAGCACTTTCTTTTATGTTCTGCGAAGATTTACTGTTTTGACAAAAAAACGTCCCGTTCCTTTAAGAATCTTCTTACCGAAGACGAATTTATTCCTGTCGTCTAATTCCAACATTTCCGAGTACTCCTCGAATTGTTCAATCCAGCGATTGATGGAGAAATTCTCATCTCCGCTGAATGCTGGTATTGAGTCTTCGATATCATTAATATTATACGCTAGAGTCCACCTAGGAATAGATCCAACTTCGTCCAATAGCAATTCTCGAAGTTTTTGTTTTAATTTTAACAATTTCGTCATTTATTTGCTCCTCGTCATCATTACCTTCCTCTTCCTCCGACACGCTCACATCCTGTTGCAACGGGTAATCCGCATACCGACCTTTGGAGGCTTAAAAAAATCCCGTATCAATCTGGAAGAATCATCATCGGAAAACCCTTGAACTCTGCTCCTTAGTTCCGCCTTAGTGCCAATTGTAGAAAGTCTTACAGATCTGAACATATTTTTTAGTCTGCGAACAGCGAAAGGCTCTATAAATTCTTTCCAATTTTCCGACATTTTTAATTCCTCTCAATTTTCTTGATTACACTTCACAGAATATATTTCTCACTGTAAAACACCATTCTAAAAATTAATTTACACTTAATCCATAATTCGAATCCCACTTCTGAAATTGTAGGAGAGAGCGGGTGGAAGTGGGCGCAAAAATGAAACGTAGTTAAAAACGACTTTATATTTATTTCACAAGAAAACAACGAAAAATGAAGTATTTATACGCAAGCGAAAAGGACACTACACAGAAAAGCCTACTACTTATATTTTTAGCAAATTAAATAGAAGTAGCAATGTAGTTTGGCAATTTCGTCATTTAGTTGCTCCTCGTCATCATTACCTTCCTCTTCCTCCGACACGCTCTCATCCTGTTGCAACGGGTCACCCGCATAATGACCTTTGGGGGCTTAAAAAAATTCCCGTATCAATCTGGAAGAATCATCATCCGAAAACCCTTGAACTCCTTCTTGAACTCTGCTCCTTAGTTCCGCCTTAGTGCCACTTGTAGAAAGTTTTACAGATCTGAGAATATTTTTTTTAATCTGCGAACAGTGGAAGGCTGTATAAATTCTTTCCAATTTTCCGACATTTTTAATTCCTCTCAATTTTCTTGATCACACTTCACAGAATATATTTCTAACTGTAAAACACAATTCTAAAAATTAATGTACACTTGTCCGTACGGTTAATCCATGAGTCGAATCCCACTTCTGAAATTGTAAGAGAGAACGGGTGGAAGTAGGCGCAAAAATGAAACGTGATTAAAAACGACTTTATATTTATTTCACAACGAAACGGAAAAGTGAAGTATTTATACCCAACGGAAAAGGACGCTACACAGAAAAGTCTACTAATTGTATTTTTAGCAAAGTAACTATAAGTAGCACTGCCTACTGCATATATGATTGAAGTAAAGTGAGATTCGGATCAATAACCTGGGCAAGTGGGTCCAAAGGTTATTTCTTTCGCCTACATTGGGTCAACGCAACAGAGGACGACCTAGACTAAAGTGGCGCACACAAGTGGAGAAGGACCTCAACCAACTTGGGGTGCGCAACTGGAGAGAGCTGGCGAAAGATCGTCCTGGCTGGAGAGGCATGTTGGTTGAGGCCCAAGTCCACCTCGGACTCTAGCGGCACAAGAAGAAGAAGAAGAAAGCTGTTTAGATTATTAAAATATTCTTCAACAGTAGTGTTATCTAATTTAATTTTAATTTTATCTAAGAGAGCATTCTTGCTAAGACTCTCTAATAAATTAGCTTTTGAAATTTCTTTGATTTGACTCCAGATCTCAACCCTGCCCGGTCTCTGAATTACGTTTCGCGCTTTGCCTACTACTTTATCTTTAATAAATCCGGTAAGGATATTACAGTTAACCGGATTGAACGTCGTTATGTTGGCGCTATCGGATCTACGCGTTCTACGCGTTTTACGCGTTCTATGTATTCTATTAGGTTATTTGCCTCACCGGTAAACTGGGGTAGGCGGGAAATGAAATTAAGAATAATTTAGAATTTTTCCGAAATGGACAATTCCTCCACTTTATGAAACGTACTTTTTTTCTCGCGTTAACAATGAACGAACTACTTACTACTTAATTAAAATGAAATATGTTTGAAACTCTGTTCTCTTACGGTAATTCTTGGCAATTTAGTTGAGGATAAATGATTCTTGTTTCCTTATTCCAATTTTCCTTTCCACCCTGCGCGACGAGTGACTGCGTATCATGTTACACGCGCTGCATCTAGGCTCAGAGATAAACTATGTCTTGCAAGTAATATTGTTATGTACAGTATGGGTAGGAGGTTAGAAACCAGATATAACAATATGAAGAACGTATTGCTGTATCGTCTCACTAATTAGCTTCTTCTTCGAATTCGTAGCTCATTGTAGACATCTGACCTTGTCACCTTCTTTTCAAATTCACTTTTTAATGCACTTTTAATTGAACCCAACTGTCCTGCGAAGATTTACTGTTCTGACAGGTGAAAGAGCGTGGCCACTGTCGGGTATAGGGTAGAGTACGACACTCACGCGCCGAAGGACCAGGTTCGACTCCCTGCTGAAAACCTTGAATTTTTCAGGGCACCACTTCTTTCCAGCTGCGGACAACCCTCAAAGAGTAATTACTGTCCAAAAAAAACTGCTCAAAACTTCGCTGTTCGGAGTCGGTTAAAAACGCGATAGCCAAGCTGTACTTAAGGCCTTACTCAACCCTATAACCATAAGTCTTCACTTAATTTGGTCGGCATACTGAATTCGCTAAGACCTGTCTGGGTCCCGGGACATTACGGTATCATGGGAAACGGAATTGAAGATGAATTAGCTAGGCATGTTTCAAAAGAGCCATACAGCCCGAACCAACCTTTCGACTGCCAGCATCCTCAGTTAGGGCCTCCGTCGACGGTTGGGTCTCCCAACAGTACAGCCAGAGACGACGTGACTCTCCAGGATGCATTATGACCAAGTGCATGCTCCCGAACGTCAGCAAGAAATCCGCGGCTTTTCATTTATCATTAGACAGAAATGAGTACAGACGACTGGTCCGCGTACTAACGGGACACTTTACCTTCGCTAAGCACCTAAGTCGGCTTAGGTTTAGTTACTCTTTACGACGCCTGTAGAGAAGGTGAATACATTTCAGAGCACTTTCTTTTATGTTCTGCGAAGATTTACTGTTTTGACAAAAAAACGTCCCGTTCCTTTAAGAAACTTCTTACCGAAGACGAATTTATTCCTGTCGTCTAATTCCAACATTTCCGAGTACTCCTCGAATTGTTCAATCCAGCGATTGATGGAGAAATTCTCATCTCCGCTGAATGCTGGTATTGAGTCTTCGATATCATTAATATTATACGCTGGAGTCCACCTAGGAATAGATCCAACTTTGTCCAATAGCAATTCTCGAAGTTTTTGTTTTAATTTTAACAATTTCGACATTTAGTTGCTCCTCGTCATCATTACCTTCCTCTTCCTCCGACACGCTCACATCCTGTTGCAACGGGTAATCCGCATACCGACCTTTGGAGGCTTAAAAAAATCCCGTACCAATCTGGAAGAATCATCATCCGAAAACCCTTGAACTCCTTCTTGAACTCTGCTCCTTAGTTCCTCCTTAGTTCCGCCTTAGTGCCAATTGTAAAAAGTCTTAGAAATCTGAACATATTTTTTAGTCTGCGAACAGCGGAAGACTCTATAAATTCTTTCCAATTTTCCGACATTTTTAATTCCTTTCAATTTTCTTGATTACACTTTACAGAATATATTTCTCACTGTAAAACACAATTCTAAAAATTAATGTACACTTAATCCATAATTCGAATCCCACTTCTGAAATTGTAGGAGAGAGCGGGTGGAAGTGGGCGCAAAAATGAAACGTAGTTAAAAACGACTTTATATTTATTTCACAACGAAACAACGAAAAGTGAAGTATTTATACCCAAGCGAAAAGGACGCTACACAGAAAAGTCCACTACTTGTGTTTTTAGCAAAGTAAATAGAAGTAGCACTGCCTACTGCATATATGATTGAAGTAAAGTGAGATTCGGATCAATAACCTGGGCAAGTGGGTCCAAAGGTTATTTCTTTCGCCTACATTGGGTCAACGCAACAGAGGACGACCTAGACTAAAGTGGCGCACACAAGTGGAGAAGGACCTCAACCAACTTGGGGTGCGCAACTGGAGAGAGCTGGCGAAAGATCGTGCTGGCTGGAGAGGCATGTTGGTTGAGGCCCAAGTCCACCTCGGACTGTAGCGGCACAAGAAGAAGAAGTTTGTCTAGTTAGATTGTCAGACCTTTGAAGATTACTTTTAATTTTTTATTTCTGGGTTATTTTCGTCGTTCAGCAAATGTTTATTATTAATCCTACTTAGATAGCTGTTTAGATTATTATAATATTCTTCAACAGTAGTGTTATCTAATTTAATTTTAATTTTATCTAAGAGAGCATTCTTGCTAAGACTCTCTAATAAATTAGCTTTTGAAATTTCTTTGATTTGACTCCAGATCTCAACCCTGCCCGGTCTCTGAATTACGTTTCGCGCTTTGCCTACTACTTTATCTTTAATATATCCGGTAAGGATATTACAGTTAACCGGATTGAACGTCGTTATGTTGGCGCTATCGAATCTACGCGTTTTACGCGTTCTATGTATTCTATTAGGTTATTTGCCTCACCGGTAAACTGAGGTAGGCGGGAAATGAAATCAAGAATAATTTAGAATTTTTCCGAAATGGACAATTCCTCCACTTTATGAAACGTACTTTTTTTCTCGCGTTAACAATAAACGAACTACTTACTACTTAATTAAAATGAAATATGTTTAAAACTCTGTCCTGTTACGGTTATTCTTGGCAATTTAGTTGAGGATAAATAATTCTTGTTTCCTTATTCCAATTTTCCTTTCCAACATGCGCGACGAGTGACTGCGTATCATGTTACACGCACTGCATCTAGGCTCAGAGATAAACTATGTCTTGCAAGTAATATTGTTATGTACAATATGGGTAGGAGATTAGAAACCAGATATTACAATATGAAGAACGTATTGCTGTATCGTCTCACTAATTAACTTCTTCTTCGAATTCGTAGCTCATTGTAGACATCTGACCTTGTCACCTTCTTTTCAAATTCACTTTTTAATGCACTTTTAATTGAACCCAACTGTCCTGTGAAGATTTACTGTTCTGACAGGTGAAAGAGCGTGGCCACTGTCGGGTATAGGGTAGAGTACGACACTCACGCGCCGAAGGACCAGGTTCGACTCCCTGCTGAAAACCTTGAATTTTTCACGGCACCACCTCTTTCCAGCTGCGGACAACACTCAAAGAGTAATTACTGTCTAAAAAAAACTGCTCAAAACTTCGCTGTTCGGAGTCGGTTAAAAACGCGATAGTCAAGCAGTACTTAAGGCCTTACTCAACCCTATAACCATAAGTCTTCACTTAATTTGGTCGGCATACTGAATTCGCTAAGACCTGTCTGGGTCCCGGGACATTACGGTATCATGGGAAACGGAATTGAAGATGAATTAGCTAGGCATGTTTCAAAAGAGCCATACAGCCCGAACCAACCTTTCGACTGCCAGCATCCTTAGTTAGGGCCTCCGTCGAAGGTTGGGTCTCCCAACAGTACAGCCAGAAACGACGTGACTCTCCAGGATGCATTATGACCAAGTGCATGCTCCCGAACGTTAGCAAGAAATCCGCGGCTTTTCATTTATCATTAGACAGAAATGAGTACAGACGACTGGTCCGCGTACTAACGGGACACTTTACCTTCGCTAAGCACCTAAGTCGGCTTAGGTTTAGTTAATCTTTACGACGCCTGTAGAGAAGGTGAAGACATTTCAGAGCACTTTCTTTTATGTTCTGCGAAGATTTACTGTTTTGACAAAAAAACGTCCCGTTCCTTTAAGAAACTTCTTACCGAAGACGAATTTATTCCTGTCGTCTAATTCCAACATTTCCGAGTACTCCTCGAATTGTTCAATCCAGCGATTGATGGAGAAATTCTCATCTCCGCTGAATGCTGGTATTGAGTCTTCGATATCATTAATATTATACGCTGGAGTCCACCTAGGAATAGATCCAACTTTGTCCAATAGCAATTCTCGAAGTTTTTGTTTTAATTTTAACAATTTCGTCATTTAGTTGCTCCTCGTCATCATTACCTTCCTCTTCCTCCGACACGCTCACATCCTGTTGCAACGGGTAATCCGCATACCGACCTTTGGAGGCTTAAAAAAATCCCGTACCAATCTGGAAGAATCATCATCCGAAAACCCTTGAACTCCTTCTTGAACTCTGCTCCTTAGTTCCTCCTTAGTTCCGCCTTAGTGCCAATTGTAAAAAGTCTTAGAAATCTGAACATATTTTTTAGTCTGCGAACAGCGGAAGACTCTATAAATTCTTTCCAATTTTCCGACATTTTTAATTAATTTCAATTTTCTTGATTACACTTCACAGAATATATTTCTCACTGTAAAACACAATTCTAAAAATTAATGTTCACTTGTCCGTACAGTTAATCCATGAGTCGAATCCCACTTCTGAAGTTGTAGGAGAGAGCGGGTGGAAGTGGGCGCAAAAATGAAACGTAGTTGAAAACGACTATATATTTATTTCATAACGAAACAACGAAAAGTGAAGTATTTATACCCAAGCGAAAAGGACGCTACACAGAAAAGTCTACTTCTTGTATTTTTAGCAAATTAAATAGAAGTAGCACTGCCTACTGCATATATGATTGAAGTAAAGTGAGATTCGGATCAATAACCTGGTCAGGAGGGTCCGAAGGTTATTTCTTTCGCCTTCAGTTTGTAATTTCGGGGGTTAACAGGGGCTGCCTCCAAGGTGTCATCCTGTCACCTCTCCTATGGTGCATGTTGGTCAATTCTCTGCTGTCCGCCTTAAATGGATTTAACACCTACGCCCAGGCTTATGCGGATGATGTACCCGTATTGGTTACCGGTCCATGCGAAGCGGGCAGGCGGACCTTGACATGATCGATGACTGTTGTACTAGGAATGGGCTTCCTGTCAACCCTCAAACGAGGTTCTTCTCTTTACAAAAAGGAGGACTCCGACAGGTCTGACTCAGCTAGTACTAGCACGCCTGGCTCTGCTCTTGATGCACCGATCATTCTCTGTCCCTTTGACATCCACATCATGGGATTCACAATCAAGGCCATCTCTCAACTAAAAGGGAATGGCCTTTTATTCAACTCGTACTGGAGCTTTGATGACATCGCACACCGCATCTCCTATTTCCCTAGTCTCATGGAAATGCCGTCTCATGTAAGGTCAACCAGCTGCTTCGGTCATAAAAAATCAACTTTCCCGTGTCCCTGACTGGTTCAGGCCGGAAACTAAACCGTGGAGGGAATGAAGTATCATTTTCACGGACGGCGAAAAGACGACGGAGGAATCTGGAGCTAGGGCCTTCGTGGAAGACAACACCTCCTTATGTAATTTTTTTTTTTTTTCAATCCTAATGGCTATTCACTATATTGTGAAGAGCAGGTGAAAAAGGCGTGGCCGCCGTGGCGTAGGGTAGAGTACGACATCCACACGCCGAAGGACCAGGTTCGATTCCCTGCTGAAAACCTCGAAGTTTTCACGGCACCACCTCTTTCGAGCTGCTGACAGCACTCAAAGAGTAATTGCTGTCTAAAAAATAAACTGCTCAAAACTTTTTTGTTCGGAGTCGGTAAAAAAAAACCGCGATAGCCAAGCTGTGTTTAAGGCCTTACTCAACCCTAAAACCACTACCAAGAATGTAAGCCTTCACTTAATTTGGTCGGCAGGCTGAATTCGCTAAGACTTGTCTGGGTCCCGGGACATTACGGTATCATGGGAAACGGAATTGAAGATGAATTAGCTAGGCAAGGTTCAAAAGAGCCATTCATAAAGCCCGAACCAACCTTTCGACTGGGTCTGCCAACAGTACAGCCAGAGGTTACATAACTCTCCAGGATGCAGTATGACCAAGTGCATGCTCTTGAACGTTGGCAAGAAATCCGCGGCTTTTCTGTTATCATTAGACAGAAATGAGTACAGACGACTTTTCGGCGTACTAACGGGACACTTCACCTTCGCTAAGCACCTAAGTCGGCTAAGGCACTATTTACGACGCCTGTGGAGAAGGTGAAGACACTTCAGAGCACTTTCTCTGTCAGTGTCTCGACTTTGCTCGATTCAGGTGTCGGCTGTTTGGCGCTGATATGGTGGGAACTGAAAACCTAAGTTCTATATCACAGAAACGCCTTCTGGTCTTTCTAAACAAAAAATGCATTAAATAATGATTACTGCCTGGTAGTACAATGGACCAGTCTTTGAGTCTGAGCGTCAGTGCAGTGTATCCCAACCTCCAACAAAAGAAATAAAAAAATGTACCGCAAAAATATTTCAAGTGGAACATCAAAGAATTAAAAAAAAATAATCATCGCAAAAATCAGTCCCAAAACACGTCTAACTTCCATGTCTCTCACAAACTAAAAAGATATGCTAAAGCATCACTCAATAAGTCCCGGGACTGATATATAGAAAACGCCACTGACAAAAAATCCATATTATTTTTTGTTAGTATTAGTTTAGAAAATACTTTCTAAAAGTATGGATTTTTTGTTTGTGACGCCCGGGACTTATTGAGTAATGTGTTAAAACTTTAAATAAACCTTGTATACACGAAAGCCTTAACAACTGAAGTGTTATGTAATGTATAAATGTTCTGAATAATTTAAGCATATAAACAAAATCATTTTGAGCGGTTTAGAAGAAATCAACATCACAAATTCCTATACGAAGATATACTATGAATTTTGAGCGAAATACAGAGAGAATGAGTCAATTTGAATTTTTATTTATAATATTTTCTGTGTCGAAATTGTAAGATTATCATATTTAACGATTTGTTTTCCTCATAATGTAATTAGGCGAAATCTAATTTAACACTCTGACATACTTTACGCGACATGTAATAATACAATTTGTTTTTTGCAGTGCTTATTCCTTATGCAATATATTTTTATTGTCATGTAGTATACGTTCGAATAACGTCTCGGATCACAGCTCGGCATAAAGGGCACTGACCACCGCCGACGCCACGCCATTGTTCTAGTGCACAATTATAGCACATGCACATGTGCCCGCACATATAGAGAACGGAGTCAATATTTTTTTCGTAACATATTGTACATTCCGATTCTAATTTTTTTTTTTCAACTGAGGCTTCCGGTTTCAGATGCTGTGGAAAAAGTTGTATTTATTCATTAAATATATTTCAAACAAATTTAAATGTTACCTGCAGGTTTTTATTACTATTCTTGGGATCATGTATATAAGCTGTTGTGGTGCAAGTAGTTTTGGATTCATCCTTGTGTTCAAAGTTATGTGAATGCGATAAGTTAGCGGGAGGTAAATTCACAACAAGAACCGTACCTCCGGAATGAATTTTTATGTCGCTGTGAGACGGAAGTACCATTTTTCCAACATTTGGTACTGCTAAAGAAGTCTCAAGTCTTTTTAAAATAGTCGGCGAAGTAGTAGCGTCAATAATGTTTAAGGAAGCATTCGATGTAGAAGATTGAGGAGGCCGAATTGAAGATTGCGTTGTGACCTCTGGTATAGGAGTAGTCGCACGGTATATGGAAACTTGCGGATGTCTCATTTTTGAATTGTAAAATAGCCTCAAACTCTGTGTTGATCCATATATGTCAAAAAACGCCCAAAGCCGCAAGCGGTGATCAACATGTAATACAAGCGAAGGAAGGCCATGGTTTTTACTGACTGATATTTGGCCAAATGATGATAAATTAAATGCAATTTCATCGCCCTTTTTACATGGCAATGCAATATCTTTGCTTACAATCCAATACTCAGGTCTATCAAGTAAACAATTTGAATCGGTAGGCAGGTCAACCTGATTTAAGGAATCTGGATTACAAGACGTCACACCGAATGCTAAGGCCCCTACGTAGGAAGGGTCTGTTTTCATTATTTGTATAACATACTGCTCACCAATTTCAATCGGCCGCGAGGTAAAAACATATCCCTGGCAAAAATCTGCGTCTGCGCGTGATGCAATTAACCGATCTGTAGATAATAGCACATTACGACCTTTCGTTGTATGAAATTCAAATGGCACTAACAAAGCTTGCTTATTATACTGTAAAGGCATATTTTCATCAGATAAGGCAAGTGATTGCAACGGTCCAATAAGACAATTGGAAGTATTATTTGGCATTTTTGCCGTGCCATACAAGTATCTGTCTTCTTCAGACAAAGCAAGAGGTTGCAATGGTCCAATAAGACAATTGGAAATATTACTTGTCGTTTTTGCTGTGCTATATGACTGTGGAGAATTTTGTTGACTAAATAGTCGGGCATCTAGTAATTCTATAGCTGTACAGTTACCATATATGTCAATAACAGTCCAAATCAAACCGTGTATATCAATACCTGATAATATAACTCCCTTTTCTTCCCCATTAATACCGTAGATAACATCACCTGAAGAGTTAACAAAATAATGAAGAACATTATCTAACTCACAATACTGTTCACTTAAGGCTTTGGCCCAAAAACCGGGCCGGTTTGTTAAATCAGGACAAGCATATTTTGGAAGCGAATTTTCAAGTGAAGCAGGGTCATTATTAGTAAATCCAAAACGTATTCCACCGTTCCAATTATTTGAGATCTCTGAAAATCGTATGAAAATTCGTTCATTGATACGGACGGGTCTGGAACTAAATGTGAGGGCTCGACAGAAACTTTCAAATCGTCTAGCTATGCTACCATCACGAGATATCCTTATATTATCGCCATGAACATTATGAAACTGTAAGGGTGGCAAATTATTTTGATTCGAGCAGGAACCGGGTTCTCGTCGAACTGAAATAAAAAGTATAAAAAAATTAAATAAATTAAAATACGTTGAATAATATACGAATATTTTTTGAACAACGGCAGGTCTTTACCTTGCAGTACTAAACTATTTAAAATTTATTAATGGTTACATACAATATCGGACACAACAAGAGCACCCCCAGGCAAACTTACTAAATTATAATACTAAATTAAGACTACATTCATTCATTTCACCGCGAAAAAAAAACCTTAAGTTTGAACACAAAAATATTAAAAAAAAGTGTTCCTTATATACCGCCTTACACCTTTTTGGTATAAACACACTTACCAAACTATTTCCTAAACTGTAAAATTAACATAAAATATTAAACATATTCTTAGCAAAATTAAGACTACATTTATTTATTCATTTCACCTCCAAAAAACAAAAGCAAAGGTTTGCACAAAAACAAAAAAAATTAATAAAAATAAAAAAACGATAAATTGTTCCTTAATTAAAGCCTGTTTGATGTGGAGGCAACAAGACTATCTATTAAATTGATAGACACATCCCTTCATGCATCCTCTATCGCCTTGTACAAATGGTCCACAATATCCAACTAGTTTTTAATAGGGTTGATGTCAGGAGACTAATTCAAAACTTTAATTTTCCGCTACCGAACTACGTTTTGACAAATTTGATGGTGTTTTTGGGCATAACTTAACTGTATTAAATATGTAAAAGTATTCAAAACGATCCATAACAGCACTTATTCTGTAAATTGGCTTTATTCCCCAACCAGAAAAAGAACACCACCGGAACACATTTTCTCCTCCAAATTTTATTGTGTAGCCTATCTTTTCCCCGCTGGTCTCTTTAATTCTTTTTATCTCTTTTGAATAGTTTTTATTATATTTGGGTTCATCAGAAAAAATGAACGTCTTTCACTTTGCAACCGCCCAATTTAGATGCAAAGGTTAAGTCCTTTTTTCGGTACTGGGCGCCGACTAAATAAACCAAACTGTACAGTCCTTCATTGAACCGTCCTGACACATACGGGCAGTTGCAATTCTTGCACAAAGTACTGCTGGTCCGTGGAATAGAATTGCAATGTTGTCACGGTTTGTATTTTTTATGTTTAGGTCGCCAGAACATTTCATAGTTTTTTTTTTTTCTTAGTTTCATTGCTGTAAGAATGGCAGAAAATTCAGTGCAAAGGCAGTGTGAGGTGTGTTCTAATACTCTGTACCAAATTCTGAAGTCTGTCATTTGTTAAGGGAGTAAATGGGAGTAAATCTGTCTCAGAAAGAGGCAAAGTACGGGAACGCATCTAAACCAAATGTGTAAAATACATACGTCATTAAGAAATACCAAATTCACTTTTTCTAAACAGAAAACAAAAATAACAACAAAACTTGAGACACATACACAGGGTCAATGCTCACATATCTCCTGATACACACCAATTAATTTGACAGAAAACCAACGACCTATGCACAAAAATTTCTTGTGTTAAAGTGGTGGCGAAATATTTTATTCTCGAGAGAACGTTCATTTGACGTAAAATTCATTTTTTGGGTATACTGGAACAGACTGTATGAGTTGGTGTAGTTTTGCACTGTTTTGATTTTTGGGGAACACACCTATTATGTCCCAGATTTCTTGACATTTCGAGATTAGTTCAAACTACTCTACTTGTGCAGTTCTTCGGTAGCCTGTTGAGGTCGGTTTGGATGATAGACAGCAGACGCTTTGGATGTTATCAATTCAAACAAATTTTACGGCGATTCAAGTTTAAATTACGGTAAAACTAACATCGTTGAAATGATGTCATATTGGATTTCTCAGTTTTGAAAGGTTAATTTGATAATTTATTCTGGTATAGTTATTTGTACCCAAACCGTTATGGTTTAAAAATTCCCATAACGGTTTGGGTTATATATTTTATTTAATAATAAATAAATTCCTATTAAATTTTTATTTAATTACTCAAGTGGACTTGAAATTCTGTCTTTTCTGAAAATTTATATTTCCAACAATTTCTAAGTAGATCATGTCCTACTAAATTATCTTTATTTTCTAATTATATATTTGCAAATAATATATTTTTTTTACAAGTTGAGGTCCTTTACACTGATTTTTTAAAAGCCTTTGATAAAGTGCATCACATCTTGTTTTTAAACAAGCTTTAATCCTCAGCAATACTATAACGGTTTTTCAATTATTTAACAGAGAGAATGCAAGTGTTATTGGGGGTATGAGCCTGTCCACAAACGATAACGTTGCTGTTCGCGATCAACAAAGCGAAATTCATGTTGACAGCCTCCTCGTGGCGGACCCTGGATAGCCATCACAACATCCGTTGTGTGGTGAATCAACATATGCCACAAACCCCTCTGCACGAGGAGGACCTGGCCTAGCAGTCTGTGGGTTATGCATAGGGTTAACTTCCTCACCACTTATAAATATTTAGTTCAGAAACACCGACAAAACGGGTGTGGCCCGAAAAGTCTTTGAATCCGAGCCATTGGGACAACGCAACAGAGGACGACCTAAACTGAAGTGGCGCACACAAGTGGAGAAGGACCTCAACCAACTTGGAGTGCGCAACTGGAGACAGCTGGCGAAAGATCGTGCTGCCTGGAGAGGCATGTTGGTTAAGGCCCAGGTCCACCCCGGACTGTAGCGCCACAAGAAGAAGAAACACCGACAAGCCTCGGATAAGGACGGATCAACTGTTGACGACCCATGCATACATTTTAAGGACAATGATTTTCGGTTTTGTATGTGGAATGTGAGGTCTCTTAACAGATCACGTGCAGCACGTGTTGCAAAGGCACTGGACTGCTACACAAAAGGCGCTACAATCCGGGTAGACCTGGGACTCAAATAACACGCCTCTCTAGCCAGCAAGATCCAGTTGCGCACTCCAAGTTGTTTAAGTCCTTCTTCACATGTGTTTTGCGTTGCTCAATGGTGCAGATTCAAGGGCTTTTCAGGCCGGAGCAGTGGTGTCCATACGCTCTACATGGCTAAGCTATCTTAAGCGTTGTATGCAAGAACATTTGACCAGACGCATGTCGCTGTACAGCCCATAGAGTTCGTCGTTAAAGCAAACTGCACTAAAAATCGCACCCAAAACTTTTCTTTCTAAAAGCCTCAGGGCTTCCTCATCCGCTTTAGTAACGTTCAGGTTTCCGTGTCATAAAGAAGGACTGGGATGATCAAGCTTTTATATAAAGCAAGCTTAGTCCCCCGAGAGAGGGCTTTATTACTCAATTGCCTCTCCAGTCCAAAGAAACAGCGATTGGCAATAATTATTCTGCGTTTGATATCGGTACTGATATGGTTGTCTGTATTTACCGCGGAGCCGAGGGTAGACGAAGTCCCTGAATACCTCGAACTTTCTGCTGTCTAGTGTGACGCGCTGTCGGAGACGTCGATGTTGTGTTTCCTTCCATGACAACAGCTGTGTTTCGTTTTGCCCTTATTAACCGCCAGACCATTAAAGCCGCTTTCGCTTCAATTCCAGCAAACGGCTCATTGACGGCAATATCGTCTGCATAAGCTAGCAATTGATCTGGCTTTTGCATCTGCATCTGATGATTTTTATTTAACTTGGAATTTCTGGTCGAAATTAATTTCCACTGACAGCGTAGTGTAACATAACATGCAAGATTGTGGAAAATAAATGGATTTTTTCATAGAATTAGTACGGTTTTATATATTGATGCCTGAGAGCAGACATGTGACCAGAACGGTAAAGAGGCTTTGCTGTCTGAAACCAGACATGAGGCCGATAAGTGTTCAAAGTTTGAAGTATGATCCATTACTGATACCCCTGACAAGCATTTTTGGATGATGCGGTCAATTACATACATATATCGGCCTGCTTATGAATATTTGAAATATAATTTACACATTTTTTGAATTTTGAATATTTTTCAGTGTATCACTCGTTCTCATAAACACAGAAACAGAAAACCCCCAGAAAGTAGTTCTTTCGATTTGAGCTTTCATTTTACTTTAACGGCACTTCACATTTGTTAAGAAACCATTCTTTCCATATTATTATTTGATTTGAAACAACGTGAATCCCGGTTCGGTCAAATTAAATTATTATTTTTTTTTTTTTTTTTTTTGATATTGGCAAACAAAAGAACAAAAGTGTTACAATGTTAATGATCTATATAAAATACGTATAATACATACAGTATAGCATTCCAAAATGATTTTATCTGCTGAAAGTAAAATTAGCCGTTTGCAACCCCATGAGCGTTGTCGGCACTGAACAAACGTCTTATGCCCTGTAAGACGTAAAAATATTAAATAACACTCATAGCACACATCACTCAATAAATTCTGGGACAAAGGCGCCGTCAGCAATAAATTCATATTATTATTAGGAAGAATTGTGGCGCCCCCTGGATAGCCATCACAACACCCGTTGTATGGTGAACTAATGTATGCAGCGACCCCCTCTGCCCGAGGATTTAAATAATGGACCTGGCCTATCAGTCTATGGGTTGTGCGTGAGGGTAACTTCCTCACAACGTAAAAATTATATAGTTCAGAGACAACATCATGCCTCCGATAGTGAAGGATCAACTGTTGACGGCCCCAGCAAACGTTTTAGGACATTGATTTTCGGTTTTGCACGTGGAATGTGAGGTCCCTTAACAGGCCACGTGCAGCCGAACAACTTGCGGAGGCCCTTGACAGCTACAAAGCTGACATAACCGCCATCCAGGAAGTGCGATGGGATGGGCCTGGAATAAAAGCGATGAAGAACTGCGATATCTACTACAGCAATTGCTATAGAGAGAGAAGGCAGCGCTTATTCGGATGCGGATTTGTTGTTCGAGGCAGACTTAGGCAAAAAGTCTTGAGCTACGACCCAGTCAGCGAACGCCTCATGACAATCCGCATCAAGGCTAAATTCGGGAACATCAGCCTAATATGCGCTCACACCCCGACAGAGGAGAAGGATGACAACATCAAGGATGACGTCTATGATCTCCTAGAAAGAACATACAATCGATGCCCCAGCTATGACACCAAGATCGTTCTAGGAGATTTCAACGCTCAGCTGGGAAAGGAGGACATCTTTGCTGGAGTCATCGCTAAACACAGCCTGCACGACAACACATCCGGAAACGGACTCAGGCTGTTGGACTTCGCCTCGGGGCGGGCTAGCCTCTCTGTGGCTAGCACGCGGTTCCCACACCTGGACATTCACAAAGGAACCTGGCGATCTCCTGATCAATCAAGCGTCAACCAGATTGATCACGTTGCGATCGACTTAAGACACTCCTCCAGTATTCTCGATGTCCGAACCTTCCGAGGTGCAACCACTGACTCGGTTCATCACCTTGTTGTAGCCAGATATCGACAGAGCAACGGAGTCGAGAAAGGCCAAAACGGTTTGACGTCGAAAAACTACAATCGCAGCTGATTGCTGGGAACTTTGTCGACCGAGTCTCCCTTAAACTCGTTCAGAGTTCGACGCTTCCTGCACTAAGCATAGAAGAAGAATGGAAACGTTGTCAAGAAGCCATCAAAGATGCTGCCACTGATGTGCTGGGTTTCACGTCACCACAAAGAAGAAACCCATGGTTTGACGACGAGTGCACGCAAGCGCACGCAGCTAAACACGACGCCTATAAGACGACGCTGCATCGAACAACGCGGGCTGTTCGTGAACTCTACGAACAGAGAAGAAGGGAAGAGCACCGGCTTCTCAGAAGGAAGAAGAAGGAGCATGAGAAGCGCGCGGTCGAGGAAATGGAAAGGTGTTTTGGCAGGAATGAAATCCGAAAGTTTTACCGAAAGGTAAAACAGCTATCCAGAGGATACAAGGTTCGGACCAAGGCCTAAGGGGACCAAAATGGACAACTAGTAGTAGAGTCGCAGTCTGTGCTGAGAATCTGGAAGGATCATTTCTGCATCCTCCTAAACGGCGATGACGGCCCAAATCCCGCTGTTAGGCAGAATGTTCCACTCAATTTGGACGATGATAGACAAGCATTCCGTCCCCCCGACTTAGACGAGGTGAAGATAGCAATATCCAAGCTAAAGTCGAACAAAGCTGCTGGAGCGGACAGACTGTCCGCAGAAATATTTAAAGCAGCTGGAGATGACCTGGTTGGGCGCATGCACCAGCTCATCTGTAAGCATGCCCGATGAGTGGAATCTCAGCGTCGTTTGCCCGGTCCACAAGAAAGGAGACCCCTTTGACTGCGCCAACTACAGAAAGATTAGTCTCCTGAACATCGTATACAAGATCCTCTCTGCCGTATTGTGTGAGCGTCTGAAACCATTTGTCCATGACCTGATAGGTCCTTATCAGTGTGGTTTCAGGCCAGGGAAGTCCACAATAGACCAGATCTTTACATTACGGCAGATCCTGGAAAAGACCCAAGAAACGCAAATTAACACTCTCCACCTATTTGTCGATTTCAAGGCTGCATATGGCAGTGTGCATAGAGACGAGCTATACAGTGCCACGTCTAATTTTTGCATTCCTACCAAACTCTTCAGATTGTGTAGGATAGCGATGGAGAACTCTCGCTGCTCCGTTAAGGTCAGTACCGAACTCACCGAGACCTTCAATGTCAAAAAAGGTTTTAGACAAGGCGACGCACTGTCATGTGACTTCTTTAACATCATCCTCGAGAAGATCGTGCGTAACTCAACACCAGAGGCACGATCTTCCAAAAGTCAGTTCAATTGCTAGCTCACGCTGATGACATTGACGTGATTGGACGAACACAGGGAGCCGTCAATGAGGCGTTTGCTGGCATTGAAGCGGAAGCGGCTAGCGGGTCTAGTAGTAAATGAGGGCAAAACGAAGTACATGCTGTCATCAAGGAAGGACACACAACATCGACGTCTCGGACGGAGCGTCACATTAGGCAGCAGAAACTTCGAGGTAGTTAAGGACTTCGTCTACCTCGGCTCCGCGGTAAACAGGGACAACAACATCAGTACCGAAATCAAACGCAGAATCACTCTTGCCAATCGCTGTTTCTTTGGGCTCAAGAGGCTATTGAGTAATAAAGCCCTTTCTCGAAGGACTAAGCTCGCTTTACATAACAGCTTGATCATCCCCGTCCTACTATATGGCGCAGAATCTTGGACGTTAGCAAAGGTGGATGAGGAAGCCCTTAGTGTTTTCGAGAGAAAAGTTTTGCGTGCGATTTTTGGTCCGTTGCGTTGGCATCTGGAGGAGAAGATTTAATGACGAACTCTATAGGCTGTACAGCGACATGCGCCTGGTCAATCGTCTACGGATACAACGCTTAAGATGGCTAGGCCATGTAGAGCGTGTGGACACCACTGCTCCCGCCCGAAGTCTTTGAATCCGAGCCATTGGGACAACGCAACAGAGGACGACCTAGACCAAAGTGGCGGACACAAGTGGAGAAGGACCTCAACCAACTGTGCGCAACTGGAGACAGCTGGCGAAAAATCGTGCTGCCTGGAGAGGCATGTTGGTTGAGGCCCAGGTCCACCCCGGACTGTAGCGACAAAAGAAGAAGAATTAGGAAGAATCCATATTTGAGTATGGATTTTTTTATTTGTAAGTAGTCCCCACTATATGTCCCTGGACTTATTGAGTAATCTGTTACATATGTAAAGGTAGTTAATGTATGCACTATACATATGTGCATATACACTTATGCTCATATAATTTAGGGCAGATAGAATGATCAAAGTATTGCTTGTTGTTGTTATTTAAAATAAACGTGTTCATAAACAATTTTTTTCTTTTAATTTAATTTTTTTTTTTTTTTAATTTTAATTTTTATTACTGGGTTAGTACTCGTTCATAAAACCTTCAGTTTCTTGTACAGCACCACAACGTCGTGGCATTAATGCATGACATCGCTAAACAAGGATATTCGTCCACGCAATCTGCATAACACCCCATTGGGTTTTGCTTCATATGCAGCTTTCTTTACCTCTGTCAAAATTAACAGACGCTTTGGATATTATCGATTCAAACAAACTATACGGCGATTCAAGTTTGAATTTCGGTAAATCTAACATCGTTGAAATGATGTCATATTGGATTTCCCAGATTTGAAAGGTTAATTTGATAATTAATTCTGGTACCCCAACCGTTATGGTTTAAAAATTCCCATAACGGTTTGGGTTATATATTTTATTTAATAATAAATAAATTTTTGTTAAATTTTTAATTAATTACTCAAGTGGACCTGCAATTGGGTTTTTTCTGAAAATTTATATTTCCAACAATTTCTAGGTAGATCACGTCCTACCAATTTATCTTTATTTATACATTTATTTATACAAGAATACATAGTACAGCACTGTGAAAATAATATCACCATGCTCGACTTTGTCACTATTTTGCTAATAACATTTCCCTACCGTCATGCGAAAACATTATATTTAATGCACAATATTTTTATTCCATCAGCTATGAAACCCATAAACAAGGTAGGAAAAAGGCGTATTCAGAACTTGGAAAAGGCCCGTTATTCGGAATGACACCGAATCTATGCAAAAATTCATAAACCAAAAGTTATAGTATTAGTGAAGTTTTTTGCTTTTATTTTTGTTAGTGGGTTAGTACTTGGGCGTATAACCTTTATCTTTAAGTGCCTCGTGGCATGAAGTCGATTAAGGCCTGACATCGCTGAATAGGAATATTCTTTTACGCAACCTGCACAGCATCCCATAGCTGTTTTGTATTTTTGCGCTTTGCCTCATATACTCTTTCCATCTGTCCAAAGATTTTCAATAGTGTTCAAGTCCGGAGACTGTGTAGCATAATTTTTCTCATTATGTTGACATAAACTTGCGTCCATCAGAGGAGAGAGGAAAAGCATTCCCATACGTTAATTTTCGCTCCTATGTGCTTTGCAGTCGTGATATTACTCTCCGGTTGAAATTCTTTATTTTTTCTCCTGCGAACAAATATCCTGGTCCCAGGAGTAGCAAATAAAACTATTTTGGATTCGTCCGTCCATAATATATTGCGCCATTTAGAAGGTTCCCAGTGCAGGTGTCCTTCCGCAAATTTGGTTCGTTTTAGAAGGTTGATTTTTGACGGAAGTGGTATTTTTCAGGGACAGGGTAGTAAAGTTCTTCTTTATTAGCTTTCTTATTACTGTTGATGTTGCCACGGGTAAATTTAACTCCTCTTTTATTTTCCTAGGGGTTAGTTTCGATTTTCTACCTTTTTTGTCTAATCTTTGCATTCCTACCAATCTCTTCAGATTGTGTAGGATAGCGATGGAGAACTCTCGCTGCTCCGTTAAGGTCAGTACCGAACTCATCTAGACCTTCAATGTCAAAAAAGGTTTTAGACAAGGCGACGCACTGTCATGTGACTTCTTTAACATCATCCTCGAGAAGATCGTGCGTAACTCAACACCAGAGGCACGATCTTCCAAAAGTCAGTTCAATTGCTAGCTCACGCTGATGACATTGACGTGATTGGACGAACACAGCGAGCCGTCAATGAGGCGTTTGCTGGCATTGAAGCGGAAGCGGCTAGCGGGTCTAGTAGTAAATGAGGGCAAAACGAAGTACATGCTGTCATCAAGGAAGGACACACAACATCGACGTCTCGGACGGAGCGTCACACTAGGCAGCAGAAACTTCGAGGTAGTTAAGGACTTCGTCTACCTCGGCTCCGCGGTAAACAGGGACAACAACATCAGTACCGAAATCAAACGCAGAATCACTCTTGCCAATCGCTGTTTCTTTGGGCTCAAGAGGCTATTGAGTAATAAAGCCCTTTCTCGAAGGACTAAGCTCGCTTTACATAACAGCTTGATCATCCCCGTCCTACTATATGGCGCAGAATCTTGGACGTTAGCAAAGGTGGATGAGGAAGCCCTTAGTGTTTTCGAGAGAAAAGTTTTGCGTGCGATTTTTGGTCCTGTTTGCGTTGATGGCATCTGGAGGAAAAGATTTAATGACGAACTCTATAGGCTGTACAGCGACATGCGCCTGGTCAATCGTCTACGGATACAACGCTTAAGATGGCTAGGCCATGTAGAGCGTGTGGACACCACTGCTCCCGCCCGAAGTCTTTGAATCCGAGCCATTGGGACAACGCAACAGAGGACGACCTAGACCAAAGTGGCGCACACAAGTGGAGTAGGACCTCAACCAACTTGGAGTGCGCAACTGGAGACAGCTGGCGAAAGATCGTGCTGCCTGGAGAGGCATGTTGGTTGAGGCCCAGGTCCACCCCGGACTGTAGCGACACAAGAAGAAGAATTAGGAAGAATCCATATTTGAGTATGGATTTTTTTATTTGTAAGTAGTGCCCACTATATGTCTCTGGACTTATTGAGTAATCTGTTACATATGTAAAGGTAGTTAATGTATGCACTATACATATGTGCATATACACTTATGCTCATATAATTTAGGCCAGATAGAATAATCAAAGTATTGCTTGTTGTTGTTATTTAAAATAAACGTGTTCATAAACAATTTTTCTTATTGAAGTATTAAGTAACACAATTTTTCCAATCCAAATTATATAACTAAATAATTCCAATGTGGTGATATTGACATTATTTCAAGTTATATCTTTTTTCACATCACAAAGTCACGGCGCAAAAGGTATTTTAATTATTAAAATATAATTGAGTATATTTTAAAATTGAAATTTACATTGGGTTGTAAATACCCAATGTTATTTTTAATTATGTGCTGAAGAGTAAAAGCTATATATGGAAATCTCATGTTTTTTCGGAAGTTTGCCGTCTCCTTTACCCTGTTATTTATACAAGAATACATAAGTATAATACACAGCACTGTGCTCGACTTTGTCACTATTTTGCTAATAACATTTTCCTACCGTCATGCGAAAACATTATATTTAATGCACAATATTTTTATTCCATCAGCTATGAAACCCATAAACAAGGTAGGAAAAAGGCGTATTCAGAACTTGGAAAAGGCCCGTTATTCGGAATGACACCGAATCTATGCAAAAATTCATAAACCAAAAGTTATAGTATTAGTGAAGTTTTTTGCTTTTATTTTTGTTAGTGGTTTAGTACTTGGGCGTATAACCTTTATCTTTAAGTACCTCGTGGCATGAAGTTGATTAAGGCCTGACATCGCTGAATAGGAATATTCTTTTACGCAACCTGCACAGCATCCCATAGCTGTTTTGTATTTTTGCGCTTTGCCTCATATACTCTTTCCATCTGTCCAAAGATTTTCAATAGTGTTCAAGTCCGGAGACTGTGTAGCATAGTTTTTCTCATTATGTTGACATAAACTTGCGTCCATCAGAGGAGAGAGGAAAAGCATTCCCATACGTTAATTTTCGCTCCTATGTGCTTTGCAGTCGTGATATTACTCTCCGGTTGAAATTCTTTATTTTTTCTCCTGCGAACAAATATTATGGTCCCAGGAGTAGCAAATAAAACTATTTTGGATTCGTCCGTCCATAATATATTGCGCCATTTAGAAGGTTCCCAGTGCAGTTGTCCTTCCGCAAATTTGGTTCGTTTTAGAAGGTTGATTTTTGACGGAAGTGGTATTTTTCAGGGACAGGGTAGTAAAGTTCTTCTTTATTAGCTTTCTTATTACTGTTGATGTTGCCACGGGTAAATTTAACTCCTCTTTTATTTTCCTAGGGGTTAGTTTCGAGTTTCTACCTTTTGAACGTATTTTTTTTTTTTTTTCATTTCCGATCATTCTTTTTTAACACCAAACAATTTCATTTATAAATTATTAAGTTTTACCCTCAGAAAACATTTTTTTTATTAAGACACGTTTCTAGGGAGTACAATGCACACCACGACCTATTCCACGCTTACAACGTTGCACTTTTAAAATATTGTGTTTAAGTAACTACAATAGTATGTGTAGCTTTAAAGTATAAGGCAAAAAAAATCTAAATATTGGGGTACACTTCGAAAACGATTTTCAGAATGACGTGGTGTTATTATTTTGCACATATAAATTCGGCTAAATTTCCGGTAACGAGATCATCTTTAACGATAAGATGCATTTTTTTTATTATCTTGTACATGGGTTTTATGAGTGGTACAATAAAGATGTTGTGCAATGAATATAATGGGCTTTACCGAGCATAGAGACAAAGTCGAATATGGTGATATTATTATATTTACCACAGTGCTGTACCAACACCATAACTGAGTTTTTTTTTGTTTTGTTTTTTTTTTTTTCCTCCAGTTCTTTACAAATCGTATGAACTTTCCGTAGTAGCCGTTTTTATTAACATAAAAAACCAATGAACTTTGTTCAAAGAACATACATTCATATATACCTGTGGAACACAAAGAGGTTTCCGAAGAAACGGTGCTATATAGACTTTGACGCAAAGCTAAGAAATCCTATTTAAAAAAATAAAACAAACACTCAGAAGATTGAAATGATGGAGAAAGCCAAAAAGACCTTTTCCATTAAGACCACTTCAAGCTTTTATAATGAAACAGCATTCAGTTGAAATTATGTGCGAATTTCACCAGGATCATTAGCAAAAATTACGGTGCTGATACCTAATCAAGTCTTTCAAAAAACTGTCAATCCGTCTAAGTTTCTTTATACCTGGACACAAGGAAATACACTCAAAAGAATTCTTTAAACTGTTTGGCAAAGTCAACTTTAAACATTTTGACACAAATCAGTAAACTAAAACTGTCTACCATTTTAGAAATATCACATTCTTTTTTTTTTCATTTAACTTTAACTTTTACTCTCACTTCTGTCCGATTTCAGCTGTTTATATACTGAGTAAAATAAGATATAAAACAATTTAAGCTAAGCTAAAATTATTAAAAACAAGCTTTTCTTTTTAAGTTTAAATAATTTTTTTACTTTCTTAGTGATTGTTTTCATTTAAAAACTATGCTCGTTTGCATTGATAAATAAAAGGTGGATCAAATAAGCTGTGAGCCCATGTAATAATGTGTTCCTCTGTTCTTATATTTAACACCCGAGTGACATGTGTTTCGCTTTACATTATTTTATTACACAACGCATATTACTGTACGAAAATTTTAATGTAATTGCTTACAAGATAAAAATAATACAAATAGAAGGTGGAACCATTCGTTTCGCAGATATGAATGGACAACCACAGTTTAAATTTTGGACTACAATTTTTCCTCTAGCACACACAATTTCCAATCTAGGGTTTTAAAATTCCCCATTGGTGTTCTATGGGATTAGAATCGGGGAATTGTTATTGGCACTCCATAACTGTTATTTTATGACCCGTTAAGCATTCTGTCGCTAATTTTGAGATGTATACGTTGTCAACTGCACACATTTTGGTTTTCATACAAAAAAAATTTGACCAACGTCGGAAGCCGAAATCATGATGCTGCCACCACCATGCTTAATTGTTCTTTTGGTGTACTTGGGATCGAATTCCGTAGTTTTTGGACGTCTCAAGCAAATTAATCTTGGATTTATTTGACTACGGCCCGTTGTTCCAGTTTTCACGATGAAGGTGCCTGGCCGCGATATAATAATCTCCTTTGAACACTTTGCTTACTCAGAAAAGTTACCTTCCTAGGAGATCTGGCAAACAGTTCCGCTTCTCTCAAACGGTTTCTTAATATGAAACTCGTTGATGGCACAACATGATAATTTCTTACTTCAATTTTGTATATTAAATCCACATTTTCTTAGATTTTTAATTAAAATTAAAATTGTCACTATATCTTTTTAAATTATTTAAATATATTGGCAATTTACTGAACACTAAAAGAAAAGGTGAAATATCAGTTCAATCATGTTCACATGAAAAATATTGATAAGCATTCAGAGTTTTTTTGTTTCTCTTATTTTTTCTAGCCTAAACAAACATACATAAGTAAAACATGATAAACCAAACTGCTGCAATCTTAGAGTATAGTTAAGTAGCATTTACTTGTAGGCAGATCAGAGTTGGGCATAAAATAACATAATGACTAAAGAAACGTGACTTATCGTTAGTCATAAATAATTTATTTGTAATTTAAATTGAAGTTAAAGTAATGCTAACTACTTTAACTTAATAGTGACAAAGTCAAAGATGGTTCTATTATTTTGCACATTCCTGTATATATTTACGCGGCCAAACTACAGTTGCAAAAACTATGTGGTAAGAAATCACCAAAAACAAAATGTTTGACGGCAATATTTTAAAGTTCGTTATCCACTCCATGATTTGAAATAACTCAATACTTTGTCTAATTTTTTTTTAGCAGTCTTGAATAAATGCTCTTATTTAGTGATTAATAACTAATGATTAACTTATTTGAATAACTCACAAATAATGATAGATTTAGTCATCAGTAATTTCTGCGAATGATGATTAATTTATTGGTCAATCATTATTATCATAAAAAAATTATAAATTAATCATCAGTCAGGTAACTAATGACTAATTTAGTCATTATTTATTATTCAACTAAAATTTGTACAACACGGAGGCAGATTAACTGCAAGGTGGCGGAAAACTTTTCGACACGTCTGTCATATAACGTACTTTGAGTAAATGTTCTGAATGTGGATGTATCGTCATCTGATCGTATGATCTATCCGAAATGTCTCCACTTTATAACAAGGAAATGTTACCAATGTATGGTAAATCATGAGATTATTCATTATTAAAGAAGAGCTAGTACTGAGTTGACGTGTTTTAATTTTCTTCGGTTTGTAACTTTTCTTTGGGATTCCCACTACAGTTTCAGAAATGGAATAAAGTACCCCCTTTCTTAATTTACAGCTAATTTTCAAGTCACGATTGTAACTACCGGAAAGTTTTTCTTCCTAAAATTCATATATTAATAAAATAGACGACTGGACTGTGTTTTTGGAAGCAGCAACTGTTGTTTAGCTGAAAGAAGTCCTACGTTTATTAAAATTACAACAAAAGCAGAACTTAAAATCCGAGTTAGTGAAGCAGTGAGCGGTTGGAGTGAAGGCGATGTTCGGAGGGCTCAGTCAAACTGTTCAGATGAAAATCAATTGGACTAGGAGCTGACAAAACTGAAAAGAATTCTGAAGAATAAGGAAGAGATTGCAAAGATAAAGGTACAGCTTCAAGAACTTCAAATGGAGGAGGCACTACCCAGTTCGAGGTCCACAGCTCCATGCAGTTTTAAGGACATGGAGAACTCTATTACTCCTTTTAATGGAGACGATAATTATCCGGTCGAACGATGGATTGATCAGTTTGAGGAAAGTTCTAAGCTCCTACAGCTGGACTGCAGATATAAATTTATCTACTGTAAGCGACTTTTAACTGGTACAGTCAAACTATACATCAGAATGATAAATCCAAAAATATGGAGTTGAAATTGGCATTAAAAAATTAGTTCCAGAAAGTTGTGTGAAGTGTGAAATTTCTAAAAAACTTCGCGGTCGTAAGAAACATCGTGATGAAACAACACAGCAATATCTAACACAGCACATGCAAGAAATTGCATCGCATGGTAATGTCGACGAAGAAGACTTAATACAATTTGTAATTAAAGGGATTGATGATTCTGAAGTTAATAAAACTATTTTATATGGTACAAATAATACAGGAGTTGAAAAACAAAAACCTAATAGTCGTAGCAACTATCCAGTGAAAATGATTAAGTCCGAAATTAACCCAAGACACAAAACTGCCCGAGATGGCTAGTCCACCAGAAAATACTACCACTCTTGAGGATACTGGATCATCATACTGTGGAGTCAACGGCAGTCTCCTTTATATAATGGTAAGTATAAATACGCGTAGTTTTTGAAAATAACTCAATTAATTTGCAATTATTTAGTGTGAAAAACTTTTCAATGAATGATTCTGCGATGTTAGGTAGAGATTTCTTCCGAGAGACTGGTCTGGCGCTTGGAAGTATCAACGAAGATAAGGACAACAAAAACCAAGATAATACCGAAACGTGTGACGGTCATCTACAAGGTTTGAAACATCCTGTCGAGGACACAAACACGGATAGTCAAGACTTTTTTCAATAGACCTTGAATATCGACACTGTCGAAACGACAGTAACAACTTTAGTAAGACACCTGCTTATCTTGATAGTGATAAGCCTTTTGAAGTTAAAACCGATCTCAAAATAAATATCACATTATCAAAAGATACGCCTTTTTATTGTCCGCCGCAAAGTCTCCCTGACGCATATAAGCTAGAGCTACAAAAGATTTTAGACGGTTTATTAAAGCAAGGAAAAATTCGCGAATCAAATTCTCCCCATCATTCGCTCTCGAGTAGTTGAAGAAAACGCACGTTCAAACATCATTAAAGATAGTGTTTTTCCAATAGTTGTGCTGAAATCATAAGGTGAACGCATTCGTTGCATGTTGAAAGATATTCAAATTGATAATTATTTACCTAAAAACATGTCGCCAGGCCTTAAAATCATTCAATCGACCCTAGAAATCTCGGAAAAAATTAAAACTGAACTTACAAGGCTAAATTGCGAATTTTTCTCTTATTCACGCGAAGAAACGCGCCCCTTTAAAGTAATTTTGTCGGGACTAGATCCCATGAGCGAAAAAGTAGTTAAAAACGAATTAGTTTCTTCGGGATTAAAGTGTCTCGATGTGAAAATTATTTAAAATAAAGACAAACAAATCAATTTAAAAACTGTTTCTATGTATATCCAACGCGACACAATAAAACTAAACAAACTTAGAAATAAAGATAACCACTGGTTTAAAACAATAATTCGTTGGGACTTTAAAAAACAAAACCCAGTAAAATTACACAATGCCATAATTTCCAAAGGTATGGTCATGCATAAAGCGTTTGTGCCAACTGCTGCGGAGACCACAAAACAATTGAATGTAAGAAATCTGACGTCATGCAATGTGCTAATTATAATGGGCTGCACAAATCATCTGATCCTTACTGCAGTAACCGAAAGCAATATCTGGAGATTCGCCACAATCTCTCCGTGCATCAGAATACAAGCAAGAGCAATCGCACAACAGCTATACCAGCACAAAAAAATTTCGACCCACACTCTCTTTCCCATTTTCCTCCTTTACCTTCGCATTCCAAATCCATTCCTTCCCACGCACCAACTCGATCTGACCCACAAAATCATTCGCATTCATTCCCGCATGTGCATGGTGCACAAAGGAAAACCGCATACGAGAAAAAAACATCATCTCTCACTGTAGAGTCCAACAGTTTACTCTCTTTCGAAGAGATCAATTCTCTCTTAAATGAAGTATTAGCCAAACTTCAAATCTGTTTGTGCAAAAGTGATCAATTCAACGTAATAACATAATTCGCTTTTAAATACGTATATTCTAATACTTATGTTAATTATTAATCTTAACATTATTTCTTGGAATACAAGAAGCATAACAAATAAAAAAATATAATTCTTTAATTTTATTATCGAAAAAAAGAGTTGATATTGCTTTGCTCACGGAAACCCACTTAAAACATAATAAATCCTTCTCTCATCCCAATTACAATTGTTATCGCCTTGATACAAGTAACACACCCGGGGTGGGGTGGCTATCGTCATAAGGAAAGACATCTCACACTCGGTGCATCCGGGTTTGCAATTTAGTTGTATTGAGTCCATAGGTGTTGACATAGTTTTAGAAAGCAATTTTAAAGTGAGGTTTTTTTTCTGTCTATTTTCCTGGAGGAAATAGATCTTCTGATAGAACAACTCACTTTAGAAGAAATTTATCATAATTATTTCGTTATCGCGGTAAAATTATTCTTTTTATTATTATTGTCTCAGAGCTAACTGTTGAAGTAACATAGTATATGATATAATCGAGAACCGACCAAACTTCTCTTTACTATATCCTCCTAAATCGGCTTATGTCCCAACATTCAGTTCCAAAAGCCCTTCTACTCTTGATTTTTTTTTTATTAATAATATCAGTACAAATTGTACCAGGCCATTAACTCTCCAGAATTTAGGTTTCTATCACCTACCTGGCAGTATTAATTCAAACTTAAATATACAAATTAAACAACCTCTATGGTACTACAACTTTTCAGTCGCAAAATGGAATAAATTCGCTCACTTTATCAACTCCAATTGCAATTTGAATAATATTATTAACTCTCAAATTAATAATACAAAAATTCAATGTGTGCAGATTTCATTCAGCACGAAATATCTTGAAGAAAGCTATCGCAGATGAAAAAAATAAATTAAAAAATAGCCAATCATAGACAATCTTCTTTATTCCTTTGATAAGGCAAGTAAACCTTTCTGTAAAGTTTCAAAAATTATTAAAAAAAGAGGTAAGGTAAGGTAAAGGTATTCCGCCTCTCAAGCTTCAAAATATGCTTTATATTACTCCAACCGATAAAGCCAATTTACTTGCTGAAACTTTTGCTAGTAATCATAAAATTGCCTCAAACTAAACTACTTTCCAGATCGCTGGAAAACAGCTCTGATAATTCCAATTCCTAAACCTGGCAAGGCAAGATGACCCTAAAAGCTACAGGTCTAAAAGCTTGCTAAGTTGTGTAAGCAAAATCTTAGAAAGAATAATAAATTAAATGATTGATATATTGAACAATAATATTTTGCCTCAAAAGAAAGTTAATTGTTAAAGTAGATAATGCAAAATCGCTTGTTCAAAACATAACATATGGTTTGCCTCAGGGAACAGTACTCGGTCCAACTTTGTTCAATTTATATGTTTCTGATATTCCTAATTTTGGTAATATCATCGTTGCAATGTTCACTGATGACACCGCTATATTCGCTTCTGGAACCCTTTATATGGATGTTTACAGAGTGTTACCATCTACTCTTCTTGAATTAGAAAAGTACTTTTTTCAAATGGAAAATTAAGGTAAAAACTTCGAAAACGCAAGCAATCTGGTTTACACGCAGACGTAAAGACTGATTTTTACCTAATAATGTACAGCTTAAAATGGGTTCTCTAAATATAAACTGGTCTGAGCACTGTAGGTATCTTGGTATTTTAATTAATAGAAAATTTACTTTTCTGAAGCACATATCTTGTACCATATATAAAATGAACATGTACATTAAAATTCGTTATCCCATTATAAATAGAAAATTAAAACTTAGTATTGAAAATAAGATCATTCTGTATAGGTCTATTTTTCAGAGTATGTAATTCTACGGTTGTCCTGTTCGGTACGACTGTGCTAAAGCTCATATAATAAAACTTCAAAGATGTCAAAATAAAATTATAAAAATTATGCTAAATTTACCACGACACTATTCACCCCGAAGGCTTCATAAACAAATCAATATCACCTTCGTACAAACTCTAATTGATAGATTAACCATACGATTTTACACTCAATGTAGTTTCTCTGAAAATGAGTTAATTAAATGTCTAAAATACTTCCCGCAGTAAACATAAAGTATATTATATTAAATTGGGGATCTTTGCAATATTAGTTTTAAGTATTGAAAAAGGGTTTTAGTTGTAGCTTTCCCTTGAATTTTTTTAAATACTTATCTTAATCCTTTACCTAACCTGTTAATTATTAATCATAGCTGTAAAGGAATTTGCCCTTAGCCTCTAAAAATTATCATCTTACAATTATATACACTATTGCTCATGCTAGATAAAATGAAAAAAATTAAAATTCTCGCTATGCATCGCCAATCGTATTGATTCAGAAGAAGAATAAAGAATTTAGACTTTGTGTAGATTTTCGCGAATTAAATAAAATTACTGTACGTGAAACTTACCCTATGCCAATAATCGAAGATCACACACTGTTGTGTTCATAAAAATAGCAGTAGTTATACGACTTAGATAATTAGCAATATATTTCTAAGATCCTTTTTTCCAAACGTATATTCGGCTTTATTGTATGTTCCGGTAACTAAGATATCTATCTAGTTTCCGCGGTTAGTTAGTAGAGTTAGTAGAGCCGGTACCTCTGCACCGCGGTAAATAGGGACAACAACATCAGTACCGAAATCAAGCGCAGAATCACTCTTGCCAATCGCTGTTTCTTTGGGCTTAGGAGGCAATTGAGTAATAAAGCCCTCTCCCGAACGACCAAAGTAACTTTGTACAACAACTTGATCATCCCAGTCCTACTAAACTACTAAAACGGGATGAGGAAGCCATTGGTCTCTTCGAGAGAAAAGTTCTGCGTGCGATTTTTGGTCCTGTTTGCGTTTATGGCATCTGGAGGAGATGCCGGCGGCATGAGCCTAGTCAAGCGTCTACGGATACAACGCTTAAGGTGGCTAGGCCATGTAGAGCGCATGGACAGCACTGCTCCGGCCCGAAGATTTTTCGAATCCGAACCACAGGGCGCACACAAGTGGAAAAGGACCTCAACCAACTTAGAGTGCGCAATTGGAGACAGCTGGCAAGAGATCGTGCTAGCTGGAGAGGCATGTTGGTTGAGGCCCAGGTCCACCCCGGACTGTAGCACCATCCGAAGAAGAAGAAGAAAGTAACTAAGATACCATAACAGAAATAAACAATAAGGGCTTACTTTCTCCTTTTTTCACTCATTCATTGAAATCTGTTGACTGAAGCCTGTTCATAAAAATAGCAGTGTTTTTTGGTTTTACAATAAAATATCTCAGAAATTGTTGTTTAGAGTTTAAAAAATATTTGTGTATTCTTGTTTGGTAAGTGAATGTTTTTGAATATGTTGTCTTCTATTAACAAACTTTAAAATTAGAAACATGGGCCGATTGCGTTCGGAGGGAAAAACATAGGATGTTCAGCGAAATGGTCAGCAATGCGCTAACCGGAAAAGATAGACCCGAAACACGCGGTCCAAAAAGAGTGACGCCTAAGCGAACTGACCGAAAAATTATCAACATGGCAAAGGAGAACCCTTCAATAAGCTCCAGACAGATAAGGGATGAACTCCAACTTCCGGTGAGTGATTTAGATGGTTAGAAGACGTCATCTAGAAGCTAAACTACCAGCTCGAAGCCCGCGAAAAGTACTGCTTTTGACAAAAAAAAAAAGCTTGTGCACAAAAGATTGGCACTCGCAAGGTTTCACAAAGATTGGCCAAAGGAGAAATGGAGAAATATTCTGTGGAGCGATGAAAGCAAAATAGTCTTGTTTGTGTCAAAGGGTCGTCAGGAATATGTAAGACCAAAGAATGAAGAAAATATTCCCCGTTATACATTTAAAACTGTTAAGCACGGAGGAACAAAACTAATGATTTAGACCTGTTTCTCATATAATGGGGTTGGGCCTATATATCCTAACAAGGGTATAATGGAATTTGCTGAGTACCTTAAAATTTTAGAAGAAGTTATGATGCCATATGCCAAGGAGGAAATACCACTAGTTTGGGTATATCAACAAGAGAATGACCCTAAACATACGTCAAAACGGACAAAATCTTTATTTGATGAAAAAAGAGTAACCATTATGGATTGGCCAGCACAATCCCCTGACCTAAGCCCCATTGAGAACTTGTGGGGCTATGTTAAAAATTCTGTCCATGAGGCCAAACCAAAAAAACGTCAAGGAATTGTTTGAGGTAGTGCGAGACTCATGAGAAGCTATACCAGTTGACAGATGTCGGAGTCTGGTGGACTCAATGCCACGAAGATGCAGCGCAGTGATAAAAAACAATGACTGCTACAAATTACTAATGGTAAGTTGTAAATAATGATTTCATATTTTTTCATTTATTTCTGTTGTCCATGCACAGCATAATTCTAAACACTGCTATTTTTATGAACAACTGCGAAGTATTACAAAAAAAAATAGTTAAATGTTATAAACAATGTTTACTTTGTGTGCAAAAATATTGCACCACGTTGAGGTCTGCACTTTGGATGCTAATTACTTTTCTCCATGCTCATGTAAAGACACGATATTTATTGTAGGACATCTGTTGGGTATCAGTAATAAAATGCAAAAAAAAACAAGATAAGCTAAGATGCATTTTAAGACAAGAAAATTCCCGTTATACGAAATGAAACCGAAATTTTGGTGTGCAAAATAATAGCACCACAAGTAAAACGTCGTAAATAAAATGCAATTTAGTGGAATGGTACGGTTTTTATTTTTTTTTTATTTATACTACTGTTCTAGTACATCTTCTTATAAGCCTTATTTTTGAGCACAGCGGCACAACGTCGTGGCATAGAGTCGATTAGTGCCTGACATCGCCGAATTGAAATATCCCTCAATGCAGCCTGCACAGCTTCCCATAGCTGTAGTGTATTTTTTGGTTTCGCTTTAAAAACAGCTTTCTTAACATCTGTCCAAAGATTTTCAATGGGGTTTAGGTCTTGAGATTGCGGCGGCCATTCCATAACTTGAACTCCATTCCTCACAAAAAATTCCTTGGCCAATTTGCTCGTATGTTTCGGGTCATTGTCTTGCTGCAGGACCCATCTGAGAGGCATATTCCACTCGGCGTAGGGCCACATGGTTTCCCTCATTATGCCAACATAAACTTCGGCGGTCATCATTGGTTTTATCCAAAATATAGGACCAGTACCGTTGTAGGAGAAGCATCCCCATATGTTAATTTTCGAGCCGCCGTGCTTAATGGTTTTTAAAGTACACTAAGGTTTTTAAAGTACACTAAGGTTTAAATTCTTGGTTTTTTTGCCTGCGAACAACTGTCCTGGTCCCAGGAGTTCCAAATAAAACAATTTTAGACTCATCTGTCCATAATATATTACGCCATTTGGTTACTTCCCAGTTCAAATGTTCTTGCGCAAATTGTTTTCTTTTATGAAGATGGACCTTTGTCGGCAAGGGTACTTTTCTGGGACTTCTGGCAGGTAGTTCCTTCTCTATCAACTTCCTTCTTATGGTTGATGTTGATACGGGCAGATTTAGTTCCTCTTTTATTTTGTTTGATGTGATGAATGGGTTTTGTTTCACTAATCTTATCATTCTTCGCTCGTCGGTAGAGGTTAATTTCGATTTTCTACCTCTTGTTTCTTCTTTTTTCGACGTGGTTTTTTGCATTAGTAATCATTTTATTCGAACAACCAACGATTTCCCGAATAAATTTGTACGTTTTTCCGTCAGAAATTAATTTTTTTTGTAAGTTCACCTTTCTTAGGAGTACAATGCACACCGCGACCCATTTTAATTGTTTTGTTGTATTTTAAAAATACTAGTTTCAAAATACTTAAATATTTTTACTTAATTCTTTTGACACACAAAAAAAACTAAACACCACCAAACACTTCGGAAACACTTTTTAGAATGACATGGTGCGAGGAATGACCAGACCTAAGGCACATTGAAAATGTTTGGACAGATGTTAAGAAAGCTGTTTTTAAAGCGAAACCAAAAAATACACTACAGCTATGGGAAGCTGTGCAGGCTGCATGGAGGGATATTCCAATTCGGCGATGTCAGGCACTAATCGACTCTATTATTTGTCTTTTTTGAGGAGCGCTGCTATTTTTATGAACACAACTTTAGATCAGCTTAGAAACAAAAAGTTCTTTACGACATTGAATCTTAAAAACGAGTTTCACCACGTACCATTATCGGAGCCCAGAATGACATTTAGGCTAAAAAATGTTGGAAATTCATCAAGAATTTTGCAAACAAACAATGGGCCCAAAAATAAACAACAAACGAAGTGGAAACGTTCGAGACCTAAAAAGCAAAATTAGTTTCATCGCCGGTTCTGGCAATCAATAATCCCAATTGCGCAACTGAACTCCAATATGATGCTAGTAGCGTTAGATTCGAAGCAGTACTCATGCAGAAGCAGCCAGATAGAAGATTCCATACTGTTTTCTACTTCTCGAAAAGAGCTACTGAAAGAGCTCTGAATCCAAATATCACAGCTACGAGCTGGAGACTCTGTCAACTATTTATGCTCTAAGAAGGTTTAAGATGTATTTAATCAATGTATTTTTTAAAATTATAACTGATTGCCAAGCCTTAACCTTAATTATGTCAATTAATTATTATTATTTAATTAAATTATGCATGTGGATCATCTTGGGCCGCTGCCAAATTTTCGATCAAAGAAGAAGCACATCTTCGTTATTATTGATGGCTTTTCAAAATTTGCCAAACTTTACCCTATCAGAACTACACAAAGTAATAAAGCCGTAATGAATGCTTTGCATCATTTTTTGGAAACTACTCAAAGCCCAACAAAATGGTATCCGATCATAGTTCGTGCTTTACTTCAAGCGAATTTTCTAGCTTTCTCCAGAAGAATAATGTCATTCACGTAAGGATTGCCACACATTCAAAGATTGCCAATCTAACGGACGAGTTGAGCGAGTTAACCGAGTACTTATCCCAATGTTGACGAAAGAGTGCGAAGCTGACACATCAAGTGGTTGGGATTAACGATTGGTAAAGATCGCATTCGCACTTAACAATACCGTAATTAGAAGCACGGGTATCTCGCTAAGCGTTCTTTTGTTTAGAAGAAATCAAAACGGTGAATTATGTGGCCGAATGAGAGAATTTCTCAAAAGTAAGTTAGAAAATCTAAAAGCTGAGTCTAGTGAAACACTCAAAAAGAATCAAGTAAACAATAAAACTACGAGTCGTCACAAAAAGCCCAGAACGTATAATGAGAGACTGTTATGATTAAAAATATTGTCACTACTCTAAGAATTAACAAAAAATTACTCGCCAAATACCGTGGTCCATATGAAATTAAGAAGGTTTTACCTCATGATCGGTATGTCATTAGAGACATAGGTCTTCAGCTAACCAGTATTCCTTATAAAGGTACATATATCTTCACCGAATAATAATAGACCGTTCCAAGTGGACTTACCACAGCTCACAGGTGACGACGTTGAGGTGACCGAAGGACGTTTTGCGGATCTTGTTTCAACGGATTAAATTGAGTTTTAATATTTACATTTCACTTCTAATTATTGTTAATTTTTAAATCAATCTAAATGAATTGTTTTTTTTATATGAATTTCGAACTTTTGCATTAATTGATTTTTAACTATTGAAATATTTCTAATGTATTGTAATAAGAGACTGTGGTCGGGGCGATTATATAATACTTTCAGGATGGCCAAACTGTACGTAGATTAACTGCAAGGAGGCGAAAAACGTTTCGACACGTCTGTCATGTAACGTACTTCGAGTAAATATTCTGAATGTGGATGTATCGTTATACGATCGTATGATCTATCCGAAATGTCTTCACTTTATGACAAAGAAATGTTACCAATGTAAATCACGATATTATTCATTATTAAAGCGCTAGCACTAATTTTCTTCGAGTTGTAATATTTCTGTTGTCCACTACGTAATTTAAAATGGGATATTGCAGGAAGACCTTTTTTATTTCATTCTTAATCGTTGCTTATTAAAAAATCCTTGTTTCTACATTTATTTTCACCACTGTATATACCACAGAAGAAATATCTGCAGTGCTTACGAAGAGGAATTTTTTCATACAGATATATATAGATATGATGAAATACGGTTTATGTAAAGAAAGAAGAAAATTGTAAAACATACAGCACTGCAAAATAATAGCATCATATTCGACTTCGTCACTATTATGATAATTACTTTTTCCTTTGGTTAGGCAGCCGCCTCATATTTATTGCACAACATCTTTAATACATCAGTCATAAAACGCATAAATAAGATAACAAAAAAATTCATCTCGTCATTAAAAAAGATCCCGTTACCAGAAATGCAACCGAATTTATATTGTTCAAAGTAATAGCACCACGTGATTCTGAAGAGCGTTTTCGAAGTATACATCAGACCAGTGTTTCGATTTTTTTTAAGCTTTAAATTATATCTACACATACTATTGTAGTTACTTAAAGGCAATATTTCAAAAATGCAACGTTGTTGACAAAGTGGAATGGGTCGTGATGTGCATTATACCTTTTGCTTTTGAGGGTAAAACTTAATAATTTATAAGTGAAATTGTTGGGTGTTCAAATAAAATTATCGAAAATTGCAAAAAATTTGTTCAAACGGTAGAAAACCGAAACTAACCCCAGCCAATGAACGACAAATAGTAAGATTAGTCAGACATTACTTCTTTATGAACGCTAGGAAAATAAGAGGAGTTAAATTTACCCGTGGCAACATCAACAATAAGAGAGCTAATAAAGAAGAACTTAACTACCCTGTCCCTGAAAAGTACCACTTCTATCAATAAATCAACCTTATAAAACGGACCCAATTTTGAGAAATGACACCTGCACTGGGAATCTTTGATATGGCGCAATATATTATGGACGGACGAATACAAATAGTTTTATTTGCTACTCCTGGGACCAGGACATTTGTTCGCAGGCGAAAACATAAAGAGTTTCAACCGGAGCGTACTATCAAGACTGCAAAGCACGTCGGAGCAAAAAATTAACGTATGGGAATGCTTTTCCTCTCTCCTCCAATGACCGCCAGTTTATGTCAACATAATGAGAAAAACTGTGCTACAGTCTCCGGACCTGAACACTATTGAAAATCTTTGGACAGATGTAAAGAAAGCTGTATATGAGGCAAGCAATACAAAACAGCTATGGGATGCTGTGCAGGTTGCGTAAAAAAATATTCCTATTCAGCGATGTCAGGCCTTAATCGACATGCCACGAGGCACTTAAAAATAAAGGTTATACGCCCAAGTACTAACCCACTAACAAAAATAAAAGCAAAAAACTTCACTACTACATTAACTTTTGGTTTATAAATTTTTCATAGATTCGGTGTCATTCCGAATAACGTGCTTTTTCTTAGTTCATGACGCACTTTTTTCTTATCTTGTTTGTGGGTTTTATTACTGATGGGATAAGGATATTGTGCAGTAAATAAGATTTATTTGCATGAGGGTTGGAAAAAGTTATTAGCAAAATATTGATAAAGTCGAACATGGCGCTATTATTTTGCACAAGGAAAAAAGTGACCGCCGTGGCGTATTGGGTAGAGCGCAACACTGACGCACCGAAGGTCCAGGTTCGATTCCCGGAAAAGAAACCTCGAATTTTTCACGGCATTACCTCTTTCGAGCTGCTGACAACACTCAAAGAATATATACAGCTCTGTGCAAAAAAATAGCACCACGTTGAGGTCTGTACTTTGGATGTTTTTTTATCCTAATTACTTTTCTCCATGCTCATGTAAAGACACGATATTTATTGTAGGACATCTGTTGGGTATCAGTAATAAAATGCAAAAAACAAAATAAGCGAAGATGCATTTTAAGACAAGAAAATTCCCGTTATACGAAATGAAACCGAAATTTTGGTGTGCAAAATAATAGCACCACAAGTAAAACGTCGTAAATAAAATGCAAAATTTAGTGGAATAGTTAGTTTTTTATTTATACTACTGTACTAGTACTTCGTCTTATAACCCTTATTTTGCGCAGCCTGCACAGCTTCCCAAAGCGGTAGTGTATTTTTTGGTTTCGCTTTAAAAACAGCTTTCTTAACATCTGTCCAAAGATTAGGTCTGGAGATTGCGGGGGCCATTCCATAACTTGAACCCCATTCCTCGCAAAAATTCCTTGGCCAATTTGCTCGCAGGACCCATCTGAGTGGCATATTCCACTCGGCGTAGGGCAACATGGTTTCCCTGATTATGCCAACATAAACTTCGGCGGTCACCATTGGTTTTATCCAAAATATAGGACCAGTACCGTTGTAGGAGAAGCATCCCCATATGTTTATTTTCGCGCCGCCGTGCTTAATGGTTTTTAAAGTACGCTCCGGTTTAAATTCTTGTTTTTTTTGCCTGCGAACAAATGTCCTGGACCCAGGAGTTCCAAATAAAACAATTTTAGACTCATCTGTCCATAATATATTACTTCCCAGTTCAAATGTTCTTGCGCAATTTGTTTTCTTTTATGAAGATGGACCTTTGTCAGCAAGGGTACCTTTTTGGGACTTCTGGCAGGTAGTTCCTTCTATATCAACTTCCTTCTTATGGTTGATGTTAATACGGGCAGATTTAATAATAATAATAATTGTTGGCGCTACAGTCCAAAGGGGGACCAGGGCCTAGCTTGCTCATCAACTACTTGTGTTGTGCGCGCTACTGTTCTCTCACGAGTAGAAGGGACCTCCAGTTTTTTGCCGACTCCGAACGGCGAAATTTGAGAAGCTTTTTTAGACAGTTATTACTCTTTGAGTGTTGTCAGCAGCTTTAATTCCTCATTTATTTTGTTTGATGTGATGAATGCGTTTTGTTTCACTAATCTTATCATTCTTCGCTCGTCGGTAGAGCTTAATTTCGATTTTCTACCTCTTGTTTTTTCTTTTTCGAAGTGTTTTTTGAATTAGTAATCATTTTATTCGAACAACCAACGATTTCCCGAATAAATTTGTACGTTTTTCCGTCAGAAATTGATTTTTTTATAAGTTCACGTTTCTTAGGAGTACAATGCACACCGCGACCCGTTGTATTTTAAAAATACTAGTTTCAAAATACTTAAATAATTTTACTTAAATCTTTTAACGCCAAAAAAAAAAATGAACACCACCAAACACTTCGAAAACACTTTAGAATACCTTGTATATGTATACATATTGTATATATATATATATCATATATATATATATATATAAATTTATGATTAACATGTCTTAGTATTTAATTGACTAGTATTTTTTTCGAATTCCTTGAAACAGAACCGCTTCCTTTTTCGATTAAAATATTCGTTACATCACACAGTATTTAAAAGAGAAGAATTCTAATGAATTTTGAACTGCTTCTATCAGAGCCAGTACCATTTGATTTGAAAACTGAAACTACTATCAAGTATTTTTTTAAACCATTAAATGGCATGAATAAATTGACGTAAGGGGTTTAAAACACGTTGGGCAAACGTCATTTCTTTGCCCCAATCCGTTTTTATCACTGAAGTACATCAATAAACTAAACGTGTTACAATTGTTATTATATTTTGAATTAAGATCGTTCTGAATTAAAGTTTAAGGGCGAAGTACAAACAGCAATTAACAGAAGCTTCCCAGCATCATTATGTTATTTGGAACCACAGAATTACTAAAAGAATCGATAATTTCTTAATATCGAAATACAAGTTTTACCATATGACATCCATAATTCAGAGACTATCAGAACATCAATTCAAATTCATTCGAACAACTAATATTTTGGTAAATTGTTGTATAATTTGTTTTGATACTCCTTGGGCTAACACTTAAAATATCCTTATCCATCCTAATGTTATCAGAATGGTTTGCAGTATTTAAAAATGTATTTAGAATTTTAATAAATAAATATTTATAATATGAAATAGAAACATTTTTTTAATAATAATAAATTGACGCAACAGGTGACAGGGGCACCAGTCCCTAGCTTGCTGATTAACTAATCGTGTTGTGCGCGCTAATGTTCTCGCACGAGTAGAAGGAACCTACAGGTGTTCAGCCGGGAATCGAACATGGAGCTTTGGCGTTGGAGCGTCGCACTCTACTCACTAAAAAAAAATAAACTGGAGTGACTTGCAGTATCTGTTGGACACGTCGTACGTTGTGATGTGTGAATTCCGCTTTATTTTACAGAAAAGAAGCTTCGAGATTCTTGGCAAGTTTTACTTTGTAGACGGTTTGTTACTAATAAAATAATCGATGGACAATAGAGAATTTTTCACAGCAGCTTGCTTCAACTTGTTCGTTGGTAAGCTTCTTTCAACGACCCAATAGAATCCTTGACCTAGACGCTACAAATTAATAACTCTAAACAACTTTTTAAATGTAAAAGAAATTCTAAGTAAAAAATAAATAATTCATAAAAACAAATGTTAATCAGCAGTAGCATATTTGAAAACTACCGATTTGCATCGAAATGTATGCGACAATGTATGTAATGTATTGCTCCTATCAAGAAAGAAACTAAGGTTTAACTTTGTTTTCTCAAATTATAACTTGTTGCAGTCTCAGTCTCTGTGATATTGTTAGAAAATCTTAAAAAAAACATCGTGGCTATTATAACAAGCCAAAGCCTCAGTCTTTATGTGATTGTTAGAACGTTTTCACAATAATTTTACTCAGAAGTTCGTATGAGCGGGTTCCAAATTCCTTTTTTTAAGGAAAACGAGATCCGAGAATTAACCAAGACTTATATTAGAAAAAAAACTATACGGGAAAACAATGTCTCGTGTCATAACGGACACAATACCACGATCACGATGGCAAGTTATAAAGAAAGGTACTGTAATATCACTTTCAACATAAATATCATTTAATGCCTATTACGTGTCAATATTTCCATCTCTGGGATAAGACTTTCAAAACATTTTTTGTATTTTTTAGAAGATTATCGTTGAGCGAACTTCATGGTGGGTGACATTTGAGAAGTTGGGAGCGCCTCTTTTACGTAATGAAAACGCTTTCAAAGCACCCCGAAGTGTCATGTTAAACTCCGATTGCAAGCTCAGTTAATATTTTAGATAAATCATTGTATCTTTTGAAGTGTACACCTAGACAAGTTTAACGCAGACCGCTACTTTTAAGAACCAGCTGTAGATATCATAAGGCATTTAATGATGTCCTCACGTATTAATTTTGCTTAAACAGAGTTTTTACAATTAAGATTGTTTTGTTAAGTTATCGTTTTTAAAGCTATTAAATATCATGAAGTTCCTAGTGGTATCTGATTCCGATTTCGAATAAAACTATTTTATTTGAAGATATTAATCACGAAAGCTGAAAAGAATCATGAAACCAAATAAGATCTTGTTAAGTATTCAGGTTTTGTTAACAGTAAATATTGGAAAAGGCACTATCAAAAACAAACTGCAGTACTTCCAAGAAAAGAAAACATGGACTTCTGTGGACGATAAAACAAGTAACATTAAAATGGAAATGGTAAACCATAGAAAATGCACTATCAAAAACGAACTACAGTACAGTACTTACAAGAGAAAACATGAACTTTAGTGGACGAGAACGAGTAACATTTAAATCGAAATGGGACTCTAACAATACACTGATGGTAATGTTGCCGCCATGAAGCAATATTGAGAGTAAAACGATTTTCAAAAGAAATAGGTTTGGACTGTTATTAACATGTTCTCCGGTTGTTCGTTGTTTTACTCGATTTTAGATTGGTTGGACCGCTAAATTTGGAATGCCTATTGAACGAATGGATGCCTTTACAGCTTTTCAGCAAGGTCATCATCTTAAGAAATCGTCAAAGAGCAACCACCAATCAATGTCAAAAGCTATTATTACAGAAGGAGAAAAGGGAAAAAGATTTAGAAAGATATTAGAAATCTTTTGTATCTAGTGCATCGTTCAAGACTTAGAATCACAATTTCAGTAATCGGTTTAAATGTATGGATGGAACGAACACCACTTTATACAGCAGTGAAACAAATTATTTGATATTAATTTAATTAATAATGAAATTTTAATTTAAAGTTACACTGTAAAGATTATGTTGAGTCTTTTAGATTCTCGGATGATTAACGGGTATCCGATTAATATATCCGAGTCTTATTTTCAGCACCGGTACTTGCATGTTGCAAAAATCTGTTTCGCACAATGTTCTCTTAAAAGTCTCAAAAATAAATAAAATATGTCGTAAGCTCATTTGAAGTTGTGAAAAGAGACAAATGATTGTGTTAATTCTAAATTCTGGAGTGAGTAGGGGGAGGGGGTTCAGCATTAAAAGTATGTGAAGTGCTCAATTAAAGAAAATACAAAAGCATTTATTCTACATATTATGCTAATAATCATCTGTACCTTTAATCGTATTCTGTTTATTACAAAAGAAATTCCTTTTTATATCTTACAAAAGTAAATTGTTATTTTTGTTACTACTTAAAAAACTTAATACACACTTCAACTTCATGTTGCCAAAACAATTCATGCAGGCCAGAGGAAATTTTATTTATTATCACAGCAATGTTCAACTATAAGACAAACTTTACCTACCAATTCCAAAATGCTTTTTAATTCTTTTTAATATGTGATTTCTCTTTTTTTTTATAAATTTATCTTTTGTTTCATCCAGACCGCCATCCATTTTTACACATATGATAATAGAAACGAACAACTGAACTCTAATGCTGCTTATTAATTCTTTTCCACAAAACCAATCAAAAGAGAGAAATCGCTTAGACTGGAAAATCCAAGCCACGAATAAAAACACGCACACTATTATAGTGATTATTTCAAGCAGAGATAAGGGAATCAAGGTGATGCTCATCTTAGACCAGATTTTGCTCCTGGCCTTATGCCTGTCCAATCCAGGGATTTTGTAGCTGTGTGAGAAATCCCTTGAGAATCGCCAACACTTCTACAAAATCCCTGGATCTTAGACCAAATCGGTGGATAATGGCGGCAAATCGGTGGATCCACTACAGTAATGGTGGATCCGAAATGGTCTAGTGTTTCAAACATGGCGGCAGATTAGGCGATTTGGCCGAAGATGTTCAGAAACACAACGTGAGACTTAAAAAAATATTTCGCAATGAATGCTTACGCCCATGCTTGTAAAACAATGTTTTTGCAAGAATATTATGAAATACCGAAATTATTTCAACAAGAAAACCAATTCGTAGTGTTACTATGAATTGAAAATGAAAATCACGCTAATATCACAGAAAGTGATTACGTTCTAAGATCCGCACTAACCTCTTATATGTGTTAAAATTGATTCTCTTTAAAAAACAGATGTTACACATTCATGTTTTGTACAAAATACAAAATATATATTGAAATTTTGTACAAAAATCTGTGTTTTCATCAATGGTATTAATTAAAAATATTATGAACACATCGAGCATAGTTATTGAACACCTTTATTACCCAGTTTTTCGTGGTGGAATTGCTGGTGTGTTTGCGTACTCTTTAATTTTGCACAAATTTGCTTATTCGCTATGCTATTCTGCGTACGAGAACAAAATGTTTAGTAAAAGTGAATGGGTACGGCTATAAAAATGGAATTTAAGTCAGAGTTAATTACTCACTGATAATTACTAGTAATTGTTCTTTTAATTCCTTAAAAGCGATTTCAAGTGCTTAATATATTTGCATATTTGGTAAGGACTAAATTATTACAAAGTGCGTGCTTGTTCTATTTTGTTGTTGCAGCAGAAAGGTTGCAACCCATCAGCAAACAACCCCTAGTAATGGAAACATCTTGGGTGCAACACAAAATATGCGACAGGCAAAAGTGCACATCCGCGTTGTATCTTAAAACAGATATGAATGCAAATGAATTCTTGAAAGAGAATAGTTATATATATGTCTGTGGGTGGCTCTTCAGAAAGTGTCATGAAAGCCATACGTGTAGTATGCCTTTACTCACATTAGGGACAGCAGATGCTTCGCCTGGCTTAAGTTTTACAACTTTTAAGCGATTCGATGGATGCAATCTTATTGCTGCGCCAAGAGATTTTGTGGAATATATCCGAAAACTTGAGCAAAAGTTTTGGACTCATTCGACAAATGTTATTATGTAAGGGGAGTTGCATAACGTCTTCTTACTTCACTGATTACTGAAAAGAAATATACCTGCTGTAAAAATTTGCCACCAGACTTCATCTCAAATTATTTTATTAGAATTCGAATTTATTTTGTCACTAAATTTTGGACAAAATTAAATCAAAAGTTTGTCTTCCATATATTCATGCCGACAACATTTTTTATTTTCCTGTTAAATTTTTAAGTTAAATGCAATTCTTGTTAGATCGCTAAATATACAAAAACGAATCTAATTTATTTAAGTTCGGGTGCAATAGGCCCCTTGGGGAAACCAAACACCCGGTGAACAAAAAATTGGTTAACGCGCCATAAGCATACCTTATAGGTGGAGTGGAAATGCTTTTCAAAAAGTATTTTAAGTCCTTTAATCAATATGTATTTATGTCTTCATTCCTTTTATTTCAATACCTAATAAAAGAAAAAAGATTAATAACCAACAATTGTACTTTTTATTATTAAAAACTTATGACTGGCGTTAAATCCTTGTTATCACCATATATCATACTTGCTTATTAAAAGAGTTTAAGCGGTTCGTTGTTTGTCAACTTAATTACTGTATTGGTTATATTTCAGGTATATTAGGAAACATACTTTATTATCCTTTCGCGTTTTAAGAAAAAATATCCAATACCTGATTTAAACTCTCTCACCCTTAATACTTACGCACCCTTACGATTTTACTCCGTCAAGATATTTCACCTCAATACCTGTTTAGCTGTTTGCAATCAGCTGATCAAGACAGCTCACACGTATTCACAGCCAGGGGTTTATAAAAAACGCAATCAGTTTAACTCAAAGGGTTGAAGACGAGGGAGTTGAATATCTCCTTGCTTATCTCTGATTTCAAGCATCCTTACTTTTGTTAGATGAATTGATCAGCTGTATAATAATAGGTGTGTTCCAGTACTTTCTGTACCATCAAAGACCAATAGGGAGACAGTCAACTCCCTCGTCCACACCCTTGAATTCATTTTTTCATATTTTTTTATAACATATCCTTTCTGAACAGCTGATTCACAGACAGGATTTTTTTTGTTTTTAAATGAGAATACGTGTGAGCTGCCTATATGGTGGATCTCCTCACTCTTCAAACTGTTAGAAGGAGGGAAAACATAATTCAAAAAATTAGAAGAGAGAAGGTATAGTGTTTTCCAACGCAAAGTAATGGCTGACGGTAGCTGCGTCCAGAAATGATGTTTGTAAGGCAGAAGTTGCATCACAAAAGCAATATACTTAAAAATTTTATGATTATTTCAAAAAAAAAATAAGGACATAAACTTAGTTTAAACGCAAAAATTTTGTTTAATACTTCTTATGAACAATTGAAAATTGCAAAACACTGAATAACTGCAACTGATTTTAAAGACTAAAACTCGTTTTCTATACATATGTATCAATCTTATTACTATTGTAATATTATGTCTGAAACTATTGTCGTTCTTATCGCTTGAAATAATATATAATAATAATATTTTGAATTTGTAAATATGTTATCATTTTGAAGCGACTAAATTGTTTTAATTATATTTAATGTGTTACAATTGTCATATATTTTCGCTCTGAGTTTAATTATACAAAGATGTTTCGCAAAATATATTCGTTTTATTTTGATTGTTGTTATGTTCATTGCACGAAATATGTTTTATATATGTTTTTGTGTTAGGTTTCATTGTTTTTATTGATTCCTTATTGGTTTCTGTGTACCATATTCTGAATTCTGTCATATATTGAGGAGTGTCGTTAAAACACTCTCAGGGATATGCAAAGTACGGAAGCGCATATAAATCAGAAGTGTAGAGTATGTCATTCAAATATGTTAAATTAACTTTTTCCCTACAGAAAACAAAAACAACAATAAATTTTTAGGAATATATTCAGAGATAATGGGCCAATGCTCACTCTGTACGCACACCAAATAATTTTTAATTTTGTAGAAAACTAGTGAAACAGGGTGGGGAAGTGTTACTCTCTGGAGAGAGCCCTCATTTAACTTAAATCAAATTTTGTCGGGTTACCGTAACAGATTTTGAATAAGTTTGTATGGTTTTGCACTATTTCGTGTTGTTTGTTTCGAATACGGGAACATACCTATTATTAGCCCACAAGTTTGTTGTTTTTGTAGCATCTGTGAATACGTACGAGCTGTTGTAATCAGATGATTGCCTTCCCCACCCAATACCTAGGTGAGATAACTTCGGTATATAGCTATTCAAATTATGCGTTAGCAGTTAAAATGAACCAAACAAAATAAAATATCTAGGTTTAGCTCTACAAATTAAATTGTAACTGCACATTACATTCTATCGACATCAGTCGAATGAATCAAGGAGTATGGTGTAGTTATCTGTGCCTCATACAAGGAGACAAGAAAAGAAACGTAACGTTCTGTTATTGTAATTTAGCGACGTTGACTGTATTATGAATGTGTGTTAAATGTGTACACTCAATTCTCTTTTTATGCGGTAGATACGTTCCAAAACTTACCGCACAAAAAAAAAATCGCATAAAATAATGCACTAATGTAGTGTAAAAGAAGGAATGTGTTCCATTACTTTCAAAAACGCATAAAACCAAAAAATCATATAAAAAAAAGACATTAATTACATTATATAATTAGGGTTACGTTCCAAAATTTTTTAAAAGTTCATAGGACCAAAAAATCGCAAAGAAAAGTCGATATCAACTAATAATAAATGAGGATACCTGAGAATTTTTGAGCAGAGTATAAAATTTTGGTAAATTCAAATCAAATACATAACATTACTTTATTTTTAATTAAATATATATATTTAACATTCCTTTAATTAGTAGTTTTATAAAAATTTTATATTTAGTCATTTTCTTCACTTTCTGATAACACCCGCAACCTTTTGTGAACTGGCGCGAAATCATTATCATCACTGATACACAAATAGCATTGAGCATATGTAACTATTGTTTTCTTGCTCTGTATAGAAGAAATATTTAAAAAGGGGAATCCCATACAAAATACTATAGAAAAACAACGCATAACTTCAAAATCTTATACAAAAAAATCAGAATTAGATTCTCAGGAAAAATCGCATAACTTCAAAACCGCATAAAAAAGATTCGCATTAAAAGAGAATTGAGTGTACTTACTTACTACGCACATCCTATTTACAATTTTACTTATGTTTGTTAAGTTTGGTTGTGAAATTTATTGTTATATCAAATTCAAAATGTTCACCCATTCTACCACAGAGAGTAGGGGAAATCGATCAGCTGTTATCTATAGGAGAAGCGTTCGTAAGGTGCAATCATTCTGGTGGCAGTTGGATGACTGGAAAAAGACAGAAAACCAGAAACCTATTGGTCTCTGCAGAAAACTTATATAAAATGATTACCAAAGAATAATCAAACTTCTTTTTCACTCTGTAAACCAAAAATAATTAACAAATTAGTTATGTATATCAGTTAACTTAGTTAAAACAATCAGTAATAAAACGCATATTTACATTTTTTTTACATAACAAATTGAAATATATAATCTGTTTGTGTAGACACAAAACTATACGACTTAAAAAACACCTCAGTGGTGATGAGTGCTTTCAAAACTTTATATACATAATTTGGACTTCTAAGCCAAATTTCTTATAAAATATAAAATATACTTAAGCGGCTGTCCGTCCATATCAAGCTCTATTCAGAAAGAATAGTTATTTTATTTAAGTGATCACGATTTTTATAATTATTTTATTTTGTATAATATTTATTTTATCTTTATTTATTTATTTTACCTTAGTTGTTTTCATTCTTTCTCATAAAACAAGTTAGTATTTGCATAACTGTCAGAAATGTATGCTAAATTGTAAAATAAACTAAAACTAAACGAAACTTTGTAATTCCCTGTTTTCGAAAGTGATGATATAGTGTTTTGAAAAATGACACAATTATAAATAGATCTGCACATAGTTATAGGTCATATGAAAATACGATTAAGATATAAGATATTGAACAGAAAATACATCCGACTATTTGAGATGATGAAGTACGATAACTTTGATAACTGCCTTTGAGACACTACCAGACGATTTCCAATTTAATACTTTTCATCTGTCGTTTTATGCTATTCGCCATTAATATTAAACTATTATGACCAAATTTGATTTTTGGATATAATCAGCTGATTGAAACACTTTTCATGTGTAAGAATACGTGAAGTATGGCTTGGGAATAATATGCGTGTATTCTATATGGTAAGGTGTTTTTTCTACGAAGCCGTATGGCTACTTTAGGTGGACTGTGCTAAAGATGCATGTAGTCCAAGAATGATAGAAATGCAGATTACGCATTGCGCATGTCTGTCACTTTCTGTAAATTTTTGTTGACGTAGGCTGACAACGGATTTTTTTCTATATTTAGCTGCAATTTCCGCGCGTTAATTTGAAATACACGGAAACTATTTTTAATATCAAAAGTTTATATTTAAACATTAATAAATAAAGAATACTTTTTGAAAAATGAGGTGTGCAGTTTTTAACTGCAATGAAAATAACAACAAGGGAAAACAGAATGAGCGGTTTTATTCTTTTCCAAAAGATAACACCCTCCGGAATCAATGGATTCACTTTTGCAGAAGAACGGACAATTTGAATTCAAACACAGCTAGGATTTTTCTGCATATTTTACTTCAGTCAGTTTTGAAAGAAACATACAATCATTGGAGCTAAAAGGCAAAAGGTTAAAATGGCTGCAAAACTGTTTTCCCATACCCTAGCTGAACTGCCAGCTTAGGCCATTAAGGTGATATTCACGCATTTATCACAGAAAGTGATTTCGTTCTAAGACCCGCAATCACCTGATTTTGATTATCTTTAAAAAACAGATGTTACACATTGATGTTTTGTACACAATAAAAAATATATATTTAAATTTTATACAAAAATCTGGTATAAATGATAAATATTAGGAACACATCAAGCATAGTTTATGAACTCGTTAATTACTCAATTTTTTCGTGGTGAAATTGCAGGAAAGTTCGCGTACTCGTTAATTTTGCTTGTTTGCTATGCGATTCTGCGTACGAGAACAAAATGTGCAGTAAAAGTGACTGAGGACGGCAGTCATTACAGTTAGAGTAAATTACTCACTGATAACTACTAGTAATTGTTCTTTTAATTCCTTTAAAGCGATTTAAAGTGCATTTGTATTGTATATTTGGTAAGGATATTTTGTAAGTACTACATTATTACAAAGTGCCTGCTTGTTCTATTTAACCAATTGTAATTGTAGTGAATTGTGTGCCTGCTTTTTCTATTTAACCAATTGTAATTGTAGTGAATTGTGATAAAAGAAATTTGAATCAAGATTGTTTAAAGCAGTTTTTCGGTGAAGCCAGAAGTGCTAGAGGTAAAAATACACGCGTAACTGCTCACCAGTTCAAATCAATTTTCCAAACACTTTGGGGCCGTCAATATTCGAAAATTGTGAGAGCTGGAAATTGTCCAGTACAGGAAATTGTGCAGTCCATCAGCAATCACCCTCTAATGTAATGGAAACATCTTGGGTGCAAGGCAAAATATGCGACAGGCCAAAGTGCACTTTCGCGTTGTATCTTAAAACACCTTTTTATTTTACTGATAACTGAAAAGAAATATACCTGCTGTAAAATTTTGCCACCAGACTTCATCTTAAATTATTTTATTAGAATTCGAATTTTGTCACTAAATTTTGGAACAGGGATTCGAGTGACCCTAATTTTAAAAATAAGATGCTCCGTGTTAGACATTTGTCAAAATATTTGAATCAAAAATGTATCTTCCATATATTCATGTCGTTAATATTTTATTATTTTTCAGTTAATTTTTTAAGTTAAATGCAATTCTTGTTAGATCGCTAAATATACAAAAACGAATATAATTTATTTTAGTTAGGGTGCAATAGGCCTCTTGGGGTACCCGAACACCTGGTTAACAAAAAATCTGTGGTATGGGTGGTGTGGAAATGCTTTTCTAGAAGTATTGTAAAAAATAGTTTTGCCGCAATTAAAACACAAAAGTCTGTAAACTAAATTACGCAGTTCTTTATTTCTTTAAAAATAAAAACTCAAATTTTTTAGTTCCAAATACTTCTTTACTATCTTATGTTTGATGATCGACTGCCACAACAGATTTGACGTTCCTTCATCTACTCCTTTTCTCTTTAATTCTTCCTCGGATCGCGTTGCCAGCTGTTTTACTTAAGATATTTTTTCACACTTCCCCCAGGTACAGCAGCTTCTGGATTAGATGATGATGGACCCTCTTTTTCCACGTTTAGCACTGCCAGTTTAACAGCTGGCCTTACTAAAACCCCTTCCACGGTCTGAACAACCGCGCTGCGCACTTGTCCATCTTGGCTGTGTCTCACCTCTATAATTCTTCCTTTCGAGTAGTTATTTCTTGGTAAATTTTTGTCAACAATCAACACGATGTTGCCCACTTTTAATGGTGAAATCTGTCTATGCCATTTTGACCGAAGAGTTAGTTCTGGTACATACTCCGCCACAAACCTTTTCCAACATCTTCATTCGTTCACAAACCGCTGAACTGTTCAGACGTCATTCAACGTAGTGAGACTCAGGGATTTTATAAATTGAAGAAGTGCAAACGATTAAGGGATCCGCAACGAGCGCGTAGCCGAGTGCGTAAGAGCTACACCCGCGAAGCAGAGGAGTCCGAGTTCGAGACCCAGTTGGGGCACTGCCCCTTTTTTCTTCGTTTTTTTTTCCGCGTTCCACCGCCAAACCAGCATACTGCACTGGCGTAGGCAGTAAGTACAAGGAATGGAGGAGAACGGGAAGACCGTTCGCGCCAAAGCGGGCGGTGAAAGTAGTCAACCGGTTGCAGAATCACGCCACCAAGCAGCGGTGCCGCTAGACGGCGCAACCAAGAAGAGGAGGAAGAAGCAGACCTCCAACAGTTCTAAGCGACGTAACACCAATGCGTCACCAGAAAAGGAAAAAAGTAAAGCTTCTACGTCATCTACTGAAGACGATGCTGAAGAAAAAGGGTACTCCTATTCACGGTAAGCAGCAACAGCTTCGAATCTGTCCCCTCCGATACTGAAGAGGAAGAAATAGAGGTCATCATTCATGCCAAGAAAGAGAGGGTCTCGGATCTGAAAGAGGAGACAAAAAAACTCCTCGAGGAGATCAAAAAACTCCGTGAAAGCACCCTTGCAAGGAGAAAGAAGGAAGAGGAGGAGAAAAGGGGTCTACGGGTCGCTCAAGAACAGCAGCAGTTGACTGACCGTGAGCAGCCGCAAACGCAACAGCAACAACAACAACCTGCAAATCTGCAAAAGAAGCAGCAACAGCAGAAGTCAGCACAACTAAAAAAGAAAAAGTGCCACCGATAAACGCCTTCAAGGCAGATATTCTACAAACTGCGCAGGTATGTAAGAGAGCCTAGGTAGTGGTAACTTTAGCATAAGGAAAAATAAAGGCGCCGATAAATATACTATCCGCTGCAAAACAGTAGAACAGCATAATGTTCTAAGGACGTGTTTAAAGCGTTCGACGACGGAGTTCTTTTCCTTTACCCCAAAGGGAGAAAAACTTCAGACAATTTTGCTGAAGTTAGGCGTGCCGTTAGGAGCAGAGAAGGTTTTCCAACTGCTCAGAGAGCAAGTGTGTGATGGTGTCGAGATCGTCGGGGTCAAGCCCTTCACCACAGCAAAGGCTAAGAGGGAGGGGCGGAAATTGCCTTGTACTTTTAAGATCCTTGCAGTGAATGCAAATTCATTGATAGGGATCCCTCGGAAAAACGAGCTCTACAGATTGTTGGATGACCAAAGCCCAGATCTTTGTCTGATTAGCGAAACCAAGCTAACCCAGAGAGGCATATTGGAGCACAGTAGATATAATGTTATTCGAAGGGACCGGCCCAACTCCAATGGTGGAGGCGGTGTTGCGATCTTCATTAAGAATAATATTAAACACAAAGTAGTGTATAGTAGTGAAGTACGACGGTTCCAGGTGTTGGAGGCCTGCATCGTGTGTATTTCGCTCCGCAGCGGAAGAAAGCTATATGCGGTATCGGTCTACTCCTCCGGCTCCCTCAATTCCAGAACTACTATAATAGAGCTCGATGCACTCTTTCGATGTCTAAGTCTGTACTCGGAGGAGAACTATTTTATTATGGCCGGGGACTTAAATGCCCGTCATGGATATTGGGGAAACACAGTTTCCAATGACAGAGGGGACCTGCTTTACAGCTGGTTTTGCTTGCATAGTGTTGAGTATAGACTCGATCTGAAAGCAACAGAGGTATCGTCCTTCCCCAGAAGCGGGTCGTTTTTGGATCTCCTGCTGTTAGACGCTAGACTGCAGCTGACTGACACAAACGGACAAGCGGTGAACTGTTTGAACACTTTCGTGTATCTCAGTGACCATTGCGGACTTAGTACCGAATTCAAGATCCCTAACGATACTGCGGAATTAGGAGAGTTTGTCCAAACGCATACCTACAATTATAGTAGGTCGCGTTGGCTACGCTTCTACCGTCAAATGACTCGAGCAATCTCTTCGAATGCGCTCCACATTCCGTCCAATAGAAACTTGTCAAACGAAGAGATTGACATGTATCTAATTTAATTGGATGAGACAATAAAACGAAATATGGACAGTACGATACCACGATATACACGCAAAAACAATGAAAATCTGTACCGCAATGGGACAATTGATGCACTCCACCAACAAAAAAGTAGGCTGTTGTCAAGATTAAAAACCTTGTACAGGCGGTATACTGACAGACGTAGCGAGGAAGTTAGGACACTGAAATCGCTCATTAAGAACGTACAAACTTTAATTGTACAGAATTACAGAGTTTCTGTGAACACGTACTGGAACACTAAGATTCGAGCTGTTAGATCTAACAACCCGAGCATGTTTCCACAAATTAATAAATTCTTTCGAAGGAAAAATAGCTATCTTCCGTGTCTTAAGCTCCCCAGGACTACAGACAATGAACATATACTGACTACAGCGGGTATTGATCCAAACAACGCCGTACTCGACGACAAATTTTTTATTGTCGAAGATCCGCAGGAAAAAGTTGAAGTACTGGGCACAGTTTTCCAGGAAGTGTACAAGGTGAACGAAAGTGTTCGCCCGAACCACAACCTGGAGAATAGCGTGCACTCTAGCAACTCTCAACTTCGAGAAGATCTGCAACAATGGCGATCTGAGAACAGTGGCTTTGTCGTGTTCAATGACGATAATATGGCAGATAATGTCATCGCCGACACAGCGGTGCATCCCCCGTTCATTTCGAAGGCAGATCTTCAAGCGGTCTTCGCATCACTAAAGAAGAAAAAGTCAGTTGGATTCGATGGGATCTCCAACATTGTGCTAAAACACCTTCCCCTGGAAGTGGTTTCTATGTACACAATTCTGTTTAACAATGCTCTGAATAATGCACATTATCCGGGCCATTGGAAAACTGCGATTGTACAACCCATATCCAAGCGAGGAAAAGATTCTTCGAATCCGTGCAACCTCAATTAGTCAATTAGTCTCCTCCCGAACATCAGCAAGGTATTCGAGAAGGTGATAAATAGAGCTCTGATCAACTGGACAGAGGACAAACATATAATTCCGGATAACCAATTCGGTTTCAGAGCGGGGCATGACACTATTCATGCCGCGTCGAAACTGGTGTCGGATATCCAATGGTATAAGAGCCAGAAACAATGTACGGGGGCTTGCTTGATTGACCTGGAGAAAGCCTTCGACACCGTATGGCTAGAAGGACTTTTCTACAAGCTCAATCGGCTAGGCATTGGTAAACCACTGCTGTACCTATTGCATAACATGCTTACTGGTAGGCGGTTCGTAGTCAAAAATGGCAACGTGACCTCTACAGGTATTTTTGAAGTGAAAAATGGTCTCCAACAGGGTGCCGTTAATTCGCCGATCCTGTTCAACATTTTCTTGAGCGATCTAATAAGTTCTCTTCCTCACGCAATTGCGTATGCCGACGACTTGATCGTGTACAGATCATGCAAAAAAATCGAGGACATCACTACGCTAGCGCAGGGTGACTTCGCCTCATTCATGAGAGATTGCGATGACTGGAAGCTGAATATCAACTTTCAGAAGTCGGAAACCATTCTCTTCAGAACGCCGTTGTATAAGGCTTCGGCGGATACAAAAACGAATTGGCGTAAGTTCCCAATTGTTGGACGACACGGGCAACCACTGGCGCAAAGGACTGTAGTCAGATACCTGGGGATCTGGCTAGGTCAGTATCTATATTTTAACAAACATGTAGATGCAGCTCTGGCCAGAGCCAGAGGCGCTTTTGCTCTTACAAAGAGACTGTTTTACAACAGCCAGCTCGATGCGAGGGTGAAGGTAGTCTGCTACATGGCCCTCATCCGGCCAATGTTCACCTATGGCTGTCCCGTGTGGTTCAACGTGAGTGCAAGCTTGATACCTGATACGAGTGTAGACACAAAACTATACGACTTAAAAAACACCTCAGTGGTGATGAGTGCTTTCAAAACTTTATATACATAATTTGGACTTCTAAGCCAAATTTCTTACAAAATATAAAATATACTTAAGCGGCTGTCCGTCCATATCAAGCTCTATTCAGAAAGAATAGTTATTTTATTTAAGTGATCACGATTTTTATAATTATTTTATTTTGTATAATATTTATTTTATCTTTATTTATTTATTTTACCTTAGTTGTTTTCATTCTTTCTCATAAAACAAGTTAGTATTTGCATAACTGTCAGAAATGTATGCTAAATTGTAAAATAAACTAAAACTAAACGAAACTTTGTAATTCCTTGTTTTCGAAAGTGATGATATAGTGTTTTGAAAAATGACACAATTATAAATAGATCTGCACATAGTTATAGGTCATATGAAAATACGATTAATATATAAGATATTGAACAGAAAATACATCCGACTATTTGAGATGATGAAGTACGATAACTTTGATAACTGCCTTTGAGACACTACCAGACGATTTCCAATTTAATACTTTTCATCTGTCGTTTTATGCTATTCGCCATTAATATTAAACTATTATGACCAAATTTGATTTTTGGATATAATCAGCTGATTGAAACACTTTTCATGTGTAAGAATACGTGAAGTATGGCTTGGGAATAATATGCGTGTATTCTATATGGTAAGGTGTTTTTTCTACGAAGCCGTATGGCTACTTTAGGTGGACTGTGCTAAAGATGCATGTAGTCCAAGAATGATAGAAATGCAGATTACGCATTGCGCATGTCTGTCACTTTCTGTAAATTTTTGTTGACGTAGGCTGACAACGGATGTTTTTCTATATTTAGCTGCAATTTCCGCGCGTTAATTTGAAATACACGGAAACTATTTTTAATATCAAAAGTTTATATTTAAACATTAATAAATAAAGAATACTTTTTGAAAAATGAGGTGTGCAGTTTTTAACTGCAATGAAAATAACAACAAGGGAAAACAGAATGAGCGGTTTTATTCTTTTCCAAAAGATAACACCCTCCGGAATCAATGGATTCACTTTTGCAGAAGAACGGACAATTTGAATTCAAACAAAGCTAGGATTTTTCTGCATATTTTACTTCAGTCAGTTTTGAAAGAAACATACAATCATTGGAGCTAAAAGGCAAAAGGTTAAAATGGCTGCAAAACTGTTTTCCCATACCCTAGCTGAACTGCCAGCTTAGGCCATTAAGGTGATATTCACGCATTTATCACAGAAAGTGATTTCGTTCTAAGACCCGCAATCACCTGATTTTGATTATCTTTAAAAAACAGATGTTACACATTGATGTTTTGTACACAATAAAAAATATATATTTAAATTTTATACAAAAATCTGGTATAAATGATAAATATTAGGAACACATCAAGCATAGTTTATGAACTCGTTAATTACTCAATTTTTTCGTGGTGAAATTGCAGGAAAGTTCGCGTACTCGTTAATTTTGCTTGTTTGCTATGCGATTCTGCGTACGAGAACAAAATGTGCAGTAAAAGTGACTGAGGACGGCAGTCATTACAGTTAGAGTAAATTACTCACTGATAACTACTAGTAATTGTTCTTTTAATTCCTTTAAAGCGATTTAAAGTGTATTTGTATTGTATATTTGGTAAGGATATTTTGTAAGTACTACATTATTACAAAGTGCCTGCTTGTTCTATTTAACCAATTGTAATTGTAGTGAATTGTGTGCCTGCTTTTTCTATTTAACCAATTGTAATTGTAGTGAATTGTGATAAAAGAAATTTGAATCAAGATTGTTTAAAGCAGTTTTTCGGTGAAGCCAGAAGTGCTAGAGGTAAAAATACACGCGTAACTGCTCACCAGTTCAAATCAATTTTCCAAACACTTTGGGGCCGTCAATATTCGAAAATTGTGAGAGCTGGAAATTGTCCAGTACAGGAAATTGTGCAGTCCATCAGCAATCACCCTCTAATGTAATGGAAACATCTTGGGTGCAAGGCAAAATATGCGACAGGCCAAAGAGCACTTTCGCGTTGTATCTTAAAACACCTTTTTATTTTACTGATAACTGAAAAGAAATATACCTGCTGTAAAATTTTGCCACCAGACTTCATCTTAAATTATTTTATTAGAATTCGAATTTTGTCACTAAATTTTGGAACAGGGATTCGAGTGACCCTAATTTTAAAAATAAGATGCTCCGTGTTAGACATTTATCAAAATATTTGAATCAAAAATGTATCTTCCATATATTCATGTCGTTAATATTTTATTATTTTTCAGTTAATTTTTTAAGTTAAATGCAATTCTTGTTAGATCGCTAAATATACAAAAACGAATATAATTTATTTTAGTTAGGGTGCAATAGGCCTCTTGGGGTACCCGAACACCTGGTTAACAAAAAATCTGTGGTATGGGTGGTGTGGAAATGCTTTTCTAGAAGTATTGTAAAAAATAGTTTTGCCGCAATTAAAACACAAAAGTCTGTAAACTAAATTACGCAGTTCTTTATTTCTTTAAAAATAAAAACTCAAATTTTTTAGTTCCAAATACTTCTTTACTATCTTATGTTTGATGATCGACTGCCACAACAGATTTGACGTTCCTTCATCTACTCCTTTTCTCTTTAATTCTTCCTCGGATCGCGTTGCCAGCTGTTTTACTTAAGATATTTTTTCACACTTCCCCCAGGTACAGCAGCTTCTGGATTAGATGATGATGGACCCTCTTTTTCCACGTTTAGCACTGCCAGTTTAACAGCTGGCCTTACTAAAACCCCTTCCACGGTCTGAACAACCGCGCTGCGCACTTGTCCATCTTGGCTGTGTCTCACCTCTATAATTCTTCCTTTCGAGTAGTTATATCTTGGTAAATTTTTGTCAACAATCAACACGATGTTGCCCACTTTTAATGGTGAAATCTGTCTATGCCATTTTGACCGAAGAGTTAGTTCTGGTACATACTCCGCCACAAACCTTTTCCAACATCTTCATTCGTTCACAAACCGCTGAACTGTTCAGACGTCATTCAACGTAGTGAGACTCAGTGATTTTATAAATTGAAGAAGTGCAAACGATTAAGGGATCCGCAACGAGCGCGTAGCCGAGTGCGTAAGAGCTACACCCGCGAAGGAGAGGAGTCCGAGTTCGAGACCCAGTTGGGGCACTGCCCCTTTTTTCTTCGTTTTTTTTTCCGCGTTCCACCGCCAAACCAGCATACTGCACTGGCGTAGGCAGTAAGTACAAGGAATGGAGGAGAACGGGAAGACCGTTCGCGCCAAAGCGGGCGGTGAAAGTAGTCAACCGGTTGCAGAATCACGCCACCAAGCAGCGGTGCCGCTAGACGGCGCAACCAAGAAGAGGAGGAAGAAGCAGACCTCCAACAGTTCTAAGCGACGTAACACCAATGCGTCACCAGAAAAGGAAAAAAGTAAAGCTTCTACGTCATCTACTGAAGACGATGCTGAAGAAAAAGGGTACTCCTATTCACGGTAAGCAGCAACAGCTTCGAATCTGTCCCCTCCGATACTGAAGAGGAAGAAATAGAGGTCATCATTCATGCCAAGAAAGAGAGGGTCTCGGATCTGAAAGAGGAGACAAAAAAACTCCTCGAGGAGATCAAAAAACTTCGTGAAAGCACCCTTGCAAGGAGAAAGAAGGAAGAGGAGGAGAAAAGGGGTCTACGGGTCGCTCAAGAACAGCAGCAGTTGACTGACCGTGAGCAGCCGCAAACGCAACAGCAACAACAACAACCTGCAAATCTGCAAAAGAAGCAGCAACAGCAGAAGTCAGCACAACTAAAAAAGAAAAAGTGCCACCGATAAACGCCTTCAAGGCAGATATTCTACAAACTGCGCAGGTATGTAAGAGACCCATAGGTAGTGGTAACTTTAGCATAAGGAAAAATAAAGGCGCCGATAAATATACTATCCGCTGCAAAACAGTAGAACAGCATAATGTTCTAAGGACGTGTTTAAAGCGTTCGACGACGGAGTTCTTCTCCTTTACCCCAAAGGGAGAAAAACTTCAGACAATTTTGCTGAAGTTAGGCGTGCCGTTAGGAGCAGAGAAGGTTTTCCAACTGCTCAGAGAGCAAGTGTGTGATGGTGTCGAGATCGTCGGGGTCAAGCCCTTCACCACAGCAAAGGCTAAGAGGGAGGGGCGGAAATTGCCCTTTTATATTGTACAAATGACACCCACAAGCAAACCCGGTAAGCTAAATGAAATCAAGACATTAGATGACTGGGATTGCATTTGGGAAAGTATATACAGCAGCGATGGCATTCTCCAATGCGTTCGCTGTCAAAGGTTCGGGCACGCCGCGTCGAACTGCCAAATGCAGCCTCGATGCGTAAAGTGCAGCGAGAACCACATTGCGGAGAATTGTCCTCTAGGGCAAGACAGAGCAGCTGACAGAAGTCAGCTCAAATGCGCACTCTGCGGGAACGCGGGACATACCGCTAATTATCGGGGTTGCCCTAGATTTCAAGAGTGGAAAGCAAAAGTGGTTCTGCAGAAGCAGCCTCCTGTGAAAAAGCCACTCGGAGCAGCTACACCCGTCACCCCTGAAGTGACTTTCGCCCAAATGGCGTCAAGTCAAAGGAGAACGGAAAAGCAGCAAGTACCAAAAGTTACGCAACCCTCAGTTCAAAAAGCACACGATCCAACGCCCGACTGGAAATCTACCATTGAAAGGCGTATGGATCGGTTATAGGAGCAGGTTGCCAAAATTCTGGCGCTCCTGCAGGACCCAGCACGTCACCAGTCCTGATGGATGCGCAGACGGAGAGTACTTTTAAGATCCTTGCAGTGAATGCAAATTCATTGATAGGGATCCCTCGGAAAAACGAGCTCTACAGATTGTTGGATGACCAAAGCCCAGATCTTTGTCTGATTAGCGAAACCAAGCTAACCCAGAGAGGCATATTGGAGCACAGTAGATATAATGTTATTCGAAGGGACCGGCCCAACTCCAATGGTGGAGGCGGTGTTGCGATCTTCATTAAGAATAATATTAAACACAAAGTAGTGTATAGTAGTGAAGTACGACGGTTCCAGGTGTTGGAGGCCTGCATCGTGTGTATTTCGCTCCGCAGCGGAAGAAAGCTATATGCGGTATCGGTCTACTCCTCCGGCTCCCTCAATTCCAGAACTACTATAATAGAGCTCGATGCACTCTTTCGATGTCTAAGTCTGTACTCGGAGGAGAACTATTTTATTATGGCCGGGGACTTAAATGCCCGTCATGGATATTGGGGAAACACAGTTTCCAATGACAGAGGGGACCTGCTTTACAGCTGGTTTTGCTTGCATAGTGTTGAGTATAGACTCGATCTGAAAGCAACAGAGGTATCGTCCTTCCCCAGAAGCGGGTCGTTTTTGGATCTCCTGCTGTTAGACGCTAGACTGCAGCTGACTGACACAAACGGACAAGCGGTGAACTGTTTGAACACTTTCGTGTATCTCAGTGACCATTGCGGACTTAGTACCGAATTCAAGATCCCTAACGATACTGCGGAATTAGGAGAGTTTGTCCAAACGCATACCTACAATTATAGTAGGTCGCGTTGGCTACGCTTCTACCGTCAAATGACTCGAGCAATCTCTTCGAATGCGCTCCACATTCCGTCCAATAGAAACTTGTCAAACGAAGAGATTGACATGTATCTAATTTAATTGGATGAGACAATAAAACGAAATATGGACAGTACGATACCACGATATACACGCAAAAACAATGAAAATCTGTACCGCAATGGGACAATTGATGCACTCCACCAACAAAAAAGTAGGCTGTTGTCAAGATTAAAAACCTTGTACAGGCGGTATACTGACAGACGTAGCGAGGAAGTTAGGACACTGAAATCGCTCATTAAGAACGTACAAACTTTAATTGTACAGAATTACAGAGTTTCTGTGAACACGTACTGGAACACTAAGATTCGAGCTGTTAGATCTAACAACCCGAGCATGTTTCCACAAATTAATAAATTCTTTCGAAGGAAAAATAGCTATCTTCCGTGTCTTAAGCTCCCCAGGACTACAGACAATGAACATATACTGACTACAGCGGGTATTGATCCAAACAACGCCGTACTCGACGACAAATTTTTTATTGTCGAAGATCCGCAGGAAAAAGTTGAAGTACTGGGCACAGTTTTCCAGGAAGTGTACAAGGTGAACGAAAGTGTTCGCCCGAACCACAACCTGGAGAATAGCGTGCACTCTAGCAACTCTCAACTTCGAGAAGATCTGCAACAATGGCGATCTGAGAACAGTGGCTTTGTCGTGTTCAATGACGATAATATGGCAGATAATGTCATCGCCGACACAGCGGTGCATCCCCCGTTCATTTCGAAGGCAGATCTTCAAGCGGTCTTCGCATCACTAAAGAAGAAAAAGTCAGTTGGATTCGATGGGATCTCCAACATTGTGCTAAAACACCTTCCCCTGGAAGTGGTTTCTATGTACACAATTCTGTTTAACAATGCTCTGAATAATGCACATTATCCGGGCCATTGGAAAACTGCGATTGTACAACCCATATCCAAGCGAGGAAAAGATTCTTCGAATCCGTGCAACCTCAATTAGTCAATTAGTCTCCTCCCGAACATCAGCAAGGTATTCGAGAAGGTGATAAATAGAGCTCTGATCAACTGGACAGAGGACAAACATATAATTCCGGATAACCAATTCGGTTTCAGAGCGGGGCATGACACTATTCATGCCGCGTCGAAACTGGTGTCGGATATCCAATGGTATAAGAGCCAGAAACAATGTACGGGGGCTTGCTTGATTGACCTGGAGAAAGCCTTCGACACCGTATGGCTAGAAGGACTTTTCTACAAGCTCAATCGGCTAGGCATTGGTAAACCACTGCTGTACCTATTGCATAACATGCTTACTGGTAGGCGGTTCGTAGTCAAAAATGGCAACGTGACCTCTACAGGTATTTTTGAAGTGAAAAATGGTCTCCAACAGGGTGCCGTTAATTCGCCGATCCTGTTCAACATTTTCTTGAGCGATCTAATAAGTTCTCTTCCTCACGCAATTGCGTATGCCGACGACTTGATCGTGTACAGATCATGCAAAAAAATCGAGGACATCACTACGCTAGCGCAGGGTGACTTCGCCTCATTCATGAGAGATTGCGATGACTGGAAGCTGAATATCAACTTTCAGAAGTCGGAAACCATTCTCTTCAGAACGCCGTTGTATAAGGCTTCGGCGGATACAAAAACGAATTGGCGTAAGTTCCCAATTGTTGGACGACACGGGCAACCACTGGCGCAAAGGACTGTAGTCAGATACCTGGGGATCTGGCTAGGTCAGTATCTATATTTTAACAAACATGTAGATGCAGCTCTGGCCAGAGCCAGAGGCGCTTTTGCTCTTACAAAGAGACTGTTTTACAACAGCCAGCTCGATGCGAGGGTGAAGGTAGTCTGCTACATGGCCCTCATCCGGCCAATGTTCACCTATGGCTGTCCCGTGTGGTTCAACGTGAGTGCAAGCTTGATACCTGATACGAGTGTAGACACAAAACTATACGACTTAAAAAACACCTCAGTGGTGATGAGTGCTTTCAAAACTTTATATACATAATTTGGACTTCTAAGCCAAATTTCTTACAAAATATAAAATATACTTAAGCGGCTGTCCGTCCATATCAAGCTCTATTCAGAAAGAATAGTTATTTTATTTAAGTGATCACGATTTTTATAATTATTTTATTTTGTATAATATTTATTTTATCTTTATTTATTTATTTTACCTTAGTTGTTTTCATTCTTTCTCATAAAACAAGTTAGTATTTGCATAACTGTCAGAAATGTATGCTAAATTGTAAAATAAACTAAAACTAAACGAAACTTTGTAATTCCTTGTTTTCGAAAGTGATGATATAGTGTTTTGAAAAATGACACAATTATAAATAGATCTGCACATAGTTATAGGTCATATGAAAATACGATTAATATATAAGATATTGAACAGAAAATACATCCGACTATTTGAGATGATGAAGTACGATAACTTTGATAACTGCCTTTGAGACACTACCAGACGATTTCCAATTTAATACTTTTCATCTGTCGTTTTATGCTATTCGCCATTAATATTAAACTATTATGACCAAATTTGATTTTTGGATATAATCAGCTGATTGAAACACTTTTCATGTGTAAGAATACGTGAAGTATGGCTTGGGAATAATATGCGTGTATTCTATATGGTAAGGTGTTTTTTCTACGAAGCCGTATGGCTACTTTAGGTGGACTGTGCTAAAGATGCATGTAGTCCAAGAATGATAGAAATGCAGATTACGCATTGCGCATGTCTGTCACTTTCTGTAAATTTTTGTTGACGTAGGCTGACAACGGATGTTTTTCTATATTTAGCTGCAATTTCCGCGCGTTAATTTGAAATACACGGAAACTATTTTTAATATCAAAAGTTTATATTTAAACATTAATAAATAAAGAATACTTTTTGAAAAATGAGGTGTGCAGTTTTTAACTGCAATGAAAATAACAACAAGGGAAAACAGAATGAGCGGTTTTATTCTTTTCCAAAAGATAACACCCTCCGGAATCAATGGATTCACTTTTGCAGAAGAACGGACAATTTGAATTCAAACAAAGCTAGGATTTTTCTGCATATTTTACTTCAGTCAGTTTTGAAAGAAACATACAATCATTGGAGCTAAAAGGCAAAAGGTTAAAATGGCTGCAAAACTGTTTTCCCATACCCTAGCTGAACTGCCAGCTTAGGCCATTAAGGTGATATTCACGCATTTATCACAGAAAGTGATTTCGTTCTAAGACCCGCAATCACCTGATTTTGATTATCTTTAAAAAACAGATGTTACACATTGATGTTTTGTACACAATAAAAAATATATATTTAAATTTTATACAAAAATCTGGTATAAATGATAAATATTAGGAACACATCAAGCATAGTTTATGAACTCGTTAATTACTCAATTTTTTCGTGGTGAAATTGCAGGAAAGTTCGCGTACTCGTTAATTTTGCTTGTTTGCTATGCGATTCTGCGTACGAGAACAAAATGTGCAGTAAAAGTGACTGAGGACGGCAGTCATTACAGTTAGAGTAAATTACTCACTGATAACTACTAGTAATTGTTCTTTTAATTCCTTTAAAGCGATTTAAAGTGTATTTGTATTGTATATTTGGTAAGGATATTTTGTAAGTACTACATTATTACAAAGTGCCTGCTTGTTCTATTTAACCAATTGTAATTGTAGTGAATTGTGTGCCTGCTTTTTCTATTTAACCAATTGTAATTGTAGTGAATTGTGATAAAAGAAATTTGAATCAAGATTGTTTAAAGCAGTTTTTCGGTGAAGCCAGAAGTGCTAGAGGTAAAAATACACGCGTAACTGCTCACCAGTTCAAATCAATTTTCCAAACACTTTGGGGCCGTCAATATTCGAAAATTGTGAGAGCTGGAAATTGTCCAGTACAGGAAATTGTGCAGTCCATCAGCAATCACCCTCTAATGTAATGGAAACATCTTGGGTGCAAGGCAAAATATGCGACAGGCCAAAGAGCACTTTCGCGTTGTATCTTAAAACACCTTTTTATTTTACTGATAACTGAAAAGAAATATACCTGCTGTAAAATTTTGCCACCAGACTTCATCTTAAATTATTTTATTAGAATTCGAATTTTGTCACTAAATTTTGGAACAGGGATTCGAGTGACCCTAATTTTAAAAATAAGATGCTCCGTGTTAGACATTTATCAAAATATTTGAATCAAAAATGTATCTTCCATATATTCATGTCGTTAATATTTTATTATTTTTCAGTTAATTTTTTAAGTTAAATGCAATTCTTGTTAGATCGCTAAATATACAAAAACGAATATAATTTATTTTAGTTAGGGTGCAATAGGCCTCTTGGGGTACCCGAACACCTGGTTAACAAAAAATCTGTGGTATGGGTGGTGTGGAAATGCTTTTCTAGAAGTATTGTAAAAAATAGTTTTGCCGCAATTAAAACACAAAAGTCTGTAAACTAAATTACGCAGTTCTTTATTTCTTTAAAAATAAAAACTCAAATTTTTTAGTTCCAAATACTTCTTTACTATCTTATGTTTGATGATCGACTGCCACAACAGATTTGACGTTCCTTCATCTACTCCTTTTCTCTTTAATTCTTCCTCGGATCGCGTTGCCAGCTGTTTTACTTAAGATATTTTTTCACACTTCCCCCAGGTACAGCAGCTTCTGGATTAGATGATGATGGACCCTCTTTTTCCACGTTTAGCACTGCCAGTTTAACAGCTGGCCTTACTAAAACCCCTTCCACGGTCTGAACAACCGCGCTGCGCACTTGTCCATCTTGGCTGTGTCTCACCTCTATAATTCTTCCTTTCGAGTAGTTATATCTTGGTAAATTTTTGTCAACAATCAACACGATGTTGCCCACTTTTAATGGTGAAATCTGTCTATGCCATTTTGACCGAAGAGTTAGTTCTGGTACATACTCCGCCACAAACCTTTTCCAACATCTTCATTCGTTCACAAACCGCTGAACTGTTCAGACGTCATTCAACGTAGTGAGACTCAGTGATTTTATAAATTGAAGAAGTGCAAACGATTAAGGGATCCGCAACGAGCGCGTAGCCGAGTGCGTAAGAGCTACACCCGCGAAGGAGAGGAGTCCGAGTTCGAGACCCAGTTGGGGCACTGCCCCTTTTTTCTTCGTTTTTTTTTCCGCGTTCCACCGCCAAACCAGCATACTGCACTGGCGTAGGCAGTAAGTACAAGGAATGGAGGAGAACGGGAAGACCGTTCGCGCCAAAGCGGGCGGTGAAAGTAGTCAACCGGTTGCAGAATCACGCCACCAAGCAGCGGTGCCGCTAGACGGCGCAACCAAGAAGAGGAGGAAGAAGCAGACCTCCAACAGTTCTAAGCGACGTAACACCAATGCGTCACCAGAAAAGGAAAAAAGTAAAGCTTCTACGTCATCTACTGAAGACGATGCTGAAGAAAAAGGGTACTCCTATTCACGGTAAGCAGCAACAGCTTCGAATCTGTCCCCTCCGATACTGAAGAGGAAGAAATAGAGGTCATCATTCATGCCAAGAAAGAGAGGGTCTCGGATCTGAAAGAGGAGACAAAAAAACTCCTCGAGGAGATCAAAAAACTTCGTGAAAGCACCCTTGCAAGGAGAAAGAAGGAAGAGGAGGAGAAAAGGGGTCTACGGGTCGCTCAAGAACAGCAGCAGTTGACTGACCGTGAGCAGCCGCAAACGCAACAGCAACAACAACAACCTGCAAATCTGCAAAAGAAGCAGCAACAGCAGAAGTCAGCACAACTAAAAAAGAAAAAGTGCCACCGATAAACGCCTTCAAGGCAGATATTCTACAAACTGCGCAGGTATGTAAGAGACCCATAGGTAGTGGTAACTTTAGCATAAGGAAAAATAAAGGCGCCGATAAATATACTATCCGCTGCAAAACAGTAGAACAGCATAATGTTCTAAGGACGTGTTTAAAGCGTTCGACGACGGAGTTCTTCTCCTTTACCCCAAAGGGAGAAAAACTTCAGACAATTTTGCTGAAGTTAGGCGTGCCGTTAGGAGCAGAGAAGGTTTTCCAACTGCTCAGAGAGCAAGTGTGTGATGGTGTCGAGATCGTCGGGGTCAAGCCCTTCACCACAGCAAAGGCTAAGAGGGAGGGGCGGAAATTGCCCTTTTATATTGTACAAATGACACCCACAAGCAAACCCGGTAAGCTAAATGAAATCAAGACATTAGATGACTGGGATTGCATTTGGGAAAGTATATACAGCAGCGATGGCATTCTCCAATGCGTTCGCTGTCAAAGGTTCGGGCACGCCGCGTCGAACTGCCAAATGCAGCCTCGATGCGTAAAGTGCAGCGAGAACCACATTGCGGAGAATTGTCCTCTAGGGCAAGACAGAGCAGCTGACAGAAGTCAGCTCAAATGCGCACTCTGCGGGAACGCGGGACATACCGCTAATTATCGGGGTTGCCCTAGATTTCAAGAGTGGAAAGCAAAAGTGGTTCTGCAGAAGCAGCCTCCTGTGAAAAAGCCACTCGGAGCAGCTACACCCGTCACCCCTGAAGTGACTTTCGCCCAAATGGCGTCAAGTCAAAGGAGAACGGAAAAGCAGCAAGTACCAAAAGTTACGCAACCCTCAGTTCAAAAAGCACACGATCCAACGCCCGACTGGAAATCTACCATTGAAAGGCGTATGGATCGGTTATAGGAGCAGGTTGCCAAAATTCTGGCGCTCCTGCAGGACCCAGCACGTCACCAGTCCTGATGGATGCGCAGACGGAGAGTACTTTTAAGATCCTTGCAGTGAATGCAAATTCATTGATAGGGATCCCTCGGAAAAACGAGCTCTACAGATTGTTGGATGACCAAAGCCCAGATCTTTGTCTGATTAGCGAAACCAAGCTAACCCAGAGAGGCATATTGGAGCACAGTAGATATAATGTTATTCGAAGGGACCGGCCCAACTCCAATGGTGGAGGCGGTGTTGCGATCTTCATTAAGAATAATATTAAACACAAAGTAGTGTATAGTAGTGAAGTACGACGGTTCCAGGTGTTGGAGGCCTGCATCGTGTGTATTTCGCTCCGCAGCGGAAGAAAGCTATATGCGGTATCGGTCTACTCCTCCGGCTCCCTCAATTCCAGAACTACTATAATAGAGCTCGATGCACTCTTTCGATGTCTAAGTCTGTACTCGGAGGAGAACTATTTTATTATGGCCGGGGACTTAAATGCCCGTCATGGATATTGGGGAAACACAGTTTCCAATGACAGAGGGGACCTGCTTTACAGCTGGTTTTGCTTGCATAGTGTTGAGTATAGACTCGATCTGAAAGCAACAGAGGTATCGTCCTTCCCCAGAAGCGGGTCGTTTTTGGATCTCCTGCTGTTAGACGCTAGACTGCAGCTGACTGACACGAACGGACAAGCGGTGAACTGTTTGAACACTTTCGTGTATCTCAGTGACCATTGCGGACTTAGTACCGAATTCAAGATCCCTAACGATATTGCGGAATTAGGAGAGTTTGTCCAAACGCATACCTACAATTATAGTAGGTCGCGTTGGCTACGCTTCTACCGTCAAATGACTCGAGCAATCTCTTCGAATGCGCTCCACATTCCGTCCAATAGAAACTTGTCAAACGAAGAGATTGACATGTATCTAATTTAATTGGATGAGACAATAAAACGAAATATGGACAGTACGATACCACGATATACACGCAAAAACAATGAAAATCTGTACCGCAATGGGACAATTGATGCACTCCACCAACAAAAAAGTAGGCTGTTGTCAAGATTAAAAACCTTGTACAGGCGGTATACTGACAGACGTAGCGAGAAAGTTAGGACACTGAAATCGCTCATTAAGAACGTACAAACTTTAATTGTACAGAATTACAGAGTTTCTGTGAACACGTACTGGAACACTAAGATTCGAGCTGTTAGATCTAACAACCCGAGCATGTTTCCACAAATTAATAAATTCTTTCGAAGGAAAAATAGCTATCTTCCGTGTCTTAAGCTCCCCAGGACTACAGACAATGAACAGATACTGACTACAGCGGGTATTGATCCAAACAACGCCGTACTCGACGACAAATTTTTTATTGTCGAAGATCCGCAGGAAAAAGTTGAAGTACTGGGCACAGTTTTCCAGGAAGTGTACAAGGTGAACGAAAGTGTTCGCCCGAACCACAACCTGGAGAATAGCGTGCACTCTAGCAACTCTCAACTTCGAGAAGATCTGCAACAATGGCGATCTGACAACAGTGGCTTTGTCGTGTTCAATGACGATAATATGGCAGATAATGTCATCGCCGACACAGCGGTGCATCCCCCGTTCATTTCGAAGGCAGATCTTCAAGCGGTCTTCGCATCACTAAAGAAGAAAAAGTCAGTTGGATTCGATGGGATCTCCAACATTGTGCTAAAACACCTTCCCCTGGAAGTGGTTACTATGTACACAATTCTGTTTAACAATGCTCTGAATAATGCACATTATCCGGGCCATTGGAAAACTGCGATTGTACAACCCATATCCAAGCGAGGAAAAGATTCTTCGAATCCGTGCAACCTCAATTAGTCAATTAGTCTTTTCCCGAACATCAGCAAGGTATTCGAGAAGGTGATAAATAGAGCTCTGATCAACTGGACAGAGGACAAACATATAATTCCGGATAACCAATTCGGTTTCAGAGCGGGGCATGACACTATTCATGCCGCGTCGAAACTGGTGTCGGATATCCAATGGTATAAGAGCCAGAAACAATGTACGGGGGCTTGCTTGATTGACCTGGAGAAAGCCTTCGACACCGTATGGCTAGAAGGACTTTTCTACAAGCTCAATCGGCTAGGCATTGGTAAACCACTGCTGTACCTATTGCATAACATGCTTACTGGTAGGCGGTTCGTAGTCAAAAATGGCAACGTGACCTCTACAGGTATTTTTGAAGTGAAAAATGGTCTCCAACAGGGTGCCGTTAATTCGCCGATCCTGTTCAACATTTTCTTGAGCGATCTAATAAGTTCTCTTCCTCACGCAATTGCGTATGCCGACGACTTGATCGTGTACAGATCATGCAAAAAAATCGAGGACATCACTACGCTAGCGCAGGGTGACTTCGCCTCATTCATGAGAGATTGCGATGACTGGAAGCTGAATATCAACTTTCAGAAGTCGGAAACCATTCTCTTCAGAACGCCGTTGTATAAGGCTTCGGCGGATACAAAAACGAATTGGCGTAAGTTCCCAATTGTTGGACGACACGGGCAACCACTGGCGCAAAGGACTGTAGTCAGATACCTGGGGATCTGGCTAGGTCAGTATCTATATTTTAACAAACATGTAGATGCAGCTCTGGCCAGAGCCAGAGGCGCTTTTGCTCTTACAAAGAGACTGTTTTACAACAGCCAGCTCGATGCGAGGGTGAAGGTAGTCTGCTACATGGCCCTCATCCGGCCAATGTTCACCTATGGCTGTCCCGTGTGGTTCAACGTGAGTGCAAGCTTGATACCTGATACGAGTGTAGACACAAAACTATACGACTTAAAAAACACCTCAGTGGTGATGAGTGCTTTCAAAACTTTATATACATAATTTGGACTTCTAAGCCAAATTTCTTACAAAATATAAAATATACTTAAGCGGCTGTCCGTCCATATCAAGCTCTATTCAGAAAGAATAGTTATTTTATTTAAGTGATCACGATTTTTATAATTATTTTATTTTGTATAATATTTATTTTATCTTTATTTATTTATTTTACCTTAGTTGTTTTCATTCTTTCTCATAAAACAAGTTAGTATTTGCATAACTGTCAGAAATGTATGCTAAATTGTAAAATAAACTAAAACTAAACGAAACTTTGTAATTCCTTGTTTTCGAAAGTGATGATATAGTGTTTTGAAAAATGACACAATTATAAATAGATCTTCACATAGTTATAGGTCATATGAAAATACGATTAAGATATAAGATATTGAACAGAAAATACATCCGACTATTTGAGATGATGAAGTACGATAACTTTGATAACTGCCTTTGAGACACTACCAGACGATTTCCAATTTAATACTTTTCATCTGTCGTTTTATGCTATTCGCCATTAATATTAAACTATTATGACCAAATTTGATTTTTGGATATAATCAGCTGATTGAAACACTTTTCATGTGTAAGAATACGTGAAGTATGGCTTGGGAATAATATGCGTGTATTCTATATGGTAAGGTGTTTTTTCTACGAAGCCGTATGGCTACTTTAGGTGGACTGTGCTAAAGATGCATGTAGTCCAAGAATGATAGAAATGCAGATTACGCATTGCGCATGTCTGTCACTTTCTGTAAATTTTTGTTGACGTAGGCTGACAACGGATGTTTTTCTATATTTAGCTGCAATTTCCGCGCGTTAATTTGAAATACACGGAAACTATTTTTAATATCAAAAGTTTATATTTAAACATTAATAAATAAAGAATACTTTTTGAAAAATGAGGTGTGCAGTTTTTAACTGCAATGAAAATAACAACAAGGGAAAACAGAATGAGCGGTTTTATTCTTTTCCAAAAGATAACACCCTCCGGAATCAATGGATTCACTTTTGCAGAAGAACGGACAATTTGAATTCAAACACAGCTAGGATTTTTCTGCATATTTTACTTCAGTCAGTTTTGAAAGAAACATACAATCATTGGAGCTAAAAGGCAAAAGGTTAAAATGGCTGCAAAACTGTTTTCCCATACCCTAGCTGAACTGCCAGCTTAGGCCATTAAGGTGATATTCACGCATTTATCACAGAAAGTGATTTCGTTCTAAGACCCGCAATCACCTGATTTTGATTATCTTTAAAAAACAGATGTTACACATTGATGTTTTGTACACAATAAAAAATATATATTTAAATTTTATACAAAAATCTGGTATAAATGATAAATATTAGGAACACATCAAGCATAGTTTATGAACTCGTTAATTACTCAATTTTTTCGTGGTGAAATTGCAGGAAAGTTCGCGTACTCGTTAATTTTGCTTGTTTGCTATGCGATTCTGCGTACGAGAACAAAATGTGCAGTAAAAGTGACTGAGGACGGCAGTCATTACAGTTAGAGTAAATTACTCACTGATAACTACTAGTAATTGTTCTTTTAATTCCTTTAAAGCGATTTAAAGTGTATTTGTATTGTATATTTGGTAAGGATATTTTGTAAGTACTACATTATTACAAAGTGCCTGCTTGTTCTATTTAACCAATTGTAATTGTAGTGAATTGTGTGCCTGCTTTTTCTATTTAACCAATTGTAATTGTAGTGAATTGTGATAAAAGAAATTTGAATCAAGATTGTTTAAAGCAGTTTTTCGGTGAAGCCAGAAGTGCTAGAGGTAAAAATACACGCGTAACTGCTCACCAGTTCAAATCAATTTTCCAAACACTTTGGGGCCGTCAATATTCGAAAATTGTGAGAGCTGGAAATTGTCCAGTACAGGAAATTGTGCAGTCCATCAGCAATCACCCTCTAATGTAATGGAAACATCTTGGGTGCAAGGCAAAATATGCGACAGGCCAAAGTGCACTTTCGCGTTGTATCTTAAAACACCTTTTTATTTTACTGATAACTGAAAAGAAATATACCTGCTGTAAAATTTTGCCACCAGACTTCATCTTAAATTATTTTATTAGAATTCGAATTTTGTCACTAAATTTTGGAACAGGGATTCGAGTGACCCTAATTTTAAAAATAAGATGCTCCGTGTTAGACATTTATCAAAATATTTGAATCAAAAATGTATCTTCCATATATTCATGTCGTTAATATTTTATTATTTTTCAGTTAATTTTTTAAGTTAAATGCAATTCTTGTTAGATCGCTAAATATACAAAAACGAATATAATTTATTTTAGTTAGGGTGCAATAGGCCTCTTGGGGTACCCGAACACCTGGTTAACAAAAAATCTGTGGTATGGGTGGTGTGGAAATGCTTTTCTAGAAGTATTGTAAAAAATAGTTTTGCCGCAATTAAAACACAAAAGTCTGTAAACTAAATTACGCAGTTCTTTATTTCTTTAAAAATAAAAACTCAAATTTTTTAGTTCCAAATACTTCTTTACTATCTTATGTTTGATGATCGACTGCCACAACAGATTTGACGTTCCTTCATCTACTCCTTTTCTCTTTAATTCTTCCTCGGATCGCGTTGCCAGCTGTTTTACTTAAGATATTTTTTCACACTTCCCCCAGGTACAGCAGCTTCTGGATTAGATGATGATGGACCCTCTTTTTCCACGTTTAGCACTGCCAGTTTAACAGCTGGCCTTACTAAAACCCCTTCCACGGTCTGAACAACCGCGCTGCGCACTTGTCCATCTTGGCTGTGTCTCACCTCTATAATTCTTCCTTTCGAGTAGTTATATCTTGGTAAATTTTTGTCAACAATCAACACGATGTTGCCCACTTTTAATGGTGAAATCTGTCTATGCCATTTTGACCGAAGAGTTAGTTCTGGTACATACTCCGCCACAAACCTTTTCCAACATCTTCATTCGTTCACAAACCGCTGAACTGTTCAGACGTCATTCAACGTAGTGAGACTCAGTGATTTTATAAATTGAAGAAGTGCAAACGATTAAGGGATCCGCAACGAGCGCGTAGCCGAGTGCGTAAGAGCTACACCCGCGAAGCAGAGGAGTCCGAGTTCGAGACCCAGTTGGGGCACTGCCCCTTTTTTCTTCGTTTTTTTTTCCGCGTTCCACCGCCAAACCAGCATACTGCACTGGCGTAGGCAGTAAGTACAAGGAATGGAGGAGAACGGGAAGACCGTTCGCGCCAAAGCGGGCGGTGAAAGTAGTCAACCGGTTGCAGAATCACGCCACCAAGCAGCGGTGCCGCTAGACGGCGCAACCAAGAAGAGGAGGAAGAAGCAGACCTCCAACAGTTCTAAGCGACGTAACACCAATGCGTCACCAGAAAAGGAAAAAAGTAAAGCTTCTACGTCATCTACTGAAGACGATGCTGAAGAAAAAGGGTACTCCTATTCACGGTAAGCAGCAACAGCTTCGAATCTGTCCCCTCCGATACTGAAGAGGAAGAAATAGAGGTCATCATTCATGCCAAGAAAGAGAGGGTCTCGGATCTGAAAGAGGAGACAAAAAAACTCCTCGAGGAGATCAAAAAACTTCGTGAAAGCACCCTTGCAAGGAGAAAGAAGGAAGAGGAGGAGAAAAGGGGTCTACGGGTCGCTCAAGAACAGCAGCAGTTGACTGACCGTGAGCAGCCGCAAACGCAACAGCAACAACAACAACCTGCAAATCTGCAAAAGAAGCAGCAACAGCAGAAGTCAGCACAACTAAAAAAGAAAAAGTGCCACCGATAAACGCCTTCAAGGCAGATATTCTACAAACTGCGCAGGTATGTAAGAGAGCCATAGGTAGTGGTAACTTTAGCATAAGGAAAAATAAAGGCGCCGATAAATATACTATCCGCTGCAAAACAGTAGAACAGCATAATGTTCTAAGGACGTGTTTAAAGCGTTCGACGACGGAGTTCTTCTCCTTTACCCCAAAGGGAGAAAAACTTCAGACAATTTTGCTGAAGTTAGGCGTGCCGTTAGGAGCAGAGAAGGTTTTCCAACTGCTCAGAGAGCAAGTGTGTGATGGTGTCGAGATCGTCGGGGTCAAGCCCTTCACCACAGCAAAGGCTAAGAGGGAGGGGCGGAAATTGCCCTTTTATATTGTACAAATGACACCCACAAGCAAACCCGGTAAGCTAAATGAAATCAAGACATTAGATGACTGGGATTGCATTTGGGAAAGTATATACAGCAGCGATGGCATTCTCCAATGCGTTCGCTGTCAAAGGTTCGGGCACGCCGCGTCGAACTGCCAAATGCAGCCTCGATGCGTAAAGTGCAGCGAGAACCACATTGCGGAGAATTGTCCTCTAGGGCAAGACAGAGCAGCTGACAGAAGTCAGCTCAAATGCGCACTCTGCGGGAACGCGGGACATACCGCTAATTATCGGGGTTGCCCTAGATTTCAAGAGTGGAAAGCAAAAGTGGTTCTGCAGAAGCAGCCTCCTGTGAAAAAGCCACTCGGAGCAGCTACACCCGTCACCCCTGAAGTGACTTTCGCCCAAATGGCGTCAAGTCAAAGGAGAACGGAAAAGCAGCAAGTACCAAAAGTTACGCAACCCTCAGTTCAAAAAGCACACGATCCAACGCCCGACTGGAAATCTACCATTGAAAGGCGTATGGATCGGTTATAGGAGCAGGTTGCCAAAATTCTGGCGCTCCTGCAGGACCCAGCACGTCACCAGTCCTGATGGATGCGCAGACGGAGAGTACTTTTAAGATCCTTGCAGTGAATGCAAATTCATTGATAGGGATCCCTCGGAAAAACGAGCTCTACAGATTGTTGGATGACCAAAGCCCAGATCTTTGTCTGATTAGCGAAACCAAGCTAACCCAGAGAGGCATATTGGAGCACAGTAGATATAATGTTATTCGAAGGGACCGGCCCAACTCCAATGGTGGAGGCGGTGTTGCGATCTTCATTAAGAATAATATTAAACACAAAGTAGTGTATAGTAGTGAAGTACGACGGTTCCAGGTGTTGGAGGCCTGCATCGTGTGTATTTCGCTCCGCAGCGGAAGAAAGCTATATGCGGTATCGGTCTACTCCTCCGGCTCCCTCAATTCCAGAACTACTATAATAGAGCTCGATGCACTCTTTCGATGTCTAAGTCTGTACTCGGAGGAGAACTATTTTATTATGGCCGGGGACTTAAATGCCCGTCATGGATATTGGGGAAACACAGTTTCCAATGACAGAGGGGACCTGCTTTACAGCTGGTTTTGCTTGCATAGTGTTGAGTATAGACTCGATCTGAAAGCAACAGAGGTATCGTCCTTCCCCAGAAGCGGGTCGTTTTTGGATCTCCTGCTGTTAGACGCTAGACTGCAGCTGACTGACACGAACGGACAAGCGGTGAACTGTTTGAACACTTTCGTGTATCTCAGTGACCATTGCGGACTTAGTACCGAATTCAAGATCCCTAACGATATTGCGGAATTAGGAGAGTTTGTCCAAACGCATACCTACAATTATAGTAGGTCGCGTTGGCTACGCTTCTACCGTCAAATGACTCGAGCAATCTCTTCGAATGCGCTCCACATTCCGTCCAATAGAAACTTGTCAAACGAAGAGATTGACATGTATCTAATTTAATTGGATGAGACAATAAAACGAAATATGGACAGTACGATACCACGATATACACGCAAAAACAATGAAAATCTGTACCGCAATGGGACAATTGATGCACTCCACCAACAAAAAAGTAGGCTGTTGTCAAGATTAAAAACCTTGTACAGGCGGTATACTGACAGACGTAGCGAGAAAGTTAGGACACTGAAATCGCTCATTAAGAACGTACAAACTTTAATTGTACAGAATTACAGAGTTTCTGTGAACACGTACTGGAACACTAAGATTCGAGCTGTTAGATCTAACAACCCGAGCATGTTTCCACAAATTAATAAATTCTTTCGAAGGAAAAATAGCTATCTTCCGTGTCTTAAGCTCCCCAGGACTACAGACAATGAACAGATACTGACTACAGCAGGTATTGATCCAAACAACGCCGTACTCGACGACAAATTTTTTATTGTCGAAGATCCGCAGGAAAAAGTTGAAGTACTGGGCACAGTTTTCCAGGAAGTGTACAAGGTGAACGAAAGTGTTCGCCCGAACCACAACCTGGAGAATAGCGTGCACTCTAGCAACTCTCAACTTCGAGAAGATCTGCAACAATGGCGATCTGAGAACAGTGGCTTTGTCGTGTTCAATGACGATAATATGGCAGATAATGTCATCGCCGACACAGCGGTGCATCCCCCGTTCATTTCGAAGGCAGATCTTCAAGCGGTCTTCGCATCACTAAAGAAGAAAAAGTCAGTTGGATTCGATGGGATCTCCAACATTGTGCTAAAACACCTTCCCCTGGAAGTGGTTACTATGTACACAATTCTGTTTAACAATGCTCTGAATAATGCACATTATCCGGGCCATTGGAAAACTGCGATTGTACAACCCATATCCAAGCGAGGAAAAGATTCTTCGAATCCGTGCAACCTCAATTAGTCAATTAGTCTTTTCCCGAACATCAGCAAGGTATTCGAGAAGGTGATAAATAGAGCTCTGATCAACTGGACAGAGGACAAACATATAATTCCGGATAACCAATTCGGTTTCAGAGCGGGGCATGACACTATTCATGCCGCGTCGAAACTGGTGTCGGATATCCAATGGTATAAGAGCCAGAAACAATGTACGGGGGCTTGCTTGATTGACCTGGAGAAAGCCTTCGACACCGTATGGCTAGAAGGACTTTTCTACAAGCTCAATCGGCTAGGCATTGGTAAACCACTGCTGTACCTATTGCATAACATGCTTACTGGTAGGCGGTTCGTAGTCAAAAATGGCAACGTGACCTCTACAGGTATTTTTGAAGTGAAAAATGGTCTCCAACAGGGTGCCGTTAATTCGCCGATCCTGTTCAACATTTTCTTGAGCGATCTAATAAGTTCTCTTCCTCACGCAATTGCGTATGCCGACGACTTGATCGTGTACAGATCATGCAAAAAAATCGAGGACATCACTACGCTAGCGCAGGGTGACTTCGCCTCATTCATGAGAGATTGCGATGACTGGAAGCTGAATATCAACTTTCAGAAGTCGGAAACCATTCTCTTCAGAACGCCGTTGTATAAGGCTTCGGCGGATACAAAAACGAATTGGCGTAAGTTCCCAATTGTTGGACGACACGGGCAACCACTGGCGCAAAGGACTGTAGTCAGATACCTGGGGATCTGGCTAGGTCAGTATCTATATTTTAACAAACATGTAGATGCAGCTCTGGCCAGAGCCAGAGGCGCTTTTGCTCTTACAAAGAGACTGTTTTACAACAGCCAGCTCGATGCGAGGGTGAAGGTAGTCTGCTACATGGCCCTCATCCGGCCAATGTTCACCTATGGCTGTCCCGTGTGGTTCAACGTGAGTGCAAGCTTGATACCTGATACGAGTGTAGACACAAAACTATACGACTTAAAAAACACCTCAGTGGTGATGAGTGCTTTCAAAACTTTATATACATAATTTGGACTTCTAAGCCAAATTTCTTACAAAATATAAAATATACTTAAGCGGCTGTCCGTCCATATCAAGCTCTATTCAGAAAGAATAGTTATTTTATTTAAGTGATCACGATTTTTATAATTATTTTATTTTGTATAATATTTATTTTATCTTTATTTATTTATTTTACCTTAGTTGTTTTCATTCTTTCTCATAAAACAAGTTAGTATTTGCATAACTGTCAGAAATGTATGCTAAATTGTAAAATAAACTAAAACTAAACGAAACTTTGTAATTCCTTGTTTTCGAAAGTGATGATATAGTGTTTTGAAAAATGACACAATTATAAATAGATCTTCACATAGTTATAGGTCATATGAAAATACGATTAAGATATAAGATATTGAACAGAAAATACATCCGACTATTTGAGATGATGAAGTACGATAACTTTGATAACTGCCTTTGAGACACTACCAGACGATTTCCAATTTAATACTTTTCATCTGTCGTTTTATGCTATTCGCCATTAATATTAAACTATTATGACCAAATTTGATTTTTGGATATAATCAGCTGATTGAAACACTTTTCATGTGTAAGAATACGTGAAGTATGGCTTGGGAATAATATGCGTGTATTCTATATGGTAAGGTGTTTTTTCTACGAAGCCGTATGGCTACTTTAGGTGGACTGTGCTAAAGATGCATGTAGTCCAAGAATGATAGAAATGCAGATTACGCATTGCGCATGTCTGTCACTTTCTGTAAATTTTTGTTGACGTAGGCTGACAACGGATGTTTTTCTATATTTAGCTGCAATTTCCGCGCGTTAATTTGAAATACACGGAAACTATTTTTAATATCAAAAGTTTATATTTAAACATTAATAAATAAAGAATACTTTTTGAAAAATGAGGTGTGCAGTTTTTAACTGCAATGAAAATAACAACAAGGGAAAACAGAATGAGCGGTTTTATTCTTTTCCAAAAGATAACACCCTCCGGAATCAATGGATTCACTTTTGCAGAAGAACGGACAATTTGAATTCAAACACAGCTAGGATTTTTCTGCATATTTTACTTCAGTCAGTTTTGAAAGAAACATACAATCATTGGAGCTAAAAGGCAAAAGGTTAAAATGGCTGCAAAACTGTTTTCCCATACCCTAGCTGAACTGCCAGCTTAGGCCATTAAGGTGATATTCACGCATTTATCACAGAAAGTGATTTCGTTCTAAGACCCGCAATCACCTGATTTTGATTATCTTTAAAAAACAGATGTTACACATTGATGTTTTGTACACAATAAAAAATATATATTTAAATTTTATACAAAAATCTGGTATAAATGATAAATATTAGGAACACATCAAGCATAGTTTATGAACTCGTTAATTACTCAATTTTTTCGTGGTGAAATTGCAGGAAAGTTCGCGTACTCGTTAATTTTGCTTGTTTGCTATGCGATTCTGCGTACGAGAACAAAATGTGCAGTAAAAGTGACTGAGGACGGCAGTCATTACAGTTAGAGTAAATTACTCACTGATAACTACTAGTAATTGTTCTTTTAATTCCTTTAAAGCGATTTAAAGTGTATTTGTATTGTATATTTGGTAAGGATATTTTGTAAGTACTACATTATTACAAAGTGCCTGCTTGTTCTATTTAACCAATTGTAATTGTAGTGAATTGTGTGCCTGCTTTTTCTATTTAACCAATTGTAATTGTAGTGAATTGTGATAAAAGAAATTTGAATCAAGATTGTTTAAAGCAGTTTTTCGGTGAAGCCAGAAGTGCTAGAGGTAAAAATACACGCGTAACTGCTCACCAGTTCAAATCAATTTTCCAAACACTTTGGGGCCGTCAATATTCGAAAATTGTGAGAGCTGGAAATTGTCCAGTACAGGAAATTGTGCAGTCCATCAGCAATCACCCTCTAATGTAATGGAAACATCTTGGGTGCAAGGCAAAATATGCGACAGGCCAAAGTGCACTTTCGCGTTGTATCTTAAAACACCTTTTTATTTTACTGATAACTGAAAAGAAATATACCTGCTGTAAAATTTTGCCACCAGACTTCATCTTAAATTATTTTATTAGAATTCGAATTTTGTCACTAAATTTTGGAACAGGGATTCGAGTGACCCTAATTTTAAAAATAAGATGCTCCGTGTTAGACATTTATCAAAATATTTGAATCAAAAATGTATCTTCCATATATTCATGTCGTTAATATTTTATTATTTTTCAGTTAATTTTTTAAGTTAAATGCAATTCTTGTTAGATCGCTAAATATACAAAAACGAATATAATTTATTTTAGTTAGGGTGCAATAGGCCTCTTGGGGTACCCGAACACCTGGTTAACAAAAAATCTGTGGTATGGGTGGTGTGGAAATGCTTTTCTAGAAGTATTGTAAAAAATAGTTTTGCCGCAATTAAAACACAAAAGTCTGTAAACTAAATTACGCAGTTCTTTATTTCTTTAAAAATAAAAACTCAAATTTTTTAGTTCCAAATACTTCTTTACTATCTTATGTTTGATGATCGACTGCCACAACAGATTTGACGTTCCTTCATCTACTCCTTTTCTCTTTAATTCTTCCTCGGATCGCGTTGCCAGCTGTTTTACTTAAGATATTTTTTCACACTTCCCCCAGGTACAGCAGCTTCTGGATTAGATGATGATGGACCCTCTTTTTCCACGTTTAGCACTGCCAGTTTAACAGCTGGCCTTACTAAAACCCCTTCCACGGTCTGAACAACCGCGCTGCGCACTTGTCCATCTTGGCTGTGTCTCACCTCTATAATTCTTCCTTTCGAGTAGTTATATCTTGGTAAATTTTTGTCAACAATCAACACGATGTTGCCCACTTTTAATGGTGAAATCTGTCTATGCCATTTTGACCGAAGAGTTAGTTCTGGTACATACTCCGCCACAAACCTTTTCCAACATCTTCATTCGTTCACAAACCGCTGAACTGTTCAGACGTCATTCAACGTAGTGAGACTCAGTGATTTTATAAATTGAAGAAGTGCAAACGATTAAGGGATCCGCAACGAGCGCGTAGCCGAGTGCGTAAGAGCTACACCCGCGAAGCAGAGGAGTCCGAGTTCGAGACCCAGTTGGGGCACTGCCCCTTTTTTCTTCGTTTTTTTTTCCGCGTTCCACCGCCAAACCAGCATACTGCACTGGCGTAGGCAGTAAGTACAAGGAATGGAGGAGAACGGGAAGACCGTTCGCGCCAAAGCGGGCGGTGAAAGTAGTCAACCGGTTGCAGAATCACGCCACCAAACAGCGGTGCCGCTAGACGGCGCAACCAAGAAGAGGAGGAAGAAGCAGACCTCCAACAGTTCTAAGCGACGTAACACCAATGCGTCACCAGAAAAGGAAAAAAGTAAAGCTTCTACGTCATCTACTGAAGACGATGCTGAAGAAAAAGGGTACTCCTATTCACGGTAAGCAGCAACAGCTTCGAATCTGTCCCCTCCGATACTGAAGAGGAAGAAATAGAGGTCATCATTCATGCCAAGAAAGAGAGGGTCTCGGATCTGAAAGAGGAGACAAAAAAACTCCTCGAGGAGATCAAAAAACTCCGTGAAAGCACCCTTGCAAGGAGAAAGAAGGAAGAGGAGGAGAAAAGGGGTCTACGGGTCGCTCAAGAACAGCAGCAGTTGACTGACCGTGAGCAGCCGCAAACGCAACAGCAACAACAACAACCTGCAAATCTGCAAAAGAAGCAGCAACAGCAGAAGTCAGCACAACTAAAAAAGAAAAAGTGCCACCGATAAACGCCTTCAAGGCAGATATTCTACAAACTGCGCAGGTATGTAAGAGAGCCTAGGTAGTGGTAACTTTAGCATAAGGAAAAATAAAGGCGCCGATAAATATACTATCCGCTGCAAAACAGTAGAACAGCATAATGTTCTAAGGACGTGTTTAAAGCGTTCGACGACGGAGTTCTTCTCCTTTACCCCAAAGGGAGAAAAACTTCAGACAATTTTGCTGAAGTTAGGCGTGCCGTTAGGAGCAGAGAAGGTTTTCCAACTGCTCAGAGAGCAAGTGTGTGATGGTGTCGAGATCGTCGGTGTCAAGCCCTTCACCACAGCAAAGGCTAAGAGGGAGGGGCGGAAATTGCCTTGTACTTTTAAGATCCTTGCAGTGAATGCAAATTCATTGATAGGGATCCCTCGGAAAAACGAGCTCTACAGATTGTTGGATGACCAAAGCCCAGATCTTTGTCTGATTAGCGAAACCAAGCTAACCCAGAGAGGCATATTGGAGCACAGTAGATATAATGTTATTCGAAGGGACCGGCCCAACTCCAATGGTGGAGGCGGTGTTGCGATCTTCATTAAGAATAATATTAAACACAAAGTAGTGTATAGTAGTGAAGTACGACGGTTCCAGGTGTTGGAGGCCTGCATCGTGTGTATTTCGCTCCGCAGCGGAAGAAAGCTATATGCGGTATCGGTCTACTCCTCCGGCTCCCTCAATTCCAGAACTACTATAATAGAGCTCGATGCACTCTTTCGATGTCTAAGTCTGTACTCGGAGGAGAACTATTTTATTATGGCCGGGGACTTAAATGCCCGTCATGGATATTGGGGAAACACAGTTTCCAATGACAGAGGGGACCTGCTTTACAGCTGGTTTTGCTTGCATAGTGTTGAGTATAGACTCGATCTGAAAGCAACAGAGGTATCGTCCTTCCCCAGAAGCGGGTCGTTTTTGGATCTCCTGCTGTTAGACGCTAGACTGCAGCTGACTGACACAAACGGACAAGCGGTGAACTGTTTGAACACTTTCGTGTATCTCAGTGACCATTGCGGACTTAGTACCGAATTCAAGATCCCTAACGATATTGCGGAATTAGGAGAGTTTGTCCAAACGCATACCTACAATTATAGTAGGTCGCGTTGGCTACGCTTCTACCGTCAAATGACTCGAGCAATCTCTTCGAATGCGCTCCACATTCCGTCCAATAGAAACTTGTCAAACGAAGAGATTGACATGTATCTAATTTAATTGGATGAGACAATAAAACGAAATATGGACAGTACGATACCACGATATACACGCAAAAACAATGAAAATCTGTACCGCAATGGGACAATTGATGCACTCCACCAACAAAAAAGTAGGCTGACAGACGTAGCGAGGAAGTTAGGACACTGAAATCGCTCATTAAGAACGTACAAACTTTAATTGTACAGAATTACAGAGTTTCTGTGAACACGTACTGGAACACTAAGATTCGAGCTGTTAGATCTAACAACCCGAGCATGTTTCCACAAATTAATAAATTCTTTCGAAGGAAAAATAGCTATCTTCCGTGTCTTAAGCTCCCCAGGACTACAGACAATGAACAGATACTGACTACAGCGGGTATTGATCCAAACAACGCCGTACTCAACGACAAATTTTTTATTGTCGAAGATCCGCAGGAAAAAGTTGAAGTACTGGGCACAGTTTTCCAGGAAGTGTACAAGGTGAACGAAAGTGTTCGCCCGAACCACAACCTGGAGAATAGCGTGCACTCTAGCAACTCTCAACTTCGAGAAGATCTGCAACAATGGCGATCTGAGAACAGTGGCTTTGTCGTGTTCAATGACGATAATATGGCAGATAATGTCATCGCCGACACAGCGGTGCATCCCCCGTTCATTTCGAAGGCAGATCTTCAAGCGGTCTTCGCATCACTAAAGAAGAAAAAGTCAGTTGGATTCGATGGGATCTCCAACATTGTGCTAAAACACCTTCCCCTGGAAGTGGTTACTATGTACACAATTCTGTTTAACAATGCTCTGAATAATGCACATTATCCGGGCCATTGGAAAACTGCGATTGTACAACCCATATCCAAGCGAGGAAAAGATTCTTCGAATCCGTGCAACCTCAATTAGTCAATTAGTCTCCTCCCGAACATCAGCAAGGTATTCGAGAAGGTGATAAATAGAGCTCTGATCAACTGGACAGAGGACAAACATATAATTCCGGATAACCAATTCGGTTTCAGAGCGGGGCATGACACTATTCATGCCGCGTCGAAACTGGTGTCGGATATCCAATGGTATAAGAGCCAGAAACAATGTACGGGGGCTTGCTTGATTGACCTGGAGAAAGCCTTCGACACCGTATGGCTAGAAGGACTTTTCTACAAGCTCAATCGGCTAGGCATTGGTAAACCACTGCTGTACCTATTGCATAACATGCTTACTGGTAGGCGGTTCGTAGTCAAAAATGGCAACGTGACCTCTACAGGTATTTTTGAAGTGAAAAATGGTCTCCAACAGGGTGCCGTTAATTCGCCGATCCTGTTCAACATTTTCTTGAGCGATCTAATAAGTTCTCTTCCTCACGCAATTGCGTATGCCGACGACTTGATCGTGTACAGATCATGCACAAAAATCGAGGACATCACTAAGCTAGCGCAGGGTGACTTCGCCTCATTCATGAGAGATTGCGATGACTGGAAGCTGAATATCAACTTTCAGAAGTCGGAAACCATTCTCTTCAGAACGCCGTTGTATAAGGCTTCGGCGGATACAAAAACGAATTGGCGTAAGTTCCCAATTGTTGGACGACACGGGCAACCACTGGCGCAAAGGACTGTAGTCAGATACCTGGGGATCTGGCTAGGTCAGTATCTATATTTTAACAAACATGTAGATGCAGCTCTGGCCAGAGCCAGAGGCGCTTTTGCTCTTACAAAGAGACTGTTTTACAACAGCCAGCTCGATGCGAGGGTGAAGGTAGTCTGCTACATGGCCCTCATCCGGCCAATGTTCACCTATGGCTGTCCCGTGTGGTTCAACGTGAGTGCAAGCTTGATACCTGATACGAGTGTAGACACAAAACTATACGACTTAAAAAACACCTCAGTGGTGATGAGTGCTTTCAAAACTTTATATACATAATTTGGACTTCTAAGCCAAATTTCTTACAAAATATAAAATATACTTAAGCGGCTGTCCGTCCATATCAAGCTCTATTCAGAAAGAATAGTTATTTTATTTAAGTGATCACGATTTTTATAATTATTTTATTTTGTATAATATTTATTTTATCTTTATTTATTTATTTTACCTTAGTTGTTTTCATTCTTTCTCATAAAACAAGTTAGTATTTGCATAACTGTCAGAAATGTATGCTAAATTGTAAAATAAACTAAAACTAAACGAAACTTTGTAATTCCTTGTTTTCGAAAGTGATGATATAGTGTTTTGAAAAATGACACAATTATAAATAGATCTTCACATAGTTATAGGTCATATGAAAATACGATTAAGATATAAGATATTGAACAGAAAATACATCCGACTATTTGAGATGATGAAGTACGATAACTTTGATAACTGCCTTTGAGACACTACCAGACGATTTCCAATTTAATACTTTTCATCTGTCGTTTTATGCTATTCGCCATTAATATTAAACTATTATGACCAAATTTGATTTTTGGATATAATCAGCTGATTGAAACACTTTTCATGTGTAAGAATACGTGAAGTATGGCTTGGGAATAATATGCGTGTATTCTATATGGTAAGGTGTTTTTTCTACGAAGCCGTATGGCTACTTTAGGTGGACTGTGCTAAAGATGCATGTAGTCCAAGAATGATAGAAATGCAGATTACGCATTGCGCATGTCTGTCACTTTCTGTAAATTTTTGTTGACGTAGGCTGACAACGGATGTTTTTCTATATTTAGCTGCAATTTCCGCGCGTTAATTTGAAATACACGGAAACTATTTTTAATATCAAAAGTTTATATTTAAACATTAATAAATAAAGAATACTTTTTGAAAAATGAGGTGTGCAGTTTTTAACTGCAATGAAAATAACAACAAGGGAAAACAGAATGAGCGGTTTTATTCTTTTCCAAAAGATAACACCCTCCGGAATCAATGGATTCACTTTTGCAGAAGAACGGACAATTTGAATTCAAACACAGCTAGGATTTTTCTGCATATTTTACTTCAGTCAGTTTTGAAAGAAACATACAATCATTGGAGCTAAAAGGCAAAAGGTTAAAATGGCTGGAAAACTGTTTTCCCATACCCTAGCTGAACTGCCAGCTTAGGCCATTAAGGTGATATTCACGCATTTATCACAGAAAGTGATTTCGTTCTAAGACCCGCAATCACCTGATTTTGATTATCTTTAAAAAACAAATGTTACACATTGATGTTTTGTACACAATAAAAAATATATATTTAAATTTTATACAAAAATCTGGTATAAATGATAAATATTAGGAACACATCAAGCATAGTTTATGAACTCGTTAATTACTCAATTTTTTCGTGGTGAAATTGCAGGAAAGTTCGCGTACTCGTTAATTTTGCTTGTTTGCTATGCGATTCTGCGTACGAGAACAAAATGTGCAGTAAAAGTGACTGAGGACGGCAGTCATTACAGTTAGAGTAAATTACTCACTGATAACTACTAGTAATTGTTCTTTTAATTCCTTTAAAGCGATTTAAAGTGTATTTGTATTGTATATTTGGTAAGGATATTTTGTAAGTACTACATTATTACAAAGTGCCTGCTTGTTCTATTTAACCAATTGTAATTGTAGTGAATTGTGTGCCTGCTTTTTCTATTTAACCAATTGTAATTGTAGTGAATTGTGATAAAAGAAATTTGAATCAAGATTGTTTAAAGCAGTTTTTCGGTGAAGCCAGAAGTGCTAGAGGTAAAAATACACGCGTAACTGCTCACCAGTTCAAATCAATTTTCCAAACACTTTGGGGCCGTCAATATTCGAAAATTGTGAGAGCTGGAAATTGTCCAGTACAGGAAATTGTGCAGTCCATCAGCAATCACCCTCTAATGTAATGGAAACATCTTGGGTGCAAGGCAAAATATGCGACAGGCCAAAGTGCACTTTCGCGTTGTATCTTAAAACACCTTTTTATTTTACTGATAACTGAAAAGAAATATACCTGCTGTAAAATTTTGCCACCAGACTTCATCTTAAATTATTTTATTAGAATTCGAATTTTGTCACTAAATTTTGGAACAGGGATTCGAGTGACCCTAATTTTAAAAATAAGATGCTCCGTGTTAGACATTTATCAAAATATTTGAATCAAAAATGTATCTTCCATATATTCATGTCGTTAATATTTTATTATTTTTCAGTTAATTTTTTAAGTTAAATGCAATTCTTGTTAGATCGCTAAATATACAAAAACGAATATAATTTATTTTAGTTAGGGTGCAATAGGCCTCTTGGGGTACCCGAACACCTGGTTAACAAAAAATCTGTGGTATGGGTGGTGTGGAAATGCTTTTCTAGAAGTATTGTAAAAAATAGTTTTGCCGCAATTAAAACACAAAAGTCTGTAAACTAAATTACGCAGTTCTTTATTTCTTTAAAAATAAAAACTCAAATTTTTTAGTTAAAATACTTCTTTACTATCTTATGTTTGATGATCGACTGCCACAACAGATTTGACGTTCCTTCATCTACTCCTTTTCTCTTTAATTCTTCCTCGGATCGCGTTGCCAGCTGTTTTACTTAAGATATTTTTTCACACTTCCCCCAGGTACAGCAGCTTCTGGATTAGATGATGATGGACCCTCTTTTTCCACGTTTAGCACTGCCAGTTTAACAGCTGGCCTTACTAAAACCCCTTCCACGGTCTGAACAACCGCGCTGCGCACTTGTCCATCTTGGCTGTGTCTCACCTCTATAATTCTTCCTTTCGAGTAGTTATATCTTGGTAAATTTTTGTCAACAATCAACACGATGTTGCCCACTTTTAATGGTGAAATCTGTCTATGCCATTTTGACCGAAGAGTTAGTTCTGGTACATACTCCGCCACAAACCTTTTCCAACATCTTCATTCGTTCACAAACCGCTGAACTGTTCAGACGTCATTCAACGTAGTGAGACTCAGTGATTTTATAAATTTAAGAAGTGCAAACGATTAAGGGATCCGCAACGAGCGCGTAGCCGAGTGCGTAAGAGCTACACCCGCGAAGCAGAGGAGTCCGAGTTCGAGACCCAGTTGCCCCTTTTTTCTTCGTTTTTTTTCCGCGTTCCACCGCCAAACCAGCATACTGCACTGGCGTAGGCAGTAAGTACAAGGAATGGAGGAGAACGGGAAGACCGTTCGCGCCAAAGCGGGCGGTGAAAGTAGTCAACCGGTTGCAGAATCACGCCACCAAGCAGCAGTGCCGCTAGACGGCGCAACCAAGAAGAGGAGGAAGAAGCAGACCTCCAACAGTTCTAAGCGACGTAACACCAATGCGTCACCAGAAAAGGAAAAAAGTAAAGCTTCTACGTCATCTACTGAAGACGATGCTGAAGAAAAAGGGTACTCCTATTCACGGTAAGCAGCAACAGCTTCGAATCTGTCCCCTCCGATACTGAAGAGGAAGAAATAGAGGTCATCATTCATGCCAAGAAAGAGAGGGTCTCGGATCTGAAAGAGGAGACAAAAAAACTCCTCGAGGAGATCAAAAAACTCCGTGAAAGCACCCTTGCAAGGAGAAAGAAGGAAGAGGAGGAGAAAAGGGGTCTACGGGTCGCTCAAGAACAGCAGCAGTTGACTGACCGTGAGCAGCCGCAAACGCAACAGCAACAACAACAACCTGCAAATCTGCAAAAGAAGCAGCAACAGCAGAAGTCAGCACAACTAAAAAAGAAAAAGTGCCACCGATAAACGCCTTCAAGGCAGATATTCTACAAACTGCGCAGGTATGTAAGAGAGCCATAGGTAGTGGTAACTTTAGCATAAGGAAAAATAAAGGCGCCGATAAATATACTATCCGCTGCAAAACAGTAGAACAGCATAATGTTCTAAGGACGTGTTTAAAGCGTTCGACGACGGAGTTCTTCTCCTTTACCCCAAAGGGAGAAAAACTTCAGACAATTTTGCTGAAGTTAGGCGTGCCGTTAGGAGCAGAGAAGGTTTTCCAACTGCTCAGAGAGCAAGTGTGTGATGGTGTCGAGATCGTCGGGGTCAAGCCCTTCACCACAGCAAAGGCTAAGAGGGAGGGGCGGAAATTGCCCTTTTATATTGTACAAATGACAACCACAAGCAAACCCGGTAAGCTAAATGAAATCAAGACATTAGATGACTGGGATTGCATTTGGGAAAGTATATACAGCAGCGATGGCATTCTCCAATGCGTTCGCTGTCAAAGGTTCGGGCACGCCGCGTCGAACTGCCAAATGCAGCCTCGATGCGTAAAGTGCAGCGAGAACCACATTGCGGAGAATTGTCCTCTAGGGCAAGACAGAGCAGCTGACAGAAGTCAGCTCAAATGCGCACTCTGCGGGAACGCGGGACATACCGCTAATTATCGGGGTTGCCCTAGATTTCAAGAGTGGAAAGCAAAAGTGGTTCTGCAGAAGCAGCCTCCTGTGAAAAAGCCACTCGGAGCAGCTACACCCGTCACCCCTGAAGTGACTTTCGCCCAAATGGCGTCAAGTCAAAGGAGAACGGAAAAGCAGCAAGTACCAAAAAATACGCAACCCTCAGTTCAAAAAGCACACGATCCAACGCCCGACTGGAAATCTACCATTGAAAGGCGTATGGATCGGTTATAGGAGCAGGTTGCCAAAATTCTGGCGCTTCTGCAGAACCCAGCACGTCACCAGTCCTGATGGATGCGCAGACGGAGAGTACTTTTAAGATCCTTGCAGTGAATGCAAATTCATTGATAGGGATCCCTCGGAAAAACGAGCTCTACAGATTGTTGGATGACCAAAGCCCAGATCTTTGTCTGATTAGCGAAACCAAGCTAACCCAGAGAGGCATATTGGAGCACAGTAGATATAATGTTATTCGAAGGGACCGGCCCAACTCCAATGGTGGAGGCGGTGTTGCGATCTTCATTAAGAATAATATTAAACACAAAGTAGTGTATAGTAGTGAAGTACGACGGTTCCAGGTGTTGGAGGCCTGCATCGTGTGTATTTCGCTCCGCAGCGGAAGAAAGCTATATGCGGTATCGGTCTACTCCTCCGGCTCCCTCAATTCCAGAACTACTATAATAGAGCTCGATGCACTCTTTCGATGTCTAAATCTGTACTCGGAGGAGAACTATTTTATTATGGCCGGGGACTTAAATGCCCGTCATGGATATTGGGGAAACACAGTTTCCAATGACAGAGGGGACCTGCTTTACAGCTGGTTTTGCTTGCATAGTGTTGAGTATAGACTCGATCTGAAAGCAACAGAGGTATCGTCCTTCCCCAGAAGCGGGTCGTTTTTGGATCTCCTGCTGTTAGACGCTAGACTGCAGCTGACTGACACAAACGGACAAGCGGTGAACTGTTTGAACACTTTCGTGTATCTCAGTGACCATTGCGGACTTAGTACCGAATTCAAGATCCCTAACGATATTGCGGAATTAGGAGAGTTTGTCCAAACGCATACCTACAATTATAGTAGGTCGCGTTGGCTACGCTTCTACCGTCAAATGACTCGAGCAATCTCTTCGAATGCGCTCCACATTCCGTCCAATAGAAACTTGTCAAACGAAGAGATTGACATGTATCTAATTTAATTGGATGAGACAATAAAACGAAATATGGACAGTACGATACCACGATATACACGCAAAAACAATGAAAATCTGTACCGCAATGGGACAATTGATGCACTCCACCAACAAAAAAGTAGGCTGTTGTCAAGATTAAAAACCTTGTACAGGCGGTATACTCACAGACGTAGCGAGGAAGTTAGGACACTGAAATCGCTCATTAAGAACGTACAAACTTTAATTGTACAGAATTACAGAGTTTCTGTGAACACGTACTGGAACACTAAGATTCGAGCTGTTAGATCTAACAACCCGAGCATGTTTCCACAAATTAATAAATTCTTTCGAAGGAAAAATAGCTATCTTCCGTGTCTTAAGCTCTTCAGGACTACAGACAATGAACAGATACTGACTACAGCGGGTATTGATCCAAACAACGCCGTACTCGACGACAAATTTTTTATTGTCGAAGATCCGCAGGAAAAAGTTGAAGTACTGGGCACAGTTTTCCAGGAAGTGTACAAGGTGAACGAAAGTGTTCGCCCGAACCACAACCTGGAGAATAGCGTGCACTCTAGCAACTCTCAACTTCGAGAAGATCTGCAACAATGGCGATCTGAGAACAGTGGCTTTGTCGTGTTCAATGACGATAATATGGCAGATAATGTCATCGCCGACACAGCGGTGCATCCCCCGTTCATTTCGAAGGCAGATCTTCAAGCGGTCTTCGCATCACTAAAGAAGAAAAAGTCAGTTGGATTCGATGGGATCTCCAACATTGTGCTAAAACACCTTCCCCTGGAAGTGGTTACTATGTACACAATTCTGTTTAACAATGCTCTGAATAATGCACATTATCCGGGCCATTGGAAAACTGCGATTGTACAACCCATATCCAAGCGAGGAAAAGATTCTTCGAATCCGTGCAACCTCAAATAGTCAATTAGTCTTTTCCCGAACATCAGCAAGGTATTCGGGAAGGTGATAAATAGAGCTCTGATCAACTGGACAGAGGACAAACATATAATTCCGGATAACCAATTCGGTTTCAGAGCGGGGCATGACACTATTCATGCCGCGTCGAAACTGGTGTCGGATATCCAATGGTATAAGAGCCAGAAACAATGTACGGGGGCTTGCTTGATTAACCTGGAGAAAGCTTTCGACACCGTATGGCTAGAAGGACTTTTCTACAAGCTCAATCGGCTAGGCATTGGTAAACCACTGCTGTACCTATTGCATAACATGCTTACTGGTAGGCGGTTCGTAGTCAAAAATGGCAACGTGACCTCTACAGGTATTTTTGAAGTGAAAAATGGTCTCCAACAGGGTGCCGTTAATTCGCCGATCCTGTTCAACATTTTCTTGAGCGATCTAATAAGTTCTCTTCCTCACGCAAGTGCGTATGCCGACGACTTGATCGTGTACAGATCATGCAAAAAAATCGAGGACATCACTACGCTAGCGCAGGGTGACTTCGCCTCATTCATGAGAGATTGCGATGACTGGAAGCTGAATATCAACTTTCAGAAGTCGGAAACCATTCTCTTCAGAACGCCGTTGTATAAGGCTTCGGCGGATACAAAAACGAATTGGCGTAAGTTCCCAATTGTTGGACGACACGGGCAACCACTGGCGCAAAGGACTGTAGTCAGATACCTGGGGATCTGGCTAGGTCAGTATCTATATTTTAACAAACATGTAGATGCAGCTCTGGCCAGAGCCAGAGGCGCTTTTGCTCTTACAAAGAGACTGTTTTACAACAGCCAGCTCGATGCGAGGGTGAAGGTAGTCTGCTACATGGCCCTCATCCGGCCAATGTTCACCTATGGCTGTCCCGTGTGGTTCAACGTGAGTGCAAGCTTGATACCTGATACGAGTGTAGACACAAAACTATACGACTTAAAAAACACCTCAGTGGTGATGAGTGCTTTCAAAACTTTATATACATAATTTGGACTTCTAAGCCAAATTTCTTACAAAATATAAAATATACTTAAGCGGCTGTCCGTCCATATCAAGCTCTATTCAGAAAGAATAGTTATTTTATTTAAGTGATCACGATTTTTATAATTATTTTATTTTGTATAATATTTATTTTATCTTTATTTATTTATTTTACCTTAGTTGTTTTCATTCTTTCTCATAAAACAAGTTAGTATTTGCATAACTGTCAGAAATGTATGCTAAATTGTAAAATAAACTAAAACTAAACGAAACTTTGTAATTCCTTGTTTTCGAAAGTGATGATATAGTGTTTTGAAAAATGACACAATTATAAATAGATCTTCACATAGTTATAGGTCATATGAAAATACGATTAAGATATAAGATATTGAACAGAAAATACATCCGACTATTTGAGATGATGAAGTACGATAACTTTGATAACTGCCTTTGAGACACTACCAGACGATTTCCAATTTAATACTTTTCATCTGTCGTTTTATGCTATTCGCCATTAATATTAAACTATTATGACCAAATTTGATTTTTGGATATAATCAGCTGATTGAAACACTTTTCATGTGTAAGAATACGTGAAGTATGGCTTGGGAATAATATGCGTGTATTCTATATGGTAAGGTGTTTTTTCTACGAAGCCGTATGGCTACTTTAGGTGGACTGTGCTAAAGATGCATGTAGTCCAAGAATGATAGAAATGCAGATTACGCATTGCGCATGTCTGTCACTTTCTGTAAATTTTTGTTGACGTAGGCTGACAACGGATGTTTTTCTATATTTAGCTGCAATTTCCGCGCGTTAATTTGAAATACACGGAAACTATTTTTAATATCAAAAGTTTATATTTAAACATTAATAAATAAAGAATACTTTTTGAAAAATGAGGTGTGCAGTTTTTAACTGCAATGAAAATAACAACAAGGGAAAACAGAATGAGCGGTTTTATTCTTTTCCAAAAGATAACACCCTCCGGAATCAATGGATTCACTTTTGCAGAAGAACGGACAATTTGAATTCAAACACAGCTAGGATTTTTCTGCATATTTTACTTCAGTCAGTTTTGAAAGAAACATACAATCATTGGAGCTAAAAGGCAAAAGGTTAAAATGGCTGCAAAACTGTTTTCCCATACCCTAGCTGAACTGCCAGCTTAGGCCATTAAGGTGATATTCACGCATTTATCACAGAAAGTGATTTCGTTCTAAGACCCGCAATCACCTGATTTTGATTATCTTTAAAAAACAGATGTTACACATTGATGTTTTGTACACAATAAAAAATATATATTTAAATTTTATACAAAAATCTGGTATAAATGATAAATATTAGGAACACATCAAGCATAGTTTATGAACTCGTTAATTACTCAATTTTTTCGTGGTGAAATTGCAGGAAAGTTCGCGTACTCGTTAATTTTGCTTGTTTGCTATGCGATTCTGCGTACGAGAACAAAATGTGCAGTAAAAGTGACTGAGGACGGCAGTCATTACAGTTAGAGTAAATTACTCACTGATAACTACTAGTAATTGTTCTTTTAATTCCTTTAAAGCGATTTAAAGTGTATTTGTATTGTATATTTGGTAAGGATATTTTGTAAGTACTACATTATTACAAAGTGCCTGCTTGTTCTATTTAACCAATTGTAATTGTAGTGAATTGTGTGCCTGCTTTTTCTATTTAACCAATTGTAATTGTAGTGAATTGTGATAAAAGAAATTTGAATCAAGATTGTTTAAAGCAGTTTTTCGGTGAAGCCAGAAGTGCTAGAGGTAAAAATACACGCGTAACTGCTCACCAGTTCAAATCAATTTTCCAAACACTTTGGGGCCGTCAATATTCGAAAATTGTGAGAGCTGGAAATTGTCCAGTACAGGAAATTGTGCAGTCCATCAGCAATCACCCTCTAATGTAATGGAAACATCTTGGGTGCAAGGCAAAATATGCGACAGGCCAAAGTGCACTTTCGCGTTGTATCTTAAAACACCTTTTTATTTTACTGATAACTGAAAAGAAATATACCTGCTGTAAAATTTTGCCACCAGACTTCATCTTAAATTATTTTATTAGAATTCGAATTTTGTCACTAAATTTTGGAACAGGGATTCGAGTGACCCTAATTTTAAAAATAAGATGCTCCGTGTTAGACATTTATCAAAATATTTGAATCAAAAATGTATCTTCCATATATTCATGTCGTTAATATTTTATTATTTTTCAGTTAATTTTTTAAGTTAAATGCAATTCTTGTTAGATCGCTAAATATACAAAAACGAATATAATTTATTTTAGTTAGGGTGCAATAGGCCTCTTGGGGTACCCGAACACCTGGTTAACAAAAAATCTGTGGTATGGGTGGTGTGGAAATGCTTTTCTAGAAGTATTGTAAAAAATAGTTTTGCCGCAATTAAAACACAAAAGTCTGTAAACTAAATTACGCAGTTCTTTATTTCTTTAAAAATAAAAACTCAAATTTTTTAGTTCCAAATACTTCTTTACTATCTTATGTTTGATGATCGACTGCCACAACAGATTTGACGTTCCTTCATCTACTCCTTTTCTCTTTAATTCTTCCTCGGATCGCGTTGCCAGCTGTTTTACTTAAGATATTTTTTCACACTTCCCCCAGGTACAGCAGCTTCTGGATTAGATGATGATGTACCCTCTTTTTCCACGTTTAGCACTGCCAGTTTAACAGCTGGCCTTACTAAAACCCCTTCCACGGTCTGAACAACCGCGCTGCGCACTTGTCCATCTTGGCTGTGTCTCACCTCTATAATTCTTCCTTTCGAGTAGTTATATCTTGGTAAATTTTTGTCAACAATCAACACGATGTTGCCCACTTTTAATGGTGAAATCTGTCTATGCCATTTTGACCGAAGAGTTAGTTCTGGTACATACTCCGCCACAAACCTTTTCCAACATCTTCATTCGTTCACAAACCGCTGAACTGTTCAGACGTCATTCAACGTAGTGAGACTCAGTGATTTTATAAATTGAAGAAGTGCAAACGATTAAGGGATCCGCAACGAGCGCGTAGCCGAGTGCGTAAGAGCTACACCCGCGAAGCAGAGGAGTCCGAGTTCGAGACCCAGTTGGGGCACTGCCCCTTTTTTCTTCGTTTTTTTTTCCGCGTTCCACCGCCAAACCAGCATACTGCACTGGCGTAGGCAGTAAGTACAAGGAATGGAGGAGAACGGGAAGACCGTTCGCGCCAAAGCGGGCGGTGAAAGTAGTCAACCGGTTGCAGAATCACGCCACCAAGCAGCGGTGCCGCTAGACGGCGCAACCAAGAAGAGGAGGAAGAAGCAGACCTCCAACAGTTCTAAGCGACGTAACACCAATGCGTCACCAGAAAAGGAAAAAAGTAAAGCTTCTACGTCATCTACTGAAGACGATGCTGAAGAAAAAGGGTACTCCTATTCACGGTAAGCAGCAACAGCTTCGAATCTGTCCCCTCCGATACTGAAGAGGAAGAAATAGAGGTCATCATTCATGCCAAGAAAGAGAGGGTCTCGGATCTGAAAGAGGAGACAAAAAAACTCCTCGAGGAGATCAAAAAACTCCGTGAAAGCACCCTTGCAAGGAGAAAGAAGGAAGAGGAGGAGAAAAGGGGTCTACGGGTCGCTCAAGAACAGCAGCAGTTGACTGACCGTGAGCAGCCGCAAACGCAACAGCAACAACAACAACCTGCAAATCTGCAAAAGAAGCAGCAACAGCAGAAGTCAGCACAACTAAAAAAGAAAAAGTGCCACCGATAAACGCCTTCAAGGCAGATATTCTACAAACTGCGCAGGTATGTAAGAGAGCCTAGGTAGTGGTAACTTTAGCATAAGGAAAAATAAAGGCGCCGATAAATATACTATCCGCTGCAAAACAGTAGAACAGCATAATGTTCTAAGGACGTGTTTAAAGCGTTCGACGACGGAGTTCTTCTCCTTTACCCCAAAGGGAGAAAAACTTCAGACAATTTTGCTGAAGTTAGGCGTGCCGTTAGGAGCAGAGAAGGTTTTCCAACTGCTCAGAGAGCAAGTGTGTGATGGTGTCGAGATCGTCGGTGTCAAGCCCTTCACCACAGCAAAGGCTAAGAGGGAGGGGCGGAAATTGCCTTGTACTTTTAAGATCCTTGCAGTGAATGCAAATTCATTGATAGGGATCCCTCGGAAAAACGAGCTCTACAGATTGTTGGATGACCAAAGCCCAGATCTTTGTCTGATTAGCGAAACCAAGCTAACCCAGAGAGGCATATTGGAGCACAGTAGATATAATGTTATTCGAAGGGACCGGCCCAACTCCAATGGTGGAGGCGGTGTTGCGATCTTCATTAAGAATAATATTAAACACAAAGTAGTGTATAGTAGTGAAGTACGACGGTTCCAGGTGTTGGAGGCCTGCATCGTGTGTATTTCGCTCCGCAGCGGAAGAAAGCTATATGCGGTATCGGTCTACTCCTCCGGCTCCCTCAATTCCAGAACTACTATAATAGAGCTCGATGCACTCTTTCGATGTCTAAGTCTGTACTCGGAGGAGAACTATTTTATTATGGCCGGGGACTTAAATGCCCGTCATGGATATTGGGGAAACACAGTTTCCAATGACAGAGGGGACCTGCTTTACAGCTGGTTTTGCTTGCATAGTGTTGAGTATAGACTCGATCTGAAAGCAACAGAGGTATCGTCCTTCCCCAGAAGCGGGTCGTTTTTGGATCTCCTGCTGTTAGACGCTAGACTGCAGCTGACTGACACAAACGGACAAGCGGTGAACTGTTTGAACACTTTCGTGTATCTCAGTGACCATTGCGGACTTAGTACCGAATTCAAGATCCCTAACGATATTGCGGAATTAGGAGAGTTTGTCCAAACGCATACCTACAATTATAGTAGGTCGCGTTGGCTACGCTTCTACCGTCAAATGACTCGAGCAATCTCTTCGAATGCGCTCCACATTCCGTCCAATAGAAACTTGTCAAACGAAGAGATTGACATGTATCTAATTTAATTGGATGAGACAATAAAACGAAATATGGACAGTACGATACCACGATATACACGCAAAAACAATGAAAATCTGTACCGCAATGGGACAATTGATGCACTCCACCAACAAAAAAGTAGGCTGACAGACGTAGCGAGGAAGTTAGGACACTGAAATCGCTCATTAAGAACGTACAAACTTTAATTGTACAGAATTACAGAGTTTCTGTGAACACGTACTGGAACACTAAGATTCGAGCTGTTAGATCTAACAACCCGAGCATGTTTCCACAAATTAATAAATTCTTTCGAAGGAAAAATAGCTATCTTCCGTGTCTTAAGCTCCCCAGGACTACAGACAATGAACAGATACTGACTACAGCGGGTATTGATCCAAACAACGCCGTACTCAACGACAAATTTTTTATTGTCGAAGATCCGCAGGAAAAAGTTGAAGTACTGGGCACAGTTTTCCAGGAAGTGTACAAGGTGAACGAAAGTGTTCGCCCGAACCACAACCTGGAGAATAGCGTGCACTCTAGCAACTCTCAACTTCGAGAAGATCTGCAACAATGGCGATCTGAGAACAGTGGCTTTGTCGTGTTCAATGACGATAATATGGCAGATAATGTCATCGCCGACACAGCGGTGCATCCCCCGTTCATTTCGAAGGCAGATCTTCAAGCGGTCTTCGCATCACTAAAGAAGAAAAAGTCAGTTGGATTCGATGGGATCTCCAACATTGTGCTAAAACACCTTCCCCTGGAAGTGGTTACTATGTACACAATTCTGTTTAACAATGCTCTGAATAATGCACATTATCCGGGCCATTGGAAAACTGCGATTGTACAACCCATATCCAAGCGAGGAAAAGATTCTTCGAATCCGTGCAACCTCAATTAGTCAATTAGTCTCCTCCCGAACATCAGCAAGGTATTCGAGAAGGTGATAAATAGAGCTCTGATCAACTGGACAGAGGACAAACATATAATTCCGGATAACCAATTCGGTTTCAGAGCGGGGCATGACACTATTCATGCCGCGTCGAAACTGGTGTCGGATATCCAATGGTATAAGAGCCAGAAACAATGTACGGGGGCTTGCTTGATTGACCTGGAGAAAGCCTTCGACACCGTATGGCTAGAAGGACTTTTCTACAAGCTCAATCGGCTAGGCATTGGTAAACCACTGCTGTACCTATTGCATAACATGCTTACTGGTAGGCGGTTCGTAGTCAAAAATGGCAACGTGACCTCTACAGGTATTTTTGAAGTGAAAAATGGTCTCCAACAGGGTGCCGTTAATTCGCCGATCCTGTTCAACATTTTCTTGAGCGATCTAATAAGTTCTCTTCCTCACGCAATTGCGTATGCCGACGACTTGATCGTGTACAGATCATGCACAAAAATCGAGGACATCACTAAGCTAGCGCAGGGTGACTTCGCCTCATTCATGAGAGATTGCGATGACTGGAAGCTGAATATCAACTTTCAGAAGTCGGAAACCATTCTCTTCAGAACGCCGTTGTATAAGGCTTCGGCGGATACAAAAACGAATTGGCGTAAGTTCCCAATTGTTGGACGACACGGGCAACCACTGGCGCAAAGGACTGTAGTCAGATACCTGGGGATCTGGCTAGGTCAGTATCTATATTTTAACAAACATGTAGATGCAGCTCTGGCCAGAGCCAGAGGCGCTTTTGCTCTTACAAAGAGACTGTTTTACAACAGCCAGCTCGATGCGAGGGTGAAGGTAGTCTGCTACATGGCCCTCATCCGGCCAATGTTCACCTATGGCTGTCCCGTGTGGTTCAACGTGAGTGCAAGCTTGATACCTGATACGAGTGTAGACACAAAACTATACGACTTAAAAAACACCTCAGTGGTGATGAGTGCTTTCAAAACTTTATATACATAATTTGGACTTCTAAGCCAAATTTCTTACAAAATATAAAATATACTTAAGCGGCTGTCCGTCCATATCAAGCTCTATTCAGAAAGAATAGTTATTTTATTTAAGTGATCACGATTTTTATAATTATTTTATTTTGTATAATATTTATTTTATCTTTATTTATTTATTTTACCTTAGTTGTTTTCATTCTTTCTCATAAAACAAGTTAGTATTTGCATAACTGTCAGAAATGTATGCTAAATTGTAAAATAAACTAAAACTAAACGAAACTTTGTAATTCCTTGTTTTCGAAAGTGATGATATAGTGTTTTGAAAAATGACACAATTATAAATAGATCTTCACATAGTTATAGGTCATATGAAAATACGATTAAGATATAAGATATTGAACAGAAAATACATCCGACTATTTGAGATGATGAAGTACGATAACTTTGATAACTGCCTTTGAGACACTACCAGACGATTTCCAATTTAATACTTTTCATCTGTCGTTTTATGCTATTCGCCATTAATATTAAACTATTATGACCAAATTTGATTTTTGGATATAATCAGCTGATTGAAACACTTTTCATGTGTAAGAATACGTGAAGTATGGCTTGGGAATAATATGCGTGTATTCTATATGGTAAGGTGTTTTTTCTACGAAGCCGTATGGCTACTTTAGGTGGACTGTGCTAAAGATGCATGTAGTCCAAGAATGATAGAAATGCAGATTACGCATTGCGCATGTCTGTCACTTTCTGTAAATTTTTGTTGACGTAGGCTGACAACGGATGTTTTTCTATATTTAGCTGCAATTTCCGCGCGTTAATTTGAAATACACGGAAACTATTTTTAATATCAAAAGTTTATATTTAAACATTAATAAATAAAGAATACTTTTTGAAAAATGAGGTGTGCAGTTTTTAACTGCAATGAAAATAACAACAAGGGAAAACAGAATGAGCGGTTTTATTCTTTTCCAAAAGATAACACCCTCCGGAATCAATGGATTCACTTTTGCAGAAGAACGGACAATTTGAATTCAAACACAGCTAGGATTTTTCTGCATATTTTACTTCAGTCAGTTTTGAAAGAAACATACAATCATTGGAGCTAAAAGGCAAAAGGTTAAAATGGCTGGAAAACTGTTTTCCCATACCCTAGCTGAACTGCCAGCTTAGGCCATTAAGGTGATATTCACGCATTTATCACAGAAAGTGATTTCGTTCTAAGACCCGCAATCACCTGATTTTGATTATCTTTAAAAAACAAATGTTACACATTGATGTTTTGTACACAATAAAAAATATATATTTAAATTTTATACAAAAATCTGGTATAAATGATAAATATTAGGAACACATCAAGCATAGTTTATGAACTCGTTAATTACTCAATTTTTTCGTGGTGAAATTGCAGGAAAGTTCGCGTACTCGTTAATTTTGCTTGTTTGCTATGCGATTCTGCGTACGAGAACAAAATGTGCAGTAAAAGTGACTGAGGACGGCAGTCATTACAGTTAGAGTAAATTACTCACTGATAACTACTAGTAATTGTTCTTTTAATTCCTTTAAAGCGATTTAAAGTGTATTTGTATTGTATATTTGGTAAGGATATTTTGTAAGTACTACATTATTACAAAGTGCCTGCTTGTTCTATTTAACCAATTGTAATTGTAGTGAATTGTGTGCCTGCTTTTTCTATTTAACCAATTGTAATTGTAGTGAATTGTGATAAAAGAAATTTGAATCAAGATTGTTTAAAGCAGTTTTTCGGTGAAGCCAGAAGTGCTAGAGGTAAAAATACACGCGTAACTGCTCACCAGTTCAAATCAATTTTCCAAACACTCTGGGGCCGTCAATATTCGAAAATTGTGAGAGCTGGAAATTGTCCAGTACAGGAAATTGTGCAGTCCATCAGCAATCACCCTCTAATGTAATGGAAACATCTTGGGTGCAAGGCAAAATATGCGCCAGGCCAAAGTGCACTTTCGCGTTGTATCTTAAAACACCTTTTTATTTTACTGATAACTGAAAAGAAATATACCTGCTGTAAAATTTTGCCACCAGACTTCATCTTAAATTATTTTATTAGAATTCGAATTTTGTCACTAAATTTTGGAACAGGGATTCGAGTGACCCTAATTTTAAAAATAAGATGCTCCGTGTTAGACATTTATCAAAATATTTGAATCAAAAATGTATCTTCCATATATTCATGTCGTTAATATTTTATTATTTTTCAGTTAATTTTTTAAGTTAAATGCAATTCTTGTTAGATCGCTAAATATACAAAAACGAATATAATTTATTTTAGTTAGGGTGCAATAGGCCTCTTGGGGTACCCGAACACCTGGTTAACAAAAAATCTGTGGTATGGGTGGTGTGGAAATGCTTTTCTAGAAGTATTGTAAAAAATAGTTTTGCCGCAATTAAAACACAAAAGTCTGTAAACTAAATTACGCAGTTCTTTATTTCTTTAAAAATAAAAACTCAAATTTTTTAGTTAAAATACTTCTTTACTATCTTATGTTTGATGATCGACTGCCACAACAGATTTGACGTTCCTTCATCTACTCCTTTTCTCTTTAATTCTTCCTCGGATCGCGTTGCCAGCTGTTTTACTTAAGATATTTTTTCACACTTCCCCCAGGTACAGCAGCTTCTGGATTAGATGATGATGGACCCTCTTTTTCCACGTTTAGCACTGCCAGTTTAACAGCTGGCCTTACTAAAACCCCTTCCACGGTCTGAACAACCGCGCTGCGCACTTGTCCATCTTGGCTGTGTCTCACCTCTATAATTCTTCCTTTCGAGTAGTTATATCTTGGTAAATTTTTGTCAACAATCAACACGATGTTGCCCACTTTTAATGGTGAAATCTGTCTATGCCATTTTGACCGAAGAGTTAGTTCTGGTACATACTCCGCCACAAACCTTTTCCAACATCTTCATTCGTTCACAAACCGCTGAACTGTTCAGACGTCATTCAACGTAGTGAGACTCAGTGATTTTATAAATTGAAGAAGTGCAAACGATTAAGGGATCCGCAACGAGCGCGTAGCCGAGTGCGTAAGAGCTACACCCGCGAAGCAGAGGAGTCCGAGTTCGAGACCCAGTTGCCCCTCTTTTCTTCGTTTTTTTTCCGCGTTCCACCGCCAAACCAGCATACTGCACTGGCGTAGGCAGTAAGTACAAGGAATGGAGGAGAACGGGAAGACCGTTCGCGCCAAAGCGGGCGGTGAAAGTAGTCAACCGGTTGCAGAATCACGCCACCAAGCAGCGGTGCCGCTAGACGGCGCAACCAAGAAGAGGAGGAAGAAGCAGACCTCCAACAGTTCTAAGCGACGTAACACCAATGCGTCACCAGAAAAGGAAAAAAGTAAAGCTTCTACGTCATCTACTGAAGACGATGCTGAAGAAAAAGGGTACTCCTATTCACGGTAAGCAGCAACAGCTTCGAATCTGTCCCCTCCGATACTGAAGAGGAAGAAATAGAGGTCATCATTCATGCCAAGAAAGAGAGGGTCTCGGATCTGAAAGAGGAGACAAAAAAACTCCTCGAGGAGATCAAAAAACTCCGTGAAAGCACCCTTGCAAGGAGAAAGAAGGAAGAGGAGGAGAAAAGGGGTCTACGGGTCGCTCAAGAACAGCAGCAGTTGACTGACCGTGAGCAGCCGCAAACGCAACAGCAACAACAACAACCTGCAAATCTGCAAAAGAAGCAGCAACAGCAGAAGTCAGCACAACTAAAAAAGAAAAAGTGCCACCGATAAACGCCTTCAAGGCAGATATTCTACAAACTGCGCAGGTATGTAAGAGAGCCATAGGTAGTGGTAACTTTAGCATAAGGAAAAATAAAGGCGCCGATAAATATACTATCCGCTGCAAAACAGTAGAACAGCATAATGTTCTAAGGACGTGTTTAAAGCGTTCGACGACGGAGTTCTTCTCCTTTACCCCAAAGGGAGAAAAACTTCAGACAATTTTGCTGAAGTTAGGCGTGCCGTTAGGAGCAGAGAAGGTTTTCCAACTGCTCAGAGAGCAAGTGTGTGATGGTGTCGAGATCGTCGGGGTCAAGCCCTTCACCACAGCAAAGGCTAAGAGGGAGGGGCGGAAATTGCCCTTTTATATTGTACAAATGACAACCACAAGCAAACCCGGTAAGCTAAATGAAATCAAGACATTAGATGACTGGGATTGCATTTGGGAAAGTATATACAGCAGCGATGGCATTCTCCAATGCGTTCGCTGTCAAAGGTTCGGGCACGCCGCGTCGAACTGCCAAATGCAGCCTCGATGCGTAAAGTGCAGCGAGAACCACATTGCGGAGAATTGTCCTCTAGGGCAAGACAGAGCAGCTGACAGAAGTCAGCTCAAATGCGCACTCTGCGGGAACGCGGGACATACCGCTAATTATCGGGGTTGCCCTAGATTTCAAGAGTGGAAAGCAAAAGTGGTTCTGCAGAAGCAGCCTCCTGTGAAAAAGCCACTCGGAGCAGCTACACCCGTCACCCCTGAAGTGACTTTCGCCCAAATGGCGTCAAGTCAAAGGAGAACGGAAAAGCAGCAAGTACCAAAAAATACGCAACCCTCAGTTCAAAAAGCACACGATCCAACGCCCGACTGGAAATCTACCATTGAAAGGCGTATGGATCGGTTATAGGAGCAGGTTGCCAAAATTCTGGCGCTTCTGCAGAACCCAGCACGTCACCAGTCCTGATGGATGCGCAGACGGAGAGTACTTTTAAGATCCTTGCAGTGAATGCAAATTCATTGATAGGGATCCCTCGGAAAAACGAGCTCTACAGATTGTTGGATGACCAAAGCCCAGATCTTTGTCTGATTAGCGAAACCAAGCTAACCCAGAGAGGCATATTGGAGCACAGTAGATATAATGTTATTCGAAGGGACCGGCCCAACTCCAATGGTGGAGGCGGTGTTGCGATCTTCATTAAGAATAATATTAAACACAAAATAGTGTATAGTAGTGAAGTACGACGGTTCCAGGTGTTGGAGGCCTGCATCGTGTGTATTTCGCTCCGCAGCGGAAGAAAGCTATATGCGGTATCGGTCTACTCCTCCGGCTCCCTCAATTCCAGAACTACTATAATAGAGCTCGATGCACTCTTTCGATGTCTAAATCTGTACTCGGAGGAGAACTATTTGATTATGGCCGGGGACTTAAATGCCCGTCATGGATATTGGGGAAACACAGTTTCCAATGACAGAGGGGACCTGCTTTACAGCTGGTTTTGCTTGCATAGTGTTGAGTATAGACTCGATCTGAAAGCAACAGAGGTATCGTCCTTCCCCAGAAGCGGGTCGTTTTTGGATCTCCTGCTGTTAGACGCTAGACTGCAGCTGACTGACACAAACGGACAAGCGGTGAACTGTTTGAACACTTTCGTGTATCTCAGTGACCATTGCGGACTTAGTACCGAATTCAAGATCCCTAACGATATTGCGGAATTAGGAGAGTTTGTCCAAACGCATACCTACAATTATAGTAGGTCGCGTTGGCTACGCTTCTACCGTCAAATGACTCGAGCAATCTCTTCGAATGCGCTCCACATTCCGTCCAATAGAAACTTGTCAAACGAAGAGATTGACATGTATCTAATTTAATTGGATGAGACAATAAAACGAAATATGGACAGTACGATACCACGATATACACGCAAAAACAATGAAAATCTGTACCGCAATGGGACAATTGATGCACTCCACCAACAAAAAAGTAGGCTGTTGTCAAGATTAAAAACCTTGTACAGGCGGTATACTCACAGACGTAGCGAGGAAGTTAGGACACTGAAATCGCTCATTAAGAACGTACAAACTTTAATTGTACAGAATTACAGAGTTTCTGTGAACACGTACTGGAACACTAAGATTCGAGCTGTTAGATCTAACAACCCGAGCATGTTTCCACAAATTAATAAATTCTTTCGAAGGAAAAATAGCTATCTTCCGTGTCTTAAGCTCTTCAGGACTACAGACAATGAACAGATACTGACTACAGCGGGTATTGATCCAAACAACGCCGTACTCGACGACAAATTTTTTATTGTCGAAGATCCGCAGGAAAAAGTTGAAGTACTGGGCACAGTTTTCCAGGAAGTGTACAAGGTGAACGAAAGTGTTCGCCCGAACCACAACCTGGAGAATAGCGTGCACTCTAGCAACTCTCAACTTCGAGAAGATCTGCAACAATGGCGATCTGAGAACAGTGGCTTTGTCGTGTTCAATGACGATAATATGGCAGATAATGTCATCGCCGACACAGCGGTGCATCCCCCGTTCATTTCGAAGGCAGATCTTCAAGCGGTCTTCGCATCACTAAAGAAGAAAAAGTCAGTTGGATTCGATGGGATCTCCAACATTGTGCTAAAACACCTTCCCCTGGAAGTGGTTACTATGTACACAATTCTGTTTAACAATGCTCTGAATAATGCACATTATCCGGGCCATTGGAAAACTGCGATTGTACAACCCATATCCAAGCGAGGAAAAGATTCTTCGAATCCGTGCAACCTCAAATAGTCAATTAGTCTTTTCCCGAACATCAGCAAGGTATTCGGGAAGGTGATAAATAGAGCTCTGATCAACTGGACAGAGGACAAACATATAATTACGGATAACCAATTCGGTTTCAGAGCGGGGCATGACACTATTCATGCCGCGTCGAAACTGGTGTCGGATATCCAATGGTATAAGAGCCAGAAACAATGTACGGGGGCTTGCTTGATTAACCTGGAGAAAGCTTTCGACACCGTATGGCTAGAAGGACTTTTCTACAAGCTCAATCGGCTAGGCATTGGTAAACCACTGCTGTACCTATTGCATAACATGCTTACTGGTAGGCGGTTCGTAGTCAAAAATGGCAACGTGACCTCTACAGGTATTTTTGAAGTGAAAAATGGTCTAAAACAGGGTGCCGTTAATTCGCCGATCCTGTTCAACATTTTCTTGAGCGATCTAATAAGTTCTCTTCCTCACGCAATTGCGTATGCCGACGACTTGATCGTGTACAGATCATGCAAAAAAATCGAGGACATCACTGCGCTAGCGCAGGGTGACTTCGCCTCATTCATGAGAGATTGCGATGACTGGAAGCTGAATATCAACTTTCAGAAGTCGGAAACCATTCTCTTCAGAACGCCGTTGTATAAGGCTTCGGCGGATACAAAAACGAATTGGCGTAAGTTCCCAATTGTTGGACGACACGGGCAACCACTGGCGCAAAGGACTGTAGTCAGATACCTGGGGATCTGGCTAGGTCAGTATCTATATTTTAACAAACATGTAGATGCAGCTCTGGCCAGAGCCAGAGGCGCTTTTGCTCTTACAAAGAGACTGTTTTACAACAGCCAGCTCGATGCGAGGGTGAAGGTAGTCTGCTACATGGCCCTCATCCGGCCAATGTTCACCTATGGCTGTCCCGTGTGGTTCAACGTGAGTGCAAGCTTGATACCTGATACGAGTGTAGACACAAAACTATACGACTTAAAAAACACCTCAGTGGTGATGAGTGCTTTCAAAACTTTATATACATAATTTGGACTTCTAAGCCAAATTTCTTACAAAATATAAAATATACTTAAGCGGCTGTCCGTCCATATCAAGCTCTATTCAGAAAGAATAGTTATTTTATTTAAGTGATCACGATTTTTATAATTATTTTATTTTGTATAATATTTATTTTATCTTTATTTATTTATTTTACCTTAGTTGTTTTCATTCTTTCTCATAAAACAAGTTAGTATTTGCATAACTGTCAGAAATGTATGCTAAATTGTAAAATAAACTAAAACTAAACGAAACTTTGTAATTCCTTGTTTTCGAAAGTGATGATATAGTGTTTTGAAAAATGACACAATTATAAATAGATCTGCACATAGTTATAGGTCATATGAAAATACGATTAATATATAAGATATTGAACAGAAAATACATCCGACTATTTGAGATGATGAAGTACGATAACTTTGATAACTGCCTTTGAGACACTACCAGACGATTTCCAATTTAATACTTTTCATCTGTCGTTTTATGCTATTCGCCATTAATATTAAACTATTATGACCAAATTTGATTTTTGGATATAATCAGCTGATTGAAACACTTTTCATGTGTAAGAATACGTGAAGTATGGCTTGGGAATAATATGCGTGTATTCTATATGGTAAGGTGTTTTTTCTACGAAGCCGTATGGCTACTTTAGGTGGACTGTGCTAAAGATGCATGTAGTCCAAGAATGATAGAAATGCAGATTACGCATTGCGCATGTCTGTCACTTTCTGTAAATTTTTGTTGACGTAGGCTGACAACGGATGTTTTTCTATATTTAGCTGCAATTTCCGCGCGTTAATTTGAAATACACGGAAACTATTTTTAATATCAAAAGTTTATATTTAAACATTAATAAATAAAGAATACTTTTTGAAAAATGAGGTGTGCAGTTTTTAACTGCAATGAAAATAACAACAAGGGAAAACAGAATGAGCGGTTTTATTCTTTTCCAAAAGATAACACCCTCCGGAATCAATGGATTCACTTTTGCAGAAGAACGGACAATTTGAATTCAAACACAGCTAGGATTTTTCTGCATATTTTACTTCAGTCAGTTTTGAAAGAAACATACAATCATTGGAGCTAAAAGGCAAAAGGTTAAAATGGCTGGAAAACTGTTTTCCCATACCCTAGCTGAACTGCCAGCTTAGGCCATTAAGGTGATATTCACGCATTTATCACAGAAAGTGATTTCGTTCTAAGACCCGCAATCACCTGATTTTGATTATCTTTAAAAAACAGATGTTACACATTGATGTTTTGTACACAATAAAAAATATATATTTAAATTTTATACAAAAATCTGGTATAAATGATAAATATTAGGAACACATCAAGCATAGTTTATGAACTCGTTAATTACTCAATTTTTTCGTGGTGAAATTGCAGGAAAGTTCGCGTACTCGTTAATTTTGCTTGTTTGCTATGCGATTCTGCGTACGAGAACAAAATGTGCAGTAAAAGTGACTGAGGACGGCAGTCATTACAGTTAGAGTAAATTACTCACTGATAACTACTAGTAATTGTTCTTTTAATTCCTTTAAAGCGATTTAAAGTGTATTTGTATTGTATATTTGGTAAGGATATTTTGTAAGTACTAAATTATTACAAAGTGCCTGCTTGTTCTATTTAATCAATTGTAATTGTAGTGAATTGTGTGCCTGCTTTTTCTATTTAACCAATTGTAATTGTAGTGAATTGTGATAAAAGAAATTTGAATCAAGATTGTTTAAAGCAGTTTTTCGGTGAAGCCAGAAGTGCTAGAGGTAAAAATACACGCGTAACTGCTCACCAGTTCAAATCAATTTTCCAAACACTTTGGGGCCGTCAATATTCGAAAATTGTGAGAGCTGGAAATTGTCCAGTACAGGAAATTGTGCAGTCCATCAGCAATCACCCTCTAATGTAATGGAAACATCTTGGGTGCAAGGCAAAATATGCGACAGGCCAAAGTGCACTTTCGCCTTGTATCTTAAAACACCTTTTTATTTTACTGATAACTGAAAAGAAATATACCTGCTGTAAAATTTTGCCACCAGACTTCATCTTAAATTATTTTATTAGAATTCGAATTTTGTCACTAAATTTTGGAACAGGGATTCGAGTGACCCTAATTTTAAAAATAAGATGCTCCGTGTTAGACATTTATCAAAATATTTGAATCAAAAATGTATCTTCCATATATTCATGTCGTTAATATTTTATTATTTTTCAGTTAATTTTTTAAGTTAAATGCAATTCTTGTTAGATCGCTAAATATACAAAAACGAATATAATTTATTTTAGTTAGGGTGCAATAGGCCTCTTGGGGTACCCGAACACCTGGTTAACAAAAAATCTGTGGTATGGGTGGTGTGGAAATGCTTTTCTAGAAGTATTGTAAAAAATAGTTTTGCCGCAATTAAAACACAAAAGTCTGTAAACTAAATTACGCAGTTCTTTATTTCTTTAAAAATAAAAACTCAAATTTTTTAGTTAAAATACTTCTTTACTATCTTATGTTTGATGATCGACTGCCACAACAGATTTGACGTTCCTTCATCTACTCCTTTTCTCTTTAATTCTTCCTCGGATCGCGTTGCCAGCTGTTTTACTTAAGATATTTTTTCACACTTCCCCCAGGTGCAGCAGCTTCTGGATTAGATGATGATGGACCCTCTTTTTCCACGTTTAGCACTGCCAGTTTAACAGCTGGCCTTACTAAAACCCCTTCCACGGTCTGAACAACCGCGCTGCGCACTTGTCCATCTTGGCTGTGTCTCACCTCTATAATTCTTCCTTTCGAGTAGTTATATCTTGGTAAATTTTTGTCAACAATCAACACGATGTTGCCCACTTTTAATGGTGAAATCTGTCTATGCCATTTTGACCGAAGAGTTAGTTCTGGTACATACTCCGCCACAAACCTTTTCCAACATCTTCATTCGTTCACAAACCGCTGAACTTTTCAGACGTCATTCAACGTAGTGAGACTCAGTGATTTTATAAATTTAAGAAGTGCAAACGACTAAGGGATCCGCAACGAGCGCGTAGCCGAGTGCGTAAGAGCTACACCCGCGAAGCAGAGGAGTCCGAGTTCGAGACCCAGTTGGGGCACTGCCCCTTTTTTCTTCGTTTTTTTTTCCGCGTTCCACCGCCAAACCAGCATACTGCACTGGCGTAGGCAGTAAGTACAAGGAATGGAGGAGAACGGGAAGACCGTTCGCGCCAAAGCGGGCGGTGAAAGTAGTCAACCGGTTGCAGAATCACGCCACCAAGCAGCGGTGCCGCTAGACGGCGCAACCAAGAAGAGGAGGAAGAAGCAGACCTCCAACAGTTCTAAGCGACGTAACACCAATGCGTCACCAGAAAAGGAAAAAAGTAAAGCTTCTACGTCATCTACTGAAGACGATGCTGAAGAAAAAGGGTACTTCTATTCACGGTAAGCAGCAACAGCTTCGAATCTGTCCCCTCCGATACTGAAGAGGAAGAAATAGAGGTCATTATTCATGCCAAGAAAGAGAGGGTCTCGGATCTGAAAGAGGAGACAAAAAAACTCCTCGAGGAGATCAAAAAACTTCGTGAAAGCACCCTTGCAAGGAGAAAGAAGGAAGAGGAGGAGAAAAGGGGTCTACGGGTCGCTCAAGAACAGCACAGTTGACTGACCGTGAGCAGCCGCAAACGCAACAGCAACAACAACAACCTGCAAATCTGCAAAAGAAGCAGCAACAGCAGAAGTCAGCACAACTAAAAAAGAAAAAGTGCCACCGATAAACGCCTTCAAGGCAGATATTCTACAAACTGCGCAGGTATGTAAGAGAGCCATAGGTAGTGGTAACTTTAGCATAAGGAAAAATAAAGGCGCCGATAAATATACTATCCGCTGCAAAACAGTAGAACAGCATAATGTTCTAAGGACGTGTTTAAAGCGTTCGACGACGGAGTTCTTCTCCTTTACCCCAAAGGGAGAAAAACTTCAGACAATTTTGCTGAAGTTAGGCGTGCCGTTAGGAGCAGAGAAGGTTTTCCAACTGCTCAGAGAGCAAGTGTGTGATGGTGTCGAGATCGTCGGGGTCAAGCCCTTCACCACAGCAAAGGCTAAGAGGGAGGGGCGGAAATTGCCCTTTTATATTGTACAAATGACAACCACAAGCAAACCCGGTAAGCTAAATGAAATCAAGACATTAGATGACTGGGATTGCATTTGGGAAAGTATATACAGCAGCGATGGCATTCTCCAATGCGTTCGCTGTCAAAGGTTCGGGCACGCCGCGTCGAACTGCCAAATGCAGCCTCGATGCGTAAAGTGCAGCGAGAACCACATTGCGGAGAATTGTCCTCTAGGGCAAGACAGAGCAGCTGACAGAAGTCAGCTCAAATGCGCACTCTGCGGGAACGCGGGACATACCGCTAATTATCGGGGTTGCCCTAGATTTCAAGAGTGGAAAGCAAAAGTGGTTCTGCAGAAGCAGCCTCCTGTGAAAAAGCCACTCGGAGCAGCTACACCCGTCACCCCTGAAGTGACTTTCGCCCAAATGGCGTCAAGTCAAAGGAGAACGGAAAAGCAGCAAGTACTAAAAGTTACGCAACCCTCAGTTCAAAAAGCACACGATCCAACGCCCGACTGGAAATCTACCATTGAAAGGCGTATGGATCGGTTATAGGAGCAGGTTGCCAAAATTCTGGCGCTCCTGCAGAACCCAGCACGTCACCAGTCCTGATGGATGCGCAGACGGAGAGTACTTTTAAGATCCTTGCAGTGAATGCAAATTCATTGATAGGGATCCCTCGGAAAAACGAGCTCTACAGATTGTTGGATGACCAAAGCCCAGATCTTTGTCTGATTAGCGAAACCAAGCTAACCCAGAGAGGCATATTGGAGCACAGTAGATATAATGTTATTCGAAGGGACCGGCCCAACTCCAATGGTGGAGGCGGTGTTGCGATCTTCATTAAGAATAATATTAAACACAAAGTAGTGTATAGTAGTGAAGTACGACGGTTCCAGGTGTTGGAGGCCTGCATCGTGTGTATTTCGCTCCGCAGCGGAAGAAAGCTATATGCGGTATCGGTCTACTCCTCCGGCTCCCTCAATTCCAGAACTACTATAATAGAGCTCGATGCACTCTTTCGATGTCTAAGTCTGTACTCGGAGGAGAACTATTTTATTATGGCCGGGGACTTAAATGCGCGTCATGGATATTGGGGAAACACAGTTTCCAATGACAGAGGGGACCTGCTTTACAGCTGGTTTTGCTTGCATAGTGTTGAGTATAGACTCGATCTGAAAGCAACAGAGGTATCGTCCTTCCCCAGAAGCGGGTCGTTTTTGGATCTCCTGCTGTTAGACGCTAGACTGCAGCTGACTGACACAAACGGACAAGCGGTGAACTGTTTGAACACTTTCGTGTATCTCAGTGACCATTGCGGACTTAGTACCGAATTCAAGATCCCTAACGATATTGCGGAATTAGGAGAGTTTGTCCAAACGCATACCTACAATTATAGTAGGTCGCGTTGGCTACGCTTCTACCGTCAAATGACTCGAGCAATCTCTTCGAATGCGCTCCACATTCCGTCCAATAGAAACTTGTCAAACGAAGAGATTGACATGTATCTAATTTAATTGGATGAGACAATAAAACGAAATATGGACAGTACGATACCACGATATACACGCAAAAACAATGAAAATCTGTACCGCAATGGGACAATTGATGCACTCCACCAACAAAAAAGTAGGCTGTTGTCAAGATTAAAAACCTTGTACAGGCGGTATACTCACAGACGTAGCGAGGAAGACAATGAACAGATACTGACTACAGCGGGTATTGATCCAAACAACGCCGTACTCGACGACAAATTTTTTATTGTCGAAGATCCGCAGGAAAAAGTTGAAGTACTGGGCACAGTTTTCCAGGAAGTGTACAAGGTGAACGAAAGTGTTCGCCCGAACCACAACCTGGAGAATAGCGTGCACTCTTGCAACTCTCAACTTCGAGAAGATCTGCAACAATGGCGATCTGAGAACAGTGGCTTTGTCGTGTTCAATGACGATAATATGGCAGATAATGTCATCGCCGACACAGCGGTGCATCCCCCGTTCATTTCGAAGGCAGATCTTCAAGCGGTCTTCGCATCACTAAAGAAGAAAAAGTCAGTTGGATTCGATGGGATCTCCAACATTGTGCTAAAACACCTTCCCCTGGAAGTGGTTACTATGTACACAATTCTGTTTAACAATGCTCTGAATAATGCACATTATCCGGGCCATTGGAAAACTGCGATTGTACAACCCATATCCAAGCGAGGAAAAGATTCTTCGAATCCGTGCAACCTCAATTAGTCAATTAGTCTTTTCCCGAACATCAGCAAGGTATTCGAGAAGGTGATAAATAGAGCTCTGATCAACTGGACAGAGGACAAACATATAATTCCGGATAACCAATTCGGTTTCAGAGCGGGGCATGACACTATTCATGCCGCGTCGAAACTGGTGTCGGATATCCAATGGTATAAGAGCCAGAAACAATGTACGGGGGCTTGCTTGATTAACCTGGAGAAAGCCTTCGACACCGTATGGCTAGAAGGACTTTTCTACAAGCTCAATCGGCTAGGCATTGGTAAACCACTGCTGTACCTATTGCATAACATGCTTACTGGTAGGCGGTTCGTAGTCAAAAATGGCAACGTGACCTCTACAGGTATTTTTGAAGTGAAAAATGGTCTCCAACAGGGTGCCGTTAATTCGCCGATCCTGTTCAACATTTTCTTGAGCGATCTAATAAGTTCTCTTCCTCACGCAATTGCGTATGCCGACGACTTGATCGTGTACAGATCATGCAAAAAAATCGAGGACATCACTACGCTAGCGCAGGGTGACTTCGCCTCATTCATGAGAGATTGCGATGACTGGAAGCTGAATATCAACTTTCAGAAGTCGGAAACCATTCTCTTCAGAACGCCGTTGTATAAGGCTTCGGCGGATACAAAAACGAATTGGCGTAAGTTCCCAATTGTTGGACGACACGGGCAACCACTGGCGCAAAGGACTGTAGTCAGATACCTGGGGATCTGGCTAGGTCAGTATCTATATTTTAACAAACATGTAGATGCAGCTCTGGCCAGAGCCAGAGGCGCTTTTGCTCTTACAAAGAGACTGTTTTACAACAGCCAGCTCGATGCGAGGGTGAAGGTAGTCTGCTACATGGCCCTCATCCGGCCAATGTTCACCTATGGCTGTCCCGTGTGGTTCAACGTGAGTGCAAGCTTGATACCTGATACGAGTGTAGACACAAAACTATACGACTTAAAAAACACCTCAGTGGTGATGAGTGCTTTCAAAACTTTATATACATAATTTGGACTTCTAAGCCAAATTTCTTACAAAATATAAAATATACTTAAGCGGCTGTCCGTCCATATCAAGCTCTATTCAGAAAGAATAGTTATTTTATTTAAGTGATCACGATTTTTATAATTATTTTATTTTGTATAATATTTATTTTATCTTTATTTATTTATTTTACCTTAGTTGTTTTCATTCTTTCTCATAAAACAAGTTAGTATTTGCATAACTGTCAGAAATGTATGCTAAATTGTAAAATAAACTAAAACTAAACGAAACTTTGTAATGCCCTGTTTTCGAAAGTGATGATATAGTGTTTTGAAAAATGACACAATTATAAATAGATCTGCACATAGTTATAGGTCATATGAAAATACGATTAAGATATAAGATATTGAACAGAAAATACATCCGACTATTTGAGATGATGAAGTACGATAACTTTGATAACTGCCTTTGAGACACTACCAGACGATTTCCAATTTAATACTTTTCATCTGTCGTTTTATGCTATTCGCCATTAATATTAAACTATTACGACCAAATTTGATTTTTGGATATAATCAGCTGATTGAAACACTTTTCATGTGTAAGAATACGTGAAGTATGGCTTGGGAATAATATGCGTGTATTCTATACGGTAAGGTGTTTATTTTCTACGAAGCCGTATGGCTACTTTAGGTGGACTGTGCTAAAGATGCATGTAGTCCAAGAATGATAGAAATGCAGATTACGCATTGCACATGTCTGTCACTTTCTGTAAATTTTTGTTGACGTAGGCTGACAACGGATGTTTTTCTATATTTAGCTGCAATTTCCGCGCGTTAATTTGAAATACACGGAAACTATTTTTAATATCAAAAGTTTATATTTAAACATTAATAAATAAAGAATACTTTTTGAAAAATGAGGTGTGCAGTTTTTAACTGCAATGAAAATAACAACAAGGGAAAACAGAATGAGCGGTTTTATTCTTTTCCAAAAGATAACACCCTCCGGAATCAATGGATTCACTTTTGCAGAAGAACGGACAATTTGAATTCAAACACAGCTAGGATTTTTCTGCATATTTTACTTCAGTCAGTTTTGAAAGAAACATACAATCATTGGAGCTAAAAGGCAAAAGGTTAAAATGGCTGCAAAACTGTTTTCCCATACCCTAGCTGAACTGCCAGCTTAGGCCATTAAGGTGATATTCACGCATTTATCACAGAAAGTGATTTCGTTCTAAGACCCGCAATCACCTGATTTTGATTATCTTTAAAAAACAGATGTTACACATTGATGTTTTGTACACAATAAAAAATATATATTTAAATTTTATACAAAAATCTGGTATAAATGATAAATATTAGGAACACATCAAGCATAGTTTATGAACTCGTTAATTACTCAATTTTTTCGTGGTGAAATTGCAGGAAAGTTCGCGTACTCGTTAATTTTGCTTGTTTGCTATGCGATTCTGCGTACGAGAACAAAATGTGCAGTAAAAGTGACTGAGGACGGCAGTCATTACAGTTAGAGTAAATTACTCACTGATAACTACTAGTAATTGTTCTTTTAATTCCTTTAAAGCGATTTAAAGTGTATTTGTATTGTATATTTGGTAAGGATATTTTGTAAGTACTACATTATTACAAAGTGCCTGCTTGTACTATTTAACCAATTGTAATTGTAGTGAATTGTGTGCCTGCTTTTTCTATTTAACCAATTGTAATTGTAGTGAATTGTGATAAAAGAAATTTGAATCAAGATTGTTTAAAGCAGTTTTTCGGTGAAGCCAGAAGTGCTAGAGGTAAAAATACACGCGTAACTGCTCACCAGTTCAAATCAATTTTCCAAACACTTTGGGGCCGTCAATATTCGAAAATTGTGAGAGCTGGAAATTGTCCAGTACAGGAAATTGTGCAGTCCATCAGCAATCACCCTCTAATGTAATGGAAACATCTTGGGTGCAAGGCAAAATATGCGACAGGCCAAAGTGCACTTTCGCGTTGTATCTTAAAACACCTTTTTATTTTACTGATAACTGAAAAGAAATATACCTGCTGTAAAATTTTGCCACCAGACTTCATCTTAAATTATTTTATTAGAATTCGAATTTTGTCACTAAATTTTGGAACAGGGATTCGAGTGACCCTAATTTTAAAAATAAGATGCTCCGTGTTAGACATTTATCAAAATATTTGAATCAAAAATGTATCTTCCATATATTCATGTCGTTAATATTTTATTATTTTTCAGTTAATTTTTTAAGTAAAATGCAATTCTTGTTAGATCGCTAAATATACAAAAACGAATATAATTTATTTTAGTTAGGGTGCAATAGGCCTCTTGGGGTACCCGAACACCTGGTTAACAAAAAATCTGTGGTATGGGTGGTGTGGAAATGCTTTTCTAGAAGTATTGTAAAAAATAGTTTTGCCACAATTAAAACACAAAAGTCTGTAAACTAAATTACGCAGTTCTTTATTTCTTTAAAAATAAAAACTCAAATTTTTTAGTTCCAAATACTTCTTTACTATCTTATGTTTGATGATCGACTACCACAACAGATTTGACGTTCCTTCATCTACTCCTTTTCTCTTTAATTCTTCCTCGGATCGCGTTGCCAGCTGTTTTACTTAAGATATTTTTTCACACTTCCCCCAGGTACAGCAGCTTCTGGATTAGATGATGATGGACCCTCTTTTTCCACGTTTAGCACTGCCAGTTTAACAGCTGGCCTTACTAAAACCCCTTCCACGGTCTGAACAACCGCGCTGCGCACTTGTCCATCTTGGCTGTGTCTCACCTCTATAATTCTTCCTTTCGAGTAGTTATATCTTGGTAAATTTTTGTCAACAATCAACACGATGTTGCCCACTTTTAATGGTGAAATCTGTCTATGCCATTTTGACCGAAGAGTTAGTTCTGGTACATACTCCGCCACAAACCTTTTCCAACATCTTCATTCGTTCACAAACCGCTGAACTGTTCAGACGTCATTCAACGTAGTGAGACTCAGTGATTTTATAAATTGAAGAAGTGCAAACGATTAAGGGATCCGCAACGAGCGCGTAGCCGAGTGCGTAAGAGCTACACCCGCGAAGCAGAGGAGTCCGAGTTCGAGACCCAGTTGGGGCACTGCCCCTTTTTTCTTCGTTTTTTTTTCCGCGTTCCACCGCCAAACCAGCATACTGCACTGGCGTAGGCAGTAAGTACAAGGAATGGAGGAGAACGGGAAGACCGTTCGCGCCAAAGCGGGCGGTGAAAGTAGTCAACTGGTTGCAGAATCACGCCACCAAGCAGCGGTGCCGCTAGACGGCGCAACCAAGAAAAGGAGGAAGAAGCAGACCTCCAACAGTTCTAAGCGACGTAACACCAATGCGTCACCAGAAAAGGAAAAAAGTAAAGCTTCTACGTCATCTACTGAAGACGATGCTGAAGAAAAAGGGTACTCCTATTCACGGTAAGCAGCAACAGCTTCGAATCTGTCCCCTCCGATACTGAAGAGGAAGAAATAGAGGTCATCATTCATGCCAAGAAAGAGAGGGTCTCGGATCTGAAAGAGGAGACAAAAAAACTCCTCGAGGAGATCAAAAAACTTCGTGAAAGCACCCTTGCAAGGAGAAAGAAGGAAGAGGAGGAGAAAAGGGGTCTACGGGTCGCTCAAGAACAGCAGCAGTTGACTGACCGTGAGCAGCCGCAAACGCAACAGCAACAACAACAACCTGCAAATCTGCAAAAGAAGCAGCAACAGCAGAAGTCAGCACAACTAAAAAAGAAAAAGTGCCACCGATAAACGCCTTCAAGGCAGATATTCTACAAACTGCTCAGGTATGTAAGAGAGCCATAGGTAGTGGTAACTTTAGCATAAGGAAAAATAAAGGCGCCGATAAATATACTATCCGCTGCAAAACAGTAGAACAGCATAATGTTCTAAGGACGTGTTTAAAGCGTTCGACGACGGAGTTCTTCTCCTTTACCCCAAAGGGAGAAAAACTTCAGACAATTTTGCTGAAGTTAGGCGTGCCGTTAGGAGCAGAGAAGGTTTTCCAACTGCTCAGAGAGCAAGTGTGTGATGCCCTTCACCACAGCAAAGGCTAAGAGGGAGGGGCGGAAATTGCCCTTTTATATTGTACAAATGACAACCACAAGCAAACCCGGTAAGCTAAATGAAATCAAGACGTTAGATGACTGGGATTGCATTTGGGAAAGTATATACAGCAGCGATGGCATTCTCCAATGCGTTCGCTGTCAAAGGTTCGGGCACGCCGCGTCGAACTGCCAAATGCAGCCTCGATGCGTAAAGTGCAGCGAGAACCACATTGCGGAGAATTGTCCTCTGGGGCAAGACAGAGCAGCTGACAGAAGTCAGCTCAAATGCGCACTCTGCGGGAACGCGGGACATACCGCTAATTATCGGGGTTGCCCTAGATTTCAAGAGCGGAAAGCAAAAGTGGTTCTGCAGAAGCAGCCTCCTGTGAAAAAGCCACTCGGAGCAGCTACACCCGTCACCCCTGAAGTGACTTTCGCCCAAATGGCGTCAAGTCAAAGGAGAACGGAAAAGCAGCAAGTACCAAAAGTTACGCAACCCTCAGTTCAAAAAGCACACGATCCAACGCCCGACTGGAAATCTACCCTTGAAAGGCGTATGGATCGGCTATAGGAGCAGGTTGCCAAAATTCTGGCGCTTCTGCAGAACCCAGCACGTCACCAGTCCTGATGGATGCGCAGACGGAGAGTACTTTTAAGATCCTTGCAGTGAATGCAAATTCATTGATAGGGATCCCTCGGAAAAACGAGCTCTACAGATTGTTGGATGACCAAAGCCCAGATCTTTGTCTGATTAGCGAAACCAAGCTAACCCAGAGAGGCATATTGGAGCACAGTAGATATAATGTTATTCGAAGGGACCGGCCCAACTCCAATGGTGGAGGCGGTGTTGCGATCTTCATTAAGAATAATATTAAACACAAAGTAGTGTATAGTAGTGAAGTACGACGGTTCCAGGTGTTGGAGGCCTGCATCGTGTGTATTTCGCTCCGCAGCGGAAGAAAGCTATATGCGGTATCGGTCTACTCCTCCGGCTCCCTCAATTCCAGAACTACTATAATAGAGCTCGATGCACTCTTTCGATGTCTAAGTCTGTACTCGGAGGAGAACTATTTTATTATGGCCGGGGACTTAAATGCCCGTCATGGATATTGGGGAAACGCAGTTTCCAATGACAGAGGGGACCTGCTTTACAGCTGGTTTTGCTTGCATAGTGTTGAGTATAGACTCGATCTGAAAGCAACAGAGGTATCGTCCTTCCCCAGAAGCGGGTCGTTTTTGGATCTCCTGCTGTTAGACGCTAGACTGCAGCTGACTGACACAAACGGACAAGCGGTGAACTGTTTGAACACTTTCGTGTATCTCAGTGACCATTGCGGACTTAGTACCGAATTCAAGATCCCTAACGATATTGCGGAATTAGGAGAGTTTGTCCAAACGCATACCTACAATTATAGTAGGTCGCGTTGGCTACGCTTCTACCGTCAAATGACTCGAGCAATCTCTTCGAATGCGCTCCACATTCCGTCCAATAGAAACTTGTCAAACGAAGAGATTGACATGTATCTAATTTAATTGGATGAGACAATAAAACGAAATATGGACAGTACGATACCACGATATACACGCAAAAACAATGAAAATCTGTACCGCAATGGGACAATTGATGCACTCCACCAACAAAAAAGTAGGCTGTTGTCAAGATTAAAAACCTTGTACAGGCGGTATACTCACAGACGTAGCGAGGAAGTTAGGACACTGAAATCGCTCATTAAGAACGTACAAACTTTAATTGTACAGAATTACAGAGTTTCTGTGAACACGTACTGGAACACTAAGATTCGAGCTGTTAGATCTAACAACCCGAGCATGTTTCCACAAATTAATAAATTCTTTCGAAGGAAAAATAGCTATCTTCCGTGTCTTAAGCTCCCCAGGACTACAGACAATGAACAGATACTGACTACAGCGGGTATTGATCCAAACAACGCCGTACTCGACGACAAATTTTTTATTGTCGAAGATCCGCAGGAAAAAGTTGAAGTACTGGGCACAGTTTTCCAGGAAGTGTACAAGGTGAACGAAAGTGTTCGCCCGAACCACAACCTGGAGAATAGCGTGCACTCTAGCAACTCTCAACTTCGAGAAGATCTGCAACAATGGCGATCTGAGAACAGTGGCTTTGTCGTGTTCAATGACGATAATATGGCAGATAATGTCATCGCCGACACAGCGGTGCATCCCCCGTTCATTTCGAAGGCAGATCTTCAAGCGGTCTTCGCATCACTAAAGAAGAAAAAGTCAGTTGGATTCGATGGGATCTCCAACATTGTGCTAAAACACCTTCCCCTGGAAGTGGTTACTATGTACACAATTCTGTTTAACAATGCTCTGAATAATGCACATTATCCGGGCCATTGGAAAACTGCGATTGTACAACCCATATCCAAGCGAGGAAAAGATTCTTCGAATCCGTGCAACCTCAATTAGTCAATTAGTCTTTTCCCGAACATCAGCAAGGTATTCGAGAAGGTGATAAATAGAGCTCTGATCAACTGGACAGAGGACAAACATATAATTCCGGATAACCAATTCGGTTTCAGAGCGGGGCATGACACTATTCATGCCGTGTCGAAACTGGTGTCGGATATCCAATGGTATAAGAGCCAGAAACAATGTACGGGGGCTTGCTTGATTAACCTGGAGAAAGCCTTCGACACCGTATGGCTAGAAAGACTTTTCTACAAGCTCAATCGGCTAGGCATTGGTAAACCACTGCTGTACCTATTGCATAACATGCTTACTGGTAGGCGGTTCGTAGTCAAAAATGGCAACGTGACCTCTACAGGTATTTTTGAAGTGAAAAATGGTCTCCAACAGGGTGCCGTTAATTCGCCGATCCTGTTCAACATTTTCTTGAGCGATCTAATAAGTTCTCTTCCTCACGCAATTGCGTATGCCGACGACTTGATCGTGTACAGATCATGCAAAAAAATCGAGGACATCACTACGCTAGCGCAGGGTGACTTCGACTCATTCATGAGAGATTGCGATGACTGGAAGCTGAATATCAACTTTCAGAAGTCGGAAACCATTCTCTTCAGAACGCCGTTTTATAAGGCTTCGGCGGATACAAAAACGAATTGGCGTAAGTTCCCAATTGTTGGACGACACGGGCAACCACTGGCGCAAAGGACTGTAGTCAGATACCTGGGGATCTGGCTAGGTCAGTATCTATATTTTAACAAACATGTAGATGCAGCTCTGGCCAGAGCCAGAGGCGCTTTTGCTCTTACAAAGAGACTGTTTTACAACAGCCAGCTCGATGCGAGGGTGAAGGTAGTCTGCTACATGGCCCTCATCCGGCCAATGTTCACCTATGGCTGTCCCGTGTGGTTCAACGTGAGTGCAAGCTTGATACCTGATACGAGTGTAGACACAAAACTATACGACTTAAAAAACACCTCAGTGGTGATGAGTGCTTTCAAAACTTTATATACATAATTTGGACTTCTAAGCCAAATTTCTTACAAAATATAAAATATACTTAAGCGGCTGTCCGTCCATATCAAGCTCTATTCAGAAAGAATAGTTATTTTATTTAAGTGATCACGATTTTTATAATTATTTTATTTTGTATAATATTTATTTTATCTTTATTTATTTATTTTACCTTAGTTGTTTTCATTCTTTCTCATAAAACAAGTTAGTATTTGCATAACTGTCAGAAATGTATGCTAAATTGTAAAATAAACTAAAACTAAACGAAACTTTGTAATTCCCTGTTTTCGAAAGTGATGATATAGTGTTTTGAAAAATGACACAATTATAAATAGATCTGCACATAGTTATAGGTCATATGAAAATACGATTAAGATATAAGATATTGAACAGAAAATACATCCGACTATTTGAGATGATGAAGTACGATAACTTTGATAACTGCCTTTGAGACACTACCAGACGATTTCCAATTTAATACTTTTCATCTGTCGTTTTATGCTATTCGCCATTAATATTAAACTATTATGACCAAATTTGATTTTTGGATATAATCAGCTGATTGAAACACTTTTCATGTGTAAGAATACGTGAAGTATGGCTTGGGAATAATATGCGTGTATTCTATACGGTAAGGTGTTTATTTTCTACGAAGCCGTATGGCTACTTTAGGTGGACTGTGCTAAAGATGCATGTAGTCCAAGAATGATAGAAATGCAGATTACGCATTGCACATGTCTGTCACTTTCTGTAAATTTTTGTTGACGTAGGCTGACAACGGATGTTTTTCTATATTTAGCTGCAATTTCCGCGCGTTAATTTGAAATACACGGAAACTATTTTTAATATCAAAAGTTTATATTTAAACATTAATAAATAAAGAATACTTTTTGAAAAATGAGGTGTGCAGTTTTTAACTGCAATGAAAATAACAACAAGGGAAAACAGAATGAGCGGTTTTATTCTTTTCCAAAAGATAACACCCTCCGGAATCAATGGATTCACTTTTGCAGAAGAACGGACAATTTGAATTCAAACACAGCTAGGATTTTTCTGCATATTTTACTTCAGTCAGTTTTGAAAGAAACATACAATCATTGGAGCTAAAAGGCAAAAGGTTAAAATGGCTGCAAAACTGTTTTCCCATACCCTAGCTGAACTGCCAGCTTAGGCCATTAAGGTGATATTCACGCATTTATCACAGAAAGTGATTTCGTTCTAAGACCCGCAATCACCTGATTTTGATTATCTTTAAAAAACAGATGTTACACATTGATGTTTTGTACACAATAAAAAATATATATTTAAATTTTATACAAAAATCTGGTATAAATGATAAATATTAGGAACACATCAAGCATAGTTTATGAACTCGTTAATTACTCAATTTTTTCGTGGTGAAATTGCAGGAAAGTTCGCGTACTCGTTAAAGAGGTAAAAATACACGCGTAACTGCTCACCAGTTCAAATCAATTTTCCAAACACTTTGGGGCCGTCAATATTCGAAAATTGTGAGAGCTGGAAATTGTCCAGTACAGGAAATTGTGCAGTCCATCAGCAATCACCCTCTAATGTAATGGAAACATCTTGGGTGCAAGGCAAAATATGCGACAGGCCAAAGTGCACTTTCGCGTTGTATCTTAAAACACCTTTTTATTTTACTGATAACTGAAAAGAAATATACCTGCTGTAAAATTTTGCCACCAGACTTCATCTTAAATTATTTTATTAGAATTCGAATTTTGTCACTAAATTTTGGAACAGGGATTCGAGTGACCCTAATTTTAAAAATAAGATGCTCCGTGTTAGACATTTATCAAAATATTTGAATCAAAAATGTATCTTCCATATATTCATGTCGTTAATATTTTATTATTTTTCAGTTAATTTTTTAAGTTAAATGCAATTCTTGTTAGATCGCTAAATATACAAAAACGAATATAATTTATTTTAGTTAGGATGCAATAGGCCTCTTGGGGTACCCGAACACCTGGTTAACAAAAAATCTGTGGTATGGGTGGTGTGGAAATGCTTTTCTAGAAGTATTGTAAAAAATAGTTTTGCCACAATTAAAACACAAAAGTCTGTAAACTAAATTACGCAGTTCTTTATTTCTTTAAAAATAAAAACTCAAATTTTTTAGTTCCAAATACTTCTTTACTATCTTATGTTTGATGATCGACTGCCACAACAGATTTGACGTTCCTTCATCTACTCCTTTTCTCTTTAATTCTTCCTCGGATCGCGTTGCCAGCTGTTTTACTTAAGATATTTTTTCACACTTCCCCCAGGTACAGCAGCTTCTGGATTAGATGATGATGGACCCTCTTTTTCCACGTTTAGCACTGCCAGTTTAACAGCTGGCCTTACTAAAACCCCTTCCACGGTCTGAACAACCGCGCTGCGCACTTGTCCATCTTGGCTGTGTCTCACCTCTATAATTCTTCCTTTCGAGTAGTTATATCTTGGTAAATTTTTGTCAACAATCAACACGATGTTGCCCACTTTTAATGGTGAAATCTGTCTATGCCATTTTGACCGAAGAGTTAGTTCTGGTACATACTCCGCCACAAACCTTTTCCAACATCTTCATTCGTTCACAAACCGCTGAACTGTTCAGACGTCATTCAACGTAGTGAGACTCAGTGATTTTATAAATTGAAGAAGTGCAAACGATTAAGGGATCCGCAACGAGCGCGTAGCCGAGTGCGTAAGAGCTACACCCGCGAAGCAGAGGAGTCCGAGTTCGAGACCCAGTTGGGGCACTGCCCCTTTTTTCTTCGTTTTTTTTTCCGCGTTCCACCGCCAAACCAGCATACTGCACTGGCGTAGGCAGTAAGTACAAGGAATGGAGGAGAACGGGAAGACCGTTCGCGCCAAAGCGGGCGGTGAAAGTAGTCAACTGGTTGCAGAATCACGCCACCAAGCAGCGGTGCCGCTAGACGGCGCAACCAAGAAAAGGAGGAAGAAGCAGACCTCCAACAGTTCTAAGCGACGTAACACCAATGCGTCACCAGAAAAGGAAAAAAGTAAAGCTTCTACGTCATCTACTGAAGACGATGCTGAAGAAAAAGGGTACTCCTATTCACGGTAAGCAGCAACAGCTTCGAATCTGTCCCCTCCGATACTGAAGAGGAAGAAATAGAGGTCATCATTCATGCCAAGAAAGAGAGGGTCTCGGATCTGAAAGAGGAGACAAAAAAACTCCTCGAGGAGATCAAAAAACTTCGTGAAAGCACCCTTGCAAGGAGAAAGAAGGAAGAGGAGGAGAAAAGGGGTCTACGGGTCGCTCAAGAACAGCAGCAGTTGACTGACCGTGAGCAGCCGCAAACGCAACAGCAACAACAACAACCTGCAAATCTGCAAAAGAAGCAGCAACAGCAGAAGTCAGCACAACTAAAAAAGAAAAAGTGCCACCGATAAACGCCTTCAAGGCAGATATTCTACAAACTGCTCAGGTATGTAAGAGAGCCATAGGTAGTGGTAGCTTTAGCATAAGGAAAAATAAAGGCGCCGATAAATATACTATCCGCTGCAAAACAGTAGAACAGCATAATGTTCTAAGGACGTGTTTAAAGCGTTCGACGACGGAGTTCTTCTCCTTTACCCCAAAGGGAGAAAAACTTCAGACAATTTTGCTGAAGTTAGGCGTGCCGTTAGGAGCAGAGAAGGTTTTCCAACTGCTCAGAGAGCAAGTGTGTGATGCCCTTCACCACAGCAAAGGCTAAGAGGGAGGGGCGGAAATTGCCCTTTTATATTGTACAAATGACAACCACAAGCAAACCCGGTAAGCTAAATGAAATCAAGACATTAGATGACTGGGATTGCATTTGGGAAAGTATATACAGCAGCGATGGCATTCTCCAATGCGTTCGCTGTCAAAGGTTCGGGCACGCCGCGTCGAACTGCCAAATGCAGCCTCGATGCGTAAAGTGCAGCGAGAACCACATTGCGGAGAATTGTCCTCTGGGGCAAGACAGAGCAGCTGACAGAAGTCAGCTCAAATGCGCACTCTGCGGGAACGCGGGACATACCGCTAATTATCGGGGTTGCCCTAGATTTCAAGAGCGGAAAGCAAAAGTGGTTCTGCAGAAGCAGCCTCCTGTGAAAAAGCCACTCGGAGCAGCTACACCCGTCACCCCTGAAGTGACTTTCGCCCAAATGGCGTCAAGTCAAAGGAGAACGGAAAAGCAGCAAGTACCAAAAGTTACGCAACCCTCAGTTCAAAAAGCACACGATCCAACGCCCGACTGGAAATCTACCATTGAAAGGTGTATGGATCGGTTATAGGAGCAGGTTGCCAAAATTCTGGCGCTTCTGCAGAACCCAGCACGTCACCAGTCCTGATGGATGCGCAGACGGAGAGTACTTTTAAGATCCTTGCAGTGAATGCAAATTCATTGATAGGGATCCCTCGGAAAAACGAGCTCTACAGATTGTTGGATGACCAAAGCCCAGATCTTTGTCTGATTAGCGAAACCAAGCTAACCCAGAGAGGCATATTGGAGCACAGTAGATATAATGTTATTCGAAGGGACCGGCCCAACTCCAATGGTGGAGGCGGTGTTGCGATCTTCATTAAGAATAATATTAAACACAAAGTAGTGTATAGTAGTGAAGTACGACGGTTCCAGGTGTTGGAGGCCTGCATCGTGTGTATTTCGCTCCGCAGCGGAAGAAAGCTATATGCGGTATCGGTCTACTCCTCCGGCTCCCTCAATTCCAGAACTACTATAATAGAGCTCGATGCACTCTTTCGATGTCTAAGTCTGTACTCGGAGGAGAACTATTTTATTATGGCCGGGGACTTAAATGCCCGTCATGGATATTGGGGAAACGCAGTTTCCAATGACAGAGGGGACCTGCTTTACAGCTGGTTTTGCTTGCATAGTGTTGAGTATAGACTCGATCTGAAAGCAACAGAGGTATCGTCCTTCCCCAGAAGCGGGTCGTTTTTGGATCTCCTGCTGTTAGACGCTAGACTGCAGCTGACTGACACAAACGGACAAGCGGTGAACTGTTTGAACACTTTCGTGTATCTCAGTGACCATTGCGGACTTAGTACCGAATTCAAGATCCCTAACGATATTGCGGAATTAGGAGAGTTTGTCCAAACGCATACCTACAATTATAGTAGGTCGCGTTGGCTACGCTTCTACCGTCAAATGACTCGAGCAATCTCTTCGAATGCGCTCCACATTCCGTCCAATAGAAACTTGTCAAACGAAGAGATTGACATGTATCTAATTTAATTGGATGAGACAATAAAACGAAATATGGACAGTACGATACCACGATATACACGCAAAAACAATGAAAATCTGTACCGCAATGGGACAATTGATGCACTCCACCAACAAAAAAGTAGGCTGTTGTCAAGATTAAAAACCTTGTACAGGCGGTATACTCACAGACGTAGCGAGGAAGTTAGGACACTGAAATCGCTCATTAAGAACGTACAAACTTTAATTGTACAGAATTACAGAGTTTCTGTGAACACGTACTGGAACACTAAGATTCGAGCTGTTAGATCTAACAACCCGAGCATGTTTCCACAAATTAATAAATTCTTTCGAAGGAAAAATAGCTATCTTCCGTGTCTTAAGCTCCCCAGGACTACAGACAATGAACAGATACTGACTACAGCGGGTATTGATCCAAACAACGCCGTACTCGACGACAAATTTTTTATTGTCGAAGATCCGCAGGAAAAAGTTGAAGTACTGGGCACAGTTTTCCAGGAAGTGTACAAGGTGAACGAAAGTGTTCGCCCGAACCACAACCTGGAGAATAGCGTGCACTCTAGCAACTCTCAACTTCGAGAAGATCTGCAACAATGGCGATCTGAGAACAGTGGCTTTGTCGTGTTCAATGACGATAATATGGCAGATAATGTCATCGCCGACACAGCGGTGCATCCCCCGTTCATTTCGAAGGCAGATCTTCAAGCGGTCTTCGCATCACTAAAGAAGAAAAAGTCAGTTGGATTCGATGGGATCTCCAACATTGTGCTAAAACACCTTCCCCTGGAAGTGGTTACTATGTACACAATTCTGTTTAACAATGCTCTGAATAATGCACATTATCCGGGCCATTGGAAAACTGCGATTGTACAACCCATATCCAAGCGAGGAAAAGATTCTTCGAATCCGTGCAACCTCAATTAGTCAATTAGTCTTTTCCCGAACATCAGCAAGGTATTCGAGAAGGTGATAAATAGAGCTCTGATCAACTGGACAGAGGACAAACATATAATTCCGGATAACCAATTCGGTTTCAGAGCGGGGCATGACACTATTCATGCCGTGTCGAAACTGGTGTCGGATATCCAATGGTATAAGAGCCAGAAACAATGTACGGGGGCTTGCTTGATTAACCTGGAGAAAGCCTTCGACACCGTATGGCTAGAAAGACTTTTCTACAAGCTCAATCGGCTAGGCATTGGTAAACCACTGCTGTACCTATTGCATAACATGCTTACTGGTAGGCGGTTCGTAGTCAAAAATGGCAACGTGACCTCTACAGGTATTTTTGAAGTGAAAAATGGTCTCCAACAGGGTGCCGTTAATTCGCCGATCCTGTTCAACATTTTCTTGACCGATCTAATAAGTTCTCTTCCTCACGCAATTGCGTATGCCGACGACTTGATCGTGTACAGATCATGCAAAAAAATCGAGGACATCACTACGCTAGCGCAGGGTGACTTCGACTCATTCATGAGAGATTGCGATGACTGGAAGCTGAATATCAACTTTCAGAAGTCGGAAACCATTCTCTTCAGAACGCCGTTTTATAAGGCTTCGGCGGATACAAAAACGAATTGGCGTAAGTTCCCAATTGGAAATCTACCATTGAAAGGCGTATGGATCGGTTATAGGAGCAGGTTGCCAAAATTCTGGCGCTTCTGCAGAACCCAGCACGTCACCAGTCCTGATGGATGCGCAGACGGAGAGTACTTTTAAGATCCTTGCAGTGAATGCAAATTCATTGATAGGGATCCCTCGGAAAAACGAGCTCTACAGATTGTTGGATGACCAAAGCCCAGATCTTTGTCTGATTAGCGAAACCAAGCTAACCCAGAGAGGCATATTGGAGCACAGTAGATATAATGTTATTCGAAGGGACCGGCCCAACTCCAATGGTGGAGGCGGTGTTGCGATCTTCATTAAGAATAATATTAAACACAAAGTAGTGTATAGTAGTGAAGTACGACGGTTCCAGGTGTTGGAGGCCTGCATCGTGTGTATTTCGCTCCGCAGCGGAAGAAAGCTATATGCGGTATCGGTCTACTCCTCCGGCTCCCTCAATTCCAGAACTACTATAATAGAGCTCGATGCACTCTTTCGATGTCTAAGTCTGTACTCGGAGGAGAACTATTTTATTATGGCCGGGGACTTAAATGCCCGTCATGGATATTGGGGAAACGCAGTTTACAATGACAGAGGGGACCTGCTTTACAGCTGGTTTTGCTTGCATAGTGTTGAGTATAGACTCGATCTGAAAGCAACAGAGGTATCGTCCTTCCCCAGAAGCGGGTCGTTTTTGGATCTCCTGCTGTTAGACGCTAGACTGCAGCTGACTGACACAAACGGACAAGCGGTGAACTGTTTGAACACTTTCGTGTATCTCAGTGACCATTGCGGACTTAGTACCGAATTCAAGATCCCTAACGATATTGCGGAATTAGGAGAGTTTGTCCAAACGCATACCTACAATTATAGTAGGTCGCGTTGGCTACGCTTCTACCGTCAAATGACTCGAGCAATCTCTTCGAATGCGCTCCACATTCCGTCCAATAGAAACTTGTCAAACGAAGAGATTGACATGTATCTAATTTAATTGGATGAGACAATAAAACGAAATATGGACAGTACGATACCACGATATACACGCAAAAACAATGAAAATCTGTACCGCAATGGGACAATTGATGCACTCCACCAACAAAAAAGTAGGCTGTTGTCAAGATTAAAAACCTTGTACAGGCGGTATACTCACAGACGTAGCGAGGAAGTTAGGACACTGAAATCGCTCATTAAGAACGTACAAACTTTAATTGTACAGAATTACAGAGTTTCTGTGAACACGTACTGGAACACTAAGATTCGAGCTGTTAGATCTAACAACCCGAGCATGTTTCCACAAATTAATAAATTCTTTCGAAGGAAAAATAGCTATCTTCCGTGTCTTAAGCTCCCCAGGACTACAGACAATGAACAGATACTGACTACAGCGGGTATTGATCCAAACAACGCCGTACTCGACGACAAATTTTTTATTGTCGAAGATCCGCAGGAAAAAGTTGAAGTACTGGGCACAGTTTTCCAGGAAGTGTACAAGGTGAACGAAAGTGTTCGCCCGAACCACAACCTGGAGAATAGCGTGCACTCTAGCAACTCTCAACTTCGAGAAGATCTGCAACAATGGCGATCTGAGAACAGTGGCTTTGTCGTGTTCAATGACGATAATATGGCAGATAATGTCATCGCCGACACAGCGGTGCATCCCCCGTTCATTTCGAAGGCAGATCTTCAAGCGGTCTTCGCATCACTAAAGAAGAAAAAGTCAGTTGGATTCGATGGGATCTCCAACATTGTGCTAAAACACCTTCCCCTGGAAGTGGTTACTATGTACACAATTCTGTTTAACAATGCTCTGAATAATGCACATTATCCGGGCCATTGGAAAACTGCGATTGTACAACCCATATCCAAGCGAGGAAAAGATTCTTCGAATCCGTGCAACCTCAATTAGTCAATTAGTCTTTTCCCGAACATCAGCAAGGTATTCGAGAAGGTGATAAATAGAGCTCTGATCAACTGGACAGAGGACAAACATATAATTCCGGATAACCAATTCGGTTTCAGAGCGGGGCATGACACTATTCATGCCGTGTCGAAACTGGTGTCGGATATCCAATGGTATAAGAGCCAGAAACAATGTACGGGGGCTTGCTTGATTAACCTGGAGAAAGCCTTCGACACCGTATGGCTAGAAGGACTTTTCTACAAGCTCAATCGGCTAGGCATTGGTAAACCACTGCTGTACCTATTGCATAACATGCTTACTGGTAGGCGGTTCGTAGTCAAAAATGGCAACGTGACCTCTACAGGTATTTTTGAAGTGAAAAATGGTCTCCAACAGGGTGCCGTTAATTCGCCGATCCTGTTCAACATTTTCTTGAGCGATCTAATAAGTTCTCTTCCTCACGCAATTGCGTATGCCGACGACTTGATCGTGTACAGATCATGCAAAAAAATCGAGGACATCACTACGCTAGCGCAGGGTGACTTCGACTCATTCATGAGAGATTGCGATGACTGGAAGCTGAATATCAACTTTCAGAAGTCGGAAACCATTCTCTTCAGAACGCCGTTTTATAAGGCTTCGGCGGATACAAAAACGAATTGGCGTAAGTTCCCAATTGTTGGACGACACGGGCAACCACTGGCGCAAAGGACTGTAGTCAGATACCTGGGGATCTGGCTAGATCAGTATCTATATTTTAACAAACATGTAGATGCAGCTCTGGCCAGAGCCAGAGGCGCTTTTGCTCTTACAAAGAGACTGTTTTACAACAGCCAGCTCGATGCGAGGGTGAAGGTAGTCTGCTACATGGCCCTCATCCGGCCAATGTTCACCTATGGCTGTCCCGTGTGGTTCAACGTGAGTGCAAGCTTGATGGAAAAGATTCGGGTGTTTGAGAGTGCTTGTCTTAGGGCTTGCCTTCACTTCTACAGAACACCAGAGTCCCAGTACATTAAATTCTACTCCAATGAGGTCTTATACAACAGGGCGAACCTGATACGAGTGGACAATTTCCTGGTGAAGTTGATTCGTGGTCACACTGCGAGAGCGATGAACTCGGTTAATAACTTGATCTCTGGGGCGTACTACCCCAATCCACAGTACCACGAAAGGGTACTTCAATCTGGCTTCGTCCCCCCAGAAGCATTTCTCCATTTTGATAGGCATGGTCTTATACAAGACATAAATGGGGTACCGCTCCTCTTTCACATCGCCCGTTCAACTGTGGATGGGCGACTTAATTACGACCGTTCCGTCGCACAACGAGCTGAGGAAGATCTCCTCCGCTTTAGCATGGCGGTGTCGAATCGGGATAAGAGAGATGTTGCGTTACAACATCGAAAGTTTTGGTGGCTGACAGAGGGAACTCCCTCGTCGAACCCTTTAGACCCGGGGTAATGGGTAGCACAGATCTCCTGCAAGGGAGTAGTCGGTCTTGCAGCGGATGTGATCCAGCTACCTATGGCCGACTTACAGCCTTAGTGTAAGATAGTTGTAAGTTCTGTATATACAAGTACAAAAAAAAAAAAAAAAATCTAGGTATGCACATTTGTACATTGAGTGTACACATGTGTATACAAATGTACATAGGTTAGGTGCACGCATGTATATATGGGCGTATAGTATTATACACGCATGTATATATGTGTGTATATTTAGTTAAGCTAGTTTTAAATTATTTTAAGGTAGTATGTAAGTTAGCCCATAAGTTTTACCACAAACAAAACAGGTGCAGTTATTAAGTTTTTTCGTTAAAATTTTTCTTAATAATAAGTAGTAATGAATTCCATAAATATATAAAATGTAAGGTTAGGTCGAAAGACAATAGATTAAGGATAAGTTTAGCTTAGAGTGCCCGTAGGGGGCCAGTAAGTTAGAGTGTAGGAAAAAGAAAACAATGCACGTCCAACTAGTTTTAAGCATTTTGTTGTCTAGTACGTAAGTCTGCAATGAATTTGAAATAAAAATGTATTAAAAATGAAAATGAAATGCCCTTTTCCAACATTTATCAGCAAATCTCTCCTTAGCCAGATAAGCATATTTTAAAACCTTTACGCTGTCATCTATTGGTGCCAATTTCTTCGTTGCTCCAGATGTTAGCCTTAAAAAGTGATTTGGAGTTAACGCTTCATGCAAATCACTTTCAAGGGGCATATAAGTAAGTGGCCTAGAATTCACTATGTTTTCTGCTGCTATTAAACATGACCTTAAGAATGGATCCGAAGGCGTTCTAGTTGGTAAAGAGTCATATAAAGCCAATTTTAGGGATTTGACCAAGCGTTCCCAAGCACCGCCCATATGTTGTGAAGCTGGAGGATTAAGTTTCCATTGAAGTGTAGGGCTCACGAACTTCTGTGCTACTTTATCCATATTGATTGTTTTTAATGACTCTTGCAACAGCCTCTCTGCACCAATAAAATTTGTGCCTCTATCGCTGTATATAACTTTGGGAAATCCACGACGGTCTACGAAATCGTTTAAACAGAGAATAAAGGAGTCCGCGTCTAGTTTGTGGGCTATCTCAACATGCACTGCTCTTATTGTGAGACATGTAAAAATAACACCCCATCGTTTCTCTACACGACGCCCAATTGTCACATTTATCAGTAATCAACAGTAAGTAATCAACACCCACATGTGAAAATGGGTCAGCAAAGGTTGCCAATCTTGCAATAGGAAGTGGGGCCATTTCAGGTTCTTGCGGTTTTGCCTTTCTATTTTTACAAAATTGACAAGAAGTTTTAATTTTCTTTACGACGCACCTGAGTTTTGGAATCCAATAACGCTGCCGTATTTGGTTGACCACAGTTTCGTTGTTGGAATGCAGGAATTCTTCGTGTACACGTTGAACCAGTAAACGAGTTATGTGATGATCCTTTGGTAGAATGATTGGTCTTTTAGTGTCTTCTGCAATAAATTCGGCAGCTTCGGTTCTCCCTCTTACCCTTAACAAGCTATCCTCATCTACATATGATGATAAACGAAATAAGGAACTGTTGTGATCAACTGTGACTTTAAGTTATTTTCGATCAGCTGCTGATGTTATTCCAAATTGATTTATCTCACGTCTGTAAACCTCCTTTTGAACCAACTTCAAAATCAGTATTTCTGCTTGGCTTGATTCCTCGCTTGTTAGTATAGCCTTACGTTTAATGTGGCAATCGGTGTTCTTGGTGTTGTTTATAAATCTGATTACATATGCTATGGCATTGAGTAGTCGCTTCCACTTTGAAAATCTGTTGAAATCGATTAGCGGTGTCTCCTCAGTATGTATGTTTATAAGCTCCTCTGATGTTTCATTTAATACGAAGTTATTTTCTGGCCACTTGGATTCCTCTAACAGCAAGTACGCAGGCCCTGTAAGCCATCGATCCTTTGAATCCAATTTTGGAAGTTTTGTCCATTTTGTTGCACCATCTGCAACGTTATTTTTGGTATTTAAATAGCGCCAGGACTTTATATTGGAGTTCTCCTGAATTTCGGAAACTCGAAAAGCTACAAATTTCGTAAACCTTCTTGGATCTCCTCTTACCCAGCTTAGGGCTACCTTTGAGTCGCTCCAAAAAGTTACCTTTTCGATTTGTATAGTCAGTTCCTCCTGTATACTTTTAGAAAATCTGCATCCCATAACTGCTGCATCTAACTCCAGTCTAGGTACTGAGCGTAGCTTTAATGGCGCCACCTTTGTTTTGGCTCCGACCAAAGCACATTCCACATGGTTTCCTTTTTCAATACGCAAGTAGCAGACAGCAGCACATGCCTTTTCACTGGCGTCTACAAAAACATGCAACTGAGTTTTTGCATCATTCCAAGATGAAATGTTCTACCATTGGGAGAATGCTCAGCCAATTTTTCCACAGTTCTTGCTGCTCATCTTGAATATTCTCGTCCCACTGTATTCCACTTCTCCAGATGTACTGCAAAATAATTTTGACATACACCAAAAAATGTGCAATTAGTCCCAGTGGATCGTATATCGACATTAATATTTTTAGTATTTCTCTCTTCGATGGGCACTTTTATCCTTTTAACACCGATGAATTCTCTTTATTGTAGCAAAGCGAATATGTTTATTCATCACTCTTTATACACCACCACATTCCCAATACTTTCTCTTTAGGAGTGTCAGTATTTAAGGAAATATCGATGTTATCATTATGCAGGGGAAACTGTCTTTCCTTCGTCGGCTTTTTTGGTCACTGTTGATTTTCAATGAAACTAGGTTATTTCATTGTTATTATCCCAACGTTTCGGCAGGGATTGCTGCCTTCATCAGGGGATCTTTTTTATTGAAACAATAAAACAAATTATGTTACATACATGCATAGTGACAATGCAATTTAACAAGTGGAAAATAACTTACATTAATTGTGTTGCCTTTACAAATGGATGTGGATGTCAGTCTAAATGTTCTTTAAAATCACAAAAAAACAAAGTTCACAATGAAACAAAATATTGAGCACTTCCGTGTGTGAAGATAAGTCAAGAATGATTTGAAATTTAAAATTTGATTTAAATACAATATGTCTAAGCCGTTACAAGTGCTGAATATACGGCAGATGTGTTCTGTATGTCCTGTTTCCTATTCATATTGTTGTTGGTATTGATTATGTGCAGGGTTTCCAGAGTTTACCTTTTGCTAGTATGTTTTTCCGTTTGCAGGATTTTGACGTCATCGAGTTCGGGTAGATGGTTTGTCTGGACGCAGTGATTAGCTAATGCTGTTTTGACTGAGTTCTTGTTGTTGATGTCTGATTTATGACCAGCTAGTCTTTGACGAAGAAACTGTTTGGTGGTACCTATGTAGCATAAGTTGCAGGATTCGTTGTCATTGCCCTTACAGTTGATTTTGTAAACCAGGTTAGTTTTGCTTCCTTTGTCTATATCTGATTTGAGTCTGGTGAAAACCGATGCTAGTGTACTCGAAGACTTGAACGCTATTTTAATATTGTCACAGCTACCATCAATTATATTCTTAAAATTTGTCGACAATGTTGGGATGTACACCATGCTTTTATAGATATAATCTACTGTGGTGATTGTCTGTGTTTCGGAGTGTATGTTGTGTTTGTATTGTGTTATTAAGTTCCTAATAACTTGCATCCGATAATCATTGTTCATAAGGATGTCTGTGATAATTCGTTAATTTTTTTGATGGAACTTACTGTCACTTAGCTTTAACACTTTTTTAACCAAGTTGGAAGCTGTGTTGATTATAATATGCTTGGCTTGGTTGGAGCGATAGTTGACTAGTCTTCCTGACGCTGTGTCTTTTTTGTACCAGTCGAAACAAAGATGGTCATGTTCCCGATGAATTTTAACGTCCAGAAACGCTATTGCGTTCATCTTTTCATATTCTACTGTGAATTTTACTTTGTCATTAAAATTGTTAAGAGCAATTAGCAAACTGTCTATGCAGTTGCGATCGATCACAGCAAATATATCATCCACATATTTGTATATTGCTTTTGGCTTTTGTACCTTTTCAAAACAGACATCTAAAAGGTAGTCCAATACCAAATCGGCGATAGTAGGCGAGAGTGGGTTGCCCATCGGCATGCCATGAACCTGTTTAAAAATTTTGTCTTTGTATTGCAGAAAGTTGTTTTCTTTTAAGCAAAACTCTAATATTTCCAGGAATTTCCTCTGGTTGAGCTTTGTGTGGAGGCTAATGTCATCCCATCGTTTCTTGACGATATTAATAGCGAGTTGTGAAGGGATGTTTGTAAAAAGCGAAACTGCGTTGTATGATACCAGGACGTCGTTCGAATCAGCAATCCCTGCCGAAACGTTGGGATAATAACAATGAAATAACCTAGTTTCATTGAAAATCAACAGTGACCAAAAAAGCCGACGAAGGAAAGACAGTTTCCCCTGCATAATAATAATTGATTTGGTCAATTTTAACAAACAACTATCGATGTTATCTCTTGACGCTCCGGAGTTAAGTATACCCATAACTTTCACGGAGTTGGATTTCCAATTTCTGATTTCGAATCCCGCTCGTTTATGTATTTTTGTCACATCCCTTGCTAACTGCACGGTTTCTTCATCAGTATCGACACTATCAAGCAAGTCATCAACATAATGGTTGCTTGTTATGCATTTTACAGCTCTGGGATATTTATCGATGAAATGTAATGCGCTTTCATTTTTTATGTACTGTGCACAACTAGGAGAGCATGTCGCCCCAAATGTCATGACCTGCATCACGTATGTATCTGGTTCATTCTCCTCTACGCAATCTCTCCACAGGAAACGCAGCAAATGTTGATCACTTTTAGTGATATTTATTTGATGGAACATATCTTTAATGTCTGCGGCTATTTTTCTCTCTCTGCTACGTAGAAGAACACCCAGCAACGATGTATTCCAGTCAACGCCCTTCATCAATAGTGTGTTTAAGGAAATTCCACCTACTTTGGCAGCTGCATCCCATACAATACGCACCTTCTCCGGTTTGTTCGGATTTCTAACTGGAAATATTGGCAAGTACCAAGCTTTCTGATTGGATTCTAGAAGTTCTTGTGGGCTGTGATTTCTTCTCTTATCAATTCATGTACTTCAGTATCTGTTGTTTGTTGACATTCGCACACATGCAAACTACAATAAAACTTATCATCAATGTTGTTTTCGATTCTGGTTGTAGAAAAAATGGTCCATCCCAAACGACATTTTGCTGCTATGTTCATCTTCAGCAGCTTCTTTAATTCGAAGTGGAATTGCAACTTTCCTATTTCTCACTCCAATAAGAATTTCGCACTTAGCATTGCTATATGATGCTACTGGAATATTGCGGAGATGATTGTATCTTTTATACAGCTTGTTGTAATTTAAAGATTGTGATGGTAAATTCAATGATTGCACAGTGCGCACATCTGACATAATAAACTTCTTTGCCGACTAGAAAATACCTGAGATGTTTACTTTCACCCTTCTTGAATTATTCTCCATCCTTGTGATTCTAGAAGTCCATTTAAGGCACAGTGGTTCTTGTTCACCTTCAAGTCCCACTTGTTCCGCTAATTCATCGCTGATAAGAGAACTTGATGATCCCTCGTCGAGAATCGTTATGAAGGAGAGGATGATGTTTCCTTGCACACCCTTTTGTACACAACACTGGTCTTCTGCATTTAAAGGGATGTCTATTCATTCACTGGCGACATAGATTTAACTGTTTAACAGCTTCCCACCGGTGAGATGTATTCATATTAAGAAATTCGTTGCAGCTCGCAACTGTCTTACAACTTTTTTGGCATACCTTGCAGTTTCGAATAAGGGGTGGATTAATTCATGCTGATGGCGTTGAGTCTTCTTCTAATTTTTGATGGACGTTTAGAATTTCTTTTTGCTTACCAGCTTGATATACTTTTTTAATATTTGACCAATTTGCTTTTGACATGACACTACATGCATCACTTGTTATTTCATTTAGCCAATTTACAAAAATGGGTAGACTACTTTGACCAGAGTTTGTTCGTTTGTATGCGGTCCAATTCATCTTCATGGCTGATGGCAATTTTTCAATCAGCTCTTTTAACAGCATAGGATTTCGAATGTGATCTTCCATATTTGCTTGTTTAAGAGTTGCATAAAGGTTTCTTACTGTAATAGCGAACTCAACTACTGCCTCCAATTAGTCAAATTTGGGAGATGACATCTGTCTTATATAATCAATATAAGTCTCCATTACCATGTCTGGTCTGCCGTATATTTCGCTTAGGGTTTCGATTATAATTGGCACAGATGTTGGAATGGTTAATTGAGGCGCAACCAATTCTCTTGCTTTACCCTTTAAGCACTTTCGTAGACGAATTACATTCTCGTCATCTGTGAAACCACATACTGACGTTGTTTGATGATAAGTACTTATGAAAATTGGCCATTCTGCCACATCTCCCGTGAAAGTCGGTAGTTCTTTGCCTATTGCGTATCTGGAAGCGATTTTCTGCATTGTGGTGATATTAGTCTTGGTCTCCTGTAGTGTAGGTGCAATTTCGTTCTTGGTATTAGAATGTGATTGTTTAGGTTCAAATGATTGCATGGAATCCAGATAATTAAAAATTCTTTTGTCAGTTTCTTTAGATTTCGTTGCTTTATTTGAACGTTGTAATTCGATATTACTGAATTGCTCGTTAAGATCATCATCAGATAATGCATTCAAAAGTTCTTCCTTCTTCGCCAACAAATCTTCTCTCGCCTTAAGAATGTTTTCTTTTTCTTGTATTAAATTTAAGCGTTGTTGTAACCGAGTAGATTTGATAGAGCGAGAGGAATATACAGATGCGGCATCAATGTGTTGCGGTAAATATTTGTGTGCACTCACCGGGATGTGCGCACTAGCTTCAGCTGTGTACGACTTTTCTTGAGAGTTTGTATTGGTGTTAGTTTCATCCCTTTTTGTTTGGGGATTTTCTTGTGAACTGGGAAATACCGTTGTTCGGCTGGCGTCGTTTTGCGGATCTTGAATGTCTAGATGCTTCTGGTGTACTGAGGATACTTTTTCTCCTTCCTTAGGCTCCGTTTGTGCTGTAGGATTGTTGTTGCCTGACTACGAAGCTGAGTAATTATGCAATTTGAGCATCTCCAGTCTGGGACGCTAGCTATTTCTTCTCCTACGCCAACACATGCGAAATGAATCCACTTGGTGCAAGAACATTCTACCATATTGGTATCTACATACGGTTTGTCACATATCGGACAATTATTCCTTCGTCCACTTAATGCAGTATACATTTTTTTGTTTAAAAGTAAATTTGAGAATGTAAAAATAGTTTTGCCACAATTAAAACACAAAGGTTAGTAAACTAAATTACACAGTTCTTTATTTCTTTAAAAATAAAAACTCAAATTTTTTAGTCGCAAATACTTCTTTACTATCTTATGTTTGATGCAAAGATAAGGGAATCAAGGGGATGCTCATCTTAGACCAGTTTTTGCCCCTGGCCTTATGCCTGTTCAATCCAGGGATTTTGTAGCTGTGTGAGAAATCCCTTGAGAATCGCCAACACTTCTACAAAATCCCTGGATCTTAGACCAAATCGGTGGATAATGGCGGCAAATCGGTGGACCCACCACAGTAATGGCGGCAAAACCATGGATTCGCCTCCGTAATGTAGTTTTTAAAAAACCAATTCGTAGTATTACTATGAATTGAAAATGAAAATCACGCTAATATCACAGAAAGTGATTTCGTTCTAAGATCCGCACTAACCTCTTTTATGTGTTAAAATTGATTCTCTTTAAAAAAAAAACAGATGTTACACATTGATGTTTTGTACAAAATACAAAATATATATTGAAATCTTGTACAAAAATCTGTGTTTTTATCAATGGTATAAATGAAAAATATTATGAACACATCGCGCATAGTTATTGAACTCCTTTATTACCCAGTTTTTCGTGGTGGAATCGCTGGAGTGTTTGCGTACTCGTTAATTTTGCAAAATTTTGCACAAATTTGGTTATTCGCTATGCGATTCTGCGTACGAGAACAATTCTTGAAAGAGAATAGTTATATTTATGTCTGTGGGTGGCTCTTCAGAAAGTGTCACGAAAGCCTTACGTGTAGTATGCCTTAACCGACATTAGGGACAGCAGATGCTTCGCCTGGCTTAAGTTTTACAACTTTTAAGCAATTCGATGGATGCAATCTTATTGCGACGCCAAGAGATTTTGTGGAATACATACGAGAACTTGAGCAAATTTTTTTGGACTCATTCGACAAATGTTATTATGTAAGGGGAGTTGCACAACGTCTTCTTACTTTACTGATTACTGAAAAGAAATATACCTGCTGTAAAAATTTGCCAGCACTGTCACTAAATTTTGGAACAGGGATTTGAGCGACCCTAATTTCAAAAATTAGATGCTCCGTGTTAGACATTTGTAAAAAAAAAAATTAAATCAAAAGTTTGTCTTCCATATATTCATGCCGATAACATTTTTTATTTTCCTTTTTATTGGTGATATTTCAGGTTTATTGGGAAACATACTTGATTGTCGTTTCGTGTTTTAAGAAAAAATATCCATTACCTGATTTATACTCTCGCACCCTTAATACTTACGCAACCCTACGATTTTACTCCCTGTCAAGATATTTCACCTCAATAACTGATCAGCGGTTTGCAATCAGCTGATTAGGACAGCTGAAACGTATTCTCAGACAGGGGTTTATAAAAAACGCTGTCAGTTTAACTCAATGGGCGGAAGACGAGGGAGTTGAATATCTCCTTGCTTATCTCTGATGGTCTGTGGGAAGAGAACTCAGCAAACAGCGTGAATGTTGAAATACAAATTACACAGGTGGCAGAGATAAGGGAGCCAAGGAGATACTCAACTCCCTCGTCTTCCGCCCTTTGAGGTGAACTGACAGCGTTTTTTATAAACCCCTGTCTGTGAATACGTGTGAGCTGTCTTGATTAGCTGATTGCAATCAGCTGAACAGTTATAGAGGTGAAATGTCTTGACAGGGAGTAAAATCGTAAGGGTGCGTAAGTATTAAGGGTGAGAGAGTATAAATCAGGTAATGGATATAATTTTCTTAAAACGCGAAAGGATAATAAAGTATGTTTCCCAATAAACCTGAAACATCACCAATACAGTAATTAAGTTCACAAACAAAGAACCGCTTAAACTCTTTTAATAAGCAAGGATTTAACGCCAGTCATAAGTTTTTAATAATAAAAAGTACAATTGTTGGTTATAAATCTTTTTTCTTTTATTAGGTATTGAAATATAAGGAATGAAGACGTAAATACAGATTGATTAAAGGACTTAAAATACTTTTTGAAAAGCATTTCCACGCCACCCAAGAGGTATGCTTATGGCGCGTTAACCGATTTTTTGTTCACCGGGTGTTTGGTTTTCCCAAGAGGCCTATTGCACCCGAACTTAAATAAATTAGATAAGTTTTTGTATATTTAGCGATCTAACAAGAATTGCATTTAACTTAAAAATTTAACAGGAAAATAAAAAATGTTATCGGCATGAATATATGGAAGACAAACTTTTGATTTAATTTTTTTTTTTTTACAAATGTCTAACACGGAGCATCTTATTTTTGAAATTAGGGTCGCTCAAATCCCTGTTCCAAAATTTAGTGACAAAATAAATTCTAATTCTAATAAAATAATTTAAAATGAAGTCTGGTGGCAAATTTTCACAGCAGGTATATTTATTTTCGGTGATCAGTAAAGTAAGAAGACGTTGTGCAACTCCCCTTACATAATAACATTTGTCGAATGAGTCCAAAAACTTTTGCTCAAGTTTTCGGATGTATTCCACAAAATCTCTTGGCGCCGCAATAAGATTGCATCCATCGAATTGCTTAAAAGTTGTAAAACTTAAGCCAAGCATCTGCTGTCCCTAATGTGGGTAAAGGCATACTACACGTATGGCTTTCGTGACACTTTCTGTAGAGCCACCCACAGACATAAATGAAACTATTCTCTTTCAAGAATTCATTTGCATTTATATCTGTTTTAAGATACAACGCGGAAATGCACTTTGGCCTGTCGCATATTTTGTCTTGCACCCAAGATGTTTCCATTACTAGGGGTTGATTGCTGATGGACTGCAACTTTTCTGCTTCAACATTTTCACAATTTCCGGCTCTAACAATTTTCAAATATTGAAGGCCCCAAAGTTTTTGGAAAATTGATTTGAACTGTTGAGCAGTCACGCGTGTGTTTTTACCTCCCGCACTTCTGGCTTCACCGAAAAATTGCTCTAAACAATCTATATGCAAATATATTAAGCACTTGAAATCGCTTTTAAGGAATTAAAAGAACAATTACTAGTAATTATCAGTGAGTAATTAACTCTGACTATAATTGCTTTTTTATAACCGTACCCATTCACTTTTACTAAACATTTTGTTCTCGTACGCAGAATCGCATAGCGCATAAGCAAATGTGTGCAAAATTTTGCAAAATTAACGAGTACGCCAACACCCCAGCGATTCCACCACGAAAAACTGGGTAATAAAGGTGTTCAATAACTATGCTCGATGTGTTCATAATATTTTTTATTTATACCATTGATGAAAACACAAATTTTTGTACAAAATTTCAATATATATTTTGTATTTTGTACAAAACATCAATGTGTAACACCTGTTTTTTTAAAAAGAATCAATTTTAACACATAAAAGAGGTTAGTGCGAATCTTAGAACGAAATCACTTTCTGTGATATTAGCGTGATTTTCATTACCAATTCATAGTAAGACTACTGATTGGTTTTCTTTTTCAAATAATTTCGGTATTTCCTAATATTCTTGCAAAAACTTTGTTTTCCAAGCATGGGCGTAGGCATTCATTGCGAAATATTTTTTTAAGTCTCATGTTGTGTTTCTGAACATCTTCGGCCAAATCGCCTAATCTGCCGCCATGTTTGAAAAACTAGACCATTACGGAGCCGAATCCACGGATTTGCCGCCATTACTGTGGTGGATCCACCGATTTGCCGCCATTATCCACGGATTTGGTCTAAGATCCAGGGATTTTGTAGAAGTGTTGGCGATTCTCAAGGGATTTCTCACACAGCTACAAAATCCCTGGATTGGACAGGCATATGGCCAGGGGCAAAAACTGGTCTAAGATGAGCATCTCCTTGATTCCCTTATCTCTGACAGGTGGTGGAGTATTTTAGAGGTACTGTTCGGCCACTTCCTGATGGCGAAAAGCAGAGATAAGCATTCCCTTATGTCTGACGAAAAGCTGGAAAAGGCTGGCTGGGTCTATTCAATTGGAGTGGATATTTATTTTTGTTTTTATTGAATTTGTGAAGTTTGTGTCTTTTTTTGTTTGTTCAAAAAATAAAAAGTGATGTTTTGTTTTCTTCAATGAAAAAATATCTCTTATTTTTCGTTAATAAATAAAATATTTATCTTAACAATATATTTGATTTTTTTCTTAAAATTTGTCATCGCTTAAGATGGGAGGAGAGAGATTGCAGAAGGCACATATGACTTTAACAATGTTATCGAAATAAGGAAGAGTATCTGATCTCATCTGATGATCTTCCTGACCTGTATACATTTATGCCGCTGAAAGTTCTCTGTTTGGATCCCAATCGAGTTGCGGTTTTGTGTATTTTTCCACAGAGGATTGTCAACACCACTATTATCACCATGCACAGGATGCGACATGATCTACAAATTAAAAACATACAGAAATTATAATATTTTGTCATATATCTACATGTATATACATCTTTACGATTTGTCCTATTGTGATATCTTTCGTATCTTTGCACTATATTTTTTATACATTTCTCACTCTCAGGCTGTATCCACCAGAAGACGTTTTGTTTTTCTTTTTTCGCTGTCTGTCCACTATTTAAAGGAATAAGCACTTTCTGTGGCTCAAAGTTAAGACTACAAATGCGGAAATGTTTCCGGAATGGTTTTCCCATCTTCAGCACATGCTTCCAAGCCTGTGTAATGAAATATTATCTGTGACATAGGAGTTGCACTGTGGGACTCCACAGTGAGCAGTCTTCTTTCTACTCGGTTTCATCTCCAAAGCGGTGTCTTGAACAAATGGTCCACTCGGCTGGGAAATTAAAATGCCCTTAAAATGGTGTTTGCATTGAATTTATACTCACAGAAATTGATCCAGTGTCACTTCTGCATTTTTCTTTTGCCAATTGTGATGTAATTTTTTTTTATTTTGGATAGAATTGATTTGTTCTTAATTAATTAAGCTTTGGGCAAATATTGCTTACATACAATTGCACTAGTTTCCATGTTGATACAAGTCAATTGTCGAAGGCCTTCTCAATATCTAAGAAGCATGCCACGGTGACTGTTCAAACCAGCCACCACATCGTGATGAAACTTCATCAAAAACTACAGGGTGTTTTTCTCGGAATCCGAATTGGATGTCTGGGATGATGTTTGACTCCGTGCAGTGTTGCTTAATTTTCTGCACTAAGAACCTTTCCAGGATTTTGCTCATATTGCCTAGCAGCGATATGGGTCTGTATCCGTTGTCAGCGTCCCCTTTCTTGGGAACTGCAACAATCCTTGCCACTTTTCATCTGCTCGGGAAGTAGCAGTTGTTGATGAAATTGTTGATGATGATCATCACGATGTGTGACATCCGCTTAAGGACGAAGTTGGAAATTTTGTCCGGTCCCGCCGATTTCTTTGCCGCACTTCCATGGATGTTTTCCTCGATTTCTTCTGGTGTTGCAAGCTCCTGGTTGTCCGTCGGGTCATCAGCTGGGTTGTCTTCGCTGAAGTTGATTATAGGTGCACGTGAGTGTTGGATGCCGCTGACGTAGTCCCTCATTTCTGCCATGAAGTTCTGATCTTCCAGGGGCTTGCGCTTGAAACTGCTCTCCAAGTCAGATGCGAAAGCTTCTGCTCTCTCCTCTGGGGTGATCGCATCTCCTACGTTTGTCTTAATGGTTGGAGGCAGTTTCTTCCTTTTTCCGATAATCTTGTTGATTTTCTTGAAGGTATCTGGTCCCGGCCTTAACATGATGTTGGTGCAGTTCAACTCGCTGAAAACGGTCTGGTATTCGCCATTTACCGCGCTGCAAACATTTCCTGAATCTCTGCCTATTGTGGTAGACATTTTGGATATGAACTAGTAAATGGCTGGACCTGTCTGTATTTGTTCTTGGTCGCTTTTACTGCTCTAAGGCGTACTTGATTGTGTCCTCCAATCCATCGATAGCAGCGTGGATTTCCGTATTGGTGAGAATCCTCATTGGTGTTGGTAGTCCCGTGTAGTTTTCCCACGTCTAGCTGATGATAGTTAATGACGTCTTCTTCTGGTTGGTTGATAGTAAATATAGGCTGGAGAAGATTTAAAACCGGTACCACCGCCTCATGGTGGGAGTCGCTTCCCACAGTCGTGCGGGAGAGGTTCCTTATTTCTCGCAGAATATTACCAGATTGAAAGTCCCCAGGAAGTGTCGATGGCGTTCTAGGGAAGGTTGCCTTAGGTTGCGAGATCACAACCAAAAAATGCCTTTCGGCATTATCCTCTATTCATTTAACCATGATGTTCTCCGTCCTACTTGCTTCTGTGTCCATCCACATTGTGTGCGGGCGTTGAAGTCTCCCCCTATGAGGCCATAGGTATGCCTTGAAACAAGGCCATTAAGGACTTCAAGATCGTGGCCTATAGAAGCGCTGCTTCCTTAATGGTTGTAAATGCTGAGCACCAACAACGTCTCTGTGGAGTTGACCTGGATTTCTGTACCGGTAGCTTCGATACATCTCAGCTCCGGGATAACGATGTGTTTGGCAGCGATATTCTTCTTAATGAAGACGGCTGTACCCCTTTTTCCTTTGACACTGTCGGATCTCAAAAGAAAATAACCTTCGAAAAATACATTGTTTCGATGTTTAAGGTAGGCTTCGCTTAGTAACACTATGTCAGGTTTGTTTGCTTTTAGGAAAAGACTAAAAGCAGATCGCCTGACTAGCGCGTACAATGAATTAACATTGTACGCGATTATGAGCAGTGTTTTCGAACGCATAATTTGAACAAGAATGCGGCTAGCGCCGCGGACTTTACTTCTGTGCTCAAATTGCTATATCGTTTCGGTATAGCGCTTCTTGCTTTCATCGTAAGCGACGGGAGGTCTTTACCGAAGGTGTTCAACATTTCTTCTTCAAGGTTGATGTCCTTAGTGTTCCTTTCTGTCGTCACCCTTGGTTGATCTGCATTGGCAGTGGGTTTGCTCATTGCGTTGAACCTCGCCACGTGTGCGAAGCTTATTGAAGGCTTCGTTATGGTGTAGGAAAACCGGAAAATAACATGGCGTCTTTTATTTAAAGACTTATCAAATTCGCCTGCAGAGGGCGTGTTAATAAAATAAGTTCGCCAGAAGAAGTCGCTGGTCCCGATTTCCAAATTGAAGGTGACATGATATCGGTAAGAGGACATTCTAAGCGTTTATATTCAAAAATAAGTAATGTGTTCGAAAATCTTCGCAACATCCCGGACCCCGTGAATCTATAACCTCCAAGATACATTTCCAACATCGAGCTTCGCTAGCACGCAGTCCGGCCGCTTGATCGTTCCTGCCCTTGTCCGTACTTCAGCTGCTCTCACCTGCCTGTCCCTCCTGGAAAACGTTTGCGTTATTCTGCCTTAGAGCCACCTTGAGCGAGGCGCGGTCCTGTCGCAGACTAGAACGATATCGCCAACTGATAGTGGACGATACCACTTCGTCCTTCGGCACAAGTCTGGAAGTACATTTGTTGCACTTTACGCCACAGCTTTTTTGTCTTGGTTCGCAGATGCTCTTGTCTGTTCGGTGTTAGCTGTTCCTAAAATAAAATGATTAGATGTCAAAGGTTTGGCGGTATCGTGGTCCAGCGGTATGTGCGTCAATTTACTACGTTTTCGGCTTCGCACACCAAACTAGAGAGGCTATGTTCCTGCAAACTCTCGTTGAGTACGGCGTGACCCATCTCCCTTCACCTTTACACTCCCTTCACACTTCGTACTGACCCTTCCCAAGTTCCCCCTGCATGCGGGTTGAAAGGACAATTAAATATCCATTCAATACCCTGAGATGTAAGAGTGTTCGCGATTTTTTCATTGTCGAGATTCCACCGTTTTAGCTCTCGAACGAATTCGCACCAGTGTTCCTCTTCGGTTCATAAAATTCCGGGCACAGAGCAAACAAGCGTCCGATGATAGATCCCTAGTGATTTCAAGATGAATGGCTCGTGTTGTTACCAGGTATATCGGTATGAAGTGAGCGTCAAGATACAAATGTCTCGATAGGGAACATTTGTTGTGAACGAGCCATTATTTTTTTTTGTTTGTTTGCTATGACATCTGTGAAAAATATTTAGTATACATCAAGTTATTGAACAGACAACATCATATTTTTTTTTATCGTGTTAAAAATGTCGAATTTTGCGGAAAGCATTAATTTTTGAAAAAAAGTGCTGCAGAGTCGCATCGAATGCTTGTCGATGCATATGGTGATCATGCTCTATCAGAAGCAACATGCAAAAGATGGTTTAAACGGTTCAGAAATAATGATTTTGATGTGAGAAATGAAGAACGTGGAAGACCATCAAAACGGTTTGAAGACGCCGAATTGCAAACGATATTGGATAGAGATGACACTTTGAGTCAAAAGCAAATGGCAGCAATGTTAAAAGTTGCACAACAAACAATTTCTGACCGTTTAAAAGCTATGGGAAAGATCCAAAAGTGTGAAAAATGGGTGCCACTTAAATTGAATGAAAGACAGATGGCAAACTGAAAACACACTTGTAAAATTTCGCTTCAAAGACACGAATGAAATTTGGTTTTGCATCGGATTGTTACTGGCGATGAAAAATGGATTTATTTTAAGAATCCTAAACGTAAAAAATCATGGGTTAAACTGGGACAACCATTAACATCGACTGCAAAACCAGATCGATTCGGCAAGAAGACAATGCTGTGTGTTTGATAGGACCAGAAAGGTGTGCTGTACCACGAGCTCCAAAAACCTGGTGAAACCGTTAATACTGATCGCTACCAACAACAAATTATCAATTTGAACCATGCATTGATCGAGAAATGGCCAGAATGGGCCAGAAGACACGGCAAGGTAATTTTGCTCCATGACAATGCACCTGCACACAAAGCAAAACCGGTTCAGGATACAATCAAAACACTTGGCTGGGAGCAGCTACCCCACCCGCCGTATTCACCAGACTTGGCTCCTTCCGACTACCATTTGTTTTAATCGATGGCGTGGTATTCACAAATCGCCAAAAAGTTGATCAAAATGTGTAGAAAACAATCTCCAATACGTTTTTACTTTCCCATTAATAATTAGTGTTTTATTTAAAAAAAAAAACGTTCGTTTCATACCGGTATACCTGGTAAACACGTGAATACCGCCATCCACCGCTTCTCACTACGTCGTCTGACTACAACAGTGAATGGACTTATATAGTCCATTCCCACATAAGAAAATAGTCTCACGTACGGAGTCAGTCTATCTTCAGGTAGTTGTCCCGTGAGTAAAGTAGCTGGCTTTGCGTTTTTAATTTTACACGCCTGACACCTTTTTGCGGCACGTTCTGGTGTTTCTATTTGTGGTGACATAAATCCACGATGAGGTCAGTGACCTGATTGTCCTTAGGAAGTATTATCGGCTTACGGGTACTAGGCTCTACTGCTAACGTATTACTGATGCGACCATCCAATCGAAGTATGCCTGTATCATCTATACAAGGAGTGAGCTTCCACAAACTACTGCTGCGGTCCAGCTGCCCCTTCTCAACTAGGGAATGATAATCGTCGTTAAAGGCCTAGGTCGGCTGGGTTTAGCGCTCTAGGAAGCCATCGCCAGTCAGTGATATTTGAACTATCTACGTATCTGCACGTATGGCTTATGGCGTCTATGATCCGATTTTATCTAAGTCAATACTGTTTTTGAGTGACTACAGATGACAATGCGTCGTGGCTATTAAGCATCATCTTTCGAGTTCTCGCTCCCAAGACCGCTGACTACAACTCGAGACACCGGATGGATATTACTTTCAGTGAAGCGCACTTAGTTTTTCCAATGACGAACGCTAAGCTTGCCTGTGATATTTTTGACTTAAGAATTCTCCAGTACGCAACTATGTCATAAGCGAACTCAGTAGCATCCGTGAATATGTGTAATTCCACCGGAGTCGTGGCAAAGGTAGTACTGTAACAACGAAATACGGCCAGTTTCTTAACCTCCTGCAACATCTCCAACTATTTCACCCAAGCTTCTCTAGCCTCTTCCGGTATATATTCATCCCAATCCACATGTTTTCTTCAAGTAAACTGAAATAATATCTTCGCTATCAACGAATATTTCGCAGCCAAGCCAAACGGGTCAAATACTGACATCATTAACTTTTATACTTCGCGTTTGGTAGGTCTTCTCACTCCATTCAGCAACGTAGTATCCAGCCTCCCAAAAGCAAGAAATTTCAGAATATCCTTATTGGTATCCAAATACCTTCTGGATAGATTATGTATCTTTATCCATGTTGAGTACAAACGGCCCAGTATCGCTATTGTTTACCTTCCGACTAACAAAAATTGAGGTCGACACAAACCTCTTTAGCTCAAAACCGCCCTGTGCATGGACCCAAACAACTTGCTCAGTAACTCGAACCTTCTTTTTCGTTCGAAAAGCAGTGTACGTAATCATCAACATAGTAATTCTTTACTATTGCTTCACCTGCTTCCGGATACTTCTCTTTGTAGTCGTTTGCATTCCGGGTTTTTACGTATTGCGCTGTACATGGTGAGCTCTTTAACCCTAATATCATGACTGTCATCACGTAGTCTTCTACTGAACCTTTGGGGTCGGGCTTTCACAAGAATCGTTGTGCCATTTGATCATCTTTTCGGATTCCCAACTGATGGAACATCTGGACAATATCCGCACAAACGGCTACAGGTTTCATTTCATTTCATTTCATCTTTTAGGTATGTAAAAGAGTACAAAATTAAAATATCAAGAGAATCGATAACAATTTAAATTTCTTAAAGTAATGAAAGCAGATATAGGAGAAATGGAAGAAGAAGGCTTAGGAAAGGGAAGAAAGGTAGACAAGAACGGCATGTTTAAAGCGTTTAATATTAACAACAGCTTGTATATATGTTGGCAGTGAGTTCCAGAGTTTGATATCATATATGGAAAATATATGAGTTTGTTGTATAGATATATTGGAGTTATGTTAACAATAATGTTATGCAAAAACCTCAAATTTCTAGCATCCAGGTAGTGATCGAGAGAAGTTAATAATAAACTTTTATTAAGCTCGAATACACGATCAAATATGGGCAAACCATAAATGTACCTAATAGCATCATTAAACGCTACCTGCAGCTTTCGTTGGGACAGGGCGTCAACTTTACTGAAGATAACCTCGGCGTATGTTATCCGTGGAAGGATGAAGGCGGTAACCAGTTTTCGCCTAACATCTATTGGAGTATAGTTAGCGGTTATCCATAACTTACGTAAACAGCCATATATAGATCTAATAACCTTGTTTATGTGGTCATATCCTGACAACTTATTGTTAAATGTTAATCTTAAGCTGGTGACCATACTTACAATTTCGAGTTTATCATCAGAAAGTTTATCAGAAAGGCACAACCGAACTTGAAATAGCAATTACCTGAGATTTCTTCCGATTCAGTTGTAAACCGTTTTTTAAAGACCACATATGTACGAATGTTTGCGAGCTCTTCATTTATTACATGTATTAACTCAGCAATGCTACTAGGGTTTTTGGAAGAGTAGATTTGCACATCGTCAGCATAAAGGTGGACAGTGGAATGCTTACATACAGACGGAAGATCATCAAAAAAAGGGAAAAATAAAATAGGTCCAAGGATTGAACCCTGTGGTACACTCTGTTTAACACGTAAGAGTGAAGAACAACTCTCGGGGTTAACAACAACTTTCTGATACCTGTCGGCCAGGAAACTACGAATTAATCTCACAGCACGATCACTAAATGACAAGAGATTTTTCAATTGCCAGCAAAGTATCTTGTGATTTACTTTATCAAAAGCGTTGGAGAAGTCAAGAAGGCACAGAAGTGTGACTTCTTTCCTATCGTAATTTTGCCTTATATCTTCCATGATGCAAACCATAGCTGTGAAAGTTCTATGTCTAGCTTTGAACCCAGACTGTGCGTCATGTTATTAAGAGACAGATGCTTAAGAAGTTGCTTAGCTATAAGTTTCTCTAAGACTTTTGATAAACACGGGAGAATACTGATAGGTCTGTAATCAGAAGCAGATGTGGGATTAGATCGTTTCGCGATAGAGATTACACGACCAACCTTCCAGGATCTGGGAAAATAAGATGAGGCAATGCAATGGTTACTTATATGGGTTAAGTGGGGTAACATAAAAGTCAGGATTAACCTTACAAACTTCATTGGCACCCCGTCCTCGCCAGTGGCGTTTGATTTATTATTTTTATTGTATTCATCACCTCAGTTTCGCTAACTGTTTCCACTTCAAAACGTCTTGCGTCCGAAGAAGCTATTATATTTTTAGCAAAATCGAAATTGCTCTCATTCAATTGGTTTTCAAGAAAGAAATTGTTAAGACTGTCAAGCTCAACTACACAACTGTGATTGAGTTTGTTGCCAGTGACTCCAATGTTACGAAGATTATTCCAGAGCTGCTTTGGGGGAAGTGCAGTGTTTAACTTAGAGGCAAAGTAATTTTTCTTAGCATTACGTACTTTTTTTCCACCTACTGTACAGTCGGTTTCGCAATTTAATGCTATTAATGACTACAGTTGTGAACCAAGGACAGCACTTATTTCGAATCTTAACAGTTTTGAGTGGGATATGTTGATCGAATAAATTATAAATAATGTTTTGAAATGAGTCAACCTTCTTATTAGCTTCAGCCGGCAGTCGACAGTTCATCCATGGGGCATTAAAGGGTGCAGATTCAAGTGCATCAATATTCAGAGACCTATAATCCGTATAAGTAAAAGTCAGAGGTATAGCAGAGTGGTCAAACTTTATGTTGTAGGTGTAGTAGATAAGGTCGTGGTCAGAAATATAGTCCAAGGAAATTTGATCAAAAAGAAGAACAGAGGATAAGTGAGATTTTAAAGTTAGGTCAAGAATGTTAGGTGTATTTCCTTTGGAAAAACGCGTAGGGTACGTGGTGTTACAGATTTGAAAACCAAGCGACGAAGCAGAATCATGAATTTGAAAAGCCGGAGGCATTAAAGTCACCACAAACAATAATATGTTCATACTGCTTTGATAATAGCAGAAAAGGTTTGAGTGTAACCCCTGCGATCTAGTGCATAAGCACATGCAACTAGACATTTACTTGAGTCATCATGCAGCTCAGCAATTAGAAACTCACAATTAGATCCAGCCGATTTGCAAATGACCTTGGATTGAGTTTAAGATCTACAATAGAGAGGGATACCACCACCCCCAGCTTAAGCTTAAGCTTACACAGTAGACAGTTTATTCTTTCTGTTTAAAATTAGAGCAGCTTGAAGAAGAGAGCGAAAGTGTTTGGTAAGACTTTCATTGATGTAACAGTTTCCATTATGATCAATGCCAACGTAAGCTTCAACATTCTTTTTACTTTGCGGTGTTTAGCAGCAGCGATGAGAACAGAATTCCTATCGTGAAGAGAGTGGAAGTTCATAACAATCACTGGTGGCGTTGTGACAGCCGATTTTGTGCTCTTGACATTGCGCCCTTTAGTACGGAACTCATGAACGAGCTGTGGCGGACGGCAATTTATTGGTTCACAGAGCTTGTTAAAGAGATGCGAAATGTTTTCATTTGGGAGAACAGGTACATCAGGTAGTATAGCATCACAGGCGACTTCACTTCGTTACATGACTGTTTCAGAGTACTAGGTACCTGTATGAATTTTTATTTTGAAAATAAAACACTAATTATTAATGGGAAAGTAAAAACATTTTATTCAAAGTATTGGCCATTGTTTTCTACACATTTTGACCACCTTTCTGGCAATTTGTGAATACCACGTCAATAAATTTCTTCGTCTTTTAAAGCAAACCAATCAGAAACCCAATTTTCGACCTCCTCGTAAGAATCAAAGTGCGGCTCAGCCAACGCGTGTCCCATCGATTAAAACAAATTGTAGTCTGTTAAATACGGCGGGTGGGGTAGCTGCTCCCACCCAAGTGTTTTGATTGTGTCCTGAACCGGTTTTGTTTTGTGTGCAGTTGCATTGTCATGGACAAAATTACCTTGCTGTGTCTTCTGTACCATTCTGGTCGTTTCTCGATCAATGCATGGTTCAAATTGATCATTTGTTGTCGGTATTAACGGTTTCACCAAATTTTAGGAGCTCGTGGTACAGCACACCTTTCTGGTCCCACCAAACACACAGCATTGTCTTCTTGCCGAATTGATCTGGTTTTGCGACTCTACAGCACTTTTCTTTAAATGAAGACAAAAAATTTATGCTTTCCGCAAATCATCTCTTTCTGGTACAAAATTCGACATTTTTAACTCGAAGAAAAAATATGATGTTGTCTGTTCAATGACTTGATGTATACTAAATATTTGTCACAGATGTCATAGCAAACAAACAAAAAATAAGGGCTCGTTCACAACAAATGTTCCCTATCGAGAAATTTATATTTTAACGCTCAGTTCATATGGGTATACCTGGTATAAGGATGCGTTTGGACACATTCCTCTAGTTCCTCCAGCTCGTTCGGGGGCTGTATTACCGCGGTGAGATACAGTTCCTTGTATGTTGTTGCTCCACGTTTAGTATCGTTAGTCGTCTGTCCAATATCATCACTTCCAGATAGGACTCGCTTCTAGGAAATGATGGTCTATCAGGTGAAAGCAGATCTAGCCTGAACTCGATATTGCTCTGCTCTATCCACTCTAAGAGAGCGCTTCCTCTCTTATTCGGAACAGTCATTCACCATGTTTAGTGTTCAAATCTCCGGCTAAATGTAGTAATTTTCTTCGGAACTAAAACGGAGGCTAGAGAAAAGAGCCTCGAGCTACGAAAGAAATGTTACTTTGAATCAAGATGGCGCCCCTGTCACCTCTTGTGGATTGGGGTCGGTCTCTTCAAATTATATGGTAATTTTTTACCTGAGATTGCGCGTCTGGTTAAGCTTAGTTTCGCTAACCATCAGCACGTCAGGTTTATGAGTTTGCAACAAATTAGACTGCGATAGTTTTCGTCCGATGCAAATCAGCGAATTAACATTCACTGCTAGGATCTTAAGGGTTCTTACCTCGCGTGAGCGCGCTTGCTTTCAGGTAGCTGAGAGAGAATCTACCCCAGCCGTCTGCGTAAGGAAACTGGTATGTAGTTCTACTATCTGTTTCTGCAAGGCAATCATCCGCGCTCGCATTGACTGGATGGAAGACATAAAATCCCTAATAGGGGGTTTTGCTCCGGGTTGCCTGGCCATTGCAGCCGGGGCAACCTTCGGCACTGTTCGTTGTGCCGGTTCGCTCCCTGACACCATTTGGACGTAAGAGATACTCAGCGTAACGGTGGTAGCTACAGCTCAACCTTAGGACCTGGCTTCTACCTTTTTGTTTATCCTAGCATCTTTCACTCTTTGACGGAGTTCTTTAATTCATGGACACCCTAAATTGGTTGCGGGGCGTTCATTTCCTCCACAGAGTATACATTTGAGGAGCGACTTGCCCTCGACTTCTTCGGTTCCTAAAGGGCATTCCCCTTTGTTGTGGCTGAAGGTGCATCGTGCGCAGCGGAACTCCATATTGTTGTTCTCCGCGACGTGCCCTAGCCTCCCGCACTTTGCACATTAAAGTACGTTGTCAGACTTGTTTAGTTTTTCCCACATCACACTCAGATTGTCTACGAATAGAATTTTTCATAGGCTATTAATTTTGGTGCCATGGGTTACCTGTTCTAAGAAAGAGGGGAGTGCCTTCTTCTTCACTTTTGCGGTCCCTTTCGACTTGGCGCAGCTTGTCGAGGAAAACCTTCGGGTTAGTAAAGGAATTAACATCGTACCTTCTGTTTCTGCTGTTGATGTTGCTGCTGTTTCTGCTGTTGTTGCTGCTTCTGCTGTCGTTGTTGCTCCTGTTTTTGCTGTTGTTGTTGCTGCTACTTCTGCTCAGTCCGCTGTTTATGGTGTTGTTTTTGATATTGTTCATTCGGATGTTGTCGATCGGTTGCTTTAAGTGTTGTGGAAAGAGTTCATTGTTGTTTCTGTTACTGAATGTTCTAGAGTGTTTGCGGTAGTTTCTTTTTACGGTTTTGAAGCTCCAAAAGTTCCAGTTGCTCATCTCTTCGTTTTGCCTCCTTTCCGGCCGCTTTTCTGGAAACGCACTGTTCGTAGAGCAATTTAATGTGGGCATCAAGCTTCGCCCTTTCCTCATCCAGCTTCTTTATCTTCAATTCCTGAATTATCACTTCCTTTTTACGAATATCGTTATTCGTTGCCTTCCGATTCACATTGGAGGGCTTCTAATGCGATAACTGCGGATTTTGTTGTTGCAGCGGCTGCACTTTTCGTTGTTACTGCTGTTAAAGCGGTGGCTTTTGCTGTTTTTACAGCCTCTTTATCTGTTGTCGCTGTTGCTGTTCGACGTTGCCCCCTCCTTCTCTTTTTTTCGTTCCACCGATCAGGCGACTAGTGGGGCTAGCATCACAACCACTGCTATAACTTGTATGGTGGCCTGATGCCCCAGGCACCGGTGTTCTGAAGTCACCCGCTCAGGCATCTCATCAATTTTACTAATTATAAAAAAAAATATTTTTGAATTTGCGCGAACCGCTCTCCAACGAGTCACCACCACAGACTGTTAGTTTTTAGTTTAGTTTTAAATATATTTTTTATTTAATCATTTACTTTTTTTAATTAAAGACATAAAATACTTAACTAGTTACATATACTATAACTAGTTACATACTATCACTCTAAGTTAGTTTATTCTTAGTTTATACTTGCTTTTCAGCTTCTTGTTTTTTGTTTTAATTGTTAATTTAATTTTGTATTTACATATATATATACTCACTTAATAATAAGAAACTTATATTGAAAACTTAGGAACTACATTCAATTATAAACTTAACACTAAACCTACATATAACTATCTTAATCTAATTAAATTTACAAATATTTTTTTTGTTTTGTTTTTTTTAGGCTATTTGCTCACTTGAGAATAATTGTTTTCTTTTTTTTTACACATTTCACTAACTTTATTATTTTGGTGAAACTGTAGATATTAAACACTATAGGTCGCAGTCGCGATCCCTGTGCAACGCCTGCCTGGATAGTTCTTGATTTACTTACTTCTATTTCTACATAGAATCTCATGGCATGAAAAAACTACGGATGATCGCGATGCGGTTAGAGGAAACTCTCATTAATTTGAGTTTGGAAATGAGCTCTTCTATCCATACCTTGTAGAAGGCCTTCTCAATATCGATGAAGCATGCCACGGTGACTTGATGATTTTTCAAGCCCGCCACGACATCGTGATGCAACTTCATCGAAAGATGCAGATTCGAGTGTTTTTCCCGAGATCCGAGATCCGTGGACCTTTCTTCCGTGCTCAAATTGCTGTATCCTCTCGGTATAGCGCTTCGAGTCTTTATCATGAGCGACGGAAAGTCTTTACCGATGGTTTTAACAGTTTTTCTTCAAGGTTGATGTCCTTAGCGTTTCCTTCTGTCGTCACCCTTTGTCGATTTGCTTTGGATGGCTTCCGTTGGGCTGGTTGCTTCTTTCCGGCAACAGTGGGTTTGCTCATTGCGTTGAGATTCTACCCGTCTGCGAAACTCATTGAAGGCTTCGGCGGATTTTGCTGCAAATTCTTGCTGCGCTTTCTTCACAGCTATGGCGTTGTTTTTTTGGCTATCTTTGCCTTGCAAACGTTTGCCGTTTTCACAGTTTCGAATTTATTGCAAACAAAGTACCGATCTTTTCAAATTAAATTTTTATTGAAATACAAAAGCAACCGATTTTCTTTCGGGTCTGAATTCTACGGTACTCTAAACAAAACTGCTAATTTTACATATTCATGATAGTATATATAATGCGTTAAAACAGTGCAGGAAAGAGATAAGATTATAAACAATAATTAAGTTCAGATATATTTAATGAAACAATTCAAATAGTACTTCAATTTGATTCAGTCAACAGTAGTATATTACAATAGTAATAGCACTGACTTTCAATTTGTCACATCCTCCCGACCGGCATCTCGACTAACGTGTACAACAATTGTACTGCTCGCCGTGTTCTTTTTCCACCACCAAATCGTATCTCGCACGCTCTTGTTATTTTATCTCTGCCCGGATAACAAATTTTCACCATACCAAAACAACGTCGTCCTTTTTTTTTCTTCGTCGTTTAAAAATCTTGCACATATTTCAACTCTATCGCTACCTGCTTAAGGATCATTGCGTTGTCTGAGGAAATAATTTTAGGTGCTCCCCTTCGAGCTACAAAACGACGGATGGCTAGTATACAGCTTTCAGTTGTAAGATTTAAGATAAGTATCAGATGTACGGCTCGAACTACAGCACATGTAAATAGCATAATGTATACCTTTTCTCTTTCGCTCTCGCTGTTGTTTGCAGTTGTGTACAGAGGTCCTGCAAAGTCGACGCCGACGTTCTCGAAGGGTCTTGCAGCAATAATCCGTTCTCTTGGTAGAGGTGCAAATGGCTGCATTCCTGTCATTTCTCTTTGCTTTATGCAAAGTTTGCATCTAGCAATATATTTCTTTATTGATTGGCGGCGTTTTGGCAACCAGAACCTTTGACGCAGCAAAACTAAGACCGCTTTGACTCCACTATGCAACGATTTTTCGTGAAGAAACTCTATGAGCATTCTATTGACGTGTGAATTTTTTGTAAAATAATTGAACAGACAGTATCTTCTGGTTGATTTGAAAATTGTAGTCTGCAACCAACTCTTAAAAGCCGAATTCCATCCAAGAGGGGATTGAGATTCAGCAGGCTGGATATTCTCGGAATTTGTTTACCAGTCTGCAAAGATACAATTTCATTAATGAGAAATATATTTTGTTTATACTTTAACCAGTAATATTCGGCCTTGTGCAATTCCTCAGCTTTCAAGAACTTCGAAGTTGATACAATTTTCTTGCGCATTCGATCTGCAGCCCTCAAAACGTACGCCGTTACACGAAGCAAACGTCTCCACTGATTAAAATCCTCAAGTGAAAGTATGGGATCGTTCTCCATTGGGTTTAAGTTAACATCCGATTCCTCGAATGCCGCTAACAAAGATAATGATGTATCTACTCCATTGGTTTCTACTGGCCACTCTTTCTCTTCCTTCTGTAACCAGCTTGGACCTTCTTTCCACAAATTGGACGCTTTGAATATGTCCACCGATAAACCCCTCGTTATAAGATCAACAGGGTTCATCTCTCCGGAACAATGATGCCAATCCTTCACATTTGTCAGCTTTTGAATTTCACTGAATCTGTTGAAGACGTAAGGTTTTCAACTTCTGGTATCTCCCTGAATCCAGTTTAAAGTTATAAGTGAATCAGTCCACAGAATAAAGCGTTGATAGGCATATCTGCCTTACTTAGGTATGCGTATAACCTTGCAGCAATTAAAGCTGCCGTAAGCTCCAATTTCAGTAGCGTTAAGACATCAGTCTTACTGTCTTTCAAAGAGGCGACTAGTTCTTTCGTACAAACGAAACTAATTTTAATTTCGTTATTTGAGTTCCTCGTCTTAGCGTATACCACCGCTCCGTACGCCTTCATACTTGCATCGGCAAAAATATGAACCTATGACGACTTAATAGTAACTGACGTTCCTATCTGGTCCAGATCCTTTGAGCATATTCTCCATTCCCTTTCCACTTCAGGTTTCAGGGGTGTGTCGCAGACCACCTTGCCGCGCCATAGAGCTTGGAAGAGAATCTTTAGCTATATCAAAATAGGAATAACATATCCAAGAGGATCATAAATACCAGCGATAACTTTTAGTATACTTCTCTTCGTTGGAACAGCGAACTTCGCTAAAAATATTCCATCGCATTCCTAATATTATCTGATTCCATTCGTCGCAGCTAGCCCCAATAATACCACGCAGTTGCTCATCATTCGTCATCCATTTCCTTAAAATCATGTAGGCTCTTTGCATCACATCCCTAGCTTACTTATGAAATTTTGGCTCGTAATTAAGTCATCAACAAAAAAACTATTTTTGCAGGTTTCTGGGAATTCAAGTGCATGGCTTTTGATGTGCAGATCGATGGTTGCAATCAGTAGAAATGGACTCGAGGTGACGCCAAAAGTTACCCTAGTCATACGATATTCTTTGACGTCTGATAAAGTACTAGCTTCTGTAGGTTTATGTGTGAACTAACGAAATCTGTGACTGTCTCGTTCCTTTTCAGCCAAAGCAATTTGCAAAAATGCTTTCTCGATATCTGCAATTAGAGCATTTTTTCCTATTCGAAATCGGAGTAGAATTATTAATAACCAGTAAAGAGGCAATCGTTTAAAAAAAGTTTGCCATGAGCTCGAGAAGATGCATTGAAAACTATGCGAAGTTAGGTAGTTGACTTATCAGGTCTATAAACAGGATGGTGTGGCATATAATATAGATTTCCTGACGGTGTTTAAATGAGCGGTGCTATTTCGACAAAACCTCACGCATAAATGCATGATATTGCTCAAATCTTAAAGGATTTCTTGAAAGTCTCCTTACCATCCAATGCAAGAAATTTAATGCGATACCTGTGTTATTATCGAGTCGTTTATATAAATTTTTCCATGGTAGACAAGCTTCCCAACGCGTATCTGTTTTGCGAATACAACTTTTCTGTAATTCGCCTGTAAAATTGCTCACTTCCATTTCATTTTTTCAAATGCCTAAACACATATTTTCAACACATTTATTGGATAGAGTAATGACTGTGTGCACATTCGCTATCTGACCTATGTCAAATGGACCTTGTATAGTCCAGCCAAAATTTATATGAACAGCAGTAAACCGCCTGTTTATTTTCTATATTTTCCAGTCAATATTTGCCACATATAGTCCGCCCCTACAAGCACATTCAAAACCTTCCTCTTGACTGCAGCCTTTATGGTTTACATCCGACAGCTTAAACTCGTTTAATAATAGAAATATTATGATTCGGAGCAGGCAAAACATCGTGACTTATTTGTGGCACAGCGATTATATCGACTGATAATCCATCATGTGGATGTAGATGTCCATGTTACCGAACGGCATGACTGAAAGATTTACAATTCCAACTACAGGTAATTTCAGATTCCTACCAACAACCTCTCCACAATAGTTCGTTGACTTCCACCGTTGATTATTATTTGCATAAACAAACTGTCACTTTGTGCACGGCTTTTGACTGGGGATGACAACAAAACTCGCGCAGTCTGCAAAAATACTTTTGTATGCACCCTTGCATTAATAACATTAGGAACGGACATATTCATGATAGTATATATAATGCGTTAAAACAGTGCAGGAAAGAGATAATAAGATTATAAACAATAATTAAGTTCAGATATATTTAATGAAACAATTCAAATAGTACTTCAATTTGATTCAGTCAACAGTAGTATATTACAATAGTAATAGCACTGACTTTCAATTTGTCACATCCTCCCGACCGGCATCTCGACTAACGTGTACAACAATTGTACTGCTCGCCGTGTTCTTTTTCCACCACCAAATCGTATCTCGCACGCTCTTGTTATTTTATCTCTGCCCGGATAACAAATTTTCACCATACCAAAACAACGTCGTCCTTTTTTTTTCTTCGTCGTTTAAAAATCTTGCACATATTTCAACTCTATCGCTACCTGCTTAAGGATCATTGCGTTGTCTGAGGAAATAATTTTAGGTGCTCCCCTTCGAGCTACAAAACGACGGATGGCTAGTATACAGCTTTCAGTTGTAAGATTTAAGATAAGTATCAGATGTACGGCTCGAACTACAGCACATGTAAATAGCATAATGTATACCTTTTCTCTTTCGCTCTCGCTGTTGTTTGCAGTTGTGTACAGAGGTCCTGCAAAGTCGACGCCGACGTTCTCGAAGGGTCTTGCAGCAATAATCCGTTCTCTTGGTAGAGGTGCAAATGGCTGCATTCCTGTCATTTCTCTTTGCTTTATGCAAAGTTTGCATCTAGCAATATATTTCTTTATTGATTGGCGGCGTTTTGGCAACCAGAACCTTTGACGCAGCAAAACTAAGACCGCTTTGACTCCACTATGCAACGATTTTTCGTGAAGAAACTCTATGAGCATTCTATTGACGTGTGAATTTTTTGTAAAATAATTGAACAGACAGTATCTTCTGGTTGATTTGAAAATTGTAGTCTGCAACCAACTCTTAAAAGCCGAATTCCATCCAAGAGGGGATTGAGATTCAGCAGGCTGGATATTCTCGGAATTTGTTTACCAGTCTGCAAAGATACAATTTCATTAATGAGAAATATATTTTGTTTATACTTTAACCAGTAATATTCGGCCTTGTGCAATTCCTCAGCTTTCAAGAACTTCGAAGTTGATACAATTTTCTTGCGCATTCGATCTGCAGCCCTCAAAACGTACGCCGTTACACGAAGCAAACGTCTCCACTGATTAAAATCCTCAAGTGAAAGTATGGGATCGTTCTCCATTGGGTTTAAGTTAACATCCGATTCCTCGAATGCCGCTAACAAAGATAATGATGTATCTACTCCATTGGTTTCTACTGGCCACTCTTTCTCTTCCTTCTGTAACCAGCTTGGACCTTCTTTCCACAAATTGGACGCTTTGAATATGTCCACCGATAAACCCCTCGTTATAAGATCAACAGGGTTCATCTCTCCGGAACAATGATGCCAATCCTTCACATTTGTCAGCTTTTGAATTTCACTGAATCTGTTGAAGACGTAAGGTTTTCAACTTCTGGTATCTCCCTGAATCCAGTTTAAAGTTATAAGTGAATCAGTCCACAGAATAAAGCGTTGATAGGCATATCTGCCTTACTTAGGTATGCGTATAACCTTGCAGCAATTAAAGCTGCCGTAAGCTCCAATTTCAGTAGCGTTAAGACATCAGTCTTACTGTCTTTCAAAGAGGCGACTAGTTCTTTCGTACAAACGAAACTAATTTTAATTTCGTTATTTGAGTTCCTCGTCTTAGCGTATACCACCGCTCCGTACGCCTTCATACTTGCATCGGCAAAAATATGAACCTATGACGACTTAATAGTAACTGACGTTCCTATCTGGTCCAGATCCTTTGAGCATATTCTCCATTCCCTTTCCACTTCAGGTTTCAGGGGTGTGTCGCAGACCACCTTGCCGCGCCATAGAGCTTGGAAGAGAATCTTTAGCTATATCAAAATAGGAATAACATATCCAAGAGGATCATAAATACCAGCGATAACTTTTAGTATACTTCTCTTCGTTGGAACAGCGAACTTCGCTAAAAATATTCCATCGCATTCCTAATATTATCTGATTCCATTCGTCGCAGCTAGCCCCAATAATACCACGCAGTTGCTCATCATTCGTCATCCATTTCCTTAAAATCATGTAGGCTCTTTGCATCACATCCCTAGCTTACTTATGAAATTTTGGCTCGTAATTAAGTCATCAACAAAAAAACTATTTTTGCAGGTTTCTGGGAATTCAAGTGCATGGCTTTTGATGTGCAGATCGATGGTTGCAATCAGTAGAAATGGACTCGAGGTGACGCCAAAAGTTACCCTAGTCATACGATATTCTTTGACGTCTGATAAAGTACTAGCTTCTGTAGGTTTATGTGTGAACTAACGAAATCTGTGACTGTCTCGTTCCTTTTCAGCCAAAGCAATTTGCAAAAATGCTTTCTCGATATCTGCAATTAGAGCATTTTTTCCTATTCGAAATCGGAGTAGAATTATTAATAACCAGTAAAGAGGCAATCGTTTAAAAAAAGTTTGCCATGAGCTCGAGAAGATGCATTGAAAACTATGCGAAGTTAGGTAGTTGACTTATCAGGTCTATAAACAGGATGGTGTGGCATATAATATAGATTTCCTGACGGTGTTTAAATGAGCGGTGCTATTTCGACAAAACCTCACGCATAAATGCATGATATTGCTCAAATCTTAAAGGATTTCTTGAAAGTCTCCTTACCATCCAATGCAAGAAATTTAATGCGATACCTGTGTTATTATCGAGTCGTTTATATAAATTTTTCCATGGTAGACAAGCTTCCCAACGCGTATCTGTTTTGCGAATACAACTTTTCTGTAATTCGCCTGTAAAATTGCTCACTTCCATTTCATTTTTTCAAATGCCTAAACACATATTTTCAACACATTTATTGGATAGAGTAATGACTGTGTGCACATTCGCTATCTGACCTATGTCAAATGGACCTTGTATAGTCCAGCCAAAATTTATATGAACAGCAGTAAACCGCCTGTTTATTTTCTATATTTTCCAGTCAATATTTGCCACATATAGTCCGCCCCTACAAGCACATTCAAAACCTTCCTCTTGACTGCAGCCTTTATGGTTTACATCCGACAGCTTAAACTCGTTTAATAATAGAAATATTATGATTCGGAGCAGGCAAAACATCGTGACTTATTTGTGGCACAGCGATTATATCGACTGATAATCCATCATGTGGATGTAGATGTCCATGTTACCGAACGGCATGACTGAAAGATTTACAATTCCAACTACAGGTAATTTCAGATTCCTACCAACAACCTCTCCACAATAGTTCGTTGACTTCCACCGTTGATTATTATTTGCATAAACAAACTGTCACTTTGTGCACGGCTTTTGACTGGGGATGACAACAAAACTCGCGCAGTCTGCAAAAATACTTTTGTATGCACCCTTGCATTAATAACATTAGGAACGGACAGATTTAATGTAGGGTAAATTATTACTTCATCATTTAAGGGTTCAGTATGGTTACTTATCATATTTACGTGTGACACAAAGTTGTGGCATGAACTGCAGCTCTCTCTACTGATTCTACTACTTCCTTAAGGAATCGCAAAATGTTCTTAACATGCTTATCACCATCGAAAGAGAGAGTAGAACTATTGTCCGATGATGTGTCATCTTCTTCTAATTTTGGGTTTACCTCTATGTTCAAACGATGGTATTCAATACGTAATTCGTTAGGCATACATGTCAACAAAATCAATTTCAACATTATGTAGAAATGTCTTGACGGAACGCCTAATCACGTAAGAGAGCGACTGCTTGCTATGACCGTATTGTAGAGTTTTCGTAAGGCTGAAGCATCTGTTTTTTGTTGCACTATTGGAAGTGACATAAGTTCTTGCATTAATTTGTCGATTAGTTGTTCTTTCTTTATCGCCATACTCTTCTTGTAGGAGAGAGAAAGCTCAATCGTAGCACGATTCTGTTTCTGTAAAGCCTGAAATTGATTTTGCTGCTTTACCTAAAAAAAACCGTCTGCAAATAACTGAATTTCTCAACACCAGACAAAGAATCATTTTCGTGAATATTGGCACGATAATATTCCCAGAATGAAATTCAGTCGGAATAATCACCTGAGAATGTTTTCAATTTCAGCTTCGGCAAATTAGTGGTACAAACTTTTGTGAATGTCGTATGTCGTTCTAAATTAGTTTCCATAGAAATTCGGTTCAATTTGCGATTCACCTTGTCTAATCTTACTTGGAGTTTGGTTATCATACCTACAGCTGTATCATTGTATTCTGCTGTTTTTTCCGGATTCTTGTTTTCCAGGTCTTTTTCTTGACATTCCTGATTGATGATGCGAAGGTTTTCGTTAGCAGTTGAAATCGACACACGGATCTGAACACCCCGATGTTAAGACAGGACATCGTTATATTGTAAATAATTCACTTGTACACACCCAAACTATGTAAGACAGTTGTTCATCCGTCGGGCCCCTATTGTTGACTCGACACAAATATATGTATATTCACTGTAGTCTTAAGCCTAAAAATTTTAAATTATAAATATTTTTGTTCAATAAAAAAAATTGAAAAAAAAAATTGTTAGCAGTTGTAAGACGCTGAAGATAAGAAGATAATTCTTAGTCGATAAGATCCAACTAAGAAAAGTCTTCAATTTCGCGCACATTAATCCTTTTTAAATATTTATTTGCCTCGTTTACTATTTTGACTATGAAATCCCGCTCGTTTTGTTCCATTTTAATGCAATGATCACAATTAATGCACGAATCATAATTAATGTAAGTCTAGCGCGGCAATTTGTTCTGTATTTCGAATGCGTATAAAGATCTCCCAGGTTTCGGCACCAATTTTGAATTTATTGCAAACAAAGTACTGATCTTTTCAAATAACATCTTTGTTGAATTGATTTTCTTTCTGGTCTGAAGTCTGCGGTACTCTAAAAAAAACTAGAAATTTTACATATTCATGAAAGAATATATAACGCGTTAAAACAGTGCAAGAAACAGATAATAAGATTAATAATAATTAAGTTCACAATAATTAAGTTCAGATTTATTCAATGAAGCAATTTAATTAGTACTTCAATTTGATTCATTTAATAGTAGTATATTACAATAGAAATATCGCTGACTTTCAAGTTTTCACACACAGTAAACCTCTGGTCATGTGCTTTCTCTTACACTCTCCAGGCCCGTGCTTTGCGTTGCACTTAACGCATACCATTAGAAGTTTTTACATTGCTCGATGTCCTTGCTTTTAAATTGCTTCCAGTGGACGCTCTGTTTTAAGATCAATGACTTTTTGATTATATGCGCGATTTGTTTTATTTTTCTAACTTCAACAACGTGGCAGTTGAACTTCTTGTCAATTCCCTTTGTCGACTTTATCGCCGACACTTTGATGGCTGGAATATCTTCCTTTAAGTTTCTCCTCGATCTCCTCATAGGTATACGATGAGCGTATTCCTTTTACTACAAGGAATGTTCTTCCTGTCGGCTTTTGGAGTGCTTGGTGCACGTGTCTTCACGTTAATAACGGTTTTCCCGGTATTTAAATTCTTGATGGTGAAGTTTATTTTATTTTCTCTATTGTACCGTTGGATTTCGGTTACATTGGCCGAAAAGCAAGTGATGGAGGGCATTGCGTAGGTCCTATCGACAGATGTTTGCAAGGTTTGCTCTTTTGTAATTGGGATGGATATTGCTGCTTGTTACTGGGCTGTACTCTTTTCTGCTCCGGTAGCGCGTTATTAAAAATAATCGCAAGAATATTTTCACTATTCTTTTAAGTTACTGTAAACAACACAAATAGCGCTCGTATGTCAAAACGTTCTGAGTACGTATAACCCTCAAAAATGTCAAACTTTACGATAGAGCTGGCAATTGCCAGATTGCAACACTAGTATTGCCCAATCCCGAAATATAAAAGGCAACCTACGTACATTAAACAGTCAATTAGATGCCTACAAATATATTCAATATTTTTATCATATTTAACATCAGAGTGAAACATCTTGGCATTGAAATTTAGATTTATAGGTGTCAATATTGGTTTACAATTTTCCATATTAAATCTCTTTAGTACATTTCCAAAGTAATTCTTCTGTGATAATATAGTTATATTTTTATGCAAATCTTGTTTTACATTTATTTCTAAGAAATCTAAAATTAATCCTAAGTAGTTAATTTTAAATTCTTTACTTAATACCGTTTTAAGTTTTACTATCCAATGTTCATTTGTACCAAGGATTAACAAATCGTCAACGTATATTAACACAAACATTTTATCAGTACCTTTATACTTTTTATATAAACATTTTCACCTTTCAAAACCCTCTTTAGTTATAACAGAACTAAATTTGGTATTCCAACACGTAGGTGAACTTTTTAACTTGTTCAACTTAACAATATTATTATTTCCTGAATAAGCACCTTCTGGTTAAGAAATATACACATCTCTTATTTCTCCATAAAGCCCCCGTTACATTCGTTTGGATTTTGGGTAAATTAAGCTTTATCGCTACTGCAACAAATAATCTAAATGAGGACAACTTTGCAACTGAATCGTTAAAATCAAATTTATCCTGTTGCTCGAAACCTCTAGCAACTAACCTAGCTTTATACTCTTTAGTAGTGCCGTGTCATCCTCCGACGCATGCACACGTGTCGTCGCTGCATGCACTTAATAAATAACAAAAAAAAAGAATTCCTCGCGTCGGTCTTAAGAACATTTAACGCGGTCCGCCCAACACCTCCGCGAGTGAAAAAAAAAACAAAAAAATAATTAAATAAATTCTAACAAAAAACAAAAAAAAAAGTGCAGTGTAGTGCAGTGTAGTGCAGTGAAGTGACTCGGTAGAGCGCACTCGGCCCGCTCCCCCCTCTCCCACTCCTTCACAAGCCACTGTTGGACATTCTCGGTCGCAACTCCCGTTTGATTTACCAGACGGGCTGAGGCGATGTCCGAGTCTGCCTAACATCTGACATAGCGGATTCGGAAGTGTGAATTTTTGTTAGTGGACCAATTCAAGTCAATGTACGGGCATAACACCTACGTTGATTTGTTTTGTGAAGCTAATCGCAGAATTTACACTTCTGAACTCTGCTTACTTTCACCAACTGCATTGTCGGAGTTGGTTTTCAAATGCCTACGACTGACATGAGGGGGCAATTTCGTGTTGACGTGAGCAACATTCGCGGACTGAGAACTAATCTCTTTGCCGTTTACGTCCACCTCTCTCGTCACAAGCCAGCTGTCTTGGCGCTGAACGAAACACAGGTGGGTGAGAATACCGATTTATCGGATTTGAACCTGCCTGGATATAGCTTGGTGCCCTTATTCTTTTTACACCGCGGTCTCGCCATTTATGTGCGTAGTGATGTTGCTTACCAAATTCAACCACAATATGGCCACTGTTCCAATCCGGAATTTAATTTTCTGTGGTTAAAATTCCTTGTCCGTAAGCATTTAATCCACTACTGCTTTATTTATAGAAGTCCAAACCTGGACAGCAACTCAGCTTATAATGAGTTTGATGCGCTGTCTGACTCCATCACAAGAATTGTATCCCTGTACCCTCGCACTGAAATCGCTATTGCGGGCGATTTCAATGTACACAATTCTACTTGGCTTCGACATTCAGGCCAGACAACACCCGAAGGAAGGTATGTTGAAATCTTCGCTGAGGTAAATAATTTAACCCAGCTTGTGAATGAGCCAACACGAATACCTGACATTGCAGATCATACCGCTAACACCTTGGATCTGTTTCTTACCTCTCATCCGGAAAAATATTCAATTGATATATTGTCGCCTCTAGGCTCGTCCGACCACTGTGTCGTGTCAGCCAAATTCTCGTACTCCTCCCACACAGTTAGAGAACAAATTCCGAAAAGAACAGTATGGCTCTACGAGAAAGCCAACTGGAGCGGACTTAACAACTTCTTTAGGAATTTTAACTGGTCACTATGCTTCCTCGATAGTGACGTGGATGCCGCTACTGATGCGATCACAAACATTATTTCGCTGGGCATGAGGTCCTTCATTCCTCACAGAGTGAAGAGCATCAAACCTAAGGCAAACGCGTGGTTCGACTTGAGCTGCAAAGAGGCTATCAGGGTGGGAGAGTTGAGTTTCCGGGATTATAAAGCCAACCCTTCTGAGGAAGCCCGGAAAAAGTTCAAACGGATCCGAAATGACTGTAATGCATTAATAAGACGTGTTAAATTCTCCTTTGACCAAAAGTTGAGGCAAAAAGTTCTACAATGCCCCAAGGGTAGCAGAAGCTTTTGGTCTTTCGTAAAAAACATAAGGAATTCAGCCTCGTCTTCGATCCCAACGCTCATTTGCAATGACATTCCAGCTGTCAGCTCTTTGGACAGAGCTAATCTGCTTGCTGCACACTTTGCAGCTAGCTCGACGCTGCCAGATAACACTTTGTCCCCAGCTGTACTTGAGAGCGTAAATTTCTCCATGGGGCAAATCCATTTTCGCACTCGTACAGTAGCAAGAGTACTTAAAGATTTAAAATACACAAATCCGCTGGCCCGGATGGTATACCCCCTGTTCTTCTGAAGAGGTGTTCTTCTACGCTGGCAAAACCACTGCGTAAGCTTTTCCATCTGTCCTACTCTTCAGGGCTCTTTCCGAGTAAGTGGAAAACTGCATTTGTAAAGCCCGTCCCTAAAAAGGGTGAATGTTCGTCACCCACCTCCTACCGACCCATAGCACTAACGTCCCTTCTCTCCAAGGTCATGGAAACGCTGATAAACCGTCAGCTTATGAAATATCTTGAGTCCCGGAAGCTTCTTAATGACCGGCAGTACGGCTTCCGAAGCAACCGTTCCACTGGTGATCTGATGGCATATCTCACTGAAAAGTGGAACCAATCTTTGCACAATGCAGGAGAAAGCAAGATTGTTGCGCTTGATATTTCTAAGGCATTTGACAGGGTCTGGCACCAGGCTCTCTTGTCGAAAATGCGTGCTTTTGGGATCGATGAGTCTCTTCTTCAATGGATTAGAAATTACCTTTCGAATCGTTCAATACAAGTCGTTTTGGATGGATTCAAGTCTGATATCCACTATATTAATGCTGGTGTTCCCCAGGGCTCTGTTTTGTCTCCGACACTCTTTCTCATTTTTATAAATGATCTCTTGTCTGCTACTTCTAATCCTATTCATTCCTTCGCTGATGACAGTACCCTCAGCTTTTCATATTCGTTCCTTGGCTCACGTCCCTCCACTTCGGCCTTAGACTCGGAACGGCAGCGTATGTTAAGCACATTAAATTCCGACCTTGACAGCATAATCGATTGGGGAAATAAGAATAGAGTGGAATTTAATGCTTCCAAAACACAGTGCTGTCTACTGTCGTTAGAGCGATCACAAAATAATCAGCCGTTATCCATGAACGGCACTTGCGTTGTTGAAACCGAAAGACTTTCCATCCTCGGTATGTGTATCAACCCAACAATTAGTTGGAACGATCACATACTTGAGGTCGCCAAAAATGCTGCGAAATGTCTAGGTTTCCTTAAACGATGCAAGAAGTACTTCACCCCCTCTGATCTGGCTACAATATACAAGGCATACATACGCCCAAAACTTGAGTATAACGCTCCTATCTGGTCAGGTGCTTCTAAGACCTCCCTGCACCTGCTGGATAGAATTCAAAAGCGAGCGATAAAACTTATAGGTGACAGTAATATTGCGAAGTCGATTGACTCGTTAGAACACCGACGTAATGTCGCGTCGTTGTCACTTTTTTACCGTTGCATTCCTCCCCTTCAAGAATTCACCCGCAATACACGCCTCGCTAGGAATGCCCATCAATTCACCCTCAAGCCCTCTTTCGGACGTACAGTCAAATTCAGAGACTCGTTCTTTAGCCGCACTACACGAATCTGGAATGCTCTTCCCAGCTCGATTTTTCCTCCTCATTACAATCCACAGGCATTTAAAACCAATGTGCATCGGTACCTCCTCTCCCTCTCTTCCTCTATACCTTCGGCCCGTGCTGTGACTTGATCCGGTCACTTAAGGGTACTCGCAACCCCTTTTGCACGCGTCAATTATAAAAAAAAAATAAAAAAAAACATTTACAGTTTTAATAGTTCAATACCCATTTACTACTGATTTGGTATTTATTGGTACATAATGTCTGTAATTCCCTTGCAATAGCTTCACTCCACTTACAAGTATCACTTCTTTTCATGGCCTCATTATAAGTAACTGGTTCACACTTATCTTTGTCCGTATGCACATTATTACATTGGTAGAAATTCGTCTGCTCTCTTAGACGTTTACATCTTTCTTCTCTGGGTCGACAGCTTTCTTCCAATAGGCATTTTTCTTCACCGCATTATAAGTACACACTGTCACTATTGCACACTGACCCTCTTCAACACTGCTTGTATGTGTCACCTTTGCCGCTTCATCAAATCCAGTTGCTAACTTTCTCACATCTGTCTCCGGGCTTCCATCTTGTTCGAGCTCCTCTTCGAGTTCCATTGGCATCATTGCTTCTTTTTCCACGCCTTCCTTAATTTGAAGTATTTCTTCAGATTTTGTCTCCACCGTATTCGTTTGTGAGAAATAAATTCTGTATCATTTAACATTTTCATCGTAGCCAACTCTCAACCCCTGTTCACCTTTCTTGTCCCATTTCTTTCTTTTTCTTTTGGAATGCGAATAAACACTTTCGTACCAAATGTCCTTAACTGCTGAATGTCAAAATTTTTATTTGTCCATACTTCAAATGGTGACCTTCCATTTTCATGACTCTTCCCAGTTCTATTTAAGACAAATACCGTCGTATTAATTTCTTCTGCCCATAGCTCCTTTGGTAAGTTCCCTCAGTGTAACATTGTCCTTGCTGCTTCCACCACAATTCCATTTTCAATATTTTTTTTTTATAATTGACGCGTGCAAAAGGGGTTGCGAGTACCCTTAAGTGACCGGATCAAGTCACAGCATGGGCCGAAGGTATAGAGGAAGAGAAGGAGAGGAGGTACATTGGTTTTAAATGCCTGTGGATTGTAATGAGGAGGAAAAATCGAGCTGGGAAGAGCATTCCAGATTCGTGTAGTGCGGCTAAAGAACGAGTCTCTGAATTTGACTGTACGTCCGAAAAAGGGCTTGAGGGTGAATTGGTGGGCATTCCTAGCGAGGCGTGTATTACGTACATTGAAATCAATTCTTGTGATGGAGTCGGACAGCGCATCAAACTCGTTATAAGTTGAGTTGCTGGCCATGTTTGGACTTCTATAAACAAAGCAGTAGTGGATTAAATGCTTACGGACAAAGAGTTTTAACCACAGAAAATTAAATTCCGGATTGGAACAGTGGCCATATTGTGGTTGAATTTGGTAAGCAACATCACTACGCACATAAATGGCGAGACCGCGGTGTAAAAAGAATAAGGGCACCAAGCTATATCCAGGCAGGTTCAAATCCGATAAATCGGTATTCTCACCCATCTGCGTTTCACTCAGCGCAAAGACAGCTGGTTTATGGCGGGAGAGGTGAACGTAAACGGCAAAGAGATTAGTTCTCAGTCCGCGAATGTTGCTCACGTCAACACGAAATTGCCCCCTCATATCAGTCTTAGGCATGTGAAAACCAACTCCGACAAGTTGGTGAAAGTGAGCAGAGTTCAGAAGTGTAAATTCTGCGATTAGCTTCGTAGGTGTAGGTTCGTAGGTGTTATGCCCGTACATTGACTTGAATTGGTCCACTAACAAATATTTACACTTCCGAATCCGCTATGTCAGATGTTAGGCGGACTCGGACATCGCCCCAGCCCGTCAGGTAGATCAAATGGTAGTTGCGACCGAGAATGCCCAACAGTGTTTTGTGAAGGAGTGGGAGAGGGGGGAGCGGGCCGAGTGCGCTCTACCGAGTCACTTCACTGCACTACACTGCACTTTATATTAGGTTTTCGTTTTTTTTTTTTTTGTTGTTACACTCACGGAGGTGTTGGGCGGACCGCGTTAATTGTTGTTTGTGTTTTTCGGCGCGAGGAATAAACTGAACTTTTTTTGATTTGAGTGCATGCAGCGACGACACGTCTGCATGCGTCGGAGGATGACACTCCAACCTTCAAGTTCCTTCACTCCAGCCTTCAAGTTCTGTTTTGGGGTATAAGGTACTGTTGTTTGGTGTATAATACCACACCTTGAAAACATTTCATTCAATTTTCTGTATACAAACTCCGAGCCTTCGAAATATTTTCACTTTGTTTTCAGTTATGTTTTCGGCCTTATTTAAGAAAGTTTCAATGTAATATTTGATCTCATTTTTGGTTTTGACAAAGTACACACTCCTAAAGTTAGAATAGTCGTCCTTCAGTATGACAAAATATTTCGACCTGCCAACAGATGCTTCTTTCATTGGGCCATAAGTATTAGCGTCTCAGTCACATATTCACCCTTGTTGAATGGCAATCGATGTATTTTTCCAGCAAAACAACTATGACACTCAGGCTTACAAGTCTGTTTCACAGCAATATTATTTTTCTGCAAAGCTTTTTTCACATACGCGAAGTTTTGATGCGCTAGTCTTTTGTGCCACTCATTTAAATCGTTGTGCACTAGTTTTGCAGTGCTTGCAATATTCTACTTCCGTTAAAACGTGAATTCAGGCAATAAAAATTACCAATTCGATTTGCCACTGCATAAACTTCATTACATTTGTAAAATTTGCATGAATTCTCATCTGTTGTCATGATGTAACCTTTATCTCTGACGCGATTGACTGAGAACAAATAAGTTTTCAATTCTGGAACATACAAAACATTGTCCATGACTGTATCAATCCATTAGTTCAATAGCTCACGAAAAAAAGCACTGGTTCGTATTTCGATTGTTCTATTTTGATTGTGGACTGTACTAGTTGACGCACAAAATTGAAGTGAACCCAGGAAATCACACCACCTACCAAAGGAGACACGTTCACTATGTGCACAATGATGAGATTTCCTCACTTGAATCTATTGCGGTTCGAGTTGTCGTGTCTGTCTACTCGTACTAGACATCCTCTAATTGAAGGTTAGTTTTCAATTAAATTAATTTTTCCTTGGGAACTACGCACAACTTTTGAATTGATGCACAGCGTCTCGAAGGTAAATATGTGCTTCCCAATTACTCTGAGCAAGTGGTGTTTCATCGATTTAACGACAGCCTCCCATATGCCGCCAGCGTTAGGCCCACCCGGCACGATGAATCTCCATCATCATCCTGCTCTGGATTTAATTGTCACTATGTCTAAATACTCTAGCCCGCTGCACCCGGTCATTTAGAAGGCTGCTCATAAGTTTCTGACGGAAACACACCACAGGAAGGAATAAAAAACTTCTGCCTCACATACTGCATAAACAACTGCACCCCGCCGTGCAGGGTGCTTATATGCGCTTCCCTAAGTTTTTTTTAAAGAGCCTGCTTCTGGCTGGAAGGATTACTGGATGGATACTGTTATACGGTAATGATGACTGCTGTAGGCGTCCTCCCACTCTCAAGCTTTCCTTAGAGTCTTCGAATGGCGTAACCTTTAGAAGACTGCTTGAGCTGTCCACTCCTTGACCTTGCCTCACGCTCTCGATTTTCTTTTGGTACGCCCCTCGTTGAGTTGATATAATAGATCAGCGCGTCTTCCCGCTTCGACGCCGTTACGGGCCCTGTTCGCACTGTTTGATCGTCTTTCCTCACTTTGCGCACAAACTTCAAGACTAATGCTGTTATCTGAAGTATGAAGTATGCTATGCAAGGTTGATTTGCGCTCTAAAAAACTTACGTCGCCGATGGTCAGATGGTCTATTCCTGGGCTCATCAAGTTACCGACGATTGAACTTTCCTGCTTCAATGTTGCTCCTGCTCGTTGCTGTGCACTCATAGTTACCTGTGTCTTCGGCCAATTCCGCTCCGACTCCTTAAGCCAGTGGGGTCCCTCTTACCATAGGCTCAGTTGTGCCATCTGCTCTGCGCCACTCGCCTCGATCCCAAGTCAGCTGGGTTATCGGCTGATCCGACATGTTTCCAAGGATGATCTCCAGTTAGCTCCTGGATAGAACTAACCCGATTGGCAACAAACGTCTGTAGTTCGAAAGGTAAGTTACTGATCCAATGTAGCACTACCATCAAATCGCTCCAGTAAGTTCTCAACACCTTTTAGAAATTGCACACCTTCACCACTTGTGTCATCAATTTGGATAATAACTCGGCTGCACACAGCACCAGTCATGGTACCAAAACCGTCTTAAGCGGCGCTACCCTGGTTTTTAATGCCAATAAGAAACACTTCGTCACCCCGCCGCCTTCCAAGCTTACTCGCAAATAGATGACTGCCGCAAAGGCTCTTGCGGATGCGTCCGCGAAACCGTGCAGCTGTATCTTGCTCGTTTTTTGAGTGCCTATCCACCTTGGAACTCGCACAGACGTTAAGGTGGGTAGCTGCGCATAGAACTGTGCCCATATATATGTGCACATGTGTGTATGCATGTATATGTGCACCAGACCGCTACAAGTCCTGTATGAACATCTTCGCTGTAATGATCACTGGGGCAAGAAATCCACAAGGATCATACAGCTTCGCAATCGAACTGATGACCGCTCGCTGAGTCCATGGGATGTGCACTTCGTCCAAGTGTACCTTGAACATGATGTCGTCGCTCGCTGGATCCCAGACCAGGTCCAATGTTGACGTAGCATAGTCTTCTGATCCTGGTTATTTCTTGCTCCACCCAAATCCAATAGTGCCTGCTCGCTTGATGACATAAATTTGCTCAGTTCGAATCCACCGGCACTTTTTTTTTTTGTTGGAGGTTGGGATAAACTACACTGGAGCTCTCAGACTCAAATACTGGTCCATTGTACTACCAGGCAGTAACCTTTATTTAATGTAATTTCTTGATTTTCTGAAGAAAAAACAAGATGCGCTTCTGTGATATAGAACTTAAGTTTTCAGTTCCCACCACATCAGCGCTAAATGACCGCCACCTGATACTAGCAAAAGTAGGACACTGACAGAGAAAGTGCTCTGAAGTGTCTTCACCTTCTCCACAGGCGTCGCAGAGTGTGACATCACTAAGCCCAAGCCGACTCAGGTGCATAGCAAAGGTAAAGTGTCCCTTTAATACGCCGACAAGTCTTCCGCACTCGTTTCTGTCTAGAGATAGCAGAAGAGAAGCGGATTTCTTGCAGACGTTTGGGAGCATACTCTTGGTCACCCTACATCCTGGAGAGTCACGCCATCTCTTGTTGTGCTGTAGAGAGACCCAACCATCTAGGGAGGCCCTGACCAGGGACGCGGTTAATCCCAAGGTGGGTTCGTCTTCGGATGGCGCTACAGTCCGGGGTGGACCTGGGCCTCAACCAACATGCCTCTCCAGCTAGCACGATCTCTTGCCAGCTGCCTCCAATTGCGCACTCCAAGTTGGTTGAGGTCCTTTTCCACTTGTGTGCGCCATCTCTGTCTAGGACGTCCTCTGTTGCGTTGTCCCTGTGGTTCGGATTCGAAAACTCTTCGGGCCGGAGCAGTGCTGCCTATACGCTCTATATGGCCTAGCCACCTTAAGCGTTGTATTCGTAGACGCTTGACTAGGCTCATGCCGCCGTACAGCCCATACAGTTCGTGGTTGAATCTTCTCCTCCAGATGCCATCAACGCAAACAGGACCAAAAATCGCACGCAGAACTTTTCTCTCGAAGAGACCAATGGCTTCCTCATCCGCTTTTAGTAGCGTCCAGGTTTCTGCGCCGTAAAGCAGGACTGGGATGATCAAGTTGTTGTACAAAGTCACAAAGTCTAGGCTTCCTTAAACGATGCAAGAAGTACTTCACCCCTTCTGATCTGGCTACAATATACAAGGCCTACATACGCCCAAAACTTGAGTATAACGCTCCTATTTGGTCAGGTTCTCCAAAGACCTCCCTGCACCTGCTGGATAGAATTAGAAAAAAAGCGAGCGATAAAACTTATAGGTGACAGTAATATTGCGAAGTCGATTGACTCGTTAGAACACCGACGTAATGTCGCGTCGTTGTCACTCTTTTATCGCTATTTTAACAAGAAATGCTCAGATGAATTAGTCAGTTGCATTCCTCCCCTTCAAGAATTCACCCGCAATACACGCCTCGCTAGGAATGCCCACCAATTCACCCTCAAGCCCTCTTTCGGACGTACAGTCAAATTCAGAGACTCGTTCTTTAGCCGCACTACACGAATCTGGAATGCTCTTCCCAGCTCGATTTTTCCTCTTCATTACAATCCACAGGTATTTAAAACCAATGTGCATCGGTACCTCCTCTCCCTCTCTTCCTCTATACCTTTGGCCCGTGCTGTGACTTGATCCGGTCACTTAAGGGTACTCGCAACCCCTTTTGCACGCGAAAATTATTAAAAAGAAAAAAACGTTGGTCGTTCGGGATAGGGCCTTATTACTCAATTGCCTCTTAAGCCCAAAGAAACAGTGATTGGCAAGAGTGATTCTGCGCTTGATTTCGGTACTCATGTTGTTGTCTCTATTCACCGCGGTGCCGAGACAGACGAAGTCCTTCACTACCTCGAAGTGTCTGCTGCCCATAGTGACGCTCTGTCCGAGACGTCGATGTTCTGCGTCCTTCTTCGATGACAGCATATACTTCGTTTTGCCCTCGTTTTCCACTAGTCCCACTTTAGCCGCTTCCGCTTTGATGCTAGCCAACGCCTCATTGACGGCTCGCTGAGTTCGGCCGATCACGTTAATATCATCCGCATAAGCTAGCAGTTGAACGGACTTGTGGAAGATCGTTCCTCTGATGTTGACGTGTGAGCTCCACACGATCCTCTCAAGAATGATGTTAAAGAAGTCGCATGACAGGGCGTCGCCTTGTCTAAATCCTTTTTTGACATCGAAGGTCTCGGTGAGTTCGCTACTGACCTTGACGGAGCAGCGAGAATTTTCCATCGTAATCCTACACAATCTGACGGGTTTGGTAGGGATGCCAAAACTAGACATGGCACTTTATAGCTCATCTCTATGCACGCTGTCATACGCGGCCTTGAAATCGACGAATAGATGGTGGGTGTCGATTTGTACTTCTTGGGACTTCTCCAGGATCTGTGTGAAGATCTGGTCGATTGTGGACTTCCCTGGCCTTAAACCACACTGATAAGGACCTATCAGGTTGTTGACGAACGGTTTCAAGCGCTCACACGGTACGGCAGAGAAAATCTTATATGCGATGTTAAGGAGACTGATCCCTCGGTAGTTGGCGCAGTCGAAGGGGTCTCCTTTCTTGTGGACCGGACAAACGATGCTGAGTTTCCACTAGTCGGGCATGCTTTCCTCCGAACATATCTCACAGATGAGCTGGTGCATGCACCCAACCAGCTCATCCCCAGCCGCTTTGAACAGCTCTGCGGATAGTCCGTCCGCGCCAAGGTGGGTTCGGGCCCTACGAATGCCTCTGCTGAACCTAGCCTAGCTAGTTTATCGGCAGTTTCGTTTCCCAGAATCCCGTGATGACCCGGGACCCAGACAAGTCTTAGCGAATTCAGCCTGCCAACCAAATTAAGGGAAGCCTTGCATTCTTGAACTATCTTGGAAGTGGTTAAAGGGTTGAGTAAGGCCTTGAGCACAGCTTGACTGTCGCTGCAGACGCAGATACTTCTTCCCCTCCACCTATTCTTCACAATATAGTTGGTGGCCATTAGGATCGCGAAGGCTTCCGCCTAGAAGACAAACGTGAAATTATCTAAGGAGGCGTGAAGTCTAATGTTGCCGTTTTCCACGAAGCCCCCAACTCCAGAACCCTCCGTTGTCTTGGAGCCGTCCGTGAAAATCCGACTACATTCCTTTCCCGGTTCAGTTTCTAGCCAGAGCCAGTCCAGAACAAGTGGAAAGTTGACTTTGTAAAAGCGTCTCAACTGTATTATTGGCGACCTCGCATCAGATGGCATGTCCATGAGAATAGTATCATAGGAGATGCGGTGTGCGAGGTCATCAAAGCTCCAGTGCGAGTGGAACCATAGACCATTCCCTTTTAGTCGAGAGATGGCCTTGAGTGTACATCCCATGATGTAGAGATCAAGGGGGGGAGATTAACCAGAGCATCAAGAGCAGAGCCAGGCGTGCTGGGGAAAGGCCCTGTGCAGCTGAGACAAACTGTTCTTTGAAACTTGGTAAAAGCGGCCGTCACGTATTTGCGCGAAAGCTTGTTCCACCAAACAACTGATGCATAAGAGAGAAGTGGTCTTATCATTGCCGTGTAGATCCAAACGGATCTTTTGGGTGATAGACCCCAGGTTTTGCCAAAAACTCCCTCGCATTGCAAGAAGACTGACAGCGCCTTGGAGGTTTTTGTCTCAATGTGTCTTTTCCAGAGAAGTTTACTGTCCAGGATAACACCTAGATATTTGGCTCCATTGGAAAGTGGGATATTAACGCCTTTAAGTACCAGTTGAGTCAAAGCAGTCATATTCCTCCTTCTCGTAAAGAGAACAACCTCAGTTTTTAGAGGGTTGACTGAAAGCCCATTCCTGGTACACCAGCTATCGATCATGTCAAGAGCCGCCTGCCCGCGTGCGCTGACGGCCGCAAGGCATGGTCCGGTAACCAAAACGGCTACATCGTCTGCATAAGCCTGGGCATAGTTGATAGAACTATTCAAAACGGAAAGCAGAGAATCGACCAGCATGCACCATAGGAGGGGAGACAGGACCCCGCCTTGGGGGCAGCCTCTGTTTACCTCCGACATTACAAATTTGTCACACTCCGCCTCCGCGATTAAAGTCCTGTTCATTAGCATTACTCTTATCCACAAAATCAATTATTCCTCTACGCCGTAATTCCTGGCCGCGTTATACATGCCATCAAAAGTCGCATTGTCGAAGGCGCCCTCTATGTCGATGAAAATGCCCAATTCTACCGACGAGATTTTGAAGTGCTGTCTCGCAAGATTTTCCGCGCTGGTAGGCATGTTGCATCTGAGATAGTGGGCGTGATCGCAGAGCGTTTTTGCGCAGGTGCAGTTCGACCAGCCTCTCCAAGCTTTTTAGCATGAAGGAGGTGAGACTGATAGGCCTGAAGTTTTTGGCGAGTGAGTAGTCTCCTTTACCAATTTTCGGTATAAAGGCTACCCTCACTGTACGCCTGGTAGATAGACTGTATGCCAGCGCGAGGCTGGCAGTGAAAATTCTTTTCAGAGCCGGCAGTATAGGGTCTATGCCCTTTTGTAGCAGTGCTGCATATATGCCATCGGTGCCCGGTGACTTGAAACCATTAAAAGACATTACAGCGTATTTAGTGGTTTCATCAGTTTCGACAAGCTTTGAAATATAGCAGCCTCTGCGAGTAGGATTTGTCTGCTCATCTCCAGTTTCGGAAATCGACACTGGTTTTGAGCCGACTGTGATCCGGTTCTTAAGGCTGTGAATCTCAAGCATGAGTTGGAGGGTCTCAGCTTTAGACTCGTTGTCCAGTGTGTCCAGCTTCACAGCTTTGTCCCTTTTGAGGACTTTCACTGGGCTGCTAGTTTCACTGAGTGATTCGATTTTCCCACAAAAGTCTTTATAAGAGGCACTTTTCGAAGCTCGAATAAGCCTTTTACATTCTTTGAGTTTTAATCGATACAGGTCCCAGTCCTCTTCCAGATTGGTCTTGAGTGACCTATTCAGAAGTTTTCTGGTTTCCTTGCGCTTTTTCTGCAATTCCTGCAGGGGTGTTTTTTGACTGGACATGCCAGTTCGAAACATTTGGTTAGGGTGTCGTTCAGGTTTCGAACTGCTACCTCAACCTTACGCCTCGTTCTGAGTTTTGGGAGAGGCACAGTGCGATTTGCTAACTCTTCCCTAAACTTTGGCCAGTTTGTTCTCCTAGGGTTCCTGCTCCTCTGCGAGACATTGGTTTCGCATTCGATTCGGAATTCTATGTATCTATGGTCCGACATGGACACTTCCGACAGAACTTTCCAGTCTGTGATCTCCTTAAGATATCTATTTGATAACGTTAAGTCAATCGCCTCCTGTCGTCTTGTACTGACAGATGTTGGTTGCGATCCAACTTTGTTTATGGTCAAGCCAGACGAAAGTGCGAAATCGAGAAGATACGACCCTCTTTTGTTACATTTGCTGCTGCCCCAGAAAATGTTCTGAGCATTAGCGTCACAACAGATAACGAGACCCATCTTTTTCGATTCGCAGTACTCTACGAGTTCCGCTACTTCCCTTGGTGGAGGTGGTAGGACGAAATCGTAGGGGAAGTAGACCGAAGCCACGACAAAATTATGCCATGATCTGCCTGATTTGTAGTTTATAATGGCAGCAACTAAATCTTATCCACAGAATTGTCCAAGCTTAGTTGCTGGGAGAAGATTCGGCATAATAAGACAAGCTCTCGGTCTTTCCGATCGCTCGTCGAAGAGTGGGGAAAAGCCTCGTAGACTACCAAGGCCACAGATGCGATTTTTCCACACCCATGGTTCCTGGATAGACACGATGTGTGATGTTGTCTTCATTATGGAAAGTCTGCTACATAGGATTGGAGTAGCATCCCTAGAATGATGAATGTTGATCTGGGTAAACAGTGGCATGCAGAGTTATCGCGGAAAGCATCCCTTATTCACAAGCCTTGGACATGAGGTGGAAATTAATCCGTCCAAGGTGTAGATAGGGACGAGAGCCGTATCTGGAGACGATTGTCTCAACCGTGGTTCGCTCCAGGCCCACAACGAGAGAAGAACCGTCTTTTTTTTATAATTGACGCGTGCAAAAGGGGTTGCGAGTACCCTTAAGTGACCGGATCAAGTCACAGCACGGGCCGAAGGTATAGAGGAAGAGAGGGAGAGGAGGTACCGATGCACATGCCTATGGATTGTAATGAGGAGAAAAAAATCGAGCTGGGAAGAGCATTCCAGATTCGTGTTGTGTGGCTAAAGAACGAGTCTCTGAATTAGACTGTACGTCCGAAAGAGGGCTTGAGGGTGAATTGGTGGGCATTCCTAGCGAGGCGTGTATTGTGGGTGAATTCTTGAAGGGGAGGAATGCAACTGGCTAATTCATCTGAGCATTTCTTGTTAAAATAGCGATAAAAGAGTGACAACGACGCGACATTACGTCGGTGTTCTAACGAGTCAATCGACTTCGCAATATTACTGTCACCTATAAGTTTTATCGCTCGCTTTTGAATTCCATTCAGCAGCCGCAGGGAGGTCTTAGAAGCACCTGACCAAATAGGAGCGTTATACTCAAGTTTTGGGCGTATGTAGGCCTTGTATATTGTAGCCAGATCAGAGGGAGCGAAGTACTTCTTGCATCGTTTAAGGAAGCCTAGAAATTCCGCAGCATTTTTGGCGACCTCAAATATGTGATCGTTCCAACTAATTGTTGGGTTGATACACATACCGAGGATGGAAAGTCTTTCGGTTTCAACAACGCAAGTGCCGTTCATGGATAACGGCTGATTATTTTGTGATCGCTCTAACGACAGTAGACAGCACTGTGTTTTGGAAGCATTAAATTCCACTCTATTCTTATTTCCCCAATCGATTATGCTGTCAAGGTCGGAATTTAATGTGCTTAACATACGCTGCCGTTCCGAGTCTAAGGCCGAAGTGGAGGGACGTGAGCCAAGGAACGAATATGAAAAGCTGAGGGTACTGTCATCAGCGAAGGAATGAATAGGATTAGAAGTAGCAGACAAGAGATCATTTATAAAAATGAGAAAGAGTGTCGGAGACAAAACAGAGCCCTGGGGAACACCAGCATTAATATAGTGGATATCAGACTTGAATCCATCCAAAACGACTTGTATTGAACGATTCGAAAGGTAATTTCTAATCCATTGAAGAAGAGACTCATCGATCCCAAAAGCACGCATTTTCGACAAGAGAGCCTGGTGCCAGACCCTGTCAAATGCCTTAGAAATATCAAGCGCAACAATCTTGCTTTCTCCTGCATTGTGCAAAGATTGGTTCCACTTTTCAGTGAGATATGCCATCAGATCACCAGTGGAACGGTTGCTTCGGAAGCCGTACTGCCGGTCATTAAGAAGCTTCCGGGACTCAAGATATTTCATAAGCTGACGGTTTATCAGCGTTTCCATGACCTTGGAAAGAAGGGACGTTAGTGGTATGGGTCGGTAGGAGGTGGGTGACGAACATTCGCCCTTTTTAGGGACGGGCTGGACAAATGCAGTTTTCCACTTACTCGGAAAGAGCCCTGAAGAGTAGGACAGATGGAAAAGCCTACGCAATGGTTTTGCCAGCGTAGAAGAACACCTCTTCAGAAGAACAGGGGGTATACCATCCGGGCCAGCGGATTTGTGGAGAAATTTACGCTCTCAAGTACAGGTGGGGACAAAGTGCTATCTGGCAGCGTTGAGCTAGCTGCAAAGTGTGCAGCAGGCAGATTAGCTTTGTCCAAAGAGCTGACAGCTGGAATGTCATTGCAAATGAGCGTTGGGATCGAAGACGAGGCTGAATTCCTTATGTTTTTTACGAAAGACCAAAAGCTTCTGCTACCCTTGGGGAATCGTAGAACTTTTTGCCTCAAATTTTGGTCAAAGGAGAATTTAACACGTCTTAATTATGGATTACAGTCATTTCGGATCCGTTTGAACTTTTTCCGGATTTCCTCAGAAGGGTTGGCTTTATAATCCCGGAAACTCAACTCTCTCATCCTGATAGCCTCTTTGCAGCTCAAGTCGTCTTTGCTTTCCTGGTTCTTGCTCTCCCTGTGGGAGAAAACCTTCCACCTTTTGGTTTCGAGACCAGTGTTCTGGATGCGGAGACGCGCCAGCACATCCGCCGTGTTCCTGAGTGGCCCTGGGATCCAGCAGATGGTGCGAATTATGAACACGGGTGGAAATTAGTTCAATTAATTTTTTTATTTTAATATTTCAAAAAAAAAACACAAATAACTTTCTACAAATTTTGGTTGTTTTCCTTTTGAGGTTCACCTTGAACTGACTGTACATTTTTCGCCGTTTCTAACCATTACACCACACCCACGCTTCAAACCGTTTTTTTTTACAAGAGAGGCTGTATGGAGGAGAACAACTTGGACACTATTTTAGTCTTCTTCTTTCATGCGGAGATGGTATTAGGCAGAACACATGCTGATCTTTTCATTGCACCACATTACTGTTGGTACCGTAAGTGGGACCTTGGAAGAAAGCATTCATACACACTCAGTACATGATTACGTGATCAAAGTGCCTGAATGATGTACTCATTTGTACTACCGTACTCTCTCCTGCCGTGTTACTCTCAGAGTTCGTAACTCCTCCCCCCCTAGTATGGGGAAAGGTTGAAAAATGGTCCCCAATTGGTTTGGAGTTCTCCATTACTGCCTCTCTTTGGAAGTTTGTAAGGGTTTTGAAGTTTAGATACAATTTACGGGCTTAAAGTTGCAAAAGATGGAATTCGCTTGACATTTGATCCTTTTTTGTATAGGTATTTACAGTCATTAGTTTTACTTTCCTAAGGTGAACATATTTAATTTATATTTACAACACGTAATTCATTTGTAGCTTATGTTCGAATAACTTTGATATAAGAATTTTTATAGATACATATGTATATTTTCTTAAATTTCTATTACAATTCTATTTTTAGATAGTTTATATATTTAATTGGTTAATATGTGAAAGAAGTCAAAATTTACTTAAACTAGTCTAATTCTTTGCATTTAACTTATACATGGCTTATTATTCATTAAAAAACAATGATGCATTGTTGAAAGGGATACATAGAGTGCATCCATTCGATTGCTTCAACATATCTTATACATATTATCGGTAAGGGAAATTAAGGAATAGGAGGTATTAGAAGAAAATTTCGAGCTATGAATTTCGTTCGGTTGTAAGATAATTTAGTGTACTTTACTTTATTAGTGTCTACAGTGACTTTGTTATTATGTAGTACGGTGTGTTTTGTGTATCTGGGTGCGAGTTTATTTCGTCTATCGTCCTGTTCGAAAATAATTTTGGATGGCATAAAATCAGGTGGATCTTTACGATATTCATTTAGTTTGGAGATAGTATTTTGTTTTTCTTTTAGACTTTTCTCGTATATGATTGCACATAGGCTTTCATAATCTTCTAGGTGCTGTTTCAAGTATTCTTCTTTCGTTACCAAATGTTTGTTTTTAGGAAACGGGTTTGACCGGTTGATGTGACCAGAAAGCAACTCGAAGGGCGTAAGTTTTGTGACTGAATGTATGGAATTTTTATACGTAAGAACAGCCTCATCCACTACTTCATTTCGTTATCAAGTTCTTCATATTAGGGAAGTAAGAATATCTCTTTAGATGTTCGAAACATCCTGCTATACCTCTATGAATAGACTTAGTGTGGGAATCTCTTATTAAATGCTCCTGCTCATCTCGCTCAATAACATCTGACAACAGAATTTGTGATCGGAGTAGTTTTACACTATTATTGTTAAAGTATTTAGAGTACACTAATTGAACCTGCCTAAAGGTGTCGTCATCGGTGCAAATAGCAGTTAATCTTTTAGAATTCATGTAGTCTTTAAAAATTGAAATAAGTACATCTTCACAGAAAACATCTTTGTACTCGATCGTATACCGCTTCTTCCTCTTAAGCAGAACATGAAACCGAACGACAAGTTTTGTTTTGTTTGGATTCTTCTTAAGAATAATCTGGTTTGAAAATTTGTTAATACTACGTTCTTTAATTGGAATACCATCATCGACATTTTCGTAGGCTGAGTGAATAGTGTCCAGATCGTCATCGGCATTGTTTACCATAGAAGCCATATCTAAACTTTCGATTTCTGTTTCATTGGTTGGTATCTCATTCAAATTTATTTCGACGCGTGACAAAGCATCAGCATTTAAGTTTTGCTTTCCCTTTTTATAGACCACAGAATAATCAAATTCTTCCAGCTTAAGTATCCACGGCACAAGCATAGAATTGGGTTCTTTTAATGAGAATAAATTAGTTAGCGGCTTGTGGTCTGTAGCTATCTGAAACCGCCTTCCAAGCAGATAGGGGCGAAAGTACTTCGTTGCCCACACAATTGTGAGTAGCTCTTTTTCAATTACGCTGTAGTTTTACTCGGATTTTGATAAAGTCCTACTTGCAAAGCAAATGGGTTTATACGATCCTATAGAACCTTGCGATAAAACTGCACCTATTGCAACATTACTTGCATCACAAGAAAGGTTGAAAGGTGTTGTGAAATCTGGGTACTGTAGTAAGTGAGCATTGCAAAGTAGTGCTTCGCAGACATTCAGTCATCGATTTTGTAAGATTAGCGAAATCCTTAATAAATTTTCGGTAATAACCGAGTAGCCCGAGGAATGATTTAATTTGTTTGGAAGTTTTAGGAATCGAAAAGTTCTTAATTGCACTTATTTTATCTGGATTAGGTTTTATGCCCAGAGGTGTTATTATGTGTCCTAGAAATGATACCTCTTTACGCTAAAATTCAGCCTTTTCTACTTGGATCTTTAAATTGGCTTCTTTCAGTCTAGTGAATACTTTGCGGAGACTTTGAATGTGCTCTTGAAGTGAAGTAGAGAACACAAATATGTCATCTACATACACTAGACATACTTTACCTATCAAAGAACCAAGGATGTTATCCATTACGCGTTGGAAGGTGGAAGGCGCGTTTTTGAGACCAAAGGGCATTCGAACGAATTCAAAATGCCCGTTGCCTACAGTAAAAACAGTTGTTTGGATATCATCTGGATTGATCGCTATCTGGTGAAAACCTGAAGCTAAGTCTATTACGCTGAAATACATACACTGTTAGGGATTGGGTGTTTGTCGTCGATCGTCTTCTCGTTGAGTCTGCGATAGTCTACGACTAGCCGCCATCTCTGCTCACCACTTTTATTCTTTTTCTTAGGTACAATCCAAATTGGAGAGGATCATGGGGAAAAGCTCGGACGTATAATACCCTGTTTAAGCATATCAGAAATTTGCTTTGTAATTTCGTCCTGATGTATATATGGATAACGATACGATTTACGATACATGGGTATTTTATCCTTTATTTTTATTTGATGTTTTATTACATTCGTAAACGTTAAGTTCTTTCCATCTTAGAAGAAAATACCCCTAAACTCGTTACAAAGACTTTTGACTGTATTTTTTTCCTCTCTACTCAAGTGATCAACATTAATTTTTGGATAATGAGCTTCTTTGGTGTCATCGGTTTGTTTGATTGTAAATGTATTGGCCTCTGTGAAAGTATCAAAGTTCGTTGCTCTTATCGGTTGTTCTACAATGAAATTTTGTGGGTGATCTAACGTGTTGATTACTTCAATCAAACAAACCCAATCCACTGCTTTGTAGATACCTTCTGGTATTAACAACTTACTCGATATGGAGGTTGGTTTGATGTAAACATCGCCATTCTTAATATTAACGGGTAACCGACAAATTCTTTTGCTACGACCTTGAATAGTATACTGTGCTGATATAACATTTGGCTTGAATAGTAAAGGAGTCTTAACTTTGTTGGTTTCTAGAACAGATTTTTCTAGATCTATCTTAATAACAAGCTCTTTTAGAATATCCATACCAATAAGTCCTTCAAAGTAATAATGAAATTTATACACGAGAAAAGGTAATGGTTTCTCGGTCTTCAATTCTGGTATTCTATTCAAAACGACTTCCCTATCAACAAAGTCAGTACAGAAAATAGCCTTTACTTCGACAGGTTCGATTTGTCTGTTCCTTAGGTTTTTGGGCAATTGACGGACTCAAAAAAGATCTGTTACTTCCCGTATCGATAAGAAATTTGCAATGATTATTATTAATTCTTATTATAATGTATGGTAGGAGATTTGAATTGCAGTTGTTAATATCTATATATCCGATCGCTGTTTCGAGGCGTTCAAACGAAAATTCCGATCATCTAATTCTGTAGCAAATTCCGGTGGAGAAGAGATATCTAAATTACAACGGTTGTCTCGAAATGAGATGTTATGGACATGTTTTGTGGATCATAACGAGCTTGATCTTGGGGCGGTAAGGGGGCATTAGACTCATTGTTCCAATAAAGGTTATGACAACGACACTTTATTTCAATTATTTATTCAATTCATTTATTCAATGAAACAATTCAATTAGTACTTCAATTTGATTCAGTTAATAGTAGTATATTACAATAGAAATAGCGCTGACTTTCAAGTTTTCACACACAGTAAACCTCTGGTCATGTGCTTTCTCTTGCACTCTCCAGGCCCGTGCTTTTGTTGCACTTAACGCATACCATTAGCAGTTTTTACACTGCTCGAAAATTTAAAATTGCTTCCAGTGGACGCCCTGTTATAAGATCAATGACTTTTTGATTATATGGGCGATTTGTTTTGTTTTTCTAACTTCCACAACGTGGCAGTGTAACTTCTTGTCAATTCCCTTTGTCGACTTTATCGCCGACACTTTGATGGCTGGAATATCTTCCTTTAAGTTTCTCCTCGATCTCCTCATCGGTATACGATGAGCGTATTCCTTTTAGTACAAGAAATGTTCTTCCTGTCGGCTTTTGGAGTGCTTGGTGCATGTGTCTTCACGTTAATAACGGTTTTCCCGGTATTTAAATTCTTGATGGTGAAGTTTATTTTATTTTTTCTATTGTACCGTTGGATTTTGGTTACATTGGCCGAAAAGCAAGTGATGGAGGGCATTGCGTAGGTCCTATCGACAGATGTTTGCAAGGTTTGCTCTTTTGTAATTGGGATGGATATTGCTGTTTGTTACTGGGCTGTACTCTTTTCTGCTCCGGTAGCGCGTTGTTAAAAATAATCGCAAGAATATTTTCACGATTCAATTCAATTTTTCGGGCGAGATGAATCTTTTAAGTTACTGTAAATAACACAAATAGCGTTCTGAGTACGTATAACCTCAAAAATGTCAAACTTTACGATAGAGCTGGCAATTGCCAGATTGCAACACTAGTATTGCCCAATCCCGAAATATAAAAGGCAACCTACGTACATTAAACAGTCAATTAGTTGCCTACAAATATCTTCAATGTTTTTATCATATTTAACATCAGAGTGAAACATCTTAGCATTGAAATTTAGATTTAAAGGTGTCAATATTGGTTTACAATTTTCCATATTAAATCTCTTAAGTACATTTCCAAAGTAATTCTTCTGTGATAATATAGTTATACCTTTATGCAAATCTTGTTTTACATTTATTTCTAAGAAATCTAAAATTAATCCTAAGTAGTTAATTTTAAATTCTTTACTTAATACCGTTTTAAGTTTTACTATCCAATGTTCATTTGTACCAAAGATTAACAAATCGTCAACGTATATTAACACAAACATTTTATCAGTACCTTTATACTTTTTATATAAACATTTTCACCTTTCAAAACCCTCTTTAGTTATAACAGAACTAAATTTGGTATTCCAACACGTAGGTGAACTTTTTAACTTGTTCAACTTAACAATATTATTATTTCCTGAATAAGCACCTTCTGGTAAAGAAATATACACATCTCTTATTTCTCCATAAAGCCCCCGTTACATTCGTTTGGGTTTTGGGTAAATTAAGCTTTATCGCTACTGCAAATAAATGAGGACAACTTTGCTTTGATGGCGGCTAACAGACCCAGGCTTGAGGGAACCTGACTGGTAGTGACAGCTTAACCAGAGGCTATATTCTGGTGCCACGGGAGGTAAGGGGCCCCTGGAACTTCGGTTCCAGCCTGACCGTGTGGTAGGCCCCCTTGTGGGAGTATCGTGGTGGCTGTGGTTTATCACCTAAAATCGCGGGTAGAGTCGAGGATAGTGTACTGTGCTGACTTGTCTAGTTCATTACTTAAGCACAACTTGGCAAGACGGTTAGGGGACTATCCCCTCTCAGTGTGGAGTTGCATTATCAACCGGGCGCTGCGACCCAAAGAGCGGAAGAGGTTTTAGGAAGGCTTCGCATCAAACTAAAGTGGGGTGATTGCCCCTCAAGCATGATCCCAGTTTGGTACTTGGGTAACTAAGGCGTTTAGTCGTGCGTTACTTACGACTCTTGGGAAAAAGGTTCCCCGTGATATAAGCCGTTAAGGCAGGTGATCACGTAAAACCAAATCCCACATCTGTCACTATCGCACACTGACCCTCTTCAACACTGCTTGTATGTGTCACCTTTGCCGCTTCATCAAATCCATTTGCTAACTTTCTGACATCTGTCTCCGGGCTTCCATCTTGTTCGAGCTCCTCTTCGAGTTCCATTGGCATCATTGCTTCTTTTTCTCGCCTTCCTTAATTTGAAGTGTTTTTTCAGACTTATTGATTTAAGAAAACAACATCACTCTTTGTCTCCACCGTATTCGTTTGTGAGAAATAAATTCTGTATCATTTAACATTTTCATCGTAGCCAACTCTCACCCCTGTTCACCTTTCTTGTCCCATTTCTTTCTTTTTCTTTTGGAATGTGAATAAACACTTTCGTACCAAATGTCCTTAACTGCTGAATGTCAAAATTTTTTTTTGTCCATACTTCAAATGGTGACCTTCCATTTTCATGACTCTTCCCAGTTCTATTTAAGACAAATACCGTCGTATTAATTTCTTCTGCCCATAGCTTCTTTGGTAAGTTCCCTCAGTGTAACATTGTCCTTGCTGCTTCCACCACAATTCCATTTTCAATTTTAACCTTCAAGTTCTGTTTTATGGTATAAGGTACTGTTGTTTGGTGTATAATACTACACCTTGAAAACATTTCATTCACTTTTCTGTATACAAAATCCAAGCCTTCGAAATATTTTCACTTTGTTTTCAGTTATGTTTTCGGCCTAATTTAAGAAATTTTCAATGTAATATTTGATCTCATTTTTGGTTTTGACAAAGTACACACTCCTAAAGTTAGAATAGTCGTCCTTTAGTATGACAAAATATTTCGACCTGCCAACAGATGCTTCTTTCATTGGGCCATAAGTATTAGCGTGTCAGTCACATATTCACCCTTGTTGAATGGCAATCGATGTATTTTTCCAGCAAAACAACTATGACACTCAGGCTTACAATTCTGTTTCACAGCAATATTATTTTTCTTCAAAGCTTTTTTCACATACGCGAAGTTTTGATGCGCTAGTCTTTTGTGCCACTCATTTAAATCGTTGTGCACTAGTTTTGCAGTGCTTGCAATATTCTACTGCCATTAAAACGTGAATTCAAGTAATAAAAATTACCAATTCGATTTGCCACTGCACAAACTTCATTACATTTGTAAAATTTGCATGAATTCTCATCTGTTGTCATGATGTAACCTTTATCTGTGATGCGATTGACTGAGAACAAATAAGTTTTCAATTCTGGAACATACAAAACATTGTCCATGACTGTATCAATCCATGAGTTCAATAGCTCACGAAAAAAGCACTGGTTTGTATTTCCATTATTCTATTTTTATTGTGGATTGTACTAGTTGACGCACAAAATTGAAGTGAACCTAGGAAATCACACCACCTACTAAAGGAGACACTTTCACTATGTGCACAATGATGAGATTTCCTCACTTGGATCTATTGCGGTCCGAGTTGTCGTGTCTGTCTACTCGTACTAGACATCCTCTAATTGAAGGTTAATTTTCAATTAAATTAATTTTTCCTTGGGAAGTACGCACAACTTTTGAATTGATGCACAGCGTCTCGAAGGTAATATGTGCTTCCCCATTACTCTGAGCAAGTGGTTTTTCATCGATTTAACGACAGCCTCCCATATGCCGCCAGCGTTAGGCCCACCCGGCACGATGAATCTCCACTCTGTGCCTATCAAGTGCGATATTTGTTCGATTGGAAGATGATCCTAGAATGCTCTTGCCCTTTTATCAAGCTCTCTGTTTGCTCCAACAACACACACCGCGTCGGCCGGTCAGTCGTTGAAACGAAGCCAGTAATGCTTCCGTGAATTGGTTGCTCAACGCTTCTAGGTAAATTGGTCGGTTCACCATGTGTACAAAAACCGCAATGTAGCCTTTCTCTACGGTTTTGCATCATCCTGCTCTGGATTTAATTGTCACTGGGTCGGCGTAGTCGACTCCACTATGTCTAATTACTTGGTCATTTAGAAGGCTGCTCATAAGTTTTTGACGGAAACACACCACATACCGGCTTATTACTGATTTTAGCGCCCGTCTCAAGGAAGGAATAAAAAACTTCTGCCTCACATACTGCATAAACAACTGCACCCCGCCGTGCAGGGTGCTTAAATGCGCTTCCCTTAGTGTTTTTTACTGAGCCTGCTCCTGGCTGGAAGGATTACTGGATGGATACTGTTATACGGTAATGATGACTGCTGTAGACGTCCTCCCACTCTCAAGCTTTCCTTAGAGTCTACGAACGGCGTAACCTTTAGAAGACTGCTTGAGTTGTCCACTCCTTGACCTTGCCTCACGCTCTCGATTTCCTTTTGGTACGCTCCTCGTTGAGTTGATCTAGTAGATCAGCGCGTCTTCCCGCTCCGACGCCGTTACGGGCCCTGTTCGCACTGTTTGATCGTCTTTCCTCACTTTCCGCACAAACTTCAAGACTAATGTTGTTATCTGAAGAATGCTGTGCAAGGTTGATTTGCGCTCTAAAAAACTTACGTCGCTGATGGTCAGATGGTCTATTCCTGGGCTCATCAAGTTACCGACGATTGAACTTTCCTGCTCCAATGTTGCTCCTGCTCGTTGCTGTGCACTCATAGTTACCTGTGTCTTCGGCCAATTCTGCTCCGACTCCTTAAGCCAGTGGGGTCCCTCTTACCAAAGGCTCAGTTGTGCCATCTGCTCTGCTGCCACTCCCCTCGATCCCAAGTCAGCTGGGTTATCGGCTGATCCGACATGTTTCCAAGGATGATCTCCAGTTAGCTCCTGGATAGAACTAACCCGTTTTTCAACAAACGCCAGTAGTTCGAAAGGTAACTTATTGATCCAATGTAGCACTACCATGAAATCGCTCCAGTAAGTTCTCAACACCTTTTAGAAATTGCACACCTTCACCATTTGTGTCATCAATTTGGATAATAACTCGGCTGCACATAACACCAGTCTTGGTACCAAAACCGTCTTAAGCGGCGCTATCCTGGTTTTTAATGCCAATAAGAAACACTTCGTCACCCCGCCGCCTTCCAAGCTTACTCGCAAATAGATGACTGCCGCAAAGGCTCTTGCGGATGCGTCCGCGAAACCGTGCAGCTGTATCTTGCTCGTTTTTTGAGTGCCTATCCACCTTGGAACTCGCACAGACGTTAAGGTGGGTAGCTGCGCATAGAACTGTGCCCATATATATGTGCACATGTGTGTATGCATGTATATGTGCACCAGACCGCTACAAGTCCTGTATGAACATCTTCGCTGTAATGATCACTGGGGCAAGAAATCCACAAGGATCATACAGCTTCGCAATCGAACTGATGACCGCTCGCTGAGTCCAAGGGATGTGCACTTCGTCCAAGTGTACCTTGAACATGATGTCGTCGCTCGCTGGATCCCAGACCAGGTCCAATGTTGACGTAGCATAGTCTTCTGATCCTGGTTATTTCTTGCTCCACCCAAATCCAATAGTGCCTGCTCGCTTGATGACATAAATTTGCTCAGTTCGAATCCACCGGCACTTTTTTTTTTTGTTGGAGGTTGGGATAAACTACACTGGAGCTCTCAGACTCAAATACTGGTCCATTGTACTACCAGGCAGTAACCTTTATTTAATGTAATTTCTTGATTTTCTGAAGAAAAAACAAGATGCGCTTCTGTGATATAGAACTTAAGTTTTCAGTTCCCACCACATCAGCGCTAAATGACCGCCACCTGATACTAGCAAAAGTAGGACACTGACAGAGAAAGTGCTCTGAAGTGTCTTCACCTTCTCCACAGGCGTCGCAGAGTGTGACATCACTAAGCCCAAGCCGACTCAGGTGCATAGCAAAGGTAAAGTGTCCCTTTAATACGCCGACAAGTCTTCCGCACTCGTTTCTGTCTAGAGATAGCAGAAGAGAAGCGGATTTCTTGCAGACGTTTGGGAGCATACTCTTGGTCACCCTACATCCTGGAGAGTCACGCCATCTCTTGTTGTGCTGTAGAGAGACCCAACCATCTAGGGAGGCCCTGACCAGGGACGCGGTTAATCCCAAGGTGGGTTCGTCTTCGGATGGCGCTACAGTCCGGGGTGGACCTGGGCCTCAACCAACATGCCTCTCCAGCTAGCACGATCTCTTGCCAGCTGCCTCCAATTGCGCACTCCAAGTTGGTTGAGGTCCTTTTCCACTTGTGTGCGCCATCTCTGTCTAGGACGTCCTCTGTTGCGTTGTCCCTGTGGTTCGGATTCGAAAACTCTTCGGGCCGGAGCAGTGCTGCCTATACGCTCTATATGGCCTAGCCACCTTAAGCGTTGTATCCGTAGACGCTTGACTAGGCTCATGCCGCCGTACAGCCCATACAGTTCGTGGTTGAATCTTCTCCTCCAGATGCCATCAACGCAAACAGGACCAAAAATCGCACGCAGAACTTTTCTCTCGAAGAGACCAATGGCTTCCTCATCCGCTTTTAGTAGCGTCCAGGTTTCTGCGCCGTAAAGCAGGACTAGGATGATCAAGGTGTTGTACAAAGTCACTTTGGTCGTTCGGGATAGGGCTTTATTACTCAATTGCCTCTTAAGCCCAAAGAAACAGCAATTGGCAAGAGTGATTCTGCGCTTGATTTCGGTACTCATGATGTTGTTCCTATTCACCGTGGAGCCGAGATAGACGAAGTTCTTCACTACCTCGAAGTGTCTGCTGCCCATAGTGACGCTCTGTCCGAGACGTCGATGTTCTGCGTCCTTCTTCGATGACAGGATATACTTCGTTTTGCCCTCGTTTTCCACTAGTCCCACTTTAGCCGCTTCCGCTTTGATGCTAGCCAACGCCTCATTGACGGCTCGCTGAGTTCGGCCGATCACATCAATATCATCCGCATAAGCTAGCAGTTGAACGGACTTGTGGAAGATCGTTCCTCTGATGTTGACGTGTGAGCTCCGCACGATCCTCTCAAGAATGATGTTAAAGAAGTCGCATGACAGCGCGTCGCCTTGTCTAAATCCTTTTTTTGACATCGAAGGTCTCGGTGAGTTCGCTACCGACCTTGACGGAGTAGCGAGAGTTTTCCATCGTAATCCTACACAATCTGACGAGCTTGGAAGGGATACCAAAACTAGACATGGCACTTTATAGCTCGTCTCTATGCACGCTGTCATACGCGGCCTTGAAATCGACGAATAGATGGTGGGTGTCGATTTGTACTTCTTGGGACTTCTCCAGGATCTGTGTGAAGATCTGGTCGATTGTGGACTTCCCTGGCCTTAAACCACACTGATAAGGACCTATCAGGTTGTTGACGAACGGTTTCAAGCGCTCACACGGTACGGTAGAGAAAATCTTATATGCGATGTTAAGGAGACTGATCCCTCGGTAGTTGGCGCAGTCGAAGGGGTCTCGTTTCTTGTGGACCGGACAAACGATGCTGAGTTTCCACTCGTCGGGCATGCTTTCCTCCGACCATATCTCACAGATGAGCTGGTGCATGCACCCAACTAGCCCATCCCCAGCCGCTTTGAACAGCTCTGCGGACAGTCCGTCCGCGCCAAGGTGGGTTCGGGCCCTACGAATGCCTCTGCTGAACCTAGCCTAGCTAGTTCATCGGCAGTTTCGTTTCCCAGAATCCCGTGATGACCCGGGACCCAGACAAGTCTTTGCGAATTCAGCCTGCCGACCAAATTAAGGGAAGCCTTGCATTCTTGAACTATCTTGGAAGTGGTTAAAGGGTTGAGTAAGGCCTTGAGCACAGCTTGACTGTCGCTGCAGACGCAGATACTTCTTCCCCTCCACCTATTCTTCACAATATAGTTGGTGGCCATTAGGATCGCGAAGGCTTCCGCCTAGAAGACAAACGCGAAATTATCTAAGGAGGCGTGAAGTCTAATGTTGCCGTTTTCCATGAAGCCCCCAACTCCAGAACCCTCCGTTGTCTTGGAGCCGTCCGTGAAAATCCGACTACATTCCTTTCCCGGTTCAGTTTCTGGCCAGAGCCAGTCCAGAACAAGTGGAAAGTTGACTTTGTAAAAGCGTCACAACTGTATTATTGGCGACCTCGCATCAGATGGCATGTCCATGAGAGTAGTATCATAGGAGATGCGGTGTGCGAGGTCATCAAAGCTCCAGTGCGAGTGGAACCATAGACCATTCCCTTTTAGTCGAGAGATGGCCTTGAGTGTACATCCCATGATGTAGAGATCAAGGGGGGGAGATTAATCAGAGCATCAAGAGCAGAGCCAGGCGTGCTGGGGAAAGGCCCTGTGCAGCTGAGACAAACTGTTCTTTGAAACTTGCTAAAAGCGGCAGTCACGTATTTGCGCGAAAGCGTGTTCCACCAAACGACTGATGCATAAGAGAGAAGTGGTCTTATCATTGCCGTGTATATCAAAACGGATCTTTTGGGTGATAGACCCCAGGTTTTGCCAAAAACTCCCTCGCATTGCAAGAAGACTGACAGCGCCTTGGAGGTTTTTGTCTCAACGTGTCTTTTCCAGAGAAGTTTACTGTCCAGGATAACACCTAGATATTTGGCTCCATTGGAAAGTGGGATATTAACGCCTTTAAGTACCAGTTGAGTCAAAGCAGTCATATTCCTCCTTCTCGTAAAGAGAACAACCTCAGTTTTTAGAGGGTTGACTGAAAGCCCATTCCTGGTACACCAGCTATCGATCATGTCAAGAGCCGCCTGCCCGCGTGCGCTGACGGCCGCAAGGCATGGTCCGGTAACCAAAACGGCTACATCGTCTGCATAAGCCTGGGCATAGTTGATAGAACTATTCAAAACGGAAAGCAGAGAATCGACCAGCATGCACCATAGGAGGGGAGACAGGACCCCGCCTTGGGGGCAGCCTCTGTTTACCTCCGACATTACAAACTTGTCACACTCCGCCTCCGCGATTAAAGTCCTGTTTATTAGCATTGCTCTTATCCACAACATCAATGATTCCTCTACGCCGTGATTCCTGGCCGCGTTATACATGCCATCAAAAGTTGTCGAAGGCGCAATCTATGTCGATGAAAATGCCCAATTCTACCGACGAGATTTTGAAGTGCTGTCTCGCAAGATTTTCCGCGCTGGTAGGCATGTTGCATCTGAGATAGTGGGCGTGATCGCAGAGCGTTTTTGCGCAGGTGCAGTTCGACCAGCCTCTCCAAGCTTTTTAGCATGAAGGAGGTGAGACTGATAGGCCTGAAGTTTTTGGCGAGTGAGTAGTCTCCTTTACCAATTTTCGGTATAAAGGCTACCCTCACTGTACGCCAGGTAGATAGACTGTATGCCAGCGCGAGGCTGGCAGTGAAAATTCTTTTCAGAGCCGGCAGTATAGGGTCTATGCCCTTTTGTAGCAGTGCTGCATATATGCCATCGGTGCCCGGTGACTTGAAACCATTAAAAGACACTACAGCGTATTTAGTGGTTTCATCAGTTACGACAAGCTTTGAAATATAGCAGCCTCTGCGGCACTGGTTTTGAGCCGATTGTGATCCGGTTCTTAAGGAAGTGAATCTCAAGCATGAGTTGGAGGGTCTCAGCTTTAGACTCGTTGTCCAGTGTGTCCAGCTTCACAGCTTTGTCCCTTTTGAGGACTTTCACTAGGCTGCTAGTTTCACTGAGTGATTCGATTTTCCCACAAAAGTCCTTATAAGAGGCACTTTTCGAGGCTCGAATAAGCCTTTTACATTCTTTGAGTTTTAATCGATACAGGTCCCAGTCCTCTTCCAGATTGGTCTTGAGTGACCTATTCAGAAGTTTTCTGGTTTCTTTGCGCTTTCTCTGCAATTCCGCGTTCAACCACGGAACAGGGGTTCTGCAGGGGTGTTTTTTGACTGGGCATGTCAGTTCGAAGCATTGGGTTAGGGTGTCTTTCAGGTTCCGAACTGCCACCTCAACCTTACACCTCGTTCTGAGTTTTGGGAGAGGCACAGTGCGATTTGCTAATTCTTCCCTAAACTTTGGCCAGTTTGTTCTCCTAGGGTTCCTGCACCTCTGCGAGACATTGGTTTCGCATTCGATTCGGAATTCTATGTATCTATGGTCCGACAAGGACACTTCCGACAGAACTTTCCAGTCTGTGATCTCCTTAAGATATCTATTTGATAACGTTAAGTCAATCACCTCCTGTCGTCTTGTACTGACAGATGTTGGTTGCAATCCAACGTTGTTTATGTTCAAGCCAGACGAGAGTGCGAAATCGAGAAGATACGACCCTCTTCTGTTACATTTGCTGCTGCCCCAGAAAATGTTCTGAGTATTAGCGTCACAACAGATAACGAGACCCATCTTTTTCGATTCGCAGTACTCTACGAGTTCCGCTACTTCCCTTGGTGGAGGTGGTAGGACGAAATCGTAGGGGAAGTAGACCGAAGCCACGACAACATTATGCCATGATCTGCCTGATTTGTAGTTTATAATGGCAGCAACTAAATCTTATCCACAGAATTGTCCAAGCTTAGTTGCTGGGAGAAGATTCGGCATAATAAGACAAGCTCTCGGTCTTTCCGATCGCTCGTCGAAGAGTGGGGAAAAGCCTCGTAGACTACCAAGGCCACAGATGCGATTTTTCCACACCCATGGTTCCTGGATAGACACGATGTGTGATGTTGTCTTCATTATGGAAAGTCTGCTACATAGGATTGGAGTAGCATCCCTAGAATGATGAATGTTGATCTGGGTAAACAGTGGCATGCAGAGTTATCGCGGAAAGCATCCCTTATTCACAAGCCTTGGACATGAGGTGGAAATTAATCCGTCCAAGGTGTAGATAGGGACGAGAGCCGTATCTGGAGACGATTGTCTCAACCGTGGTTCGCTCCAGGCCCACAACGAGAGAAGAACCGTCTTTTTTTTATAATTGACGCGTGCAAAAGGGGTTGCGAGTACCCTTAAGTGACCGGATCAAGTCACAGCACGGGCCGAAGGTATAGAGGAAGAGAGGGAGAGGAGGTACCGATGCACATTGGTTTTCAATGCCTGTGATTGTAATGAGAAGGAAAAATCGAGCTGGGAAGAGCATTCCAGATTCGTGTAGTGTGGCTAAGGAACGAGTCTTTGAATTTGACTGTACGTCCGAAAGAGGGCTTGAGAGTGAATTGGTGGGCATTCCTAGCGAGGCGTGTATTGCGGGTGAATTCTTGAAGGGGAGGAATGCAACTGGCTAATTCATCTGAGCATTTCTTGTTAAAATAGCGATAAAAGAGTGACAACGACGCGACATTACGTCGGTGTTCTAACGAGTCAATCGACTTCGCAATATTACTGTCACCTAAAAGTTTTTCGCTCGCTTTTGAATTCTTTCCAGCAGCCGCAGGGAGGTCTTTGGAGCACCTGACCAAATAGGAGCGTTATACTCAAGTTTTGGGCGTATGTAGGCCTTGTATATTGTAGCCAGATCAGAGGGAGCGAAGTACTTCTTGCATCGTTTAAAGAAGCCTAGAAATTCCGCAGCATTTTTGGCGACCTCAAATATGTAATCGTTCCAACTAATTGTTGGGTTGATACACATACCGAGGAGGGAAAGTCTTTCGGTTTCAACAACGCAAGTGCCGTTCATGGATAACGGCTGATTATTTTGTGATCGCTTTAACGACAGTAGACAGCACTGGGTTTTGGAAGCATTAAATTCCACTCTATTCTTATTTGCTCAATCGATTATGCTGTCAAAGTCGGAATTTAATGTGCTTAACATACACTGCCGTTCCGAGTCTAAGGCCGAAGTGGAGGGATGTGAGCCAGGGAACGAATATGAAAAGCTGAGGGTACTGTCATCAGCGAAGGAATGAATAGGATTAGAAGTAGCAGACACAAGATCATTTATAAAAATGGGGAAGAGTGTCGGAGACAAAACAGAGCCCTGGGGAAGACCAGTATTAATATAGTGAATATCAGACTTGAATCCATCCAAAACGACTTGTATTGAACGATTCGAAAGGTAATTTCTAATCCATTGAAGAAGAGACTCATCGATCCCAAAAGCACACAATTTCGACGAGAGAGCCTGGTGCCAGACCCTGTCAAATGCCTTTGAAATATCAAGCGCAACAATCTTGCTTTCTCCTACATTGTACAAAGATTGGTTCCACTTTTCAGTCAGATATGCCATCCGATCACCAGTGGAACGGTTGCTTCGGAAGCCGTACTGCCGGTCATTAAGAAGCTTCCGGGACTCAAGATATTTTATAAGCTGACGGTTTATCAGCGTTTCCATGACCTTGGAGAGAAGGAACGTTAGTGCTATGGGTCGGTAGGAGGTGGGTGACGAACATTCGCCCTTTTTAGGGACGGGCTGGACAAATGCAGTTTTCCACTTACTCGGAAAGAGCCCTGAAGAGTAGGACAGATGGAAAAGCTTACGCAGTGGTTTTGCCAGCGTAGAAGAACACCTCTTCAGAAGAACAGGGGGTATACCATCCGGGCCAGCGGATTTGTGTATGTTTAGATCTTTAAGTACTCTTGCTACTGTACGAGTGCGAAAATGGATTTGCCCCATGGAGAAATTTACGCTCTCAAGTACAGGCGGGGACAAAGTGCTGTCTGGCAGCGTTGAGCTAGCTGCAAAGTGTGCAGCAAGCAGATTAGCTTTGTCCAAAGAGCTGACAGCTGGAATGTCAATGCAAATGAGCGTTGGGATCGAAGACGATGCTGAATTCCTTATGTTTTTTATGAAAGATCAAAAGCTTCTGCTACCCTTGGAGCATTGTAGAACGTTTTGCCTCAACTTTTGGTCAAAGGAGAATTTAACACGTCTTATTAATGCATTACAGTCATTACGGATCCGTTTGAACTTTTTCCGGGCTTCCTCAGAAGGGTTGGCTTTATAATCCCGGAAACTCAACTCTCTCATCCTGATAGTCTCTTTGCAGCTCAAGTCAAATTACGCGTTTGCCTTAGGCTTGATGCTCTTCACTCTGTGAGGAATGAAGGACCTCATGCCCAGCGAAATAATGTTTGTGAGCGGCATCCACGTCACTATCGAGGAAGCATAGTGACCAGTTAAAATTCCTAAAGAAGTTGTTAAGTCCGCTCCAGTTGGCTTTCTCGTAGAGCCATACTGTTCTTTTCGGAATTTGTTCTCTAACTGTGTGGGAGGAGTACGAGAATTTGGCTGACACGACACAGTGGTCGGACGAGCCTAGAGGCGACAATATATCAATTGAATATTTTTCCGGATGAGAGGTGAGAAACAGATCCAAGGTGTTAGCGGTATGATCTGCAATGTCAGGTATTCGTGTTGGCTCATTCACAAGCTGGGCTCAGCGAAGATTTCAACATACCTTCCTTCGGGTGTTGTCTGGCCTGAATGTCGAAGCCAAGTAGAATTGCGTACATTGAAATCGCCCGCAATAGCGATTTCAGTGCGAGGATACAGGGATACAATTCTTGTGATGGAGTCGGACAGCGCATCAAACTCGTTATAAGTTGAGTTGCTGGCCATGTTTGGACTTCTATAAACAAAGCAGTAGTGGATTAAATGCTTACGGACAAAGAGTTTTAACCACAGAAAATTAAATTCCGGATTGGAACAGTGGCCATATTGTGGTTGAATTTGGTAAGCAACATCACTACGCACATAAATAGCGAGACCGCGGTGTAAAAAGAATAAGGGCACCAAGCTATATCCAGGCAGGTTCAAATCCGATAAATCGGTATTCTCACCCATCTGCGTTTCACTCAGCGCAAAGATAGCTGGTTTATGGCGGGAGAGGTGGACGTAAACGGCAAAGAGATTAGTTCTCAGTCCGCGAATGTTGCTCACGTCAACACGAAATTGCCCCCTCATATCAGTCTTAGGCATGTGAAAACCAACTCCGACAATGCAGTTGGTGAAAGTAAGCAGAGTTCAGAAGTGTAAATTCTGCGTTTAGCTTCGCATAACAAATCAATGTAGGTGTTATGCCCGTACATTGACTTGAATTGGTCCACTAACAAATATTTACACTTCCGAATCCGCTATGTCAGATGTTAGGCGGACTCGGACATCGCCCCAGCCCGTCTGGTAGATCAAACGGTAGTTGCGACCGAGAATGTCCACACTTCACTGCACTACACTGCACTTTATATTAGGTTTTCGTTTTTTTTTTTTTTGTTGTTACACTCGCGGAGGTGTTGGGCGGACCGCGTTAATTGTTGTTTGTGTTTTTCGGCGCGAGGAATAAATTGAACTTTTCTTGATTTGAGTGCATGCAGCGACGACACGTCTGCATGCGTCGGAGGATGACACGGCACTCCAACCTTCAAGTTCCTTCACTCCAGCCTTCAAGTTCTGTTTTGGGGTATAAGGTACTGTTGTTTGGTGTATAATACCACACCTAGAAAACATTTCATTCACTTTTCTGTATACAAACTCCGAGCCTTCGAAATATTTTCACTTTGTTTTCAGTTATGTTTTCGGCCTTATTTAAGAAAGTTTCAATGTAATATTTGATCTCATTTTTGGTTTTGACAAAGTACACACTCCTAAAGTTAAAATAGTCGTCCTTCAGTATGACAAAATATTTCGACCTGCCAACAGATGCTTCTTTCATTTGGCTATAAGTATTAGCGTGTCAGTCACATATTCACCCTTGTTGAATGGTAATCGATGTATTTTTCCAGCAAAACAACTATGACACTCAGGCTTACAAGTCTGTTTCACAGCAATATTATTTTTCTGCAAAGCTTTTTTCACATACGCGAAGTTTTGATGCGCTAGTCTTTTGTGCCACTCATTTAAATCGTTGTGCACTAGTTTTGCAGTACTTGCAATATTCTACTTCCGTTAAAACGTGAATTCAGGCAATAAAAATTACCAATTCGATTTGCCACTGCATAAACTTCATTACATTTGTAAAATTTGCATGAATTCTCATCTGTTGTCATGATGTAACCTTTATCTCTGACGCGATTGATTGAGAACAAATAAGTTTTCAATTCTGGAACATACAAAACATTGTCCATGACTGTATCAATCCATTAGTTCAATAGCTCACGAAAAAAAGCACTGGTTCGTATTTCGATTGTTCTATTTTGATTGTGGACTGTACTAGTTGACGCACAAAATTGAAGTGAACCCAGGAAATCACACCACCTACCAAAGGAGACACGTTCACTATGTGCACAATGATGAGATTTCCTCACTTGAATCTATTGCGGTTCGAGTTGTCGTGTCTGTCTACTCGTACTAGACATCCTCTAATTGAAGGTTAGTTTTCAATTAAATTAATTTTTCCTTGGGAACTACGCACAACTTTTGAATTGATGCACAGCGTCTCGAAGGTAAATATGTGCTTCCCAATTACTCTGAGCAAGTGGTGTTTCATCGATTTAACGACAGCCTCCCATATGCCGCCAGCGTTAGGCCCACCCGGCACGATGAATCTCCATCATCATCCTGCTCTGGATTTAATTGTCACTATGTCTAAATACTCTAGCCCGCTGCACCCGGTCATTTAGAAGGCTGCTCATAAGTTTCTGACGGAAACACACCACAGGAAGGAATAAAAAACTTCTGCCTCACATACTGCATAAACAACTGCACCCCGCCGTGCAGGGTGCTTATATGCGCTTCCCTAAGTTTTTTTTAAAGAGCCTGCTCCTGGCTGGAAGGATTACTGGATGGATACTGTTATACGGTAATGATGACTGCTGTAGGCGTCCTTCCACTCTCAAGCTTTCCTTAGAGTCTTCGAATGGCGTAACCTTTAGAAGACTGCTTGAGCTGTCCACTCCTTGACCTTGCCTCACGCTCTCGATTTTCTTTTGGTACGCCCCTCGTTGAGTTGATATAATAGATCAGCGCGTCTTCCCGCTTCGACGCCGTTACGGGCCCTGTTCGCACTGTTTGATCGTCTTTCCTCACTTTGCGCACAAACTTTAAGACTAATGCTGTTATCTGAAGTATGAAGTATGCTATGCAAGGTTGATTTGCGCTCTAAAAAACTTACGTCGCCGATGGTCAGATGGTCTATTCCTGGGCTCATCAAGTTACCGACGATTGAACTTTCCTGCTTCAATGTTGCTCCTGCTCGTTGCTGTGCACTCATAGTTACCTGTGTCTTCGGCCAATTCCGCTCCGACTCCTTAAGCCAGTGGGGTCCCTCTTACCATAGGCTCAGTTGTGCCATCTGCTCTGCGCCACTCGCCTCGATCCCAAGTCAGCTGGGTTATCGGCTGATCCGACATGTTTCCGAGGATGATCTCCAGTTAGCTCCTGGATAGAACTAACCCGTTATTCAACAAACGCCAGTAGTTCGAAAGGTAACTTATTGATCCAATGTAGCACTACCATGAAATCGCTCCAGTAAGTTCTCAACACCTTTTAGAAATTGCACACCTTCACCACTTGTGTCATCAATTTGGATAATAACTCGGCTGCACACAGCACCAGTCATGGTACCAAAACCGTCTTAAGCGGCGCTACCCTGGTTTTTAATGCCAATACGAAACACTTCGTCACCCCGCCGCCTTCCAAGCTTACTCGCAAATAGATGACTGTCGCAAAGGCTCTTGCGGATGCGTCCGCGAAACCGTGCAGCTGTATCTTGCTCGTTTTTTGAGTGCCTATTCACCTTGGAACGCGCATTGACATTAAGGTGGGTAGCTGCGCATAGAACTGTGCCCATATATATGTGCACATGTGTGTATGCATGTATATGTGCACCAGACCGCTACAAGGTCTGTAATGATCACTGGGCCAAGAAATCCACAAGGATCATATAGGTTCGCAATCGAACTGATGACCGCTCGCTGAGTCCATGGGATGTGCACTTCGTCCAAGTGTACCTTGAACATGATGTCGTCGCTCGCTGGATCCCAGACCAGGTCCAATGTTGACGTAGCATAGTCTTCTGATCCTGGTTATTTCTTGCTCCACCCAAATCCAATAGTGCCTGCTCGCTTGATGACATAAATTTGCTCAGTTCGAATCCACCGGCACTTTTTTTTTTGTTGGAGGTTGGGATAAAATACACTGGAGCTCTCAGACTCAAATACTGGTCCATTGTACTACCAGGCAGTAACCTTTATTTAATGTAATTTCTTGATTTTCTGAAGAAAAACCAAGATGCGCTTCTGTGATATAGAACTTAAGTTTTCAGTTCCCACCACATCAGCGCTAAATGACCGCCACCTGATACTAGCAAAAGTAGGACACTGACAGAGAAAGTGCTCTGAAGTGTCTTCACCTTCTCCACAGGCGTCGCAGAGTGTGACATCACTAAGCCCAAGCCGACTCAGGTGCATAGCGAAGGTAAAGTGTCCCTTTAATACGCCGACAAGTCTTCAGCACTCGTTTCTGTCTAGAGATAGCAGAAGAGAAGCGGATTTCTTGCAGACGTTTGGGAGCATACTCTTGGTCACCCTACATCCTGGAGAGTCACGTCATCTCTTGTTGTGCTGTAGAGAGACCAAACCATCTAGGGAGGCCCTGACCAGGGACGCGGTTAATCCCAAGGTGGGTTCGTCTTCGGATGGCGCTACAGTCCGGGGTGGACCTGGGCCTCAACCAACATGCCTCTCCAGCTAGCACGATCTCTTGCCAGCTGCCTCCAATTGCGCACTCCAAGTTGGTTGAGGTCCTTTTCCACTTGTGTGCGCCATCTCTGTCTAGGACGTCCTCTGTTGCGTTGTCCCTGTGGTTCGGATTCGAAAACTCTTCGGGCCGGAGCAGTGCTGCCTATACGCTCTATATGGCCTAGCCACCTTAAGCGTTGTATCCGTAGACGCTTGACTAGGCTCATGCCGCCGTACAGCCCATACAGTTCGTGGTTGAATCTTCTCCTCCAGATGCCATCAACGCAAACAGGACCAAAAATCGCACGCAGAACTTTTCTCTCGAAGAGACCAATGGCTTCCTCATCCGCTTTAGTAGCGTCCAGGTTTCTGCGCCGTAAAGCAGGACTGGGATGATCAAGGTGTTGTACAAAGTCACAAAGTCTAGGCTTCCTTAAACGATGCAAGAAGTACTTCACCCCTTCTGATCTGGCTACAATATACAAGGCCTACATACGCCCAAAACTTGAGTATAACGCTCCTATTTGGTCAGGTTCTCCAAAGACCTCCCTGCACCTGCTGGATAGAATTAGAAAAAAAGCGAGCGATAAAACTTATAGGTGACAGTAATATTGCGAAGTCGATTGACTCGTTAGAACACCGACGTAATGTCGCGTCGTTGTCACTCTTTTATCGCTATTTTAACAAGAAATGCTCAGATGAATTAGTCAGTTGCATTCCTTCCCTTCAAGAATTCACCCGCAATACACGCCTCGCTAGGAATGCCCACCAATTCACCCTCAAGCCCTCTTTCGGACGTACAGTCAAATTCAGAGACTCGTTCTTTAGCCGCACTACACGAATCTGGAATGCTCTTCCCAGCTCGATTTTTCCTCTTCATTACAATCCACAGGTTTTTAAAACCAATGTGCATCGGAACCTCCTCTCCCTCTCTTCCTCTATACCTTTGGCCCGTGCTGTGACTTGATCCGGTCACTTAAGGGTACTCGCAACCCCTTTTGCACGCGAAATTTATAAAAAAAAAAACGTTGGTCGTTCGGGATAGGGCCTTATTACTCAATTGCCTCTTAAGCCCAAAGAAACAGTGATTGGCGAGAGTGATTCTGCGCTTGATTTCGGTACTCATGTTGTTGTCTCTATTCACCGCGGTGCCGAGACAGACGAAGTCCTTCACTACCTCGAAGTGTCTGCTGCCCATAGTGACGCTCTGTCCGAGACGTCGATGTTCTGCGTCCTTCTTCGATGACAGCGTATACTTCGTTTTGCCCTCGTTTTCCACTAGTCCCACTTTAGCCGCTTCCGCTTTGATGCTAGCCAACGCCTCATTGACGGCTCGCTGAGTTCGGCCGATCACGTCAATATCATCCGCATAAGCTAGCAGTTGAACGGACTTGTGGAAGATCGTTCCTCTGATGTTGACGTGTGAGCTCCACACGATCCTCTCAAGAATGATGTTAAAGAAGTCGCATGACAGGGCGTCGCCTTGTCTAAATCCTTTTTTGACATCGAAGGTCTCGGTGAGTTCGCTACTGACCTTGACGGAGCAGCGAGAATTTTCCATCGTAATCCTACACAATCTGATGGGTTTGGTAGGGATGCCAAAACTAGACATGGCACTTTATAGCTCATCTCTATGCACGCTGTCATACGCGGCCTTGAAATCGACGAATAGATGGTGGGTGTCGATTTGTACTTCTTGGGACTTCTCCAGGATCTGTGTGAAGATCTGGCCGATTGTGGACTTCCCTGGCCTTAAACCACACTGATAAGGACCTATCAGGTTGTTGACGAACGGTATCAAGCGCTCACACGGTACGGCAGAGAAAATCTTATATGCGATGTTAAGGAGACTGATCCCTCGGTAGTTGGCGCAGTCGAAGGGGTCTCCTTTCTTGTGGACCGGACAAACGATGCTGAGTTTCCACTAGTCGGGCATGCTTTCCTCCGAACATATCTCACAGATGAGCTGGTGCATGCACCCAACCAGCTCATCCCCAGCCGCTTTGAACAGCTCTGCGGATAGTCCGTCCGCGCCAAGGTGGGTTCGGGCCCTACGAATGCCTCTGCTGAACCTACCCTAGCTAGTTTATCGGCAGTTTCGTTTCCCAGAATCCCGTGATGACCCGGGACCCAGACAAGTCTTAGCGAATTCAGCCTGCCGACCAAATTAAGGGAAGCCTTGCATTCTTGAACTATCTTGGAAGTGGTTAAAGGGTTGAGTAAGGCCTTGAGCACAGCTTGATTGTCGCTGCAGACGCAGATACTTCTTCCCCTCCACCTATTCTTCACAATATAGTTGGTGGCCATTAGGATCGCGAAGGCTTCCGCCTAGAAGACAAACGCGAAATTATCTAAGGAGGCGTGAAGTCTAATGTTGCCGTTTTCCACGAAGCCCCCAACTCCAGAACCCTCCGTTGTCTTGGAGCCGTCCGTGAAAATCTGACTACATTCCTTTCCCGGTTCAGTTTCTGGCCAGAGCCAGTCCAGAACAAGTGGAAAGTTGACTTTGTAAAAGCGTCGCAACTGTATTATTGGCGACCTCGCATCAGATGGCATGTCCATGAGAATAGTATCATAGGAGATGCGGTGTGCGAGGTCATCAAAGCTCCAGTGCGAGTGGAACCATAGACCATTCCCTTTTAGTCGAGAGATGGCCTTGAGTGTACATCCCATGATGTAGAGATCAAGGGGGGGAGATTAATCAGAGCATCAAGAGCAGAGCCAGGCGTGCTGGGGAAAGGCCCTGTGCAGCTGAGACAAACTGTTCTTTGAAACTTGGTAAAAGCGGCCGTCACGTATTTGCGCGAAAGCTTGTTCCACCAAACAACTGATGCATAAGAGAGAAGTGGTCTTATCATTGCCGTGTAGAACCAAACGGATCTTTTGGGTGATAGACCCCAGGTTTTGCCAAAAACTCCCTCGCATTGCAAGAAGACTGACAGCGCCTTGGAGGTTTTTGTCTCAATGTGTCTTTTCCAGAGAAGTTTACTGTCCAGGATAACACCTAGATATTTGGCTCCATTGGAAAGTGGGATATTAACGCCTTTAAGTACCAGTTGAGTCAAAGCAGTCATATTCCTCCTTCTCGTAAAGAGAACAACCTCAGTTTTTAGAGGGTTGACTGAAAGCCCATTCCTGGTACACCAGCTATCGATCATGTCAAGAGCCGCCTGCCCGCGTGCGCTGACGGCCGCAAGGCATGGTCCGGTAACCAAAACGGCTACATCGTCTGCATAAGCCTGGGCATAGTTGATAGAACTATTCAAAACGGAAAGCAGAGAATCGACCAGCATGCACCATAGGAGGGGAGACAGGACCCCGCCTTGGGGGCAGCCTCTGTTTACCTCCGACATTACAAATTTGTCACACTCCGCCTCCGCGATTAAAGTCCTGTTCATAAGCATTGCTCTTATCCACAACATCAATGATTCCTCTACGCCGTGATTCCTGGCCGCGTTATACATGCCATCAAAAGTCGCATTGTCGAAGGCGCCCTCTATGTCGATGAAAATGCCCAATTCTACCGACGAGATTTTGAAGTGATGTCTCGCAAGATTTTCCGCGCTGGTAGGCATGTTGCATCTGAGATAGTGGGCGTGATCGCAGAGCGTTTTTGCGCAGGCGCAGTTCGACCAGCCTCTCCAAGCTTTTTAGCATGAAGGAGGTGAGACTGATAGGCCTGAAGTTTTTGGCGAGTGAGTAGTCTCCTTTACCAATTTTCGGTATAAAGGCTACCTTCACTGTACGCCAGGTAGATAGACTGTATGCCAGCGCGAGGCTGGCAGTGAAAATTCTTTTCAGAGCCGGCAGTATAGGGTCTATGCCCTTTTGTAGCAGTGCTGCATATATGCTATCGGTGCCCGGTGACTTGAAACCATTAAAAGACACTACAGCGTATTTAGTGGTTTCATCAGTTACGACAAGCTTTGAAATATAGCAGCCTCTGCGAGTAGAATTTGTCTGCTCATCTCCAGTTTCGGAAATCGGCACTGGTTTTGAGCCGACTGTGATCCGGTTCTTAAGGCTGTGAATCTCAAGCATGAGTTGGAGGGTCTCAGCTTTAGACTCGTTGTCCAGTGTGTCCAGCTTCACAGCTTTGTCCCTTTTGAGGACTTTCACTAGGCTGCTAGTTTCACTGAGTGATTCGATTTTCCCACAAAAGTCCTTATAAGAGGCACTTTTCGAAGCTCGAATAAGCCTTTTACATTCTTTGAGTTTTAATCGATACAGGTCCCAGTCCTCTTCCAGATTGGTCTTGAGTGACCTATTCAGAAGTTTTCTGGTTTCCTTGCGCTTTCTCTGCAATTCCGCGTTCAACCACGGAACAGGGGTTCTGCAGGGGTGTTTTTTGACTGGGCATGTCAGTTCGAAGCATTGGGTGTCATTCAGGTTCCGAACTGCCACCTCAACCTTACACCTCGTTCTGAGTTTTGGGAGAGGCACAGTGCGATTTGCTATTTCTTCCCTAAACTTTGGCCAGTTTGTTCTCCTAGGGTTCCTGCACCTCTGCGAGACATTGGTTTCGCATTCGATTCGGAATTCTATGTATCTATGGTCCGACAAGGACACTTCCGACAGAACTTTCCAGTCTGTGATCTCCTTAAGATATCTATTTGATAACGTTAAGTCAATCACCTCCTGTCGTCTTGTACTGACAGATGTTGGTTGCGATCCAACGTTGTTTATGTTCAAGCCAGACGAGAGTGCGAAATCGAGAAGATACGACCCTCTTCTGTTACATTTGCTGCTGCCCCAGAAAATGTTCTGAGCATTAGCGTCACAACAGATAACGAGACCCATTTTTTTCGATTCGCAGTACTCTACGAGTTCCGCTACTTCCCTTGGTGGAGGTGGTAGGACGAAATCGTAGGGGAAGTAGACCGAAGCCACGACAAAATTATGCCATGATCTGCCTGATTTGTAGTTTATAATGGCAGCAACTAAATCTTATCCACAGAATTGTCCAAGCTTAGTTGCTGGGAGAAGATTCGGCATAATAAGACAAGCTCTCGGTCTTTCCGATCGCTCGTCGAAGAGTGGGGAAAAGCCTCGTAGACTACCAAGGCCACAGATGCGATTTTTCCACACCCATGGTTCCTGGATAGACACGATGTGTGATGTTGTCTTCATTATGGAAAGTCTGCTACATAGGATTGGAGTAGCATCCCTAGAATGATGAATGTTGATCTGGGTAAACAGTGGCATGCAGAGTTATCGTGGAAAGCATCCCTTATTCACAAGCCTTGGACATGAGGTGGAAATTAATCCGTCCAAGGTGTAGATAGGGACGAGAGCCGTATCTGGAGACGATTGTCTCAACCGTGGTTCGGTCCAGGCCCACAACGAGAGAAGAACCGTCTTTTTTTATAATTGACGCGTGTAAAAGGGGTTGCGAGTACCCTTAAGTGACCGGATCAAGTCACAGCACGGGCCGAAGGTATAGAGGAAGAGAGGGAGAGGAGGTACCGATGCACATTGGTTTTCAATGCCTGTGGATTGTAATGAGAAGGAAAAATCAAGCTGGGAAGAGCATTCCAGATTCGTGTAGTGTGGCTAAGGAACGAGTCTTTGAATTAGACTGTACGTCCGAAAGAGGGCTTGAGAGTGAATTGGTGGGCATTCCTAGCGAGGCGTGTATTGTGGGTGAATTCTTGAAGGGGAGGAATGCAACTGGCTAATTCATCTGAGCATTTCTTGTTAAAATAGCGATAAAAGAGTGACAACGACGCGACATTACGTCGGTGTTCTAACGAGTCAATCGACTTCGCAATATTACTGTCACCTAAAAGTTTTCGCTCGCTTTTGAATTCTTTCCAGCAGCCGCAGGGAGGTCTGTGGAGCACCTGACCAAATAGGAGCGTTATACTCAAGTTTTGGGCGTATGTAGGCCTTGTATATTGTAGCCAGATCAGAGGGAGCGAAGTACTTCTTGCATCGTTTAAAGAAGCCTAGAAATTCCGCAGCATTTTTGGCGACCTAAAATATGTGATCGTTCCAACTAATTGTTGGGTTGATACACATACCGAGGAAGGAAAGTCTTTCGGTTTCAACAACGCAAGTGCCGTTCATGGATAACGGCTGATTATTTTGTGATCGCTTTAACGACAGTAGACAGCACTGGGTTTTGGAAGCATTAAATTCCACTCTATTCTTATTTCCTCAATCGATTATGCTGTCAAGGTCGGAATTTAATGTGCTTAACATACACTGCCGTTCCGAGTCTAAGGCCGAAGTGGAGGGATGTGAGCCAGGGAACGAATATGAAAAGCTGAGGGTACTGTCATCAACGAAGGAATGAATAGGATTAGAAGTAGCAGACATAAGATCATTTATAAAAATGAGGAAGAGTGTCAGAGACAAAACAGAACCCTGGGGAACACCAGCATTAATATGGTGAATATCAGACTTGAATCCATCCAAAACGACATGTATTGAACGATTCGAAAGGTAATTTCTAATCCATTGAAGAAGAGACTCATCGATCCCAAAAGCACACAATTTCGACGAGAGAGCCTGGTGCCAGATCCTGTCAAATGCCTTTGAAATATCAAGCGCAACAATCTTGCTTTCTCCTTCATTGTCCTAAGATTGGTTCCACTTTTCAGTGAGATATGCCATCAGATCACCAGCGGAACGGTTGCTTCGGAAAATGTATTTGCCCCATGGAGAAATTTACGCTCTCAAGTACAGGTGGGGACAAAGTGCTATCTGGCAGCGTTGAGCTAGCTGCAAAGTGTGCAGCAAGCAGATTAGCTTTGTCCAAAGAGCTGACAGCTGGAATGTCATTGCAAATGAGCGTTGGGATCGAAGACGAGGCTGAATTCCTTATGTTTTTTACGAAAGACCAAAAGCTTCTGCTACCCTTGGGGCATCGTAGAACTTTTTGCCTCAACTTTTGGTCAAAGGAGAATTTAACACGTCTTATTAATGCATTACAGTCATTTCGGATCCGTTTGAACTTTTTCCGGGTTTCCTCAGAAGGTGGTAAGGATTGATATTTATTTATTAACGTTCATTTATTGATTTCTTGTTATTTGCAATTCGTTAAAAGTTTTTTTTCTGATATGATGTTAAATTTGTAATTCATTAATGTTTCATTATTTGTTTTCTCAATATTGTTATACTTAGTTGAATATTGCTGTTACTCATTGTACTTATGTTCACCACATGCTCTTGACATAATGGCTTGCTCATAACATAGAATTGCACTAGCTCTATCTCTTTCACTCTCTTTCTCTCTATGTTAAGGCTTAATCTGTATGTTGAGATTAGGCGACGGGTGGAAAATTTGAGCATCTCTCTGTCACTTGGATCTCGATCGTCGCCCACTCAACAGCTAAGTAGCAAACAATTAGTGAAATAAAGTTTTGTATTTCTGTATCACATGTATAAATCCGATTGCATATTATTTAACATAAAATTGTTGGTCCTTCAACGCGGATATTTAATTTACCAGATGTATTCAATTCGCAAGTGATATATTTGTATGGAGTTGCAAATATATGTAAAACGTGGCTTAAGACTCTGTTAATATATGAACATATCATAATAATTATAGAGATATTTATAATTATTAAAGATATCTCGTGTATTGTTCAAATAATCGCACACATTATTGTACTATAAAGTATAAATTTTGATACTGAAAATAGTGACATTTAAAAAATGAGTGCTAAAAAGCAAAAACGTGGCAATGCAAAGGCGTGCTTAACACGTGCTGTAGAATTTCTTACTACCATTCAAAAGGACACATCACTTGAAATGCTAGAAATTCGTTTAAGCAGATTGGTTGAAGTGTGGAATGAGTTTTCGTCGTTGCATAACGAGTGTTTGAAAGAAATCGCAGTAGATTAAGTTAGTGAATTCGAACAGGATTTCGGGGTTTACGAATCCAAATACTTTGAGGCCCATTCTGGTTTAAAAAGAACAATCCGTGAAAGAAAAGGCAGTGAACATAGTGCAAGTTCAAAGGATTTGGTTCCTAAATCAATTGTCAATCAACAACTAATTTACCGCCAATTGTGATACCACCGTTTACTGGCAATTACAAAGATTGGCCGTCCTTTCGCGATTTGTATATGGGTTCGGTGGACAATAAACCTGAGTTGACGGCAACTCAGAAATTCCATTATTTGAAATCGTTCTTGCGTGATGAAGCCGTAAATCTTATAAAACATATTTCCATATCGGATGCTAAATACCTCGAAGCTTGGGAAAGGCTAGACAATCGGTACAATCTTATTGTGCAGTCCTTCGTGCAGACATTTCTCTCTCTTCCCTGTATGAGTGGTTCGAACACCCAGACGCTACGTACGATAACCGATGGCGCAGATGAGGTGATTCGTGGACTGAATGCTTTAGAAAAAACAAGTCGCGATACCTGATTAGTATTCTTATTGCTTACTAAACTAGATGATGAAACAAAGCATGCATGGGCTGAAGAGGTAGGTTGTCGCGATGACATTACAATTCTCGAACTAATACATTTCTAAGAGAAGCGGTGCGATGCTTTGGAATCGTGTCAAACACTAAGCAAATCAAGTGTATCGCGTAGTAAAACTATGAAACCCTTAAGGGCACATGTGGCGAAATCCACCGATAACGTGTCGCGGTGTATTATGTGCAAGGGTAGTTTGACACAGTGTTCGCAATTTCTGGGGTTAGACATTCTATCGCATAGAAACTTCACGAAAGCGCAATCGGTGTGTTTCAACTGCCTTAGAACAGGTCATTCGTCCAATAAGTGCAGATCTACATTTCGGTGTCGCGTCTGTAAATCTCGTCACCACACTTTAGTTCACCAAAATGATTTAAATATCGAACATACTCAGTCGCCTGCGACTCCAAATCCGCAAACTTCTCGTTCGTCGTCAGTAATTGTAAAATCCTCATCGTCCTCATCAGAACTGCCATCCACTTCTAATGTATCCCCACTGATGAACAATCATTCGCTTGAATTTAGCTTTCAGAAGCAAACCATTTTGCCTACCATATTAGCCCAAATTCAAGATATTCGGGGACAACTTATAAACTGTCGGGTTCTGATGGATACGGGGTCACAATCAACATTTATGACGGAATCATTTGCCCAACGGCTAGGCTATCCTCGACAGCACGCTCGAATTCCCGTAATAGGACTGTCTTCTAAAAATGCTGGATGTACCAAAGGATTCTCACGGTCAACCAATAGCCCAAAATACTACATTCGGTTGGGTCATCTCAGGAGAAACCTTTGATCCAAATCTTATTGGCAAAGAAATATCGTCGTTTCATTCAGTGGTGGACATCGATGACTCTCTAAAACGATTTTGGGAACTAGAGGGAGTGGGGAATCTCAAAATTACAAACGTTTTCAATGATCCCGCTGAAGTACATTTTCAACAAACATTTTCTCGGTCTACGGATGGGCGATACATCGTGCGACTTCCATTTAAAACGCCCAGTCCAATTTTCGCAGATACTTTGCAATTGGCTGTTTCGAGGTTACATTCAATGGAGAGCAGGTATAGACAGTACTCAAAATTCATGCAAGAATATCTTTCTCTTGGACATATGGAGCTGATTCCTTCGAATGAAATATTTGTGAATACGTCGCGGCAATTCTATTTACTCCATCACGCGGTATTGAAACCGGATAGTTCGACAACCGAATTGCGGGTAGTTTTTGATGGTTCTGTAAAGAACTCTAATGGCGTTTCGTTAAACAGCACTTTCCTAATCGGGCCACCAATACAACGAGATCTATTCAGTGTTTGCCTTCGTTTTCGACAACATCGTTTTGTGTTCACAGCCGATATTGTGAAAATGTTTCGGCAGATACAGGTTCATAAAGAAGATACTGAATACCAACGCATCGTTTGGCAAAAGAGTTGTGTTGATCCAGTTCAACATTACCGCTTAAAGACTGTTACGTATGGTACCGCATCTGCGTCATTTTTGTCGGTCCGCGTTCTGCAGCAAATTGCCAACGACTACCAATCGATCTATCCTAACGCTTAATGATGTGTACGTGGATGACGTGATGACCGGGACGAATTCTGTCGAATCGTTATTAACTTTGCAATCTGACCTAGTAGCAATGTTGTCAAAAGCTAACCTTCAGCTGCGGAAATGGAGTTCCAATTGTTGGGCTCTATTGTCAAAATAACACCCAGATGATTGCGAGTTCTCATTCATGGATCCTGAGCGAGCCGATATGCTCTCATATCGGGTCAATCTTACAAATCCGTGCCCATCGCTTACAAGACGAACTTTACTGTCGGAAATCTCGCGAATTTTTGACTCATTGGGACTCCTTGCACCATCTGTCATACTTTTCAAAATTCTCTTTCAGAAGTTGTGGGCTTCAGAACTGAAATTGAGTTGGGACGATCCATTACCGCCTGAAATTAGCGAGAAATGGTTAACCTATCGTCAACAATTGCCCTCTTTTGAAAATATACGTGTTCCGCGGTGTGTGTTTCGGTCCGACGAAGTCGTTGAACTACACGGTTTTTCAGTTGCTTCAACTTTTGCCTACGCTGCCGTTGTTTTTGCCCGGTCGACGAATTCTTCTGGTGAAGTAAGTGTAACCATCGTTGCAGCAAAAACTAAAGTGGCCCCCTTGAAACCCATCTCTATTCCACGTTTAGAACTATGTGGTGCATTGTTATTGTCGCGGCTCTTAACACTAGTACAATCAAATTTCAACGTTATAGTTTCGGAAACATTTGCGTGGTGTGATTCCGAGATCGTTTTACATTGGTTGTCCTCTCTTCCGCGTCGGTGGACAACTTTTGTTGCAAACTGTACAGCCACAATCTTGGAATCAATCCCTAGATACTCTTGGTATCATATTCGATCCGACTCGAATCCTGCAGACTGTGCTTCGCGAGGTCTCCTCCCATCCGATCTCTTCAATCTCCCGCTTTGGTGGACTGGACCATCCTGGTTGTCTTTGCCGAGAAAACATTTGCCCACAACGAAATTTTCGGTACCAGAGTCAGACCTCGTAAAACTTGAAGAAAAATCGGTCTCAAAGCATGTACTCGTCGCTTCCTCGGATGAACATGTCATACAAATCCTAATCTCAAAAATCTCATCGTGGTATCGGCTACAACGGATATTCGCGTATAGTCTACGATTTGTTTCTAATTGCTGTGTCGGTATACATAATCGAATAACTCAAGGAATAACGTATGTGAATATAAAACGAGCTCGCATCGAAATTCTTAAATATGTGCAATTGATCTCCTTTAAAGATGACAATCAATCCATAAAATCAAAAAATCATATACCGGCTAAATCGACGCTTTGGAAATATTCACCCTTTTTGGACAGCGATGGACTTCTTCGAATTGGTGGACGCCTCAAACACGCCTGTGTATCAGTTAATATAAAGCATCCTGTGATTTTACCTAAATCCTCTGCTGTTTCTACTCTCATAATTACAGAAATCCATCAACGCTATTTGCACACGGGAGTGTCTGAGACATTTGCACTTGTCCGACAACAGTATTGGATAATGGGCAGTAGGAACCTGATTCGGAAAATCATCCACAACTGCAAGCAGTGTTTCATGCAGAGGAAAGTTACCAGTCAACAACTAATGGGTGATCTTCCGCTTCATCGTGTCCAACCCAGTCGTCCGTTCACCAATACTGGATGTAACTACGCCGGGCCATTTACCCTCAAGCTCTCACGATGCTGCAAACCAAAAACAGCGAAGGCATACATCGCACTCTTCGTGTGCATGTGCACGAAAGCATTACACATGGAATTGGTGAGCGATCTCACCACTGACGCCTTTCTGGCTGCACTACGTCGCTTTATCGCCCGTCGAGAGAAATGTTCAAATATCTACAGCGACAATGGTACAAATTTTCATGGAGCTCGTCGATCTCTCACTGAGATGCATAGCTTAGTCTTGGATAGAGCACACAATGACGCCATCCGCGCAGCTCTGGCAAAGGATGACATAGAATGGCACTTCATTCCCCCACCCGCCCCACACTTTGGTAGATTATGGGAAGCTGGTGTTAAGTCGGTTAAGACTCATTTACGACGCGTGATAGGGAGTTCCATCTTAATGTTAGAAGAGTTTTGTACTGTTCTTACTCAAATAGAAGCCGTTTTGAATTCTCGTCCTCTGTGTTCTATGTCCGATTATGATCTGAACCCATTAACCCCGCCTAAACTTCCGCCTACCAAATGGATATTGGGTCGCGTTCAAGCTGTACATCCTGGTGCTGATTGCCGTGTACGGGTCGCAACTGTATGAACCGCATCGGGAATATTCAAACGACCTATTTCAAAGTTAGTCGTTTTAACCGTGTCCTGAAACCTGTTCCAAGGGGGCCGGGATGTTAAGGATTGATATTTATTTATTAAAGTTCATTTATTAATTTCTTGTTATTTGCAATTCGTTAAAAGTTTTTTTTCTGATATGATGTTAAATTTGTAATTCATTAATGTTTCATTATTTGTTTTCTCAATATTGTTATACATAGTTGAATATTGCTGTTACTCATTGTACTTATGTTCACCACATGCTCTTGACATAATGGCTTGCTCATAACATAGAATTGCACTAGCTCTATCTCTTTCACTCTCTTTCTCTCTATGTTAAGGCTTAATCTGTATGTTGAGATTAGGCGACGGGTGGAAAATTTGAGCATCTCTCTGCCACTTGGATCTCGATCGTCGCCCACTCAACAGCTAAGTAGCAAACAATTGGTGAAATAAAGTTTTGTATTTCTGTATCACATGTATATGTATGTATGTTTGATTTTTCTCCTCTCGTTTCGTATCGTAGTGCATTCGATAAATTTAAATCCGATTGCATATTATTTAACAGAAGGGTTGGCTTTATAATCCCGGAAACTCAACTCTCTCATCCTGATAGTTTCCTTGCAGCTCAAGTCGTCTTTGCTTTCCTGGTTCTTGCTCTCCCTGTGGGAGAAAACCTTCCACCTTCTGGTTTCGAGACCAGGGTTCTGGATGCGGAGACGCGCCAGCACATCCGCCGTGTTCCTGAGTGGCCCTGGGATCCAGCAGATGGTGCGAATTATGAACACGGGTGGAAATTAGTTCAATTAAATTTTTTATTTTTATATTTAAACAAAAAAACACAAATAACTTTCTATAAATTTTGGTTGTTTTCCTTTTGAGGTTCACCTTGAACTGACTGTACATTTCTCGTCGTTTCCAACCATTACACCTCACCCACGGTTCAAACTGATTTTTTTTACAAGAGAGTCTGTATGGAGGAGAGCAACTTTGACACTATTTTAGTCTTCTTCTTTCATGCGGAGATGGTATTAGGCAGAACACATGCTGATCTTTTCATTGCACCACATTACTGTTGGTACCGTTAGTGGGACCTTGAAAGAAAGCATTCATACACACTCAGTACATGATCACGTGATCAAAGTGCCTGAATGATGTACTCATTTGTACTATCGTACTTTCTCCTGCCGTGTTACTCTCAGAGTTCGTAACTCCTCCCCCCCTAGTATGGGGAAAGGTTGAAAAGTGGTCCCCAATTGGTTTGGAGTTCTCCATTACTGCCTCTCTTTGGAAGTTTGTAAGGGTATTGAAGTTTAGATACAATTTACGGGCTTAAAGTTGCAAAAGATGGAATTCGCTTGACATTTGATCCTTTTTTGTATAGGTATTTACAGTCATTAGTTTTACTTTCCTAAGGTGAACAGATTTAATTTATATACACAGCACGTAATTCATTTGTAGCTTATGTTCGAATAACTTTGATATAGTAAGAATTTTTATAGATACATATGTATATTATCTTAAATGTCTATTACAATTCTATTCTTAGGTTTTTTATGTATTTATTTGTTTAATATGTGAAAGAAGTCAAAATTTACTTAAACTAGTCTAATTCTTTGCATTTAACTTATACATGGCTTATTATTCATTGAAAAACAATGATGCATTGTTGAAAGGGATACATAGAGTGCATCCATTCGATTGCTTCAACATATCTTATACATATTATCGGTAAGGGAAATTAAGGAATAGGAGGTATTAGAAGAAAATTTCGAGCTATGAATTTCGTTCGGTTGTAAGATAATTTAGTGTACTTTACTTTATTAGTGTCTACAGTGACTTTGTTATTATGTAGTACGGTGTGTTTTGTGTATCTGGGTGCGAGTTTATTTCGTCTATCGTCCTGTTCGAAAATAATTTTGGATGGCATAAAATCAGGTGGATCTTTACGATATTCATTTAGTTTGGAGATAGTATTTTGTTTTTCTTTTAGACTTTTCTCGTATATGATTGCACATAGGCTTTCATAATCTTCTAGGTGCTGTTTCAAGTATTCTTCTTTCGTTACCAAATGTTTGTTTTTAGGAAACGGGTTTGACCGGTTGATGTGACCAGAAAGCAACTCGAAGGGCGTAAGTTTTGTGACTGAATGTATGGAATTGTTATACGTAAGAACAGCCTCATCCACTTCAACATTTATCGGCTTATTTTTACTCTGATCTTTGACAGTTCGAATCAGGTTAAAGTAGAGTGGAATCTCTCCACTGGTGAATTGGAAGTTGAGCTCTTTGCACAAGTAGTATGCGCTTCAATGTCATACATGTTGAGAAAGTCTTTAAAGAGTGTTGATAAAAACTCACTACCATTATCAGTTACTGTTTTCTTCGGAATTCCGTGATGAGAGAAAAGATGTTTCAACGATTGGATAAGATTTACGCTGGTTCTAGCGTCGAGTAGGTAAACAGAAGCAAATTTGCTAAACTTATTGATTACCTTTATGATTGTACCTCTATGATTAGAATAAGTGTGGTGATCTCTTATTAAATGCTCCTGCTCATCTCGCTCAATAACATCTGACAACGGAATTTGTGATCGGAGTAGTTTTACACTATTATTGTTAAAGTATTTAGTAATGTAATAAAACAATAAAACTTTTGACTGCATATTTTTCCTCTCTACTCAAGTGATCAATTTTAATTTTTGGATAATGAGCTTCTTTGGTGTCATCGGTTTGTTTGATTGTAAATGTATTGGCCTCTACGAAAGTATCAAAGTTCGTTGCTCTTTTTTGAAATTTTGTGGGTGATCTGACGTATTGATTACTTTAATCAAACAAAACCAATCCACTGCTTTTTAGATACATTCGGGTATTAACAACTTACTCGATATGGAGGTTGGTTTGATTTAAGCATCGCCATTCTTAATATCACGGGGAAACGACAAATTCTTTCGATAAGACCTTGAATAGTATACTGTGCTGATATAACTTTTGACTTGAATAATAAACGAATCTTAACTTTGTTGGTTTTTAGAACAGTTTATTCTAGATCTATCTTAATAACAAGCTCTTTAAGAATATCCATACCAATAAGCCCTTCAAAGTAATAATGAAATTTATACACGAGAAAAGGTAATGGTTTCTCGGTATTCAATTCTGGTATTCTATTAAAAACGACTTCCCTATCAACAATCGACAGGTTCGATTGGTCTGTTCGTTAGGTCTTTGGCAATTGACGGACTCAAAAAAGATCTGTTACTTCCCGTATCGATAAGAAATTTGCAATGATTGTTATTAATTCTTATTATAATGCATATCTATGTATCCGATCCCTGTTTCGAGGCGTTCAAACGAAAATTCCGATCATCTAATTCTGTAGCAAATTCCGGTATCTAAATTACAACGGTTGTCTCGAAACTCGAAATGAGATGTTGTGGGCATGTTTTGTGGATCATAACGAGCTTGATCTTGGGGCGGTAAAGGGGCATTAGACTCATTGTTCCAATAAGGGTTATGACAACGTAGGTATTCTTCGTGTATTTGCACTAAAAACGTCCATAGGTTCTGGGGGTGGTAGGTCATTTCTTCTACCATTACTAGACCTGTTAGGTTGGAAATTCGAATGCTGTGAATAGTGCCGATATGAAGTAGATGGATTGGTTGGTCGTTGGAAATTCGGGGTTCTAGAAGGTTGTTGGTATCGATTGTAAGAATGGTATGGTCTTTGTTGGAAACTGTTCTGTTGGTTTCTCGGTTGAGAAGAGTTTTCTAGGAATTTATGAGGGTTTCTAAAATAAAGAGAATTTTGCTCCTCAAGACAAAAATTTAAAGCTTCCAGAATATTTCTTGGTCTCATTGATCTAATGGATGACCCTAATGGTTCCTTGAGGCCGGACACAAACACATTCATACACATGCTGTTATACAAATTGTGCTTGGCCACAACAACATTAGTGTCGTTTTCATGAACCCTAACATAGTTCATTAGTGTTGACGGAATCTCAACAATCTTCGCATTAAGCTTTTCGATTGAGTCCTGATTTTGTCTTAACTGGTGGAGGTTTCAACCAAATTTGTCTCATTTCTCTTATCGGAATAATGGACAATGAGGCTTTGGCGAATATCTGTCCATTGGGTGAGGGTGCAATACATGTTGAGCATTTCGTTAGCTGGACCCACAATTTTATTTCGAATAGCTCTAGAAATAACTTTTTCATAACTCGATCCAACGATTTGAGGAATTACACTCAACACTTTGTCTACATTGCTAATGAAACCGTAGAGGAGATGCGGATTTCCATCGAACGTTGGAATATCTTTAACGGCATCAGGGATTCTGAGTGCGTTAAAGGCATTCGTAGCAGCCGATGACTCACTCATGTTAGAAAGTTGTACACTACTTTAGTTTGTTTCAAATTTCACCTTTTCGTGTTCATTAGAAAAATGTAAAAGTTCTGAAATTTCACAACTACGTACGTTTTGTAAATTTGTCCTAACCGCTATTTTATTTTTCTTAGCTCGATTTTTTCTTTGTAGAGTTGGGGACATGAGGAAAAACCGATTTTATACGCACGAATATGATCAGCAATGAATGGAATTACCCCAGTTTTCTGTCTTGAAATCTTCGTCGACGTGTCTTGACTTCCTTCTCCTTGACGTCTCGAATACAGCGTGACTTGAAGAAATATTCCTTCACGTCTCTTGGCTTCCTTATTCTTCGAACGGAGCGATTTTTAGCTTTCACGCTATTAATAAAACTACTCTTCAAAATTCACTGTATTTTTTGCAGAATAAGCTTTCCCGACTGCGCCAATTATGAACACGGGTGGAAATTAGTTCAATTAATGTTTTATTTTAATATTTAAAAAAAAAACACAAATAACTTTCTACAAATTTTGGTTGTTTTCCTTTTGAGGTTCACCCTGAACTGACTGTACATTTTTCGTCGTTTCCAACCATTACACCTCACCCACGCTTCAAACCGATTTTTTTACAAGAGAGGCTGTATGGAGGAGAGCAACTTTGACACTATTTTAGTCTTCTTCTTTCATGCGGAGATGGTATTAGGCAGAACACTTGCTGATCTTTTCGTGTCACGACATTACTGTTGGTACCGTAAGTGGGACCTTGAAAGAAAGCATTCACACACACTCAGTACATGAACACGTGATCAAAGTGCCTGAATGATGTACTCATTTGTACTACCGTACTCTCTTCTGCCGTGTTACTCTCAGAGTTCGTAACTCCTCCCTCCCTAGTATGGGGAAAGTTTGAAAAGTGATCCGCAATTGGTATGGAGTTCTCCATTACTGCCTCTCTTTGGAAGTTTGTAAGGGTTTTGAAGTTTAGATACAATTTATAGGTATTTACAGTCATTAGTTTTACTTTCCTAAGGTGAACAGATTTAATTTATATTTACAGCACGTAATTCATTTGTAGCTTATGTTCGAATAACATTGACATAGTAAGAATTTTTATAAATACATATGTATATTATCTTAAATGTCTATTACAATTCTATTCTTAGGTTTTTTATGTATTTATTTGTTTAATATGTGAAAGAAATCATAATTTACTTAAACTAGTGTAATTCTTTGCATTTAACTTATACATGGCTTATTATTCATTGAAAAACAATGATGCATTGTTGAAAGGGATACATAGAGTGCATCCATTCAATTGCTTCAACATATCTTATACATATTATCTGTAAGGGAAATTAAGGAATAGGAGGTATTAGAAGAAAATTTCGAGCTAGGAATTTCGTTCGGTTGTAAGATAATTTAGTGTGTGCTTAATTGTCCTTGTTTGATTTATTCTTTTCTTATGTACTTTATATTTATTAGTGTGTACAGTGACTTTGTTATTATGTAGTATGGTGTGTTTTGTGCATCTGGGTGCGAGTTTATTTCGTCTATCGTCCTGTTCGTAAATAATTTTGGATGGCATAAAATCAGGTGGATCTATACGATATTCATTTAGTTTGTAGATAGTATTTTGTTTTTCTATTAGAGTTTTTTTGTATATATAAGAGTTTTCTTGTATATGATTGTACATAGGTTTCCATAATCTTTTAGGTGCTGTTTCAAGAATTCTTCTTTCGTTACCAAATGTTTTTTTTTAGGAAACGAGTTTGACCGGTTAATGTGACCAGAAAGCAACTTGGCGTATGTGATTGAATGTATGGAATTGTTGTACGTAAGAACAGCCTCATCCGCTACTTCTTTTATCGGCTTATTTTTACTCTGACCTTTGACATTTCGAATGAGCTCAGTTATAGTAGAGTGGAATCTCTCCACTGGTGAGTTGCCAGTTGAGCTCTTTGCACAAGTAGTATGAGTTTCAATGTCATACATGTTGAGAAAGTCTTTAAAGAGTGTTGATAAAAACTCACTGCCATTATCAGTTACTATTTTCCTCGGAATTCCTTGATGAGAGAAAAGATGTTTCAACGATTGGATAAGATTTACGCTGTTTCTAGCATCGAGTAGGTAAACAGAAGCAAATTTGCTTATCGATTATAGTTAAAAAATTTTCCTTATGAACAGGGTAAATATCCTAGAGAACTATTTCGAAGGGTTTATAGAGTGTTTCGGTCACTTCATACTTAAATTTCAGTTTATTCCGACCATACTTGTTTACGCTTCATATCTTACAGTGATTTACCAGTTTCGTTATCAAGTTCTTCATATTAGGGAAATAAGAATATCTCTTTAGATGTTCGAAACATTCTGTTATACCTCTATGATTAGACTTCGTGTGGTAATCTCTTATTAAATGCTCCTGCTCATCTCGCTCAATAACATCTGACAAGAGAATTTGTGATCGGAGTAGTTTTACACTATTATTGTTAAAGTATTTAGAGTACACTAATTGAACCTGCCTAAAGGTGTCGTCATCGGTGCAAATAGCAGTTAATCTTTTAGAATTCATGTAGTCTTTAAAAATTGAAATAAGTACATCTTCACTGGAAACATCTTTGTACTCGATCGTATACAGCTTCTTCCTCTTAAGCAGACATCGAAACCGAACGACAAGTTTTGTTTTGTTTGGATTCTTCTTAAGAATAATCTGGTTTGAATATTTGTTAATACTACGTTCTGTAATTGGAAAACCATCATCGACATTTTCGTAGGCTGAGTGAATAGTGTCCAGATCGTCATCGGCATTGTTTACCATAGAAGCCATATCTAAGCTTTCGATTTCTGTTTCATTGGTTGGTATCTCATTCAAATTTATTTCGACGCGTGACAAAGCATCAGCATTTAAGTTTTGCTTTCCCTTTTTATAGACCACAGAATAATCAAATTCTTCCAGCTTAAGTATCCACGGCACAAGCATAGAATTGGGTTCTTTTAATGAGAATAAATTAGTTAGCGGCTTGTGGTCTGTAGCTATCTGAAACCGCCTTCCAAGCAGATAGGGGCGAAAGTACTTCGTTGCCCACACAATTGCGAGTAGCTCTTTTTCAATTACGCTGTAGTTTTACTCGGATTTTGATAAAGTCCTACTTGCAAAGCAAATGGGTTTATACGATCCTATAGAACCTTGCGATAAAACTGCACCTATTGCAACATTACTTGCATGACAAGAAAGGTTGAAAGGTGTTGTGAAATCTGGGTACTGTAGTAAGTGAGCATTGCAAAGTAGTGCTTCGCAGACATTCAGTCATCGATTTTGTAAGATTAGCGAAATCCTTAATAAATTTTCGGTAATAACCGAGTAGCCCGAGGAATGATTTAATTTGTTTGGAAGTTTTAGGAATCGAAAAGTTCTTAATTGCACTTATTTTATCTGGATTAGGTTTTATGCCCAGAGGTGTTATTATGTGTCCTAGAAATGATACCTCTTTACGCTAAAATTCAGCCTTTTCTACTTGGATCTTTAAATTGGCTTCTTTCAGTCTAGTGAATACTTTGCGGAGACTTTGAATGTGCTCTTGAAGTGAAGTAGAGAACACAAATATGTCATCTACATACACTAGACATACTTTACCTATCAAAGAACCAAGGATGTTATCCATTACGCGTTGGAAGGTGGAAGGCGCGTTTTTGAGACCAAAGGGCATTCGAACGAATTCAAAATGCCCGTTTCCTACAGTAAAAGCAGATGTTTGGATATCATCTGGACTGATCTCTATCTGGTGAAAACCTGAAGCTAAGTCTATTACGCTGAAATACATACACTGTTAGGGATTGGGTTTTTGTCGTCGATCGTCTTCTCGTTGAGTCTGCGATAGTCTACGACTAGCCGCCATCTCACCACTTTTATCCTTTTTCTTAGGTACAATCCAAATTGGAGAGGATCATGGCGAAGAGCTCGGACGTATAATACCCTGTTTAAGCATATCAGAAATTTGCTTTGTAATTTCGTCCTGATGTATGTATGGATAACGATACGATTTACGACAGATGGGTACTTTATCCTTTGTTTTTATTTGATGTTTTATTACATTCGTAAACGTTAAGTTCCTTCCATCTTCGAAGAAAATACCCCTAAACTCGTTACAAAGACTTTTGACTGCATATTTTTCCTCTCTACTTAAGTGATCAATTTTAATTTTTGGATAATGAGCTTCTTTGGTGTCATCGGTTTGTTTGATTGTAAATGTATTGGCCTCTACGAAAGTATCAAAGTTCGTTGCTCTTATCGGTTGTTCTACAACGAAATTTTGTGGGTGATCTGACGTGTTGATTACTTCAATCAAACAAAACCAATCCACTGCTTTTTAGATACCTTCGGGTATTAAAAACTTACTCGATATGGAGGTTGGTTTGATTTAAGCATCGCCATTCTTAATATCAACGGGTAACCGACAAATTCTTTCGCTAAGACCTTGAATAGTATACTGTGCTGATATAACATTTGGCTTGAATAGTAAAGGAATCTTAACTTTGTTGGTTTCTAGAACAGATTTTTCTAGATCTATCTTAATAACAAGCTCTTTAAGAATATCCATACCAATAAGCCCTTCAAAGTAATAATGAAATTTATACACGAGAAAAGGTATATATATAACGAGAAAAGAAACCATTGGTTTCTCGGTCTTCAATTCTGGTATTCTATTAAAAACGACTTCCCTATCAACAATCGACAGGTTCGATTGGTCTGTTCGTTAGGTCTTTGGCAATTGACGGACTCAAAAAAGATCTGTTACTTCCCGTATCGATAAGAAATTTACAATGATTGTTATTAATTCTTATTATAATGTATGGTAGGAGATTTGAATTGCAGTTGTTAATATCTATTTATCCGATCCCTGTTTCGAGGCGTTCAAACGAAAATTCCGATCATCTAATTCTGTAGCAAATTCCGGTGGAGAAGAGGTATCTAAATTACAACGGTTGTCTCGAAACTCGAAATGAGATGTTGTGGGCATGTTTTGTGGATCATAACGAGCTTGATCTTGGGGCGGTAAGGGGGCATTAGACTCATTGTTCCAATAAGGGTTATGACAACGAAGGTATTCTTCGTATATTTGCACTAGAAACGTCCATAGGTTCTGGGGGTGGTAGGTCATTTCTTCTACCATTACTAAACCTGTTAGGTTGGAAATTCGAATGCTGTGGATAGTGCCGATATGAAGTAGATGGATTGGTTGGTCGTTGGAAATTCGGGGTTCTAGAAGGTTGTTGGTATCGATTGTATGAATGGTATGGTCTTTGTTGGAAACTGTTCTGTTGGTTTCGCGGTTGAGCAGAGTTTTCTAGGAAGTTATGAGGGTTTCTAAAATAAAGAGAATTTTGCTCCTCAAGACAAAAATTTAAAGCTTCCAGAATATTTCTTGGTCTCATTGATCTAATGGATGACCCTAATGGTTCCTTGAGGCCGGACACAAACACATTCATACACATGCCGTTATACAAATTGTGCTTGGCCACAACAACATTAGTGTCGTTTTCATGAACCCTAACATAGTTCATTAGTGTTGACGGAATCTCAACAATCTTCGCATTAAACTTTTCGATTGAGTCCTGATTTTGTCTTAACTGGTGGAGGTCCCTAACCAAAGTTGTCTCATTTCTCTTATCGGAATAATGGACAATGAGGTTTTGGCGAATATCTGTCCATTGGGTGAGGGTGCAATATATGTTGAGCATTTCGTTAGCTGGACCCACAATTTTATTTCGAATAGCTCTAGAAATAACTTTTTCATAACCCGATCCAACGATTTGAGGAATTACACTCAACACTTTGTCTACATTGCTAATGAAACCGTAGAGGAGACGCGGATTTCCATCGAACGTTGGAATATCTTTAACGGCATCAGGGATTCTGAGTGCGTTAAAGGCATTCGTAGCAGCCGATGACTCACTCATGTTAGAAAGTTGTACACTACTTTAGTTTGTTTCAAATTTCACCTTTTCGTGTTCATTAGAAAAATGTAAAAGTTCTGAAATTTCACAACTACGTACGTTTTGTAAATTTGTCCTAACCGCTATTTTATTTTTCTTAGCTCGATTTTTTCTTTGGAGAGTTGGGGACATGAGGAAAAACCGATTTTATACTCACGAATATGATCAGCAATGAATGAAATTACCCCAGTTTTTTGTCTTTAAATCTTCGTCGTCGTGTCTTGACTTCCTTCTCCTTGACGTCTCGAATACAGCGTGACTTGAAGAAATATTCCTTCACGTCTCTTGGCTTCCTTATTGATAATTAACGAACGGAGCGATTTTTAGCTCTCACGCGATTAATAAAACTACTCCTCAAAATTCACTTTATTTTCCGCAGAATAAGCTTTCCCGACTGCGCCAATTATGAACACGGGTGGAAATTAGTTCAATTAATGTTTTATTTTAATATTTAAAAAAAAAACACAAATAACTTTCTACAAATTTTGGTTGTTTTCCTTTTGAGGTTCACCTTGAACTGACTGTACATTTTTTGTCGTTTCGAACCATTACACCTCACCCACGCTTCAAACCGATTTTTTTACAAGAGAGGCTGTATGGAGGAGAGCAACTTTGACACTATTTTAGTCTTCTTCTTTCATGCGGAGATGGTAATAGGCAGAACACTTGCTGATCTTTTCGTGTCACGACATTACTGTTGGTACCGTAAGTGGGACCTTGAAAGAAAGCATTCACACACACTCAGTACATGAACACGTGATCAAAGTGCCTGAATGATGTACTCAGTTGTACTACCGTACTCTCTTCTGCCGTGTTACTCTCACAGTTCGTAACTCGCGCGTGAGTTTTAAGAGCCTGAGAACCTGAAAGCTTGTGGTTCCCAGGGAGAATTTTCGGCACGGATGTGCTCAGCCACTCAAGAGATTGCTGTGTGGAGCACTTCACCAAAAAGGTTCTGCCTCGGTCATGCTGTCTTCATTGCCAGCTTTCCCTATTCGCAGCAGCAGAGAAGAGATAGCAGCCTTCTTATAGGGCTACGGATCTCGTTTTTTTTAAGAGGGGGCGGCGTTGGTTTCGGAGGATTGGCCAGTTTCGGTTGGTGATACTTCTACTGACCTGATCCTCATTGCCTTCGCCATTGAAGGGGTACTGCCTTCGACGGCGCGTTCAACCATTTTCGTGATCTCTTTGCGCCTCTCGGTGGCAACCTTCCTTCCCCTCCTATTCCATTGGCTCTTAGTCAGGAGCTCCCCAGGTGCCGGATCTTTTGGGGCTCGTTCTTCCTTTTCGGATTCCTGAGGTGCGAAATTAGAGGTGGCACTCTGGCAAGCTTCCTGACACTGTGCCGGGAGATTAGGCGTATCAGGCTGAGCCTCTCAGCCGGTTTCTCTGGTTTTCCAACTCATTTTACTGAGGGCATCGTAGAGTGATTGGCAAGAGTCATTGCTCTCAGCGCCACAGCGGGCGGAGGGTGTTTTAGGTATGGTGATTGGGGCCTTCAGAAACCTTGTCCCGCCGATGTCGAAAAGACAACGGGTGGATTATTGCAGTCGCCAGCACCACCTGGAGTAGTTAAATTCTTTGGGTTTGCCTCCATACAGTCTTTATTAAGAACGTCCAAAGACAAGACGTTTCTGGACTTTAGTTCGACGTCTCACCTGGGAACTGGCGAACCGAGGTTCATTGACTCTTAAGCCCTTCCGCCGCGACAAGACATCCAGAAAGGGAAGGGCAGGACACTTAGTGATGACAGGCCACTGCTCGGTCTTCCGTGTCTGCTCCGGTCAGCATATCATTCATGTAAAGGTTCGTTGTTATAGCTTCATATGCTAATGGATGCGTTGCCTTATTATTGTATGCACATTGATGCATTGCTCTCACTGCGTTGTAACTGCTGGACGCCATGCCGTATGTCACAACGGTTATCCAATATTCATGCAGCTGGTCATTTGGGATCTGAAGGTTCCACTTCTCTGGATTGACACGAATTTGACGAACATCTTCTTGACGTCAGCATTTGTCGCCACCTTGAAACAGTGGAAGCGGTTGATGATTACTGCTTAGTCATCTTGGAGCTTCGGACCATGGAATTGGACGTCGTTCAGCGATAATCCACTATCACTTTTGCACGAAGCATTAAAAACTACGCGAAACTTTTTTGTCACGCAGTGATGTGGTATGTGGTACGTCTGCCATTCTGCTTTCCGTGTGTCATCCATCAATTCCATATGTCCCGACTTCTGAAACTCTCGCATAAAGTTCACGTATTTTTCCTCCATCACCGCATCCGCACTTAATTTCCTCTTGAGTTGAAAGCAATGCGGAGGTTGCGTGCTCCGCAGTCTCTGCGCCAGCGTAATTATTGGGATTGTTACCACGTATCGGCCGGATGAGTCTCGTTAGTGTGTACTCCTGAAGTTGTCTTCCACAAATTGTCCATCCGGCGATACTGCGGCTGCTCCTCTCAGCTCTTTCAATTCCCAAAATTTCTTCAACTGCTCGCTCAGTTCAATTTCTGGTGACTCTGTTGCTGTAACCATTGCCCTGAGCGTTTGTCCTTGCACTGGTTGAAGTCGAGACTGGCCAAACACTATCCAGCCCAGATGTGTATTTTGCGCTGTGAGGCTAGAATCGTACCTTTTGACGTCGCGCCTGATTATATCCGCCCATACTTGTGCCCCAAGTAACAACTCGCCTCTGCCGGACTCGTTGTATGTTGGATCTGCTAGAGTCAGACCTTCAGAATCCCATAACTGATACGGTTCGATCTTGGCGCTCTAGCTCTGCGGTGTATGTCCAGATTTTGGCAACGACTGAACGGTAGTTGTCCTCGACTACTGCCAAGTATGCTGTATGTGCGTGTCTTTTACCACTAACGGCATGTGCTCTGACAGTAATCGCTCATAAGCCTTGTCGGCCGCCTCCAGTTTGGTTTGAAGTAACGCCTCCGTTGAACTTGGAAACTCACATGATTGAAGGGCGAAAGACACTCCGTCGCGATAAATCACCCATTGTTGCACTTGTTTCTCGCTTTGTTAGCTCGATGCAGTGTTTTGAACTTTGCTCTACCGTAAGACCGCACGGCCCGCAGCAATTCAGGTCGACCCTTCGGAAATAGCTACGAACACGTGCAGAATTGAGCCGTTACACGATTGCCTTAGTACTCTTGGAGGTGGTTGAAGGCTCTGCACTGCCTCTTGCACTTGCACAGCTGAGATGGAACTCGCTTGTCTTGGTTCGCTTGCTTCATTGAGTTGATTTTTTTTAAAAATAAATTTGCACTGTGCACTGATTAATTATCCGGCCCAAATGTTCAATAGCTCACGAAAAAAAGCTCCGGTTTGTATTTCGATTATTACTTTTTTTAATGCATTTTTATTTATATTCGTTAAATTCAATATCTTACATGCTAGACAAAAAAATATTTAAAACTAGCTTACTAATGAAATCTAATGATCTTAATTCTAACTTACTGACTCTCTACAAGTACTCTAAGCTAACCTACAGATTTAATTTTTCTAATACCTTTCGGATTCTTATAATATTTGATTTTATGCTTAAAATATATAAGTGTAATTATTATTTCTCCAAGAAAATTAAGAAAAAATCTGGACTTCATGGTTTTTTTGTTTGCTACTTATCCTAACTTTTAAATTATTTTATCTTACCTACTGAAATTACCTTAACCTAGATTTAAACTTAAATCTAAAATTCATAAAACCAATTTACGTAACTATTTACATAGGACTTAACTATGTCCGTAAATATACAGACGCGTGCACTAGGGCGTATGTGTTATTTATATGCTTAACATATATATCTAAAACGCCGTGATGCACCTTTTTTGTGTTTTTTTTTTTTGGTTTTGTTTTTTTCTTTTTTTTTTGTTTTTTCTATTTTTTCTATTTTTTTTCCTTCATCTTACTCACTCCTTACATCTACCTTAGCCTATGTGAGTTGGCCCTATGACTCAACTATACCATTTTTTAACTTTAAGTTTTAAGCAGCATCGAATGCTGGTTATGGTGTAGCCACCAATAGAAATGCCGTTCTTTGTCTGTTACTGCTTTGTCTCGGGCAGAAATCGTATTCCGTATCGTCCGGCTCGTACTTAAGTTGCCTTTCTACTGTTCGGCGTGCGACATGGAAGATGATAGGGCAGCCATCCTCATCTTGTATCAGGCCTTTTGCGTCCAAATAGAGGAAAGCTTCAGGCGGAATAAAGCCGTTAATGTGTACCCTCTCGTGGTACATTACGTTAGGGTAGTAAGCCCCAAAGATCAGACTGCTGGTTGAAGTTATGGCTCGAGCAGTGTGACTCCGAATCAACTTAATAATAAAATTATTGTAAGGTTTGCCTCATTATACAGGACCTCGTTGGGATAGAATTTCTTGTAGTCAGATTCAGGTGTTCGATATAAGCGAAGACAGGCTCGAAGGCACCTCCTCTCTAACACCCTCATCTTTCCCATTTGGGAAGGACTCACGTTGAACCACACAGGATAACCATAACCCAGATTGGCCGGATAAAGGCCATGTAGCAGAATACCTTCAACCTGGTGTCAAGTTGACTGCCGTAAAACAGTCCGCTTGCCATAGCGAAGGCATTCGTTGAATTGCATCGAAGTCAATCGCAGCAAACCGTTTATTTCTTTTGCCTTTGGCCCTGATCTGCACGTGATTAGGTCATTGGCAAACACTAATATGTTAGGCATAGAACCTATAAGATCGCTAGTGAATATAGTGAAGAAGTTCGGTGAACCCATCGCCTCTTGTTGCAGCCCATTTTTTTATATGGAACACAGTCGAGGAAATTTCGTTGCCATTTTTCACAACGAACTTTCTACTTGTTACCATGTCGTAGATCATATATAGCAATGTTTTATTTATGCCGAGCCTGACTAACTTGAGGAAGAAACCTTCTAACCATACGGTGTCGAATGCCTTTTCCATGTCAATCAAGCAGGCCCCTGTGCATTGTGTTTTGTTTCAATTCCACTGGATGTCGGAAACCAATTTTGACGCGGTATGAATGGTGTCATGCCTCCCCATGAAGCCAAATTGGTTTTCCGGTATGATTTCTTTTTCCTCAACCCATTCTTTCAGAGCTAAAATGACTATCTTCTCAAATACCTTGCTTATGCACGGAAGAAGACTTATAGAACGGAGATTCGTCGGGATGGACGTATCTTTGCCCCGTTTCGGAATGGGCTGTACCACAGCTGTTTTCTAATGCACCGTGTAATATGCATTACTCGGCGCATTGTTAAACAGAGCTGTGTATACATCCACCGCCTCAGATGGTAGATGGCGCAGAACAATATTTAGTATCCCATCTATTCCCACTGACTTCTTCTTCTTCTTCAGTGAGTTGAGGATACCTTGGAGTTCATCTTTTGAAATAAGGATGGAGTTGTTTCCATCATCGGCAAGGACATTATTTGCCGGAAAATCGTCATTGAACCTGGTGAAACCAGGGATCTCGGATCGCCATTGACTTATTTCATTCCGAAGAGAGACATGGTTAAGCAAGGCTCTGTTCTCCAGATCGTGATTCGGACTTCGAGTCTCGTTGACCGTATACACTCTCTGGAAAACAAAACCAATTGCTTTCACCTTCTCTTGGGGATCCTCAACTACGAAATAGTCGTTGTCAAGCACAGTCCTATAAGGATCGATGCCAACTGAAGTAAGTAGGTTCGCGTTGTCTGTTGTTCTGTCAAGAATGTCATTATGGTCTTTCTTATCTCATTATCTTATTTTTCCAATGCAAGCTTACAGCTTGTCTGTAATTGCGTTTGATTAACTGTTGTAGTTATTTGATCTGTGACTTTAGACAGCAAATTTCTGTATTTTGTGGATCTATAAATCTCCTCTACAGAAGTTTGAGTCTTGACAAAAGTCTACTTTTTTGCACGTGAAGTGCATCGATCGTAGCATTCCGATAAATGTCGCCATCATCAGTTTGTGCTACCTTCGGGATAGTTTCGTCCATTGTTCGTTTTATGACTTCGTCCATTTGTGTGAGGTACCCATCAACCTCTTCGTTCGTTAGGTTTCTGTTCGTCGGAGGATTATGGTAATTATAAGGATGCGTTTGGACATATTCCTCCAGTTCCTCCAGCTTGTTCGGGAGCTGTATTACCGCGGCGAGACCACAGTGGTCACTGTCGTACTCGACCGTAGTTAGACGGTTCCTCGTGCGTCGCTCCACGTTTCGTATCGTTAGCCGTCTGTCGATTAGCATCAAATCCAGATAGGAAGCTTAGTTTCGCTAGCCATCAGTACATCAGGATTGTGGGTTTGCAGTAAATTAGAGAGCGATAGTTTTCGCTCTATCCATATCAGCGAATTAACATTCACTGCTAGGATCTTAAGGGTTCCTACCTCGCGTGAGCCCATTATATCTAAGCGCGCTTGCTTGCAGGCAGCTGAGAGAAGAGGAAATCTACTCTAGCCGTCTGCGTAAGGAAACTGGTCTGTAGTTCGACCATCTGTTTCTACAAGGCAATCATCTGCGCTTGCATCGACTGGATGGAAGACAGTACATCTCTTATGGAGGGGTCTGCTTCAGGTTGCCTGGCTTTTGGAGCCGGGGCAGCCTTTGGCACTGTTCGTTGTGCCGGTTGTCTGCCTGACACCATCTGGGCGTAGGAGACATCAGGCGTAACGGTGGTAGTCAGCGCACGGGTAGCTGGCCTGGCGGTTACCTTTTTGTCGTTCCTTGCTGCTTTTACTCTCTGCCGGAGTTCTTTTATTCGTGGACACCCCAAGTAGGTTGCGGGGTGTCCATTTCCTCCGAAGAGTACACATTTGAGGAGCGCCTTATCCTCGACTTCCTCCATACCTACTTTGTTGTGGCTGAATGTGCATCGTGCGCAGCGGAACTCCATATTGCAGTTCTCCGCGACGTGCCCAATCCTTCTGCACTTCGCACATTGAAGTACGTTGTCAGATTTGTTTAATTTTTCCCACTTTACACTAAGACCCCCTACGAAACGGATTTTTCATAGGCTGTCAATTTTGGTACCGTGGGACACCTGAACTAAGAAGAAAGGAAGTGCCTTCTTCTTCGCCCTCGCTGCCGCAGTAATGAAGGGCTTAACCCCTACAAACTGGACCTCGTCGCTCTCAACTTGGCGCAGCTTGTCGAGGAGGACCTTTGGTTCAGCAGAAAGTTTAATACCTTTCAGAAGCAAATTCTGTGGCCTTTCTCCTCTGGGGGTGTACGTATAGAAGTCAGCGTTCGATGCCGCTAACTTCTCTTTCAGAAAACTAAACCCGTCCATTGTTAGGCAATGAACAGTGTGGGTTTGGGGAGTCTTATATTTTATGTAAAATAACTTATTACCTAGGGCCAACTCACATAAGGTCTCTAGTTCGTCGGTCCCAATGCCAAAAACGTTGACGGGTGGGCAGCGTACCTTGGACTTCTGCTGCTGTTATTCTTGTTGTTCCTGCTACCGTGACTCCTGTTGTTTCTGCTGTTCCGGTTGTAGTTGCTGTGGTTTGTGCTGCTGTTTCTTGTGTTGGGTCTGCGTTTGCTGGGCCTTTTGTTTTTGCTGTTGTTGCTGTATCTATTTTTGTTGTTGCAGTTGAGCAGTCTGTAGGCGCTGAGCTGCCTTTTATGTGGATGGCTGCGATTCTTGATGTTTCTGCAGGTTTTCCTTCCCCTGTTACTTTTGTTGCCTCTTTTGCTGCAGTTTTAAGATTTCGCTCAGCTGTTCTTTACTCTTCGCTGGCGTGGACTGTTCATAGAGGTACTTGATATGGGCGTCAAGCTTTGCCCTTTCCTCATCAAGTTTCATGAGTTTCGTCTCCTCCTGTCGTATTTCCTCCTCCTCGTCGCCGGCGTCCAACGTGGCAAACACCTTGAAGAAGTTTTCGCTCCCTCTATATGAGAATCGGCATTCGTTGCCCTCCGATTCGCATTGAAGGGCATCAATGTCGATTACAGCTTCAGCTGTAGCCGATGTTGTTGTTGCTTCAGTTTTCTTTGGCGGAGTTGTTTTGGTCGGCACTGATCCGCCTTTGGTCGGTGCGACCGCCTCTTCATCTGACGTCATTGTAGTCGTCCGATGCTTATTGATGGTAGGCTCTTTCTCCTCTTTTTCCCCTCTGTAGTCCGACTCGTGGGACTAGCCATATGGAAACTACCGTCGCTGGTTTGGTGGCCTGATTTCCCGGCAACCGGTGTTTTAAAATCATCCGCTTTACTGAGCTCGGGTCGCTCGTCACTTTCCATGTCCGTTACTCATACTAGGTGTCTCTCTCACTTATTAATTAAAAAAAAAAGAAACTTTTTTTGTCCTCGAGATTCGAACCCGGGATTCCTGATCACCGCACTTGCTCTACTACCAGAGCCACTGGACACTTTTGACAAATTGGTTTATTTTGGCTATTTGTGTACACACACTACGAAGCCGAAACACGTACGTACTCCGTGGAGGTCTGTGAACGACTGTGTATTTCGATTATTCTATCTTTATTGTGGACTGTACTAGTTGGCGCACAAAATTGAAGTGGACCTACAAAATCACACCAACTACCAAAGGAGACACTCACTCATAATACCTGCTATGTGCACGATGATGAGATTTCCTCGCTTGAGTCTATTCGGGTCCCAGTTGCCGTGTACTCGTACTAGACATCATTCGATACCGTTTTATACTTGAACCTCTATCTGTCCGCAACTAATGACACTTATAGGTGCACCATTGCCGACGATCATAGATTTTTTCAAATTGTTTGAGAGTGTTGCAAACAATGCTCGATCTCACAGGCACCGGAGTCCCCTAACCACTTTGAAGTATGTAATTCAGTGTTCGATAATATGAATGCATTGCTTCTAGTTTTATTTTCAATTTTACTATCTTTTTGTTTTTTAAACCTACACTGTGCCTTATAGTGTCCAGACTTTTCACAATAGAAACATTTATTATCTTTATTATTTGAGTTTTCCTCCCTAGGTTTACTACAATTGCAGTCACTTTGATAATGTCGCCTTCGCCACACTTAAAGCATTTTATGGATTTTTTATTGTTATTGAGGGTGTATTTTGCTGGGACTCCTCTTTCTTTCCTTTGACCCTCTCTTCTTCAACTTATAGTCTGTGTTTTAAACAATTGAAACAAATGTTTGAACAAAAATTTAATATTTAGCAAATTTATTATTAAACAATATTAATGTACAATATTGTTCCACTTGTAGTTTATTTTACCCTCGATCCGGCTTCGTCTGCGAGCACGATCCAAGTGGACGAGACCATCGGCAACAAACCGATGAAATCAGCACCTAGCATCAATCTTAGCATCTAATGTATCTATCTATCTAATGTATGCATCTCATCGGTGTATACATCGTTCAATTTTACGCGCCGTCCACGCATTGGACAGTGCGAAATATGGTGCGATAAAAACGCAGTTGCACACAAGTGGCGTGACGCCTATGGTACAGTGACTCGAATATTTTTACAATTAGTCATAAGAATTTTCGTACAACATTTAAAATAATTTAAAAAAATGAATATTGAATTTAAACAACAACTACGTTTCTTAACGCCCCCGTGGAATATATTTCAAGACATAGGAAGTTTTGCCAGTTTTGTTATGGGCCGCACAAATGTTCCTCGTTTGGTCTGCACTGTAACGACTCTTACTCGTCCATCACCTCCATAAGTAACCGATTCAATTTTACCAAGAAGCCATTTTGTTGGTGGAAGATTTGGCTCCTTGATAACAACAATGTTACCCGCTTTCATATTTGGAGTAGGTTGCATCCACTTCGGTCGGATTTGAAGAGAGGTTACATACTCCATTTTCCAGCGTTTCAAGAAGCCTTGAACCATGTTTTGAATATGATTCCAATGACACAGTCGATTGATAGACGTGTTGATTGTCGTCGGTTCTGGAACTGCAGTGAAAGGCTCTCCTATAAGGAAATGCGCAGGAGTTAAAACATTTACATCACCTTCAGAAACAACACATAAAGGACGAGAGTTTAGTACAGCTTGTGTTAGCACCGTAGGATTGACTAACCAATAACTCGTCGTAGATGGAGCTTAACGGATTTGACTCCAGCTTCCCACAGACCACCAAAGTGGGGAGCGGAGGGAGGTATAAAATGCCAGTTGATGCCATTGGATAACGACGTTGCCACAATTTGGTTGAAATGTTCAGACATCACAAGCTTATGCATCTCTGTTAGGCATCGGCGTGCTCCCTAGAAGTTCGTGCCGTTGTCTGTAATTATGTCAGAACAAAGCCCACGACGAGATACAAATCGACGTAGGGCAGCCAAAAATGATTCCGTTGTCAGGTCACTAACCAACTCCAGATGAATCGCCTTCGTTGTCATGCACACAAACAAGGCGATATATGCCTTCGACAGCTTAGGCTTCCGTCCACGCCACCACTTAATGGTTAATGGCCCTGCATAGTCGCAGCCAGTATGACAGAATGAACGACATGGCTGTAAACGTTGAGCTGGCAAGTCTCCCATCAACTGCGAACTGGTTAATTTCCGCTGTAGAAAGCATTTTCTGCAATTATGCACAATCTTCCGGATGACATTTCGACTACCCAAAATCCAAAATTGTTGTCGGACGATCGCAAATCTTGCAGAGACTCCAGGATGCAAATATCTGTTGTGGATATCTGTGATTAGAAGCGAAGAAATTTTATCAGATTTAGGTAATATTATTGGATGTCTTATATTGTAGGACAAGGATGTATTTTTGATTCGTCCTCCTACTCAAAGAAGACCATGTTCATCCAAGAACGCCGAATATTTTGAAGCTCATTGACTGTTAGAAACGATCTGCGACGATTAGAGTTCGAAACAAGACAATTGTTTATGAAACACAGACAAAACGCGAGAATTCTCTGTATTTTTAACCACCACGATTTTGTTTGTATTAACACACGAACTGTTCCTGAATCATTTAAAGTTAGAAGCACTTGCCGAGAAGATTGTCGTTTCTCAAGTTGCTCATCGTCACGCGGTAAAACAAACCGAGAATCTGGCCGGTGTTCTTCATCCATCGACAGCCGAGGGGGTCCGGTCCACCACAGGCTATGTTTAGGTAGAAGTGATGGAACTATACCACGCGACGCGCAATCAGCTGCATTATCTTCTGAGGAAACATGATACCACGACTGTCTCGGAAGTACATCAATTATGGCTGCCGTTCAATTGGCGGCAAAGGTTGTCCAGCGACGAGGTGGAGATGACAGCCAGAATAGTACTATTGCCGAATCGCACCAGGCTATTACCTTGGACACATGGTTTCAAAACTCAGTCCTGACTAGGCTAAGTAGCTGCGTTATAAGCAAAGCACCACACAATTCCAGACGAGGAATGGACACTGGTTTTAATGGTGCAACCTTGGCTTTGGCGGCAATGATGGTTGTTTTGTATATTCAGCAACTTTGCACCTAGAATACACAACAGCTGCATACGCGAGTGAAGATGCATCGCGATCATATCTTTTCTCCAACCGATCCCATGCTTCGAGGTAATTCGTGTCGCTAATTGGGATATGTTTTATTACGTTTGCGGCCTCATCGCGAAGATACGATTTTAGAATGGACACTGGTTTTAATGGTGCAACCTTGGCTTTGGCGGCAATGATGGTTGTTTTGTATATTCAGCAATTTTGCACCTAGAATACACAACAGCTGCATATGCGAGTGAAGATGCATCGCGATCATATCTTTTCTCCAACCGATCCCATGCTTCGAGGTAATTCGTGTCGCTAATTGGGATATGTTTTATTACGTTTGCGGCCTCATCGCGAAGATACGATTTTAGAAAGTGAAATTTTTGTGAGGGTGTTAAATGAGCCTTACAATCGAACCAGTGAAAAGATCGTGGAAACATGGCCAGTTGTTATAATTTCCCGAAAAGGTAGGACTAGAGATCTTAGGCGTATCGTTCAGTAAAGAATTCGATGTGCTGTTTAGTTTCTCCAGAAAAGACGATTGCTGAAACGCGAGTTTCTCTATAACCGAAGTATATTATTACTTCGACTCATATTCGCCAAACTCTTTTTGAGTTTGTGTCATTCGTGTAACTAGCAGCGTCTGCGTCTTGGAATCTTTAACTTCCCATGCAGGTACTTCACACAATTTCCCTCCACAATCCATCCATCCGTTTCCTCTCAACAGCACCGTGGTTTGAAATTTCCATATATTCCAATTTCTTGAACCCTCCAGCCTGATAACGTCAGCACTATTCTTATTAGGATCCATTAATTGAAATTGAAATTGAAGAAAGAAAAGGCAGACAGATGTTGTTGAACGCAAATATATTTATTTTAAGTAAGAATGCCGCATAACGATTCAAAGAATAACGCTTGATGTGAATGACAGAAGAGAAGAAAAACAAATACAATACAGAATCAACTTCACAACATGTATGAAATTCAGTACGTCACTCTAAATGTATAGGCAATGCCATATTCAACAGTTTCCTTACTTCGTTCCACTTTTCTTTTAAAAGCATAGTAATGCATTGACTACACCGATCAACAGACTTACAGTTTTTATTGCAGATAATGCAGGCTGGAGATTCTAAGTAACTTGATACAGCCAATCACTAAATATTAGCAAATTGACTGCCTGCATTGCCCTTTTAAGAACATCCAAATTTAGACGAGTTTGATGAGGCAGTCTCTCCATCAATTCCTTTAGTAAAAAAGGGTTGTTAAGGTGTGAAGTTATCCCTTCTGCTTCCATTGTGGATACAATGTTTACAGCTGCTATTGCATATGCCACCAATTCGTCCATTTGATCTGGTCTAGGTGGACGTTCCTTCGTAGTTTAGTTAACAAGTTGTTAACAGTTTCTGGTCAACCGAACATCATTCTTAACGTCGATATCACACTCGGTACTTGACTTGGATACATAAGCCGTGATTGGTATGCTTTCCCTCTGAGACATCCGCGTAACCTGCTCAGATTTTCGTCATTGGAAAAACCACACATACGAGTTGTATCCTCATAACAACTAATGAAGGGTGGCCACTCCTCTGGACTTCCAGAAAAATTCAGTAAATCTCTTGGCACTATGTGCCTTGACCCCATTTGTTGACTAATCAAAGTGGGCATATCGTTACCAGATGACAATTTGACATTAATTTGGCCAAACTGGTGAGCAGTATCTATGGGTTGTTGCTTATTATCATAGTGGAAATTGCACATATCTGTAGATAAATGTGGATTTGGTTGACATTCTTCTCCGACACTTAATTTCGTACTTTGAGACTGCATACCAGGATGTTTTCGAATTCTGTTTAAATCACGCTTTGGTTGTGACTGCACATTTAACTCTTGAAACTGCTTGTTGGTGACCAATTGTTCAGTGACCCACCCATCAAATCGTTCTTTATTGGAAATTGATTGGATTTCGCACTCTTCATCTGAAGCCTGTTCTAAAATGCTGTATTTTACATCCATATATTCCTTATCTTTCTTTTCTTTTAACATTATCTCCTCTTTTAATTTCTGAAGGCTTAGTTTTACCGACCTGGTTGCACCTACTTACTTTCTTTTTTATAGGGACCCTGTTTTTGATGGTGCAGGTGACGGCAAATGAGCATTATCTTGTGTGTTGATTTGATGGCTCTAATGGATTGTTATGAGGTGTTCTCACATGAGCGGTCGATGTTGTATCAGCGGATGATGGTCAGGTCTGACGTTCGGCGTTTTGTAAACATTTAGGGCAGATCCAATTTTCGTTTCGCATCTGTGTGTCGCATCTATCACGTTGTACCATTTGATCATCATCGGGCCTACTACATAACCTATAACTAACCGTTAGAGGATCAGAGCTTACATGTCGCTGCAAGGAACTATGCTTTGAGCTTGGAGCAGAGATACTTTTCAGCGAAGGGGGTGAGCGCGATGTCTTAGTCGATTTATTAAAAATGGAAATATATATATAACTAACCGTTAGAGGATCAGAGCTTACATTTCGCTGCAAGGAACTTTGCTTTGAGCTTGGAGCAGAGATACTTTTCAGCGGAGGGGGTGAGCGCGAAGTCTTAGTCGATTTATTAAAAATGGAAATTCTTATTTGAGAGTGACGATCTGGTGGAATTTAAGAACGGCGAATGATGGATGGCCTTGGTGCAATTGGTGCATTTGATGATTGTGATTTTGCTTCAGGAACTTCCAAAATGTTCCCGAATAACGCTGGTCACTTTTGTTGAAAATTTCAAGCTTTAGGATGTATTAACACAAGAGATATATCAACTCAAGAAAATTTATTGTTTATTCTATTAGTTAAAGTATAAAATCAATTCAAATTAACATTCTAGAACAAATATTTAAGTATACAAAAGCAAGAAAAAGAAAAAAAAAGAAGACTAAATTATACGTTTTTAACCCTCATTTTACGGCAACCACAATGGCAATGACGAAAACTCATTTCTTCTAATTCCTTCCAAATTAGTAAACATATTACAGTTTAGTAGTCATATCATTTTTGCAAAGCAACATTTCCAGTTTTGGCAACATTGCCAAGTTTGGCAACATTACCAGGTTTGGCAACACTTGTCATCTTTAATGATGGTTCTCCTACACACCTCTTAACACACAGCACATTTATCAAAGTTAATGTGACTTCCTGATCACCGGAGCTTCTCAATAAAACAGACACTATACACCCTATAACACATATAATAGATAGATAACCAACACAACAGCGCTCACTACCCATCTTTGACGACATTAAGAACAGGACATGTCAACAAACCGACAGTACGCGATTCAAAATTCAAAACTGACGTCTCCAACTGAACCCTTGTTCAGCCCAATCCCATCTTGATAACCGCGGCTAACCTCGCCATTCCCCAATCCAGCCAGAAACGGTCAGTTCCTTTGTGGAACAATGAACTCTCATCCTTAAGAAAATGCAAAAAGGTTGCACCAAACTATTTCCAAAAGCATCCTACGATGAGAAACCTGATCGCTTACAAATATAAACGCTAAATTTCGACGACTACTCTAAAAGAGCGAAGAGCAGGCACATAGCTTCTCCGACATCACGACAAAAATAAACCTCAACACCTCTCCTACCAATATATTGCAAACTATTCGCCGTCTAAGTGCCGACTTCACATCTTGAACAATTAGCTGCACAAAATAAAATAGCAACACCACCATTGACCCCCCAAAAATCTTTAATTTCATAGTGCAAAAATCGTCAAAGGCCTCAGAAAATAACAGCTTCTCAGACATTTTAATCTAAGGAAATGGTAAAAGTCTTAATAGGTCCACAATCCAATACGTCAACCCGACAGCTCGTCTTTTTTTTCAATGCATTTTCATTTCTATTAATTCATTTTCTTACATGCTGGACAAAAATACTTAAATCTAGCTTACCAACATAATCTTCCGATCTTAACTCTAACTTGCTGACTCTTCACGAGTACTCTAAGGTAATATAGTGTTTTTTGTTCCTTTTTTTCTCTATGCCTTTCGGCTTCTTATATTTTTTAATTAAGTGTTGAAATCTATATACATTTTTTTTCAATTTCCTTTAAGAAAATAATAAACACTTGGATGTCCAATAGCTCTTGTTCTAAACCTTACTTACTATGTAACCTAACTACAGCAATTAAAACTAAACTTAAACTTAACAACTAATGAATCATATGTATCAAGCTTAACTATGCCCGTAAATCTATACGGAAGCGTCCACCAGGGCATATGTGTTACTTATATGCTAAATGTGGGAACTAAATGTTCTCACAGTAACACACAGACATAGCGTCAGCAGAACGCAGCCAACACCGGTGTGCGAACCGAGTGTGGAGAGAATGCTGATGCAGCGTCTGTGCAGCGCATAGGTTCAAGTTACTTTTAAGGTAATTATATGTTAGATGTAAGTCAGGAATATTTTGTAAATAAACGGAGCGGCACTTGTTGTTCAGCCTCCAAAACAAGAGGAATTCTTTTAATTTTTAACTGGTGCCCAACTATTTTCCTTGAAAAAATTCCTAGTACTAGGAAAAACAAAGTAAAAGACAAAGTTGAACTCCGAAATTCCTCGTTAAAGGAAAAAAGAGTTTATTCGTTCCGGTTTAATTATCAACGAAGAATCGCAGAACGGACCCTGGAACCCTGAAACCGAACCATGTGGATAGTACTGTAGAAATTTCATATTATTAAGTGTTAGTGAAATAAGTGCTTTTTTGTTAATTAAATAAGAGTTGTGTTAGTTGTTTGTTTGTGTTATTAATAATGTCAGTAATAGTGCTAGTAATAGTGATTTCTGTTATCTGTTAGTATAGGTTTTAAAAAATAGATAATTATGGCAGAGAACATTGCATTAGCAGTTCAAACTGCAGTAGAAACTGCCTGTTCTAGTATCATGCGGAGAATGGCAGAAATAATGACTGAAAACAAAATGAACAACCAAAAGATTCAGTCAGAGGTTTCTGCTCTAACGGCAAAACTCAATGAGGTTCAAATAACTCCGCCCTCAGTGGCATCATATGAACCTGTGTCCGTTTCTAATACGGAACTAGTATGTCCAATCTCTTTCGAGTAAAATCCCTACCAGAATTTTCTGGTGAGCAGGCAAGGTACGTGAGTTGGCGAAAAGCTGGTAATACAGCAATTGATCTTTTTCGGGAATACCCTGGCACCGAAAAATATTACCAAGCGGTTGCCATAATTCGGAATAAGATAATTGGGTTAGCAGACCTGATCCTATCGTCGTTAAATACCATTTTAAACTTCGGTGCAATAATAGCCAGATTTGACCAAATGTATTCAGATAGACGACCGCTACACGTTTTGGAAAACCAGTTGAGCATTTTAGTGCAAGGCAAAATGAATATTTCCGATTTTGATGATGAAATCGAAAAAATCTCACGCTCATAACGAACAAAATAACAATGGACTATCCCGGTAACAGCGAACTAATAAATTCATTGTCAAACAAATACCGTTCTGACGCTTTACGAGTATTCATTTCGGGACTAAATAGACCTTTTTGTAATATCCTCTTTTCGTCTGGATCTTCCCTCAGCTCTCGCCAAAGCGCAAGAGTTGGAAGCTAATCAGTATAGATACGAGTTTACAAGAGCTTTTGACTCCAGGCAAACAAATAAGAATAATATTGTTTACCGAAGTAATTCACATTACAGGAGAGTAACAGAACCACAAAATAATATTGTTATAAGAAGACAATGCAATGGATATAGATCCAACGTCTTCCGAATTCCGGCATAATACTCGATTTATTCCACAGCAACAGCCTTCAAGTAAAAGAAATGTGTCAGCCATTCAAAAAGCATCACAGAACCAATTTGGGAAAAGACATCGCGAATCTGATAGGTCAACTTTACCAAAATTTCAGCGTGTGAATCGTTGTATATGATTCACACGCTGAAATTTTGGTAAATTTCAGTTTAAAACTAAACAGAATGAAGCATCCAATGATAACCTTGTAAACCAGATTAATATTTTAGAGTAGAGTCGGCACTACCTTTTATCAAAAAGAAACTTAATAACTCCCTTGAATTAAGAATTCTTATTGACACAGGTACTGCCAAAAATTATATAAAGAAGCTACCACAGTTAAAACACGCCATTTCAAATAACAATAGTTTTATTGCTAAAACTCTTAATGGACAGAATAAAATCACAGAGAAGTGTAAAATGAATTTTATTTATTTTTATTTACTTCCGCAACTAAATACGTTTGATGCTAAAATCGACGCCGACAGGGGTGTATTAATCCATGTAGATGGAGAAGAACCTTTCGAGTTGTTAAATTGTGAAAACGTTAATGCTATCGATGTCGATTGCAAATCTGTCCCAACCGATTTAAAAAATTAGTTCAAGGAACTGATAATTATTATGATGGTGTATTAATCCATGTAGATGGAGAAGAACCTTTCGAGTTGTTAAATTGTGAAAACGTTAATGCTATCAATGTCGATTGCAAATCTGTCCCAACCGATTTAAAAAATTAGTTCAAGGAACTGATAAAAAAAAACCATGTAAAAGTCTTTGCTCAGGCCGAACGGAAATTATCCTTTAACACTTCTGTTAAAGCATCGATCAGAACAACGAGTTCAGAACCCATTTACTCTAAACCCCGACCATATCCTATGGCACATATTGAGTTCGTCAATAATGAAATTGAACGACTGCTAAAGGATGGTATTATCCTTTACCGTCCCGTTCTCCCTATAATACACCTATGCTGGTCGTTAATAAAAAGGGTCCGAACGAGGATAATACAAAGAAATTAAGATTGGAATTGGACTACAGAAAACTAAATGAAAAAACTGTACCCGATCGATACCCAAATCCAGAAATATCTGTCATACTCTCAAATCTGGGTCAAGCAAAATTTTATTCAATAACATACCTAAAAGCTGGTTTTCACCAAATATTACTAGATGAAAAAGATAGAGAGAAGACTGCGTTCTCAATAAACCATGGAAAGTACAAATTCTGTAGGCTGCCATTCGGTCTGCGGAACGCTCCGAGTATATTTCAACGGGCAATTGACGACGTACTTAGACCCGAAATAGGCACAAGCTGTCATGTCTATGTAGATGATGTGATAATTTTTTCTAAGACCGCAGAAGATCATTTGAAAGATTTGGACAGAATATTTTCTAAACTTTACGAAGCTTATATGAGGATATCAAAAATAATAGAAAAGAGATTCCTTTTTATATAATTTTATTTCCTAAGATTTTGTATTTAAACTATTGACACAAGTTCACGGTTTAAAGTTCGGGAGCACACTACCATACATCGTAGAATTCCGCATCGGTTTATATACGATTTCTTGGGCTTGATTCTCTTTGCGTTGCGACTATGTTGCAATGCATTCTTAAGGGTCGGTCATTAACATAAGTGTCTTTGTCTGGACATCGGCCCATATTTGGTGTTTTATGAGTCGATGGCATTTTGTCGTAAGTTCCGTATGTGACCGGCATTCAATACTAAGTGCTTGCGTGCTATTTAGTATGAAGTGCTTAGATATCACTTTCCGTATTCTGTTGTTCGTTCTTCGTTCATCGGAGTTTATTGCTCCATTTGTTTATGTTATTGTTTATATTTGTTACAATTATAGTTCTAGTTCTTGTGGTGTTAGAATATTTCTCGAAAGTAACCCTAGTCTACTTGTCATTATGATTTCTTCAATGTCGTCAATGTGTTTTTTTAGGAGGTTTATGTTATGGTTAATTTGGTATATTAGTTGGAAAAGGAAAAGTTAATCTTGGAAGTTGTCGAGTCTTTTGGCTACGGTGTTACTAAAGGCATTGAGGTGTGTTTTTATTAAGTTTTGTTGATTTGTTATGTGGGTGGTTATATTTTTTATTTGGTCGGAAATTTGGTTATTTATTCTAATTTGTTGGTTGCAAGCTAGTATGATATTATGATTATTTTTCTCGAGTGTATCAAGTTTAGTCATTATTTTGATTTCGTCATCGCTATCTAGAGTTCCTGCTTAGAATTTAAGTCCTTTTCCTGCAATAATAAAATGGCCTCGTTTTTGTCTTTCGTGAGGTTTCAAAAAACTAATTTTATCTTCTAAAATTTTTAAATTGTGTTTCATTGTGTTTATCATTGGGGTGATCAAGGCTGCGTTAAGTTCCAAAATATTTACACTGCGTTGAAGCTGTTTGCTAGTGATTTCGTATTCGGTGATATTGATGATATGAAGTATCTTTGTATATCCATTTACTAGTCTGACGTTATTGAGTTTGAAAGTTATAAATCCATTGTTGTTTGTCAGGTCTTTGATTTCCAGATGTTGTCCGTTGCTTAGGAGAGATAGGAGTAATATTATCCCCAATGTTGGCGTCATTGTTACCTAAGATACATGTTGCACAATTATTAACGATTTTTGAAATACTTGTCTTCATGTTTGGACAGTAAAAGTTTTGTTTTAATTCTTCATATACTTCCTCGATTCCTCTATGGTTGTTTTCAAGGTGTTTATCTTCGATTATTTTATCAAGTTCGTCCGTATCTTCGATATCTTTCGACATTTTGCTACTTTATATGCGTTAAAGTATTTTTGATGCATTTCTTTTATTTTGTCGAATATCATATCATTTACAAGGATTGCTGTAACTTCATTAGGGTTGAAGTGATTTCTTATTATTTGTTTTATGCTGTCTTAATCAGCTTTCTTCATACCTATGATCTTCCTATTTTTTCCAAAAATTGTTTTATTTTTTATGTACGAAGATCCTGATGGAATTTCTTTTATTATAATTTGGTATTTGTAGAGATTTATGGGCGTTACCGTTTGGGTTATATTACTCATATTCGTTAGGTTTTCAGTGCCATGTTCGTTCTCAACTGTATCTATATTATTAAAGTCGCTTCGACTTAAGAAGTCTGCAACCTTATTATCTTGTCCCTTTTTGTAAAGTATTTCATAATTATATTCGTGCAGTTGCAGTTTCCATCTTATAAGTTTGCTATTTGGTTCTTTCATGTTGTTGAGCCAGACAAGAGGTTTGTGATCAGTGTACAGTTTGATTTTCCTTCCAAATACATATGGTCGGAATTGTTTTAAACACCATACTATACTAAGTAATTCCTTTTCGATGACTGAGTAATTTATTTCGTGTTGATTTAATGTTCGAGAAACATAGCTGATGGGTTTGTTATCCTGGGACAGAACGCCTCCAGACGACAGAACGCTTGCATCTGTTGTTACTTCAAAAGTTTTATTGAAGTCGGGATATTGTAATATAGGTGCGGTAATTAGTTTGTCTTTAAGTGCTTCAAAGCTCTTTATATAATCTTTGTCTTCTAGGTTAATTTTTGCATCTTTTTTCAGAAATTTAGTCATGGGTTTGGCTATTTCAGCAAAAATTTCGAATAAATTTTCTGTAATATCCTCCTATTCCCAAAAATCTTTTTATCTGATTTTGGGTTTTGCGTATCTTGTAATTTTTTATGACGTCTGTTTTCTTTGAGTTTGGGAGGATTCCCTGTTCGCTTACAACATGGCCCAGGAATTCTACTTCCTTTCTTAAAAACTCGCATTTGTCCAGTTGGACTTTGAGGCACGCTTGTTTCGACTTCTTGATACAAACCTAGATTATGTATATGTTCTTCCAGTCCGTTGGAAAAAATTATAATATCGTCCATGTAGACAAGGCATTGTTTACCGATATGCTCTCTTAAAACTTGGTCTATTAATCTTTCGAACGTGCTGGGGGAGTTTTTTAATCCGAAAGGCATTCTACAGATTTCATAATTCCCGTGATCGACTGAAAATGCAGTCTTTTGTTTGTCCGCTTCCTCCATCTCAATCTGATGAAATCCACTTTTCAAGTCTAAAGTTGAGAAGTAATTACACCTGCCTAACTTGTCGAGTATCTCTTCAATATTAGGTATGGGGTAGCGATCGTCGATTGTTTTCTCATTCAGTCGTCTATAGTCTATGACTAGTCGCCACTTCGTTTTTCCCGATACATCGTCCTTTTTTTGGAACGATCCAGACTGGGCTGTTGTATGGACTGGAGCTTGGTCTTATGATTCCGGTTTCTAGCATGTCTTCAATTTGCCTCTGGATCTCTGCTTTGTGGATGTATGGATATCTATAGATTTTTGACTGAATTGGTTTGTTATCTGTCGGGTTTATTTTGTGTTTTATTTCATTGGTAAAGGTTAGGGATTTTGTATTATTGAAAATATCTTTATACGAAAGTATAACTTGTTTTATTCTTTCCTTTTCTTCGGAGTTTAAATGATTCATTCGGATATCTTTAAGAAGTTGGTCTTTGTTGATTGCTTCATTGTAATGGGTGTCTTGAGGTTCGAAGCTATGGAAGTCGTGTACTTCTTTGATGTCGATTACCTCAAACGGAGTTGCGAAATTCAAAATCAGGGATTCTTTATTAGTATTAATAATCTTAGCTAATGTTTTATTATCCACGACGTTGTAAACGCCTTCACATAGTTGAATGTGTTCGTTTATTTTCGTTTCAGGTATGAGAACGGTACCGTATTTTTGGTTGACTTTGATACTATATATGTGCTCGCCTGGGTCTATTTGGTATATCGTGTTTTCTTTGGTTTGGGAAAAATTTAGGTTGATTTTACTACCATTTATTAAGAGATTTTTTTCATTGAAATCGATTATTGCATTGTTTTTTATTAAAATGTCGTTTCCTATAAGTCTGTCATATATTTGATGAAATGGGTAAACCAAAAAGTCTATGCTACCTGGTATGGATTGAATTAGTTGTTGACCTGGAATGGTCGCTTTTTGTGTAACTATGGTATCTTTGTTTAAAGATCGGAGGACGATTGGTTTTGGAAGATTGCTGATTAAGTGTGGTTGGAAGATTCCGGGATTGACTATTGAGCTTGAGGCTCCTGAGTGTATTAGGAAATTTTTCGCTTGTATGGTTATGTAGGGGAGGTTGGAGTGGGGTCCCGTTGAAAATTTCCCACTTCTACATGGTTTTGGTTATTTATCTCCATTGGCTCTACAGTTTGGTTTCTGTAGCGTGGAGATGGGTTGGTGAACACGCTGTAAATTGGTGGTTAAGTGCTATTGTGGTTGGTGTAGTTACGGGGATATTGGTTGTTCATAAATGGGTTTTGTTGGTGGTTAGTGGAGTATTGGGTTTGCATTTGTCTGGGTCGGAATTCATGATTATAAGAGTTCGGACGTTCAGATCTCGCATTGTATGTGTTTCTGTTAAAATTGTGAGTGTGTGAGTTAATGTTTGTTGGCTGATGTCTGTGGGGCATATTTTTAGATTTTGCTTCACTCTTTGGCTGATTGTTAGAATTTATGTTGTGGTAAGCGTATCCTGCTTCGTGAAGAATGTCTATGGCATCTTCTAAAGTGTCAGGGTTCCTACAATACAGAATCGATTTCATTGGTTCTGGGCATTTCGCCTTGAAAATTTGTAAGGCGGATCGTTTGTTTAATTCTAATTTTTGCTATGTGTCTGTTTTAATTTGTTATTAAGACGTCTGAGAATGTTTTCGATAGAATTGTAGTATTAGACGCAGGTGGAACGTACAGTGAGACTTCGCATTTCGTCAAATAGGTCGTCAAGGCTTAGTCTGTCACCGAAATTATTTGTCAGTATTGTTTTCATGTCGTTCCATGTCGTAATATGATTATTAATTTATAATATTTCCCTTGCCTTGCCTTTGCATCTCGATTTGATGAGATCCGAGAAGATGCTTTGTCCGAGGTCATCATATTTGGCTAAGATTGGGTGTATTTTATCGATTAGGTCAATGAAGTTTTGAAGTTCTCGATAATCTCCTGAGTATTCGGGTAGGTGGGTAAGGTATTTTATGGGGTCGATATTCAGGGTTAACATTTCGGATCCTATTCTAAGACTTTCGACCAGGTTGGAAATTTCGACTGATTGAGCCCTTACACGGTCTAGCCCTGCTTCAATGTCTCCTATCATATGTTTGACTTAAATTCGATTTAATATGGTATGTGTATATATAAAACAGAATATATGTATATTCGAAAAATTATATGTGTATATAAAATAAGGATACAAGAAGTGTTTAGAGATGGTGTTGATCCTTGGTGAGTTGTTGATGGTGGTTGATGTCGTTTCGATGCTTCTTAGTTTGGCTGTGCCGGATTTTGCCTCAGGTTTTCTCTTCTTAGTTGTTGTTGTCGTGCCCTGAAGAAATGGTCCAGGAATTCGGCAGTGGCTTCGTCGTCGACCCAAGAGTTGGTGTTGTCCTCGGCTTTGGGTGTGTATGCTTCTAGTGGTGGCCCTTCTGTTCCCTTCGGAATGTACGTTTCTTCCTTCTTCTTCTTCTTGTGGCGCTACAGTCCGGGGTGGACCTGGGCCTCAACCAACATGCCTCTCCAGCCAGCACGATCTTTCGCCAGCTATCTCCAGTTGCGCACTCCAAGTTGGTTGAGGTCTTTCTCCACTTGTGTGCGCCACTTTAGTCTAGGTCGTCCTCTGTTGCGTTGTCCCAATGGCTCGGATTCAAGACTTTTCGGGCCGGAGCAGTGGTGTCCATACCCTCTACATGACCTAGCCATCTTAAGCGTTGTATCCGTAGACGCCTGACCAGGCGCATGTCGCTGTACAGCCTATAGAGTTCGTCAACGCCATCAACGCAAACAGGACCAAAAATCGCACGCAAAACTTTTCTCTCGAAAACACTAAGGGCTTCCTCATTCGCCTTTGCTAACGTCCAAGATTCTGCGCCATATAGTAGGACGGGGATGATCAAGCTGTTATATAAAGCGAGCTTAGTCCTTCGAGAGAGGGCTTTATTACTCAATTGCCCCTTGAGCCCAAAGAAACAGCGATTGGCAAGAGTGATTCTGCGTTTGATTTCGGTACTGGTTTTGTTGTCCCTGTTTACCGCGGAGCCGAGGTAGATTTACCACTAGACCCATTTTAGCCGCTTCCGCTTCAATGCCAGCAAACGCCTCATTGACGGCTCGTTGTGTTCGTCCAATCACGTCAATGTCATCAGCGCAAGCTAGCAATTAAACTGACTTCTGGAAGATCGTGCCTCTGGTGTTGACTTGTGAGTTTCGCACGATCTTCTCGAGGATGATGTTAAAGAAGTCACATGACAGTGCGTCGCCTTGTCTAAAACCTTTTTTGACATTGAAGGTCTCGGTGAGTTCGGTACCGACCTTGACGGAGCAGCGAGAGTTCTCCATCGTCATCCTACACAATCTGACGAGTTTGGTAGGAATGCCAAAACTAGACATATAGCTCGTCTCTATGCACACTGTCATATGCAGCCTTGAAATCGACGAATAGGTGGTGAGTGTCAATTTGCATTTCTTGGGTCTTTTCCAGGATCTGCCGTAATGTGAAGATCTGGTCTATTGTGGACTTCCCTGGTCTGAAACCACACTGATAGGGACCTATCAGGTCATGGACAAATGGTTTCAGACGCTCACACAATACGGCAAAGAGGATCTTGTATGCGATGTTCAGGAGACTAATCTCTCTGTAGTTGGCGCAGTCAAAGGGGTCTCCTTTCTTGTGGACCGGGCAAACGACGCTGAGATTCCACTCATCGGGCATGCTTTCCTCCGACCATATCTTACAGATGAGCCGGTGCATGCACCCAACCAGGTCATCTCCAGCTGCTTTAAATAGTTCTGCGGACAGTCCGTCCGCTCCAGCAGCTTTGTTCGACTTTAGCTTGGATATTGCTATCTTCACTTCGTCTAAGTCGGGGGGACGGAATGCTTGTCTATCATCGTCCAAATTGAGTGGAACATTCTGCCTAACAGCGGGATTTGGGTTGTCATCGCCGTCTAGGAGTCTGCAGAAATGATCCTTTCAGATTCTCAGCACAGACTGCGACTTTACTACTAGTTGTCCATTTTGGTCCCGGCAGGCCTTGGTCCGAACCTTGTATCCTCCGGATAGCTGTTTTACCTTTCGGCAAAACTTTCGGACTTCATTCCTGCCAAAACACCTTTCCATTTCCTCGACCGCGCGCTTCTCATGCTCCTTCTTCTTCCTTCTGAGAAGCCGGTGCTCTTCCCTTCTTCTCTGTTCGTTCGTTCGAGTTCACGAACAGCAAGCGTTGTTCGATGCAGCGTCGCCTTATAGGCGTCTTGTTTAGCTGCGTGCGCTTGCCTGCACTCGTCGTCAAACCATGGGTTCCTTCTGGGTGGTGACGTGAAACCCAGCACATCAGTGGCAGCAGTAGGTAGTTTATAAGAGTTCTGGATCACTTTTTCCAGACAAAAGTAAATAGTGTTTTTTTATGTGTTTTAACGTGTGTTTTTTTTTTAGTGGTAGGGTAGTTTTTTGATGATAAGAGTGTCGTGTGTGTGGGGCGTCGTTTGTCGTTTGTTGTTAGTGGCGCGTGGTGTTGGTTGTTGGTGGCGTGCGTTAGTTGTTAGAGGCGCTTATCAGCGATGGTGTTGGTCATCACTTGTATTTAGTGGGCGTTTTGATAATATTGGATGGATTGGTACATTGGATTCAATTTAATGTTTATCGTGGGAATATTTGTTGTGTGGTGACGTGTGAAATATAGTTTTTCATTATTTCGGTATCACCAAAAAATGGGTGTGTGTGTGGTGTTCAAAGAGTGCCGTGATTTCATATAAAAAGAGAGACCCGACTTCTATCATCAATCATAATCATAATAAAAGTAGAACTCCAAGAAGTCTCAAACTAAATAAAAGAAGACATGATGTAAGTATAAATATTTTTTTGTTGTTTTTTATTATTTAAAAATTTCTTTTTATAATAATTATTAATTAAACGTTTATTTTTTTAATAGGGTAAAGACGATCTCAATTATCGCTGAAATGGAAAAATTCGTGGATGGCTTCGAGGAGCTTTCTTGGGACCACTCCGACATAGTAAAGCTAAACAGGGAGCTCATAGCAAAGCTGAAGACAACTTCAGCAACCCCGCACACCACGAGGACGCTCCTGAATGCGATATGTACTATGGAGTGCATTGCAATAGAACTTAATTTAAACCCTAAATTAGAAGATTATATAAAAGATCTAAGAGATTTAATTTAATTAATTAATTTTGTAATAAAAATTCAATACATAATAATAAAAAAATTAAAAAAAAAAGAATACACATTTTGGTTTTTTATTTATAAATCTACTTCTACACACAACATTTTTTCCAGATATTTATTAAAAAATAACAATATTTAACAAAAAAAAGTAGAGAAAAAAATAAACATTTTGTTTTTTATTTGAAATTTTTATAGGGGATTGTGGTTTCCATTTTTTTTTTTCATTGCTGCTGCTGTTGGTGTTGCTGCTGCTGTTGGTGTTGCTGCTGCTGCTGCTGCTGCTACTGTTGAAGGGATTCTTCACAGTAAAATACTTCCACTTTTTGCTCCACGTTTCCTTTCCATCGTTTTTTATTGAAGATTAAGATAGAACTGAATCCAATCATCAGAAAAATTTGATGGAGGAATTGAACGGTGGACACACACACGCAAACAAGCGGAGTAGATAGCAGATGCATGTTTAATCATGATTCCTTTGGGTTTAGCATGTTGGGGGGTATTTTTTTCTTAGGAAATCGTCATGTTATAGGTTTGCATATAGTTTTGGATGTTAATTAGCTCCACATCTGAACGATATGTTGTATCTTGTGCTGTGAAGAGCTCAATTTCACCATTACTCATAATTCGCTCGGTTTCATATTCACGATATTCATAGCATTTTATATTCAGCGTGCGATTTTTATAATTGCTATCATACGTACAACGTATGTGGGATCGGGAGCCAGACAAACTGTACAAACCCTACAGACAGTGTGCAAACCACGCGACGAAATAACCGTTTACGATCGGACGACTAAACAGTAACGCAAATCATACGAACGGATACACACGTAATAAAACAGAACAAGCAGTAGCACAGAAAACACATGTACATACGAACGCACACATAGAGGACACACGACAAACAGGCAGACGACGCACAGACGTATACACACGCATAACCCTAACGAACGCATACGTAGAGAACACATGCACTACGAACGGGACGAGACAGATCAGGGAAACTGAACACTACATTCATTCTTTCGCCAGCCTCCCGTCGAGAAGTTCAGTGTGGCCATTAAGCCCAAAATATCGTTTGAATAAAAATTGAAATTAATAATTAAAGCGGAGAGTTTTATTTCCTGCAAATTGGGGGCTCAACCGAAATTATTTGAACAATTAATAGTGAACGTTGAATGTGTAACAATAAAACGAATCCATCAAGATTCCTCCCGGTACCCAAAAGTGTGTGCGCGTGTGCAAAAGCAGTCCCGTCTGAAAAAAAAACACAAGAAAAAAAAAGAAATAATAAATAGACATTGAAAGGGTGTTTAGTTGTTGTGTTCCCCAACGAAGTGTGAACGAGAGGGGAAAAGAGAGAAGACGTCAAGGAGAGGAGTGCGTAAAGCCGACGAAAGAAGGAGAGAAGCAGCCGACAACGGGATAGAGGCGCCGCATCGAAGCAGCAGTACAGAGTGTGCCGCAAGTATTCAAAAATTGACTGGGCACAACAGAAAACATATTTGTTAGTTGTTGTTTGTTAAATAACATTTTTTTTTTATAATCATAACTTTTGTCATTGTCTTTATCATATCTTTTTTATTATTGTCATTTTCATACTTTTATCAAATATTTAAAACTTGTTAAAATCATATTTTTTATTATAACTATTACTCACTTACTTGTATTCATTGTAAACTGTAAAGAATTTGTAATAATGGAGGTAAATCAAATAATGGCACTAACGGTAGACGGACTCAAAGAGAGACTAGGGCAGCTTAACTTACCAACAACGGGACTTAAGAACGTACTACAAGACAGGCTCCTGGAACACTACGGTTTATCTCGCAATCCTGAAGGAGAAGAATCCATGGATGGACGAAATGCAGCTTTTCATGAAATTGACGAAGAGGAAACCGATACTGTAGTCTCTGCCGGAATGCCAACACGAACCCTTTTCACGTTACGAGACATAGAAGATTCCATGATGACGTTCGATGGAAGTGGATATCCGGACATTAATCTGTGGATCCAGGAGTTCGAGGAAAGCGCTATGTCGGTCAACTGGAATGAACTACAAAAATTCGTGTATGCGAAGCAGTTGCTAAAGGGAACGGCAAAATTATTCATCAGAGGCCAGCTAGGCATAAAGAATTGGACCTAGCTGAAGAAAGCTCTAGCCGAAGAGTTCAAAAGCAGTTTGTCAGCAGCCGAAGTACATCGTTTGTTGCAGAATCGTCGGAAGAAGCCTACAGAGAGTTTGCAAGAATACCTGTACTAACTGATGGAGATTGGAAGACAGATAGCACTCGACGAAGAAAGTTTAGTTCAGTACTTCGTAGACGGAATTCCAGACTCGAGACAAAACAAGGCAGTTCTGTATCAAGCGCTCAATGTCCATGATTTGAGGGCACAAATAAAGATATATGAGAAACTTCGCGGGTCAAATCAGCAGTCATTAAACTCAAGAGGGTACCAGCGTCCTTCAACATCTGGACAAGTAATGCCAAAACTGGAGAGACCGGAAAGGAAGTGCTTTACTTGTGGAAAGACTGATCACTTGGCCAGGAATTGCCCAACGGCAATCAAATGCTTTAAATGCAATCGCCCAGGTCATAGATCGGTTGAGTGTAGAGCAGGAACAAATACGACTCAACATCAATTGAGAGAAGAGAGAAGAAACGTCCGCACTGCAACAACGGGGCACGAAGAGGAAATCCTTCCTAGATCAAGAATTTTGCTGGCGAGTGGTTCTAACCGTCTCTTCAAAGACATTAAGATCAAAGGTCAGAATTGATCAGCATTGATAGACACAGGGAGCGATTTGAGCTTAATTCGGTATGATGAGTTCTTGAGATTAGGGCCAACTGAACTGCACAAAGGAAGAAGACATCTGTACGGTATAGGACAAAGCAGAGTGGAAACATTAGGTAGTTTTAAAGAGGCAGTAATGGCTGATGGAATCGAAGTAAAGGTAAGATTTCACGTAGTAGGTGAAAGGGACATGCAGTATGCAGCAATAAGCGGAAATGACGTACTGGAGGAAGTGAACCTTGTCATCACGGATGAAGGCGTTAAATTTAAGGTGAAATCGGATCGCACACATTCGTGGGAAGAAGAGTCGGGTAAGAGTGAGAGCGCCGTGAAGAACGAGTTGCCCAAAGTTAAGACCACTGACAGGAAAGACACAGGTACTTAAACAAGAAGATCACAAGAGACAAGAAAGCGCTCCAACGTTTCTTATTCCTGACATCTTATTTCCGAAGGTTTATTGAGGAGTTCGCCATAGTCGCAAAGCCGTTGTCAGACTTACTACGAAAGGATACCCAGTTCACCTGGGGAACTGAATAGTGCTTGGCGTTTGAACAATTAAAAGCTGCGTTAACCAAAGCGCCCGTGCTGAAATTGTTTAATCCAGAAGCAGAAACCGAGGTTCATGCAAACGCCAGTAAGTTTGGTTACGGAGCAGTGCTACTGCAAAGAGATGCAGATGACCAGTTATTTCATCCTACGCAGTATATGAGTAGGAAAACTAGTCCTGTGGAACAAAAGTACCATTCTTATGAGCTGGAGGTTTTGGCGGTCATTGAAGCTCTTAAAAAATGGAGGGTATACCTTTTGGGTATAAAGTTTAAAATAGTCACGGATTGCAATGCCTTCGCCATGACAATGAGGAAAACAGATGTTCCAGTCCGAGTTTCGAGATGGGCATTGTTCCTTCAGGAGTTTGACTATGAGATTGAACACCGGTCCGCTACGAAGCTGAAGCATGCAGACGCCTTAAGTCGAGTGTCATGCCTTTTCCTCGAAGAGCCATTAAGCTATCGGTTGAGGGAGGCACAGCTGCAAGATCCATGGGCAAAAGCCGTACGGGCAGTCTTGGAAAAGGGAACATATGAGGACTTTTTTATGAGAGCTGGCTTGTTATACAAAGATCCGGTAAAAGAACTAATTGTTGTACCTTCCCTAATGGAACAAGAAATCATCGGTATCGCTCATCAACAGGGTCATTTCTCAACAAAGAAGACTAAGGAACTCGTTGAACGAACATTCTTCATACCGAATCTGATGCCGAAAGTTCGAAAGTTGAGAATATTGTTCGAGGATGTGTTAAATGTCTCGTCTCAGAGTCCAAAGCCAATATCCGGAGTTGAGAGAACCCTTGAACGAAGAGATCGTTGAAGAACTGCAGGTAGAGCGAGACAAGCTGCGGGAAGAAGTGCGAGACAACATTATTGAGATCCATAGGGAAAATAAGAAGACCTACGATAAGAGTAGAGTGCCTGATCGAATCTAAGAACTGGGGGAATTAGTCGCCATTAAGCGCACCCAATTTGGTTCAGGCATGAAGCTCAGACCAAAGTATTTAGGGCCTTACAAGATACTGCGGATCTTCAAGCACGGAAGGTACGAGGTGGAAAAGGGGGGACAGCAGGAAGGTCCCAACAAAACATATACAGTGTCGGAGCACATGAAAAATGGAGTCCGTCATTCGGGGCGAATGAACTGTCAGGATAGCCGAGTGTGGGATCGGGAGCCAGACAAACTATACAAACCCTACAGACAGTGTGCAAACCACGCGACGAAATAACCGTTTACGATCGGACGACTTAACAGTAAGACAAATCATACGAACGGATACACACGTAATAAAACAGAACAAGCAGTAGCACAGAAAACACATGTACATACGAACGCACACATAGAGGACACACGACAAACAGGCAGACGACGCACAGACGTATACACACGCATAACCCTAACGAACGCATACGTAGAGAACACATGCACTACGAACGGGACGAGACAGATTAGGGAAACTGAACACGACATTCATTCTTTCGCCAGCCTCCCGTCGAGAATTTCAGTGTGGCCATTAAGCCCAAAATATCGTTTGAATAAAAATTGAAATTAATAATTAAAGCGGAGAGTTTTATTTCCTACATATATTATCATATTCTAATCGAGAGTGACGGTATTATTTATTATTACTTTCGATGATGCCAGCTATATCCGTTTCTTTATGAATCAAGTTTTGTCTAAATGCTTCGATGGCCTCTTCAACGGTAATATATTTGTCAACGGGTTTGCTTGTTGTTGTTGTTGTTGATGATGTTGTTCTTAACTCAGTTGCTGTATCCGCTTGAGTTACATCCAAAGATGTGCTTATCTTCATCAGTTGGAATGACAAATCAATTTTGAGAGTATCATTATTTGGTAAAATAACACTAAACTCTAGATTTCCTTTATTGTTGCCAAGAGTCGACATGTTTATTGGTATAGGACTGGCTTTTTAACAGCCCACCACCAAACCGCAAACAAAAAAAATTTACTTTTCCATTGTGAGCAGAAGGAGGAGGAGGAGGAGGAAGACGTCCTACTTAGATGAAAGGTTGAAATAAAACTGAATAGAATTTAGTTGCAACAATGCTTTTTATTCATTCTTTCATAGAGTGACATAATTTTTTTTAACCGCATTACTCTTTTCTCCAACATGTAACATGCACATGTGTCCGGTACATCTTGACAGTTTTCTGATAGCCAAATACATGTGTTGTAGTGTTCTCCATTTTTTGATGTACATTTGTATTGGTTTAGTCTGCTATTACATTCTAGAATTTCTTCTAAATGTTCATCCAATATGTTCTCCTTGTAATCAATTAGGAATTGTTGAAGAGCTTCAAGCAATTAATGTTTGTCATCCTAATTTATCTAAAAGTTCTATATCTATAGCATCAATATCTATTGTTTTATCAAACTCATCAAATATACAAAGTTCATTGAATCGATTTTAGTTTCCACGCCTAATACCCTCATACGATACACCTAATAACGTGATTGAGCCACCTTTTACTACTATTTTAGCGTGATTATTTACGTATTGAAGTATTGAAGACCAAAAATGAGGTAATGATTTTCCTTTGCGTAGACTCAGCAACTCGGATTCACAACCATTGTTAACGGTGATTAAAATAGTTAATATTGAGGAAGCAACATCCACTTTAACTATTCGAAAATATTTCCACGATGACTGACAAACACAGTATTTATCTTTTGGTTTTATTGTTTTCATCCAAAACATGTTATTCTCCTTTTTTATATAAATATTGTTTTGTACACACACACGTTTACAACAACAGATTTGTACAATCACAATTTTGTTTGTACATAGTCAAATAATCATGACAACAAAATGTAACACACTGATCAACCTTCAAGAGTTGCTCCCTTATTTATACTTATATCCTTATATCTGTAAATGAAAATTTTATTCCCATCTCTTTTGTGTGGTGGTGGTGGTATAATTAAAAAGAACAAATTTAACAACAAAAAATAACTTGTTTTTTTATTTCGTAAAGTGTATGTACATCATTTAAAATTTGAATTATATAGAAATTTCAAACACAAATGCCCACAATTATACTCATTAAAATTTTGTTGTTGAGTATAATTATATTGAATGTTTCCCCCCAAATATTTGATAACCTCTCGAGGGGGTTGCGAATTTCCAAAGCTATCAAAGTACTGCTTGTAATCGTTATTCTTAATGTAAGCCACCCAGTGTGTTCCGGAACTGTGAGAAGAATCCAAATTGATAATACCACATTCAGTTTGACGGGGCTTGGTTGGTAGAGAATCCAACATAAAGACACCTCGGAAACGCGATAAGAACTTGGTATATTTCATCAAATCTCTATCGGTGAGGGGTCGTCTGGGTAGATTCCTTAAAAGTTGTTTGATTCCGGCTTGTAAGATAAACCATAACCCTTCTTATAGGGTTTAAGATATAAACCTCTACCCATGGCAATGGCTTCCATAGTTTTATTATGACGATTCGCCTCTTCCAATTGTTGTTTAGCAGCTTTAGTTTCAGTTACTGCTCTTGCAATGGCACTTCCACCTGTTGCTAAGCCTCCGATTGCTCCGAGAGCTGTTTAAATTGGTATTAGAGGAAGAAAACCTCCAACCTTAGGTATAGGTATTATGCGAGCAATTTGAACATTTGTTTTATCATTATTGTTTCTCTTAAAGAAATCACCAACTATCTTGCGAGAAATTTTTATAGCGTTTTGAATGTCTTTTGGATTATTTTCTTTGAGGATCTTTTTGGTTTTTTTAATAGCCTCATTGAAGATGTTTTTTCCACATGTTGATTTATTTTTTTTCTTATATTTTCTTTTTGATACAGCCTTGAATATTTTATTTCCCATACCAAATTTCACTTTTTTTTCATGACATTCGTCACAAACCATGCGTTTGCCCACTCAGTCAAACTACTATCTTTTGATTTAACTCTTGCCCAGGCTTTTTCACTTAATATTCGATCTGCTTCGTGACGTTTATTTATATCCTTTGAATGAGAGTAAGCAATATTGTGTTGTTTACATGCAGCATCCAATGGATTAATTCCCTCATCACCTCTAGCTAGGCGTTTCTCAAGTTTTGTACCTGGTCCGCAAAATTGATAGCCTGGCAGATGAAGCTCTACTGGAAGAGAATTAATTATACCATCTATCAGTCCTCCTCCTCCAACAATGTCTCTATTATGAATGATTGAATTTCTGTAAAGTACAACCATTTCAACCAAACTTTGCAAACTGAACGTGAAGTAATAAAAAAGCATGACTTTTAAATATTTAACGTCAGTTTTCAAAATGCGTTTCATGAAACAGCATAAGAATCTGATTGTGCGAAATATTGATTTTGATACGAATACTTCATTGGAAAAAAGACATAGACATAGACATAGAGCACTGATTGTTGGTCCATCGAATTGTGGAAAAACAGATGTTATGTTGAGTTTAATAGAGAGCCCCAATGGTGTGAAATTTAAAAATATATATATTTACTCAAAGTCACTATATCAACCCAAATATAAATATTTACAACAATTAGTAAAACCCATAAAAGGTATGGGATATTTCACATTCTCTGACAATGAAAATGTTCTACCACCAGCTGAAGCCAAACCTAATTCAATCATCATTTTCGATGAAGTTGCATGTGAGAAGCAAAATAATATGAGATCATATTTTTGTATGGGACGCCATAAAAATATTGATGCATTTTATTTATGTCAAACATATACACGGATTCCGAAACATTTAATAAGCGATAATGCGAATATGATTGTGATGTTTAAGCTAGATGAATTAAATATAAAGCATATATACAACGATCATGTGGGAGCGGATATGAATTTTAGTGATTTTTAAAATATGTGTAGAGAATGTTGGAAAGATAAATATGAATTTCTGATTATAAACAAAGATGATCCTATAGAATGTGGACGTTATAGAAAAGGATTTGATATTTTAATTCGATTATAAATGTTTACTCTTCAGACTTTTCCATTTAGTATATTATCTGTTTTCAAGCTGTAATGTTATAACTGATCTGATAACTGATCTGATAACTGATCTGATAACTGATCTGATAACTGATCTGATTCTGATAACTGATCTGATAACTGATCTGATAACTGATCTGATAATTGGAATTACTTCATTTACAAGGATTTAATCAATTCATTGTGCATAAAAATGTACAATTGTTAAAGGATGTTATAAATGCTAGAAAGGTATTGAAGAAAAAATTTAGTAGTATCAAAGATCATGGAAATATAACAGAAAGCCTCTTGGAGAACACTTTTAAACCAATTACTAAACCTCGAAAGAAATTAGTACAAAGTACTCAGAAAAAAAATGATGGTGATACTATTGTAAAATCTGAAACCGAATATCCTAAAATGATTAAGAGTGAAATGAAAAATCATGATTATGATTATGATGGAAACATAAAGTGGAGACCTGAATTTTTACAAGAATCTTCATCAAATATTAAAACAAGTACTCCTTTAAAAAAACATTTGATACAAGTGATGATGAAAATACTTTCTTTACACAAATGGATGATGACGATGATAATGAAGATGATAACAAAATAAAATAGTAACCAAACATTACTTTTAAATTTATCACAATTAGAGCAAAGTAAACATCTTGATACATTATACGGTCCTCATCGAGATTCGAATGATGAATGGAAACTGGGTAATACATCATTTAAATTGGAAAAAAAATCAAATTTTAATTGATGATAATAGTTGGTCTGTTACACCTGGGCTCTTTGAATTATTATTTCACAAGGAACCTAAACACTATAATACTAATGACTTGCAAAACTATAAAAGTGTTTTATTACAAACAAATGCGCATAAGCGTAACTATAAACAGAATACACAAATCAAAGGAAGGAGAGCTTTAAAACCCTTATTCAAGGACAAAAATGCGTCAAGTGTTCAAAAAGGATCTGGCTTAATGATGTCAGTACATAGTCAAAAACTTAATTATATATATTGGGATGATCCAAATGAGTTGGTAGACAGATTACGTCTTTTAATTTCATCACAATCAGCTGGCCATACTGGACACCAAAATGAAATAGTCTCCATCATTGAAGAACTAAGAGAAGGTAATATAATTACGTAGATTTCAACTTTGCGTGATCATTATCAAAATGAGTGTTGACAAGTTTGGTAGTACATCATATTATAACGAGAAGCGTTTGAGAAAAAGCTTAGGCTTTGCTTTGGACCATGATAAGAATATTAATCTTCACTGTAAACGATTGAAAAATTTGAGTTCACCTATTGATGATAATGATGCGGTTACAAAAGTTATTTGTTACAGATATTCTGAAGCAGATAACGTTGAAAGCTCAAAGAGAAAACATATTGCTGAAGAATAACATTGAAAAACAATTCCTTGAAACTTTTCAAAGTGAAAAGGAACAGATTGATAAAACAATAGAAAAACAAATGAATTATACTGAAGATAGGTTAAAAGGAATAGAAGATTACATATTTAATCAATTTATCAAGCCGAAATCGATAGAAATGCTTGAAAAAAAATATAAAGCATGAATACTGCTGGTAATTGAGATGAAAAGAGAGGTATTGTGGATGAACTTCATAGAGCGGCTCGTAGAAATTTCCAGAGACGACGAGTGATAACAAAAGGTATAGATGATCTTTGGCAAGCAGATTTAGTAGAAATGGGTAACTATTCAAGCTTCAACAAAGGTTACCGTTTTCTTCTAACAGTTATCGATACTTTTTCCAAATTCGCATGGGTTGTACCACTTAAAACTAAAAGAGCTTCTGACGTCACAAAAGCTATGAAAAGAATATTTCTAAGGAGGAAACGATCACCAAAAAATCTTCAAACTGACGATGGCAAAGAGTTCTTCAACAAAGAATTTCACAAACTTATGATCACGTATGCAGTTAATCATTATTCAACAAGTAGTATCTTGAAGGCTTCAATAGTGGAACGATTCAATAGAACCTTAAAGGGTTTAATGTGGAAGGAATTTAGCTATAATGGAACCTATAAATGGTTAAACGGATACAAAAGCCTAATCGAGAAATACAATAACACAAAACATCGAACAATTGGGATGGCACCAAGTAATGTCAATTCCTCCAATGAGAAACACATCTTGGACTCAGCCTACAACAATGTGAAAATATATAAAAAACCTAAATTTCACATTAACGAACACGTGAGAATCAGTAAATACAAGCACACTTTTGAGAAGGGTTACACACCAAATTGGACAACAGAGTTATTTAAAATTAAAACAATTCAAAACACAAATCCAACTACATATATTTTGGAGGATTATCAGGGAAACACTATCAAGGGAGGTTTCTATGAACATGAGCTGATGAAGACACATTATCTAAGCAATTACCTAGTTGAGAAAATTCTACGTACAAGAGGTGATAGAGTCCTAGTGAAATGGTTAAGATTTTCAAACGAACACATCTCTTGGGTTAATAGAAATAATATATTGTAATACTAACACACACACACATGTATACACATATATTTTCAATAAATAAAAAAACTATTTAAAGTCTTGTTTTTATACTGTTGTATTTTATTAGTTTATTACTCCTCGAAATGTCAATAACATTAACTTTATCGGGGGAGACGTCGACTATCACTACGCATTATTTCCCACCAATTAATTTGGATAGGGATTATGAGTGTGCACTTGTTGATTTTTACACATACAATTCTGTGCCAAACATTGACTTGGAAAACAACTTATTTCACATAAAAGATAAAGTCATTGAACTTCCTGTTGGTTCATATGAATTTGAAGATATCATTAATTACTTACATGAAAAATATCTTCAAATTAACACAGATGGGAATCTAAACATAGAGCCTAACTATAATACACTCAAAACTGAAATCATCAGTGATGCTGATATAGATTTTACTCGAGAACGAAACATTGGTTCAGTACTGGGTTTTAGTAGGAGTGTACTACGAGGAAAAAATTTTCATGAATCGGACATACCTATACGCATATCAAACATCAATGCGATACGTGTAGAATGCAATATTGTTGGTGGATCATATATTAATAATGCATCAGTTCATACACTCCATGAATTTTCAATAAATATTAGTCCTGGACATAAAATAGATGAGATTCCTAGAAATCTTATTTATTTACCGGTGATCGTCAGAGAGATAGGTTCTATTACAATTAAAGTTGTTGATCAAAACGGTAATCTTGTAAATTTTCGTGGAGAAACAATTACTCTTAGAATACATTTAAGACCAAAGGAGTCATGATTATTTATAATAAAAACATTGCAAATATTAATCCTACCCTCACTTCACGACTAACCGCTAACCGTTTAAGAAGGACAACACAAAAGGATAAAACAATTCCAGAAAAAGAAAAGGAATTGTCTGTTTACAATAAAAAATATCTACAATCATTAGGATTCCAGATTAAATAACAACAACATCAACATGACTGAAATTTTAAACATCTCGCAAAAACCCATCAGCGATGAGAGCATTATAAAAAAAGAGTTTCACAGTTATATACCATACTTACAATCATTTAAAAATAATGATGAAATCAGAATATCTATTCAAAATCAAGACCTTTATTTACTTCCTTCTGAGAGCTACATTTACATTGAAGTATTCGTAACGCTAGATAATGGAACAAAGTCACCGAATATTAAATTGAGAAACAACTGTATAGCATACTTGTTTGATGAGATCCGTTATGAACTCAATGGAACTGAAGTAGATCGTACACGATATGTGGGAACGACAACTATGCTGAAAAATTTTGTTTCCTTAAATCATAATGAGAGCAACATTCTGAAAATTGCCGGATGGTTTGCGAAGGATAGTGATACTAAAGTCGAAAGTGGTTATTTCAATTTCTGTGTACCACTTAAAATGGTTCTAGGTTTTGCCGAAGACTTTAACAAAATCATTTTGAATTCTAAACATGATCTAATATTAATGCGCTCAAAAAACGATACAAATGCTGTCTATTCAACTGACTTAACTGAAAAAATTCAATTAAATATTTTGAACATAACATGGAAAGTACTACACATACAGCTGGCTGATTTTTCAAAATTGAATATTCTCAATATAATAAACAGTGGCAACTCCCTACCAATTACATTCCGAAGCTGGGATTGTAGTTTTAATCCTGTACTATCGCAAGGAGTGCATCACTTTTGGAATGTGAAACTTTCTCCTCAAAATGAGAGACCACGATTTATACTAATAGCTTTCCAAACATCAACCGGTCTCCACCATTGTGATTTGACAGATGTAAAAGTACACCTTAACTCTAACACATATCCATATGATGATCTTAATCTTAAGTTTGAGCGTGCTCCATACGCTATTTTGTATGATATGTATTCAAAATTTCAACAGAGCTACTATATGCGAGAACCTCAACCTTTGTTATCACGAGAAGCATTTGTGAAAATAGCACCAATCATTGTGATTGACGTAACACATCAGAATGAGGCAGTCAAAACGGGACCAATCAATGTAAAACTTGAATTTAAAACAGGAAAAAATATACCAGAAAATACATCAGCCTTTTGCATCCTCATACATGATCAATTTCTACAATATACCCCTCTTACGGGTGAAATTAAAAGATTAATATAATTTCTTTGTATACAAAAATATTTAATGTTTTTTAAAGAATAAAAAAAAAAAACACAAAATAGTACTACATATTATTGTTTTTCTTCTTCTTTAATCGAAATGCGTACGCGAAAACTTTTATCTATGGGCTCGAATCTGGTTAGTATGTATTTCTGCATGTTGATTTCTTGTATGGTTGCGTTCGGACATATTTTTGAATCTTCCTGGAAGGAATACCTATAGAAAAACAAGAAACTTTATAAAAATGTTTATGTTTTGTTTTTTTTTGGTTATTTACCTGAAAATCCTGCAGATTGCAAACAACTGCTTTTCCATACTTTGTTGTGCAAACTTTAACACTTTCAATATCATATGCACGACCTTCAGTTAACTGACACATCTTTAGAGTAGGCTTGAATGATCCCACCTCGAGATCTTTTAATTCCTTTTGACTGTTCTTTGTGTGTGTGTGGTAGAAACCTATCAATTGTAATTCATTGAATTTCTTTGTTTTTATATCATTTCTGAATAATAAAAGAAAAAAAACTTCCCGATGAAAAACCAAAAAAAAAAAAACACCAAAACTCATCAACTAGTGTTTATCTAAATTCAATTGTATGCCTTTTATTTTGATGCAAGTATACTTAACCATATTTTGTTTCATGGATAGTTTCTTTCTGCTTCAAGAAGATGGGGAAAAACCCCTTCTTAGGCCAAGTGTTGGTCTTCTGCTTAGTGCACAATATTTGAGGGAAAACTATTTTTAGCGTTCGCTTCATTCTCATCATCCAACGATAAAAGGCTCGCTCTTCACTCAGGGCAATTTCTTCAATCGACGGACTCATTTGCACCAGCTCTTTAACGATAGGCTTATCCTCAGGATTTTCGATATTATCTACTGGTATGGTTTCGTACCAATACAAGAGCGTTTTTTTGATTGATGATGATGAGGTTTCTTCTTCTTCTTCTTCCGAGTCAAACTTCATGCTGATGAGTTTATCGAGTTGACAACCGAGTCCAGGCTCAATGTAAAATTCCGATGATGATGGTGAGTCTATGGTTGAAAACAACTCGTTGATTGAATTGCTTTGAGTTCTCTCCACCTCCATTGTAGTTACCTACATCCTGTAGGAGGTATGACATCATACCTTCATCATAATCATCATCATCAGAAATCCAAATGTTGAAATCTTCCATAAATTGTTTATTCATTTATTTTGGATCAACCTGTTTTTGTTTGTGTAATAAAAAACAAATAATAAATAATAATAAATTGTAAAATGAAAAAATAAAACACATGAAATGATTTATGTATGATATATATTTTCAATATATACCGATAGAATCATCGTCGCTTATTGGTATTTTGTTATGTCCCAAGCATATGTATGTATTACATCATTACATATATATCTCTTGGTATCATTATAACTTAATGTTAACTTATTAATAATTTGTGTATAAATGTTATGTAACTTACTTCTAAATACATACATTGATTTGTAAAGTACAGTTTTCTTAGATAAACATTTTCGATAGTGTTTTATGTCCAGGCGTTTAGTTACATTTTTTTTCACTCCCTTTACTTTTTTTACAACTTTACCAGTATCCACACTGAAAGAATACATTTTCGCTCGTAAACCAACAAATTCCAACATTTTCTTAGAATTATTTTCATCTTCAAATTTACCAAGAACTTTACCATTCATCTGTGGAAAATTGTGTAAGTTATCTAAGGGATATTCTGCTGTATCAAATCTTGAATTATCAGAATCAATAACATCACTATATATATCAGAATAAAAATCATCAGTCGTTATTGAATAAATAAATGAATCCGTATTCATATAGTGTAATTGTACTGATGCTCTAAACATTTTCCGCATATAATTATAATGAAAGTCATACATTAACCATTTGGATAATTCTAGTACAACAAAACCTAAGTAAATCGGTTAATTATGCTCTACTTGTCCCTTAATAATTTCAATAGCACACATATCCGCAGTAAATATAGAACAATTATGGTAATTAGGATGTGTAATAAGCTTCCTTGCACTGAAAGAGTTTTTGTTTAAATCCCAATTTGTTACTATCTTCACATCCCTTCGCTTCTCTACATTTTCCATAGTTTTATCATAAACACTGTTATTCATTAATTTGAAAAAGTTCTTCTCAAATTGATTCTTAGCAATTTTCCTGTATTCAGTGTTAAGTTCTATATATTTATGTAACCAATTCGATTTGGTAAACGAATTGTACTTTGGTAACGGTTAATTCATTCTCGAGGCATTGTTTTAAGTTTCTGAGGTGAATCACGTACTTTTTCTTATTATTCAGATTAGCTATTAACATGGGAACTTTACTTGTTGGTGTTGTTGTATTTTCTGGACAAAACGGAAGATCATTATGAGAATCGTGAAGAGTCTCTGCATAGGTTATATCAACTTCAAATATATAACCAATATTACTATTTTCATTTAGATTTAATATATATTCTGTTGTGTAGAGCTAAGGATCTTGCCATTGAAAATTTCCATCGGGAAGCGATTGTGACATTGCCCAACCATATAAATTATTTGCATCTAAATACATTAGAAATTCACTTTTTTTTTGTTTTATCATAGTTATCAACATACATATTTTTAGCCTTTGCATATCTCTTGCTACACTGACATAAACCACCGCGGATACCTTTTTTAAAGAAATTAAACTTGTCAATTTCTGTTAAAAGCTCCAATTTAATGTTTGTTACCTTCATCATTGCATCCCAAGATAAACCAAGTGATGTGTAGTAGTGACACGGATCTAAATCGTATTTTTTGACACAAACTTTACGGAAATTCTCAAAAACATCAGCCAACAGCAAAACATCACTCTTTAAATACAGAAGCATGTAATCTTTCAAGGTTTTACAATTGAAATGATCCCACACTTTTACAGCGTGTTGGTAGTCATTTTCCGAACAATCTTCATCCGTTAGTTTGTTGTAAAATTTTGAAATTGGTGGAAGAAAACCATGTTCTAAACGATCCCATGAATCAAGATAATCATAGGGAAATACACCTTTCCTAAGCATTAACTTAAATGAGTCATCATCATTTTTATAAGCTATTCTGCTTATAATGAAATCATCTTCTGTTAAATTGTTCACCAAGCTGCTTATGCTAGACTGAAGAAATCGAAAAGAATCTAAAAATCTCATTTCAAAGTTATCTGCAACCCATTTCGATAGTGAAATGTAGTTCTCCTTATTTAAGGGAATTATTTTTATGTCACCTTGAATTTTACTTAAACTTTTCACAAATAAATGGCAATCATAACCCGAAAAATTATGTAAAAATATTGGAAAAAATGTTAGTATACGAAAATCTAAATTGCACTGTGAATGTGCAGGTCCCCTATATTTACCGGTGAAGTGACAATGATCTCTTACTCTTTCATCAGTTGATATAAAACTTTTTTCACATATACTGCATATAGGTGATGTACGGTGAAAGTCATTCTCAAGGTCCGTCAATGGAATCATCTGCTTTGGCTTCTTTATTACTTCCATATGGAGGTATGTTAAATCTCTAATAAGCATCTCAACAAATACATCTGGTGAATTTTCTCCTAGAATTTGTTTTTTATTATTGATTGTTATATATGGTTATTAAACTGAATCCTTACCAACAAATGATCTATGTATATTTAATTCATCATCTAATGAACACTTAATATAACATGAAAAAGCACATGGTATATGTTATTGTACATTTGTTGTTGATGATGTATCTGGGTTCGGTATACAGTAACTCGTAGGAATTAGGATGGATTCAAAGTCAGCGTACACAGTGAAGTGAACTGGAAACTTTTTTCGTTGACCTTTAAACTCCAACACATTGTTACCTCCTTCTGGCATTATCACAACCTTTCTGCCACATTCGCTTTTGTGATTCTGTAGGATGAGCTCTTTTGGAAAACGTAGTAAACAACCGTTGCAGAGATACATTTTTGCATTGCGATGGGTGATTTGAGTACTCAATAATCGTGATATATTTTTAATGAACACATAATGCACTTCGTAATCCCATCGTAATTGTCATAAAAAAGCAAATTAATATGTTTTGTCTTTTCTTTACGTGTATAGGGATAGTAGGGACCAATTATATGATATGTTTTATTGTTTACTTCACATCCAAAAACATTTACACTAATGTTTTGATTGTTATCTTCGAAAATTTTAGCATCTTTAACATTCAGAGGAAATTGCATGTTCTTAAAACTAACCACTTCATCATTAACTATTATTGTTTCACTTTTTATATCATCTACTTTATACACTGATGGTCTATCATTGTGTTTTTTAACTTTACTATCAAGAGCCGCTATGATTGCCCATTTAAAACAATATTCATCATAGTTTTTCACATCTATACAAGCGTGTTTACACTGAATCTCTGCTGGTAATGTAAAATAAGATGATCCGCCACGTGGTTCATATTTATTGATATTTATCTCAATTGTCAAAAATGATAACAAAGTCCATCCACTATCCCTTTCTTGGAACTCCTTCAGCTTCGTCTTGATGATTTTAATCATATCATTCAATTCTTCAGATATTTCATCAACTCGTAAGATTGTACGCATCACTGTTTGCATACTCTTTGTACTTATCTCCATGTTATCATCATCATCATCTTTTAAATGTTTTACAAAATCACAAAATAACTCCATGTTAAATTTGAACGCTTTCATAGTTATCATTTCACTTGTTAACAATTCTATTATCAAATCAGTATATTTTTCAAACAATACATCTATGTTCAATATACTCTCATACTGATTAGATATTAAAAAAGTTTTAATTATATTTTTAAAAGCATTCTCTATACAAGAAACATTTTCTCGAATAACTCTCTTAGCTTTTTCCTTATGAGTACTTTTTCTTTTGTGCTGATTCCAATAACTTTCATTAACATCCTCCTCACAAATCATACATCGTTTATAAACGGTTGATCCTGTATATTTCCTCTTTGAAATTTGCTGCACTGTAGCAGCAACAGCAGCGGCAGAAGTTGATGGTTGTGGATGTGGAGAGGGTTGTCTCTTTCTACTACATTTTTGCACTTTTAAATGTTCTTCTAAAGAAGATCTATCACTAAACTCCATATCACACACTTTACAATAAAACATTTTTTATTTATTTTTTTAATAATGAACACTCACTTGCGGAAAAATAACGATTGACACAAAACAACCGACGAAACTCACTTTTTATAACTTAAGCATCAACTTTATTTTTTTCTAATCTCTATTAACTTACGTCAAACAGCTACTGCTCCTCTTTAATGTACTGACACCGGCTTTATACAGTATTTATACACTTTCCACCCCATAGTAGAGTGGTGAAATATATTTCCTCAGCTCATTATCACTTATATTTACACTATAAAAACATTCTTCTGCTTCCTGTTATTGCTGATAAGCGCGCTACTACCAAGGTAAAACAAATTTTTTCACACACCACATTGTGTTAGTTCCGCTTCCTCTCTTATTACTGATAAGCGCACCTCTACCAAACGCCCACTAAATACAAGTGATGACCAACACCATCGCTGATAAGCACCTCTAACAACTAACGCACGCCACCAACAACCAACACCACGCGCCACTAACAACAAACGACAAACGACGCCCCACACACACGACACTCTTATCATCAAAAAACTAACCTACCACTAAAAAAAAACACACGTTAAAACACACAAAAAAAACACTATTTATTTTTGTATGGAAAAAGTGGTCCAGAACTCTCATAAACGTTTCCATTCCTCTTCTATGCTTAGTGCAGGAAGCGTCGAACTCTGAGCGAGTTTCCGGGAGACTCGGTCGGCAAAGTTCCCAACAATCAGCTGCGATTGTAGCTTTTCAACGTCAAACCGTTTTGGACTTTCTCGACTCCGTTGCTCTCTCGATATCCGGGTTCTTACCTTGGCTACAACATGATCCGAGTCAATGTTTGCACCTCGGAAGGTTCGGACATCGAGAATACTGGAGGAGTGTCTGACGTCGATCGCAACGTGATCAATCTGGTTGACGGTTGATTGATCAGGAGATCGCCAGATTTCTTTGTGAATGTCCAGGTGTAGGAACCGCGTGTAAGCCACAGAGATGTTTCGCCCCGAGGCGAAATCCAACAGCCTGAGTCAGTTTCCGGATGTGTTGTCGTGCAGGCTGTGTTTACCGATGACTCCAGCAAAGATGTCCTCCTTTCCCAGCTGAGCGTTGAAATCTCCTAGAACGATCTTGGTGTCATAGCTGGGGCATCGATCGTATGTTCTTTCTAGGAGATCATAGAAGTCATCCTTGATGTTGTCATCCTTCTCCTCTGTCGGGGGGTGAGCGCATATTAGGCTGATGTTCCCGAATTTAGCCTCGATGCGGATTGTCATGAGGTGTTCACTGACTGGGTCGTAGCTCAAGACTTTTTGCCTAAGTCTGCCTCGAACAACAAATCCGCATCCGAATAAGCGCTGCCTTCTTTCTCTATAGCAATTGCTGTAGTAGGTATCGCAGTTCTTCATAGCTTTTATGCCAGGCCCATCCCATCGCACTTCCTGGATGGCGGTTATGTCAGCTTTGTAGCTGTCAAGGGCCTCCGCAAGTTGTTCGGCTGCACGTGGCCTGTTAAGGGACGTCACATTTCACGTGCGAAACCGAAAATCATTGTCCTTTCAACGTTTGCTGGGGTCGTCAACAAGTAACCCTTCATTGTCCGAGGCATGTTTGTGTCTCTGAACTAACGATGGTTTACGTGGTGAGGAAGTTACCCTCACGCACAACCCATAAACTGGTAGGCCAGGCCCATTATTTAAACCCTCGGGCAGAGGGGCTCGCTGCATACATTGGTTCACCATACAACGGGTGGTGTGATGGCTATCCAGGGGGCGCCACTTGGAGGCTGTATGTCAACTTGACCTGTGCACTAACGAGGATTGCCTTGGCAGCTCGCCATGTTGAGCGCAATCAACGACGTTACCTCTCGTGCATAGGCCCATGCCCCTTCGTTCGTACGTTTCTTCCGGCAGCATGTTATTTACACTTTTTCGTAGCACTTTAGTATACTTTGCACAACGCGAACGCGGTAACTTTCGGTGGGTTTGCAAGTTCTCTTAACGATGGGATTGCAAGTTCGAATCACGGGTAGAAGTATGTATATCAGATATTCGTTCTGGTATTTGACAACTTTCCTACCGACTGCGCCAAAAATAAAAGAAAAGAGATTCCTTTTTATATAGTTTTATCTTCTTTTATAAACGATTTCTTGGGCTTGATTCTCTATGCGTTGCGACTATGTTGCAATGCATTCTTAAGGGTCGGTCATTAACATAAGTGTCTTTGTCTGGACATCGGCCCATATTTGGTATTTTATGCGTCGATGGCATTTTGTCGTAAGTTCCGTATGTGACCGGCATTCACTACTAAGTGCTTGCGTGCTATTTAGTATGAAGTGCTTAGATATCACTTTCCGTATTCTGTTGTTCGTTCTTCGTTCATCGGTGTTTATTGCTCCATTTGTTTATGTTATTGTTTATATTTGTTACAATGTCAGCTTTTGGGCGGACGTTGTAACAGTTTTCAGTTTGTTTTGTTTGTTTTGTTTTCTTTACGATGCAGCAATGTAGGCTTTTAGGCGGTCATTGTACTGACGTCGCAACTTCTTAGTGAGTGTCATATTATATTGGGTTTGGTGTTTTGTGATATAACTGATAGCCCCGGAAAAATCTAAATTCTTCAAAAAGAAGTGGAATTCCTGGGTTTTACCGTTTCATGCGATGGTATTAGAACATGTCCCCAAAAAGTTCGTAATATTTTAAGCTTTGAAGTTCCCAAGTCATTAAGAGCTCTGCGAGCCTTCCTTGGACTCCCTGGGTACTACCGCAAATTTGTGAAAGACTATACTCTCATTACAAGGCCACTAACGAAATACTTAAGCGGTGATAATGGACATATCAGCTCTCATAAGTCATAGCATATTAAAATCAGCTTGGATGCAGAAGCATTGGAAGCATTTGAAAAAATCAAAACCATCTTGGCATTGGATGATGTTCTCCTTTTATATCCAGATTTCCAAAAGCCTGTTGACTTGACAACAGATGCTTCGTCCGACGCTGTAGGTGCGGTGTTTCACAAAACGGACGCCCTATAACAATGATATCCACAACTCTGAGCAAGACAGAACAAAGTTATGCAACGAATGAGCGTGAAATGCTCGCAATAGTATGAGCTTTGCAAAACCTAAGAAATTATTTATATGGGGCAACCAAAATTAATATTTTTACTGATCATCAACCGCTAACATTCGCCATGTCTGAAAAAAATCCAAATACTAAGCTCAAAATTTGGAGAGCATTTATAGAAGAATACTCACCATCCTTTTACTATAAACCCGGAAAAGACAACAAGGTCGCTGATGCGTTATCACGGCAACACATAAATGTGGTTAGTACTAGTGGTTCTACAATTTATAGCGAAGAATCATTATCAAAAGTATTAATACTTTCAAGAACCAAATCTTCAGAGCAAGGCTCTGAAGATAGCAGAAAAACGAAAATCTTATTCCAAAAACAGTTAAGGCATTATGTTAAATTTTCTTCTGTAACGAAACTTATTGAATTTATGAAGGAAGTAATAAATTCTGATGTAAACAATGGCATATTTTGCACACTCGAAGTTTTAGGTAAAATACAAAACGATTTGATTAATGCGTTCCCAGGAGTCAAAATGAAATACACAAAAAAATTTGTACAAGATATAATGAATAGTGATGACCAAATGGATATTGTAACAACTGAACATAACAGAGCACACAGAGAACAGGCAGAAAACTATAAACAGATTATATCAGATTATTTTTTTCCTCATATTAAAAAGAAATTAAAAAATCTCATAACAAATTGCAAGATTTGTCAGGAAAATAAATACCAGCGAAAGCCGATTAAACATCCGTTATGTCCCACACCAATTCCCAAATATCCCGATGAAATTCTTCACATCGATATTTACAATACGGGTAAAAAATACTTTATAACATGTATAGACAAATTCTTTAAATTTGCCATTATAAAACATATTCATATCCTCTTACAGATATTATATCACATTTCTATCAGCCAAGGCTGATAATTTCTGATAATGAAGGTGCTTTCATATCCAACTCAATACAAACTTTTGTAAAAAATTGTTTCAACATATCATGGTACACTGTTCCTGCTCTTCATAGTGAGAGCAACGGTCAAGTGGAACGCCTGCACTCTACTCTGGCAGAAATAGCAAGATGTATCAAAGCAACCACTACTGATATAGTTGAACTATTCCTGTTAGCTGCCTATAAATATAATAACACCATTCACAGTGTCACTGGCTGTAAACCTTCTGAAGTGTTTCATTGCTGTAACAGAAATTTAAAAGGAGAAATAGAACAAAAACTAATATCAAAACAGAAAAAAGACATGATTTACTATAACAAAGGTACTATGCCCAAGCAGTACAATCGTGGCGATAAAGTTTATTTGAGAAGAAATAAGAAACTAGGCAACAAATTATCCAATCTTTACAGCTTAAAAACCATACAAGCAGACTTAGGAACTGCTGTCATAATTGATGGCAGAGAGGTTCACAAAAATAACCTGAGGTAAATTTTTCCTCATTTTTCATCCGCAATCGGCAGAATTACGGATTATTCAAATGCCCTGTTTATTATAGTACCAAACAGCGAAGTAGCTGTCTATCAAGAGTATTTGTATTTAAAACATATAACAAATTTTTCCTTATTGGAGCAAATCCTAAACGACAATTATAAACTTATTAATGTGCTCAGAGACGAACAAGGCAAGGAAATACTTGAAAACGATATCCAAGAGATTATACGATTGTCGAGAATTTATAGCCTCCAAATAAAACAAAAAGAGCAATTGATATCCTTGGCTCCACCTTAAAATTTATAGCAGGTACACCAGATCATCAGGATTTCGAAATATTGCAAATTAGAGAGAGCGAACTGGTTAAAGCAAACAATAAGCAAGTAGAAATCAATAAAGATATAGAACTCAAATTTAACGAATTAACAGATAGAATAAATACATTAAGTAATCATGCAAACATTAACTATACGTTTTTAACAATGTTAATGTCAATTAGAAACCGAATTGTTATTCAAAATTTTTATAATGTTGTTAACGCAATCGCTTTAGCTAATAGAAATATTGTGAATCCACTTATGCTTAATATGAACGAAATCGATTTTATACTTCTTAACGAAAAAATGCTAACTCCATTAAATGATTTGTTAAATATAGCAGATGTAAAAATATATTTTTTATGAGAATTCTTTTGTATATTTAATTAAAATGCCGTACGTTATGAAAATTTGTAATCTTCTTTTAGTTGCACCTGTAATTAATAATAATAAAGTAATAGATTTGAAAAAATCATATAAGCGCAGATTGTAGTAGAAACAATTTAGCGTTAAGCGAATGTAAAAAGTCTTGGCTTTACAGTTATTGTATTATAGACTCAGAAGATAAATGTTTGTATCAACTTTTAAGTCATCATACAACAAACTGCTCGACCGCATCAGCATTTCATATCGACAATATCCAGATCATAAGAGGAGGCGTAATCATAGTGCACGGCGAAGAAAATAACGTGACTGAAAATAATTAACAAGTGACTCTTAATGGAACATATCTCGTTACATTCAAAAGCAACATCACCATTAATGGAAAAAAGTACTCTACATTCCAACCATCCGACATAAATCAACTACCAGCACCAAGGAAAACTTCTTTGAGAGAAACTGAATTCAACGAAAAGTTGCCGTTGTGCAACTCAAATTAATAACTGGTTATGGTACGGGATATCTGCTGCATTTATTATTATCATAGTAATAATACTATGCATTAAGTTACGACCGAGAAATCGGAATACTCAACCAATTATTCCTTCAGCAGAGATGCAGATACTTGATCGAAATAAACTTAAGCAATCGATCGAAAATATTATGAACGCGGACGTTCATATTAAAGGTGGGGGCAGTTAACACGATTGTCCCAAATACGCTCGGGAACTAAATGTTCTCACAGTAACACACAGACATGGCGTCAGCAGAACGCACACCGGTGTGCGAACCGAGTGTGGAGAGAATGCTGATGCAGCGACTGGGCAGCGCATAGGTTTAAGTTACTTCTAAGGTAATTATATGTTAGATGTAAGTTTACTTGTTAGATGTAAGTTACTTGTTGTTCAGCCTCCAAGGCGAGAGGAAGTCTTTTAATTTTTAACTTATATACATTCAATACGCCGTGGTGGACCATTTTTTTTGGGTTTTAGTTTTTTATTGTTTTTTTTTGTATTTTTTGCTTTATATTATTTTCTTGTTTTTGTAAAATGTCTCTTTCTTTCCTTTGACCCTTTCTACTTCAATTTATAGTCTGGCTACTAAGTTGTCAATGGTTTGATTATCGTCAGGTACCGATTCCCACGCCGAAACAAAATGCTTGTGTTCATACATTAATACTTATGTAAAAACAAACCTGTCAGGGATTTCTTCGCCCATCTGTTTTAACTGATTTTGCATTTCTTCCATCTTAGATAAGAAAACAGACAATCTACGCCTTTCTCATATTTGTATTGAAAGAATCTGTACTGTATTATATGCACATTAGTCTCAGTTTTCTGCTCGTATATACTTTAAAGTTTTCTCCACATTTCAGCAGAACTCGTGCATGTGATGATGTACAACATGGCCTCTTGTGTCATTCGTGTAACTAGCAGCGTCTGCGTCTTGGCACATTTAGGTATTTCAGCGGCATCTTCGGGCTTCACACATTTTCACTCCACAATCCAGCCAGCCGTCTCCTCTCAACAGCACCGTGGTTTAAAATTTCCATGTATTCCAATTTCTTGAACCCTCCAGCCTGATAACGTGAGCACTATTCTTATTAGGATCCTTTAATTGAAATTGAAATTGAAGGAAGAAAAGGCAGATAGATTTTGTTGAACGCAAATATATTTAAGGTGTGAAGTTATCCCTTCTGCTTCCATTGTGGATACAATGTTTACAGCTGCTGTTACATATGACACCAATTCGTCCATTCGATCTGGTTTAGGTCGACGTTCCTTCGTTGCTTAGTTAACAAGTTGTTAACAGTTTCTGGTCAACCGAACATCATTCTTAACGTCGATATCACACGCCGTGGTTTAACTGCTTGGTATGCTTTCCCCTCTGAAACATCCGCGTAACCTGCTCAGATTTTCGTCATTGGAAAAACGACATATACGAGTTGTATCGTCATAACAATTAATGAAGGGTGGCCACTTCTCAGGACTTCCAGAAAAATTCGGTAAATCTCTTCGCACTATATACCTTGACCCCATTTGTTGACTAATCAAATTGGGCATATCGTTACCAGATGAGAATTTGTCATTAATTTGGCTAAACTGGTGAACAGTATCTATGGGTTGTTGTTTATTATCATAGTGGGAATTGCACATATCTGTAGATAAATGTGGCTTAGGTTGATATTCTTCTCCGACACAGGCATCATTCAAATTAAAAGTGTTTTTTTTCAATCTCCCATCTTGAGAACCGCGGCTAACCTCGCCATTCCCCAATCCAGCCAGAAATGGTCAGTTCCTTTGTGGAACAGTGAATTCTCATCCTTAAGAAAATGTAAAAAGTTGCACCAAACTTATTTCAAAAGCATCCTACTATGCAAAACCTGATCGCTTACAAAAAATAAACGCTAAATTTCGACGAATACTCTAAACGAGCAAAGAGCAAGCAAAGAGCTTCTCCGACATCACGACAAAAATAAACCCCAACACCTCTCCTACCAAAATATTGCAAACTATTCACCGTCTAAGTGCCGACTTCACTTCTTGAACAATTAGCTGCACAAAATACAATAGCGACACCACCATTGACCCCCCAAAAATCTTTAATTTCATAGCGCAAAAATCCTCAAAGGCCTCAGAAAGTAACAGTTTCTCAGACATTTTAATGCAAGGAAAGGGTAGAAGATCCACAGTCCAATACGATAGACAAAAATACTTAAATCTAGCTTACCAACATAATCTTCTGATCTTAATTCTAACTTACTGACTCTTCACGAGTACTCTAAGCTAATATAGTGTTGTTTTTCTGTTTTTTCTCTATGCCTTTCGGCTTCTTGTATTTTTTATTTCAGTGTTTAAATGTATAAACATTTTTTTTTTCAATTTCCTCCAAGAAAATAATAAACACTTGGATGTCCGATTGCTCTTGTTCTTAACCTTACTTACATAACTATGTAACTTAACTACAGCAACTAAAAAAAACTTAAACTTAACAACTAATGAATCATATGTATCAAGCTTAACTATGCCCGTGAAGCTATACGGACTCGTCCACCAGGGCATCATTGTTACTTATATGCTAAACATATACATCCAGTACCCCGTGGTGGGCCATTTTTTTGGTTTTAGTTTTTTTATTGTTTTTGTTTTTTTTGTATTTTTTGCTTTTATATTGTTTTTTATTTGTTATTGTGTATATATGTCCTAAAAACGACCTTATCCTATGTGAGTTGACCCTTGTGATTCAACTATCATTTTCTTTAAGAACTTAGCGGCATCGAAAGCTGATTCTGGTGTAACGACCAGTAAAAATGCCGTTCCATGGCAGAGACTGCTCTGTCGCGGGCAGAAATCTCTCTGCTGAGCCGTAGGAGGTCCTCGTGGCTGCGAGCGACTTCCGGCACGTATTGGAGTTGCCTTTCAGCGTACGACGTGGTAGATGATAGGGCAGCCTTCCCTGTTTTGTATCAGGCCTTTCGCATCCAGGTAAAGGAAAGCTTCAGGCGAAATGATGCCGTTATGACGTATCCTTTCATGGTACATTTTATTTGGGTAGTATGCTCCAAAGATCAGACAGTCGATTGAAGCCATTGCTCGAACAGTGTGACTTCGAATCTACTTAATAATAAAATTATCTATCCTTATAAGGTTTACCTCGTTGTACAGAACCTCGTTGGGGTAGAATTTCTTGTACTAAGATTCTTATGTCCGATATAAACGAAGACAGGCTCGAAGGCACCGCCTCTCGAACACACTCATCTTTTTTATTTGGGGAGGACTCACGTTGAAATGCACAGGACAACCATATACCATGATTGGCCGGATAAGGGCCATGTAGCAGATTACCTTCAACCTGGTGTCAAGTTGACTAAAGTAGAATAGCCCTCTTGCTATGGCGAAGACATTCCTAGTCCTGGTCAGAGTTATCTCTACATGGTCACCACCATATCAATACTGGTCCAACTAGTTACCAAAATATCTGACTACATTTTTCACGGTCAATGGTTGTCCCAGTGGGTCAACTATGTCGAACTTTCGCCAGTTCATTTTCGTGTCCCTTGAGTCTCTGGACAGCGGGGTTTTGAAAAGGATAGTTTCACACTTCTGGTAGTTGATTTTCAACTTCCAGTCGTCGCAAAATCGTTGAATTGCATCGAAGTCAATCTGCAACAAACCGCTTATTTCTTTTACCTTTGGCCCTGATCTGTACGCGATTAGATCATTGGCAAACGCTAATATGTGAGGCATAGAACCTACAAGATCGCTAGTGAATATAGTGAACAAGATCGGTGAACCCATCGCCTCTTGTTGCAGCCCATTTTTTATATGGAACACAGTCGAGGAAATTTCGTTGCCATTTTTCACAACGAACTTTCTACTTGTTACCATGTCGTAGATCATATATAGCAATGTTTTATTTATGCCGAGCCTGACTAACTTGAGGAAGAGACCTTCTAACCATACGGTGTCGAATACCTTTTCCATGTCAATCAAGCAGGCCCCTGTGCATTGTGTTTTGTTTCAATTCCACTGGATGTCGGAAACCAATTTTGACGCGGCATGAATGGTGTCATGCCCCGCCCTGAAGCCAAATTGGTTTCCCGGTATTAATTGCTTTTCCTCAACCAATTCTTTTAGAGCTATTGACTATCTTCTCAAATACCTTGCTTATACACGGAAGAAGACTTATAGAACGGAGATTCGTCGGGATGGACCTATCTTTGTTATGTTTCGGAATGGGCTGTACCACAGCTGTTTTTCAATGGACCGGGTAATAAGCACTACTCAGCGCATTGTTAAACAGACTTGTGTATACGTCCACCTCTGAGGCGGTGGGTAGATGGCGCAGAACAATATTTGGTATCCCATCTATTCCCACTGACTTCTTCTTTTTCACTGAGTTGAGGATACCTTTGAGTTCATCTTTTAAAATAAGGATGGAGTTGTTTTCATCATCGGTGATGACATTATTTCATTTCGACAAAAAATAACTGAACTGAGCCCAATCCCATCTTGAGAACCGCGGCTGACCTCACCATTCCATAATCCAGCCGGAATGAACCTATCTTTGCTATGTTTCGGAATGGGCTGTACCACAGCTATTTTCCAATGGACCGGGTAATAAGCATTACTCAGCGCATTGCTAAACAGACTTGTGTATACGTCCACCACTGAGGCGGTGGGTAGATGGCGCAGAACAATATTTGGTATCCCATCTATTCCCACTGACTTCTTCTTTTTCAGTGAGTGGAAGATACCTTGGAGTTCATCTTTTAAAATAGGGATGGAGTTGTTTTCATCATCGGTGATGACATTATTTGCCGGAAGATCGTCCCTGAACCTGGTGAAACCAGGGTTCTCCGATCGCCATTGACTTATTTCATTGCGAAGAGAGACATGGTTTAGCAAGGCTCTGTTTTCCTGGTCGTGATTCGGACTACGAATTTCCTTCACCATATACACTCTCTGAAAAACATCACCAACTGCTTTCACCTTCTCCTGGGGATCGTCAACTACGAAATAGTCGTTGTCAATCACTGCCCTATCAGGATCGATGCCAACTGAAGTCAGTAGGTTCGCGTTGTTTGTTGTTTTGTCAAGCCGAACGCTCTGAATGTTGTTATGATCTTTCCTCCGAAAGATTTTATTTACTTGCGGGAACATGCTCGGATTATTGGATCTTACAGACCGAATCTTATTGCCCCTATGCGAGCTTACAGATAGACTGTAATTTTGCCGAATTAACTGTTGATCTGTGACTTCAGGCAGCGAGTCTCCGCATTCTGTGCATCTGTAAATCTCTTGTACAAGAGTTTAAGCCTTGACAAGAGTCTACTTTTTTGCACGTGAATTGCATCAATGTTAGCATTTCGATAAATGTCGCCATCATCGGAATGTGCTACCTTCAGAATCCTTTTGTCCATTATACGTTTAATAACATCGTCCATTTGTATGAGGTACCCATCAAACTCTTCGTTCGTTAGGTTACTGTTCGTAGGAGGATTGATCACACTCGAACATATTTCTGGACAGCCAGGACAATGTATCGCCCAATCTCACTTATCACATGCATATCCAAAATAATGGAAAAGATAATCGCGAGTGTTTGTACTAGTACGTCGAAAGAAATAAATTGATAAGCCCCAATCAAGTTGCATTTAAGGCCAATTGGCGATTCGTCGACGGCGACTTCCATTCCTCGAGAGCTCTCTCACCCAGAAACCACATCTCTATTCTTTCCCCAGTCTCATCGAGCCGTTTCAACTGCATTATCTTGTACATTTGTATCTTTATGTTTCAATTCCTTTTCTTGAACTGTATTATCCTTTGTATCTGTTTTTGTGTTTGTCCTCAGAGTACGACGCTCGTCACGACATCCATAACAGTAAATCTGGCTTGGGTTTGCTATCAGTTAAAAGATAACCAGTCAGTTGCAGTTGAGATTTTCGTGGCGATCGGCGTAGTTTGGATTTCCTGAGGAGTGTAAGTTTCTTTGTATATATGTATTTTAAATTCCTTTGTGCTATTTTTAAGTTTTCATAGTTTAAATAAAATCAATTGGATTCACCCCAAATTAGTGGAAAGGATTTTTATTTCGCTCACAGGGATTTCAACGTTTGAAAAGCGACGTTGACCCCAATAACTCAACAGTTGGCTAATCAACGATCCAGGACAATGCGTAGTTGCGGTATACCCAGTTGTCGTAGAGCGGACGAAGAGGATGACATGGTGTTTTTTGACTGCTAGTTTCACTATTCGTGTGTGAAATTCGATTCTTTAAACAACGACACAGCAATTCCTTGGTTTTGTGAGGATCCCCAGTGTAAGAGGTTTGCGGCATTTGGTACTGCCTTGGTTCAACGGAGTGCTCAGGATTCACAAGTAAGTGATGCACATTCAGTTACAGTTGTTCGAGATGAGGTAGAAGGATCCGTGATTTTGCTGATAGAGGTTACGAGATCTGCGCAGGCTGTTGTTGTTCAGAAGGACAGTGAATTGTTGGCGTTGAGAAAGGAATTAGATGATTTAAAATCACTTCTCGCCAAAGTTCCAGAACAACGTGCAGCAGCAGAACAACATACAGGAGCATCCCCTCCGAAACACTATGACGAAAGAATAGATATGATAAAAAATATCAAAATTACGCATCAAGCTTTGTTCACCAATCAAGCCGTTCCCAAGCAATCAACGCCCATTCATAATTTTCCTGAGAGGCGTGCAAGTTTTCACGATTCATATGTTCCAGAATCCGACATGGCAAAACTATTAACAATCCTCAACAGAAATAACATTCAAGAACTTGACATTTTTTCTGGTAGCGATAAATGTGAGTGGCCATATTTCGAGGAAGTGTTCAAGTCGACTACAGAAGAGGGTCGCTACAGTGGAAAAGAAAATGTTTCTCGGTTACGAAAAGCATTAAAAGGGGAAGCATACCAGTTAGCGATCGGTTGAAATACTCCTCGGATGCAGATGTAATTTTGAATGCTCTTCGTTCAGTTTTCGGTCTACAGGATGTCCTCGTTCACGATCTAACGACAGGGTTGTTAGAGCTACCATTGCTCACTTCTAGGAGTGATCCTAAGATTCGTTCGTGGGCAGTGAAGCTGAATGGGTTCGTCGCTGATTTGAAATCGATCAGTCGAGAAGAGGATTTGATCAATAGTTTTGTTCTAACATCTCTAGTTGGAAAACTTGATGCAGGATTGTACTACGATTGGTCTAATAAGAAAGCAATTATTCGTCATCCCGGTTTAATAGATTTTGCTCATTTTATTTCTGAAAAAGTCAATAGTCTACCACCAGTTCTTTCGAAGCATGCAGAAATTTCAAAGAAACCAGCAAAGACGTCATTTTCTCCAGGTCGTGTATTAGCTCATCAGCCAGTTTCAGGTACATCAAATGTGGCGCAAAACACAGTTTATTGGAGTGTTAACAATTTAAAGATTTGTCAGCTTAGCAGAGACAAACATTTGCGAAAGAAAATGTCTTGTGCTTTTCATGTTTGAGTGGTTCGAAACATGACTGGAGAGCTTGTCGTAGAGGAAAAATATGTGGCGTTGATGGCTGTACCCGATATCACAACCAATTGCTGAATATTTCTAATTCGAATATTACCAGCACCACTTCCTTTGTTCCACAGAAACATAATTCGCATGTAAGTGCAAAGATTGTCCCAGTTGGAATTCATGGAAATCAGAATTAATTCGTCGACACGCACGATTCGCGCTACACTATCTGTATCTGGAGTTCGCAACTGTAACCGACATGTTTTGAAAAATGTCTTTACAGTAAAAGATTTGGAGCTTCCCAAACAGTCACTTTGTGTGGACGAATTAAAAAAAATCGTATTCACATCTGCGTGGTCTGCCGTTAACAGATTATGTGAATGCAAAACCGAAAATTCTTATTGGATTGGACCAAGCAAAGTTTCTGTGGGGACGTGGGCAAAAGCATGGAAAGGATGATGAAGCGTGTGCGGTTAAGACTCTGTTGGGGTGGATCGTGTATGGGCAGGCTGCTCCAAGTTTGAACATCTGTGGTTTAAATCAAGCAGCAAAACCTTCTATTCTATTTTTTGTTCCATGATACAATGGTGGATTGGTTAGTCAATCCGACGTTGGTGAGCATAGATCCGATTTTGGCAACCATCGACGGATCAGTTCACGTACAGACTTGTTCGCAAAGATTCTGAAAAATGGTTTTTGGATTCAGAAGTAATATAAACTAAGAGAGAAATGCTAAGGACTTTAATGAAGTTTTTCGATCCTTTGGGACCTGCTTCCTTTTACATAATTCGAGGGCGAATCATTTTGCAGGAAGTGTGGCGGAAAGGATTTGATTGGGATGAATCTGTTTCCGAAGATTTGAAGATACGATAGTAAGAGTTCTTTAGAGAGTTGCAGTACATCGAAAAAAATTAATTTGCCTCGCAGATATGCATTGTGCAGTCCTGATGCAACAAAGATCAACCTAATCAGATAATAAAGATAATGTTGCCCATGATGCTACCAGGTGGAATGACATGATTGTCGGTGATGCAGAAACGAGATGGTTCCAAGGTCCTGAATTTCTTCGAAATCGAAAGGAAAGTTGGCCTGTGACATTAGGGGGAAATATATCGCAAAGTGGACTAAGGGAAGAATTGGTTGTACAGAAACTTTTGTTGCACAGTTGCAAAGATCGTATTTCGTTTGCTGTTATAGAGGATCTGAAACCCAGATTTAGTGCTAAATGGTCATCCTTTTTTCGAGTAATAACATTTTTAATAAGGTTCAAGAATATTCTACTCATAAGACCAGTTGAAAGAACGTTATTCATCACACCAAGAGAATTCACTCATGCTGAAAATTGGATGTTTAGATGTATTCAGGCAGATGTCTTTCCAGAAGAGTTAATTGCCTTGAAAAAAGGAAGTAATGTAAGTGCTTCGAGTTCGATTGCGAGTTTCTCAACTTTTATTGATGAAGAAGGTGCAATTCGTATGAGTTCTCGGGCTCAGAAAGCAACTTAATCCTATGCTGCGCGAAATCCAGCTATTCTTCCGAAAAGGCATAATCTTATGGACTTGTTCATCACCCATCACTACGAAAAGAATTTTCATATGGGAGCATCTTCAGTGATTGCAGACATCCGGGAACGTGCATGGATTATCAGCATTAGAGTGTCATTTAATAGAGTTATTTCGAGATGCAATAAGTGCAAACTCTTAAAGGCAAAACCAGTAGTACGTCTTATGGGGCAACTGCCTGAGGCGCGTTTGGCATTTCACTTGAAGCCTTTCACTCATGTGGGAGTAGACTGTTTTGGACCTATGATGGTGAAATTTGGAAGAAGAACAGTCAAACGTAATGGAATGTTTTTCAGCTGTCTTACTTTCCGTGGCGTATTGCTGAACGATATGGACTTAGACCAATGTACTATGACACTGCGTCGTTTCATCGTTAACCGAGTCGTTACTAAATTCCTCTACAACGATAACGGACTCCATTTTGTTGGTGCAAAAAATCTTTTGGAAAGAGATGTCAAGGAGATAGAGTTATCGCTTAGTGAGCTTGCAGCGAAATATGAGGGAATACTCTGGCGTTTCGTTCCAGCATATTAACCATGGATGGGAGGAGTTTGGAAACGGCTTATACAAAGCGTGAAGAGCATGTATTGAAAAGAATTGTGCCTCGAGAAGATGTATTGAGAAACGCATTATTAGAGGCACAGTGCCAGACAAATCGTCGACCACTTACACATATTCCTGTGGACCCAGGCGATCCGAAACCTCTGACACCTAATGGCATAATGTTTGGGAAGGACGATCGCAATGTTACGGCACCGGGAATTTTTTGCGAAAATGATCAGTACAGCAGATTGTATAGTCGTCGTTCGCAACACCTTTTGACTGAATTAATAAGGCGTTGATATCGGGAATATCTACCAGTCATAACCAGGAGAACCAAATGGTTTAAAGACACTAAACCTGTTGAATCGGGTGATATAGTCCTCTTGTTTAACCCAAACGAAATTCGCTCTACATGGCAACTGGGTCGCATTGTGAAGGTTTATCCTGGATCGGATGGAGTGGTGAGAACTGCAGACGTTAGAGTTGCAGGTGGTGCAGTCAAATTGAAGAGGTCCGTTGGCAGGCTCGCTGTTCTAGATGTAAGATCTTCACCGTAGGAGTTCAAACGGACCCCGGGATGTCATCGAGCCGTTTCAACTGCATTATCTTGTACATTTGTATCTTTATGTTTCTATTCCTTTTTTTGAACTGTATTATCCTTTGTATCTGTTTTTGTGTTTGTCCTCAGAGTACGACGCTCGTCACGAACATCTATAACGGTAAATCTGGCTTGGGTTTGCTATCGGTTAAAAAATAACCAGTAAGTTGCCGTTGAGATTTTCGTGGCGATCGTCGTAGTTTGGATTTCCTGAGGAGTGTAAGTTTCTTTGTATATATGTATTTTAAATTCCTTTGCGCTAATTTAAGGTTTTCATAGTTTAAATAAAATCAATTGGATTCACTACAAATTAGTGGAAAGGATTTTTATTTCCCTCACAGGGATTTCAACAACTTTAAAAAATGGGGTATAAAACAAAAAGATATACGGCTACGTTAAATCATTCCTTGTTAACAGAAAACTCTACATTAAAACTAACAAAATTTACTCCTCCAGCCAACCATTGCATAATGATACACCCCATTCTCTGATTCTCTTCATAATGTCATTCGAAGATATTAACCGAATTTTAGCCGATATTATGTAGAATTAACGAAGTCCATACATATTGTAACAACCCTGTTCCTATTAACTGAACGCAGAAACAAGTTGTCAGCTCTGATAGATGACAGTTGATCTTGTTCTCGGTGATTTGACGGAAATAAAGAAAGTTCGGCTTTTAATTTGGTCATAGTTTCATTTAAATTTCTTTAGATAACCCACAGGAGGAAACATCAAACATTTGCTACATTGGTGTCAGAAGTGGGATCCTCTAGTATGTTTGAAGAAATTACACAAAAATTTGAGACAGTTCTCTCCCAGTTAACCTTACTCAGTGAAAAACTGGCTCAACAAAATGCCGAGATCACACAATTAAAGCTTGATCAGCAACGTCAAAGAGATGAATTACGTGCGATGGGAAATACTACTTTCGCAGACCGAGTGTTCCAATGCTCAACTTCAACCGAGAGGAATGTTCCTGAGAAAATAGTAACCACGCAAGATTACGCACCTACAGAAATAACCTGCGCCTCAGCAGAAAGTGCAGTTAGTTATGCTCAATCTTCTGCTTGCGTGCTTCTCAATCGAACCCATGCTTCAGCCACTGTCCCATGCGAATTGATCCCCTACCGTTTGACTGTCAAACAACGGAATTGTTGGGATAACAAACAGAAGGCACAAGAGAAGATCTTGGTGCTTCTGCCAGCGAAGTTCAGCGACACAGCGAATCGTGTTCGGCTGTGTCTCCTGAAGCTGCTCGTCTGGCCACCCAAACAAGTCATATGGCCAGATCTGCTAAAACAGCCATAGATGCTTCCCATTCGCATGGACACTATCAAAATCAACGATTCCGAAGAAACCCGATTGCTGCTTGTTGCGAAAATGCAGATCTATGTAGAAATCATCAGCGCTAAGGGGCAAACGCTGACGAAATGTAAAAGCCCTTGCATATACAATGCTTGCGCAGTTTAAAGTAGTGGATTTACAGTTCCTGTACTCCTTGGTGGTACTTCTTGTCAGATGTTCGTTGATATTGGATCTTCAGTCACGTTTGTTCGGTGGGATGTTATACCTTCGACGGCTCAATTGCAGAAGGGCAATTCTGTTATCCAATCCTTATACGGAAACTCTTTTCAGATCTCCCAAGATTAGCAAGTTTAAACGTCGGATAAAAATTATGGTGGCCGATCTTCCCCTTCCCGGCAATAGCCAAGGCATTCTCGGAGTGAATGTTCTGAAATCTGCAAAGAGCATTATAGATTTATCGTGTAATGTGCTGTCGTGTGGAGGTAACCGAACCAATTTAAATAATGAGCATTCCCCAGAAGTAGAAGAATCTCCTCAAGAATCCGTTAAAGCATCGGTTCGAGCGATTTCCCTCGACAGGAAAGATTTATTTCAACAAGATAGACAGATATTTTTTATTTCGTAATAAAATGTTTACATTGATATAAGCTATCGCACAGCATCTGATTCAGAGATTTGATACATCATATATCTTACTTCTGGAAAATGAGTTTAGCTTATATTAAATCTAGATAAATTTGGTAGGAATTGAAGCAAACAAACTGAAGGAAAATACGACAAAAACCTTCAATGAAAATAAAAAAAAAACATAAAATAAGAAAAATAAAAATAAAAAAATCATTAAATAAATCAATATATAAGTAAATAAATAAATAAATACATGAAAAAATAATAAAAACAGATAAATTATTAAATAAATAAGCAAATAAATAAATAAACACATAAAAAAATATATAAATAAACAAGAAATAAATGAACAAGTATATGAATAAATAATTAAATTAATATATTAATGTTTAACAAGTAAGGCAATGACATACGAAAGACGTTAAACATATTGAGGAATACAATCAGTCAACTCATTGACTAGTGGATTATCAGCAAAAAGACAAGAATTATAAAACTTATCCGTCAGTTTTAATATTCGCTTATAAACCAGCTCAACACCCGCTCTTTTGTGCAGTTTTAAGGTGGAATAATCCCGAGGTAGGTCTAACATCTTTTTTAGAACTTTGTTCTGAGCTATTTGTAATTGCTTGATGTGGCACAGTGCGGCTTTTTTTCTTTTCTTTTTTTTTTAAGATCCGTTCAAATACTTTGCTCAGGCTGCTTAGTAAACTAATTGATCGGTAACTATCAGGATTTTCTGCAGGCTTACCAGCTTTAAGAATTGGCATTACTTTAGCCAACCTCTCATTGGGCTGGAAAGTATTGCAATTTTAAACAGGCATTCACAACATATGCCACCATCTTAATCCCAATTTTCGGTAGATCATTTAGATAAGCATTCCTTATTAAGTCTAGCCCACCAGATTTTCTCGCTACAAGATTGTTGATGAAGAATTTAATATTATCTTCATTAGCAAATTCGTTCACAGGAGTGTCTGAGTTTATCGTTCTGAATGTTTGAACGGCGCTATTTACCAGAGTATCTGTATGCATATCACCCAGATGACGGGATATGTTATGGTTACGTTCAAATGTTTGGGCAAGAGCATTAGCCTTTTCAATATCTGAAAAATACGAATTTACCGAGATTCGCAAACACGGTATATGATTGTTCCTATTTCTGACTAACTTAACTACATTCCAGAACGGCTTTGTATTTCTGTCTAAGTGTTTAAGCTTATTATTCCAGGTGTCATTACGAAATTGAACAATAATCTCCTTGATGATCCTATTAAGGTAACTGACTTCGTTTCTGAATACGATATTCCTGTATCGTTGCCATTTCCTTCTATGCATATTTCTTATTTTTATAAGGTTTAAAATATAAGAAGGAAGTTGAATGCAATAATTCTTTTTTGCTATATTTGGAGTACTTTCAGTTGATGAATCTACAATTTTCTTTGTGAAGTCCGAAACAAGAGAGTCTGCATCCTGATTGCAGGTTATATGGTCTAGATCAGTGTCAACCTGCTGAAGTTTCTGACTTATACTTGTTCTAAAACGTTTCCAATTTGTGTGTCTTATGACCTGGATATATTGGACAATTTACATACTGGACAACAGAAGTTTGCAATACACAGGATTATGATCTGAGCTCAATTCATTAAGTGATACAGGTTGATTTATATAGCCAGGACAGTTAGTAATAAACATATCAAGTACAGACGGACGACCACGTGAACCAGCAAGTACATAAGTTGGACTAAGAGGAAACATTAACGTAATGGGCAGCACAACACTTAGATTTGAAAGTATATCACCCCACGCATTTGCAGGTGCACAACCCCAATCTCTATGTCTACAGTTGAGATCACCTCCAACTAAGTAATCATCATGTAAACCAAAAAAATTTTCGGAGATGACTTCTTAGTCTAGTTTTATTAACGTTTGACAAAGTAGCAATAGGAAAATAGACACACATGACTTTTATTGCTTTTTGATTTGATAACCTCACCTCAATTCCTAAGTTTTCAACTAATTGTGTTTTAATAATAGGTGAAAGCGAGTGTTGAACTGATCTCCTCACAAAACTTGCAACTCCACCGCCAATTCCAACAGTTCTATCAAGACGATAGCATTTAAAATTCGGGGTGGATAAGCGATAGGTTTGATTTAGCCAAGTTTCTGTTACTAAGGCTATTTCTTTCTTTCTTCTGTTTAAAAAATCTAGGAATTCAATGCTTTTGCTCAGAATCCCCCTAGCATTCCATGTTATAATATTTAAGTTACTATCTACCATATTATTACTTATCATTAGAGTACAAAAATTTGGTAGCTAACCACAGCTGACGACATTAACTTATTGTTTATTTTGAACAGTAGCCTGTCTTCGATGAGAAAGAGCGGGAAAATCTGTCATTGACGACAGGTTAAGTTGCTTCGGCATGTTGCAGAGACCAATAGGGAGACAGTCAACTCCCTCGTCTCCCGCCCTTGAATTAATTTTGACAGCGTTTTTTATAACATTTCCCCTCCATGCTGCACACAGCTGATTCACAGACAGGATTTTTTTTGTTTTTAAATGAGAATACGTGTGAGCTGCCTATATGGTGGATCTCCTCACTCTTCAAACTGTTAGAAGGAGGGGGCATATAAATCAAAAAATTAGAAGAGAGAAGGTATAGTGTTTTCCAACGCAAAGTAATGGCTGACGGTAGCTGCGTCCAGAAATGATGTTTGTAAGGCAGAAGTTGCATCACAAAAGCAATATACTGAAAAAATTTATGATTATTTTAAAAAACAAAATAAGGACATAATCTTAGCTTAAACGCAAAATTTTTCTTAATAGTTCTTATGAACTATTGTAAATTACAAAACACTGAATAACTGCTACTGATTTTAAACACTAAAACCCGTTTTCTATACACATGTATCAATCTTATAACTATTGTAATACTATGTCTGAAATTATTTTTGTTCTTATCGCCTGAAGTAATACTCAAAAGGTATCTTGAATTTGTAAATATGTTCTCATTTTGAAGCGATTTAATTGTTTTAGGTATATTTAATGTGTTACAATTGTCATATATCTTCGCTCTGAGTTAAATTATACAAAGATGTTTTGCAAAATATATTCGTTCTATTCTTATTGTTGTTATTTTCATTGCACGAAATATGTTTTATATTTGTTTTTGTGTAAGGTTTCATTGTTTTTATTGATTACAACACCTTTCTTATTGAATGTCATTTGGACAATAAAAATATCATTTTGTAATAATAATATGTAACACCAAATATTTATTTTAATTATAATACGCGTAACTCGGTACATCAATTGATCATAAATCTTTCCCAAATGTGCGACTTTTCAGCACGAGTTACTCTCCTGTTTTTCTACATATTTCATGAGTTATTATAAATATAAATGCTATCGGATTATCAATTTATTAAAAATAAATCCTTTTAAAGTTTCGGTTACACTTACTTGCGTAAACAATTTGCAGTTGGTTTTCTGAACACGTTTTGTTGGCTGTACACAAAATGGCTGATGAATTCACAAACAGTTGACAATTTACGAGTGTTTGACACTATTGAAGGCAAAAAGTGACAAATCAGCCGCCATCTTTTCCATTTTGGAGGGGAAACGTAAACATGTGTGAGTAAAGTGAGACAATGTTCGATGATACGTAAATAACTTTCAGAATTTGAGGTTATCTCTGGGTTATGTCTACTAGAACACGTAAATAACAGTCAAACGTTCGATGGACAAAGGGGAAATCAGCTGTTTGATCAGCTGTTCAGTTGACCTTCTCCTTCCTTATTGGTTTCTGGCATGTTGTTTGTTGGAGCAGCAACGGGAGCTTTCGTTGAGAAGAAAGCCTTTTTTGTCAGTTGATGAGATTGATTCTTGCGACTGGCTAAGTTGTTTTTAAGCTCTAGGTATTTCGATCTAATCGAGCAAGAAGCATCGCTAGCTTTGTGAGAGTCATTGCAATTCACACATTTAAAAGCGTCTTTTTATTGCAATCAGCAGTTTTGTGAGAACCAGCACAAATGCCACAATATGCCTTTATATGACAATTGCGCTCACCATGTCCGAACATCTGGCAATTATGGCATTGTGTCGGCTTACCTTTTAATTTTCGTTGAAAGCTCCATCTGACTTGTGTGTGAAGAACAGATCGGTAATGTTTTTTTAAGTCATTTAATTTGATTGAACCATTCTACAATGAAATCAAATAGAGTGTCTCACTATATTGTTCATAGTTTTTAGTAATTTTTTTATGTCCATGCACTTCAGTCCGAGTTCAATTAGTTTGGATTTTAATAACTCAACATTTAGATCGTCAAGTTTAAACAAAGCTACTTTGAATGGTTTAACACTTTTCATGTCGTGGGTGAAAAATTGACATCTGTTCTCTTTTAGATGAGACACTACACAGTTGTATGGTTCTAATGTTTCACACAATATTTTTATGCCAATGGAGATTTTTTTAATGGAATATTCGGAGATATTTAATGATTTCATTAAACTGTGGACATGGTCACTTGTTTTGTCAAGCAATTTAATAGGAGGCACATGTTTTCACTTGGTGAAATAGTTTCGTCCATATCACCATCGTCATTATCGAGCATTCGTCGAAAGGCACTGAAACGATTGTACCTTGATTTTATTGTACCCGCACTAGTAGCACTCATATTTCGGCGTTTCTTATTTGAGGGATTGGAAACACCGTCAGAGTTCGGGGATCTGCGGCGTTTAGAAATTTTGGGTAAATTACTGGTAAGATACACTACGAAAAGCGGCCGATATGGGCTGTCATGCAGAAGCAAAAGCTCTTCGACGACTGATTATTTCAACAAATACTTCCAGTATGAGTCTGATTGACGGCCTTGTTTCTGCCATTGGGGATGATCTACCAAAAGGAATTCTTATTGGCAAGTTTATGACTCGAAATCAGAATGGTGCCGTCCTGGTAAGGGTTGCCAATCTCGCCCACCACGCTGTTACTCTTCCGGTGTACCGCCGCCATATTTGAATGACCTTTTTATTCGGTCACATCTGCAGCTATCGCAAATTGATTTAGTGCAATGCTTACTTAACGAATTTTCTGACGTTTTTATCAGTGGTCCGGCCGATTTGGGTAAAACCAGTATCACTCAGCATAGAATTAATGTGGGCAATGCAAAGCCAATAAAGCAATCTCCACGCCGATTGCTGATTGCCGATTGCGAAGCAAGAAGAGGCACGGGAAATCGTCGACAATATGCTGCGAAGCGATATAATTGAACCATCCACATCTCCATGTGTCTCACCCATTGTAATGGTGAAGAAAAAGGATGGTTCGATACTCTTCTGTGTGGACTATCGTAGACTGAATATCGTGATTTTAAAGGACTCTTTCCTACTGCCCCGAATCGACGACACTTTAAGCGCAGTAGTTGGATCCGTTTGGTTTAGCTGCGTTGATTGTAAATCGGGCTACTGGCAAGTCGACATGTATCCGCCTGATCGAGAGGTAACTGCCTTTGTTACAAGGGATGGTTTGTGGCAGAACAAGGTCTTGAGCTTATTTGGTATATTTGGACGACCCCTTGGTTCACGGTAAGAGTTTTGAAGAGATGCTTAAAAATGTACGCTCTGTTTTCATTCGGCTAAGACACCGACGCTTGTGCCCATGGCATAGGCGCAGTATTGTTACAGATTCATGACGGTAAAGAAAGATTCATGGCGTATTTCAGTAGACCTCTCAGCAAGTCAGAACGAAATTATTGCACAACCCGCAAGGAATTGTTGGCCATGATTAAGGCTATAGACAACTTTCATGTTTAGCTTTCTGGGCGAGAATTTTTAATCCCCACCGACCATGCTTATCTCAACTGGCTTTTATCTCTTAAGAACACAGAGGGACAGCTAGCGCTGGATAGAGTGTCCAATTTCCAATTTGGGAATGATGGAATTTGGGCGAACGCCCCAATTTGAATAATGTCTCTGGCGGCAGCAATGTTCTAAAAGCATATTGGGCCCAATTTGCAGCTCTATGTTTAATCAACCAAACACTTTGCAAAAAATGGGTGTCTACGTCACTTAAGCAGCCTGTTGTGATCGTTCACAAAAATAATGAAACACGACTCCAAGAGATGAAGCACAGCGCTCAAGAACGCACAACAGCGCGCTTCATTCGCCTTTGTGCATTTCGTTTCCCAGCGTTTTCGCATTATTATCGTAGAGTAAGCAAATTTGTAGTATTTAAGTGAAACTATTTGTAAATAAAGGGCAGTTCAATAAAGTTACCAGCACACATTGACTTCTCCCCACCAGCGGTAAGAAGTCATCATTTTTTTTCTGTTTGACTATTAAAGCAAGCATTTGGTCCTTTGATAAAAATAAAACGATCACAGCGGCCTAAGCAGCATATTCAGGGCTCACATTGGATTTTAAAAGCGTTTCCAAGGCTCACATTGAAATTAAAACAAACGTAACCAGGGCTCACACTGGTAGTAATAAGAAATCAAATAATTCAAGAACAAACATAATTCGTAAAACTGCAAGATGGTTTAAGATGAAACTAAAGTCTACATCGTAGTTGCTAGGCAGAAAACTCTGGCAGCAGAGCTCGAGAGAACTAGCATAAATTTTTCAAAGGACAGCCTAACGCTAAAAACGTATGTCAGCGAACCAGTGGCCTCTGAAGAATTAAAGGCGAAAATTCAACAACACAACCCATACACCAACGAACCAGGCACTTCAGAGGAAAAACTGGGACGGGAGCAATCGCAACGATTGCGCAAACTGAAAATAAAAATGAAGACGATTTCTAATAATATAATGGAGTTTGAAGAGGCAGCTTTAACGGACTATTCAACGGAAATTATTGACTTCCAACAAAAAATATTATTAAATAAGTCAAGAAGCTTCATTGAGTTGCACGAAGACTTTATGATGAACGCTTCAGAGAACGAGCTCAATACAAGCTATGCGATAAATGACGAGTACCGGCAAGCACAAAGAGAGTTGAACCGATGTCTTCATAAAATGGCTTCAAAACTCAGTGAAGTGAAGCAAAAGGCGATTGAAGAGAGACACCCTCAGGTTGAGGCACGATTGCCACAATTAAAAATTCTGATATTCAAAGGAAATTATTTGGAATGGCAATCGTTTTGTGATATATTCACCGCCATTATACACAAACAACTCTCAGCACAACAGAAAAAATGGAATATTTGAAAACCCATTTAAAAGGAGAGCCACTGTAACTAATACAGCACCTAACCATATCAAGTGCAAATTATCAAACGGCATGGGAAACATTAAGGGATACACATCGAAAAAATGCTGAAGGCTGGTCATCAAGGCAACCAGTCAACATTAAACTCAATTAAAGCGATCTTAGATGCAACGAAGGAAGGCCTATCTGCTATAGCCAATATTGGCTTTGATGTCACAAAGGCGTTAGATCAAGAAAGCAGAAATCTGTTTGAGCAAAGTTTAGAACAACCAAACAAGATGCCCTCACTGCAAACATTGTATGATTTTTTGCAAAGAAGACACCAAGCATTGGAGGTGACTGGATCATCTAGACAGAAATATTGCAAGGAGGAATCAAAGGTCTATATTCGGAATTATCATTTAGCAACTCGTGCTAAATGCATATTTTGTAAGAATGACCACAATCTTTACTCCTGCAGTAAGTTCTTGAATTGGATGCCTAAGGAAAGATGTGAACAAGTTAGACTTGCTAAGTTGTGTATAAACTGCTTAAGGCATGACAAGAAGGATGCATGCACTAGTTTGCGAACTTGTAAGCAGTGCAATAAGAAACACCATACCCTCTTACACAAAAAAGACTTTGGCTTAAGAAGACAAGCTGTTGCCCGTTCACCAAATGACGGAAGAATGCATTCGGATGGAGTCCAGTCTAATTATGGACATCAAAATCAAGGTGTTTTGCTTGCCACAGCATTGATAACAGCGACGAACATTAATGGTCATCAAAGAAGGCTTCGAGCTCTCATTGATCCTGGATCGCAAGCAACACTTATTACTGAAGAAGCTGCACAATCATTACGTTTGCCAAAACAAAAGCTACATACTGAAATCAGCGGTCTAGGAGCAACTGATGCTGGAACAGCTCGGTACAAAGTAGAATTAATATTAGCACCAAGATTTGCATCAGACTTCAAACTGGTGACCTCTGCGCTTGTCTTACCGACACTCACCAGACTGACTCCAGACAAAAATGATTTCAACGAAATTCCTAACAACTTAAGGAACCTATTTCTAGCTGATCCAACATATAAAATTTCCGGTAGCATTGATCTGATTCTTGGAGCTGACGTTTACGGAGACATAATTCTAAATGGCGTTAAAAAAGGCCCAAAAGGTTTTCCCATAGCACAAAGCTCACAATTCGGTTGGTTCATCACTGGACGTATTTCAGCCAAATGAAGTGGAAAAATTATAGGAATGGTTGCCCAAACATCGTTAGAAAGACAGCTCCAGAATTTTTGAGATCAAGGGGAGATACCCGAAAAAATTAAATTAACGCAAGACGACCTTAGTTGCGAAAAGTTGTAAGAAGAAACACGCTGTCGAGATAGTGATGGCAGATACGTTGTTGACATCCCATTTAACAAACAATTGGAACAGAAATATCTTGGAAAGTCAAGAGACAGAGCAATTTCAAGATTACTCCAACTTGAGAAAAAATTCAAATGGGATCCCTCAATGCACCGCGAATATAGCAATTTCATAAGGGAATTCATAAGTCTAGGTCACATGAAAGAAGTTCCTGAAAACGAAAGGCAAAAAGAAGGCGCATACTATATGCCACACCACGGTGTCATTGAACCTCACAGCCTGACAACAAAGCTCAGAGTAGTGTTCGATGCATCAGCGAAAACATCAACTGGAATCAGCCTTAACGATCTCATGTTGGTTGGTTCTAGACTACAGGATGATCTAACCACAATCATTATGCGTTGGCGGCGACACAGATGTGTATTCACAGCAGACATCGAGAAGATGTATCGCCAAATCAAAATCAACGAACTTCATCAAGACTATCAACGGATAGTGTGGCGGAACTCTTCAAGCGAAAAAATTAAAGAGTACAAGCCCACCACCGTCACATATGGAACGGCATCTGCACCATACCTTGTTGTGAAAACACTCCATCAACTGGCATCTGATGAAGAACAATACTACCCTATCGTTGCACGCATATTAGGGGAAGACTTCTATGGTGATGACCTGATGTCGGGAGGGGACACCCTACGTGAGTGCAAATATGTTCAAATTCATCTCGAATTAGTTAGCGATCTCACATCTGAAGCATTCTTGGCGGTAGTATGAAGATTCATTTCTAGAAGAGGCATATGTTCGAACTTCTACAGTGATTGCGGAACAACATTTGTATGAGCGAACAAGGAGTTACAGAATATCTGCAAGCTCGTTGCCAATCAACTAAAACCCGAAGTATCAGACAAATTGCTCGTGGACGGTATAGAGTGGAATTTTATTCCGCCAGCTGCACCCCACTTTGGAGGATTGTGGGAAGCCGGAGTAAAATCCATGAAATATCATCTTAAAAGAGTCATCGGTGACACCACGCTCACTTTTGAAGAATTCTATACAACGTTAACACAAATAAAAGCATGGCTGAACTCCCGCAAAATGACCACTCTGAGTAATAACATCGATGACAAAATGATTTTAACCCCGAGACACTTTCTAATCGGCTCAGCATTAAATGCCCTGCCAGATCCCACACTGGATCAAAATAGAACTTTACGCTCTCGATGGCTATTGATTCAAAAAATGGTGCAAGATTTTTGGCAAACATGGTCATCAGAATACCTAAGCCAGTTACAACATCGTGGGAAATGGAAACAGAAGAGAGAGAACTTATGTATTGGAGATATAGTACTGATAAAAGACGATCGCCTTCCACCTACTAAGTGGAATGTGGGAAAAATTACTGAAGTGTACCCTGGAACAGATGGACAAGTTCGAGCAGTTACTGTATACAGCAACAAAAAGTACGCGAAAAGACCGGTGACAAAGTTGTGTCCTCTACCAATAGAAGATAATGCCGAACCAATAACTTCTGTTGAAAGCAGAGCAAGTTCCTCAGGTCAGAAATACAAACCTGTCGTTTCTATTCCTTTGGATTTGTATGTTAACATTGGTCTTAAGCACTGCAGTTGGCCAACAGATAAGCGACAACTATGAAATTGCTAAATTTGAAACAACCCAAGGAATATATTTTGAAGATATTGGACATGCAAATATAGTTGTCGGATCGTGGAAAACCATAGTGTTCTTCAATCTGACCAACTATTGGATAGATTTGTATACATACAGAAAGTTCATAAAAAATATGAAGGACATTTGTCAAACACAAACTTGTCAGACTCGAGCACTTTGCTGTGTGATAGCACTCTATATTTATTTGACCGACAAATGGTACAAATTGAACGCAACAATGATATACTGCCTCACACAAACAATGAATCACCACATAGGATGAAACGATCACCCCTTGACTTCATCGGAACAATCAGCAACATATTGTTTTTGATTCTCGATCAAGAGTTTGCGGCTCAATATGAACAGAAAATAGCGGAAGTTACAGACAATGACAACCATTTGCTCAGTCTATTGAAGAATCAAACGAGCATTATAGACTCCACAATAAACCTATTTCAGGAAGATCGCACGGCAACTCAAAACCAGTTAAGGATAATGTACAAAATGATTTCTAAATTAGAAACTCAAGACGAAAATGAACATGTTTTCCAGATGTTTATATCAACAGCCTTTCCGGCGATGTAAATATTGATGAACTTCTACAACACACAAAATACTCTATTGGACATTATATTGGCAACACATCACGGACAAATCCATCCTTTGATATTGACGGTAAGTCAGCTGGAAACCGAACTCTCTCGGGTTTACAACAATATACCAAGAAGCATGATGATACCAGGAGAAGCAACTCACGAGTCAATTATTCAACTACACTAGACGTTACAACCAAGAGCACAAGTAACAGAGAAAAATGTTATCATCGAAATAACGCTGCCACTCTTGTATAGTGAAGATTTCCGAATGTATAAACTTCTTTCAGTACCAACATGGCGAGAAAAGAAATTTGTATATATCGTGCCGTCATCATACTATTTGATAGTCAATCTTGAAGGCGATCATTTCTACACTTTAGACGAAATATCATTCTCGATGTGTAAGCAAAGAACGTCAGGATCATTCTGGTGCGACATGAAACATCCTTTGTATCTTGCCGTGTCTACTGTTAGCTCTTGTGAAATGGGTCTCTTAAGACATGCAGGCCACATTTCATCCTCTTGTGTTATTCAAACCGTCAATCCTTAACTGTATTGGGTACAAATGCATCATACAAACACTTGGATCTACAGCACACAATCCGCGGTCAAGGTAGATATAGCATGTGGAAAAGAATCTTCATCAGCGCAATTGACGGCAAGTGGAATAATGCAGTTGCAGCCAAACTGCAGGATTCTTCAATACAACATGCTGATTATTGGACGTCAGTCAGTAACAACGAGGATAATTTCATCGTATTTACCGCTGCCAAATATTTCTGAATTTCCATCGGATCAGAATTACTTCAACGTAGTGCCGACTGTTGTGGGAACAAAGATATCACAGCACATCTCCAGGTTGCAACATGAGATCGCTCTCCAAAAAGGTCAAGAAATACTGTCAAATCAAATCCGAACCCACAAGATTCAGCAATATTCATAAGCGGTGCATTAGCATTTGTCATCGTAATTGCACTAGGTATTGCTGCCTTGAAAAGGTTTAGGAAAAGGAAGCCAACACCAACATCGTGACCACCCCTAACCCAGCATTAATTGACCGAGGAAATAAACCTGCTGCATCATCAATATTTTCCGACGACCAGAGGAAGAGTACAAAGAGTACAAGCTCACCACCGTCACATATGGAACGGCATCTGCACCATACCTTGCTGTGAAAACACTCCATCAACTGGCATCTGATGAAGAACAATACTATCCTATCGCTGCACGCATATTAAGGGAAGACTTCTATGGTGATGACCTGATGTCGGGAGGGGACACCCTACGTGAGTGCAAATATGTTCAAATTCATCTCGAATTAGTTAGCGATCTCACATCTGAAGCATTCTTGGCGGCAGTACGAAGATTTATTTCTAGAAGAGGCATATGTTCGAACTTCTACAGTAATTGCGGAACAACATTTGTATAAGCGAACAAGGAGTTACAGAATATCTGCAAGCTCGTTGCCAATCAACTAAAACCCGAAGTATCAGACAAATTGCTCGTGGACGGTATAGAGTGGAATTTTATTCCGCCAGCTGCACCCCACTTTGGAGGATTGTGGGAAGCCGGAGTAAAATCCATGAAATATCATCTTAAAAGAGTCATCGGTGACACCACGCTCACTTTTGAAGAATTCTATACAACGTTAACACAAATAAAAGCATGGCTGAACTCCCGCCCACTCTGAGTAATGACATCGATGACAAAATGATTTTAACCCCGGGACACTTTCTAATCGGCTCAGCATTAAATGCCCTGCCAGGTCCCACACTGGATCAAAATAGAACTTTCCGCTCTCGATGGCTATTGATTCAAAAAATGGTGCAAGATTTTTGGCAAACATGATCATCAGAATACCTTAGCCAGTTACAACATCGTGGGAAATGGAAACAGAAGAGAGAGAACTTAGGTATTGGAGATATAGTACTGATAAAAGACGATCGCCTTCCACCTACTAAGTGGAATTTGAGAAAAATTACTGAAGTGTATCCTGGAACAGATGGACAAGTTCGAGCAGTTACTGTATACAGCAACAAAAAGTACCCGAAAAGACCGGTGACAAAGTTGTGTCCTCTACCAATAGAAGATAATGCCGAACCAATAACTTCTGTTGAAAGTAGAGAAAGTTCCTTAGACCAGAAACGCAAACCTGTCGTTTCTATTCCTTTGGATTTGTATGTTAACATTGGTCTTAAGCACTGCAGTTGGGCAACAAATAAGCGACAACTATGAAATTACTATATTCGAAACAACCCAAGGAATATATATTGAAGATATTGGACATGCAAATATGGTTGTCGGATCGTGGAAAACCATAGTGTTCTTCAATCTGACCAACTATTGGACAGATTTCTATACATACAGAAAGTTCATAAAACACATGAAGGACATTTATCTAAACACAAACTTGTCAGACTCGAACACTTTGCTGTGTGATAGCACTCTATATTTATTTGACCGCAAATGGCACAAATTGAACGCAACAATGATATACTGCCTCACACAAACAATGAATCACCACATAGGATGAAACGATCACCCTTTGACTTCATCGGAACAATCAGCAACAAATTGTTTTTGATTCTGGATCAAGAGCTTGCGGCTCAATATGAACAGAAAATAGCAGAAGTCACAGACAATGACAACCATTTGCTCAGTCTATTGAAGAATCAAACGAGCATTATAGACTCCACAATAAACCTATTTCAGGAAGATCGCACGGCAACTCAAAGCCAGTTAAGGATAATGTACAAAATGATTTCTAAATTAGAAACTCAAGACGAAAATGAACATGTTTTCCAGATGTTTATATCAACAGCCTTTCCGGCGATGTAAATATTGATGAACTTCTACAACACACAAAATACTCTATTGGACATTATATTGGCAACACACCACGGACAAATCCATCCTTTGATATTGACGGTAAGTCAGCTGGAACCCGAACTCTCTCGGGTTTACAACAATATACCAAGAAGCATGATGATACCAGGAGAAGCAACTCACGAGTCAATTATTCAACTACACTAGACGTTACAACCAAGAGCACGAGTAACAGAGAAAAATGTTATCATCGAAATAACGCTGCCACTCTTGTATAGTTAAGATTTCCGAATGTATAAACTTCTTTCAGTACCAACGTACGTAAGGTACGTAAGGTCCTGCACAATTACGTTCGATGTCACAGATTTAAGGCGTCTAGTACTCAACAAATAATGGGAGTGTTGCCACCATCAAGGGTGTCACCATCAAGGCCGTTTACTCACACTGGAGTGGATTATGCAGGACCATTTCAAGTAAGAATGACAAAAGGAAGAGGAGTTCGATTAACAAAGGGTTATGTTGCGGTTTTTGTGTGTTTCGCAACCAAGGCAATTCATCTCGAATTAGTTAGCGATCTCACATCTGAAGCATTCTTGGCGGCAGTACAAAGATTCATTTTTAGAAGAGGCATCTGTTCGAACTTCTACAGTGATTGCGGAACACCATTTGTAGGAGCGAACAAGGAGTTACAGAATATCTGCACGCTCGTTGCCAATTAACTAAAACCCGAAGTATCAGACAAATTGCTCGTGGACGGTATAGAGTGGAATTTTATTCCGCCAGCTGCACCCCACTTTGGAGGATTGTGGGAAGCCGGAATAAAATCCATGAAATATCATTTTAAAAGAGTCATCGGTGACACCACGCTCACTTTTGAAGAATTCTATACAACGTTAACACAAATAAAAGCATGGCTGAACTCCCGCCCAATGACCACTCTGAGTAATGACATCGATGACAAAATGATTTTAACCCCGGGACACTTTCTAATCGGCTCAGCATTAAATGCCCTGCCAGATCCCACACTGGATCAAAATAGAACTTACCGCTCTCGATGGCTATTGATTCAAAAAATGGTGCAAGATTTTTGGCAAACATGATCATCAGAATACCTTAGCCAGTTACAACATCGTGGGAAATGGAAACAGAAGAGAGAGAACTTAGGTATTGGAGATATAGTACTGATAAAAGACGATCGCCTTCCACCTACTATGCGGAATTTGGGAAAAATTACTGAATTGTATCCTGGAACAGATGGATAAGTTCGAGCAGTTACTGTATACAGCAACAAAGAGTACGCGAAAAAAACCTGTAACAAAGTTGTGTCCTCTAAGTTCCGCAGACTAGAAATGCAAACCTGTCGTATTATTAGGAAAAATGAATTTCAACCTATTCCTTTGGATTTGTATGTTAACATTGGTCCTAAGCACTGCAGTTGGCCAACAGATAAGCGACAACTATGGAATTACTAAATTTGAAACAACCCCAGGAATATATTTTGAAGATATTGGACATGCAAATATGGTTGTTGGATCGTGGAAAACCATAGTGTTCTTCAATCTGACCAACTATTGGACAGATTTCTATACATACAGAGAGTTCATAAAACACATGAGGGACATTTGTCTAAACACAAACTTGTCAGACTCGAACACTTTGCTGTGTGATAGCACTCTATATTTATTTGACCGAAAAATGGCACAAATATAACGCAACAATGATATACTGCCTCACACAAACAATGAATCACCACATAGGATGAAACGATCACCCTTTGACTTCATTGGAACAATCAGCAACAAATTGTTTAGGATTCTGGATCAAGAGTTTGCGGCTCAATATGAACAGAAAATAGCAGAAGTCACAGACAATGACAACCATTTGCTCAGTCTATTGAAGAATCAAACGAGCATTATAGACTCCACAATAAACCTATTTCAGAAAGATCGCACGGCAACTCAAAGCCAGTTAAGGATAATATACAAAATGATTTCTAAATTAGAAACTCAAGACGAAAATGAACATGTTTTCTAGATGTTTATATCAACAGTCTTTCCGGCGGTGTAAATATTGATAAACTTCTACAACACACAAAATACTCTATTGGACATTATATTGGCAATACATCACGGACAAATCCATCCTTTGATATTGACGGTAAATCCGCTGAAAACCGAACTCTCTCGGGTTCACAACAACATACCAAGAAGCATGATGATATCAGGAGAAGCAACTCACGAGTCAATTATTCAACTACACAAGACGTTACAACCAAGAGCACGAGTAACAGAGAAAAATGTTATCATCGAAATAACGCTGCCACTCTTGTATAGTTAAGATTTCCGAATGTATAAACTTCTTTCAGTACCAACTTGGCGAGAAAAGAAATTTGTATATATCGTGCCGTCATCAGACTATTTGATAGTCAATCTTGAAGGCGATCATTTCTATACTTTAGACGAAATATCATTCATGTGTAAGCAACGAACGTCAGGATCATTCTGGTGCGACATGAAACATCCTTTGTATCTTACCGTGTCTACTGTTAGCTCTTGTGAAATGGGTCTCTTAAGACATGCAGGCCACATTCCATCCTCTTGTGTTATTCAAACCGTCAAGCCTCAACTGTATTGGGTACAAATGCATCATACAAACACTTGGATCTACAGCACACCATCCGCGGTCAAGGTAGACATAGCATGTGGAAAAGAATCTTCATCAGCGCAATTGACGGCAAGTGGAATAATGCAGTTGCAGCCAAACTGCAGGATTCTTCAATACAACATGCTGATTATTGGACGTCAGTCAGTAACAACGAGGATAATTTCATCGTATTTACCGCTGCCAAATATTTCTGAATTTCCATCGGATCAGAATTACTTCAACGTAGTGCCGACTGTTGTGGGAACAAAGATATCACAGCACATCTCCAGGTTGCAACATGAGATCGCTCTCCAAAAAAGTCAAGAAATACTGTCAAATCAAATCCGAACCCACAAGATTCAGCAATATTCATAAGCGGTGCATTAGCATTTGTCATCGTAATTGCACTAGGCATTGCTGCCTTGAAAAGGTTTAGGAAAAGGAAGTCAGCCAACATCAACATCGTGACCACCCCTAACCCAGCATTAATTGACCGAGGAAATAAACCTGCTGCATCATCAATATTTTCCGACGACCACTTTCCCGTCTAGGGGGCCCCAGCATGTTGTGATCGTTCACAACAATAATGAAACACGACGCCAAGCGATGAAGCACAGCGCTCAAAAGCGCACAACAGCGCGATTCATTCACCATTGTGCATTTCGTTTCCCCGCGTTTTCACATTATTATCGTAGAGAAAGCAAATTTGTAGTATTTAAGTGAAATTATTTGTAAATAAAGGCAGTTCATTAAAGTAATCAACACACATTGACTTCCCCCCACCAGCGGTAAGGAGTCATCATTTTTTTCTATCACCAATCAACTTTAAGACTTTGGGCACACATTGGAACCCATCTAACGATACCCTCCACTTCAAGGTTAATATAAAGGAACATAAAGTATTAGCAAAACGAACGACATTATCTGAAATAGCACGGTTGTTTGATCCATTTGGATGGCCCTCACCGCTAACAATCCGGGCAGAGCTACTAATGCAGCGGATGTGGAAGGCAGACCTTGATTGGGATGAACTGCTTACTGCTGAATTACAACAATGTTGGTCTAACTTTAAGATTGAACTTCCGGCTGCAGAGACCATAACAATTCCTAGATGGATTAATAGACAAAAGGGCCAAAAAATTGAGTTGCATGGCTTTTGTGATGCTTCTGGCGCAGCTTATGCAGCGGTGGTGTACTCCAGAGTCTACTATGACAATAGGTTTTCAATCAACCTGTTAACACCAAAGACAAGAGTCGCGCCGTTAAAGGAAAACCTCACAATCCCACAGTTAGAGCTGTGTGGTGCTGATCTTTTATCGAAGCTCTTGACGGAAGTAAGGAGTGGAAGTACATAAAATGTTCGCTTGGACTGATTCTACTATCGTCTTATCCTAGATAAAGAAGGATTCTTCCATCAAGGCCCTTTTTATATCCAACACGATATCGTAGAGCAGTAGATCCGGAATCATGGAGGCATATAAGATCCTCAGAAAATCCTACTGATCGTGCTTCTAGAGGACTGAAACCTAAGCAGTTACTAAGTCATCCCTTATGGTGGAGTGGACCGAACTGGCTAAAGAATGAAAATGATTGCTGGCCTCCACAGCCTAATTTGTATCATTCTTTGGAAGACTCCGCTGATCAAACAGTTGTGCTAACATCGTCAACATCGAAGGTGAAGGATGAAGGATTCTTTGACAGATTTTCCACATACGATAAATTTCTCAGGGTAATAACATACTGTAGACGGCATATACATAATTCTAGAAGTACTGTAGCAAAAGACGTTCAGGACCACTTACAGTGAACTCCAATGAAAAAAAATTGCTTGATTAATGGAACGGACATACCAAACTAAATGAAGGGATTTTGACTGTTGGGGGTCGTTTAGAGAACTCCTATTTACGCCAAACCCAAAAACACCCTTACATTCTGCCGTACGCCGACAATTGCACGAGATTATTAGTACAGAAAATACATGAAAGGACACTGCACGGCGGAATAAAACTAACGATGGCTGCATGGAGGCAGTCTTACTGGGATCCCCATGCGAAGCGATTGGTACGTAAGGTCCTGCACAATTACGTTCGATGTCACAGATTTAAGGCATCTAGTACTCAACAAATAATGGGAGTGTTGCCACCATCAAGGGTGTCACCATCAAGGCCGTTTACTCATACTGGAGTGGATTATGCAGGACCATTTCAAGTACGAATGACAAAAGGAAGAGGAGTTCGATTAACAAAGGGTTATGTTGCGGTTTTTGTGTGTTTCGCAACCAAGGCAATTCATCTCGAATAAGTTAGCGATCTCACATCTGAAGCATTCTTGGCGGCAGTACGAAGATTCATTTTTAGAAGAGGCATCTGTTCGAACTTCTACAGTGATTGCGGAACATCATTTGTAGGACCGAACAAGGAGTTACAGAATATCTGCACGCTCGTTGCCAATTAACTAAAACCCGAAGTATCAGACAAATTGCTCGTGGACGGTATAGAGTGGAATTTTATTCCGCCAGCTGCACCCCACTTTGGAGGATTGGAGGAAGCCGGAATAAAATCCATGAAATATCATCTTAAAAGAGTCATCGGTGACACCACGCTCACCTTTCAAGAATTCTATACAGCGTTAACATAAACAGAAGCATGCCTTAACTCCCGCCCACTGACCACTCTGAGTAATAACATCGATGAATTAAATGCCCTGCCAGATCCTACACTGGATCAAAATAGAACTTTCCGCTCTTGATGGCTATTGATTCAAAAAATGGTGCAAGATTTTTGGCAAACATGGTCATCAGAATACCTAACCCAGTTACAACATCGTGGGAAATGGAAACAGAAGAGAGAGAACTTAGGTATTGGAGATATAGTACTGATAAAAGACGATCGCCTTCCACCTACTAAGTGGAATTTGGGAAAAATTACTGAAGTGTATCCTGGAACAGATGGACAAGTTCGAGCAGTTACTGTATACAGCATCCAAAAGTACGCGAAAAGACCGGTGACAAAGTTGTGTCCTCTACCAATAGAAGATAATGCCGAACCAATAACTTCTGTTGAAAGCAGAGCAAGTTCCTCAGACCAGAAATGCAAACCTGTCGTATTATTAGGAAAAAAAAATTTCAACCTATTCCTTTGGATTTGTATGTTAACATTGGTCTTAAGTACTGCAGTTGGCCAACAGATAAGCGACAACTATGAAATTACTATATTCGAAACAACCCCAGGAATATATTTTGAAGATATTGGACATGCAAATATGGTCGTCGGATCGTGGAAAACCATAGTGTTTTTCAATCTGACCAACTATTGGACAGATTTCTATACATACAGAAAGTTCATAAAACACATGAAGGACATTTATCTAAACACAAACTTGTCAGACTCGAACACTTTGCTGTGTGATAGCACTCTATATTTATTTGACAAATGGCACAAATTGAACGCAACAATGATATACTGCCTCACACAAACAATGAATCACCACATAGGATGAATCGATCACCCTTTGACTTCATCGGAACAACCAGCAACAAATTGTTTGGGATTCTGGATCAAGATTTTGCGGTTCAATATGAACAGAAAATAGCAGAAGTCACAGATAATGACAACCATTTGCTCAGTCTATTGAAGAATCAAACGAGCATTATAGACTCCAGAATAAACCTATTTCAGGAAGATCGCACGGCAACTCAAAGCCAGTTAAGGATAATATACAAAATGATTTCTAAATTAGAAACTCAAGACGAAAATGAACATGTTTTCTAGATGTTTATATCAACAGTCTTTCCGGCGATGTAAATATTGATGAACTTCTACAACACACAGAATACTCTATTGGACATTATATTGGCAACACATCACGGACAAATCCATCCTTTGATATTGACGGTAAATCAGCTGAAAACCGAACTCTCTCGGGTTCACAACAACATACCAAGAAGCATGATGATACCAGGAGAAGCAACTCACGAGTCAATTATTCAACTACACAGGACGTTACAACCAAGAGCACGAGTAACAGAGAAAAATGTTATCATCGAAATAACGCTGCCACTCTTGTATAGTTAAGATTTCCGAATGTATAAACTTCTTTCAGTACCAACTTGGCGAGAAAAGAAATTTGTATATATCGTGCCGTCATCAGACTATTTGATAGTCAATCTTGAAGGCGATCATTTCTATACTTTAGACGAAATATCATTCATGTGTAAGCAACGAACGTCAGGATCATTCTGGTGCGACATGAAACATCCTTTGTATCTTACCGTGTCTACTGTTAGCTCTTGTGAAATGGGTCTCTTAAGACATGCAGGCCACATTCCATCCTCTTGTGTTATTCAAACCGTCAAGCCTCAACTGTATTGGGTACAAATGCATCATACAAACACTTGGATCTACAGCACACCATCCGCGGTCAAGGTAGACATAGCATGTGGAAAAGAATCTTCATCAGCGCAATTGACGGCAAGTGGAATAATGCAGTTGCAGCCAAACTGCAGGATTCTTCAATACAACATGCTGATTATTGGACGTCAGTCAGTAACAACGAGGATAATTTCATCGTATTTACCGCTGCCAAATATTTCTGAATTTCCATCGGATCAGAATTACTTCAACGTAGTGCCGACTGTTGTGGGAACAAAGATATCACAGCACATCTCCAGGTTGCAACATGAGATCGCTCTCCAAAAAAGTCAAGAAATACTGTCAAATCAAATCCGAACCCACAAGATTCAGCAATATTCATAAGCGGTGCATTAGCATTTGTCATCGTAATTGCACTAGGCATTGCTGCCTTGAAAAGGTTTAGGAAAAGGAAGTCAGCCAACATCAACATCGTGACCACCCCTAACCCAGCATTAATTGACCGAGGAAATAAACCTGCTGCATCATCAATATTTTCCGACGACCACTTTCCCGTCTAGGGGGCCCCAGCATGTTGTGATCGTTCACAACAATAATGAAACACGACGCCAAGCGATGAAGCACAGCGCTCAAAAGCGCACAACAGCGCGATTCATTCACCATTGTGCATTTCGTTTCCCCGCGTTTTCACATTATTATCGTAGAGAAAGCAAATTTGTAGTATTTAAGTGAAATTATTTGTAAATAAAGGCAGTTCATTAAAGTAATCAACACACATTGACTTCCCCCCACCAGCGGTAAGGAGTCATCATTTTTTTCTATCACCAATCAACTCTAACAAAGAAAACATGATCAAGACTTTGGGCACACATTGGAACCCATCTAACGATAGCTTCCACTTCAAGGTTTATATAAAGTAACAGAAAGTATTAGCAAAACGAACGACATTATCTGAAATAGCACGGTTGTTTGATCCATTTGGATGGCCCTCACCGCTAAAAATCCGGGCAAAGCTACTAATGCAGCAGATCTGGAAGGCAGACCTTGATTGGGATGAACCGCTTACTGCTGAATTACAACAATGTTGGTCTAACTTTAAGATTGAACTTCCGGCTGCAGAGACCATAACAATTCCTAGATGGATTAACAGACAAAAGGGCCAAAAAATTGAGTTGCATGGCTTTTGTGATGCTTATGCAGCGGTGGTGTACTCCAGAGTCTACTATGACAATATGTTTTCAATCAACCTGTTAACACCAAAGACAAGAGTCGCGCCGTTAAAGGAAAAGCTCACAATCCCAAAGTTAGAGCTGTGTGGTGCTGATCTTTTATCGAAGCTCTTGACGGAAGTAAGGAGTGGAAGTACATAAAATGTTCGCTTGGACTGATTCTACTATCGTCTTATCCTAGATAAAGAAGGATTCTTCCATCAAGGCCCTTTTTATATCCAACAGGATATCGTAGAGCAGTAGATCCGGAATCATGGAGGCATATAAGATCCTCAGAAAATCCTACTGATCGTGCTTCTAGAGGACTGAAACCTAAGCAGTTACTAAGTCATCCCTTATGGTGGAGTGGACTGAACTGGCTAAAGAATGAAAATGATTGCTGGCCTCCACAGCCTAATTTGTATCATTCTTTGGTAGACTCCGTTGATCAAATAGTTGTGCTAACATTGTCGACATCGAAGGTGAAGGATGAAGGAATCTTTGACAAATTTTCCACATACGATAAACGGCATATACATAATTCTAGAATTAATGTAGCAAAAGACGTTCAGGACCACTTACAGTGAACTCCAATGAAAAAAATTGCTTGATCAATGGAACGGACATTCCAAACTAAATGAAGGGATTTTGACTGTTGGGTGTCGTTTAGAGAACTCCAATTTTTTTTTTTATAATTGACGCGTGCAAAAGGGGTTGCGAGTACCCTTAAGTGACCGGATCAAGTCACAGCACGGGCCAAAGGTATAGAGGAAGAGAAGGAGAGGAGGTACCGATGCACATTGGTTTTAAATGCCTGTGGATTGTAATGAGGAGGAAAAATCGAGCTGGGAAGAGCATTCCAGATTCGTGTAGTGCGGCTAAAGAACGAGTCTCTGAATTTGACTGTACGTTCGAAAGAGGGCTTGAGAGTGAATTGATGGGCATTCCTAGCTAGGCGTGTATTGCGGGTGAATTCTTGAAGGGGAGGAATGCAATTGGCTAATTCATCTGAGCATTTCAATAGCGGTAAAAAAGTGACAACGACGCGACATTACGTCGGTGTTCTAACCAGTCAATCGACTTGCAATATTACTGTCACCTATAAGTTTTATCGCTCGCTTTTGAATTCTATCCAGCAGGTGCAGGGAGGTCTTAGAAGCACCTGACCAGATAGGAGCGTTATACTCAAGTTTTGGGCGTATGTATGCCTTGTATATTGTAGCCAGATCAGAGGGGGTGAAGTACTTCTTGCATCGTTTAAGGAAACCTAGACATTTCGCAGCAGTTTTGGCGATCTCAAATATGTGATCGTTCCAACTAATTGTTGGGTTGATACACATACCGAGGATGGAAAGTCTTTCGGTTTCAGCAACGCTAATGCCGTTCATGGATAACGGCATTTTTTGTGATCGCTTTAACGACAGTAGACAGCACTGTGTTTTGGAAGCATTAAATTCCACTCTATTCTTATTTCCCCAATCGATTATGCTGTCAAGGTCGGAATTTAGTGTGCTTAACATACGCTGCCGTTCCGAGTCTAAGGCCGAAGTGGAGGGACGAGAGCTAAGGAACGAAATTTACGAAATTTTATGTACCAAGGAACGAATTTTACGCCAAACCCAAAAACACCCTTACATTCTGCCGTACGCCGACAATTGCATGAGATTATTAGTACAGAAAATACATAAAAGGACACTGCATGGCGGAATAAAACTAACGATGGCAGCATGGAGGCAGTCTTACTGGGATCCCCATGCGAAGCGATTGGTACGTAAGGTCCTGCACAATTACGTTCGATGTCACAGATTTAAGGCATCTAGTACTCAACAAATAATGGGAGTGTTGCCACCATCAAGGGTGTCACCATCAAGGCCGTTTACTCACACTGGAGTGGATTATGCAGGACCATTTCAAGTAAGAATGACAAAAGGAAGAGGAGTTCGACTAACAAAGGGTTATGTTGCGGTTTTTGTGTGTTTCGCAACCAAGGCAATTCATCTTGAATTCTGTGATCTCACATCTGAAGCATTCTTGGCGACAGTACGAAGATTCATTTTTAGAAGAGGCATCTGTTCGAACTTCTACAGTGATTGCGGAACACCATTTGTAGGACCGAACAAGGAGTTACAGAATATCTGGAAGCTCGTTGCCAATTAACTAAAACCCGAAGTATCAGACAAATTGCTCGTGGACGGTATAGAGTGGAATTTTATTCCGCCAGCTGCACCCCACTTTGGATGATTGTGGGAAGCCGAAATAAAATCCATGAAATATCATCTTAAAAGAGTCATTGGTGACACCACGCTCACCTTTCAAGAATTCTATACAACGTTAACATAAACAGAAGCATGCCTAAACTCCCGCCCACTGACCACTCTGAGTAATGACATCGATGACAAAATGATTTTAAGCCCGGGACACTTTCTAACCGGCTCAGCATTAAATGACCTGACAGATCCCACACTGGATCAAAATAGAACTTACCGCTTTCGATGGCTATTGATTCAAAAAATGGTGCAAGATTTTTGGCAAACATGGTCATCAGAATATCTTAGCCAGTTACAACATCGTTGGAAATGGAAACAGAAGAGAGAGAACTTAGGTATTGGAGATATAGTACTGATAAAAGACGATCGCCTTCCACCTACTAAACGGAATTTGGGAAAAATTACTGAAGTGTATCCTGGAACAGATGGACAAGTTCGAGCAGTTACTGTATACAGCAACAAAGAGTTCGCGAAAAAACCTGTAACAAAGTTGTGTCCTCTACCAATAGAAGAAAATGCCGAACCAATAACTTCTGTTGAAAGCAAAGGAAGTTCCTCAGACTAGAAATGCAAACCTTTCGTATTATTAGGAAAAATTAATTTCAACCTATTCCTTTGGATTTATATGTTAACATTGGTCTTAAGCACTGCAGTTGGCCAAAAAATAAGCGACAACTATGGAATTACTAAATTTGAAACAACCCAAGGAATATATTTTAAAGATATTGGACATGCAAATAGGGTTATTGGATCGTGGAAAACCATAGTGTTCTTCAATCTGACCAACTATTGGACAGATTTCTATACATACAGAAAGTTCATAAAACACATGAGGGGCATTTGTCTAAACACAAACTTGTCAGACTCGAACACTTTGCTGTGTGATAGCACTCTATATTTATTTGATCGAAAAAAGGCACAAATTGAACGAAAGAATGATATACTGCGTTACACAAACAATGAATCACAACATAGGATGAAACTATCACCCTTTGACTTCATCGGAACATCAGCAACAAATTGTTTGGGATTCTCGATCAAGACTTTGCGGCTCAATATGAACAGAAAATAGCAGAAGTCACAGACAATGACAACCATTTGCTCAATCTATTGAAGAATGAAATGAGCATTATAGACTCCACAATAATCCTATTTCAGGAAGATCGCACGGCAACTCAAAACCAGATAAGGATAATTTACAAAATGATTTCTAAATTAGAAACTCAAGACGAAAATGAACATGTTGTCCAGATGTTTATATCAACAGCCTTTCCGGCGATGTTAATATTGATGAACTTCTACAACACACAAAATAGACTATTGGACATTATATTGGCAACACATCACGGAAAAATCCATCCTTTGATATTGACGGTGAATCAGCTGAAAACCGAACTCTCTCGGGTTCACAACAACATACCAAGAAGCATGATGATACCAGGAGAAGCAACTCACGAGTCAATTATTCAACTAAACAAGACGTTACAACCAAGAGCACGTGTAACAGAGAAAAATGTTATCATCGAAATAACGCTGCCACTCTTGTATAGTGAAGATTTCCGAATGTATAAACTTCTTTCAGTGCCAACTTGGCGAGAAAAGAAATTTGTATATATTGTGCCGTCATCCGACTATTTGATAGTCAATTTTGAAGGCGATCATTTCTACGCTTTAGACGAAATATCATTCTCGATGTGACACCCTCAACTGTATTGGGTACAAATGCATCATACAAACACTTGGATCTACAGCACACCATCCGCGGTCAAGGTAGACATAGCATGTGGAAAAGAATCTTCATCAGCGCAATTGACGGCAAGTGGAATAATGCAGTTGCAACCAAACTGCAGGATTCTTTAATACAACATGATGATTTTTGGACGTCAGTCAGTCATCGTTTTTACCGCTGCCAAATATTTCTGAATTTCAATCCTGTTAGGGAGCATGGGCCTATGCACGCGAGGTAACGTCGTTGATTGCGCTCAACAGGGCGAGCTGCCAAGGCAATCCTCGTTAGTGCACAGGTCAAGTTGACATACAGCCTCCAAGTGGCGCCCCCTGGATAGCCATCCCAACACCCGTTGTATGGTGAACTAATGTATGCAGCGACCCCTGCCCGAGGATTTAAATAATGGGCCTGGCCTACCAGTCTGTGGGTTGTGCGTGAGGGTAACTTCCTCACCACGTAAAAACCAGAAGTTCAGAGACAACATCATCCCTCGGATAGTGAAGGATCAACTTTTGACGACCCCAGCAAACGTTTTAGGACATTGATTTTCGGTTTTGCACGTGGAATGTGAAGTCCCTTAACAGGCCACGTGCAGCCGAACAACTTGCGGAGGCCCTTGACAGCTACAAGGCTTACATAACCGTCATCCAGGAAGTGCGATGGGAGAGAAGGCAGCGCTTATTCGGATGCGGATTTATTGTTCGAGGCAGACTTAGGCAAAAAGTCTCGAGCTACGACCCCGTCAGCGAATGCCTCATGACAATCCGCATCAAGGCTAAATTCGAGAACATTAGCCTAATATGCGCTCACGCCCTGACAGAAGAGAAGGATGACAACATTAAGGATGACTTTTATGATCTCCTAGAAAGAACATACGATCGATGCCCCAGCTATCGTCCTAGGAGATTTCAACGCTCAGCTGGGAAAGGAGGACATCTTTGCTGGAGTCATCGGTAAACACAGCCTGTACGACAACACATCTGGAAACAGACTCAGGCTGTTAGACTTCGCCTCGGGGCGAAACCTCTCTGTGGCTAGCACGCGGTTCCCACACCTGAACATTCACAAAGGAACCTGGCGATCTCCTGATCAATCACGTCAACCAGATTGATCACGTTGCGATCGACGTCAGACACTCCTCCAGTATTCTCGATGACCGAACCTTCCGAGGTGCAAACATTGACTCGGATCATCACCTTGTTGTAGCCAAGGTAAGAACCCGGACATCGAGAGAGCAACGGAGTCGAGAAAGGCCAAAACGGTTTGACGTCGAAAAGCTACAATCGCATCTGAGTGCTGGGAACTTTGCCGACCGAGTTTCCCTGAAACTCGCTCAGAGTTCGACGCTTCCTGCACTAAGCATGGAAGAAGAATGGAAACGTTGTCAAGAAGGGATTAAAAATGCTGACACTGATGTACTGGGTTTCACGTCACCACCCAGAAGGAACCCATGGTTTGACGACGAGTGCAGGCAAGCGCACGCAGCTAAACAAGACGCCTATAAGGCGAAGCTGGATCGAACAACGAGGGCTGTTCGCGAGCTCTACGAACAGAGAAGAAGGGAAGAACACCAGCTTCTCAGAAGGCAAAAGAAGGAGCATGAGAAGCGTGCGATGAATGTGAATGAAGTCCGAAAGTTTTACCGAAAGGTAAAACAGCTATCCGGAGGATACAAGGTTCGGACCAAGGCCTGCCGGGACCAAAACGGACAACTCGTAGTTGAGTCGCAGTTTGTGCTGAGAATCTGGAAGGATCATTTCTGCAGACTCCTTAACGGCGATGACGACCCAAATCCCGCTGTTAGACAGAATGTTCCACTCAATTTGGACGATGATAGACAAGCATTCCGTCCCCCCGACCTAGACGAGGTGAAGATAGCAATATCCAAGGTAAAGTCGAACAAAGCTGCTGGAGCGGATGGATTGTCCGCAGAACTATTTAAAGCAGCTAGAGATGACCTGGTTGGGCGCATGCACCAGCTCATCTGTTAGATATGGTCGGAGGAAAGCATGCCCGATGAGTGAAATCTCAGCGTTGTTTGCCCGGTCCACAAGAAAGGAGACCCCGTTGACTGCGCAAACTACAGAGGGATTAGTCTCCTGAACATCGCATACAAGATCCTCTCTGCCGTATTGTGTGAGCGTCTGAAACCATTTGTCCATGACCTGATATGTCTCTATCAGTGTGGTTTCAGGACAGGGAAGTCCACAACAGACTAGATCTTCACATTACGGCAGATCCTGGAAAAGACCCAAGAAATGCAAATTGACACTCACCACCTATTCGTCGATTTCAAGGCTGCATATGACAGTGTGCATAGAGACGAGCTATACAGTGCCATGTATAGATATGGCATTCCTACCAAACTCGTCAGATTGTGAAGGATGACGATGGAGAACTCTCGCTGCTCCGTCAAGGTCGGTACCGAACTCACCGAGACCTTCAATGTCAAAAAAGGTTTTAGACAAGGCGACGCACTGTCATGTGACTTCTTTAACATCACCCTCGAGAAGATCGTGCGTAACTCACAAGTCAACACCAGAGGCACGATCTTCCCGAAGCCAGTTCAATTGCTGACATTGACGTGATTGGACGAACACAGCGAGCCGTCAATGAGGCGTTTGCTGGCATTGAAGTGGAAGCGGCTAAAATGGGTCTAGTGGTAAATGAGGGCAAAACGAAGTACATGCTGTCATCAAGGAAGGACACACAACATCGACGTCTCGGACGGAGCGTCACACTAGGCAGCAGAAACTTCGAGGTAGTTGAAGACTTCGTCTACCTCGGCTCCGTGGTAAACAGGGACAACGACATCAGAACCGAAATCAAACGCAGAATCACTCTTTCCAATCGCTGTTTTTTTTTGGGCTCAAGAGGCAATTGAGTAATAAAGCCCTCTCTCGAAGGACTAAGCTCGCTTTATATAACTGCTTGATCATCCCCGTCCTACTATATGGCGCAGAATCTTGGACGTTAGGAAAGGCGGATGAGGAAGCCCTTAGTCTTTTTGAGAGAAAAGTTTTGCGTACGATTTTTGGTCCTGTTTGCGTTGATGGCATCTGGAGGAGAAGATTTAATGACGAACTCTATAGGCTGTACAGCGACATGCGCCTAGTCAAGCATCTACGGATACAACGCTTAAGATGGCAAGGCTATGTAGAGCGTATGGACACCACTGCTCCCGCCCGAAAAGTCTGTAAATCCGAGCCATTGGGACAACGCAACAGAGGACGACCTAGACTAAAGTGGCGCACACAAGTGGAGAAGGACCTCAACCAACTTGGAGTGCGCAACTGGAGAAAGCTGGCGAAAGATCGTGCTGGCTGGAGAGGCATGTTGGTTGGGGCCCAGTTCCACCCTGGACTGTAGCGCCACAAGAAGAAGAAGAAGAAGAGCCGCCTGTTGTGGGAACAAAGATATCACAGCACATCTCCAGGTTGCAACATGAGATCGCTCTCCAAAAAAGTCAAGAAATACTTTCAAATCAAATCCGAACCCACAAGATTCAGCAATATTCAATAAGCGGTGCATTAGCATTTGTCATTGTAATTGCACTAGGCATTGCTACTTTGAAAATGTTTAGGAAAAGGAAGTCAGCCAACATCAACATCGTGACCACTCCTAACCCAGCATTAATTGACCGAGGAAATAAGCCTGCTGCATCATCAATATTTTCCGACGACCACTTTATCGTCTAGGCGGCCCCAGCATATTGTAATCGTTGACAGCAATAATGAAACACGATGTCAAGCGATGAACCACAGCACTCAAGAACGCACAACAGCGCGATTCATTCGCCTTTGTGCATTTCGTTTCCCCGCGTTTTTGCATTATTATCGTAGAGTAAGCAAATTTGTAGTATTTAAGTGAAACTATTTGTAAATAAAGGGCAGTTCAATAAAGTTACCAGCACACATTGACTTCCCCCCACCAGCGGTAACGGGTCATCATTTTTTTTTTTCTGTTTGACTATTAAGGCAAACACAGCCCGATAAGATTCTCCCGGTAGTCCCGTAGACTGTTTGGTGGACACTTCGGATCGAATAAAACATTTGAGAAAATAAGATCACGCTTTTACTGGGTTGGAGCCAGAAAAGATGCCGCACAGTACTGCTCGGAATTCAATGTGTGTGCATCAAGGAGGGCTTCAAAGACGAAGAGTAAAGGCGAACTTAAAATCTATTTATCCGGCGAACCGTTCCAACGAGTAGCCGTAGACATCCTCGGTCCACTGCTGTCTACTAAACGAGGAAATAAGTATGTATGTCTTTATGGATTATTTCACCAAATGGGTTGAAATATTTCCCCTCGTGGATCAGACTGCGGACTATGTGGCCAAAGAATTAGTAAGGGAAGTCTTTTTTCGGTATGAAATGCCCTTGGAGTTACATTCCGATCAAAGCCGCAATTTCAATTATTTAAGAATGTTCAGGAACTTATGGGTATCCACAAAACCCGAACTACACCATTACACCCGCAGTCAGATGGACTCGTTGAAAAAGTTAGTAAACCAGTCTTACATTATCTTTCTCAGTTCGTCAGTGATAAACACGATGACTGGGATTACCTTTAGCCTCTATTCGCTATGGCATACCGTGCGTCGCAACAGGAGTCGACAAAGCAGTCACCTTTCTCTATGTTATCTGGCAGAGAAATGAGGCTGCCCCCAGATTTACTATTTGGAGTGCCGCCGCATGAAGAGGTATCCTTGAGCGGTTATGCGAAGAGATTGCAGGAGCAGTTACAGGAAATCCACGAAAAAGCCAGACACGAAGTGCATCCGGCAGCCGAGAGGGTGAAAACAAGTTACGGTGTTACTGCGAATGCTTCTGGTTTTAAGCCGGGGATTTTGTATGATTTGACAATCCCAGAAGAAAAGTACGCGTACCTCCGAAACTCCAAACGGATTGGGAGGGTCCCTTCCGTTTTATGGAGGTAATTACCGACGTAACAGTCAAAAGAAACCAAGGATCAAGCCGAGGATAGTACACGTGAACCGTTTGGCTAAATATCGGGGGAATAACCTTGAAGCTTGGGAACTCGGGGCGGATGTGCTCAGCGGAGAGGGCCTTAGTCCAAGGAGGGGAGAGGGTAACAACCCTGTTCCTATGAACTGAACGCAGAAACAAGTTGTCAGCTCTGATTGATGACAGTTGATCTTGTTCTTGGTGATTTAACGGAAATTAAAAAGGTCGGCTTTTCATTTGGTGTTAGTTTCATTAAAGTTTCTTTAGATAACCCACAGGATTAAACCTCAAAAATTTGCTACAATATGATGAATTATTTCAGAATTCACTTAAAGAAATCTTAGCATGGTCCAATGGATCAGGCGCTAAATTATTCATTAATAAATGTAAAACGCTTTATATATGTTTTAAACACTTTCTTAAATCGAATGTAAATATCAATAGTGTTTAAATTGCAGATGTTAATAATTTGAGTATACTAAGACTAATATTTAATAATAAGTATTCGTTGAAGCAACAGTGTCTAGATCTTTAAAGATCTTTATCTGCGAAAACAAATATTCTAAAACACCTAGCAACAAGAAAAGCAATGCTTATATAAATACTTCAACAAAACAACTGAGATGTTAGTATTTAGCAAAATTTACTATAAGCTATAGATAATAAAAACTATTAATCCCTTGTACCACGACGCGGCTGGAAGAAGAACGCTTTCCCAACTACCTACAATTGTTGCCTATACTAACCTTTACAATCTTGTTGTTACTTTTAATCCAGTCCCTTAAAGAATTTGCTCCCGCCAGCTCTAGCATTGATTGGTTCTCTTCTCGAACATGCTGGGAACGTGGTAGGCAAGGACAAGTTCAGTAGTAGATGATGTCGATATAGTACCTCCTTGCCATTGTAAACGATAGTAATCAGTCGATATCAGAAATCCGTCCTGGAAGGACGACTTAAGTGCGGAGTTACCTAAGCAGCCAAATAAATAAACAAACTAACAAAAACGAAAGAAAAAATATCAAATTAATAAATTAAATTTCTCGAAGAAAAAAAGAACCAAAATCAATTAAAAGAATTTGGAGGAAATGCAGGGAGAGCTGATTTCTAGTGACAACACGGAAATCAGCGAAGAGTACATAGGCAGAAAAAGAAGAAAAACCATGAAGCCGCAGCCGCAGTTGAAAAGGCGTTTGCGAAGAAAGCAAAATCTTAAATACGCCCAAATCGACGAAGTTGCAATGAACAGCGGAAATATAAATGTTTTCGCAAGTCTCGCTTCGTCCAATGCCGCAGACCAGGCTGCCGAAGAAATGGAGTTGGCGGACAGAATAAAAGAGAAGGAAGAACTGGAGGCGTTTATTAAAGTCCTCCACCTTAAACTGGAGGCCAGGAAAAAGCTGGCCAATGAAAATCCACAACAAGAACTGCAACAATCCAAGCAGCAAGAACCAGAGAACCAGAGAATTTTATCTCAGAGCTCGAGGCACTCTTTCGAAAGCTTCGGCTTTTCTCAGAGGAGAACTATTTTGTCATCGCCGGAGATTTGAACGCGAGGCACGAGGAATGGGGTAATTCTGTTCCAAATCCGAGGGGAAATTCACTCTTTAAGTGGATGGCGCGTCACTTTATTGAGTTCAAGCTGAATTTGCTTGCAACTCTTAGACCGTCCTTTCCCAGAAGTGGGTCTTATTTAGATCTAATGCTAATAGACAGACGACTGACGCTACGAGACGTAGACACTCGCACTAGGAATTGTCTGACAACAGTGGAGTACGAAAGTGATCACTATGGTCTGGCCGCGGTTATTCAGCTCCCGATCGAGCTGGTGGAGCTTGAAGAGTGCGCAGAGACGCATCCTTTCGATTATCGAAGGGCACGTTGGCCACGTTTCTCTAGGATCCTATCCAGAGAACTACGTTCGAGCGAGATGACGCCACCTTCGAACAGAAACCTGACGAACGAAGAGGTGGACAGGTGCCTCATACAAGTAGACGACGTGATTAAACGAACCATGCACAGGACGCACCTACAACAGATGGCATGGAAAAGATGAGGGTCTTCGAGGGACAATTTCTTCGCGCATGTCTCAAGAAGTACAGAACCCCGGAATTTGACTACAAGAAGTTCTATCCTAATGAGGTCTTGTATAACGAAGCAAACGTGAACAGGGTTGATAATTTAATTATTGAGCTAATTCGGAGGCATGTTGCACGAGCCATGACTTCTGAGAACGATCTCATATTTGGGGCCTACTACCCAAATGAAGAGTACCACGAGAACGCTCGCCGAAGGGGTTTCATTCCACCGGAAGCGATCTTGTATCTTGAGCGCATTGGACTGATCCAGGATGCAGAGGCATGTCCACTTATCTACCACGTGGTGAGAAGGACGGTGGAGAGGCGACTGATGTACGACGACAACGTCGCAAGTGTCGTAGCTCCAGATGCTCTCCGGTTCAGCACATCCGTGATAGGATGGACACGGATAAAGACCGGGGGTTCTATTGGTGGTTGGAGCCACACCAGGAGCCCCAGCTGTTGTCAACCTAGACAGGTTTTAAGTTGGTCCCTCACGGCCAACTTGCATTTAGGATAAGTTAGGATATGTTAGGTATTAAGATACAATTAAAAAAAATATTAAAAAAAATTTAGTAGTAAGTGTATCTAAGTTAGACTAGGTTATATTAAGTTAGATTAAGGTTTTATTAAAAAAAATTGATAACTAAGTTTTTTTAACAATTTTCTTTGTTTTAAATAGATACTAATTTTATTAATTTAAAAATAAAAAAACAGTATTGACGCCGAAAAGCAAATAAATAACTAAATTATTAGTTTAGCTTAGAGCGGCCGCATAGGGCCAGTAAGTAGTTTTTAGAAATCATATTAGTCGTGCCTAGGTTAAGCATTTTGTTCCTAGTTTTAGGATAGCATTAGTAATATAAAAAATAAAATGCAGTTTTAAACTAAAAAAAACGATAGTAATCCAACAACCGGGAAGTTATCCCTGACATCTTGGGCGATGGTATTAGAAGATTATCCAAGTGGAAATCTGGCGAAAGATAACCGGAATCTATCGGCAATGCTCGTTTTCGTATTGACGTAGTGTTTCCTCAATGTGGGCCGACTGGTACCGTGTCGTCGCCTGATCGGCAAACATGTACGCCGGTTTGACTCTGACGATTGAGACTGATTGATTGAGTTACGTCCATTAATGTTCAGTGCCGTCGATTGAAGCTCATCCTCCTAGCCACCCAAACATCCAGCGTAATTGTATCTATAACACTCCGAAAATGGAATAACTAAAATATCCAGGTGAACATGCTCAAATCCTTTCGATGACATCGATATGAAGTGTGTTTTTCAGCAGACATTACAACGATGTATCGGCAGATATGGGTAACGGACCAGGATTCCTATTACCAGCTGATTTTCTGGCGAAGCAAAATTAGGCTTTTCGGCTTAAGAATAGCAACGTTCGAAACAGCATCTGCCCCTTACTTTTCAATCCGGACGTTGTTGTGTCTTGAGACAAAAACAAAACAGCGAAGCCACAGTATCCAAGGACCAAAATGATCCGATCAGAGATATGTGCAGACTACTTATTGGTGACTCTATTGCAAAAGTGCCGGTCAAACGTCAAGAAATCCGTTAAATTCTGAAAGAAGCCAGCTTCAATTTGCGAAAATTGATTGCGAACCTAGAAGAACTACTCATCGACATTCCGCTTACTGCAAGGGAATCATCTTTGGCGGTTCCAACACAGAACTCAGATCAAGTGCAAACACTGGGAATATTTTGGTTTCCTGGACGGACAGATTCGGTTTTCAGTGCTTTGCTCACAGCCCACCAAAATCTTAATCCTGTCGACAATAGCGCGATTATTCGATCCCATTGGATAAAAAACGCCTTGCATAATAGAGGCCAAAATCATTAAGCAACCCCTGTGGAGGGGGACGAAAGGATAATGAAAGAAACATATGAAAGGTGGAAAAATTGTATGAAGACTTCCCCAACCTAAACGAGATGGCTCCACATAGACAAGCAGAGCAAACGGGTGAAAGTTTAGCGACGTATCAAAAAGAAGTATGAGGCAGCAATACATCTTCGAGATCGCTGATAGTAAAGTTCAAGGCCGAACCAATTAAGTCAGTGAGTTTGAATCGGCTCGAGCTCTGTGAAGCGGTGATGATGGCGAAACTTCTACAAAACGTCGTCAACACGCTGGAGATCGAAGATGTGACGTTGAATACCTGCACGGATTTAAAGATAATACTGGCTTGAATTCTTCCACCAGCTTCACAATGGGAGACTTTCGTTCGAAACCGCGTCGGGGAGATCCAACGGCTAACAGATATTCAAGTATTCTCATGAAGAACTACTCTGCAGATGTATGCTACCACCGGTTTTCGTTAAAGAAACGTAATGGTGGAACTGGCTCCGATTTCTGCAGTCGTCATGACTCAAACAAAATTGGATAACTCACCTGATACACCGGACGTCACATTTGCTCAAACTCACTCGCACAGAGGCATGGTTTATGCGTCTTTTTTTTAAAAATGCCAGAAGTTCATCAAGCGCATCAAAGGACCCTTGACAGCAGCTGAATTCAGCACCGCGGAGAGGATTCTCGTACAGTGTTAGCAGCAAGAAATGTTTCCAGAGAGTAAAAAATCCAAAGTGATGGGATGGGAAAATTAAGCCAACATTTCGTAGGACCAGAGACACCCAATCATCGAGGAACCCAAGTTCCATTTCAAAAGGCTGGTCATTCAAGAAGTGCACATAAGGTTACTCCAACTGATGGGGCCAACATCGCAATATGTTTCAGATTTTGATGTCAAGCCGCTCAGCAACTGATGAGCGAACTGCCAGCCGATCGAGTCACGGTATCAAAACTTTTTTACACATATATGTATAGATTATACTGGACCAACACAAAGCCATGGAAAGGTCTTGGAGCCAAATGCTAGATGGTGTATCTAACCATCTTTGTGTCGTCAATTATGGCAACGTCAATCCCAATGAATTGGCCGAGATGGTCATACTTTTATGTACCTGATTGGTTTGCTTTAAAAGACGAACAATTTTTTTGGCGTGGTATTCACGCCAAAAAGGTGGTCAAAATGTGTAGAAAACAATGGCCAATACTTTGAACAAAATGTTTTTACTTTCCCATTAATAGTTAGTGTTTTATTTCATTTCATACCGGTATACCTGGTATATTGATGGCATATGTTTGGTCATATGGCTGTCTCAAATTCTTCATAACATTCCCATGTAAACCTGCATGCAATGAAATTAAGGAAATTTTGTTGCCCGTGCAGTCATCGCCATCACGCCACTGGTCCTATCGATGAGATCAATTAGTTTCAACTAGGACGCTACATTGGTAGTATGTTGCTTTTATAATATCCAGTTCATGAACGGCATCCACCAGTTATACATTTGGCAGTACACCTTGTAAACAAACAACGCGTTTAATTTACAACAGAAAACAAGAACATTGTCACTGCCATCAACAACTTTAAATGCATTTTTTGCATTATGCACGGAAGATATATGTTTTAAACCTGGTTCTGCGATAACTGTTTATCAAGACACGTGGGCCCACACCCTTCCATGAATTGAGAACGATGAATGGCGAAGTCTGTGCTACTTATCATGAAGGTTGCCAAGAAATCTCCTTGAAAATGATGCACATTGGAATATTTTACTCGCATATGCATCCAATACTGCTCAACTAAGGTTAATACGTTTATTATTTACAACTTATTGACAACATGCTTCTCATCCAATCTTAAAAATCTGTGGAAAGATATAGTGACTACATGAGTGCAGATATTCTACCAGGTATACCGGTATGAAGTGTGCGTCAAGATACAAATGTCTCGATAGGGACGAGCCCTTATATTTTTTTTTTTGTTTATTTGCTATGACATCTTTGAAAAATATTTAGTATACATTAAGTCATTGAACAGACAACATCATATTTTTTCATCGTGTTAAAAACGTCGAGTTTTGTAGTGTAATGCTGCAGAGTCGCATCGAATGCTTGTCGAGGCATATGGTGATCATGCTCTATCAGAAGCAACATGCAAATGATGTTTTCAACGGTTCAGAAATAATGATTTTGATGTGAGAAATGAAGAACGTGGAAGACCACCAAAAAAATTTGAAGACGCCGAATTGCAAACGATATTGGATGGAGATGACACTTCGAGTCAAAAGAAAATGACAGCAATGTTTAATGTTGCACAACATACAATTTCTGACCGTTTAAAAGCTATGGGAAAGATCCAAAAGTGTGGAAAATGGGTGCCACATGAATTGAATGAAGGACAGATGGAAAACCGAAAAAACATTTGTGAAATATATCTTCAAAGACACGAAAGAAAATCGGCTTAGCATCGGATTGTTACTGGCGATGATAAATGGATTGATCGCTACCGACAACAAATGATCAATTTTAACCATGCATTGATCGAGAAACGACCAGAATGGGTCAGAAGAGACGGCAAGGTAATTTTGCTCCATGACAAAGCACCTGCACACAAAGCAAAACCGGTTCAGGATACAATCAAAACACTTGGCTGGGAGCAGCTACTCCACCCGCCGTATTCACCAGTCTTGGCTCCTTCCGACTATCATTTGTTTTCATCGATGGGACACGCATTGGCTGAGCAGCACGTTGATACCTACGAGGAGGTCGAAAATTGCGTGTCTGATTGGTTTGCTTTAAAAGACGAACAATTTTATTGGCGTGGTATTCACAAATTGCCAGAAAGGTGGTGAAAATGTTTAGAAAACAATGACCAATACTTTGAATAAAATGTTTTTACTTTCACAAACATTTCATACCTGTACACCTTGTACAGCGATTGCGTACCACTGACTAAACTGCAGATATTGAATTCACACTAGACATTTAGAATAAAGCAGGCGTGAAGTCTAATGGAGGCGTGAAGTCTAATGTTGTCGTTTTCCACGAAGGCTCCAGCTCCGTCTTGGAGCCGTCCGTGAAAATCCGAATACATTCCTTTCCCGGTTCAGTTTCTGTCCACAGCCAGTCCAGGACACGCGGAAAGTCGACTTTGTAAAAGCGTCTCAACTGTGTTATTGGCGACCTCGCATCAGACGGCATGTCCATGAGAGTAGTATCATAGGAGATGCGGTGTGAGAGGTCATCAAAGCTCCAGTGCAAGTGGAACCAAAGACCATTCCTTTTTAGTCGAGAGATGGCCTTGAGGGTACATCCCATGATGTGGAGATCAAGGGGGGGGAGATTAATCAGAGCATCAAGAGCAGAGCGTGGCCACCGTGGCGTAGTGGGTAGAGTGCGACGCTCACACGCCGAAGGGTCAAGGTTCGATTCCCAGCTCAACACCAATTTTTCTAATATTTCACGGCACCACCTCTTTTGAGCTGCTGACAACACTCAAAGAGTAATAACTGTCTAAGAAAGCTTCTCAAATTTCGACGTTCGGAGTCGGCAAAAAACTGTAGGTCCCTTCTACTCGTGAGAGAACAGTAGCGCGCACAACACGAGTAGTTGATGAGCAAGCTAGGCCCTGGTCCCCCTCTGGACTGTAGCGCCAACAATTATTATTATTATTATTCAAGAGCAGAGCCAGGCGTGCTGGGGAAAACCCCTGTGCAGAAGAGACAAACTGTTCTTTGAAACTTGGTGAAAGCGGCAGTCACGTATTTGCGCGAAAGCTTGTTCCACCAAACGACTGATGCATAAGAGAGGAGTGGTCTTATCATTGCCGTATAGATCCAAACGGATCTTTTGGGTGATAGACCCCAGGTTTTGCCAAAAACTCCCTTGCATTGCCAGAAGACTGACAGCGCCTTGGAGGTTTCCATCTCAATGTGTCTTTTCCAGAGAAGTTTACTGTCCAGGATAACACCTAGATATTTGGCTTCATTGGAAAGTGGGATATTGACGACTTTAAACACCAGTTGAGTCAAAGCAGTTATATTCCTCCTTCTCGTAAAGAGAACAACCTCAGTTTTAAGAGGGTTGACGGAAAGCTCATTCCTGGTACACCAGCTATCGATCGTGTCAAGAGCCGCCTGTCCGCGTGCGCTGACGGCCGCAAGACATGGTCCGGTAACCAATGCGGCTACATCGTCTGCATAAGCCTGGGCATAGGTGATAGAACTATTCAAAACGGAAAGCAGAAAATCAACCAGCATGTATAGGAGGGGAGACAGGACCCCGCCTTGGGGGCAGCCCTTGTTAACCTCCGACATTACAAACTTGTCACGCTCCGCCTCCGCGATTATAGTCCTGTTCATTAGCATTGCTCTTATCCACAACACCAATGATTCCTCTACGCTTTGATTCCTGGCCGCGTTACACATGCCATCAAAAGTCGCATTGTCGAAAGCGCCCTCTATGTCGATGAAAATGCCCAGTGCGTAGTCTTTCCTGTCAAGTGCACTTTCAATTCTACCGACGAGATTTTGAAGTGCTGTCTCGCAAGATTTTCCGCGCTGGTAGGCATGTTGCATTTGAGATAGAGGGTGTGATCGCAGAGCGTTTTTGCGCATGTGCAGTTCGACCATCCTCTCCAAACATTTTAGCATGAAGGAGGTGAGACTGATAGGCCTGAAGTTTTTGGCGAGTGAGTAGTCTCCTTTACCAGTTTTCGGTATAAAGGCTACCCTAGAATAAAGCATTGGTTTTGATTAAAAATATATGTGGGATTTATTTAGTTTTGAACTACACAGGCCGACATAATTCATCGTACGACAGGTAAAATCCAAATATTTTCAATAAATGTGGATGAATGTTTTCTTTTTTTGCATTCCTAATTTCAATAGCTTATTGCATTTTATCACCCATGTGTAGCTTTGCTTTCTGCTTCTATTACTCCATGAAGTCATAAGAATTAATAAAAAACTGGAGCAAACAAACGACATAATTTATCGTACGCTACTTGTTTCCGTTAAATTTTCCCAGTTTCTATTATAATAAATTGTATTTATTTATTAATTTTGCACAAGAATCATGATATACTTGAAACAGTGTTTGGTGTATAAACTTACTATCCTTACTTACTTCGGTAGATTTCGACAAGTTGTAGTGAATTTGTACTTGAATGATAAAAAATCATTGGCAGAAATTACTGAATGCGTTGGAAAAAGTAACCATTCAGTATATTATAGAAACCTATATAAAAACAGGAAGTTTTGAATACGTGTGAAGATCAGGCCGTCCATGCAAATTGACCGCAAGAGATGAATGGGCCATTATCAACACTGTTCGCAAAGAACCAAAAACTAATTGTACCATCGTAAAAAACAAAGTGTCGGAAACCTGCAGCAAAGAAGTCAGCACGCGCACGATCCAACGGACCCTAAATAGACATGGATATTATGCGAGAACAATACGGAAGAAGCCGTCGAAGAGTGCTGCCAACCAGAGGAAGCGCAAGGAATTTATAAATTTACACAAAGATGACGATCTGTCGTTTTGGAAGAAAGTGTTATTCACTGATGAGAGTAAATACAATATTTTCGGCCACGATGGTCCATCGAAAGCATGCCGAAAGAGTGGTACAGCATTGGAAATAAAAAATGTACAAAGAACGATTAAACGTGGTGAAGGCAGTGTTATGGTTTGGGGGTCCATGGCTTGGTCCGGTGTGGAAAAGCTGATATTCATAGAAGGAAATATGGACCAGCACATGTATCTGGATATACTGAGTGAGAACTTAAAGTCATCAGTGGATAAATTGGGTTTGAATCCTGGCTGGATATTTCAGCAGGATAACGACCCTAAGCACACAGCTAGAAAAGTCAAGGAGTGGTTATTGTCCAATGCTTCGAGGCAGGTGAATTCTCCTCCAGAGTCCAGATTTAAACCCCATTGAGCATTTGTGGGACTTCTTAGAGAAACAGCTGCACGGGCAAAGAATAACTTCAAGAACAACACTCAAGTAAGCTCTGCAAATAGAATGGAATAGGGTACCCGGAGATTTCGCCCAGAGGCTGGTTTCTTCAATGCCCCGTAGACTGAAAACTGTTCTCAAATCCCTCGGAGGTCTCGACAAACTACTAGGAAACTACTGTGGTGTAATAACGCATACTTTTTAGCAGGCGTACGATGAGTTTTGTCGTTTAAATGAATTATAAATTTGTTATTTTGTTCAAATAAAGTCCAAAAATTGAAAACTGGATTTTCAGTTATACATAAATAATCTTTGTTTTTCATTACAGTTCTGATATGTAATCCATTATTTTGCGAAACACAGTTGGTGCTGAAAATGAGCGTTTTTGAACGTCGTACGATGACTTATGTCGGCCTGTGTATATAGACTAATAATAACTATGGAAATAACTAGTGGTGCCCGATGTGTTTGACTAGGTCTCACTATCGAGTGCCTACCTATCTTACTGCTGCTGCTGATATTATTAACACTTTACAATTCGTTAACTTAGTTGCTAGACAAAAATGCTTAAAACTAGCTTAAATATTAATCTGAAATATTAATCTTGTATCTAACTTACTGACTCTAAACAAGTACTCTAAGCTAATCTATGTTAGTTTTTTCAGCCTTTCGACATTTGTATTCTTATTATATCTTAAGTCTAGTGGTTTTGTTTTTGTTGCCCAAGAAAATAAAAAAAAAACTTGGACGTCCTTTAGTATGTTATTAACTTACTTGCTAACTTAACTTACTTATTCTAAATCAAATTTAAACATACTTACAGATATCTTACAACTATTTCCGTAAGCAATACGGACGCGGGCACCAGGGAGTATATGCTCTTGATATGCTTCACATATATATCGAATACTCCGTGGTGCACCTCTTTTTTTTTTTTTTTTTTTTTTTTGTCCTAATCTACCTTATAGCTATCTTAAACTATGTAAGTTGGCCCTAATGAGTCAACTATCCTGGTCCTGTGTGAGAAGTTGGCGGCATCGAAGGCTGATTCTGATGCAGCCACCAGAAGAAAAGCCGTTCTTTGTCAGAGACTGCTCTATCGCGGGCAGAGATCGCTCTACTGAACCGTAAGAGGCCTTCGTGGCTGCGAGCGACGTCCGGCTCGAATTGAAGTCGCCTTTCCACTGTTCGGCGTGCGACATGGAAGATGATAGGGCAGCCTTCCCTATCTTGTATCAGGCCTTTCGTGTCCAAATAGAGGAACGCCTCAGGTGGGATAAAGCCGTTAAGACGCACCTTCTCATGGTACATTTCATTAGGGTAGTAAGCCACAAAGATCAGACTGTTGGTTGAGGTCATGGCTCGAGCTATGTGACCCCGAATCAATTTAATAATAAAATTGTCTATTCTGATCAGGTTTGCCTCATTGTACAAAACCTCGTTGGGATAGAATTTTTTGTACTGGGATTCGGGTGTACGATATAAACGGAGACAGGCCCGAAGACACTGTCTCTCGAACACCCTCATCTTTTCCATCTGGGAAGGACTCACGTTGAACCACACAGGACAACCATACACCATAATTGGCCGTATTAGGGCCATGTAGCAGATCACCTTAACTCTGGTATCAAGTTGGCTGCTGTAAAACAGCCCCCTTGCCATAGCGAAGGCTTTCTTAGCGCTGGTCAAAACTGTTGCTGCATGGATACCACCATACAGGAACTGGTCCAACCAAATGCCAAGATATCTAACCACACTTTTAACAGTTAATGGCTGCCCCTGTGGGTCCAATATGCTGAACTTGCGCCAATTTCTTTTCGTGTCCCTTGATGCTCTGGACAACGGGGTTCTGAAAAGAATAGTTTCGCACTTCCGGTAGTTGATTTTCAACTTCCAGTCGTCGCAATATTGTTGAATCAAGTCGAAATCACGTTGCAGCAGGCCATTTATAACCTCAATCTTTGCACCTGATCTGTACGCGATTAGATCATCGGCAAACGCAATTAAGTTTGGCATAGAACCTATAAGGTCACTAGTGAATATCGTGAATAGAATCGGCGAACCAACCGCCCCTTGTTGCAACCCATTTTTTATGTGAAAGACAGTGGAGGAAGTTACGTTGCCATTTTTCACAACGAACTTCCTGCCTGTTATCATGTCATAGATAGATATAGCAACGTTTTGTTCATGCCAAGCCTGACCAACTTGAGGAAGAGTCCTTCTAACCATACGGTGTCGAACGCCTTTTCCATGTCAATCAGGCAGGCACCTGTGCACTGTGTCTTGTTTCTGTTCCATTGTATGTCGGAAACCAATTTGGACGCGGCATGAATTGTGTCGTGCCCCGCCCTAAAGCCGAATTGGTTTTCCGGAATAATTTGTTTTTGCTCGACCCACTCTTTCAGAGCCTTGATGACTATTTTCTCAAAGACTTTGCTTACGCACGGAAGAAGACTTATCGACCGGAGATTTGTCGGAATGGAGGTGTCTTTCTCCCGTTTCGGGATGGGTTGTACCACTGCTGTTTTCCAATGCGCTGGGTAATATGCATTACTCAACGCATTGTTAAACAAGGTTGTGTACACATCCACCGCCTCAAAGGGGAGATGGCGCAGAACAATATTCGGTATTCCATCAATTCCCACTGACTTCTTCTTCTTTAGTGAGTTGAAGATACCCTGGAGTTCATCTCTCGAAATTAAGATGGAATTACTTCCGTCATCGGCGATGACATTGTTTGCCAGTAAATCGTCATTGAATCTGGTGAAGCCAGGATTCTCGGATCGCCATTGACTTATATCATTCCGTAGATTAACGTGGATAAGCGAGGCTAAGTGTTCCAGGTCGTGGTTGGGACGACGCGACTCGTTGACCGTGTACACTTTCTGGAACACAGCACCAACTGCTTTGACCTTTTCCTGGGGATCCTCAACTACGAAGAAGTTGTTTTCAAGCACAGCCTCATCTGGATCGATGCCAACTGACGTGAGTAGGCTTGCGTTTTCTGTTGTTCTGTCCAGTCGAACGCTTTGAATGTCGTTATGATCTTTTCTCCGGAAAATTTTATTTACTTGCGGGAACATGCTCGGGTTATTGGATCTTATAGCCCGAATCTTATTGCCCCAGTGCAAGCTAACAGCTATACTGTAATTTTGGCGGATCGACTGCTGGAGTTCTTTGATCTGCGACTTCAGCGAACGGACCTCCGGATTTTGAGGATCGGTAAACCGCCTGTATAGGAGTTTTAACCTTGACAGGAGTCTACTCTTTTGCACGTGAAGTGCATCGATGGTAGCATTCCGAAAGATGTCGGCATCGTCGGTTTGTACCACTTTTGGGATGGTCCTGTCCATTGTACGTTTAATGGCGTCGTCCATTCGTCTGAGGTACCCGTCAACCTCTTCGTTCGTAAGGTTTCTGTTCGTAGGGGGATTGATCGTACTCGAATTTATTTCTCTGGCAAGGGCTCTGGTGAAACGTGGCCAACGCGCCTTATTATAGTTATAAGGATACGATTGGACATATTCCTCCAGTTCCTCCAGCTCATTCGGAAGCTGTATAACAGCAGCGAGACCACAGTGGTCACTATCGTACTCGACCGTAGTTAAGCAGTTTCTTATGTGTCTTTCCACGTTAAGTACCATCAGTCGTCTGTCAAAAGCATCACATCGAGATAAGACCCGCTTCTGGGAAACGATGGTCTATCGGTTGCAAGTAAATCTAGCCTGAACTCGATATTGTTTTGATCCATCCAACCTAAAATAGCGTTTCTTCTTTCATTTGGGGCACTGTTACCCCATTCACCGTGATTAGCGTTCAAATCTCCGGCTAGAATATAATAGTTTTCTTCCGAGCTTAAACGAAGGCTTGTGAAAAGAGCTTCGAGCTCAGAAAGGAAATTAGAGTTTTGAGCATCTGCTGCATAGGCAGCAATCACAAACAACCTCTTTCCACCTTGGAGAGGGATGCGCGCGATGGCTGCCTCCAGCACACCACATCTTCGTACTTCATTGCTATACACAACCTTATGACTTATGTTTTTTTTAATCAGTAGAGCCACCCCGCCACCTCGAGTGGATTGGGGTCGGTCTCTTCTAATAACGTGGTAGTTTTTATAACTGAGATTGCGCGTCTGGTTTAGCTTGGTTTCGCTAGCCATCAGCACATCAGGATTGTGGGTTTGCAGCAAATTGGAAAGCGTTAGTTTTCGTTCGATCCTAATCAGCGAATTTACATTCCCATTATATCTGCAGCAGGCAGCTGCGAGTAGAGGAAATCTACTCGAGCCGACTGCGCAAGGAAGCTGGTGTGTAAGTCGACCATTTGTTTCTGCAAAGCGAGCATTTGCTTGCATCAACTGGATGGTGGACATAACATCCCTTATTGAGGGTTCTGCCTCTGGTAGCCTGGTCACTGGGACTGGGGCCATCTTCGGCGCTGTCTGTTGTGCTGATCCACTGCCTGACGCCACTTGGGCGTAGGAGATGTTCCGCGTAACAGTGGTAGCCAAAGCACGGGCCTCTGGCCTGGCTTCTACCTTCTTTGTGTTCCTTGCCACCTTCATTCTCTGCTGGAGTTCTTTGGCTCTTGGACATCCCCGATAAGTTGCGGGGTGCCCATTTCCTTCGCATAGTACGCATTTGAGGAGAGACTTATCCTCGACTTCATCCGCGCCTAAAGGGCATTCCCCTTTGTTGTGACTGAATGTACAACGTGCACAGCGGAACTCCATATGGCAGTTCGCCGCTACGTGCCCCAGCCTTCTACAATTCGCACATTGAAGTACGTAATTGAATCTGTCTAATTTCTCCCATACAACACTTAGACCACCTACGTAACGAATTTTCCGTAGGCTATCGATTTTAGTGTTATGGGTGACTTGAACTAAAAAGAAGGGAAGTGCCTTCTTTTTCCATTTTCCACCCGCAGTGGTGAATGGCTTGACCCCTACGAAGTGGACCTCGTCGCTCTCGACTTGGCGCAGCTCTTCGAGGACCTCTTTCGGGTCAGTTGAGGGATCTATACCCTTGAGGAGGAGTGTCTGTGGCCTCTCTCCTCTGGGGGGTATGTCCAGAATTCGGCATTTGATGCCACCAACTTCTCTAACAAAATGTCATACGAGTCCTTTGATAAGCATTGGACCGTTTGACTAAGGGGAGTCTTATATTTAATGTAATAAGTGTTAATCGCTAGGGCCAACTCACATAGTTTTTTAAGTTTTGATGTCTCCATGCCGAACACATTAATGGGGGGGCTTCGCTTATTAGCTTTGGGGTTCTGCTGTTGTTGCTGCTGCTGCTGTTGTTGCTGCTGCTGCTGTTGGTTCTTCTTTTGTTGGTTCTGCTGTTGCTGATGTTGTTTTTGTTGTTGCAGTTGTTGCGCCACCTTGGATGTCTTGGTAGTCTTCCTGGCTGAACTTTGCTGTTGTTGTTTTTGTTGATGCTGTTGTAGCTGCTGCAGGCGTTGTGCCACCTTGGAGGTTGAGGGCAGTGGTTCGTTTTCCTGCTGTTGCTTCTGCCTCTGTGCCCTCAGCTGCTGTCTTTTTGGCTGCAGCTCTTGTAATTCTTTTTTCTGCTGCTCGTTCTTTTTGGCTTTTTCAGCAGCTTTTCGGGCATCTGATTGAGCTCGAAGCTTTGATATGTAGGCCTCGAGTTTTGCCTGCTCTTCTTTCAAATGGCGGAGTTTTTGTTCCTCCTCCCTAATCTCTTCCGCCTTATCATCTGCGTCGGAAGTGGCCATTACTTGAAAGGAGTTGTCACTCCCTTTATATGAGTATCGGCACTCATTGCCCTCCGACTCGCATTGGAGCGCTTCCATTTCGCTGTTTACTACAGCTGCACTTTTCTGGGGCGATATTTTTTTGACGCTCCCCTTCCTTTGCTGGAAGCCACCGCTTCCTCATCCGACGTTATCTTAGTTCGGCGTGGATTCGGCTGCGGTTGCATCGTCTTCCTCCTCTTCTTCATGCCGCTTCTGCTGCTTGCTGGGCTAGCGGCACGCTCGCTATCGTCACTCGTTTGGTGGCCTGATGTCCCACCAGCCAACGGTGTCTTAAAGTCACCCGATTTGCTGAGCTCGGGTCGCTTGTCACTCTCCATTAGTTTTCTACTCACATTTAGTGTCTTTAACTTATAGAAACAAAAAAAAAAAAAATACGTTTTCTTTCGGTACCAGCGGTATTTGAACCCAAGACCCTTCGATTCGCGGTTAGTTACACTGCCACTAGGCTACTGCCATTATTCAAAATTGGTAACAACGTTCACACAAGAACCGCACTATACTGGATTTTCCGGAGTCGGTGCACGTCTGTATGGTATGGAAGTCTGCCCACGACTGGACTCTCAGTCGTTCACAGACCTTCACAGAGTACGTACGTGTTTCGGCTCAAATTGTCAAATCAAATTGTCAAAAGTGCCCAGTAGCTCTGGTAGTAGAGCACAAGTGTGTTGACCAAGAATCCCGGGGTCGAATCCCGAGGACAAAAAACATCACTAATCGTCGGACGACTACGATGACGTCAGATGAAGAGGCGGTCGCACCGAGCAAAGGCGGATCGGTGCCGACCAAAACAACTCCGCCAAAGAAAACTGCAGCAACAACAACATCGGCTACAGCTGAAGCTGTAATCGACATTGATGCCCTTCAATGCGAATCGGAGGGCAACGAATGCCGATTCTCATATAGAGGGAGCGATAACTCCTTCAAGGTGCTTGCTACGTCGGACGCCGACGACGAGGAGGAGGAAATACGACAGGAGGAGACGAGACTCAGGAAACTTGATGAGGAAAGGGCAAAGCTTGACGCCCACATCAAGTTCCTCTATGAACAGTCCACGGCAAGAAAGACGGCTGAAAAAGCAGAGAAGAGGAAAGAACAGCTGAGCGATATCTTAAAGCTGCAGCAAAAGAGGCATCCAAAGCAACAGGGGAAGGAAAACCTGCAGAATCATCCAGAATCGCAGCCATCCACATCAAAGGCAGCTCAGCGTCTACAGACTGCTCAACTGCAACAACAAAAACAGACACAGCAACAACAACAAAAACAAAAGGCCCAGCAAACGCAGACCCAACACAAGAAACAGCAGCAGAAACCACAGCAACTACAACCGGAACAACAGAAACAACAGGAATCACGGCAACAGGAACAACAAAAACAACAGCAGCAGAAGTCCAAGGCACGCTGCCCGCCCATCAACGTTTTTGGCATTGGGACCGACGATCTAGAGACCCTTTGTGAGTTGGCCCTAGGCAATAAGTTATTTTACATAAGATATAAGACTCCCCAAACCCACACTGTTCATTGCCTAAGAATGGACGGGTTTAGATTTCTGAAAGAGAAGTTGGCGGCATCGAACGCTGACTTCTATACGTACACCCCCAGAGGAGAAAGGCCACAGACTTTGCTTCTCAAAGGTATTAATCCTTCTGCTGACCCGAAGGTCCTCCTCGACAAGCTGCGCCAAGTCGAGAGCGACGAGGTCCAGTTTGTAGGGGTTAAGCCCTTCATTACTGCGGCAGCGAGGGCGAAGAAGAAGGCACTTCCTTTCTTCTTAGTTCAGGTATCCCACGGTACTAAAATTGACAGCCTACGAAAAATCCGTTTCGTAGGGGGTCTTAGTGTAAAGTGGGAAAAATTAAACAAATCTGACCACGTACTTCAATGTGCGAAGTGCAGAAGGCTGGGACACGTCGCGGAGAACTGCAATATGGAGTTCCGCTGTGCACGATGCACTTTCAGCCGCAACAAAGGGGAATGTCCCTTAGGTATGGAGGAAGTCGAGGATAAGGCGCTCCTCAAATGTGTACTCTGCGGAGGAAATGGACACCCCGCAACCTACTTGGGGTGTCCACGAATAAAAGAACTCCGGCAGAGAGTAAAAGCAGCAAGGAACGACAAAAAGGTAACTGCCAGGCCAGCTACCCGTGCGCTGACTACCACCGTTACGCCTGGTGTCTCCTACGCCCAGATGGTGTCAGGCAGACAACCGGCACAACGAACAGTGCCAAAGGCTGCCCCGGCTCCAAAGGCCAGGCAACCTGAAGCAGAGCCCTCCATAAGGGATGTACTGTCTTCCATCCAGTCGATGCAAGCGCAGATGATTGCCTTGCAGAAACAGATGGTCGAACTACAGATCAGTTTCCTTACGCAGACGGCTAGAGTAGATTTCCTCTTCTCTCAGCTGCCTGCAAGCAAGCGCGCTCAGATATAATGGGCTCACGCGAGGTAAGAACCCTTAAGATCCTAGCAGTGAATGTTAATTCGCTGATAAGGATCGAGCGAAAACTATCCCTCTCTAATTTACTGCAAACCCACAATCCTGATGTGCTGATGGCTAGCGAAACTAAGCTTAACCAGACGCGCAATCTCAGGTACAAAAATTACCATATTATAAGAAGGGACCGACCCCAATCCACTCGAGGTGGCGGAGTTGCCCTCTTAATTAAAAAGAATATTAGTCATAAGGTCATATATAGCAATGAAGTCAGAAGATCTAGAGTGCTAGAAGCGGCCATCGCACGCAGAGAGAGCTCCAAGGTGGAAAGAAGTTGTTTGTGATCGCTGCTTATGCATCGGAACCTCAAAACCCTAACTTTCTTTCGGAGCTTGAGGCTCTCTTCACCAGCCTCCGCTTGAACTCGGAAGAAAACTTTTATATATTAGCCGGGGATCTGAACGCCAAACATGGAGAATGGGGTAATACTGTTCCAAACGAGAGAGGAAACGCTCTCTTAGAGTGGATGGAACAAAACAATATTGAGTTCAAACTGGATTTGCTGGCAACCGATAGACCATCATTTCCTAGAAGCGGGTCATATCTGGATTTGATGCTAATCGACAGGCGACTTACGATACGAAACGTGGAGCGACGCACGAGGAACTGTTTAACTACGGTTGAGTACGACAGTGACCACTGTGGTCTCGCCGCGGTAATACAGCTCCCGAACAAGCTGGAGGAACTGGAGGAATATGTCCAAAAGCATCCTTATAATTACAATAAGGCGCGATGGTCACGTTTCTCTAGAACCTTAGCCAGAGAAATAAGTTCGAGTGCGATCAATCCTCCGACGAACAGAAACCTAACGAACGAAGAGGTTGATGGGTACCTCACACAAATGGACGATGTCATAAAACGAACAATGGACAAAACTATCCCGAAGGTAGCACAAACCGATGTTGGCGACATTTATCGGAATGCTACGATCGATGCACTTAACGTGCAAAAAAGTAGACTTTTGTCAAGACTCAAACTTCTGTAGAGGAGATTTATAGATCCACAAAATTCAGAAATTTGCTGCCTGAAGTCACAAATCAAAGTACTCCAACAGTTAATCAAACATAATTACAGACAAGCTGTAAGCTTGCATTGGAGCAATAAGATTCGGGCTGTACAGTTCAACAACCCGAGCATGTTCCCGCAAGTAAATAAAATCTTTCGGAGGAAAGACCATAATGGCATTCAGAGCGTACGACTTGACAGAACAACAGACAACGCGGACCTACTTACTTCAGTTGGCATCGATCCTGATAGGGCTGTGCTTGACAGCGACTATTTCGTAGTTGAGGATCCCCAGGAGAAGGTGAAAGCTGTGCTGTTTTCCAGAGAGTGTATACGGTCAACGAGACTCGAAGTCCGAATAACGATCTGGAGAACAGAGCCTTGCTTAACCAAGTCTCTCTTCGGAATGAAACAAGTCAATGGCGATCCGAGAACCCTGGTTTCACCAGGTTCAGTGACGATTTTCCGGCAAATAATGTCGTCGCAGATGATGGAAACAACTCCATCCTTGTTTCAAAAGATGAACTCCACGGTATCCTCAACTCACTGAAGGAGAAGAAGTCAGCGGGAGTAGATGAGATACCAAATATTGTTCTGCGTCATCTACCCTCTGAGGCGGTGGATATATACACAACTCTGTTTAACAATGCGCTGAGTAATGCATATTACCCGGTGCACTGGAAAACAGCTGTGGGACAGCCAATTCGGAAACGGGGCAAAGATACCTCCATCCCTTGCATAAGCAAGGTATTTGAGAAGATAGTCATTAAAGCTCTGAAAGAATGGGTCGAGGAAAAAGAAATCATACCGGAAAACCAATTTGGCTTCAGGGCGGGGCATGACACTATTCATGCCGCGTCAAAATTGGTTTCCGACATCCAGTGGAATAGAGACAAAACACAATGCACAGGGGCCTGCTTGATTGACATGGAAAAGGCATTCGACACCGTATGGTTAGAAGGTCTCTTCCTCAAGCTAGTCAGACTCGGCATAAATAAAACATTGCTATATATTTCCTACGACATGGTAACAGGTAGGAAGTTCGTTGTGAAAAATGGCAACGAAATTTCCTCAACTGTGTTTCATATAAAAAATGGGCTGCAACAAGGGGCGGTGGGTTCACCGATCTTATTCACTATATTCACTAGCGATCTTATAGGTTCTATGCCTAACATAATAGCGTTTGCCGATGATCTAATCGCGTACAGATCAGCCCCGAAGGTAGAAGAAATAAATGTCTTGTTGCAGAATGACTTCGATGCAATTCAACGATTTTGCGACAACTGGAAGTTGAAAATCAACTACCAGAAGTGTGAAACTATCCTTTTCAGAACCCCGCTGTCCAGAGCCTCAAGGGGCACGAAAATGAATTGGCGTAAGTTCGGCATAGTTGACCCACTAGGGCGGCCATTGACCGTGAAAAGTGTGGCGAGATATCTAGGCATCTGGTTGGACCAGTACCTATATGGTGATGTTCATGTAGATACAGCTCTGACCAGAGCTAAGAATGCCTTCGCTATGGCAAGAGGACTGTTCTACAGCAGTCAACTTGACACCAGAGTGAAGGTTATCTGCTACATGGCCCTCATCCGGCCAATAATGGTATATGGTTGTCCTGTGTGGTTCAACGTGAGTCCTTCCCAAATGGAAAAGATGAGGGTGTTCGACAGGCGGTGCCTTCGGGCCTGTCTTCGCTTATATCGAACACCTGACTCTGATTACAAGAAATTCTATCCCAATGAGGTCCTATATAACGAGGCAAACCTTATAAGGATAGATAACTTTATTATTAAATTGATTCGGAGTCACACTGCTCGAGCCATGACTTCAACCAACAGTCTGATCTTTGGGGCTTACTACCCTAACGTAATGTACCACGAGAGGGTACGCCTTAACGGCTTTATTCCGCCTGAAGCTTTCCTCTACTTGGACGCGAAAGGCCTGATACAAGATGAGGATGGCTGCCCTATCATCTTCCATGTCGCACGCCGAACAGTAGAAAGGCAACTCCAATACGAGCCGGACGTCGCTCGCAGCCACGAAAATCTCCTACGGTTCAGTAGAGCGATTTCTGCCCGAGACAGAGCAATAACAGACAAAGAACGGCATTTCTACTGGTGGTTACACCATAACCAGCATTCGATGCCGCTAAATACTTAAAGTAAAAATGGTTTAGTTGAGTCATAGGGCCAGCTCACATAGGCTAAGGTAGGCGTAAGGGGTTTCTACATAAATCAAAAAAAAAAAAAAAAAAGGTGCATCACGGCGTATTAGATATATATGTTAAGCATATAAATAACACATACGCCCTGATGCACGCGTCCGTATATTTACGGACATAGTTAAGTCCAATGTACATAGTTTTTATGGATTGTAGATTTAAGTTTAAATTTAGGTTAAGGTAATTTAAGTAGGTAAGATAACATAAATTTTAAGTTAGGATAAGTAGCAAACAAAAAAAACATGAAGTCCAAGTTTTTTCTTAATTTTCTTGGAGAAATAATAATTACATTTATAAATTTTAAGCATAAAATCAGATATTATAAGAATCCGAAAAATATTACAAAAATAAATCCGTAGGTTAGCTTAGAGTACTTGTAGAGAGTCAGTAAGCTAGAATTATGATCATTAGATTTGATTAGTAAGCTAGTTTTAAGTATTTTTCTGTCTAGCATGTAAGATATTGAATTTGAAAATTAAAAATAAAAATGCAAAAAAAAGAAAAAAAAAACGACTGGACTCTCGTTTTGTCTCGTCCTCTTATGTTCGTTCACGAGTTCATGTGTCTGTACGGCCGTCTGTGTGTTTCTTCGTTCTTTGTGGCGTGTCATAGTTTTTGTCGCCGGGTGGCCTGATTAAACAGTTGTCTGGCCGCGTGTTTGTCTTGTACGTATTGTTCATCCGTTTGTACTTGTCGGTTTGGCTTCGCACCCCACATATGTGTGTGGCAATCACTACCAAAGCATTGGTCCAGTTAGGAATGCTTGATTCGAAGCTACCTGCGGACAACCTTTTCGACCGCGGTTTATAACGGGAAACACATTTTAATGTCAGAAAATTGGATATGTTGGTTTAAACAAATCTTCCGAAGTTAATTTCAGAACAACGCATAGTATGCGACACGATTATAGATGCAATTACAAGACAAGACGGTGGCTTGCATTTCGTAGATGCAACCTGAGGTAAAGGGTACTTGATTTCTCTTATATTGTCAACCATACAGTCTCGAAATAACGTTGCATTCGCTGCGGCTTCATCTGGAATCGCGCCAACATTTTCGGATTGAGTTAAATATACATGCTATTGAAGCACCAACATGTAATATCACCAAAAATTCTGGAATGGGTAAATACTCGTACTCAAAAAGGATGTGGGATGGATGAACAATGGCTGGGTACTTTCGACAAAAGGTTTGTTCCAATTCATTTGTGTACAGAAATTCGTAGTTGAGTAGTTTGGGTAAAAAAATCTCTTGCAGAAAGTAACTCTACTGGAACTTGTAAAACGACTTTGCGTAGAAATTCGCAAACAACTACCAAATATTCGTATATTAAATTTCAGCGGTTTTTTAATGTTCAATTTGATGGCCATCTGATGCCCACAGATTTTTCTTCAGCAAAATATCGTAGGGAGCACAAATATTTTACTCCCTAATGAGCTCTCTCTTCTGCAAAAAAAAAAAAAACAGCAAACGAAACGCCTTTTGAGAGTTTCTCGGAGAATTTCGTAGACATTCGTACAAATTCAGAGCAATTGGAACAGACCTATACTTTACCAGTCATTCCGTGTTCAACACCGGCTGACGAGCTTAATGCATGTATAAAATCATCCGTCTTATGGCGACATGTGCAACAACTAAGCTTAAAAAGCAATATGCGTATAAAATTGCAATGTGATGGATCCGCTAAACGTTTTGCAAAAAAATTACTGGATATTGGAAATTTAAAAATGAGCATAGATATAGGTGCACAATGTATCTCATTGCCACCAGAATTCTGAAAATTCACTTCAAATGCAGACGAGTAAATACACAAAGATTTCCCCGATGTCACAGAAATTTCAAAGATCATGAATGACACAGTAAACGCGCAGTTATAGCATGATATTAACTCCATCCATTTCACCAATCAAGGTGACATACCTGGAGAGGCGAAAACATTTAAATCCATTGATACTGTGCTACATCAAGACGAAGATGCCAACTATCCAATAGAGTTCTTGAATTCACTTGACTTACCTAACATACCTCCGTACGTTTTAACATTGAAAAATTAACATACCTCATCATCATTTTGCTTCGGAACATTAATACGCCATGACTTTGCAACAGCACTAGGCTTTTATTAAAAAAATGATGGCCAATATCGTCGAAGCTACCATATGGAATAAAAAATATAAAGAAGATGTTCCTTAGTTCGCATTTTAATTATTCCAATTGACTTAACATTCCAATTTCCACGTTTGCAGTTTCCCATTCTTCTCGCCTATGCCATTCAGATGAACAAGGCACAAGGATTTACAAGTGTTTGGCCTGAATTTAGTCCGTGTTTCTCTAATGGGCTAATGTATGTGGCCAGTTTACGCGTCGGAAAGCCTAATTTATTTGTGTATGTCCCATACAGAAAAAAAATATGTATATATGTATATATAATATATATATATATTTATACCTTACAGCACTTCAATAAAAAAAAAATAAAAAATTAAAGTCTTATTATGGTAGTATGCTGTAAACTATATTACTCGCACAAATAATAAAATTTAGCGTTGAAGTTTGCTGAACGATCCTGCTCACTTGAGCGATCGTCTTGGTAGCCTGAACGATTGCGTTTGGGCGCGGACTCTGACGTTTCTCTTTTTGATGTTTGTAATTTTTTTGAAAATAAAGTTGGTTTTTTCTGTGGCCGCCGACCGGTAAGGAATTATTTTTCTGTGATCAAAGCGAAATCGACAAGAATTACAAACATGCCCGAGGGAATTCTACAATACATACATTGACTTTATTTAAATTTGATATTTTATGCGTAGCAAGGCGCGCTGGGTACAACAAGATATCAAGGAATTTACATTTATTTTTGTATTCACCTAAATGTCAAACTAAACGTGTTTGTCATATCATATTCATGTTCCGATCCCATGTACTAAATATCTCATTACATTGCATGAGGCAGCCCGCGGTCCCAACCACACCAGAATAGTTAATGGAATCGAGCTGTTGCCACGAAGGACTACTATAGAAGAATTTGTGGAGCATCTTGTGGATTTCCACAAATACCTATGTCAGAGGGAATTGGAAACGTATACGTTTCTCTCACTCGCACATCACAGCAATGTAGTACTTTTTGACTTGACTTGAGCAGACATGACATGGGCATTCGGTCCTTTGGCTTTGTCTTACGCCGCAACAGCAGCTCCAGCTCGAAAATAACATATTTTTAGGAGAAAGAATTTATGAAGTGAATTTTGTAATTAATAAATATTCAAGTTATTATTATTATCGCATTTTATTCTTCAACTGTGGCGTCTCTTTTCACTCATTATTGGTGACCCCGACGTGATCGGATCCACATTGTTAGCCGAAATGCAATCACTAAATCTGGGCAAATTAGATGACGGCACAGTTCGAATGTTGCAGCTCGACTACCTGCCGTAACAACTGCATATTACGTTGGCATCATCCGACTTGCTTGACACCACGGCCATCGGAAAGTTAGCAGACCATATATGGAAGAAAAAATTAACAACCTCAAACAGCAAATGGCTCTGATGATGCAGGAACTCAAACAACAAATCTCGTGCACGCTTTGGCTACGTCGGGAAGGGCAACAAGCTATGTTTTAACTACCAACGGTTCGGTGTCAGCGCAAAGAAGTGTTCGCCGCCGTGCAAATTCAAAACAAAATCCGGAAAACTAGCTGTCCCATCAGCAAAAGCGGCGAACGCTGATGGTATGGAGATATCACGCCGACTATTCCTCCACTTTTGCTTCACCGGACAGCGTTTTCTAGTCGGTGCTGACTTGTCTGCCATCTTCACGGCTTGACAGATCTTCCGCAGCCAATATTGAACTCTACGCAGAAAACGGTAGCCGAGTTCAACTTACGGCTAAAGAATGCTAACTTTCAATCTAGGACTCCAACGAACAGTGAAGTGGTTTTTTCAGATTGCCGAGGTTCCATATGAAATCATCGGTGTCGACCTCCTACACTGTTACCACCTTGTCGTTGACGTCAAGAAACGGAGAGTTTTAGACGAACAGACTGGTATCCAGGTAAACGGCACTCTAAGCTCCGCATCACTCGAAGAAGAATGTTTATTGGGAGAATATGTTTTGTTTTTTACGGTGACATGTGAGATTTAGTATTCAGTGTATTATCTATAAATTAATTGTGGTCTGACAAAATGTGTTAGGGGACATGTGAAATGATTAAATGTGTCTTTGACCTGTTGTTAGTTTCACTTAATTATCTATAAAATTAATTGTGATCGTTCAAATATGTGTGTTAGCAAACATGTGAATATTTTACTTATGAACAATAGAAGCAGTATGACCAAACATTGTGGTCATCACCCAAACGAGGGACTAATGTTAAAGTACATAAGGACTTTATTGTGAGCATATTTTTTTTGTGGTTCCATGTAAGATTCAGTATTTCATTATAAATTAGGTGTGGTTCATCGGGTTCAATCTATCTGTTTTAGTGGTGACATGTGAGATATAGTTTTACGATATTTCAGTATCACCAAAAGATTTTGTGTGGTTTTCAAAATGCGCTAGATTTCGTATAAATAGAGAGACCTCAATTCTTTCCATTCACAATAAAAATATCTGTATTAAAGAGGAGAAGTAGCTGTTTAGATTTTTGACGTAAGTTTATTAATACAGATAAGAAAAAAAATAAGGCTAATGCTAGATGTAAGTTATAAAAATTGAGTTTCCTCGGCTTTTGTGTCATTCGTTACTTTCCTACAAGTGAGTGTTCAAAATTTTATTATTCAAAAAGAGAAGGAAAAAAAATAATAAAAATTTTGTATTGTAAAGTGTGTAATATGGAATTTTCTGATAAATCTTCTTTAGAAGAGCACTTAAAAGTGCAAAAATGTAGCAGAAAGAGGCAACCTTCTCCAGATTCACAACCGTCAACTTCTGCTCCAAAGAGGAAAAAAAAATCATCAGTTTATAAACGATGTATGATTTGTGAAGAGGACGTTAATGAAAGTTATTGGAATCAACACAAAAGAAAACGTACCCATAAGGAAAAAGCTAAGAAAGTTATTCGAGAAAATGTTTCTTGCATAAAGAATGCTTTTAAAAATAGAATTAAAACTTTTTCAATATTTAATCAGTATGAACGTACATTGAACATAAACCTATTGCTTGAAAAATATATTATTTTGATAATAGAATTGTTAACAAGGGAAATAATAACTATGAAAGCATTAAAATTTAACATGGAGTCATTTTGTGATTTTGTAAGACATTTAAAAGGTGAAGATGATAACATGGAGATAAATACAGCGAGTATGCAGACGGTGATGTGTACAATCTTATGATGAAATGTCTGAAAAATTTAATAATGTGATTGAAATCATCAAGACGAAGTTAGAGGAATTCCAAGAAAGGGATAGTGGATGGGCTTTGTTATCATTTTTGAGAAGTGAGATATATATCAATAAATATGAACCACTTCGCGGATCATCATATTTTCCATTACAAACAGAGATTCAGCTTAAAAATGATTGTATAGATGTGAAAAACTATGATAATTATTGTTTTAAATGGGCTATCATATCAGCTCTTGATAGTAAAATTAAAAAAAACAATGATAGACCATCAGTGTAAAAAGTAACTGATATAAAATGTGAAACTATAATAGATAATGATGAAGTGGTTAGTTTTCAGAACATACAATTTCCTCTGAATGTTAAAGATGTTAACATTTTCGAAGATAACAATCAAAACATTAGCGTAAATGTTTTTGGATATGAAAAAATTAAACAAAATACAATGTAATTGGTCCCTACTATCATTCACGTAAAGAAAAGACAAAACATATTAATTTGCTTTTTTGTGACAATTATGATGGGAGTGAAATGCATTATGTGTTCATCAAAAAGATATGATTATTAAGTATTCAAATTACCCATCACAATGGAAAACTGTAACTCTGCAACGGTTGCTTACTACGTTTTCCCAACGAATCCAATCAACAGAATCACAAAAGTGAATGTGGTAAAAAGGTTGTGATAATACCAGAAGGAGGAAGGAATGTGTTGGAGTTTAATAATAAACGAAAATAGTTTCAAGTTCCCTTCACTGTGCAGACTTTGAATCCATCCTAACTCCTATGAGTTACTATATACCGAAAAAAGATACATCATCAACAACAACAAATGTACAACAACATACACCATGCGCTTTTTCATATTATATTAAGTATTTGATGATGAATTAAATATACATAGATCATTTGTTGGTAAGAATTCAATTTAATAACTTTATAACAATCAATAATAAAAAAAAAATTAAGAGGAAATTCATCAGATGTGTATTTTGAAATGCTTGTTGAAGATTTAACATACATCCATATGGAAGCTATAAGGAAGACAAAGCAGATGCTTCCATTGACGGACCTTGAGAATGACTTTAACCGTACGTCACCTATATGCAGTAAATATAGGGGACCTGCACATTCACAGTGCAATTAAGATTTTCGTATACCAACATTTTTTCCAATATTTTTACATAATTTTTCGGGTTATGATTGCCATTTATATATGAAAACTTTAAGTAAAATTCAAGGTGAAATAAAAATAATTAATTCCCTTAAATAATGAGAACTACATTTCACTTTCCAAACGGGTTGCAAAAACCTTGCTGTTGGCTGATGTTTTTGAGAATTTCCGTAAAGTTTGTATGAAAATATACGATTTAGATCCGTGTCACTATTATACATCACCTGGTTTATTTTGGGATGCAATGCTGAACGTAACAAATATTAAATTGGAGCTTTTAACAGAAATTAACATGTTTAATTTCTTTAAAAAAAAAAGCTCCCCGTGGTTTATGGTTTATGGTTTATGTCAAAAAAAGTGAATTTCTAATGGATTTTGATGCAAATAATTTATATGGTTGGGCAATGTCACAACCGCTTCCCGATTTAAATTTTCAATGGTAAGATCCTAACATCTACACAACAGAATATATTTTAAATCTAAACGAAAATAGTAATATTGTTTATATATTTGAAGTCGATATAATCTATACAGAAACTTTTCACGATTTTCATAATGATCTTCCGTTTTGTCCAAAAAACACATTAACACCAACAAGTAAAGTTCCCATGTTAATAGCTAATCTAAATAATAAGATAAAGTATGTAATTCTCCTCAGAAACTTAAAACAATGCCTTGAGAATGAATTAACCGCTACTAAAGTACAAAGGGTATTATCCTTTACTCAACCGAATTGGTTACATAAATATATAGAACCTAACACTGAATACAAGAAAATTGCTAAAAATCAATTTGAGAAGGACTTTTTCAAATTAATGAAGAAGAAGAAGAATGGTAAAATTATGGAAAATGTAGAGATGATTAAGGGAAAAGTAGAGTATAATAAACTGTACTAGAGTTATCAAAATGGTTAATGTATGACTTTCATTATAATTATATGCGGAAAAAGTTTGGAGACTCAGTACAATTACACTATATGGATACGGATTCATTTATTTATTCAATAATGACTGATGATTTTTATTCTGATATATATAGTGATGTTATTGATTCTGATAATTCAAGATTTGATACATCAGAATATCCCTTAGATAATTTACACAATTTTCCACAGATGAATGGTAAAGTTCTTGGTAAATTTAAAGATGAAAATAATTCTAAGAAAATGTTGGAATTTGTTGGTTTACGAGCGAAAATGTATTCTTTCAGTGTAGATACTGGTAAAGTTGTAAAAAAAGAGAAGGGAGTGAAAAAAACTGTAACTAAACGCCTGGACATAAAAGACTATCGAAAATGTTTATCTAAGAAAACTTTACTCTACAAATCAATGTATGTATTTAGAAGTAAGTTACATAACATTTATACACAAATTATTAATAAGTTAACATTAAGTTATAATTAATGTTAAGTTATAATGCTTATGTAATGATGGAATACATACATATGCTTGGGGTCATAATAAAATACCAATAAGTGAATGAATGTATATTATGTATATTAATAAACTAAACAAAGAAATAAAATATATTGCATAAATATATATAAATCATTTCATGTGTTTTTTATTTTTATAATTTATTAGTTGGAGATGTTTTTATATATTTATTTGGAAAGATTTCTATTTTCGGATTTCTGATGACGCTTCAAAGTGATTCAATGAATGAATGATCTGTTTTCAACTTTAGAGGAATCAGCGTCAGAATTTCACATTGAGAATGGAATCGGTTGTCAATTCGATGAGTTCATCAACATGAAATGTGACTTGGAAGAAAAAGAAGAGAGTCAATTTAAAAGTGAAACCTCATCATCATCAATTAAAAAACTGACTTATATTGTGATGAAACCATACCAGCTTCACCAGTAGATAATATCGAAAATCCTGAGGATAAGCTTATTGTTATCAGAATAAAACGCATACAATTGAATTTGTATAAACAAGAGTCAATAATATTTGTTAACAGAAACAAAAAAAAAACAAAAAAAAAAGATAAACGGGAGTGTTTATAATCTTTTTGCTTCTGTTGATGAGTTTTGGTGTTTTTTTATTTTTCGGTTTTTCATGAAGAATAATCGGGAAGGTTTTTTGATTACATTTATTATTCAGAAATGACATAAAAACAAAGAAATTCAGTGAATTACAATTAATAGGATTCTACACACACACACACACACACACACACACACACACACACACACACACACACACAATGAATTACATGATCTCGAGGTAGGATCATTCAAGAGTACTATAAAGATGCCCCAGTTAACTGAAGGTAGTGCTTATGACATTGAAAGTATTAAAGTTTGCACAACAAAGTATGGAAAAGCAATTGTTTGTAATCTGCAGGATTTTCAGGTAAATAACCCACAAAAACAAACAAAACATAAACATTTTTATTAAGTTTCTTGTTTTTCTATAGATATTCCTTCCAAGAAGATTCAACAATATTTCCGATGCAACCATACAAGAAATCAACACGCAGAAACACACACTAACCAGATTCGAGCCCATAAATAAAAGTTTTCGGGTACGCATTTCAATTAAAGAAGAAGAAAAACAATAATATGTAGTTCTATTCTGGTTTTTATTCTTTGAAAACAATAAATATTTTTGTAAACAAAAAAATTAAATTAATCTTTTAACTTCACCCGTAAGAGGGGTATATTATAGAAATCGATCATGTATGAGGATACAAAAAGCTGATGTATTTTCTGGTATATTTTTTCCTGTTTTAAATTCAAGTTTTACATCGATTGGTACCGTTTTGACTGCTTCATTCTGATGTGTTACGTCAACCACAATGATTGGTGCTATTTTCTCAAATTCTTCTCGTGATCCCAAAGGTTGAGGTTCCCGCATATAGTAGTTTTGATTACATATCATATAAAATAGCGTATTAAGATCATCATATGGATATGTGTCAGAGTTAAAATGCACTTTTACACCTGTCAAATCACAATGGTGTAGACCGGTTGATGCTTGGAAAGCTATTAGTATAAATCGTGGTCTTTCATTTTGAGGGGAAAGTTTCACATTTCAAAAGTGATGCACTCCTTGCGATAGTGCAGGATTAAAACTACAATCCCAGCTTCGAAATGTAATTGGTAGCGAGTCTCCACTGTTTATTATTTTGAGAATATTCAATTTTGAAAAATCAACCAGCTGTATGTGTGGTACTTTCCATATTATAAAGAAAATATTGAATTGATTTTTTTCAGTTGGGTCAGTTGAATAGACAGCATTTGTATTATTTTTAGAACGCATTAATATTAGATCATGCTTAGAATTCAAAATAATTTTGTTAAAGTCTTCAGCAAAACATATAACTATTTTATGTGGTACACAGAAATTAAAATAACCACTTTCAACTTTAGTATTACTATCCTTCGCAAACCATCCGGCATTTTTCAGCATGTTGCTCTCATTATGGTTTAAGCAAACATAATTTTTCAACATACATAGTTGTTGTTCCCACATATCGTGTACGATCGTCTTCAGTTCCATTGAGTTCGTAATCTCATCAAACAAGTATGGTATACAGTTGTTTTTCAATTTAATATTCGGTGACTTTGTTGCATTATCTAGCGTTACGAATCCTTCAATGTAAATGTAGCTCTCAGAAGGAAGTAAATAAAGGTCCTGATTTTGAATAGATATTCTGATTTCATCATTATTTTTAAATGATTGTAAGTATGGTATATAACTGTGAAACTCCTTTTTTATAATGCTCTCATCGCTGATGGATTTACAAAAATCGACGTTTAAAATTTCACTCATACAGTATACAGTTGTTTTTCAATTTAATATTCGGTGACTTTGTTGCATTATCTAGCGTTACGAATCCTTCAATGTAAATGTAGCTCTCAGAAGGAAGTAAATAAAGGTCCTGATTTTGAATAGATATTCTGATTTCATCATTATTTTTAAATGATTGTAAGTATGGTATATAACTGTGAAACTCCTTTTTTATAATGCTCTCATCGCTGATGGATTTACAAAAATCGACGTTTAAAATTTCACTCATTTTTCTTGTTGTTGTTATTTAATCTGGAATTTTAGTGATTGTAGATATTTTTTATTACTAACAGTCAATTCCTTTTCTTTTTCAGGAATTGTTTTATCCTTTTGTGTCACCCTTCTTACCCGGTTAGAGGTTAACAGTGATGTGAGGGTAGGATCAATTTTTGTGATGTTTTTATTATAAATAATCATGACTCCTTTTGTCTTAAAGGTACTCTAAGAGTAATTGTTTCTCCACGAAAATTTATAAGATTACCGTTTTGATCAACAATTTCAATTGTAATAGAATATCTGTCTGACGATCAGCGGTAAATAATTAATATTTCCAGGAATCTCGTTTAATTTATGTCCAGGACTAACATTTATTGAAAATTCACGGAGTGTATGAGCTGCTGAATTATTAATATATGATCCACCTACAGTATTACATTCTACATGTACCGCATTGATATTTGATATGCATATAGGTATGTCCGATTCATGAAAATGTTTTGCTCGTACTACTTTCTTACTAAAGCCCTTTACTTTACAATGCTTTGTTCTCGAGTAAAATCTATATCATCATCACAGTAGATTTCAGTTTTAAGTGTATTGTAATTAGCGTATATGTTAAGATTCCCATTTGGGTTAACTTCAACATATTTGGTTTGCAAGTAATTAATGATATCTTCGAATTCTTATGAATTAACAGGAAGTTCAATGACTTTATCTGTTATGTGAAATAAGTTGTTTTCCAAATCAATGTTTGGCACAGAATTGTATGTGTGAAAATCGACAAGTCCACACTCATAATCTCTATCCAAATTAGTTGGTGGGAAATAATGCGTAGTGATACTCGATGTCTCCCCTGATAAAGTTAATGTTATTGACATTTCGAGGAGTAATTAACTAATCAAATACAACAGTATTAAAACAAGCCTTTAAATAGTTTTTTATTGAAAATATATGTGTATACATGTGTTTGTGTGAATGTGTAAGTATTACAATATATTATTTTTACTAACCCAAGAGTTATGTTCGTTTGCAAATCCCAACCATTTCACTAAGCCTCTATCACCTCTTGTATGTAGAATATTTTCAACTAGGTAATTGTTAAGTTATTGTGTCTTCATCAGCTCATGTCTATAGTAACCTCCCTTGATAGTGTTTCCCTGATAATCCTCCAAAATATATGTAGTTGGATTTGTGTTTTGAATTGTTTTAATTTTAAATACCTCTGTTGTCCAATTTGGTGTGTAGCCTTTCTCAAAAGTGTGCTTGTATTTACTAAGTAGGTTTATTATTATTATTATTATTATTATTATATTATTTACTAGGTTTATTATATATTTTCACATTGTTGGAAGCTGAGTCTAAGATGTGTTTCTCGTTTGAGGAATTGACAATACTTGGCGCCATCCCAATTGTTCGATGTTTTGTGTTATTGTATTTCTCGATTAAGCTTTTGTATTCGTTTAACCATTTATAGGATCCATTATAGCTAAATTCCTTCGACATTAAACCCTTTAAGGTTCTATTACATCGTTCAATGATTGAAGAATAAGATCTTGAAATTCTGTGTTGAAGAACTCTTTCCCATCGTCAATTTGAAGATTTTTTGGTGATCGTTTTCCGCTTAGAAATATACTTTTCATAGCTTTTGTGACGTCAGAAGCTCTTTAAGTTTTAAGTGGTACAACCCATGTGAATTTGGAAAAAGTATCGATAACTGTTAGAAGAAAACTGTAGCTTTCGTTGAAGCTTGAATAGTTACCCATTTCGACTAAATCTGCTTGCCAAAGATCATCTATAACTCTTTGTTATCACTCGTCGTCTCTTGAAATTTCTACGAGCCGGTATGAAGTTCATCCACAATACCTCTCTTTTCACTACCAGTATTCATGCTTTACATTTTTTTTTTCAAGCATTTCTATGGATTTCGGCTTGATAAATTGATTAAATATGTAATCTTCTATTCCTTTTAATCTATCTTCAATATAATTCATTTGATTTTCTATTGCTTTATCAATCTGTTCATTTTCACTATGAAGAGTTTCAAGAAATTGTTTTTCAATGTTATTCTTCAGCAATGTGTTTTCACTTTGAGCTTTTAACGTTATCTGTTTCATAATATATGTGACAAACACCTTTGTAACTGCATCATTATCATCAATAGGTGAATTCAAATTTTTCAATCGTTTACAGTGAAGATTAATATTCTTATCATGATCCAAGGCAAAGCCTAAGCTTTTCCTCAGACGCCTATCGATATAATGTGATGTATTACCAAACTTGTCAACACTTATTTTGTTAATGATCACGTTAAGTTGAAATGTATGTAATTATATTACCTTCTCTTAATTCTTCAACGATGGAGACGATTGTGATGAAATTAAAAGACGTTATCTGTCTACCAGTTCATTTGGATCATCCCAATGTATATAATTATGTTTTTGACTATGTACTGACATCATTAAGCCAGATCCTTTTTGAACACTTGATACGTTTTTTTTTTTGAATAAAGGCTTTAAAATATGCTTATAGTTGTAAGCTTTTGTTCCGTGGATTTGTGCATCCTGATTATATTTACGCTTATGCGCATTTGTTTGGTTTAAAATATCCTTATAGACTTGCAAGTCACTGGTCTTATAGTGTTAAGGTACCTTGTGAAATAATAATTCAAAGAGCCCTGGTGTAACAGCCCAACTATTATCATCAATTAAAATTTTATTTCCCTCACAATTTAAATGATGAGTTACCCAGATGGTCATTTGAATCTCTATGGGGACCATATAATGTATCTAGACTTTTTACTTCGTTCTAATTGTTTTAAATTAAAAAGTAATGATTGATTGGCATTTGTTCTCATCTTCATCATCTTCCATTTGTGTTAAGAAAGTATTTTCATCGCTTGTATCGAAAGTATTTTGTGTTTTCAAGGGAGTACTTGTATTAATTTTTTTGAAGATTGTTGAAAAAATTCAGGTTCCTACTACATGATTATAATTTTGCAAATCTCCCTTAAGTATTTACAATTACAGTATATGGATACGGATTCATTTATTTATTCAATAATGACTGATGATTTTTTTTCTGATATATATAGTGACGTTATTGATTCTGATAATTCAAGATTTGATACATCAGAATATCCCTTAGATAATTTACACAATTTTCCACAGATGAATGGTAAAGTTCTTGGTAAATTTAAAGATAAAAATAATTCTAAGAAAATGCTAGAATTTGTTGGTTTACGAGCGAAAATGTATTCTTTCAGTGTAGACACTGGTAAAGTTGTAAAAAAACCAAAGGGAGTGAAAAAATCTGTAACTAAAAGCTTGGACATAAAAGACTATCGAAAATGTTTATTTAAGAAAACTATACTTTACAAATCAATGATATATTTAGAAGTAAGTTACATAACCTTTATACACATATTATTAATAAGTTAACATTAAGTTATAATGATACCAAGAGGTATATGTGTAGTGATTGAATACATATATGCTTGGGATCATAATAAAATACCAATAAGTGAATGAATGTGTATTGTGTATATTAATAAACTAAACAAAGAAATAAAATATATTGTATAAATATAATAAAATAAATAATCGGGAAGGTTTTTTCTTTTTTGTTTTGATTGCAGTTATTATTATAATAATTCTTACGATACAGAAATGATATAAAAAAGATGAATTCCAATTAATAGGCTTCTACCACACACACACAATGAACAGTCGAAAGGAATTAAATGATCTCGAGGTAGGATCATTCAAGAGTACTTTTAAGATGTCCCAGTTAACTGAAGGTTGTGCTGATGATATTGAAAATGTTAAAGTTTTCACAACTAAGTATGGAAAAGCAGTTGCTTGTAATCTGCATGATTTTCAAGTAAATAACAAAAAACACATACACATTTTTATTATTTTTTTTTGTTTTTCTATAGGTATTCCTTCCAGGAAGATTCAAAAATATGTCCGATGAAACAATATATGAAATCAACACGCAGAAATATACATTAACCAGATTCCAAAGTTTAACAATAAATATTTTTGTATACAAAAATATTAAATTAATCTTTAAACTTCACCCGTAAGAGGGGTATATTGTAAAGATCGATCATGTATGAGGATGCAAAAAGCTGATGTATTTTCTGGTATATTTTTTCCTGTTTTAAATTCAAGTTTTACATCAACCACAATGATTGGTGCTATTTTTTCAAATTCTTCTAGTGATAACAAAGGTTGAGGTTCTCGCATATAGTAGTTTTGATTACATATCATATAAAATAGCGTATTAAGATCATCATATGGATATGTGTCAGAGTTAAGATGCACTTTTACACCTGTCAAATCACAATGGTGTAGACCGGTTGATGCTTGGAAAGCTATTAGTATAAATCGTGGTCTTTCATTTTGAGGGGAAAGTTTCACATTTCAAAAGTGATGCACTCCTTGCGATAGTGCAGGATTAAAACTACAATCCCAGCTTCGAAATGTAATTGGTAGCGAGTCTCCACTGTTTATTATTTTGAGAATATTCAATTTTGAAAAATCAACCAGCTGTATGTGTGGTACTTTCCATATTAAAAAGAAAATATTGAATTGATTTTTTTTCAGTTGGGTCAGTTGAATAGACAGCATTTGTATCATTTTTTGAACGCATTAATATTAGATCATGCTTAGAATTCAAAATAATTTTGTTAAAGTCTTCGGCAAAACATATAACTATTTTATGTGGTACACAGAAATTAAAATAACCACTTTCAACTTTAGTATTACTATCCTTCGCAAACCATCCGGCATTTTTCAGCATGTTGCTCTCATTATGGTTTAAGCAAACATAATTTTTCAACATACATAGTTGTTGTTTCCACATATCGTGTACGATCGTCTTCAGTTCCATTGATTTCGTAATCTCATCAAACAAATATGGTATACAGTTGTTTTTCAATTTAATATTCGGTGACTTTGTTGCATCATCTAGCGTTACGAATCCGTCAATGTAAATGTAGCTCTCAGAAGGAAGTAAATAAAGGTCCTGATTTTGAATAGATATTCTGATTTCATCATTATTTTTAAATGATTGTAAGTATGGTATATAACTGTGAAACTCCTTTTTTATAATGCTCTCATCGCTGATGGATTTACAAAAATCGACGTTTAAAATTTCACTCATTTTTCTTGTTGTTGTTATTTAATCTGGAATTTTAGTGATTGTAGATATTTTTTATTACTAACAGTCAATTCCTTTTCTTTTTCAGGAATTGTTTTATCCTTTTGTTTCACCCTTCTTACCCGGTTAGAGGTTAACAGTGATGTGAGGGTAGGATCATTTTTTGTGATGTTTTTATTATAAATAATCATGACTCCTTTGGTCTTAAATTTACTCTAAGAGTAATTGTTTCTCCACGAAAATTTATAAGATTACCGTTTTGATCAACAATTTCAATTGTAATAGAACCTATCTGGCTGACGATCAGCGGTAAATAATTAATATTTCTAGGAATCTCGTTTAATTTATGTCCAGGACTAACATTTATTGAAAATTCACGGAGTGTATGAGCTGCTGAATTATTAATATATGATCCACCTACAGTATTACATTCTACACGTACCGCATTGATATTTGATATGCATATAGGTATGTCCGATTCATGAAAATGTTTTGCTCGTACTACTTTCTTACTAAAGCCCTTTACTTTACAATGCTTTGTTCTTGAGTAACATCTATATCATCATCACAGTAGATTTCAGTTTTAAGTATATTGTAATTAGCGTATATGTTAAGATTCCCATTTGGGTTAATTTCAACATATTTGGTTTGCAAGTAATTAAATGATGAGTTACCCAGATGATCATTTGAATCTCTATGGGGACCATATAATGTATCTAGATTTTTTACTTTGTTCTAATTATTTTAAATTAAAAAGTAATGATGGATTGGCATTTGTTCTCATCTTCATCATCTTCCAGATGTGTGAAGAAAGTATTTTCATCGCTTGTATCGAAAGTATTTTGTGTTTTCAAGGGAGTACTTGTATTAATTTTTTTTGAAGATTGTTGAAAAAATTCAGGTTCCTACTACATGATTATAATTTTGCAAATCTCCCTTAAGTATTTTAGGAGGTTGTTTCATAAATTCGTTGTCAGGATCATCTTCATTTTGTTGATTTTTTTACTTTTACTAATTCTTTAGTAATGGGCTTAAAAGTATTCTCCAATAAATTTTCGGCTATTTCTCCCTGATCCTTGATACTACTAAATTTTTTCTTCAACAACTTTCTAACATTTACAATATCCCTTAGCAATTTCACTTTTTTATGCATCATGCTTTTCGGTATAATGTGATGTATTACTGTTGTTGTAAGTCAACAGGGTAGGTTAGATATCAGTTTATTTTCAGATCAATTATCAGATCAGTTATCAGATCAGTATCAGATCAGTAAGATCAATTAGATCAGTTATCAAATCAGTTATCAAATCTGTTATCAGATCAGTTGGATCAGTTATCAGATCAGTTAGATCAGTTATCGGATAAGTTATCAGATCAGTATCAGATCAATTATCAGTATCAGATCAGTTATAACATTACAACTTGAAAACACATTATATACTTAATGGAAAATGTTTGAAGATTAAACTTTTATAATCGAATGAAAATATCAAATCCTTTTCTGTTACGTCCACATTCTATAGGATCATCTTTGTTTATAACCGGAAATCCATATATGTATGTCCTTCCAACATTCGCTACACATATTAAAAAAATCACTAAAATTCATAACCGCTCCCACATGATCGGTATTTAATTCATCTATATTCGCATTATATCTTATTCAATGCTTCGAAATCCGGGTATATGTCTGACATAAATAAAATGTATCAATATTTTTATGTCGTCCCATACAAAAATATGATCTCATATTATTTCGCTTCTCACATGCAACATCATCGAAAATAATGACTGAATTAGGTTTGGCTTAAGCTGGTGGTAGAACGCCTTCATTCTCAGAGAATGTGAAATATCCCATACCTTTTATGGGTTTCACTAATTCATGTAAATATTTATATTCGGGTTGATATGGTGACTTTGAGTGAATATATATATTTTTAAATTTCACTCCATTGGAGCTGTCTATTAAACTCAACATGACATTTGTTTTTCCACAATTCGATGGACCAACAGTCAGAGCTCTGGTTGTATTCGGTAGAAGAGATGTCTTTTTCCAATGAAGTATTAGTATCAAAATCAATATTTCTCACAATCAGATTCTTATGCTGTTTCATGAAACGCATTTTGCAAAACTGATGTTAAATATATATAAGTCATTCTTTTTTATTATTTCACGCTCAGTATACAAAGATTGGTTGAAATGGTTGTCCTTTAGAGAAATTCAATCATTGGAAGAGGACTGATAGATGGTATAATAAACTCTCTTCCAGTAGAGCTTCATCTACCAGGCTATCAATTTTGTGGACCAGGTACAAAACTTGAGAAACGTCTGGCTAGAGGTGATAAGGGAATTAATCCATTGGATGCTGCATGTAAACAACACGATATTGCTAATTCTCAATCAAAGGACATAAATAAATGTCATGAAGCAGATCGAATATTAACTGAAAAAGCCTGGGCAAAGATTAAATCAAAAGATAGTAGTTTGGCTGAACAAGCAAACGCATGGATAGTCACGAATGCTATGAAGACAAAAGTGAAATTCGGTATGGGGAATAAAACGTTCAAGGCTGAGAAAAAAAATAAATCAAAGAGAAAAAATAAGAAAAAAAAAAATAAATCAACGTGTGGAAAGAATATCTTCAATGAGACTATTGAAAAAAACAAAAAGATCCTTAAGGAAAAGAAACCAAAAGACATTCAAAGCGCTATAAAAATTTGTCGACAGATAATAGGTGATTTCTTTAATAGAAATAATAAAACAGATGTCCGAATTCCTCGCATAATACCTATACCTTAGGTTGGAGGTTTTCTTCCTCTGATACCAATTTTAACAGCTCTCGGAGCAATCGGAGGCTTAGCATCAGGTGGAAGTGCTATTGCAAGAGTTGTAACTGAAAATAAAGCTGCTAAACAACAATTGGAAGAGGCAAATCGTCATAATAAAACTATGGAAGCCATTGCTATGGGTAGAGGCTTATATCTTAGACCATATAAGAATGGTTATGGTGTATTTTACAATCCGGTATCAAAAAACTTTTAAGGAATTTACCCAGATGAGCTTTTACCGATAGAGATTTGGGGAAATATACCAAGTTCTTACCACATTTCCGAGGTGTCTTTATGTTAGATTCCCTACCAAAACAACCCCATCAAACGGAATGTGGTATTATCAATTTGGATTCTTCTCACGGTTCTGGAACACACTGGGTAGCTTACGTTAAGAATAGTGAATTCAAGGAATACTTTGATAGCTTTGGAAATTCGCAACCCCCTAGAAAGGTTATCAAGTATTTGGGGGAAAATATTCAATATAACTATACTCAGCAATAAAAGTTTAACGAGTATAATTGTGGGCATTTGTGTTTGAAATTTCTATAATTCATATTATAAATGATGTAGATACACTCATCCAAATAAATATATAAGTTCTTTCCTAAATTAGTTTTTTTCTTTTTTATATAAAAGACATAGGAATAAAGTTTAATTTACAATTTAACGTAAATGATTACGCTAAATTAGTAGTTAGAGGTGGCTCAATCACGTTATTAGGTGTCTCGTATGAGGGCATTAGACGTGGAAATTCAAATCGATTCAATGAATTTTGAATATTTAATGATTTTGATGAATCAATATATATTGATGATGCAGATATAGAACTTTTTCAGATAAATTAAGTGTAATTGAACATAATGAAAAACATAAAATGGTTGAAGCTCTTGAATAGTATTCAACAATTCCTAATTGATTACAAGAACATATTAGATGAACATTCAGAAGAAATCCTTGAACGTTATACGAAACTAAACCAATACAAATGTATACCAAAAAATGGAGAACACTACAACACATGTAGTTGGCTATCAGAAAACTGTCAAGATATACCAGACTCATGCGCATGTTACATGTTAGAAAAAAGAGTAATGCGGTTAAAAAAAATTATGTTACTCTATGAAAGATTGAATAAAAAGCATTGAAGAAAATAAATTATATATAGATTTATTTCAACCTTTCATCTAAGTGGGATGTCTTCCTCTCTTTCAAAAACAATGGAAAAGTACACTCCTCTAATCATTTTGATTTGTGTTTTGGTGGGCTGTTTAAAAGCCAGTCCTATACCAATAAATATGTCAGCTCTTGATACCAATAAAGGAAATCTTGAGATTAATATTATTTCACCAAATAGTGATACTCTCAAAATAGATTTATCATTCCAACTGATGAAGGTTAGTACATCTTTGGATGTAGCTCAAGCGGATAAAAAAACTGAGTTAAGAACAACATTGACAACAAGCATACCCATTGACGAATATGGTATCATCGAAAGCGATAATAAATTCTACCGTCACTTTCGATTAGAATATGATAATGTATATCTAACTATTCGTTGTACGTATGACAGCAATTCTAAAAATCGCACTATTAATATAAAATGCTATGAATATCGTGAATATGAAACCGAGGGAATTATGAGTAATGGTGAAATAGAGCTTTTTACAACGCAAGATACAACATATCGTTCAGATGTGCAATTAAACAACATGCAAAACTATATACAAACTTATAAGATGACGATTTCCTAAGAATAAACCAACGCGCTAAACCCAAAAGGAAACATGATTAAACATGCATCTGCCCTCTTCCTGTCTGTGTGGGTCCACAGCCCAATCCCTCCATCAAATTTTTTTTGATGATAATTGGTTTCAGTTTAATCTTAAAATTCGAGAAGATGGATAGAAATTCAAACCCTAAAATGAAAGAATCGTGGAGCAACGAGTGACAGTGTTTTCCTGTGAAGAATTCCTTCAGCAGCAATGAAAAAAAAAAACAGTGGAAACAACAACAAATATCAACAAAAAAAAAATTTTAAATAAAAAAATGTGTATTCGTTTTTTAATTTTTTTTTTATTATTTTAAAGAAAACATATTTTTAAAATAAATTAAAATGAAGCAAAATTTGTGTAGTTGTAGAAAAAAAACTTTTTTATGAAAAAAATTTAATTTTTTGTTTTTGTTTACAATAGATCTATAAGATCTTTTATCTTATCATCTAGTCTTATAGCTATTTCGGTTCCCACGCTCACGCACTCTATGGTACACAGAGTGTGTATCAGTGCTCTTACTGTGCAGGCATTCGATGATGATGATGTATGTAGCTTATTCAGGAGATCCCGCTCAAACTTAAACAGATCCGGATAGTCCCAGCATTGTTCCTCAAACTTGTCGAGGAACTTCTCCATATTCTTCAAAACAGCGTTTGACTTCATCATGTGAAAAGAAAAAGACATAAATAAATATATTGTATTTAAAAAAAATTTAGACAATAAAGAAAAAAAAAATCTCATTTTTTTTCTTCACCCTTAGTAGTAACAACTCGAACGGATTTTATAATTATGAATGGAAAGAATTTAGGTCTCTCTATTTAAACGAAATCTTGCGCGTTTTGAAAACCACACAACATTTTTTGGTGATACTGATATTGTAAAACTATATCTCGCATGTCACCACAAAAACATATTCCCACAATAAACATTAGATTGAACCTGATGAACCACCCCTAATTTATAATGAAATACTGAATCGTACATGTAACCACAAAAAAAATATTCTCACAATAAAGTTCTTTTGTACTTTAACATTAGTCCCTCATTTGGGTGATGACCACAGTTTTTGGTCATACTGCTTCTATAGTTAGTAAGTGAAACATTAACATGTCTGCTAACACACATTTTTGACAGATCACAATTAATTTTATAGATAATTAAGTGAAACTAACACCAGGTCAAAGACACATTTAATCATTTTACATGTCCCCTACCACATTTTTTGTCACACCACAATTAATTTACAGATAATACACTGAATACTAAGTCTCACATGTCACCGTAAAAGGCAAAACATATATGTACTCATAATAAACATTCTTCTTCTTCTTATTGCTGATAAGCGTCACTACCAATACCGCGTCCCAAAAACATGAAACTCTTATCATACACATACTCACTTCAAGAAGCCAACTCAACAATCAACACGCACAACATAAAACCCCATAGAAAACAGTAATTTTTTTGTATGGAAAAAGTGAGCTGGAACTCTCTCAAATAAAATTGGCCGCGATATTCCCGTTAAAAATAGTGTAAGTAGAGGACTGAACTGTTTTAATTGCGCGTCCACGGAACATGAATTTCATATGTATCCAGAAAAATCATAAGGACCAAAGTGTTTTGGATGTAATAATTTCGGGCACAAACGTCCTGATTGTCCAATACAAAAGAAATCAAATGCGAACGTGCTGCATATAACCGAAATGCGGAGGCCAGTATTGGTAAACAAGGAAGTTCTATATGGATTAATAGATACAGGAAGCAATGTTTGCATCCTAAAAAGAAAAGGTTAAATTAATTTATCCGCGTTACTTTTCAGAAGATGCTCGTCTTTCGCTTTCTGGTATCGGTGCAAATGTAGTAACGAAGGGACTTTGCCAAGCCGACGTCAGCAGTGATGGTGTCCTTTTTGAAGACGTTGACTACATCGTGGACAATCATTTCGTCAAACCGAACGTCATATTTGGAATGAGTAAGCTGTGGCCAACATTGAACGGGGAGCACTAACATTTTCCAGGATGATTGAGAAGACAGATTCAGCAACAATATCGAAGATTCGAGGAACGCACTCGAAAACTTAAAGGGGACCGGCTACTGTCTGGATGACATATTTAAAGATAAGATTATATCATCAGATTTATCTTCTTTGCAGGGTGACATTCGTAAAGCAGTGCAAAATTTGGTTGGAAATTACAATGCAACCAATCGAATCGCCCGTGCATATGAAAATTTTGCCAATTGATGACGAATCAGTCTAAAAACGCCTAGAAGATGTCCGCCTCTGGAAAGAAAAATCGTCAATCAACAGGTGGCACAATGGATCCAGGATGGCGTTGTACGAGAAGCTGTTTCTGACTATTCAAGCCAAGTCGTGCTCGTTAAAAGGAAAGATGGCACCAATCGGCCAAATTCATCTAATCTAATAATAGTACGAGTTCCTACAAGTGCCTTTTGGGCTACGCAACTCTCTAAGTACTTTTCAAAAATACATTAACTACGTCCTTAGAGATCTTCTCAGGGAAGATATTGTCATCGTCTATATCAATGTCCTCGTAATACAATCAAGAACATTGGAAGATGGCATAACAAAACTGAAGAAAGTGCTGGATGCGGCCGCAGCCAATGGACTCCGAATTAAGTGGGCAAAGTGCCAGTTTCTCCAACGAAAAATCGAATTCCTTGGACACCGGATACGAGTATTCAAGGGCACAGTAGCTCCATCTAGTTAAAAAACGAAGGCTGTTGTCAATTTCTCAAACAGGGCAAAACTATGAACGGAGCTGCATCCCGTTTTCAACATGAGTAAAACAACCACTGATGCTAAGCTGGAAGTCTTAGCTGTTATTGAAGCTGTAAAGAAATTCAGCATTTATCTTATAGGTCGACAATTCAACATTTTTTCCGATTGCAAGGCGTTCAAATGTACGATGAAGAAGAATGACTTAACAACCCGAGTTGCCAGATGGGCACTTCTTTTAGAGGAATATGAAACGATGCATTTCGAGTTGCGTGAAATGCATCTTAGCCGAACGGAAGTATGGAAAAGTAGATAGTCTCTTGAGACCTCTTTCCATCTTGGACCGAAGCAGGACACAAAGACACTTAATGCCAAATAAGCAATTCAAAATATGGAGATTATTTCAGACACCTTTAGCCATCCGCATAACATCATTTCCGAGAGAGGAGGTGCGTTCGTATCCAACAGGTTCCAAGAGCATTACAAAAACCACGACATTTCATTACTGTTGATGTACCGCGAGGAAATGCTCCTTCACTCAACCGTCATCTCTTGTCTGACTAAATTCGCGATGGACAGTTCTGACAAATGGTTTCAGCACGAAAAGCTACTTAAAAGTAAATTTTGAATTCTACATACCATTGGTCAATTCAAACGACACCTTTCTATCTGATGGTTGGAGTTGAGATGAAGAAAGGTACAGATTTGCGTTTGATAAAGATTATTGAGGAAGAATTTCAGAACCAATTTGACGAGTCGAGTATAGAATATCGGAATCAAGCCAAGGAAGTGATAGCAAGAATGCAAGTTGAAAACTGTAAGCATTTTAACAGAAAGCGGCGACCAGCGACCAAATATTCAGTAGGTGACCTTGTAGCTATCGAACGGGTGCAGTTTGGAACTGGTTTGAAAAGTCGTCTCAAATTTTTTGGACCATACCGCATCGTGGCTGATAAAGAGTTCGAGCGCTATAACGTACAGAAGATAGGAGAACACGAAGGATCAAAATTAACAACACCAGTGCCGACAAAATGAAACCGTGGGCGTGAAACAACGACTGTTCCCTTGTTTTTAATCAGCGTGGATTTTTATATTATATTGTTATTCATTGAATTACTTTCTTTTAAATTATACCCATTATTCAATGTAATCATTTGAAATCAAATGATAAATAAACTTACAACTTGGGGTTTGCCGCATTCGAACGTTGTAAACAGGTATTGGCAAACACCGTTCTCCTAGCACATCCTGCAGCACCCGCAGAACTTCACCTAAAGACCGACGCATCCGATAGGGCAATAGTCGCGGTACTTGAGCAACGCACTACCCACGACTTGGAAACGCTCTGCTTCTTTTGTAAGAAATTTACATCAGCAGAGGCCACCTACAGCGTCTACGACAAAGAATTCACGGCAACAAAGCTATCAATGCCACCGATCATGTGCCACTAACTCACGCTTTCAACTAACGTTCAGACAATGCATCACCACGTCAAGTTCGACAGCTGAACTTCATTAGTGAGTATTCCACTCAAACCACAACTGTAAAAGGATCAGATAACATCGTCGACGACACCTTCTCGAGAACTGATCAGCTCTCAAACACCATTGACCTCACAGCTCTGGCCGAGGCAAAAACCAAAGATGAAAATGACCGACAGGTTCTCGAGATGGCCCGAAACTATACCCATCCGAGACATCACCGCCACAATAGCTAAAACGTTCTTCTCATATTGAATAGCTCGCTACGGCTGCCCTAAATGGATCACAAGGAACGCAGTTCGAGTCCATGCTGTTCATTGCAATTACTGAACCCTTTGGCTCCAAGATATCAGGCATCAAATAGATTGTGAGAACGATAGCACACAGTTCTAAAAGCTGCAATTCGTTGCCACCAAACTAAGAACTGGGTAGAAGTCCTTTCCACGATATTACTCGGTCTGCGCACATGTTCTAAGGATGATATAAAAGCATCAACCGCTGAATACCTATATGGCACGACACTAAGGATTCTCTGTGAATTTTTCACTCACGAAGACTCTCCATCGGATCCAAACAGTTTTTTAGAGGAATTCAGAACACATATGCGCAGCGTAAAGCCAACACCGCAAGTCACCACTGTAAGAACAAAACATTTTACCACAAAGATTTTTTTTACTTGCAGCCACGTCTTCCTACGACGAGATGAATCGAAGCAAGGTCTGGATCCACCCTACTCAGTACCACACAAAGTCATCGACCGACCCAACGACAAAATGTTCGAAATCTACATCAATGGGAAATCATCTAGCGTAAGAATCGAAAGGCTGAAACCCTCACGCCTAGCAGGCAACAACATGCAAAAACCCAACGCAGAACCAGCAACTGTATCATAACCAGAAGGCGTCGCCCGACAACAAAACAACATCGAAAAGAATCGTTTCATTCTACGCACATTTGCAGGTCCGAAAACAAAACACCAATGGCATCCAGAGAATCAAAAATCGTAACATTTGCCGCAACTATTTCGCAAAAGTAAATATTGACTCCCCTCAAACAACCGTCAGCGCCATCTGCAGGTTTTTTTCCGAAAAGCCGAAGGGAAATCAATATTTTGACAGCTAAGTGGCGGGAACAAATTTGTAAGCAAATTTAATACGGCGGCAAAGAAGCAAATCGAAAGTTGTTTAAAAATTGCATATTCAAATAATTTGAAGTGAAATATTCGCGAATATAATGTAAGTGGATGTTAGTTGCAATTCTTGTGCAATGTATATTGTTTTATTTCGTTTTGCCAGGGATACAAAATGCGGCAAATATTGTGGTGTTCCACAGTGCAGATCTTATGGAAGTGTAGACATTTCCATGCACCAAATCCCTCAAAGGGTTTTAAATAATACCAAGGTGGTATTGAGGTTAAAGCATGTGTTGAGAATGGGAAAACCGTTCCCCAAATACTTTAGAATATGTTCTCTTCATTTTGAGAAACATAAAATCATCACACCCTTTAATAGAGGCCAGGCGAAAAGGAGCTATTTGGTCGATTCTGCTTTCCCAACGTTGCATCTACCAAAGAGTTCTGTTACCACAAGAAAATGTGTGCAAAATATAACAGCGAGGTACGAAAGATTGCGGAATAGAACTCTACAGAAAAAGGTATGTACCTTTTGGAAAAAATAATAATTTGTATTATTAACCACCAGTTACTGTCACCAACAATTTAACAGATCTTGCTACTAAGTTGAAGCCAGGTGATGCAGTAATGGTAAGTGTCACATGAAAATACCAACTCAAAGTCAATCTCATATATAAATATTTTCCTTTTTCATAGGTGGATAAAGGGTTCATGATAGCCAACAAGCTCCTGCAGTTAGGTGTGCAAATGATAAGGCCACAGACTATTGTTTGCACCCTGACAAAACAGTAGAAGAAGTTGAAAATGATCGGCTGATAGCATTAGCACGAGTTCATGTAGAGCGAAGAATCGCTAGGATCAAAACTTTTAAAGTATTAAGCGAAACCATAAAACATTTCACACTTCCGTATTTGGATGATATAGTCAAAGTGATATGTGCAATATCCAATCTTTCGGCTCCCATTTTAGTTTTTGTTTTTATTAGTTTTATTCGATTTTCGTTTAATGAATAAAGAACATGAATATGCACTTTTCCGCTAATTTCGATGTTTAAAAACTTGCCCTAAAATTTGTTGTGGTCTCTTCGGGTCAATCCCCAAAGAGTAGACCCAACCGGCAGCCACCAGCTTTTGTCCTTCTCGTATGGGTCGATTCGATCCTTGAAAATACAGAGCATATTCGTCGATCTGTACTGTTATTGAGTTGAGTGTTTCTTCTAAAATGTAAATGGAATAATAATTGTTATTACAATAAACATGTAATATGTACACATATAAACAAGTGCTTTGTCTACATTTTTCATTTCCTATTTATGATAGAACTAGCATCTGTTTATATGTGGCAGATACCTATAAGAATACTTCCTGATTTGCCACCGACATTGTGATTTTCAATTTCTTACTTATATTCTTTTTCCAATAAGATATTTCACTTTTCCCGCGAGACCGGTATCTAATCTTCCGTATAAATTTCCTCCCGCCAACGAAACGTCAAAATTTCATTTCCCTTGCGAAGTACAGCAAGTTACCACCAGAGCACATCTTGAGGGACGTCAATAACATCATTGCTCGGAGGGGAGGAATGTGGAGTTCCACGAAGACCTCTGTCAGAGAGAATTGGAAACGTATATGTTTCTTTCACTCTTACATTGCAACAATGTAGTACTTTGGCGTTTAGTTGCCAATGAAACACACTTTGTTCCTTTTTATACGATTTAAATATTTTATTTCTCTGTTTTTTGTTTAATACACTTTTGTCGGAGGCGTGTTGTCTGCTGCGTTGTTTTGGATCGACAGGACGAAGAAAGCCAACCGCTTTTTCCAATTGGGATTTTGGTGGTCCTCCTGTCGGTTGCAGCGGCATCGTCAGCTCGTAATTATTACTTCTTGGTAGATGAGTAGCTACGAGTCGCCACAGGACTCCCCCTCTAGTAACGAAGTTACAATTCCAGTAGATGCCATTTCACCTGCTGTCGTTGCTGAAGTAATGAATCAGCTGTCTGGTCTTCATCGTCTCTGCATGTTTTTATGTGTGGCACTGTGGAAGATTTAGGATTTTGGGATGGTCTGCAATGAAGTGATTTGTTATTATTGCGAAATTGTTTATAATTATTATATCTATTGCAGGATGGGTGGAACTGGTCTAGGGTTGGATGGAGAAAATCACGGTAGTGCAAATCGGACTTTCTTCTTTGCACGGATGTTTGGTGGTGTGTTGCTTGTGCTGACTTTCAACGTTCCACCGAAACGTACGTTGGAATACGTGGGAGCACTTGAGCCTATCCGGTGGGATGTGTATTTTGTTCATCACGTGATGCGCTGCAGCTGTTGAGCGGAATCTGAGCATGGCATCACGATTTTTCTCCACGAATAACTGCGGGTTGGGAGTTGTATTGCTGTCGACGAAGAGCTCCCTGGGAACACGAAGATTTGTCCCATACAACATCTCTGCTGCGGAGGCCTTGATGTCTTCCTTGTACGTCGTGCGTAGTCCAAGTAGAACTGTTGGAAGAGCGTCAACCCAGTTGGTTTCCTCATGACACATTAGAGCGGCTTTCAGTGTTCGATGCCAACGTTCGATTAATCGATTTGACGCCGGATGGCAAGGCGAAGTGCGGATTCTTACCGTCCCTATCAAGTGATAAAAGCGTTGAAGAGTGCAGATTCAAATTGTGTGCCTTGGTCCGTGGTGAGTGCTGTCGGCGAACCAAATCGACCAACCCAGTTGGTGTAGAAAGCAGCAACTACCGTGTCTGCTTGCATGTCTATCATTGCTTCTGGCCATCTGCAAAATTGGTCAACCATTGTTAGACAGTAGCGATTGCCCTTGCAGAGTGGTAGTACTATCAGGTCGATGTGTACTTGCTGGAATCTATGTTCGGGTACAAAAATTGAGTCTGGATGGATGTGCTGTTGTATTTTGGAACGCTGGCACTGGACGGAGTTGCATGACCACTCCAATGCATCTGTCCTGATGTTGGGCCACACGTACTATTCGCGTATTGACTTCCGGCTCGATGCAAGGTTTTTTCAGTCCGAGTATGGAGTCGTCTTGCTTCAGTATCGTTCGCAGCTCTTCGTCTAAGAGTTGGGACAGGGGAAGTTCTCGCATGGTGAACTTGTCCGGTAGGCTGAGTTCAGTAATGCGCGAGAGCGCGTCAGCCACTGAATTGTCTAACCCCTTCAGATACCTGATGTCCGTTGTAAACTGGGAGATAAAATCCAGCTGTCTTAACCGTCGCTGTGGTGCCTTGTCTGAATGTTGCTGAAACGCGTAGACAAGGAGCTTGTGGTCTGTTGGTACGACGGAATGGCGTCCGTCCAAAATATGCTTAAAGAAACGGATCGACAGGTAAATCGCTATTAAAGTTTGCGCACGAGAGAGTTTTGCCGAAAACAAACCAATTGGCTGGAATTTACTGTTCTTCAGCTGCTCCAATTTAGCACCAACAACGATGTCCGATGTATATGTGTTCAGATACAATTCAGCTTTCGGGTCCATGTGATGCAGTAACGTAGCACGTTTGATGCTCTCCCTGCACAACCGGAAGGTCGGAGAAGACCACGGAACGGGGCGCTTGTCGTTCTTCTTGAAGTCGGTGATGAGCCCATTCAAAGGTGCTTGAATGTGAGCACACTGCGGAATGTACCGACGGTAGTAGTTTACTACCCCAAGGAAACGACAAAGTTCCATGACTGTTGTTAGCTTCGGAATGTTGACGATTGCCTGAACTCTGGTTTCAGGGGGTCTGCAGCCGTCCTTGTTAATGGTGTGTCCAAGGTAGGTTATCTCAGACTTCTCAAACATGCATTTCTTTGTGTTGATGATCAAGCCGTGTTGGTGGACACGTTCCAGGACTTGTCGGACATGCTCACGATGTTCTTCATCCAAGTAAGAAGCTATGAATATAGCTGTGCTGTCGGCGAACCAAATCGACCAACCCAGTTGGTGTAGAAAGCAGCAGCTACCGTGTCTGCTTGCATGTCTATCATTGCTTCTGGCCATCTGCAAAATTGGTCAACCATTGTTAGACAGTAGCGATTGCCCTTGCAGAGTGGTAGTACTATCAGGTCGATGTGTACTTGCTGGAATCTATGTTCGGGTACAAAAATTGAGTCTGGATGGATGTGCTGTTGTATTTTGGAACGCTGGCACTGGACGGAGTTGCATGACCACTCCAATGCATCTGTCCTGATGTTGGGCCACACGTACTATTCGCGTATTGACTTCCGGCTCGATGCAAGGTTTTTTCAGTCCGAGTATGGAGTCGTCTTGCTTCAGTATCGTTCGCAGCTCTTCGTCTAAGAGTTGGGACAGGGGAAGTTCTCGCATGGTGAACTTGTCCGGTAGGCTGAGTTCAGTAATGCGCGAGAGCGCGTCAGCCACTGAATTGTCTAACCCCTTCAGATACCTGATGTCCGTTGTAAACTGGGAGATAAAATCCAGCTGTCTTAACCGTCGCTGTGGTGCCTTGTCTGAATGTTGCTGAAACGCGTAGACAAGGAGCTTGTGGTCTGTTGGTACGACGGAATGGCGTCCGTCCAAAATATGCTTAAAGAAACGGATCGACAGGTAAATCGCTATTAAAGTTTGCGCACGAGAGAGTTTTGCCGAAAACAAACCAATTGGCTGGAATTTACTGTTCTTCAGCTGCTCCAATTTAGCACCAACAACGATGTCCGATGTATATGTGTTCAGATACAATTCAGCTTTCGGGTCCATGTGATGCAGTAACGTAGCACGTTTGATGCTCTCCCTGCACAACCGGAAGGTCGGAGAAGACCACGGAACGGGGCGCTTGTCGTTCTTCTTGAAGTCGGTGATGAGCCCATTCAAAGGTGCTTGAATGTGAGCACACTGCGGAATGTACCGACGGTAGTAGTTTACTACCCCAAGGAAACGACAAAGTTCCATGACTGTTGTTAGCTTCGGAATGTTGACGATTGCCTGAACTCTGGTTTCAGGGGGTCTGCAGCCGTCCTTGTTAATGGTGTGTCCAAGGTAGGTTATCTCAGACTTCTCAAACATGCATTTCTTTGTGTTGATGATCAAGCCGTGTTGGTGGACACGTTCCAGGACTTGTCGGACATGCTCACGATGTTCTTCATCCAAGTAAGAAGCTATGAATATATCGTCGACGTAGCAAAATATAAAGTTCAGTTCACGCAACACCATGTCCATATTTCTTTAGAAAGTGTGAGTTGCACTCTTGAGTCCAAATGGCATGACCAAGAACTCGTATAGCCCAAACGGTGTCGTTACTGCTGTCTTTTCGATGTCGTCCGGATTCATCGGGATCTGATAGTATTCCTTATCGAGATCGATGATAGAGAACTGACTTCTGTTATGGAGTTGGTCTGCGAAGTCAATGATGTGCGGTATTCACCCCTATCATTGAATCCGCAGGATTGACCGCGGCGGGAGAATGTCAAAATTTCCGCGATTTGCTATCATTGAACAAAAGTCGGTAAAGAAGTGCAAAAAAACTAGGTATCATTGAATCCGCGGTCGATTCCCCGTCCATACACATGTGACATATCTCATCCGCGACACATTTGATGCGTATCCGACCGGCAAACTGATGAAAATGAAAAAGTAAGTAAAATAATCGCAAAATTGCACATACATTTGTATTAACAGTTATTAAAATAAATAGGCAAACACATCGTCAGCAATTTAGAATGTTTGTAGACCTAGTGAAAAAAAATCCGGATATCGCAAATAATGGAGCTGTCGGGCCCCGAGGCAACAGCGACACAAATTCTTCCAAACCCCAATTGTTCGTTCAACAATATTTCGTTCCCTGCTGTGGCTGTTGTTATAGTGACTTTCTCGGTATCGACACCGACAGATCTATATGGTGTCACTAGCCATGGAAATAAGGGATAACCTATAGTAGATAAAGTAGTTAAGATTTTATTTTTGATATTAGAAACTTCTATTTACCTAATATTCGGATATTTCGATTTCCGTTGTCATACAATGATTTAAAATAAAAGAAAGCATCACTGTTGCCCCAAATTGAGGAATCATGACTAGCTCCAGAATATATGGCATCAATGCATCGGATTCTCTGTTTGTGATCATATATCAAAAATAAGGTATGATTAAGGAGGAAAGTAATAAAAAAAAAATAAAAAAATAATAAAATAAAAAAAAATTTAACTCTGGACTCAGTGATGATGCTCTGACAACAGGTGGTAATTTTGCCTTTACCACGTCCAATATGTATTGAAAACCAGCTTTATTCAGTCTGAAATGTTTGATAAGCCTATAATTTAGAATATCAACTTGAAGTTGCGTAAGGAAGTTGTTCTTAACTTACTGTGTGTCGAGTAGCGAAAAGATATCACTTGCTATGCCCCTAATTTGTCCTGAAATTTTCCTCCTCTGCTATTGTGTCCATAACTCTTAATTTATTTTGCTTTCTTTTGAAATCAAAACAATTTTTCTTTCACAAAAATTCTACATTGACGGAACACAGCTGATATTAAAGAAGGTCGGTAGAGAGGTTCAACCGACCGGTTATGTAGTTCATCCGACGGATTTAATGATAGGGTTTGGCTGCGGAAGTTAAGGGATGCGGATTGGAAGAACTCCCGCCGCGGTCGATCCGGCGGATTAAATGATAGGGGTGATTGGGTAACAATCAGACTGTGTCACGGAGTTAAGACGTCGATAGTCACCACAGCACCACCAGATGAGTGGGACTTGCCCCAGGACTGCTAGATGGTCGACAGTATCCCTTCTTTCGAAACTCATCGAACTCTGCCTTGGCCTGCTGTAGTTTACCGCCAGTGAGGCGGTGAGGCCGTTGTGATGATGGAATTGGAGTTTTTACCAACATCGTTTCGTTTGGCCAGTAGGAACTCATAGACGAGACTTGTATATTCATCGCAACCAGTAATTGCCAATAGTTTTGAAGAAGTGGTTGCATGTATCTCGCCAGTTGTGTATAACGAAATTGTTCTATTGATGACTCGTCTGGCCTTCAAATCGATGACGATTCCATAATGTGCAAGCAGGTCTGCTCCAATTATAGCAGTTTTAACTTCAGCGATGATAAAATGTCATTTAATTGGACGCCGTAGTCCAAGGGGGCATGGGCCTGTGCACGTGAGGTAACGTCGTTGATTGCGCTCAACATGGCGAGCTGCCAAAACTATCCTTGTTGGTGCACAGGTCAAGTTGACATACATCCTCCACGCGGCGCCCCATGGATAGCCATCACAACACCCGTTGCCTAGTGAACCAATGTTTTCAGCGAGTTTAAATAATGGGCCTGGCCTACCAGTTTATGGCTTGTACGTGAGGGTAACTTTCTCACCACGTAAAACATTGTTAGTTCAGAGACAAGAACATGCCTTGGATAATGAAGGATCACCTGTTAACGACCCCAGCAAACGTTTAAAGGACAATGATTTTCGGTTTTGCACGTGGAATGTGAGGTCCGTTAACAGGCCACGTGCAGCCGAACAACTTGCGGAAGCTCTTGACTGCTATAAGGCAGACATTACCGCAATCCAGGAAGTGCGATGGGATGGGCCTGGCATAAAAGCGATGAAGAACAGCGATATCTAGTACAGTAATTGCTATAGAGAGAGAAGGCAGCGCTAATTCGGAATTGTTGTTCGAGGCAGGCTTAGGCAGAACGTCTTGAGCTACGACCCCGTCAGCGAATGCCTCATGACAATCCGCATCAAGGCTAAATTCTTGAACATCAGCCTAATGTGCTCAGGCTCCGACAGAGGAGAAGGATGACAGCATCAAGAATGACTTATTTGATCTCCTAGAAAGAACATACGATCGATGCCCCAGCTACGACACCAAGATCGTTCTAGGAGATTTCAACCCTCAGCTGGGAGAGGTGCAAAAAAATTAGCTATCATTGAATCCGCGGTCGATTCCCCGTCCATACACATTTGACATTTCTCATCCGCGGCACATTTGATGCGTATCCGACCGGCAAAATGATGAAAATGAAAAAGTAAGTAAAATAATCGCAAATTTACACATACATTTGTATTAACTGTTATTAAATTAAATAGGCCAACAAATCGTCAGCAATTTAGAATGTGAAAAAAACCCGGATATCGCAAATAATGGAGATCTATATGGTGTGATTAGCCATGGGGATAAGGAATAACCAGCATCTCCTTTAGTAAATAACGTTGTTAAGATTTTAGTTTTGATATTAGAAACTTATATTTACCTAATATTCGGATATTTTGATTTCAGTTATCATACAGTGATTTAAAATAAAAGAAAGCATCACTGTTGCCCCAAGTTGAGGAATCATGACTAGCTCCAGGGTATCTGGCATCAATGCATCGGCTTCTCTGCTTGTGATCACATGTCTGAAATAGAGTATGATTAAGGAGGAAAGTAATAATTATATGACGCTGAATTACTATCATTGTATTCAGGCTGTAAAATTCTTTCCTGTTGTAGAAAAGATGAGTATTTTCACCTTCAAGTTTGGGAATTTTTAAATGTGTGCCGTCAATACACATAACTACACCCGGTATTCTCGACTTGTTATAAAAAACCGCCTAGCCTCATGCCTTTCTTCTTTGGACATCGCTAAAGTAATCCATCTTGAGCATTGAGTTTCTTCCAGTGTATTAAACACTTCCGAGAGGAGGAAATCCTGTCCAGTGCCATTTTGGTATGCACCTTCTGCCAAAAATCTCAGGCATGCTGCTAATTTTAACTCTGGACTCAGTGATAATGCTCTGACAACTGGTGGTAATTTTGCCTTCAACACGTCCAATATGTATTGAAAACCAGCTTCATTCAGTCTGAAATGTTTGATAAGCCTATAATTTAGAATATTAACTTGAAGTTGAGTAAGAAAATTGTTCTTAACTTACTGAGTATCGGGTAGCGAAAAGATATCACTTGCTATGCCCCTAATTTGTTCTGTAATAGTCCTCCCCTAAATCCATAACGTTTAATTTATTTTGGTTTCTTTTGAAATCAAAACAATTTTTCTTTCACAAAAATTCTACATTGACGGAACACAGCTGATATTAAAGAAGGTCGGTAACGAGGTTCAACCGACCGGCTATGTAGTTCATCCGACGGATTTAATGATAGGGTTTGGCTGCGGAAGTTAAGGGATGCGGATTGGAAGAACCCCCGCCGCGGTCGATCCGGCGGATTCAATGATAGGGGTGATTGGGTAACAATCGGGCTGTGTCACGGAGTTAAGACGTCGATAGTCACCACAGCATCACCAGAGGAATGGGACTTGCCTTAGGACTGCTAGATGGTCGACAGTATCCCTTCTTTTGAAACTCAGCTAACACTGCCTTGGCCTGCTGTAGTTTTTCGCCAGTGAGGCGGTGAGGCTGTTCTGCAATTGGGCCACCCGTTGTAATGATGGAATTGGAGTTTTTACCAACATCGTTCCGTTGGCCAGTAGGAACTCATAGACGAGGACCACTAATTGTCAATAGTTTTGATGAAGTGGTTGCATGTATCTCGCCTATATCGCCTATCTATTGATGACTCGTCTGACCTTCAAATCGATGACCATTCCATAATGTGCAAGCAGGTCTGCTCCAATTATAGCAGTTTTAATATCAGCGATGATAAAAGGTAATTTAATTGCACGCCGTAGTCCAAGGGGGGCATGGGTCTGTGGACGCGAGGTAACGTCGTTGATTGCACTCAACATGGCGAGCTGCCAAAACTATCCTCGTTGGTGCACAGGTCAAGTTGACATACATTCTCCACACGGCGCCCCATGGATAGCTATCACAAAACCCGTTGTATGGTGAACCAATGTATCCAGCGAGCCCCTCTGCCCGAGGGTTTAAATAATGGGCCTGGCCTACCAGTTTATGGGTTGTACGTGAGGGTAACTTCCTCACCACGTAAAACATCGTAAGTTCAGAGACAAGAACATGCCTCGGATAATGAAGGATCACCTGTTGACGACCCCAGCAAACGTTTAAAGGACAATGATTTTCGGTTTTGCACGTGGAATGTGAGGTGCGTTAACAGGCCACGTGCAGCCGAACAACTTGCGGAAGCTCTTGACTGCTATAAAGCAGACATTACCGCCATCCAGGAAGTGCGATGGGATGGGCCTGGCATAAAAGCGAGTAAGAACAGCGATATCTACTACAGTAATTGCTATAGAGAGAGAAGGCAGCGCTTATTCGGAGTTGTTGTTCGAGGCAGACTTAGGCAAAACGTATTGAGTTACGACCCCGTCAGCGAATGCCTCATGACAATCCGCATCAAGGCTGAATTCGGGAACATCAGCCTAATATGCGCTTAGGCCCCGACAGAGGAGAAGGATGACAGCAACATGGCTGAATTCTTTGATCTCCTGGAAAGAACATACAATAGATGCCTCAGCTACGACACCAAGATCTTTCTAGGAGATTTCAACGCTAAGCTGGGAAAGGTGCAAAAAATTAACTATCATTGAATCCGCGGTCGATTCCCCGTCCATACACATTTGACATTTCTCAACCGCGACACATTTGATGCGTATCCGAACGGCAAAATGATGAAAATGAAAAAGTAAGTAAAATAATCGCAAATTTGCACAAACATTTGTATTAACTATTATTAAATTAAAATAATGGAGATCTATATGGTGTGACTAGCCATGGGGATAAGGGATAACCAGCATCTTCTATAGTAAATAACGTAGTTAAGATTTTATTTTTGATATTAGAAACTTCTATTTACCTAATATTCGGATATTTCGATTTCCGTTGTCATACAGTGATTAAAAATAAACGAAAGCATCACTGTTGCCCCAAATTGAGGAATCATGACTAGCTCCAGGGTTTCTGGCATCAATGCATCGGCTTCTCTGCTTGTGATCACATGTCTGAAATAGAGTATGATTAAGGAGGAAAGTAATAATTATATGACGCTGAATTACTATCATTGTATTCAGGCTGTTAAATTCTTTCCTGTTGTAGAAAAGATGAGTATTTTCACCTTCCAGTTTGGGAATTTTTAAATGTGTGCCGTCAATACACATAACTACACCCGGTATTCTCGACTTGTTATAAAAAACCGCCTAGCCTCATGCCTTTCTTCTTTGGACATCGCTAAAGTAATCCATCTTGAGCATTGAGTTTCTTCCAGTGTATTAAACACTTCCGAGAGGAGGAAATCCTGTCCAGTGCCATTTTGGTATGCACCTTCTGCCAAAAATCTCAGGCATGCTGCTAATTTTAACTCTGGACTCAGTGATAATGCTCTGACAACTGGTGGTAATTTTGCCTTCAACACGTCCAATATGTATTGAAAACCAGCTTCATTCAGTCTGAAATGTTTGATAAGCCTATAATTTAGAATATTAACTTGAAGTTGAGTAAGAAAATTGTTCTTAACTTACTGAGTATCGGGTAGCGAAAAGATATCACTTGCTATGCCCCTAATTTGTCCTGCAATAGGCCTTCTCTTAATCCAAAAAAGCTATTGTGTCCATAACTTTTAATATATTTAGCTTTCTTTTGAAATCAAAACAATTTTTCTTTTACAAAAATTCTACATTGACGGAACACAGCTGATATTACCGAAAGTCGGTAACGAGGTACAACCGACCGGTTATGTAGTTCATCCGACGGATTTAATGATAGGGTTTGGCTGCGGAAATTAAATCCCGCCGCGGTCGATCCGGCGGATTCAATGATAAGGGTGATTGGGTAACAATCGGGCTGTGTCACGGAGTTAAGACGTCGATAGTCACCACAGCACCACCAGATGAATGGGACTTGCCCAAGGACTGCTAGATGGTCGACAGTATCCCTTCTTTTGAAACTCAGCGAACTCTGCCTTGGTCTGCTGTAGTTTTTCGCCAGTGAGGCGATGGGGCCGTTCTGCAATTGGGCCACCCGTTGTGATGATGGAATTGGAGTTTTTACCAACATCGTTCTGTTTGGCCAGAAGGAACTCATAGGCGAGAACCACTAATTGTCAATAGTTTTGATGAAGTGGTTGCATATATCTCGCCAGTTGTGTATAACGAAGTTGTTCTATTGATGACTCGTCTGACCGTCAAATCGATGACCATTCCATAATGTGCAAGCAGGTCTGCTCCAATTATAGCAGTTTTAACATCAGCGATGATAAAATGTCATTTAATTGGACGCCGTAGTCCAAGGGGTTATGGGCCTGTGCACGTGAGGTAAGGTCGTTGATTGCGCTCAACATGGCGAGCTACCAAAACTATCCTCGTTGGTGCACAGGTCAAGTTGACATACATCCTCCACGCGGCGCCCCATGGATAGCCATCACAACACCCGTTGTATGGTGAACCATTGTATGCAGCGAGCCCCTCTGACCGAGGGTTTAAATAATGGGCCTGGCCTACCAGTTTATAGGTTGTGCGTGAGGGTAACTTTCTCACCACGTAAAACATCGTTAGTTCAGAGACAAGAACATGCCTTGGATAATGAATAATCACCTGTTGACGACGCCAGCAAACCTTTAAAGGACAATGATTTTCGGTTTTTCACGTGGAATGTGAGGTCCGTTAACAGGCCACGTGCAGCCGAACAACTTGCGAAAGCTCTTGACTGCTATAAGGCAGACATTACCGCCATCCATTAAGTGCGATGGGATGGGCCTGGCATAAAAGCGAGTAAGAACAGCGATATCTACTACAGTAATTGCTATAGAGAGAGAAGGCAGCGCTTATTCGGAATTTTTGTTCGAGGCAGACTTAGGCAAAACGTCTTGAGCTACGACCCCGTCAGCGAATGCCACATGACAATCCGCATCAAGGCTAAATTCGGGAACATCAGCCTAATATGCTCAGGCCCCGACAGAGGAGAAGGATGACAGCATCAAGGATTACTTCTTTGATCTCCTAGGAAGAACATACGATCGATGCCCCAGCTAGGACACCAAGATCGTTCTAGGAGATTTCAACGCTCTGCTGGGAAAGGAGGGCATCTTTGCTGGAGTCATCGGTAAACACAGCCTTCACGATAACACCATATGTCTTTGGAAAGTCTGAGTTGCACTCTTGAGTCCGAATGGCATGACCAAGAACTCGTATAGCCCAAACGGTGTCGTTACTGCTCTCTTTTCGATGTCGTCCGGATTCATCGGGATCTGATAGTATTCCTTATCGAGATCGATGATAGAGAACTGACTTCTGTTATGGAGTTGGTCTGCGAAGTCAATGATGTGCGGTATTCACCCCCATCATTGAATCCGCCGGATCGACCGCGGCGGGAGAATGTCAAAATTTCCGCGATTTGCTATCATTGAAAACGCTAGTGAACAAAAGTCGGTAAAGAAGTGCAAAAAACTAGGTATCATTGAATCCGCGGTCGATTCCCCGTCTATAGACATGTGACATTTCTCATCCGCGACACATTTGATGCGTATCCGACCGGCAAAATGATGAAAATGAAAAAGTAAGTAAAGTAATCGCAAATTTGCACAGACATTTGTATTAACTGTTATTAAAATAAATAGGCCAACAAATCGTCCGCAATTTAGAATGTTTGTAGACCTAGTGAAAGAAAATCCGGATATCGCAAATAATGGAGCTGTCGGGCCCCGAGGCAACAGCGACACAAATTCTTCCAAATCCCAATCGTTCGTTCAACAATATTTCGTTCCCTGCTGTGGCTGTTGTTAAAGTGACTTTCTCGGTATCAACACCGACAGATCTATATGGTGTCACTAGCCATGGAAATAAGGGATAACCAGCATCTCCTATAGTAAATAACGTAGTTAAGATTTTATTTTTGATATTAGAAACTTCTATTTACCTAATATTCGGATATTTCGATTTCCGTTGTCATACAATGATTTAAAATAAAAGATAGCATCACTGTTGCCCCAAATTAAGGAATCATGACTAGCTCCAGGGTATTTGGCATCAATGCATCGGATTCTCTGTTTGTGATCATATATCAAAAATAAAGTATTATTTAGGAAGGAAGTAATAAAAAAAAATAATAAAATAAAAAAAATTTTAACTCTGGACTCAGTGATGATGCTCTGACAACAGGTGGTAATTTTGCCTTCAACACGTCCAATATGTATTGAAAACCAGCTTTATTCAGTCTGAAATGTTTGATGAGCCTATAATTTAGAATATTAACTTGAAGTTGAGTAAGGAAATTGTTCTTAACTTACTGAGTATCGGGTAGCGAAAAGATATCACTTGCTATGCCCCTAATTTGTCCTGAAATTTTCCTCCTCTAAATCCAAAAAAAATGCTATTGTGTCCATAACTTTTAATTTATTTTGCTTTCTTTTGAAATCAAAACAATTTTTCTTCCACAAAAATTCTACATTGACGGAACACAGCTGATATTAACGAAGGTCGGTAACGAAGTTCAACCGACCAGTTATGTAGTTCATCCGACGGATGTAATGATAGGGTTTGGGTGCGGAAGTTAAGGGATGCGTATTGGAAGAACTCCCGCCGCGGTCGATCCGGCGGATTCAATGATAGGGGTGATTGGGTAACAATCAGGCTGTGTCACGGAGTTAAGACGTCGATAGTCACCACAGCACCACCAGATGAATGGGACTTGTCCAAGGACTGCTAGATGGTCGACAGTATCCCTTCTCTTGAAACTCAGCGAACTCTGCCTTGGCCTGCTGTAGTTTTTCGCCAGTGAGGCGGTGAGGCCGTTCTGCAATTGGGCCAGTTGTGATGATGGAATTGGAGTTTTTACCAACATCGTTCCGTTTGGCCAGTAGGAACTCATAGACGAGCCTTGTATATTCGTCGCAACCAGTAATTGTCAATAGTTTTGATGATATCTCGCCAGTTGAGAATAACGAAGTTGTTCTATCGAAGACTCCTCTGGCCTTCAAATCGATGACCATTCCATAATGTGCAAGCAGGTCTGCTCCAATTATAGCAGTTTTAACATCAGCGATGATAAAAGGCCATTAAATTGCACGCCGTAGTCCAAGGAGGGCATGGGTCTGTGCATGCGAGGTTACGTCGTTGATTGCGCTCAACATGGCGAGCTGCCAAAACTATTCTCGTTGGTGCACAGGTCAAGTTGACATACATCCTCCACGCGGCGCCCCATGGATAGCCATCACAACACCCGTTGTATGGTGAACCAATGTATGCAGCGAGTTTAAATAATGGGCCTGGCCTACCAGTTTATGGGTTGTACGTGAGGGTAACTTCCTCACCACGCAAAGCATCGTTTGTTCAGAGACAAGAACATGCCTCGGATAATGAAGGATCACCTGTTGACGATACCAGCAACCGTTTAAAGGACAATGATCGGTGACGATACCAGCAACCGTTTAAAGGACGGACGAACTTGCGGAAGCTCTTGACTGCTATAAGGCAGACATTACCGCCATCCAGGAAGTGCGATGGGATGGGCCTGGCATAAAAGCGATGAAGAACAGCGATATCTACTACAGTAATTGCTATAGTGAGAGAAGGCAGCGCTTATTCGAAGTTGTTGTTCGAGGCAGACTTAGGCAAAACGTCTTGAGCTACGACCCCGTCAGCGAATGCCTCATGACAATCCGCATCAAGGTAAAATTCGGGAACATCAGCCTAATATGCGCTCAGGCCCCGACAGAGGAGAAGGATGACAGCATCAAGGATGACTTCTTTGATCTCCTAGAAAGAACATACGATCGATGCCTCAGCTACGACACCAAGATCGTTCTAGGAGATTTCAACGCTCAGCTGGGAAAGGTGCAAAAAATAAGCTATCACTGAATCCGCGGTCGATTCCCCGTCCATACACATTTGACATTTCTCATCCGCGGCACATTTGATGCGTATCCGACCGGCAAAATGATGAAAATGAAAAAGTAAGTAAAATAATCGCAAATTTGCGCATACATTTGTATTAACTGTTATTAAATTAAATAGGCCAACAGATCGTCAGCAATTTAGAATGTGAAAAAAAATTCGGATATCGCAAATAATGGAGATCTATATGTTGTGATTAGCCATGGGGATAAGGGATAATCAGCATCTCCTATAGGAAATAACGTAGTTAAGATTTTATTTTTGATATTAGAAACTTCTATTTACCTAATATTCGGATATTTCGATTTCCGTTGTCATACAGTGATTTAAAATAAACGAAAGCATCACTGTTGCTCCAAATTGAGGAATCATGACTAGCTCCAGGGTATCTGGCATCAATGCATCGGCTTCTCTGCTTGTGATCACATATCTGCAATAGAGTATGATTAAGGAGGAAAGTAATAATTATATGACGCTGAATTACTATCATTGTATTCAGGCTGTAAAATTCTTTCCTGTTGTAGAAAAGACGAGTATTTTCACCTTCAAGTTTGGGAATTTTCAAATGTGTGCCGTCAATACACATAACTACACCCGGTATTCTCGACTTCTCATAAAAAACCGCCTAGCCTCATGCTTTTCTTCTTCGGACATCGCTAAGTAGTCCATCTTGAGAATAGAGTTTCTTCTAGTGTATTAAACACTTCCGAGAGGACGAAATCCTGTCCAGTGCCATTTAGGTATGCACCTTCTGCCAAAAATCTCAGGCATGCTGCTAATTTTAACTCTGGACTCAGTGATAATGCTCTGACAACTGGTGGTAATTTTGCCTTCAACACGTCCAATATGTATTGAAAACCAGCTTCATTCAGTCTGAAATGTTTGATAAGCCTATAATTTAGAATATTAACTTGAAGTTGAGTAAGAAAATTGTTCTTAACTTACTGAGTATCGGGTAGCGAAAAGATATCACTTGCTATGCCCCTAATTTGTCCTGTAATAGTCCTTCTCTTAATCCAAAAAAAGCTATTGTGTCCATAGCTTTTAATATATTTAGCTTTCTTTTGAAATCAAAACAATTTTTCTTTTACAAAAATTCTACATTGACGGAACACAGCTGATATTACCGAAAGTCGGTAACGAGGTACAACCGACCGGTTATGTAGTTCATCCGACGGATTTAATGATAGGGTTTGGCTGCGGAAATTAAATCCCGCCGCGGTCGATCCGGCGGATTCAATGATAGGGGTGATTGGGTAACAATCGGGCTCTGTCACGGAGTTAAGACGTCGATAGTCACCACAGCACCACCAGATGAATGGGACTTGCCCAAGGACTGCTAGATGGTCTACAGTATCCCTTCTTTTGAAACTCAGCAAACTCTGCCTTGGTCTGCTGTAGTTTTTCGCCAGTGAGGCGATGAGGCCGTTCTGCAATTGGGCCACCTGTTGTGATGATGGAATTGGAGTTTTTACCAACATCGTTCTGTTTGGCCAGTAGGAACTCATAGACGAGAACCACTAATTGTCAATAGTTTTGATGAAGTGGTTGCATATATCTCGCCAGTTGTGTATAACGAAGTTGTTCTATTGATGACACGTCTGACCGTCAAATCGATGACCATTCCATAATGTGCAAGCAGGTCTGCTCCAATTATAGCAGTTTTAACATCAGCGATGATAAAATGTCATTTAATTGGACGCCGTAGTCCAAGGGGGCATGGGCCTGTGCACGTGAGGTAACGTCGTTGATTGCGCTCAACATGGCGAGCTGCCAAAACTATCCTCGTTGGTGCACAGGTCAAGTTGACATACATCCTCCACGCGGCGCCCCATGGATAGCCATCACAACACCCGTTGTATGGTGAACCATTGTATGCAGCGAGCCCCTCTGCCCGAGGGTTTAAATAATGGGCCTGGCCTACCAGTTTATAGGTTGTGCGCGAGGGTAACTTCCTCACCACGTAAAACATCGTTAGTTCAGAGACAAGAACATGTCTTGGATAATGAATAATCACCTGTTGACGACCCCAGCAAACGTTTAAAGGACAATGATTTTCGGTTTTGCACGTGGAATGTGAGGTCCGTTAACAGGCCACGTGCAGCCGAACAACTTGCGGAAGCTCTTGACTGCTATAAGGCAGACATTACCGCCATCCATTAAGTGCGATGGGATGGGCCTGGCATAAAAGCGATGAAGAACAGCGATATCTACTACAATAATTGCTATAGAGAGAGAAGGCAGCGCTTATTCGGAGTTGTTGTTCGAGGCAGACTTAGGCAAAACGTCTTGAGCTACGGCGCCGTCAGCGAATGCCACATGACAATCCGCATCAAGGCTAAATTCGGGAACATCAGCCTTATATGCTCGGGCCCCGACAGAGGAGAAGGATGACTTCTTTGATCTCCTAGAAAGAACATACGATCGATGCCCCAGCTATGACACCAAGATCGTTCTAAGAGATTTCAACGCTCTGCTGGGAAAGGAGGGCATCTTTGCTGGAGTCATCGGTAAGCACAGCCTTCACGATAACACCATATGTCTTTGGAAAGTCTGAGTTGCACTCTTGAGTCCGAATGGCATGACCAAGAACTCGTATAGCCCAAACGGTGTCGTTACTGCTCTCTTTTCGATGTCGTCCGGATTCATCGGGATCTGATAGTATTCCTTATCGAGATCGATGATGGAGAACTGACTTCTGTTATGGAGTTGGTCTGCGAAGTCAATGATGTGCGGTATTCACCCCTATCATTGAATCCGCCGGATCGACCGCGGCGGGAGAATGTCAAAATTTCCGCGATTTGCTATCATTGAAAACGCTAGTGAACAAAAGTCGGTACAGAAGTTCAAAACACTAGATATCATTGAATCCGCGATCGATTCTCCGTCCATACACATGTGACATATCTCATCCGCGACACATTTGATGCGTATCCGACCGGCAAAATGATGAAACTGAAAAAGTAAGTAAAATAATCGCAAATTTACACATACATTTGTATTAACTGTTATTAAATTAAATAGGCCAACAAATCGTCAGCAATTTAGAATGTTTGTAGACCTAGTGAAAGAAAATCCGGATATCGCAAATAATGGAGCTGTCGGGCCGCGAGGCAACAGCGACACAAATTTTTCCAAAAACCAATCGTTCGTTCAACAATATTTCGTCCCCTGCTGTGGCTGCTGTTAAAGCGACTTTCTCGGTATGAACACCGACAGATCTATATGATGTGATTATCCATGGGGATAAGGGATAACCAGCATCTCCTATAGTAAAAAACGTAAAGATTTTATTTTTGATATTAGAAACTTCTACTTACCTAATATTCGGTTATTTCGATTTCCGTTGTCATACAATGATTTAAAATAAAAGAAAGCATCACTGTTGCCCCAAATTGAGGAATTATGACTAGCTCCAGGGTATCTGGCATCAATGCATCGGCTTCTCTGCTTGTGATCTATCTATCTATCTGAAATAGAGTTTGATTAAGGAGGAAAGTAATAATTATATGACGCTGAATTACTATCATTGCATTCAGGCTGTAAAACTCTTTCCTGTTGTAGAAAAGATGAGTATTTTCACCTTCAAGTTTGGGAATTTTTAAATGTGTGCCGTCAATACACATAACTACACCCGGTATTCTCGACTTCTCATAAAAAACCACCTAGCCTCATGCTTTTCTTCTTCGGACATCGCTAAGGTTATCCATCTTGAGCATAGAGTTTCTTTCAGTGTATTAAACACTTCCGAGAGGACGAAATCGTGTCCAGTGCCATTTTGGTATGCACCTTCTGCCAAAAATCTCAGGCATGCTGCTAATTTTAACTCTGGACTCAGTGATAATGCCCTGACAACTGGTGGTAATTTTGCCTTCAACACGTCCAATATGTATTGAAAATCAGGTTTATTCAGTCTGAAATGTTTGATAAGCCTATAATTTAGAATATTAACTTGAAGTTGAGTAAGAAAAGTGTTTTTAACTTACTGAGTATCGGGTAGCGAAAAGATATCACTTGCTATGCATCTAATTTGTCCTGTAATAGTCCTGCCCTAAATCCAAAAAAAAATCTATTGTGTCCATAACTTTTAATTTATTTTGCTTTCTTTTGAAATCAAAACTGTTTTTCTTTCACAAAAATTCTACATTGACGGAACACAGCTGAAATTAACGAAGGTCGGTAACGAGGTTCAACTACATAACCTGTAGTTCATCCGAGGGATTTAATGTTAGGGTTTGGCTGCGGAAATTAAGGGATGCGGATTGGAAGAACTCCCGCCGCGGTCGATCCGGCGGATTCAATGATAGGGGTGATTGGGTGACAATCGGGCTGTGTCACGGAGTTAAGACGTCGATAGTCACCACAGCACCACCAGATGAATGGGACTTGCCCAAGGACTGCTAGATGGTCGACAGTATCCCTTCTTTTGAAACTCAGCGAACTCTGCCTTGGCCTGCTGTAGTTTTTCGCCAGTGAGGCGGTGAGGCCGTTTTGCAATTGGGCCACCCGTTGTGATGATAGAATTGGAGTTCTTACCAACATCGTTCCGTTTGGCCAGTAGGCACTCATAGACGAGAACCACTAATTGTCAATAGTTTTGATGAAGTGGTTGCATGTATCTCGCCAGTTGTGTATAACGAAGTTGTTCTATTGATGACTCGTCCTCCTTCAAATCGATGACCATTCCATAATGTGCAAGCAGGTCGGCTCCAATTATAACAGTTTTAACATCAGCGATGATAAAAGGTCATTTAATTGCACGCCGTAGTCCAAGAGGGCATGGGCCTGTGCACGCGAGCTAACTTCGTTGATTGCGCTCAACATGGCGAGCTGCCAAAACTATCCTCGTTGGTGTTCAGGTCAAGTTGACATACATCCTCCACACGGCGCCCCATGGATAGCCATCACAACACCCGTTGTATGGTGAACCAATGTATGCAGCGAGCCCCTCTGCCTGAGGGTTTTAATAATGGGCCTGGCCTACCAGTTTCTAGGTTGTGCGTGAGGATAATTTCCTCACCACGTAAAACATCGTTACTTCAGAGACAAGAACACGCCTCGGATAATGAAGGATCACCTGTTGACGACCCCAGCAAACGTTTAAAGGACAATGATTTTCGGTTTTGCACGTGGAATGTGAGGTGCGTTAACAGGCCACGTGCAGCCGAACAACTTGCGGAAGCTCTTGACTGCTATAAGGCAGACATTACCGCCATCCAGGAAGTGCGATGGGATGGGCCTGGCATAAAAGCGATGAAGAACAGCGATATCTAGTACAGTAATGTTGTTCGAGGCAGACATAGGCAAAACGTCTTGAGCTACGACCCCGTCAGCGAATGCCACATGACAATCCGTATCAAGGCTAAATTCGGGAACATCAGCCCCGACAGAGGAGAAGGATGACAGCATCAAGGATGACTTCTTTGATCTCCTAGAAAGAACATACGATCGATGCCCCAGCTACGACACCAAGATCGTTCTAGGAGATTTCAACGCTCAGCTGGGAAAGGAGGGCATCTTTGCTGGAGACATCGGTAAACACAGCCTTCACGATAACACCATATGTCTTTGGAAAGTCTGAGTTGCACTCTTGAGTCCGAATGGCATGACCAAGAACTCGTATTGCCCAAACGGTGTCGTTACTGTTCTCTTTTCGATGTCGTCCGGATTCATCGGGATCTGATAGTATTCCTTATCGAGATCGATGATGGAGAACTGACTTCTGTATGGAGTTGGTCTGCGAAGTCAATGATGTGCGGTATTCACCCCTATCATTGAATCCGCCGGATCGACCGCGGCGGGAGAATGTCAAAATTTCCGCGATTTGCTATCATTGAAAACGCTAGTGAACAAAAGTCGGTACAGAAGTGCAAAAAACTAGATATCATTGAATCCACGATCGATCGACAAGTGACATATCTCATCCGCGACACATTTGATGCGTATACGACCGGCAAAATGATGAAAAGTAAGTAAAATAATCGCAAATTTGCACATACATTTGTATTAACTGTTATTAAATTAAATAGGCCAACAAATCGTCAGCAATTTAGAATGTTTGTAGACCTAGTGAAAGAAAATCCGGATATCGCAAATAATGGAGCTGTCGTGCCCCGAGGCAACAGCGACACAAATTTTTTCACAAATCAATCGTTCGGTCAACAATATTTCGTCCCCTGCTGTGGCTGCTGTTAAAGCGACTTTCTCGGTATGAACACCGACAGATCTATATGATGTGATTATCCACGGGGATAAGGGATAACCAGCATCTCCTATAGTAAATAACGTAAAGATTTTATTTTTGATATTAGAAACTTCTACTTACCTAATATTCGGTTATTTCGATTTCCGTTGTCATACAATGATTGAAAATAAAAGAAAGCATCACTGTTGCCCCAAATTGAGGAATAATGACTAGCTCCAGGGTATCTGGCATCAATGCATCGGCTTCTCTGCTTGTGATCACATATCTGAAATAGAGTTTGATTAACGAGGAAAGTAATAATTATATGACGCTGAATTACTATCATTGCATTCAGGCTGTAAAATTTTGCCTGTTGTAGAAAAGATGAGTATTTTCACCTTCAAGTTTGGGAATTTTTAAATGTGTGCCGTCAATACACATAACTACACCCGGTATTCTCGACTTCTCATAAAAAACCGCCTAGCCTCATGCTTTTCTTCTTCGGACATCGCTAAGGTAATTCATCTTGAGCATTGAGTTTCTTCCAGTGTATTAAACACTTCCGAAAGGACGAAATCCTGTCCAGTGCCATTTTGGTATGCACCTTCTGCCAAAAATCTCAGGCATGCTGCTAATTTTAACTCTGGACTCAGTGATAATGCTCTGACAACTGGTGGTAATTTTGCCTTCAACACGTCCAATATGTATTGAAAACCCGCTTCATTCAGTCTGAAATATTTGATAAGCCTATAATTTAGAATATTAACTTGAAGTTGAGTAAGAAAATTGTTCTTAACTTACTGAGTATCGGGTAGCGAAAAGATATCACTTGCTATGCCCCTAATTTGTCCTGTAATAGTCCTCCCCTAAATCCAAAAGAAAACTATTGTGTCCATAACTTTTAATTTATTTTGCTTTCTTTTGAAATCAAAACAGTTTCTCTTTCACAAAAATTCTACATTGACGGAACACAGCTGAAATTAAAGAAGGTCGGTAACGAGGTTCAACCGACCGGTTATGTAGTTCATCCGACGGATTTAATTATAGGGTTTGGCTGCGGAAGTTAAGGGATGCGGATTGGGGGAACTCCCGCCGCGGTCGATCCGGCGGATTCAATGATAGGGGTGATTGGGTAACAATCGGGCTGTGTCACGGAGTTAAGACATCGATAGTCACCACAGCACCACCAGATGAATGGGACTTGCCGAAGGACTGCTAGATGGTCGACAGTATCCCTTCTTTTGAAACTCAGCGAACTCTGCCTTGGCCTGCTGTAGTTTTTCGGCAGTGAGGCGGTGAGGCCGTTCTGCAATTGGGCCACCCGTTGTGATGATGGAATTGGAGTTCTTACCAACATCGTTCCGTTTGGCCAGTAGGAACTCATAGACGAGAACCACTAATTGTTAATAGTTTTGATGAAGTGGTTGCATATATCTCGCCAGTTGTGTATAACGAAGTTGTTCTATTGATGACTCGTCCTCCTTCAAATATATGACCATTCCATAATGTGCAAGCAGGTCGGCTCCAATTATAACAGTTTTAACATTAGCGATGATAAAAGGTCATTTAATTGCACGCCGTAGTCCAAGAGGGCATGGGCCTGTGCACGCGAGGTAACGTCGTTGATTGCGCTCAACATGGCGAGCTGCCAAAACTATCCTCGTTGGTGTTTAGGTCAAGTTGACATACATCCTCGTCAACAGGATAATGAAGAATCACCTGTTGACGACCCCAGCAAACGTTTAAAGGACAATGATTTTCGGTTTTGCACGTGGAATGTGAGGTGCGTTAACAGGCCACGTGCAGCCGAACAACTTGCGGAAGCTCTTGACTGCTATAAGGCAGACATTACCGCCATCCAGGAAGTGCGATGGGATGGGCCTGGCATAAAAGCGATGAAGAACAGCGATATCTAGTACAGTAATTGCTATAGAGAGAGAAGGCAGCGCTTATTCGGAGATGTTGTTCGAGGCAGACTTAGGCAAAACGTCTTGAGCTACGACCCCGTCAGCGAATGCCACATGACAATCCGCATCAAGGCTAAATTCGGGAACATCAGCCTAATATGCTCAGGCCCCGACAGAGGAGAAGGATGACAGCATCAAGGATGACTTCTTTGATCTCCTAGAAAGAACATACTATCGATGCCCCAGCTACGACACCAAGATCGTTCTAGGAGATTTCAACGCTCAGCTGGGAAAGGAGGGCATCTTTGCTGGAGTCATCGGTAAACACAGCCTTCACGATAACACCATATGTCTTTGGAAAGTCTGAGTTGCACTCTTGAGTCCGAATGGCATGACCAAGAACTCGTATTGCCCAAACGGTGTCGTTACTGTTCTCTTTTCGATGTCGTCCGGATTCATCGGGATCTGATAGTATTCCTTATCGAGATCGATGATGGAGAACTGACTTCTGTATGGAGTTGGTCTGCGAAGTCAATGATGTGGGGTATTCACCCCTATCATTGAATCCGCCGGATCGACCGCGGCGGGAGAATGTCAAAATTTTCACGATTTGCTATCATTGAAAACGCTAGTGAACAAAAGTCTGTACAGAAGTGCAAAAAACTAGATATCATTGAATCCGCGATCGATTCCCCGTCCATACACATGTGACATTTCTCATCCGCGACACATTTGATGCGTATCCGGCCGGCAAAATGATGTAAATGAAAAAGTAAGTAAAATAATCTCAAATTTGCACATACATTTGTATTAACTGTTATTAAATTATATAGGCCAACAAATCGTCAGCAATTTAGAATGTTTGTAGACCTAGTGAAAGAAAATCCGGATATCGCAAATAATGGAGCTGTCGGGCCTCGAGGCAACAGCGACACAAATTTTTCCAAAAATCAATCGTTCGGTCAACAATATTTCGTCCCCTGCTGTGGCTGCTGTTAAAGCGACTTTCTCGGTATGAACACCGACAGATCTATATGATGTGATTATCCATGGGGATAAGGGATAACCAGCATCTCCTATAGTAAATAACGTAAAGATTTTATTTTTGATATTAGAAACTTCTGCTTACCTAATATTCGGTTATTTCGATTTCCGTTGTCATACAATGATTTAAAATAAAAGAAAGCATCACTGTTGCCCCAAATTGAGGAATAATGACTAGCTCCAGGGTATCTGGCATCAATGCATCGGCTTCTCTGCTTGTGATCTATCTATCTATCTGAAATAGAGTTTGATTAAGGAGGAAAGTAATAATTATATGACGCTGAATTACTATCATTGCATTCAGGCTGTAAAATTTTGCCTGTTGTAGAAAAGATGAGTATTTTCACCTTCAAGTTTGGGAATTTTTAAATGTGTGCCGTCAATACACATAACTACACCCGGTATTCTCGACTTCTCATAAAAAACCACCTAGCCTCATGCTTTTCTTCTTCGGACATCGCTAAGGTTATCCATCTTGAGCATAGAGTTTCTTCCAGTGTATTAAACACTTCCGAGAGGACGAAATCCTGTCCAGAGCCATTTTGGTATGCACCTTCTGCCAAAAATCTCAGGCATGCTGCTAATTTTAACTCTGGACTCAGTGATAATGCCCTGACAACTGGTGGTAATTTTGCCTTTAACACGTCCAATATGTATTGAAAACCAGCTTCATTCAGTCTGAAATGTTTGATAAGCCTATAATTTAGAATATTAACTTGAAGTTGAGTAAGCAAATTGTTCTTAACTTACTGAGTATCGGGTAGCGAAAAGATATCACTTGCTATGCCCCTAATTTGTCTTGTAATAACCCTCCCCTAAATCCAAAAAAAAACTATTGTGTCCATAACTTTTAATTTAATTTGCTTTCTTTTGAAATCAAAACAATTTTTCTTTCACAAAAATTCTACATTGACGGAACACAGCTGATATTTAAGAAGGACGGTAACGAGGTTCAACCGACCGGCTGTGTAGTTCATCCGGCGGATTCAATGATAGGGGTGATTGGGTAACAATCGGGCTCTGTCACGGAGTTAAGACGTCGATAGTCACCACAGCACCACCAGATGAATGGGACTTGCCCAAGGACTGCTAGATGGTCGACAGTATCCCTTCTTTTGAAACTCTACGAACTCTGCCTTGGCCTGCTGTAGTTTTTCGGCAGTGAGGCGGTGAGGCCGTTCTGCAATTGGGCCACCCGTTGTGATGATGGAATTGGAGTTTTAACCAACATCGTTCTGTTTGGCCAGTAGGAACTCATAGACGAGAACCACTAATTGTCAATAGTTTTGATGAAGTGGTTGGATGTATCTCGCCAGTTGTCTATAACGCAGTTGTTCTATTGATGACTCGTCTGACCTTCAAATCGATGACCATTCCATAATGTGCAAGCAGGTCTGCTCCAATTATAGCAGTTTTAACATCAGCGATGATAAAAGGTCATTTAATTGCACGCCGTAGTCCAAGAGGGCATGGGCCTGTGCACGCGAGGTAACGTCGTTGATTGCGCTCAACATGGCAAAACTATCCTCGTTGGTGTACAGGTCAAGTTGACATACATCCTCCACACGGCGCCCCATGGATAGCCATCACAACATCTCCTAGAAAGAACATACGATCGATGCCCCAGCTACGACACCAAGATCGTTCTAGGAGATTTCAACGCTCAGCTGGGAAAGGAGGGCATCTTTGCTGGAGTCATCGGTAAACATAGCCTTCACGATAACACCATATGTCTTTGGAAGGTCTGAGTTGCACTCTTGAGTCCGAATGGCATGACCAAGAACTCGTATAGCCCAAACGGTGTCGTTACTGCTCTCTTTTCGATGTCGTCCGGATTCATCGGGATCTGATAGTATTCCTTATCGAGATCGATGATGGAGAACTGACTTCTGCTATGGAGTTGATCTGCGAAGTCAATGATGTGCGGTATTCACCCCTATCATTGAATCCGCCGGATCGACCGCGGCGGGAGAATGTCAAAATTTCCGCGATTTGCTATCATTGAAAACGCTAGTGAACAAAAGTCGGTACGGAAGTGCAAAACACTAGATATCGTTGAATCCGCGATCGATTCCCCGTCCATACACATGTGACATTTCTCATCCGCGACACATTTGATTCGTATCCGACCGGCAAAATGATGAAAATGAAAAATTAAGTAAAATAATCGCAAATTTACACATACATTTGTATTAACTGTTATTAAATTAAATAGTCCAAAAAATCGTCAGCAATTTAGAATGTTTGTAGACCTAGTTAAAGAAAATCCGGATATCGCAAATAATAGAGCTGTCGTGCCCTGAGGCAACAGCGACACAAATTTTTCCAAAAATGAATCATTCGTTCAACAATATTTCGTCCCCTGCTGTGGCTGCTGTTAAAGCGACTTTCTCGGTATGAACACCAACAGATCTATATAATGTGATTATCCATGGGGATAAGGGATAACCAGCATCTCCTATAGTAAATAACGTAAAGATTTTATTTTTGATATTAGAAACTTCTACTTACCTAATATTCGGTTATTTCGATTTCCGTTGTCATACAATGATTGAAAATAAAAGAAAGCATCACTGCTGCCCCAAATTGAGGAATAATGACTAGCTCCAGGGTATCTGGCATCAATGCATCGGCTTTTCTGCTTGTGATCTATCTATCTATCTGAAATAGAGTTTGATTAAGGAGGAAAGTAATAATTATATGACGCTGAATTACTATCATTGCATTCAGGCTGTAAAACTCTTTCCTGTTGTAGAAAAGATGAGTATTTTCACCTTCAAGTTTGGGAATTTTGAAATGTGTGCCGTCAATACACATAACTACACCCGGTATTCTCGACTTCTCATAAAAAACCACCTAGCCTCATGCTTTTCTTCTTCGGACATCGCTAAGGTAATCCATCTTGAGCATTGAGTTTCTTCCAGTGTATTAAACACTTCCGAGAGGACGAAATCCTGTCCAGTGCCATTTTGGTATGCACCTTCTGCCAAAAATCTCAGGCATGCTGCTAATTTTAACTCTGGACTCAGTGATAATGCTCTGACAACTGGTGGTAATTTTGCCTTCAACACGTCCAATATGTATTGAAAACCCGCTTCATTCAGTCTGAAATGTTTGATAAGCCTATAATTTAGAATATTAACTTGAAGTTGAGTAAGAAAATTGTTCTTAACTTACTGAGTATCGGGTAGCGAAGAGATATCACTTGCTATGCCCCTAATTTGTCCTGTAATAGTCCTCCCCTAAATCCAAAAAAAAAACTATTGTGTCCATAACTTTTAATTTATTTTGCTTTCTTTTGAAATCAAAACAGTTTTTCTTTCACAAAAATTCTACATTGACGGAACACAGCTGAAATTAAGGAAGATCGGTAACGAGGTTCAACCGACCGGTTATTTAGTTCATCCGACGGATTTAATGATAGGGTTTGGCTGCGGAAGTTAAGGGATGCGGATTGGAGGAACTCCCGCCGCGGTCGATCCGGCGGATTCAATGATAGGGGTGATTGGGTAACAATCGGGCTGTGTCACGGAGTTAAGACGTCGATAGTCACCACAGCACCACCAGATGAATGGGACTTGCCCAAGGACTGCTAGATGGTCGACAGTATCCCTTCTTTTGAAACTCAGCGAACTCTGCCTTGGCCTGCTGTAGTTTTTCGCCAGTGAGGCGGTGAGGCCGTTTTGCAATTGGGCCACCCGTTGTGATGATAGAATTGGAGTTCTTACCAACATCGTTCCGTTTGGCCAGTAGGAACTCATAGACGAGAACCACTAATTGTCAATAGTTTTGATGAAGTGGTTGCATGTATCTCGCCAGTTGTGTATAACGAAGTTGTTCTATTGATGACTCGTCCTCCTTCAAATCGATGACCATTCCATAATGTGCAAGCAGGTCGGCTCCAATTATAACAGTTTTAACATCAGCGATGATAAAAGGTCATTTAATTGCACGCCGTAGTCCAAGAGGGCATGGGCCTGTGCACGCGAGCTAACTTCGTTGATTGCGCTCAACATGGCGAGCTGCCAAAACTATCCTCGTTGGTGTTCAGGTCAAGTTGACATACATCCTCCACACGGCGCCCCATGGATAGCCATCACAACACCCGTTGTATGGTGAACCAATGTATGCAGCGAGCCCCTCTGCCTGAGGGTTTTAATAATGGGCCTGGCCTACCAGTTTCTAGGTTGTGCGTGAGGATAATTTCCTCACCACGTAAAACATCGTTAGTTCAGAGACAAGAACACGCCTCGGATAATGAAGGATCACCTGTTGACGACCCCAGCAAACGTTTAAAGGACAATGATTTTCGGTTTTGCACGTGGAATGTGAGGTGCGTTAACAGGCCACGTGCAGCCGAACAACTTGCGGAAGCTCTTGACTGCTATAAGGCAGACATTACCGCCATCCAGGAAGTGCGATGGGATGGGCCTGGCATAAAAGCGATGAAGAACAGCGATATCTAGTACAGTAATGTTGTTCGAGGCAGACATAGGCAAAACGTCTTGAGCTACGACCCCGTCAGCGAATGCCACATGACAATCCGTATCAAGGCTAAATTCGGGAACATCAGCCCCGACAGAGGAGAAGGATGACAGCATCAAGGATGACTTCTTTGATCTCCTAGAAAGAACATACGATCGATGCCCCAGCTACGACACCAAGATCGTTCTAGGAGATTTCAACGCTCAGCTGGGAAAGGAGGGCATCTTTGCTGGAGACATCGGTAAACACAGCCTTCACGATAACACCATATGTCTTTGGAAAGTCTGAGTTGCACTCTTGAGTCCGAATGGCATGACCAAGAACTCGTATTGCCCAAACGGTGTCGTTACTGTTCTCTTTTCGATGTCGTCCGGATTCATCGGGATCTGATAGTATTCCTTATCGAGATCGATGATGGAGAACTGACTTCTGTATGGAGTTGGTCTGCGAAGTCAATGATGTGCGGTATTCACCCCTATCATTGAATCCGCCGGATCGACCGCGGCGGGAGAATGTCAAAATTTCCGCGATTTGCTATCATTGAAAACGCTAGTGAACAAAAGTCGGTACAGAAGTGCAAAAAACTAGATATCATTGAATCCGCGATCGATCGACATGTGACATATCTCATCCGCGACACATTTGATGCGTATCCGACCGGCAAAATGATGAAAAGTAAGTAAAATAATCGCAAATTTGCACATACATTTGTATTAACTGTTATTAAATTAAATAGGCCAACAAATCGTCAGCAATTTAGAATGTTTGTAGACCTAGTGAAAGAAAATCCGGATATCGCAAATAATGGAGCTGTCGTGCCCCGAGGCAACAGCGACACAAATTTTTTCACAAATCAATCGTTCGGTCAACAATATTTCGTCCCCTGCTGTGGCTGCTGTTAAAGCGACTTTCTCGGTATGAACACCGACAGATCTATATGATGTGATTATCCATGGGGATAAGGGATAACCAGCATCTCCTATAGTAAATAACGTAAAGATTTTATTTTTGATATTAGAAACTTCTACTTACCTAATATTCGGTTATTTCGATTTCCGTTGTCATACAATGATTGAAAATAAAAGAAAGCATCACTGTTGCTCCAAATTGAGGAATAATGACTAGCTCCAGGGTATCTGGCATCAATGCATCGGCTTCTCTGCTTGTGATCACATATCTGAAATAGAGTTTGATTAACGAGGAAAGTAATAATTATATGACGCTGAATTACTATCATTGCATTCAGGCTGTAAAATTTTGCCTGTTGTAGAAAAGATGAGTATTTTCACCTTCAAGTTTGGGAATTTTTAAATGTGTGCCGTCAATACACATAACTACACCCGGTATTCTCGACTTCTCATAAAAAACCGCCTAGCCTCATGCTTTTCTTCTTCGGACATCGCTAAGGTAATCCATCTTGAGCATTGAGTTTCTTCCAGTGTATTAAACACTTCCGAAAGGACGAAATCCTGTCCAGTGCCATTTTGGTATGCACCTTCTGCCAAAAATCTCAGGCATGCTGCTAATTTTAACTCTGGACTCAGTGATAATGCTCTGACAACTGGTGGTAATTTTGCCTTCAACACGTCCAATATGTATTGAAAACCCGCTTCATTCAGTCTGAAATATTTGATAAGCCTATAATTTAGAATATTAACTTGAAGTTGAGTAAGAAAATTGTTCTTAACTTACTGAGTATCGGGTAGCGAAAAGATATCACTTGCTATGCCCCTAATTTGTCCTGTAATAGTCCTCCCCTAAATCCAAAAGAAAACTATTGTGTCCGTAACTTTTAATTTATTTTGCTTTCTTTTGAAATCAAAACAGTTTCTCTTTCACAAAAATTCTACATTGACGGAACACAGCTGAAATTAAAGAAGGTCGGTAACGAGGTTCAACCGACCGGTTATGTAGTTCATCCGACGGATTTAATTATAGGGTTTGGCTGCGGAAGTTAAGGGATGCGGATTGGAGGAACTCCCGCCGCGGTCGATCCGGCGGATTCAATGATAGGGGTGATTGGGTAACAATCGGGCTGTGTCACGGAGTTAAGACATCGATAGTCACCACAGCACCACCAGATGAATGGGACTTGCCGAAGGACTGCTAGATGGTCGACAGTATCCCTTCTTTTGAAACTCAGCGAACTCTGCCTTGGCCTGCTGTAGTTTTTCGGCAGTGAGGCGGTGAGGCCGTTCTGCAATTGGGCCACCCGTTGTGATGATGGAATTGGAGTTCTTACCAACATCGTTCCGTTTGGCCAGTAGGAACTCATAGACGAGAACCACTAATTGTCAATAGTTTTGATGAAGTGGTTGCATGTATCTCGCCAGTTGTGTATAACGAAGTTGTTCTATTGATGACTCGTCCTCCTTCAAATATATGACCATTCCATAATGTGCAAGCAGGTCGGCTCCAATTATAACAGTTTTAACATTAGCGATGATAAAAGGTCATTTAATTGCACGCCGTAGTCCAAGAGGGCATGGGCCTGTGCACGCGAGGTAACGTCGTTGATTGCGCTCAACATGGCGAGCTGCCAAAACTATCCTCGTTGGTGTTTAGGTCAAGTTGACATACATCCTCGTCAACAGGATAATGAAGAATCACCTGTTGACGACCCCAGCAAACGTTTAAAGGACAATGAGTTTCGGTTTTGCACGTGGAATGTGAGGTGCGTTAACAGGCCACGTGCAGCCGAACAACTTGCGGAAGCTCTTGACTGCTATAAGGCAGACATTACCGCCATCCAGGAAGTGCGATGGGATGGGCCTGGCATAAAAGCGATGAAGAACAGCGATATCTAGTACAGTAATTGCTATAGAGAGAGAAGGCAGCGCTTATTCGGAGATGTTGTTCGAGGCAGACTTAGGCAAAACGTCTTGAGCTACGAGCCCGTCAGCGAATGCCACATGACAATCCGCATCAAGGCTAAATTCGGGAACATCAGCCTAATATGCTCAGGCCCCGACAGAGGAGAAGGATGACAGCATCAAGGATGACTTCTTTGATCTCCTAGAAAGAACATACTATCGATGCCCCAGCTACGACACCAAGATCGTTCTAGGAGGTTTCAACGCTCAGCTGGGAAAGGAGGGCATCTTTGCTGGAGTCATCGGTAAACACAGCCTTCACGATAACACCATATGTCTTTGGAAAGTCTGAGTTGCACTCTTGAGTCCGAATGGCATGACCAAGAACTCGTATTGCCCAAACGGTGTCGTTACTGTTCTCTTTTCGATGTCGTCCGGATTCATCGGGATCTGATAGTATTCCTTATCGAGATCGATGATGGAGAACTGACTTCTGTATGGAGTTGGTCTGCGAAGTCAATGATGTGCGGTATTCACCCCTATCATTGAATCCGCCGGATCGACCGCGGCGGGAGAATGTCAAAATTTTCGCGATTTGCTATCATTGAAAACGCTAGTGAACAAAAGTCTGTACAGAAGTGCAAAAAACTAGATATCATTGAATCCGCGATCGATTCCCCGTCCATACACATGTGACATTTCTCATCCGCGACACATTTGATGCGTATCCGGCCGGCAAAATGATGTAAATGAAAAAGTAAGTAAAATAATCTCAAATTTGCACATACATTTGTATTAACTGTTATTAAATTATATAGGCCAACAAATCGTCAGCAATTTAGAATGTTTGTAGACCTAGTGAAAGAAAATCCGGATATCGCAAATAATGGAGCTGTCGGGCCTCGAGGCAACAGCGACACAAATTTTTCCAAAAATCAATCGTTCGGTCAACAATATTTCGTCCCCTGCTGTGGCTGCTGTTAAAGCGACTTTCTCGGTATGAACACCGACAGATCTATATGATGTGATTATCCATGGGGATAAGGGATAACCAGCATCTCCTATAGTAAATAACGTAAAGATTTTATTTTTGATATTAGAAACTTCTACTTACCTAATATTCGGTTATTTCGATTTCCGTTGTCATACAATGATTGAAAATAAAAGAAAGCATCACTGCTGCCCCAAATTGAGGAATAATGACTAGCTCCAGGGTATCTGGCATCAATGCATCGGCTTTTCTGCTTGTGATCTATCTATCTATCTGAAATAGAGTTTGATTAAGGAGGAAAGTAATAATTATATGACGCTTTCCTGTTGTAGAAAAGATGAGTATTTTCACCTTCAAGTTTGGGAATTTTGAAATGTGTGCCGTCAATACACATAACTACACCCGGTATTCTCGACTTCTCATAAAAAACCACCTAGCCTCATGCTTTTCTTCTTCGGACATCGCTAAGGTAATCCATCTTGAGCATTGAGTTTCTTCCAGTGTATTAAACACTTCCGAGAGGACGAAATCCTGTCCAGTGCCATTTTGGTATGCACCTTCTGCCAAAAATCTCAGGCATGCTGCTAATTTTAACTCTGGACTCAGTGATAATGCTCTGACAACTGGTGGTAATTTTGCCTTCAACACGTCCAATATGTATTGAAAACCCGCTTCATTCAGTCTGAAATGTTTGATAAGCCTATAATTTAGAATATTAACTTGAAGTTGAGTAAGAAAATTGTTCTTAACTTACTGAGTATCGGGTAGCGAAAAGATATCACTTGCTATGCCCCTAATTTGTCCTGTAATAGTCCTCCCCTAAATCCAAAAAAAAAACTATTGTGTCCATAACTTTTAATTTATTTTGCTTTCTTTTGAAATCAAAACAGTTTTTCTTTCACAAAAATTCTACATTGACGGAACACAGCTGAAATTAAGGAAGATCGGTAACGAGGTTCAACCGACCGGTTATTTAGTTCATCCGACGGATTTAATGATAGGGTTTGGCTGCGGAAGTTAAGGGATGCGGATTGGAGGAACTCCCGCCGCGGTCGATCCGGCGGATTCAATGATAGGGGTGATTGGGTAACAATCGGGCTGTGTCACGGAGTTAAGACGTCGATAGTCACCACAGCACCACCAGATGAATGGGACTTGCCCAAGGACTGCTAGATGGTCGACAGTATCCCTTCTTTTGAAACTCAGCGAACTCTGCCTTGGCCTGCTGTAGTTTTTCGCCAGTGAGGCGGTGAGGCCGTTTTGCAATTGGGCCACCCGTTGTGATGATAGAATTGGAGTTCTTACCAACATCGTTCCGTTTGGCCAGTAGGAACTCATAGACGAGAACCACTAATTGTCAATAGTTTTGATGAAGTGGTTGCATGTATCTCGCCAGTTGTGTATAACGAAGTTGTTCTATTGATGACTCGTCCTCCTTCAAATCGATGACCATTCCATAATGTGCAAGCAGGTCGGCTCCAATTATAACAGTTTTAACATCAGCGATGATAAAAGGTCATTTAATTGCACGCCGTAGTCCAAGAGGGCATGGGCCTGTGCACGCGAGCTAACTTCGTTGATTGCGCTCAACATGGCGAGCTGCCAAAACTATCCTCGTTGGTGTTCAGGTCAAGTTGACATACATCCTCCACACGGCGCCCCATGGATAGCCATCACAACACCCGTTGTATGGTGAACCAATGTATGCAGCGAGCCCCTCTGCCTGAGGGTTTTAATAATGGGCCTGGCCTACCAGTTTCTAGGTTGTGCGTGAGGATAATTTCCTCACCACGTAAAACATCGTTAGTTCAGAGACAAGAACACGCCTCGGATAATGAAGGATCACCTGTTGACGACCCCAGCAAACGTTTAAAGGACAATGATTTTCGGTTTTGCACGTGGAATGTGAGGTGCGTTAACAGGCCACGTGCAGCCGAACAACTTGCGGAAGCTCTTGACTGCTATAAGGCAGACATTACCGCCATCCAGGAAGTGCGATGGGATGGGCCTGGCATAAAAGCGATGAAGAACAGCGATATCTAGTACAGTAATGTTGTTCGAGGCAGACATAGGCAAAACGTCTTGAGCTACGACCCCGTCAGCGAATGCCACATGACAATCCGTATCAAGGCTAAATTCGGGAACATCAGCCCCGACAGAGGAGAAGGATGACAGCATCAAGGATGACTTCTTTGATCTCCTAGAAAGAACATACGATCGATGCCCCAGCTACGACACCAAGATCGTTCTAGGAGATTTCAACGCTCAGCTGGGAAAGGAGGGCATCTTTGCTGGAGACATCGGTAAACACAGCCTTCACGATAACACCATATGTCTTTGGAAAGTCTGAGTTGCACTCTTGAGTCCGAATGGCATGACCAAGAACTCGTATTGCCCAAACGGTGTCGTTACTGTTCTCTTTTCGATGTCGTCCGGATTCATCGGGATCTGATAGTATTCCGATCGATGATGGAGAACTGACTTCTGTATGGAGTTGGTCTGCGAAGTCAATGATGTGCGGTATTCACCCCTATCATTGAATCCGCCGGATCGACCGCGGCGGGAGAATGTCAAAATTTCCGCGATTTGCTATCATTGAAAACGCTAGTGAACAAAAGTCGGTACAGAAGTGCAAAAAACTAGATATCATTGAATCCGCGATCGATCGACATGTGACATATCTCATCCGCGACACATTTGATGCGTATCCGACCGGCAAAATGATGAAAAGTAAGTAAAATAATCGCAAATTTGCACATACATTTGTATTAACTGTTATTAAATTAAATAGGCCAACAAATCGTCAGCAATTTAGAATGTTTGTAGACCTAGTGAAAGAAAATCCGGATATCGCAAATAATGGAGCTGTCGTGCCCCGAGGCAACAGCGACACAAATTTTTTCACAAATCAATCGTTCGGTCAACAATATTTCGTCCCCTGCTGTGGCTGCTGTTAAAGCGACTTTCTCGGTATGAACACCGACAGATCTATATGATGTGATTATCCATGGGGATAAGGGATAACCAGCATCTCCTATAGTAAATAACGTAAAGATTTTATTTTTGATATTAGAAACTTCTACTTACCTAATATTCGGTTATTTCGATTTCCGTTGTCATACAATGATTGAAAATAAAAGAAAGCATCACTGTTGCTCCAAATTGAGGAATAATGACTAGCTCCAGGGTATCTGGCATCAATGCATCGGCTTCTCTGCTTGTGATCACATATCTGAAATAGAGTTTGATTAACGAGGAAAGTAATAATTATATGACGCTGAATTACTATCATTGCATTCAGGCTGTAAAATTTTGCCTGTTGTAGAAAAGATGAGTATTTTCACCTTCAAGTTTGGGAATTTTTAAATGTGTGCCGTCAATACACATAACTACACCCGGTATTCTCGACTTCTCATAAAAAACCGCCTAGCCTCATGCTTTTCTTCTTCGGACATCGCTAAGGTAATCCATCTTGAGCATTGAGTTTCTTCCAGTGTATTAAACACTTCCAAAAGGACGAAATCCTGTCCAGTGCCATTTTGGTATGCACCTTCTGCCAAAAATCTCAGGCATGCTGCTAATTTTAACTCTGGACTCAGTGATAATGCTCTGACAACTGGTGGTAATTTTGCCTTCAACACGTCCAATATGTATTGAAAACCCGCTTCATTCAGTCTGAAATATTTGATAAGCCTATAATTTAGAATATTAACTTGAAGTTGAGTAAGAAAATTGTTCTTAACTTACTGAGTATCGGGTAGCGAAAAGATATCACTTGCTATGCCCCTAATTTGTCCTGTAATAGTCCTCCCCTAAATCCAAAAGAAAACTATTGTGTCCGTAACTTTTAATTTATTTTGCTTTCTTTTGAAATCAAAACAGTTTCTCTTTCACAAAAATTCTACATTGACGGAACACAGCTGAAATTAAAGAAGGTCGGTAACGAGGTTCAACCGACCGGTTATGTAGTTCATCCGACGGATTTAATTATAGGGTTTGGCTGCGGAAGTTAAGGGATGCGGATTGGAGGAACTCCCGCCGCGGTCGATCCGGCGGATTCAATGATAGGGGTGATTGGGTAACAATCGGGCTGTGTCACGGAGTTAAGACATCGATAGTCACCACAGCACCACCAGGTGAATCGGACTTGCCGAAGGACTGCTAGATGGTCGACAGTATCCCTTCTTTTGAAACTCAGCGAACTCTGCCTTGGCCTGCTGTAGTTTTTCGGCAGTGAGGCGGTGAGGCCGTTCTGCAATTGGGCCACCCGTTGTGATGATGGAATTGGAGTTCTTACCAACATCGTTCCGTTTGGCCAGTAGGAACTCATAGACGAGAACCACTGATTGTCAATAGTTTTGATGAAGTGGTTGCATGTATCTCGCCAGTTGTGTATAACGAAGTTGTTCTATTGATGACTCGTCCTCCTTCAAATATATGACCATTCCATAATGTGCAAGCAGGTCGGCTCCAATTATAACAGTTTTAACATTAGCGATGATAAAAGGTCATTTAATTGCACGCCGTAGTCCAAGAGGGCATGGGCCTGTGCACGCGAGGTAACGTCGTTGATTGCGCTCAACATGGCGAGCTGCCAAAACTATCCTCGTTGGTGCTTAGGTCAAGTTGACATACATCCTCGTCAACAGGATAATGAAGAATCACCTGTTGACGACCCCAGCAAACGTTTAAAGGACAATGAGTTTCGGTTTTGCACGTGGAATGTGAGGTGCGTTAACAGGCCACGTGCAGCCGAACAACTTGCGGAAGCTCTTGACTGCTATAAGGCAGACATTACCGCCATCCAGGAAGTGCGATGGGATGGGCCTGGCATAAAAGCGATGAAGAACAGCGATATCTAGTACAGTAATTGCTATAGAGAGAGAAGGCAGCGCTTATTCGGAGATGTTGTTCGAGGCAGACTTAGGCAAAACGTCTTGAGCTACGATCCCGTCAGCGAATGCCACATGACAATCCGCATCAAGGCTAAATTCGGGAACATCAGCCTAATATGCTCAGACCCCGACAGAGGAGAAGGATGACAGCATCAAGGATGACTTCTTTGATCTCCTAGAAAGAACATACTATCGATGCCCCAGCTACGACACCAAGATCGTTCTAGGAGATTTCAACGCTCAGCTGGGAAAGGAGGGCATCTTTGCTGGAGTCATCGGTAACCACAGCCTTCACGATAACACCATATGTCTTTGGAAAGTCTGAGTTGCACTCTTGAGTCCGAATGGCATGACCAAGAACTCGTATTGCCCAAACGGTGTCGTTACTGTTCTCTTTTCGATGTCGTCCGGATTCATCGGGATCTGATAGTATTCCTTATCGAGATCGATGATGGAGAACTGACTTCTGTATGGAGTTGGTCTGCGAAGTCAATGATGTGCGGTATTCACCCCTATCATTGAATCCGCCGGATCGACCGCGGCGGGAGAATGTCAAAATTTCCGCGATTTGCTATCATTGAAAACGCTAGTGAACAAAAGTCTGTACAGAAGTGCAAAAAACTAGATATCATTGAATCCGCGATCGATTCCCCGTCCATACACATGTGACATTTCTCATCCGCGACACATTTGATGCGTATCCGGCCGGCAAAATGATGTAAATGAAAAAGTAAGTAAAATAATCTCAAATTTGCACATACATTTGTATTAACTGTTATTAAATTATATAGGCCAACAAATCGTCAGCAATTTAGAATGTTTGTAGACCTAGTGAAAGAAAATCCGGATATCGCAAATAATGGAGCTGTCGGGCCTCGAGGCAACAGCGACACAAATTTTTCCAAAAATCAATCGTTCGGTCAACAATATTTCGTCCCCTGCTGTGGCTGCTGTTAAAGCGACTTTCTCGGTATGAACACCGACAGATCTATATGATGTGATTATCCATGGGGATAAGGGATAACCAGCATCTCCTATAGTAAATAACGTAAAGATTTTATTTTTGATATTAGAAACTTCTGCTTACCTAATATTCGGTTATTTCGATTTCCGTTGTCATACAATGATTTAAAATAAAAGAAAGCATCACTGTTGCCCCAAATTGAGGAATCATGACTAGCTCCAGGGTATCTGGCATCAATGCATCGGCTTCTCTGCTTGTGATCTATCTATCTATCTGAAATAGAGTTTGATTAAGGAGGAAAGTAATAATTATATGACGCTGAATTACTATCATTGCATTCAGGCTGTAAAATTTTGCCTGTTGTAGAAAAGATGAGTATTTTCACCTTCAAGTTTGGGAATTTTTAAATGTGTGCCGTCAATACACATAACTACACCCGGTATTCTCGACTTCTCATAAAAAACCACCTAGCCTCATGCTTTTCTTCTTCGGACATCGCTAAGGTTATCCATCTTGAGCATAGAGTTTCTTCCAGTGTATTAAACACTTCCGAGAGGACGAAATCCTGTCCAGAGCCATTTTGGTATGCACCTTCTGCCAAAAATCTCAGGCATGCTGCTAATTTTAACTCTGGACTCAGTGATAATGCCCTGACAACTGGTGGTAATTTTGCCTTTAACACGTCCAATATGTATTGAAAACCAGCTTCATTCAGTCTGAAATGTTTGATAAGCCTATAATTTAGAATATTAACTTGAAGTTGAGTAAGCAAATTGTTCTTAACTTACTGAGTATCGGGTAGCGAAAAGATATCACTTGCTATGCCCCTAATTTGTCCTGTAATAACCCTCCCCTAAATCCAAAAAAAAACTATTGTGTCCATAACTTTTAATTTAATTTGCTTTCTTTTGAAATCAAAACAATTTTTCTTTCACAAAAATTCTACATTGACGGAACACAGCTGATATTTAAGAAGGACGGTAACGAGGTTCAACCGACCGGCTGTGTAGTTCATCCGGCGGATTCAAAGATAGAGTTTGGCTGCGGAAGTTAAGGGATGCGGATTGGAAGAACTCCCGCCGCGGTCGATCCGGCGGATTCAATGATAGGGGTGATTGGGTAACAATCGGGCTCTGTCACGGAATTAAGACGTCGATAGTCACCACAGCACCACCAGATGAATGGGACTTGCCCAAGGACTGCTAGATGGTCGACAGTATCCCTTCTTTTGAAACTCTACGAACTCTGCCTTGGCCTGCTGTAGTTTTTCGGCAGTGAGGCGGTGAGGCCGTTCTGCAATTGGGCCACCCGTTGTGATGATGGAATTGGAGTTTTAACCAACATCGTTCTGTTTGGCCAGTAGGAACTCATAGACGAGAACCACTAATTGTCAATAGTTTTGATGAAGTGGTTGGATGTATCTCGCCAGTTGTCTATAACGCAGTTGTTCTATTGATGACTCGTCTGACCTTCAAATCGATAACCATTCCATAATGTGCAAGCAGGTCTGCTCCAATTATAGCAGTTTTAACATCAGCGATGATAAAAGGTCATTTAATTGCACGCCGTAGTCCAAGAGGGCATGGGCCTGTGCACGCGAGGTAACGTCGTTGATTGCGCTCAACATGGCGAGCTGCCAAAACTATCCTCGTTGGTGTACAGGTCAAGTTGACATACATCCTCCACACGGCGCCCCATGGATAGCCATCACAACATCTCCTAGAAAGAACATACGATCGATGCCCCAGCTACGACACCAAGATCGTTCTAGGAGATTTCAACGCTCAGCTGGGAAAGGAGGGCATCTTTGCTGGAGTCATCGGTAAACATAGCCTTCACGATAACACCATATGTCTTTGGAAGGTCTGAGTTGCACTCTTGAGTCCGAATGGCATGACCAAGAACTCGTATAGCCCAAACGGTGTCGTAACTGCTCTCTTTTCGATGTCGTCCGGATTCATCGGGATCTGATAGTATTCCTTATCGAGATCGATGATGGAGAACTGACTTCTGCTATGGAGTTGATCTGCGAAGTCAATGATGTGCGGTATTCACCCCTATCATTGAATCCGCCGGATCGACCGCGGCGGGAGAATGTCAAAATTTCCGCGATTTGCTATCATTGAAAACGCTAGTGAACAAAAGTCGGTACGGAAGTGCAAAACACTAGATATCGTTGAATCCGCGATCGATTCCCCGTCCATACACATGTGACATTTCTCATCCGCGACACATTTGATTCGTATCCGACCGGCAAAATGATGAAAATGAAAAATTAAGTAAAATAATCGCAAATTTACACATACATTTGTATTAACTGTTATTAAATTAAATAGTCCAAAAAATCGTCAGCAATTTAGAATGTTTGTAGACCTAGTTAAAGAAAATCCGGATATCGCAAATAATAGAGCTGTCGTGCCCTGAAGCAACAGCGACACAAATTTTTCCAAAAATGAATCATTCGTTCAACAATATTTCGTCCCCTGCTGTGGCTGCTGTTAAAGCGACTTTCTCGGTATGAACACCAACAGATCTATATAATGTGATTATCCATGGGGATAAGGGATAACCAGCATCTCCTATAGTAAATAACGTAAAGATTTTATTTTTGATATTAGAAACTTCTACTTACCTAATATTCGGTTATTTCGATTTCCGTTGTCATACAATGATTGAAAATAAAAGAAAGCATCACTGCTGCCCCAAATTGAGGAATAATGACTAGCTCCAGGGTATCTGGCATCAATGCATCGGCTTTTCTGCTTGTGATCTATCTATCTATCTGAAATAAAGTTTGATTAAGGAGGAAAGTAATAATTATATGACGCTGAATTACTATCATTGCATTCAGGCTGTAAAACTCTTTCCTGTTGTAGAAAAGATGAGTATTTTCACCTTCAAGTTTGGGAATTTTGAAATGTGTGCCGTCAATACACATAACTACACCCGGTATTCTCGACTTCTCATAAAAAACCACCTAGCCTCATGCTTTTCTTCTTCGGACATCGCTAAGGTAATCCATCTTGAGCATTGAGTTTCTTCCAGTGTATTAAACACTTCCGAGAGGACGAAATCCTGTCCAGTGCCATTTTGGTATGCACCTTCTGCCAAAAATCTCAGGCATGCTGCTAATTTTAACTCTGGACTCAGTGATAATGCTCTGACAACTGGTGGTAATTTTGCCTTCAACACGTCCAATATGTATTGAAAACCCGCTTCATTCAGTCTGAAATGTTTGATAAGCCTATAATTTAGAATATTAACTTGAAGTTGAGTAAGAAAATTGTTCTTAACTTACTGAGTATCGGGTAGCGAAAAGATATCACTTGCTATGCCCCTAATTTGTCCTGTAATAGTCCTCCCCTAAATCCAAAAAAAAAACTATTGTGTCCATAACTTTTAATTTATTTTGCTTTCTTTTGAAATCAAAACAGTTTTTCTTTCACAAAAATTCTACATTGACGGAACACAGCTGAAATTAAGGAAGATCGGTAACGAGGTTCAACCGACCGGTTATTTAGTTCATCCGACGGATTTAATGATAGGGTTTGGCTGCGGAAGTTAAGGGATGCGGATTGGAGGAACTCCCGCCGCGGTCGATCCGGCGGATTCAATGATAGGGGTGATTGGGTAACAATCGGGCTGTGTCACGGAGTTAAGACGTCGATAGTCACCACAGCACCACCAGATGAATGGGACTTGCCCAAGGACTGCTAGATGGTCGACAGTATCCCTTCTTTTGAAACTCAGCGAACTCTGCCTTGGCCTGCTGTAGTTTTTCGCCAGTGAGGCGGTGAGGCCGTTTTGCAATTGGGCCACCCGTTGTGATGATAGAATTGGAGTTCTTACCAACATCGTTCCGTTTGGCCAGTAGGAACTCATAGACGAGAACCACTAATTGTCAATAGTTTTGATGAAGTGGTTGCATGTATCTCGCCAGTTGTGTATAACGAAGTTGTTCTATTGATGACTCGTCCTCCTTCAAATCGATGACCATTCCATAATGTGCAAGCAGGTCGGCTCCAATTATAACAGTTTTAACATCAGCGATGATAAAAGGTCATTTAATTGCACGCCGTAGTCCAAGAGGGCATGGGCCTGTGCACGCGAGCTAACTTCGTTGATTGCGCTCAACATGGCGAGCTGCCAAAACTATCCTCGTTGGTGTTCAGGTCAAGTTGACATACATCCTCCACACGGCGCCCCATGGATAGCCATCACAACACCCGTTGTATGGTGAACCAATGTATGCAGCGAGCCCCTCTGCCTGAGGGTTTTAATAATGGGCCTGGCCTACCAGTTTCTAGGTTGTGCGTGAGGATAATTTCCTCACCACGTAAAACATCGTTAGTTCAGAGACAAGAACACGCCTCGGATAATGAAGGATCACCTGTTGACGACCCCAGCAAACGTTTAAAGGACAATGATTTTCGGTTTTGCACGTGGAATGTGAGGTGCGTTAACAGGCCACGTGCAGCCGAACAACTTGCGGAAGCTCTTGACTGCTATAAGGCAGACATTACCGCCATCCAGGAAGTGCGATGGGATGGGCCTGGCATAAAAGCGATGAAGAACAGCGATATCTAGTACAGTAATGTTGTTCGAGGCAGACATAGGCAAAACGTCTTGAGCTACGACCCCGTCAGCGAATGCCACATGACAATCCGTATCAAGGCTAAATTCGGGAACATCAGCCCCGACAGAGGAGAAGGATGACAGCATCAAGGATGACTTCTTTGATCTCCTAGAAAGAACATACGATCGATGCCCCAGCTACGACACCAAGATCGTTCTAGGAGATTTCAACGCTCAGCTGGGAAAGGAGGGCATCTTTGCTGGAGTCATCGGTAAACACAGCCTTCACGATAACACCATATGTCTTTGGAAGGTCTGAGTTGCACTCTTGAGTCCGAATGGCATGACCAAGAACTCGTATAGCCCAAACGGTGTCGTTACTGCTCTCTTTTCGATGTCGTCCGGATTCATCGGGATCTGATAGTATTCCTTATCGAGATCGATGATGGAGAACTGACTTCTGTATGGAGTTGGTCTGCGAAGTCAATGATGTGCGGTATTCACCCCTATCATTGAATCCGCCGGATCGACCGCGGCGGGAGAATGTCAAAATTTCCGCGATTTGCTATCATTGAAAACGCTAGTGAACAAAAGTCGGTACAGAAGTGCAAAAAACTAGATATCATTGAATCCGCGATCGATTCCCCGTCCATACACATGTGACATTTCTCATCCGCGACACATTTGATGCGTATCCGACCGGCAAAATGATGTAAATGAAAATGTAAGTAAAATAATCTCAAATTTGCACATACATTTGTATTAACTGTTATTAAATTATATAGGCCAACAAATCGTCAGCAATTCAGAATGTTTGTAGACCTAGTGAAAGAAAATCCGGATATCGCAAATAATTGAGCTGTCGGGCCCCGAGGCAACAGCGACACAAATTTTTCCAAAAACCAATCGTTCGTTCAACAATATTTCGTCCCCTGCTGTGACTGCTGTTAAAGCGACTTTCTCGGTATCAATACCGACAGATCTATATGATGTGATTATCCATGGGGATAAGGGATAACCAGCATCTCCTATAGTAAATAACGTAAAGATTTTATTTTGGATATTAGAAGCTTCTACTTACCTAATATTCGGTTATTTCGATTTCGGTTGTCATACAATGATTTAAAATAAAAGAAAGCATCACTGTTGCCCCAAATTGAGGAATCATGACTAGCTCCAGGGTATCTGGCATCAATGCATCGGCTTCTCTGCTTGTGATCACATATCTGAAATAGATTATGATTAAGGAGGAAAGTAATAATTATATGACGCTGTATTACTATCATTGTATTCAGGCTGTAAAATACTTTCCTGTTGTAGATAAGATGAGTATTTTCACCTTCAAGTTTGGGAATTTTTAAATGTGTGCCGTCAATATACATAACTACACCCGGTATTCTCGACTTCTCATAAAAAACCGCCTAGCCTCATGCTACTCTTCATAGCATAGGGTTTCTTCCAGTGTAATAAACATTTCCGAGAGGACGAAATCCGGTCCATTGCCATTTTGGTATGCACCTTCTGCCAAAAATCTCAGGCATGCTGCTAATTTTAACTCTGGACTCAGTGATAATGCTCTGACAACTGGTGGTAATTTTGCCTTCAACACGTCCAATATGTATTGAAAACCAGCTTCATTCAGTCTGAAATGTTTGATAAGCCTATAATTTAGAATATTAACTTGAAGTTGAATAAGAAAATTGTTCTTAACTTACTGAGTATCGGGTAGCGAAAAGATATCACTTGCTATGCCTCTAATTTGTCCTGGAATGATCCTCCTCTAAATCCAAAAAAAAGCTATTGTGTCCATAACTTTTAATTTATTTTGCTTTCTTTTGAAATCAAAACAATTTTTCTTTCACAAAAATTCTACATTGACGGAACACAGCTGATATTAAAGAAGGACGGTAACGAGGTTCAACCGACCGGTTATGTAGTTCATCCGGCGGATTCAATGATAGGGTTTGGCTGCGGAAGTTAAGGGATGCTGATTGGAAGAACTCCCGCCGCGGTCGATCCGGCGGATTCAATGATAGGGGTGATTGGATAACAATCGGGCTGTGTCACGGAGCTAAGACGTCGATAGTCACCACAGCACCACCAGGTGAATGGGACTTGCCCAAGGACTGCTAGATGGTCGACAGTATCCCTTCTTTTGAAACTCAGCGAACTCTGCCTTGGCCTACTGTAGTTTTTCGCCAGTGAGGCGGTGAGGCCATTCTGCAATTGGGCCACCCGTTGTGATGATGGAATTGGAGTTTTTACCAACATCGTTCCGTTTGGCCAGTAGGAACTCATAGACGAGAACCACTAATTGTCAATAGTTTTGATGAAGTGGTTGCATGTATCTCGCCAGTTGTGTATAACGAAGTTGTTCTATTGATGACTCGTCTGACGTTCAAATCGGTGACCATTCCATAATGTGCAAGCAGGTCTGCTCCAATTAGAGCAGTTTTAACATCAGCGATGATAAAAGGTCATTTAATTGCACGCCGTAGTCCAAGAGGGCATGGGCCTGTGCACGCGAGGTAACGTCGTTGATTGCGCTCAACATGTTGAGCTGCCAAAACTATCCTCGTTGGTGCACAGGTAAAGTTGACATACATCCTCCACACGGTGCCCCATGGATAGCCATCACAACACCCGTTGTATGGTGAACCAATGTATGCAGCGAGCCCCTCTGCCCGAGGGTTTAAATAATGGGCCTGGCCTACCAGTTTATAGGTTGTGCGTGAGGGTAACTTCCTCACCACGTAAAACATAGTTAGTTCAGAGACAAGAACATGCCTCGGATATTGAAGGATCACCTGTTGACGACCCCAGCAAACGTTTAAGGACAATGATTTTCGGTTTTGCACGTGGCATGTGAGGTGCGTTAACAGGACACGTGCAGCAGAACAAGACATTACCGCCATCCAGGAAGTGCGATGGGATGGGCCTGGCATAAAAGCGATGAAGAACAGCGATATCTAGTACAGTAATTGCTATAGAGAGAGAAGGCAGCGCTTATTCGGAGTTGTTGTTCGAGGCAGACTTAGGCAAAACGTCTTGAGCTACGACCCCGTCAGCGAATGCCACATGACAATCCGCATCAAGGCTAAATTCGGGAACATCAGCCTAATATGCTCAGGCCCCGACAGAGGAGAAGGATGACAGCATCAAGGATGACTTCTTTGATCTCCTAGAAAGAACATACGATCGATGGATTTCAACGCTCAGCTGGGAAAGGAGGGCATCTTTGCTGGAGTCATAGGTAAACACAGCCTTCATGATAACACCATATGTCTTTGGAAAGTCTGAGTTGCACTCTTGAGTCCGAATGGCATGACCAAGAACTCGTATTGCCCAAACGGTGTCGTTACTGTTCTCTTTTCGATGTCGTCCGGATTCATCGGGATCTGATAGTATTCCTTATCGAGATCGATGATGGAGAACTGACTTCTGTATGGAGTTGGCCTGCGAAGTCAATGATGTGCGGTATTCACCCCTATCATTGAATCCGCCGGATCGACCGCGGCGGGAGAATGTCAAAATTTCCGCGATTTGCTATCATTGAAAACGCTAGTGAACAAAAGTCGGTACAGAAGTGCAAAAAACTAGATATCATTGAATCCGCGATCGATCGACATGTGACATATCTCATCCGCGACACATTTGATGCGTATCCGACCGGCAAAATGATGAAAAGTAAGTAAAATAATCGCAAATTTGCACATACATTTGTATTAACTGTTATTAAATTAAATAGGCCAACAAATCGTCAGCAATTAATTTAGAATGTTTGTAGACCTAGTGAAAGAAAATCCGGATATCGCAAATAATGGAGCTGTCGTGCCCCGAGGCAACAGCGACACAAATTTTTTCACAAATCAATCGTTCGTTCAACAATATTTCGTCCCCTGCTGTGGCTGCTGTTAAAGCGACTTTCTCGGTATGAACACCGACAGATCTATATGATGTGATTATCCATGGGGATAAGGGATAACCAGCATCTCCTATAGTAAATAACGTAAAGATTTTATTTTTGATATTAGAGACTTCTACTTACCTAATATTCGGTTATTTCGATTTCCGTTGTCATACAATGATTGAAAATAAAAGAAAGCATCACTGTTGCCCCAAATTGAGGAAACATGACTAGCTCCAGGGTACCTGGCATCAATGCATCGGCTTCTCTGCTTGTGATCTATCTATCTATCTGAAATAGAGTTTGATTAAGGAGGAAAGTAATAATTATATGACGCTGAATTACTATCATTGTATTCAGGCTGTAAAATTCTTTCCTGTTGTAGAAAAGATGAGTATTTTCACCTTCAAGTTTGGGAATTTTGAAATGTGTGCCGTCAATACACATATTGAAAATAAAATAAAAGAAAGCATCACTGTTGCCCCAAATTGAGGAAACATGACTAGCTCCAGGGTACCTGGCATCAATGCATCGGCTTCTCTGCTTGTGATCTATATATCTATCTGAAATAGAGTTTGATTAAGGAGGAAAGTAATAATTATATGACGCTGAATTACTATCATTGTATTCAGGCTGTAAAATTCTTTCCTGTTGTAGAAAAGATGAGTATTTTCACCTTCAAGTTTGGGAATTTTGAAATGTGTGCCGTCAATACACATAACTACACCCGGTATTCTCGACTTGTTATAAAAAACCGCCTAGCCTCATGCCTTTCTTCTTTGGACATCGCTAAAGTAATCCATCTTGAGCATTGAGTTTCTTCCAGTGTATTAAACACTTCCGAGAGGAGGAAATCCTGTCCAGTGCCATTTTGGTATGCACCTTCTGCCAAAAATCTCAGGCATGCTGCTAATTTTAACTCTGGACTCAGTGATAATGCTCTGACAACTGGTGGTAATTTTGCCTTCAACACGTCCAATATGTATTGAAAACCAGCTTCATTCAGTCTGAAATGTTTGATAAGCCTATAATTTAGAATATTAACTTGAAGTTGAGTAAGAAAATTGTTCTTAACTTACTGAGTATCGGGTAGCGAAAAGATATCACTTGCTATGCCCCTAATTTGTCCTGCAATAGGCCTTCTCTTAATCCAAAAAAGCTATTGTGTCCATAACTTTTAATATATTTAGCTTTCTTTTGAAATCAAAACAATTTTTCTTTTACAAAAATTCTACATTGACGGAACACAGCTGATATTACCGAAAGTCGGTAACGAGGTACAACCGACCGGTTATGTAGTTCATCCGACGGATTTAATGATAGGGTTTGGCTGCGGAAATTAAATCCCGCCGCGGTCGATCCGGCGGATTCAATGATAGGGGTGATTGGGTAACAATCGGGCTGTGTCACGGAGTTAAGACGTCGATAGTCACCACAGCACCACCAGATGAATGGGACTTGCCCAAGGACTGCTAGATGGTCGACAGTATCCCTTCTTTTGAATCTCAGCGAACTCTGCCTTGGTCTGCTGTAGTTTTTCGCCAGTGAGGCGATGGGGCCGTTCTGCAATTGGGCCACCCGTTGTGATGATGGAATTGGAGTTTTTACCAACATCGTTCTGTTTGGCCAGTAGGAACTCATAGGCGAGAACCACTAATTGTCAATAGTTTTGATGAAGTGGTTGCATATATCTCGCCAGTTGTGTATAACGAAGTTGTTCTATTGATGACTCGTCTGACCGTCAAATCGATGACCAGGCATGGGCCTGTGCACGTGAGGTAAGGTCGTTGATTGCACTCAACATGGCGAGCTACCAAAACTATCCTCGTTGGTGCACAGGTCAAGTTGACATACATCCTCCACGCGGCGCCCCATGGATAGCCATCACAACACCCGTATGGTGAACCATTGTATGCAGCGAGCCCCTCTGCCCGAGGGTTTAAATAATGGGCCTGGCCTACCAGTTTATAGGTTGTGCGTGAGGGTAACTTTCTCACCACGTAAAACATCGTTAGTTCAGAGACAAGAACATGCCTTGGATAATGAATAATCACCTGTTGACGACGCCAGCAAACCTTTAAAGGACAATGATTTTCGGTTTTTCACGTGGAATGTGAGGTCCGTTAACAGGCCACGTGCAGCCGAACAACTTGCGAAAGCTCTTGACTGCTATAAGGCAGACATTACCGCCATCCATTAAGTGCGATGGGATGGGCCTGGCATAAAAGCGAGTAAGAACAGCGATATCTACTACAGTAATTGCTATAGAGAGAGAAGGCAGCGCTTATTCGGAATTTTTGTTCGAGGCAGACTTAGGCAAAACGTCTTGAGCTACGACCCCGTCAGCGAATGCCACATGACAATCCGCATCAAGGCTAAATTCGGGAACATCAGCCTAATATGCTCAGGCCCCGACAGAGGAGAAGGATGACAGCATCAAGGATTACTTCTTTGATCTCCTAGGAAGAACATACGATCGATGCCCCAGCTAGGACACCAAGATCGTTCTAGGAGATTTCAACGCTCTGCTGGGAAAGGAGGGCATCTTTGCTGGAGTCATCGGTAAACACAGCCTTCACGATAACACCATATGTCTTTGGAAAGTCTGAGTTGCACTCTTGAGTCCGAATGGCATGACCAAGAACTCGTATAGCCCAAACGGTGTCGTTACTGCTCTCTTTTCGATGTCGTCCGGATTCATCGGGATCTGATAGTATTCCTTATCGAGATCGATGATAGAGAACTGACTTCTGTTATGGAGTTGGTCTGCGAAGTCAATGATGTGCGGTATTCACCCCCATCATTGAATCCGCCGGATCGACCGCGGCGGGAGAATGTCAAAATTTCCGCGATTTGCTATCATTGAAAACGCTAGTGAACAAAAGTCGGTAAAGAAGTGCAAAAAACTAGGTATCATTGAATCCGCGGTCGATTCCCCGTCTATAGACATGTGACATTTCTCATCCGCGACACATTTGATGCGTATCCGACCGGCAAAATGATGAAAATGAAAAAGTAAGTAAAGTAATCGCAAATTTGCACAGACATTTGTATTAACTGTTATTAAAATAAATAGGCCAACAAATCGTCCGCAATTTAGAATGTTTGTAGACCTAGTGAAAGAAAATCCGGATATCGCAAATAATGGAGCTGTCGGGCCCCGAGGCAACAGCGACACAAATTCTTCCAAATCCCAATCGTTCGTTCAACAATATTTCGTTCCCTGCTGTGGCTGTTGTTAAAGTGACTTTCTCGGTATCAACACCGACAGATCTATATGGTGTCACTAGCCATGGAAATAAGGGATAACCAGCATCTCCTATAGTAAATAACGTAGTTAAGATTTTATTTTTGATATTAGAAACTTCTATTTACCTAATATTCGGATATTTCGATTTCCGTTGTCATACAATGATTTAAAATAAAAGATAGCATCACTGTTGCCCCAAATTAAGGAATCATGACTAGCTCCAGGGTATTTGGCATCAATGCATCGGATTCTCTGTTTGTGATCATATATCAAAAATAAAGTATTATTTAGGAAGGAAGTAATAAAAAAAAATAATAAAATAAAAAAAATTTTAACTCTGGACTCAGTGATGATGCTCTGACAACAGGTGGTAATTTTGCCTTCAACACGTCCAATATGTATTGAAAACCAGCTTTATTCAGTCTGAAATGTTTGATGAGCCTATAATTTAGAATATTAACTTGAAGTTGAGTAAGGAAATTGTTCTTAACTTACTGAGTATCGGGTAGCGAAAAGATATCACTTGCTATGCCCCTAATTTGTCCTGAAATTTTCCTCCTCTAAATCCAAAAAAAATGCTATTGTGTCCATAACTTTTAATTTATTTTGCTTTCTTTTGAAATCAAAACAATTTTTCTTCCACAAAAATTCTACATTGACGGAACACAGCTGATATTAACGAAGGTCGGTAACGAAGTTCAACCGACCAGTTATGTAGTTCATCCGACGGATGTAATGATAGGGTTTGGGTGCGGAAGTTAAGGGATGCGTATTGGAAGAACTCCCGCCGCGGTCGATCCGGCGGATTCAATGATAGGGGTGATTGGGTAACAATCAGGCTGTGTCACGGAGTTAAGACGTCGATAGTCACCACAGCACCACCAGATGAATGGGACTTGTCCAAGGACTGCTAGATGGTCGACAGTATCCCTTCTCTTGAAACTCAGCGAACTCTGCCTTGGCCTGCTGTAGTTTTTCGCCAGTGAGGCGGTGAGGCCGTTCTGCAATTGGGCCAGTTGTGATGATGGAATTGGAGTTTTTACCAACATCGTTCCGTTTGGCCAGTAGGAACTCATAGACGAGCCTTGTATATTCGTCGCAACCAGTAATTGTCAATAGTTTTGATGGTATCTCGCCAGTTGAGAATAACGAAGTTGTTCTATCGAAGACTCCTCTGGCCTTCAAATCGATGACCATTCCATAATGTGCAAGCAGGTCTGCTCCAATTATAGCAGTTTTAACATCAGCGATGATAAAAGGCCATTAAATTGCACGCCGTAGTCCAAGGAGGGCATGGGTCTGTGCATGCGAGGTTACGTCGTTGATTGCGCTCAACATGGCGAGCTGCCAAAACTATTCTCGTTGGTGCACAGGTCAAGTTGACATACATCCTCCACGCGGCGCCCCATGGATAGCCATCACAACACCCGTTGTATGGTGAACCAATGTATGCAGCGAGTTTAAATAATGGGCCTGGCCTACCAGTTTATGGGTTGTACGTGAGGGTAACTTCCTCACCACGCAAAGCATCGTTTGTTCAGAGACAAGAACATGCCTCGGATAATGAAGGATCACCTGTTGACGATACCAGCAACCGTTTAAAGGACAATGATCGGTGACGATACCAGCAACCGTTTAAAGGACGGACGAACTTGCGGAAGCTCTTGACTGCTATAAGGCAGACATTACCGCCATCCAGGAAGTGCGATGGGATGGGCCTGGCATAAAAGCGATGAAGAACAGCGATATCTACTACAGTAATTGCTATAGTGAGAGAAGGCAGCGCTTATTCGAAGTTGTTGTTCGAGGCAGACTTAGGCAAAACGTCTTGAGCTACGACCCCGTCAGCGAATGCCTCATGACAATCCGCATCAAGGTAAAATTCGGGAACATCAGCCTAATATGCGCTCAGGCCCCGACAGAGGAGAAGGATGACAGTATCAAGGATGACTTCTTTGATCTCCTAGAAAGAACATACGATCGATGCCTCAGCTACGACACCAAGATCGTTCTAGGAGATTTCAACGCTCAGCTGGGAAAGGTGCAAAAAATAAGCTATCACTGAATCCGCGGTCGATTCCCCGTCCATACACATTTGACATTTCTCATCCGCGGCACATTTGATGCGTATCCGACCGGCAAAATGATGAAAATGAAAAAGTAAGTAAAATAATCGCAAATTTGCGCATACATTTGTATTAACTGTTATTAAATTAAATAGGCCAACAGATCGTCAGCAATTTAGAATGTGAAAAAAAATTCGGATATCGCAAATAATGGAGATCTATATGTTGTGATTAGCCATGGGGATAAGGGATAATCAGCATCTCCTATAGGAAATAACGTAGTTAAGATTTTATTTTTGATATTAGAAACTTCTATTTACCTAATATTCGGATATTTCGATTTCCGTTGTCATACAGTGATTTAAAATAAACGAAAGCATCACTGTTGCTCCAAATTGAGGAATCATGACTAGCTCCAGGGTATCTGGCATCAATGCATCGGCTTCTCTGCTTGTGATCACATATCTGCAATAGAGTATGATTAAGGAGGAAAGTAATAATTATATGACGCTGAATTACTATCATTGTATTCAGGCTGTAAAATTCTTTCCTGTTGTAGAAAAGACGAGTATTTTCACCTTCAAGTTTGGGAATTTTCAAATGTGTGCCGTCAATACCGTGCCGTATTCTCGACTTCTCATAAAAAACCGCCTAGCCTCATGCTTTTCTTCTTCGGACATCGCTAAGTAGTCCATCTTGAGAATAGAGTTTCTTCTAGTGTATTAAACACTTCCGAGAGGACGAAATCCTGTCCAGTGCCATTTAGGTATGCACCTTCTGCCAAAAATCTCAGGCATGCTGCTAATTTTAACTCTGGACTCAGTGATAATGCTCTGACAACTGGTGGTAATTTTGCCTTCAACACGTCCAATATGTATTGAAAACCAGCTTCATTCAGTCTGAAATGTTTGATAAGCCTATAATTTAGAATATTAACTTGAAGTTGAGTAAGAAAATTGTTCTTAACTTACTGAGTATCGGGTAGCGAAAAGATATCACTTGCTATGCCCCTAATTTGTCCTGTAATAGTCCTTCTCTTAATCCAAAAAAAGCTATTGTGTCCATAGCTTTTAATATATTTAGCTTTCTTTTGAAATCAAAACAATTTTTCTTTTACAAAAATTCTACATTGACGGAACACAGCTGATATTACCGAAAGTCGGTAACGAGGTACAACCGACCGGTTATGTAGTTCATCCGACGGATTTAATGATAGGGTTTGGCTGCGGAAATTAAATCCCGCCGCGGTCGATCCGGCGGATTCAATGATAGGGGTGATTGGGTAACAATCGGGCTCTGTCACGGAGTTAAGACGTCGATAGTCACCACAGCACCACCAGATGAATGGGACTTGCCCAAGGACTGCTAGATGGTCTACAGTATCCCTTCTTTTGAAACTCAGCAAACTCTGCCTTGGTCTGCTGTAGTTTTTCGCCAGTGAGGCGATGAGGCCGTTCTGCAATTGGGCCACCCGTTGTGATGATGGAATTGGAGTTTTTACCAACATCGTTCTGTTTGGCCAGTAGGAACTCATAGACGAGAACCACTAATTGTCAATAGTTTTGATGAAGTGGTTGCATATATCTCGCCAGTTGTGTATAACGAAGTTGTTCTATTGATGACACGTCTGACCGTCAAATCGATGACCATTCCATAATGTGCAAGCAGGTCTGCTCCAATTATAGCAGTTTTAACATCAGCGATGATAAAATGTCATTTAATTGGACGCCGTAGTCCAAGGGGGCATGGGCCTGTGCACGTGAGGTAACGTCGTTGATTGCGCTCAACATGGCGAGCTGCCAAAACTATCCTCGTTGGTGCACAGGTCAAGTTGACATACATCCTCCACGCGGCGCCCCATGGATAGCCATCACAACACCCGTTGTATGGTGAACCATTGTATGCAGCGAGCCCCTCTGCCCGAGGGTTTAAATAATGGGCCTGGCCTACCAGTTTATAGGTTGTGCGTGAGGGTAACTTCCTCACCACGTAAAACATCGTTAGTTCAGAGACAAGAACATGCCTTGGATAATGAATAATCATCTGTTGACGACCCCAGCAAACGTTTAAAGGACAATGATTTTCGGTTTTGCACGTGGAATGTGAGGTCCGTTAACAGGCCACGTGCAGCCGAACAACTTGCGGAAGCTCTTGACTGCTATAAGGCAGACATTACCGCCATCCATTAAGTGCGATGGGATGGGCCTGGCATAAAAGCGATGAAGAACAGCGATATCTACTACAATAATTGCTATAGAGAGAGAAGGCAGCGCTTATTCGGAGTTGTTGTTCGAGGCAGACTTAGGCAAAACGTCTTGAGCTACGGCGCCGTCAGCGAATGCCACATGACAATCCGCATCAAGGCTAAATTCGGGAACATCAGCCTTATATGCTCAGGCCCCGACAGAGGAGAAGGATGACTTCTTTGATCTCCTAGAAAGAACATACGATCGATGCCCCAGCTATGACACCAAGATCGTTCTAAGAGATTTCAACGCTCTGCTGGGAAAGGAGGGCATCTTTGCTGGAGTCATCGGTAAGCACAGCCTTCACGATAACACCATATGTCTTTGGAAAGTCTGAGTTGCACTCTTGAGTCCGAATGGCATGACCAAGAACTCGTATAGCCCAAACGGTGTCGTTACTGCTCTCTTTTCGATGTCGTCCGGATTCATCGGGATCTGATAGTATTCCTTATCGAGATCGATGATGGAGAACTGACTTCTGTTATGGAGTTGGTCTGCGAAGTCAATGATGTGCGGTATTCACCCCTATCATTGAATCCGCCGGATCGACCGCGGCGGGAGAATGTCAAAATTTCCGCGATTTGCTATCATTGAAAACGCTAGTGAACAAAAGTCGGTACAGAAGTTCAAAACACTAGATATCATTGAATCCGCGATCGATTCCCCGTCCATACACATGTGACATATCTCATCCGCGACACATTTGATGCGTATCCGACCGGCAAAATGATGAAACTGAAAAAGTAAGTAAAATAATCGCAAATTTACACATACATTTGTATTAACTGTTATTAAATTAAATAGGCCAACAAATCGTCAGCAATTTAGAATGTTTGTAGACCTAGTGAAAGAAAATCCGGATATCGCAAATAATGGAGCTGTCGGGCCGCGAGGCAACAGCGACACAAATTTTTCCAAAAACCAATCGTTCGTTCAACAATATTTCGTCCCCTGCTGTGGCTGCTGTTAAAGCGACTTTCTCGGTATGAACACCGACAGATCTATATGATGTGATTATCCATGGGGATAAGGGATAACCAGCATCTCCTATAGTAAAAAACGTAAAGATTTTATTTTTGATATTAGAAACTTCTACTTACCTAATATTCGGTTATTTCGATTTCCGTTGTCATACAATGATTTAAAATAAAAGAAAGCATCACTGTTGCCCCAAATTGAGGAATTATGACTAGCTCCAGGGTATCTGGCATCAATGCATCGGCTTCTCTGCTTGTGATCTATCTATCTATCTGAAATAGAGTTTGATTAAGGAGGAAAGTAATAATTATATGACGCTGAATTACTATCATTGCATTCAGGCTGTAAAACTCTTTCCTGTTGTAGAAAAGATGAGTATTTTCACCTTCAAGTTTGGGAATTTTTAAATGTGTGCCGTCAATACACATAACTACACCCGGTATTCTCGACTTCTCATAAAAAACCACCTAGCCTCATGCTTTTCTTCTTCGGACATCGCTAAGGTTATCCATCTTGAGCATAGAGTTTCTTTCAGTGTATTAAACACTTCCGAGAGGACGAAATCGTGTCCAGTGCCATTTTGGTATGCACCTTCTGCCAAAAATCTCAGGCATGCTGCTAATTTTAACTCTGGACTCAGTGATAATGCCCTGACAACTGGTGGTAATTTTGCCTTTAACACGTCCAATATGTATTGAAAATCAGGTTTATTCAGTCTGAAATGTTTGATAAGCCTATAATTTAGAATATTAACTTGAAGTTGAGTAAGAAAAGTGTTTTTAACTTACTGAGTATCGGGTAGCGAAAAGATATCACTTGCTATGCATCTAATTTGTCCTGTAATAGTCCTGCCCTAAATCCAAAAAAAAATCTATTGTGTCCATAACTTTTAATTTATTTTGCTTTCTTTTGAAATCAAAACTGTTTTTCTTTCACAAAAATTCTACATTGACGGAACACAGCTGAAATTAACGAAGGTCGGTAACGAGGTTCAACTACATAACCTGTAGTTCATCCGAGGGATTTAATGTTAGGGTTTGGCTGCGGAAATTAAGGGATGCGGATTGGAAGAACTCCCGCCGCGGTCGATCCGGCGGATTCAATGATAGGGGTGATTGGGTAACAATCGGGCTGTGTCACGGAGTTAAGACGTCGATAGTCACCACAGCACCACCAGATGAATGGGACTTGCCCAAGGACTGCTAGATGGTCGACAGTATCCCTTCTTTTGAAACTCAGCGAACTCTGCCTTGGCCTGCTGTAGTTTTTCGCCAGTGAGGCGGTGAGGCCGTTTTGCAATTGGGCCACCCGTTGTGATGATAGAATTGGAGTTCTTACCAACATCGTTCCGTTTGGCCAGTAGGCACTCATAGACGAGAACCACTAATTGTCAATAGTTTTGATGAAGTGGTTGCATGTATCTCGCCAGTTGTGTATAACGAAGTTGTTCTATTGATGACTCGTCCTCCTTCAAATCGATGACCATTCCATAATGTGCAAGCAGGTCGGCTCCAATTATAACAGTTTTAACATCAGCGATGATAAAAGGTCATTTAATTGCACGCCGTAGTCCAAGAGGGCATGGGCCTGTGCACGCGAGCTAACTTCGTTGATTGCGCTCAACATGGCGAGCTGCCAAAACTATCCTCGTTGGTGTTCAGGTCAAGTTGACATACATCCTCCACACGGCGCCCCATGGATAGCCATCACAACACCCGTTGTATGGTGAACCAATGTATGCAGCGAGCCCCTCTGCCTGATGGTTTTAATAATGGGCCTGGCCTACCAGTTTCTAGGTTGTGCGTGAGGATAATTTCCTCACCACGTAAAACATCGTTAGTTCAGAGACAAGAACACGCCTCGGATAATGAAGGATCACCTGTTGACGACCCCAGCAAACGTTTAAAGGACAATGATTTTCGGTTTTGCACGTGGAATGTGAGGTGCGTTAACAGGCCACGTGCAGCCGAACAACTTGCGGAAGCTCTTGACTGCTATAAGGCAGACATTACCGCCATCCAGGAAGTGCGATGGGATGGGCCTGGCATAAAAGCGATGAAGAACAGCGATATCTAGTACAGTAATGTTGTTCGAGGCAGACATAGGCAAAACGTCTTGAGCTACGACCCCGTCAGCGAATGCCACATGACAATCCGTATCAAGGCTAAATTCGGGAACATCAGCCCCGACAGAGGAGAAGGATGACAGCATCAAGGATGACTTCTTTGATCTCCTAGAAAGAACATACGATCGATGCCCCAGCTACGACACCAAGATCGTTCTAGGAGATTTCAACGCTCAGCTGGGAAAGGAGGGCATCTTTGCTGGAGACATCGGTAAACACAGCCTTCACGATAACACCATATGTCTTTGGAAAGTCTGAGTTGCACTCTTGAGTCCGAATGGCATGACCAAGAACTCGTATTGCCCAAACGGTGTCGTTACTGTTCTCTTTTCGATGTCGTCCGGATTCATCGGGATCTGATAGTATTCCTTATCGAGATCGATGATGGAGAACTGACTTCTGTATGGAGTTGGTCTGCGAAGTCAATGATGTGCGGTATTCACCCCTATCATTGAATCCGCCGGATCGACCGCGGCGGGAGAATGTCAAAATTTCCGCGATTTGCTATCATTGAAAACGCTAGTGAACAAAAGTCGGTACAGAAGTGCAAAAAACTAGATATCATTGAATCCACGATCGATCGACAAGTGACATATCTCATCCGCGACACATTTGATGCGTATCCGACCGGCAAAATGATGAAAAGTAAGTAAAATAATCGCAAATTTGCACATACATTTGTATTAACTGTTATTAAATTAAATAGGCCAACAAATCGTCAGCAATTTAGAATGTTTGTAGACCTAGTGAAAGAAAATCCGGATATCGCAAATAATGGAGCTGTCGTGCCCCGAGGCAACAGCGACACAAATTTTTTCACAAATCAATCGTTCGGTCAACAATATTTCGTCCCCTGCTGTGGCTGCTGTTAAAGCGACTTTCTCGGTATGAACACCGACAGATCTATATGATGTGATTATCCACGGGGATAAGGGATAACCAGCATCTCCTATAGTAAATAACGTAAAGATTTTATTTTTGATATTAGAAACTTCTACTTACCTAATATTCGGTTATTTCGATTTCCGTTGTCATACAATGATTGAAAATAAAAGAAAGCATCACTGTTGCTCCAAATTGAGGAATAATGACTAGCTCCAGGGTATCTGGCATCAATGCATCGGCTTCTCTGCTTGTGATCACATATCTGAAATAGAGTTTGATTAACGAGGAAAGTAATAATTATATGACGCTGAATTACTATCATTGCATTCAGGCTGTAAAATTTTGCCTGTTGTAGAAAAGATGAGTATTTTCACCTTCAAGTTTGGGAATTTTTAAATGTGTGCCGTCAATACACATAACTACACCCGGTATTCTCGACTTCTCATAAAAAACCGCCTAGCCTCATGCTTTTCTTCTTCGGACATCGCTAAGGTAATCCATCTTGAGCATTGAGTTTCTTCCAGTGTATTAAACACTTCCGAAAGGACGAAATCCTGTCCAGTGCCATTTTGGTATGCACCTTCTGCCAAAAATCTCAGGCATGCTGCTAATTTTAACTCTGGACTCAGTGATAATGCTCTGACAACTGGTGGTAATTTTGCCTTCAACACGTCCAATATGTATTGAAAACCCGCTTCATTCAGTCTGAAATATTTGATAAGCCTATAATTTAGAATATTAACTTGAAGTTGAGTAAGAAAATTGTTCTTAACTTACTGAGTATCGGGTAGCGAAAAGATATCACTTGCTATGCCCCTAATTTGTCCTGTAATAGTCCTCCCCTAAATCCAAAAGAAAACTATTGTGTCCATAACTTTTAATTTATTTTGCTTTCTTTTGAAATCAAAACAGTTTCTCTTTCACGAAAATTCTACATTGACGGAACACAGCTGAAATTAAAGAAGGTCGGTAACGAGGTTCAACCGACCGGTTATGTAGTTCATCCGACGGATTTAATTATAGGGTTTGGCTGCGGAAGTTAAGGGATGCGGATTGGGGGAACTCCCGCCGCGGTCGATCCGGCGGATTCAATGATAGGGGTGATTGGGTAACAATCGGGCTGTGTCACGGAGTTAAGACTTCGATAGTCACCACAGCACCACCAGATGAATGGGACTTGCCGAAGGACTGCTAGATGGTCGACAGTATCCCTTCTTTTGAAACTCAGCGAACTCTGCCTTGGCCTGCTGTAGTTTTTCGGCAGTGAGGCGGTGAGGCCGTTCTGCAATTGGGCCACCCGTTGTGATGATGGAATTGGAGTTCTTACCAACATCGTTCCGTTTGGCCAGTAGGAACTCATAGACGAGAACCACTAATTGTCAATAGTTTTGATGAAGTGGTTGCATATATCTCGCCAGTTGTGTATAACGAAGTTGTTCTATTGATGACTCGTCCTCCTTCAAATATATGACCATTCCATAATGTGCAAGCAGGTCGGCTCCAATTATAACAGTTTTAACATTAGCGATGATAAAAGGTCATTTAATTGCACGCCGTAGTCCAAGAGGGCATGGGCCTGTGCACGCGAGGTAACGTCGTTGATTGCGCTCAACATGGCGAGCTGCCAAAACTATCCTCGTTGGTGTTTAGGTCAAGTTGACATACATCCTCGTCAACAGGATAATGAAGAATCACCTGTTGACGACCCCAGCAAACGTTTAAAGGACAATGATTTTCGGTTTTGCACGTGGAATGTGAGGTGCGTTAACAGGCCACGTGCAGCCGAACAACTTGCGGAAGCTCTTGACTGCTATAAGGCAGACATTACCGCCATCCAGGAAGTGCGATGGGATGGGCCTGGCATAACAGCGATGAAGAACAGCGATATCTAGTACAGTAATGTTGTTCGAGGCAGACATAGGCAAAACGTCTTGAGCTACGACCCCGTCAGCGAATGCCACATGACAATCCGTATCAAGGCTAAATTCGGGAACATCAGCCCCGACAGAGGAGAAGGATGACAGCATCAAGGATGACTTCTTTGATCTCCTAGAAAGAACATACGATCGATGCCCCAGCTACGACACCAAGATCGTTCTAGGAGATTTCAACGCTCAGCTGGGAAAGGAGGGCATCTTTGCTGGAGACATCGGTAAACACAGCCTTCACGATAACACCATATGTCTTTGGAAAGTCTGAGTTGCACTCTTGAGTCCGAATGGCATGACCAAGAACTCGTATTGCCCAAACGGTGTCGTTACTGTTCTCTTTTCGATGAAGCGATGAAGAACAGCGATATCTAGTACAGTAATTGCTATAGAGAGAGAAGGCAGCGCTTATTCGGAGATGTTGTTCGAGGCAGACTTAGGCAAAACGTCTTGAGCTACGACCCCGTCAGCGAATGCCACATGACAATCCGCATCAAGGCTAAATTCGGGAACATCAGCCTAATATGCTCAGGCCCCGACAGAGGAGAAGGATGACAGCATCAAGGATGACTTCTTTGATCTCCTAGAAAGAACATACTATCGATGCCCCAGCTACGACACCAAGATCGTTCTAGGAGATTTCAACGCTCAGCTGGGAAAGGAGGGCATCTTTGCTGGAGTCATCGGTAAACACAGCCTTCACGATAACACCATATGTCTTTGGAAAGTCTGAGTTGCACTCTTGAGTCCGAATGGCATGACCAAGAACTCGTATTGCCCAAACGGTGTCGTTACTGTTCTCTTTTCGATGTCGTCCGGATTCATCGGGATCTGATAGTATTCCTTATCGAGATCGATGGTGGAGAACTGACTTCTGTATGGAGTTGGTCTGCGAAGTCAATGATGTGCGGTATTCACCCCTATCATTGAATCCGCCGGATCGACCGCGGCGGGAGAATGTCAAAATTTTCGCGATTTGCTATCATTGAAAACGCTAGTGAACAAAAGTCTGTACAGAAGTGCAAAAAACTAGATATCATTGAATCCGCGATCGATTCCCCGTCCATACACATGTGACATTTCTCATCCGCGACACATTTGATGCGTATCCGGCCGGCAAAATGATGTAAATGAAAAAGTAAGTAAAATAATCTCAAATTTGCACATACATTTGTATTAACTGTTATTAAATTATATAGGCCAACAAATCGTCAGCAATTTAGAATGTTTGTAGACCTAGTGAAAGAAAATCCGGATATCGCAAATAATGGAGCTGTAGGGCCTCGAGGCAACAGCGACACAAATTTTTCCAAAAATCAATCGTTCGGTCAACAATATTTCGTCCCCTGCTGTGGCTGCTGTTAAAGCGACTTTCTCGGTATGAACACCGACAGATCTATATGATGTGATTATCCATGGGGATAAGGGATAACCAGCATCTCCTATAGTAAATAACGTAAAGATTTTATTTTTGATATTAGAAACTTCTGCTTACCTAATATTCGGTTATTTCGATTTCCGTTGTCATACAATGATTTAAAATAAAAGAAAGCATCACTGTTGCCCCAAATTGAGGAATCATGACTAGCTCCAGGGTATCTGGCATCAATGCATCGGCTTCTCTGCTTGTGATCTATCTATCTATCTGAAATAGAGTTTGATTAAGGAGGAAAGTAATAATTATATGACGCTGAATTACTATCATTGCATTCAGGCTGTAAAATTTTGCCTGTTGTAGAAAAGATGAGTATTTTCACCTTCAAGTTTGGGAATTTTTAAATGTGTGCCGTCAATACACATAACTACACCCGGTATTCTCGACTTCTCATAAAAAACCACCTAGCCTCATGCTTTTCTTCTTCGGACATCGCTAAGGTTATCCATCTTGAGCATAGAGTTTCTTCCAGTGTATTAAACACTTCCGAGAGGACGAAATCCTGTCCAGAGCCATTTTGGTATGCACCTTCTGCCAAAAATCTCAGGCATGCTGCTAATTTTAACTCTGGACTCAGTGATAATGCCCTGACAACTGGTGGTAATTTTGCCTTTAACACGTCCAATATGTATTGAAAACCAGCTTCATTCAGTCTGAAATGTTTGATAAGCCTATAATTTAGAATATTAACTTGAAGTTGAGTAAGCAAATTGTTCTTAACTTACTGAGTATCGGGTAGCGAAAAGATATCACTTGCTATGCCCCTAATTTGTCCTGTAATAACCCTCCCCTAAATCCAAAAAAAAACTATTGTGTCCATAACTTTTAATTTAATTTGCTTTCTTTTGAAATCAAAACAATTTTTCTTTCACAAAAATTCTACATTGACGGAACACAGCTGATATTTAAGAAGGACGGTAACGAGGTTCAACCGACCGGCTGTGTAGTTCATCCGGCGGATTCAAAGATAGGGTTTGGCTGCGGAAGTTAAGGGATGCGGATTGGAAGAACTCCCGCCGCGGTCGATCCGGCGGATTCAATGATAGGGGTGATTGGGTAACAATCGGGCTCTGTCACGGAGTTAAGACGTCGATAGTCACCACAGCACCACCAGATGAATGGGACTTGCCCAAGGACTGCTAGATGGTCGACAGTATCCCTTCTTTTGAAACTCTACGAACTCTGCCTTGGCCTGCTGTAGTTTTTCGGCAGTGAGGCGGTGAGGCCGTTCTGCAATTGGGCCACCCGTTGTGATGATGGAATTGGAGTTTTAACCAACATCGTTCTGTTTGGCCAGTAGGAACTCATAGACGAGAACCACTAATTGTCAATAGTTTTGATGAAGTGGTTGGATGTATCTCGCCAGTTGTCTATAACGCAGTTGTTCTATTGATGACTCGTCTGACCTTCAAATCGATGACCATTCCATAATGTGCAAGCAGGTCTGCTCCAATTATAGCAGTTTTAACATCAGCGATGATAAAAGGTCATTTAATTGCACGCCGTAGTCCAAGAGGGCATGGGCCTGTGCACGCGAGGTAACGTCGTTGATTGCGCTCAACATGGCAAAACTATCCTCGTTGGTGTACAGGTCAAGTTGACATACATCCTCCACACGGCGCCCCATGGATAGCCATCACAACATCTCCTTGAAAGAACATACGATCGATGCCCCAGCTACGACACCAAGATCGTTCTAGGAGATTTCAACGCTCAGCTGGGAAAGGAGGGCATCTTTGCTGGAGTCATCGGTAAACATAGCCTTCACGATAACACCATATGTCTTTGGAAGGTCTGAGTTGCACTCTTGAGTCCGAATGGCATGACCAAGAACTCGTATAGCCCAAACGGTGTCGTTACTGCTCTCTTTTCGATGTCGTCCGGATTCATCGGGATCTGATAGTATTCCTTATCGAGATCGATGATGGAGAACTGACTTCTGCTATGGAGTTGATCTGCGAAGTCAATGATGTGCGGTATTCACCCCTATCATTGAATCCGCCGGATCGACCGCGGCGGGAGAATGTCAAAATTTCCGCGATTTGCTATCATTGAAAACGCTAGTGAACAAAAGTCGGTACGGAAGTGCAAAACACTAGATATCGTTGAATCCGCGATCGATTCCCCGTCCATACACATGTGACATTTCTCATCCGCGACACATTTGATTCGTATCCGACCGGCAAAATGATGAAAATGAAAAATTAAGTAAAATAATCGCAAATTTACACATACATTTGTATTAACTGTTATTAAATTAAATAGTCCAAAAAATCGTCAGCAATTTAGAATGTTTGTAGACCTAGTTAAAGAAAATCCGGATATCGCAAATAATAGAGCTATCGTGCCCTGAGGCAACAGCGACACAAATTTTTCCAAAAATGAATCATTCGTTCAACAATATTTCGTCCCCTGCTGTGGCTGCTGTTAAAGCGACTTTCTCGGTATGAACACCAACAGATCTATATAATGTGATTATCCATGGGGATAAGGGATAACCAGCATCTCCTATAGTAAATAACGTAAAGATTTTATTTTTGATATTAGAAACTTCTACTTACCTAATATTCGGTTATTTCGATTTCCGTTGTCATACAATGATTGAAAATAAAAGAAAGCATCACTGCTGCCCCAAATTGAGGAATAATGACTAGCTCCAGGGTATCTGGCATCAATGCATCGGCTTTTCTGCTTGTGATCTATCTATCTATCTGAAATAGAGTTTGATTAAGGAGGAAAGTAATAATTATATGACGCTGAATTACTATCATTGCATTCAGGCTGTAAAACTCTTTCCTGTTGTAGAAAAGATGAGTATTTTCACCTTCAAGTTTGGGAATTTTGAAATGTGTGCCGTCAATACACATAACTACACCCGGTATTCTCGACTTCTCATAAAAAACCACCTAGCCTCATGCTTTTCTTCTTCGGACATCGCTAAGGTAATCCATCTTGAGCATTGAGTTTCTTCCAGTGTATTAAACACTTCCGAGAGGACGAAATCCTGTCCAGTGCCATTTTGGTATGCACCTTCTGCCAAAAATCTCAGGCATGCTGCTAATTTTAACTCTGGACTCAGTGATAATGCTCTGACAACTGGTGGTAATTTTGCCTTCAACACGTCCAATATGTATTGAAAACCCGCTTCATTCTTGAAGTTGAGTAAGAAAATTGTTCTTAACTTACTGAGTATCGGGTAGCGAAAAGATATCACTTGCTATGCCCCTAATTTGTCCTGTAATAGTCCTCCCCTAAATCCAAAAAAAAAACTATTGTGTCCATAACTTTTAATTTATTTTGCTTTCTTTTGAAATCAAAACAGTTTTTCTTTCACAAAAATTCAACACTGACGGAACACAGCTGAAATTAAGGAAGATCGGTAACGAGGTTCAACCGACCGGTTATTTAGTTCATCCGACGGATTTAATGATAGGGTTTGGCTGCGGAAGTTAAGGGATGCGGATTGGAGGAACTCCCGCCGCGGTCGATCCGGCGGATTCAATGATAGGGGTGATTGGGTAACAATCGGGCTGTGTCACGGAGTTAAGACGTCGATAGTCACCACAGCACCACCAGATGAATGGGACTTGCCCAAGGACTGCTAGATGGTCGACAGTATCCCTTCTTTTGAAACTCAGCGAACTCTGCCTTGGCCTGCTGTAGTTTTTCGCCAGTGAGGCGGTGAGGCCGTTTTGCAATTGGGCCACCCGTTGTGATGATAGAATTGGAGTTCTTACCAACATCGTTCCGTTTGGCCAGTAGGAACTCATAGACGAGAACCACTAATTGTCAATAGTTTTGATGAAGTGGTTGCATGTATCTCGCCAGTTGTGTATAACGAAGTTGTTCTATTGATGACTCGTCCTCCTTCAAATCGATGACCATTCCATAATGTGCAAGCAGGTCGGCTCCAATTATAACAGTTTTAACATCAGCGATGATAAAAGGTCATTTAATTGCACGCCGTAGTCCAAGAGGGCATGGGCCTGTGCACGCGAGCTAACTTCGTTGATTGCGCTCAACATGGCGAGCTGCCAAAACTATCCTCGTTGGTGTTCAGGTCAAGTTGACATACATCCTCCACACGGCGCCCCATGGATAGCCATCACAACACCCGTTGTATGGTGAACCAATGTATGCAGCGAGCCCCTCTGCCTGAGGGTTTTAATAATGGGCCTGGCCTACCAGTTTCTAGGTTGTGCGTGAGGATAATTTCCTCACCACGTAAAACATCGTTAGTTCAGAGACAAGAACACGCCTCGGATAATGAAGGATCACCTGTTGACGACCCCAGCAAACGTTTAAAGGACAATGATTTTCGGTTTTGCACGTGGAATGTGAGGTGCGTTAACAGGCCACGTGCAGCCGAACAACTTGCGGAAGCTCTTGACTGCTATAAGGCAGACATTACCGCCATCCAGGAAGTGCGATGGGATGGGCCTGGCATAAAAGCGATGAAGAACAGCGATATCTAGTACAGTAATGTTGTTCGAGGCAGACATAGGCAAAACGTCTTGAGCTACGACCCCGTCAGCGAATGCCACATGACAATCCGTATCAAGGGTAAATTCGGGAACATCAGCCCCGACAGAGGAGAAGGATGACAGCATCAAGGATGACAGCTACGACACCAAGATCGTTCTAGGAGATTTCAACGCTCAGCTGGGAAAGGAGGGCATCTTTGCTGGAGACATCGGTAAACACAGCCTTCACGATAACACCATATGTCTTTGGAAAGTCTGAGTTGCACTCTTGAGTCCGAATGGCATGACCAAGAACTCGTATTGCCCAAACGGTGTCGTTACTGTTCTCTTTTCGATGTCGTCCGGATTCATCGGGATCTGATAGTATTCCTTATCGAGATCGATGATGGAGAACTGACTTCTGTATGGAGTTGGTCTGCGAAGTCAATGATGTGCGGTATTCACCCCTATCATTGAATCCGCCGGATCGACCGCGGCGGGAGAATGTCAAAATTTCCGCGATTTGCTATCATTGAAAACGCTAGTGAACAAAAGTCGGTACAGAAGTGCAAAAAACTAGATATCATTGAATCCGCGATCGATCGACATGTGACATATCTCATCCGCGACACATTTGATGCGTATCCGACCGGCAAAATGATGAAAAGTAAGTAAAATAATCGCAAATTTGCACATACATTTGTATTAACTGTTATTAAATTAAATAGGCCAACAAATCGTCAGCAATTTAGAATGTTTGTAGACCTAGTGAAAGAAAATCCGGATATCGCAAATAATGGAGCTGTCGTGCCCCGAGGCAACAGCGACACAAATTTTTTCACAAATCAATCGTTCGGTCAACAATATTTCGTCCCCTGCTGTGGCTGCTGTTAAAGCGACTTTCTCGGTATGAACACCGACAGATCTATATGATGTGATTATCCATGGGGATAAGGGATAACCAGCATCTCCTATAGTAAATAACGTAAAGATTTTATTTTTGATATTAGAAACTTCTACTTACCTAATATTCGGTTATTTCGATTTCCGTTGTCATACAATGATTGAAAATAAAAGAAAGCATCACTGTTGCTCCAAATTGAGGAATAATGACTAGCTCCAGGGTATCTGGCATCAATGCATCGGCTTCTCTGCTTGTGATCACATATCTGAAATAGAGTTTGATTAACGAGGAAAGTAATAATTATATGACGCTGAATTACTATCATTGCATTCAGGCTGTAAAATTTTGCCTGTTGTAGAAAAGATGAGTATTTTCACCTTCAAGTTTGGGAATTTTTAAATGTGTGCCGTCAATACACATAACTACACCCGGTATTCTCGACTTCTCATAAAAAACCGCCTAGCCTCATGCTTTTCTTCTTCGGACATCGCTAAGGTAATCCATCTTGAGCATTGAGTTTCTTCCAGTGTATTAAACACTTCCGAAAGGACGAAATCCTGTCCAGTGCCATTTTGGTATGCACCTTCTGCCAAAAATCTCAGGCATGCTGCTAATTTTAACTCTGGACTCAGTGATAATGCTCTGACAACTGGTGGTAATTTTGCCTTCAACACGTCCAATATGTATTGAAAACCCGCTTCATTCAGTCTGAAATATTTGATAAGCCTATAATTTAGAATATTAACTTGAAGTTGAGTAAGAAAATTGTTCTTAACTTACTGAGTATCGGGTAGCGAAAAGATATCACTTGCTATGCCCCTAATTTGTCCTGTAATAGTCCTCCCCTAAATCCAAAAGAAAACTATTGTGTCCGTAACTTTTAATTTATTTTGCTTTCTTTTGAAATCAAAACAGTTTCTCTTTCACAAAAATTCTACATTGACGGAACACAGCTGAAATTAAAGAAGGTCGGTAACGAGGTTCAACCGACCGGTTATGTAGTTCATCCGACGGATTTAATTATAGGGTTTGGCTGCGGAAGTTAAGGGATGCGGATTGGAGGAACTCCCGCCGCGGTCGATCCGGCGGATTCAATGATAGGGGTGATTGGGTAACAATCGGGCTGTGTCACGGAGTTAAGACATCGATAGTCACCACAGCACCACCAGATGAATGGGACTTGCCGAAGGACTGCTAGATGGTCGACAGTATCCCTTCTTTTGAAACTCAGCGAACTCTGCCTTGGCCTGCTGTAGTTTTTCGGCAGTGAGGCGGTGAGGCCGTTCTGCAATTGGGCCACCCGTTGTGATGATGGAATTGGAGTTCTTACCAACATCGTTCCGTTTGGCCAGTAGGAACTCATAGACGAGAACCACTAATTGTCAATAGTTTTGATGAAGTGGTTGCATGTATCTCGCCAGTTGTGTATAACGAAGTTGTTCTATTGATGACTCGTCCTCCTTCAAATATATGACCATTCCATAATGTGCAAGCAGGTCGGCTCCAATTATAACAGTTTTAACATTAGCGATGATAAAAGGTCATTTAATTGCACGCCGTAGTCCAAGAGGGCATGGGCCTGTGCACGCGAGGTAACGTCGTTGATTGCGCTCAACATGGCGAGCTGCCAAAACTATCCTCGTTGGTGTTTAGGTCAAGTTGACATACATCCTCGTCAACAGGATAATGAAGAATCACCTGTTGACGACCCCAGCAAACGTTTAAAGGACAATGAGTTTCGGTTTTGCACGTGGAATGTGAGGTGCGTTAACAGGCCACGTGCAGCCGAACAACTTGCGGAAGCTCTTGACTGCTATAAGGCAGACATTACCGCCATCCAGGAAGTGCGATGGGATGGGCCTGGCATAAAAGCGATGAAGAACAGCGATATCTAGTACAGTAATTGCTATAGAGAGAGAAGGCAGCGCTTATTCGGAGATGTTGTTCGAGGCAGACTTAGGCAAAACGTCTTGAGCTACGACCCCGTCAGCGAATGCCACATGACAATCCGCATCAAGGCTAAATTCGGGAACATCAGCCTAATATGCTCAGGCCCCGACAGAGGAGAAGGATGACAGCATCAAGGATGACTTCTTTGATCTCCTAGAAAGAACATACTATCGATGCCCCAGCTACGACACCAAGATCGTTCTAGGAGATTTCAACGCTCAGCTGGGAAAGGAGGGCATCTTTGCTGGAGTCATCGGTAAACACAGCCTTCACGATAACACCATATGTCTTTGGAAAGTCTGAGTTGCACTCTTGAGTCCGAATGGCATGACCAAGAACTCGTATTGCCCAAACGGTGTCGTTACTGTTCTCTTTTCGATGTCGTCCGGATTCATCGGGATCTGATAGTATTCCTTATCGAGATCGATGATGGAGAACTGACTTCTGTATGGAGTTGGTCTGCGAAGTCAATGATGTGCGGTATTCACCCCTATCATTGAATCCGCCGGATCGACCGCGGCGGGAGAATGTCAAAATTTTCGCGATTTGCTATCATTGAAAACGCTAGTGAACAAAAGTCTGTACAGAAGTGCAAAAAACTAGATATCATTGAATCCGCGATCGATTCCCCGTCCATACACATGTGACATTTCTCATCCGCGACACATTTGATGCGTATCCGGCCGGCAAAATGATGTAAATGAAAAAGTAAGTAAAATAATCTCAAATTTGCACATACATTTGTATTAACTGTTATTAAATTAAATAGTCCAAAAAATCGTCAGCAATTTAGAATGTTTGTAGACCTAGTTAAAGAAAATCCGGATATCGCAAATAATAGAGCTGTCGTGCCCTGAAGCAACAGCGACACAAATTTTTCCAAAAATGAATCATTCGTTCAACAATATTTCGTCCCCTGCTGTGGCTGCTGTTAAAGCGACTTTCTCGGTATGAACACCAACAGATCTATATAATGTGATTATCCATGGGGATAAGGGATAACCAGCATCTCCTATAGTAAATAACGTAAAGATTTTATTTTTGATATTAGAAACTTCTACTTACCTAATATTCGGTTATTTCGATTTCCGTTGTCATACAATGATTGAAAATAAAAGAAAGCATCACTGCTGCCCCAAATTGAGGAATAATGACTAGCTCCAGGGTATCTGGCATCAATGCATCGGCTTTTCTGCTTGTGATCTATCTATCTATCTGAAATAGAGTTTGATTAAGGAGGAAAGTAATAATTATATGACGCTGAATTACTATCATTGCATTCAGGCTGTAAAACTCTTTCCTGTTGTAGAAAAGATGAGTATTTTCACCTTCAAGTTTGGGAATTTTGAAATGTGTGCCGTCAATACACATAACTACACCCGGTATTCTCGACTTCTCATAAAAAACCACCTAGCCTCATGGTTTTCTTCTTCGGACATCGCTAAGGTAATCCATCTTGAGCATTGAGTTTCTTCCAGTGTATTAAACACTTCCGAGAGGACGAAATCCTGTCCAGTGCCATTTTGGTACGCACCTTCTGCCAAAAATCTCAGGCATGCTGCTAATTTTAACTCTGGACTCAGTGATAATGCTCTGACAACTGGTGGTAATTTTGCCTTCAACACGTCCAATATGTATTGAAAACCCGCTTCATTCAGTCTGAAATGTTTGATAAGCCTATAATTTAGAATATTAACTTGAAGTTGAGTAAGAAAATTGTTCTTAACTTACTGAGTATCGGGTAGCGAAAAGATATCACTTGCTATGCCCCTAATTTGTCCTGTAATAGTCCTCCCCTAAATCCAAAAAAAAAACTATTGTGTCCATAACTTTTAATTTATTTTGCTTTCTTTTGAAATCAAAACAGTTTTTCTTTCACAAAAATTCTACATTGACGGAACACAGCTGAAATTAAGGAAGATCGGTAACGAGGTTCAACCGACCGGTTATTTAGTTCATCCGACGGATTTAATGATAGGGTTTGGCTGCGGAAGTTAAGGGATGCGGATTGGAGGAACTCCCGCCGCGGTCGATCCGGCGGATTCAATGATAGGGGTGATTGGGTAACAATCGGGCTGTGTCACGGAGTTAAGACGTCGATAGTCACCACAGCACCACCAGATGAATGGGACTTGCCCAAGGACTGCTAGATGGTCGACAGTATCCCTTCTTTTGAAACTCAGCGAACTCTGCCTTGGCCTGCTGTAGTTTTTCGCCAGTGAGGCGGTGAGGCCGTTTTGCAATTGGGCCACCCGTTGTGATGATAGAATTGGAGTTCTTACCAACATCGTTCCGTTTGGCCAGTAGGAACTCATAGACGAGAACCACTAATTGTCAATAGTTTTGATGAAGTGGTTGCATGTATCTCGCCAGTTGTGTATAACGAAGTTGTTCTATTGATGACTCGTCCTCCTTCAAATCGATGACCATTCCATAATGTGCAAGCAGGTCGGCTCCAATTATAACAGTTTTAACATCAGCGATGATAAAAGGTCATTTAATTGCACGCCGTAGTCCAAGAGGGCATGGGCCTGTGCACGCGAGCTAACTTCGTTGATTGCGCTCAACATGGCGAGCTGCCAAAACTATCCTCGTTGGTGTTCAGGTCAAGTTGACATACATCCTCCACACGGCGCCCCATGGATAGCCATCACAACACCCGTTGTATGGTGAACCAATGTATGCAGCGAGCCCCTCTGCCTGAGGGTTTTAATAATGGGCCTGGCCTACCAGTTTCTAGGTTGTGCGTGAGGATAATTTCCTCACCACGTAAAACATCGTTAGTTCAGAGACAAGAACACGCCTCGGATAATGAAGGATCACCTGTTGACGACCCCAGCAAACGTTTAAAGGACAATGATTTTCGGTTTTGCACGTGGAATGTGAGGTGCGTTAACAGGCCACGTGCAGCCGAACAACTTGCGGAAGCTCTTGACTGCTATAAGGCAGACATTACCGCCATCCAGGAAGTGCGATGGGATGGGCCTGGCATAAAAGCGATGAAGAACAGCGATATCTAGTACAGTAATGTTGTTCGAGGCAGACATAGGCAAAACGTCTTGAGCTACGACCCCGTCAGCGAATGCCACATGACAATCCGTATCAAGGCTAAATTCGGGAACATCAGCCCCGACAGAGGAGAAGGATGACAGCATCAAGGATGACTTCTTTGATCTCCTAGAAAGAACATACGATCGATGCCCCAGCTACGACACCAAGATCGTTCTAGGAGATTTCAACGCTCAGCTGGGAAAGGAGGGCATCTTTGCTGGAGACATCGGTAAACACAGCCTTCACGATAACACCATATGTCTTTGGAAAGTCTGAGTTGCACTCTTGAGTCCGAATGGCATGACCAAGAACTCGTATTGCCCAAACGGTGTCGTTACTGTTCTCTTTTCGATGTCGTCCGGATTCATCGGGATCTGATAGTATTCCTTATCGAGATCGATGATGGAGAACTGACTTCTGTATGGAGTTGGTCTGCGAAGTCAATGATGTGCGGTATTCACCCCTATCATTGAATCCGCCGGATCGACCGCGGCGGGAGAATGTCAAAATTTCCGCGATTTGCTATCATTGAAAACGCTAGTGAACAAAAGTCGGTACAGAAGTGCAAAAAACTAGATATCATTGAATCCGCGATCGATCGACATGTGACATATCTCATCCGCGACACATTTGATGCGTATCCGACCGGCAAAATGATGAAAAGTAAGTAAAATAATCGCAAATTTGCACATACATTTGTATTAACTGTTATTAAATTAAATAGGCCAACAAATCGTCAGCAATTTAGAATGTTTGTAGACCTAGTGAAAGAAAATCCGGATATCGCAAATAATGGAGCTGTCGTGCCCCGAGGCAACAGCGACACAAATTTTTTCACAAATCAATCGTTCGGTCAACAATATTTCGTCCCCTGCTGTGGCTGCTGTTAAAGCGACTTTCTCGGTATGAACACCGACAGATCTATATGATGTGATTATCCATGGGGATAAGGGATAACCAGCATCTCCTATAGTAAATAACGTAAAGATTTTATTTTTGATATTAGAAACTTCTACTTACCTAATATTCGGTTATTACGATTTCCGTTGTCATACAATGATTGAAAATAAAAGAAAGCATCACTGTTGCTCCAAATTGAGGAATAATGACTAGCTCCAGGGTATCTGGCATCAATGCATCGGCTTCTCTGCTTGTGATCACATATCTGAAATAGAGTTTGATTAACGAGGAAAGTAATAATTATATGACGCTGAATTACTATCATTGCATTCAGGCTGTAAAATTTTGCCTGTTGTAGAAAAGATGAGTATTTTCACCTTCAAGTTTGGGAATTTTTAAATGTGTGCCGTCAATACACATAACTACACCCGGTATTCTCGACTTCTCATAAAAAACCGCCTAGCCTCATGCTTTTCTTCTTCGGACATCGCTAAGGTAATCCATCTTGAGCATTGAGTTTCTTCCAGTGTATTAAACACTTCCGAAAGGACGAAATCCTGTCCAGTGCCATTTTGGTATGCACCTTCTGCCAAAAATCTCAGGCATGCTGCTAATTTTAACTCTGGACTCAGTGATAATGCTCTGACAACTGGTGGTAATTTTGCCTTCAACACGTCCAATATGTATTGAAAACCCGCTTCATTCAGTCTGAAATATTTGATAAGCCTATAATTTAGAATATTAACTTGAAGTTGAGTAAGAAAATTGTTCTTAACTTACTGAGTATCGGGTAGCGAAAAGATATCACTTGCTATGCCCCTAATTTGTCCTGTAATAGTCCTCCCCTAAATCCAAAAGAAAACTATTGTGTCCGTAACTTTTAATTTATTTTGCTTTCTTTTGAAATCAAAACAGTTTCTCTTTCACAAAAATTCTACATTGACGGAACACAGCTGAAATTAAAGAAGGTCGGTAACGAGGTTCAACCGACCGGTTATGTAGTTCATCCGACGGATTTAATTATAGGGTTTGGCTGCGGAAGTTAAGGGATGCGGATTGGAGGAACTCCCGCCGCGGTCGATCCGGCGGATTCAATGATAGGGGTGATTGGGTAACAATCGGGCTGTGTCACGGAGTTAAGACATCGATAGTCACCACAGCACCACCAGGTGAATGGGACTTGCCGAAGGACTGCTAGATGGTCGACAGTATCCCTTCTTTTGAAACTCAGCGAACTCTGCCTTGGCCTGCTGTAGTTTTTCGGCAGTGAGGCGGTGAGGCCGTTCTGCAATTGGGCCACCCGTTGTGATGATGGAATTGGAGTTCTTACCAACATCGTTCCGTTTGGCCAGTAGGAACTCATAGACGAGAACCACTAATTGTCAATAGTTTTGATGAAGTGGTTGCATGTATCTCGCCAGTTGTGTATAACGAAGTTGTTCTATTGATGACTCGTCCTCCTTCAAATATATGACCATTCCATAATGTGCAAGCAGGTCGGCTCCAATTATAACAGTTTTAACATTAGCGATGATAAAAGGTCATTTAATTGCACGCCGTAGTCCAAGAGGGCATGGGCCTGTGCACGCGAGGTAACGTCGTTGATTGCGCTCAACATGGCGAGCTGCCAAAACTATCCTCGTTGGTGTTTAGGTCAAGTTGACATACATCCTCGTCAACAGGATAATGAAGAATCACCTGTTGACGACCCCAGCAAACGTTTAAAGGACAATGAGTTTCGGTTTTGCACGTGGAATGTGAGGTGCGTTAACAGGCCACGTGCAGCCGAACAACTTGCGGAAGCTCTTGACTGCTATAAGGCAGACATTACCGCCATCCAAGAAGTGCGATGGGATGGGCCTGGCATAAAAGCGATGAAGAACAGCGATATCTAGTACAGTAATTGCTATAGAGAGAGAAGGCAGCGCTTATTCGGAGATGTTGTTCGAGGCAGACTTAGGCAAAACGTCTTGAGCTACGATCCCGTCAGCGAATGCCACATGACAATCCGCATCAAGGCTAAATTCGGGAACATCAGCCTAATATGCTCAGACCCCGACAGAGGAGAAGGATGACAGCATCAAGGATGACTTCTTTGATCGCCTAGAAAGAACATACTATCGATGCCCCAGCTACGACACCAAGATCGTTCTAGGAGATTTCAACGCTCAGCTGGGAAAGGAGGGCATCTTTGCTGGAGTCATCGGTAAACACAGCCTTCACGATAACACCATATGTCTTTGGAAAGTCTGAGTTGCACTCTTGAGTCCGAATGGCATGACCAAGAACTCGTATTGCCCAAACGGTGTCGTTACTGTTCTCTTTTCGATGTCGTCCGGATTCATCGGGATCTGATAGTATTCCTTATCGAGATCGATGATGGAGAACTGACTTCTGTATGGAGTTGGTCTGCGAAGTCAATGATGTGCGGTATTCACCCCTATCATTGAATCCGCCGGATCGACCGCGGCGGGAGAATGTCAAAATTTTCGCGATTTGCTATCATTGAAAACGCTAGTGAACAAAAGTCTGTACAGAAGTGCAAAAAACTAGATATCATTGAATCCGCGATCGATTCCCCGTCCATACACATGTGACATTTCTCATCCGCGACACATTTGATGCGTATCCGGCCGGCAAAATGATGTAAATGAAAAAGTAAGTAAAATAATCTCAAATTTGCACATACATTTGTATTAACTGTTATTAAATTATATAGGCCAACAAATCGTCAGCAATTTAGAATGTTTGTAGACCTAGTGAAAGAAAATCCGGATATCGCAAATAATGGAGCTGTCGGGCCTCGAGGCAACAGCGACACAAATTTTTCCAAAAATCAATCGTTCGGTCAACAATATTTCGTCCCCTGCTGTGGCTGCTGTTAAAGCGACTTTCTCGGTATGAACACCGACAGATCTATATGATGTGATTATCCATGGGGATAAGGGATAACCAGCATCTCCTATAGTAAATAACGTAAAGATTTTATTTTTGATATTAGAAACTTCTGCTTACCTAATATTCGGTTATTTCGATTTCCGTTGTCATACAATGATTTAAAATAAAAGAAAGCATCACTGTTGCCCCAAATTGAGGAATCATGACTAGCTCCAGGGTATCTGGCATCAATGCATCGGCTTCTCTGCTTGTGATCTATCTATCTATCTGAAATAGAGTTTGATTAAGGAGGAAAGTAATAATTATATGACGCTGAATTACTATCATTGCATTCAGGCTGTAAAATTTTGCCTGTTGTAGAAAAGATGAGTATTTTCACCTTCAAGTTTGGGAATTTTTAAATGTGTGCCGTCAATACACATAACTACACCCGGTATTCTCGACTTCTCATAAAAAACCACCTAGCCTCATGCTTTTCTTCTTCGGACATCGCTAAGGTTATCCATCTTGAGCATAGAGTTTCTTCCAGTGTATTAAACACTTCCGAGAGGACGAAATCCTGTCCAGAGCCATTTTGGTATGCACCTTCTGCCAAAAATCTCAGGCATGCTGCTAATTTTAACTCTGGACTCAGTGATAATGCCCTGACAACTGGTGGTAATTTTGCCTTTAACACGTCCAATATGTATTGAAAACCAGCTTCATTCAGTCTGAAATGTTTGATAAGCCTATAATTTAGAATATTAACTTGAAGCTGAGTAAGCAAATTGTTCTTAACTTACTGAGTATCTGGTAGCGAAAAGATATCACTTGCTATGCCCCTAATTTGTCCTGTAATAACCCTCCCCTAAATCCAAAAAAAAACTATTGTGTCCATAACTTTTAATTTAATTTGCTTTCTTTTGAAATCAAAACAATTTTTCTTTCCCAAAAATTCTACATTGACGGAACACAGCTGATATTTAAGAAGGACGGTAACGAGGTTCAACCGACCGGCTGTGTAGTTCATCCGGCGGATTCAAAGATAGAGTTTGGCTGCGGAAGTTAAGGGATGCGGATTGGAAGAACTCCCGCCGCGGTCGATCCGGCGGATTCAATGATAGGGGTGATTGGGTAACAATCGGGCTCTGTCACGGAGTTAAGACGTCGATAGTCACCACAGCACCACCAGATGAATGGGACTTGCCCAAGGACTGCTAGATGGTCGACAGTATCCCTTCTTTTGAAACTCTACGAACTCTGCCTTGGCCTGCTGTAGTTTTTCGGCAGTGAGGCGGTGAGGCCGTTCTGCAATTGGGCCACCCGTTGTGATGATGGAATTGGAGTTTTAACCAACATCGTTCTGTTTGGCCAGTAGGAACTCATAGACGAGAACCACTAATTGTCAATAGTTTTGATGAAGTGGTTGGATGTATCTCGCCAGTTGTCTATAACGCAGTTGTTCTATTGATGACTCGTCTGACCTTCAAATCGATGACCATTCCATAATGTGCAAGCAGGTCTGCTCCAATTATAGCAGTTTTAACATCAGCGATGATAAAAGGTCATTTAATTGCACGCCGTAGTCCAAGAGGGCATGGGCCTGTGCACGCGAGGTAACGTCGTTGATTGCGCTCAACATGGCGAGCTGCCAAAACTATCCTCGTTGGTGTACAGGTCAAGTTGACATACATCCTCCACACGGCGCCCCATGGATAGCCATCACAACATCTCCTAGAAAGAACATACGATCGATGCCCCAGCTACGACACCAAGATCGTTCTAGGAGATTTCAACGCTCAGCTGGGAAAGGAGGGCATCTTTGCTGGAGTCATCGGTAAACATAGCCTTCACGATAACACCATATGTCTTTGGAAGGTCTGAGATGCACTCTTGAGTCCGAATGGCATGACCAAGAACTCGTATAGCCCAAACGGTGTCGTTACTGCTCTCTTTTCGATGTCGTCCGGATTCATCGGGATCTGATAGTATTCCTTATCGAGATCGATGATGGAGAACTGACTTCTGCTATGGAGTTGATCTGCGAAGTCAATGATGTGCGGTATTCACCCCTATCATTGAATCCGCCGGATCGACCGCGGCGGGAGAATGTCAAAATTTCCGCGATTTGCTATCATTGAAAACGCTAGTGAACAAAAGTCGGTACGGAAGTGCAAAACACTAGATATCGTTGAATCCGCGATCGATTCCCCGTCCATACACATGTGACATTTCTCATCCGCGACACATTTGATTCGTATCCGACCGGCAAAATGATGAAAATGAAAAATTAAGTAAAATAATCGCAAATTTACACATACATTTGTATTAACTGTTATTAAATTAAATAGTCCAAAAAATCGTCAGCAATTTAGAATGTTTGTAGACCTAGTTAAAGAAAATCCGGATATCGCAAATAATAGAGCTGTCGTGCCCTGAAGCAACAGCGACACAAATTTTTCCAAAAATGAATCATTCGTTCAACAATATTTCGTCCCCTGCTGTGGCTGCTGTTAAAGCGACTTTCTCGGTATGAACACCAACAGATCTATATAATGTGATTATCCATGGGGATAAGGGATAACCAGCATCTCCTATAGTAAATAACGTAAAGATTTTATTTTTGATATTAGAAACTTCTACTTACCTAATATTCGGTTATTTCGATTTCCGTTGTCATACAATGATTGAAAATAAAAGAAAGCATCACTGCTGCCCCAAATTGAGGAATAATGACTAGCTCCAGGGTATCTGGCATCAATGCATCGGCTTTTCTGCTTGTGATCTATCTATCTATCTGAAATAGAGTTTGATTAAGGAGGAAAGTAATAATTATATGACGCTGAATTACTATCATTGCATTCAGGCTGTAAAACTCTTTCCTGTTGTAGAAAAGATGAGTATTTTCACCTTCAAGTTTGGGAATTTTGAAATGTGTGCCGTCAATACACATAACTACACCCGGTATTCTCGACTTCTCATAAAAAACCACCTAGCCTCATGCTTTTCTTCTTCGGACATCGCTAAGGTAATCCATCTTGAGCATTGAGTTTCTTCCAGTGTATTAAACACTTCCGAGAGGACGAAATCCTGTCCAGTGCCATTTTGGTATGCACCTTCTGCCAAAAATCTCAGGCATGCTGCTAATTTTAACTCTGGACTCAGTGATAATGCTCTGACAACTGGTGGTAATTTTGCCTTCAACACGTCCAATATGTATTGAAAACCCGCTTCATTCAGTCTGAAATGTGTGATAAGCCTATAATTTAGAATATTAACTTGAAGTTGAGTAAGAAAATTGTTCTTAACTTACTGAGTATCGGGTAGCGAAAAGATATCACTTGCTATGCCCCTAATTTGTCCTGTAATAGTCCTCCCCTAAATCCAAAAAAAAAACTATTGTGTCCATAACTTTTAATTTATTTTGCTTTCTTTTGAAATCAAAACAGTTTTTCTTTCACAAAAATTCTACATTGACGGAACACAGCTGAAATTAAGGAAGATCGGTAACGAGGTTCAACCGACCGGTTATTTAGTTCATCCGACGGATTTAATGATAGGGTTTGGCTGCGGAAGTTAAGGGATGCGGATTGGAGGAACTCCCGCCGCGGTCGATCCGGCGGATTCAATGATAGGGGTGATTGGGTAACAATCGGGCTGTGTCACGGAGTTAAGACGTCGATAGTCACCACAGCACCACCAGATGAATGGGACTTGCCCAAGGACTGCTAGATGGTCGACAGTATCCCTTCTTTTGAAACTCAGCGAACTCTGCCTTGGCCTGCTGTAGTTTTTCGCCAGTGAGGCGGTGAGGCCGTTTTGCAATTGGGCCACCCGTTGTGATGATAGAATTGGAGTTCTTACCAACATCGTTCCGTTTGGCCAGTAGGAACTCATAGACGAGAACCACTAATTGTCAATAGTTTTGATGAAGTGGTTGCATGTATCTCGCCAGTTGTGTATAACGAAGTTGTTCTATTGATGACTCGTCCTCCTTCAAATCGATGACCATTCCATAATGTGCAAGCAGGTCGGCTCCAATTATAACAGTTTTAACATCAGCGATGATAAAAGGTCATTTAATTGCACGCCGTAGTCCAAGAGGGCATGGGCCTGTGCACGCGAGCTAACTTCGTTGATTGCGCTCAACATGGCGAGCTGCCAAAACTATCCTCGTTGGTGTTCAGGTCAAGTTGACATACATCCTCCACACGGCGCCCCATGGATAGCCATCACAACACCCGTTGTATGGTGAACCAATGTATGCAGCGAGCCCCTCTGCCTGAGGGTTTTAATAATGGGCCTGGCCTACCAGTTTCTAGGTTGTGCGTGAGGATAATTTCCTCACCACGTAAAACATCGTTAGTTCAGAGACAAGAACACGCCTCGGATAATGAAGGATCACCTGTTGACGACCCCAGCAAACGTTTAAAGGACAATGATTTTCGGTTTTGCACGTGGAATGTGAGGTGCGTTAACAGGCCACGTGCAGCCGAACAACTTGCGGAAGCTCTTGACTGCTATAAGGCAGACATTACCGCCATCCAGGAAGTGCGATGGGATGGGCCTGGCATAAAAGCGATGAAGAACAGCGATATCTAGTACAGTAATGTTGTTCGAGGCAGACATAGGCAAAACGTCTTGAGCTACGACCCCGTCAGCGAATGCCACATGACAATCCGTATCAAGGCTGAATTCGGGAACATCAGCCCCGACAGAGGAGAAGGATGACAGCATCAAGGATGACTTCTTTGATCTCCTAGAAAGAACATACGATCGATGCCCCAGCTACGACACCAAGATCGTTCTAGGAGATTTCAACGCTCAGCTGGGAAAGGAGGGCATCTTTGCTGGAGTCATCGGTAAACACAGCCTTCACGATAACACCATATGTCTTTGGAAGGTCTGAGTTGCACTCTTGAGTCCGAATGGCATGACCAAGAACTCGTATAGCCCAAACGGTGTCGTTACTGCTCTCTTTTCGATGTCGTCCGGATTCATCGGGATCTGATAGTATTCCTTATCGAGATCGATGATGGAGAACTGACTTCTGTATGGAGTTGGTCTGCGAAGTCAATGATGTGCGGTATTCACCCCTATCATTGAATCCGCCGGATCGACCGCGGCGGGAGAATGTCAAAATTTCCGCGATTTGCTATCATTGAAAACGCTAGTGAACAAAAGTCGGTACAGAAGTGCAAAAAACTAGATATCATTGAATCCGCGATCGATTCCCCGTCCATACACATGTGACATTTCTCATCCGCGACACATTTGATGCGTATCCGACCTGCAAAATGATGTAAATGAAAATGTAAGTAAAATAATCTCAAATTTGCACATACATTTGTATTAACTGTTATTAAATTATATAGGCCAACAAATCGTCAGCAATTCAGAATGTTTGTAGACCTAGTGAAAGAAAATCCGGATATCGCAAATAATTGAGCTGTCGGGCCCCGAGGCAACAGCGACACAAATTTTTCCAAAAACCAATCGTTCGTTCAACAATATTTCGTCCCCTGCTGTGACTGCTGTTAAAGCGACTTTCTCGGTATCAATACCGACAGATCTATATGATGTGATTATCCATGGGGATAAGGGATAACCAGCATCTCCTATAGTAAATAACGTAAAGATTTTATTTTGGATATTAGAAGCTTCTACTTACCTAATATTCGGTTATTTCGATTTCCGTTGTCATACAATGATTTAAAATAAAAGAAAGCATCACTGTTGCCCCAAATTGAGGAATCATGACTAGCTCCAGGGTATCTGGCATCAATGCATCGGCTTCTCTGCTTGTGATCACATATCTGAAATAGATTATGATTAAGGAGGAAAGTAATAATTATATGACGCTGTATTACTATCATTGTATTCAGGCTGTAAAATACTTTCCTGTTCCCACCTTCAAGTTTGGGAATTTTTAAATGTGTGCCGTCAATATACATAACTACACCCGGTATTCTCGACTTCTCATAAAAAACCGCCTAGCCTCATGCTTTTCTTCATAGCATAGGGTTTCTTCCAGTGTAATAAACATTTCCGAGAGGACGAAATCCGGTCCATTGCCATTTTTGTATGCACCTTCTGCCAAAAATCTCAGGCATGCTGCTAATTTTAACTCTGGACTCAGTGATAATGCTCTGACAACTGGTGGTAATTTTGCCTTCAACACGTCCAATATGTATTGAAAACCAGCTTCATTCAGTCTGAAATGTTTGATAAGCCTATAATTTAGAATATTAACTTGAAGTTGAATAAGAAAATTGTTCTTAACTTACTGAGTATCGGGTAGCGAAAAGATATCACTTGCTATGCCTCTAATTTGTCCTGGAATGATCCTCCTCTAAATCCAAAAAAAAGCTATTGTGTCCATAACTTTTAATTTATTTTGCTTTCTTTTGAAATCAAAACAATTTTTCTTTCACAAAAATTCTACATTGACGGAACACAGCTGATATTAAAGAAGGACGGTAACGAGGTTCAACCGACCGGTTATGTAGTTCATCCGGCGGATTCAATGATAGGGTTTGGCTGCGGAAGTTAAGGGATGCTGATTGGAAGAACTCCCGCCGCGGTCGATCCGGCGGATTCAATGATAGGGGTGATTGGATAACAATCGGGCTGTGTCACGGAGCTAAGACGTCGATAGTCACCACAGCACCACCAGGTGAATGGGACTTGCCCAAGGACTGCTAGATGGTCGACAGTATCCCTTCTTTTGAAACTCAGCGAACTCTGCCTTGGCCTACTGTAGTTTTTCGCCAGTGAGGCGGTGAGGCCATTCTGCAATTGGGCCACCCGTTGTGATGATGGAATTGGAGTTTTTACCAACATCGTTCCGTTTGGCCAGTAGGAACTCATAGACGAGAACCACTAATTGTCAATAGTTTTGATGAAGTGGTTGCATGTATCTCGCCAGTTGTGTATAACGAAGTTGTTCTATTGATGACTCGTCCTCCTTCAAATATATGACCATTCCATAATGTGCAAGCAGGTCGGCTCCAATTATAACAGTTTTAACATCAGCGATGATAAAAGGTCATTTAATTGCACGCCGTAGTCCAAGAGGGCATGGGCCTGTGCACGCGAGCTAACTTCGTTGATTGCGCTCAACATGGCGAGCTGCCAAAACTATCCTCGTTGGTGTTCAGGTCAAGTTGACATACATCCTCCACACGGCGCCCCATGGATAGCCATCACAACACCCGTTGTATGGTGAACCAATGTATGCAGCGAGCCCCTCTGCCTGAGGGTTTTAATAATGGGCCTGGCCTACCAGTTTCTAGGTTGTGCGTGAGGATAATTTCCTCACCACGTAAAACATCGTTAGTTCAGAGACAAGAACACGCCTCGGATAATGAAGGATCACCTGTTGACGACCCCAGCAAACGTTTAAAGGACAATGATTTTCGGTTTTGCACGTGGAATGTGAGGTGCGTTAACAGGCCACGTGCAGCCGAACAACTTGCGGAAGCTCTTGACTGCTATAAGGCAGACATTACCGCCATCCAGGAAGTGCGATGGGATGGGCCTGGCATAAAAGCGATGAAGAACAGCGATATCTAGTACAGTAATGTTGTTCGAGGCAGACATAGGCAAAACGTCTTGAGCTACGACCCCGTCAGCGAATGCCACATGACAATCCGTATCAAGGCTAAATTCGGGAACATCAGCCCCGACAGAGGAGAAGGATGACAGCATCAAGGATGACTTCTTTGATCTCCTAGAAAGAACATACGATCGATGCCCCAGCTACGACACCAAGATCGTTCTAGGAGATTTCAACGCTCAGCTGGGAAAGGAGGGCATCTTTGCTGGAGACATCGGTAAACACAGCCTTCACGATAACACCATATGTCTTTGGAAAGTCTGAGTTGCACTCTTGAGTCCGAATGGCATGACCAAGAACTCGTATTGCCCAAACGGTGTCGTTACTGTTCTCTTTTCGATGTCGTCCGGATTCATCGGGATCTGATAGTATTCCTTATCGAGATCGATGATGGAGAACTGACTTCTGTATGGAGTTGGTCTGCGAAGTCAATGATGTGCGGTATTCACCCCTATCATTGAATCCGCCGGATCGACCGCGGCGGGAGAATGTCAAAATTTCCGCGATTTGCTATCATTGAAAACGCTAGTGAACAAAAGTCGGTACAGAAGTGCAAAAAACTAGATATCATTGAATCCGCGATCGATCGACATGTGACATATCTCATCCGCGACACATTTGATGCGTATCCGACCGGCAAAATGATGAAAAGTAAGTAAAATAATCGCAAATTTGCACATACATTTGTATTAACTGTTATTAAATTAAATAGGCCAACAAATCGTCAGCAATTTAGAATGTTTGTAGACCTAGTGAAAGAAAATCCGGATATCGCAAATAATGGAGCTGTCGTGCCCCGAGGCAACAGCGACACAAATTTTTTCACAAATCAATCGTTCGGTCAACAATATTTCGTCCCCTGCTGTGGCTGCTGTTAAAGCGACTTTCTCGGTATGAACACCGACAGATCTATATGATGTGATTATCCATGGGGATAAGGGATAACCAGCATCTCCTATAGTAAATAACGTAAAGATTTTATTTTTGATATTAGAAACTTCTACTTACCTAATATTCGGTTATTACGATTTCCGTTGTCATACAATGATTGAAAATAAAAGAAAGCATCACTGTTGCTCCAAATTGAGGAATAATGACTAGCTCCAGGGTATCTGGCATCAATGCATCGGCTTCTCTGCTTGTGATCACATATCTGAAATAGAGTTTGATTAACGAGGAAAGTAATAATTATATGACGCTGAATTACTATCATTGCATTCAGGCTGTAAAATTTTGCCTGTTGTAGAAAAGATGAGTATTTTCACCTTCAAGTTTGGGAATTTTTAAATGTGTGCCGTCAATACACATAACTACACCCGGTATTCTCGACTTCTCATAAAAAACCGCCTAGCCTCATGCTTTTCTTCTTCGGACATCGCTAAGGTAATCCATCTTGAGCATTGAGTTTCTTCCAGTGTATTAAACACTTCCGAAAGGACGAAATCCTGTCCAGTGCCATTTTGGTATGCACCTTCTGCCAAAAATCTCAGGCATGCTGCTAATTTTAACTCTGGACTCAGTGATAATGCTCTGACAACTGGTGGTAATTTTGCCTTCAACACGTCCAATATGTATTGAAAACCCGCTTCATTCAGTCTGAAATATTTGATAAGCCTATAATTTAGAATATTAACTTGAAGTTGAGTAAGAAAATTGTTCTTAACTTACTGAGTATCGTGTAGCGAAAAGATATCACTTGCTATGCCCCTAATTTGTCCTGTAATAGTCCTCCCCTAAATCCAAAAGAAAACTATTGTGTCCGTAACTTTTAATTTATTTTGCTTTCTTTTGAAATCAAAACAGTTTCTCTTTCACAAAAATTCTACATTGACGGAACACAGCTGAAATTAAAGAAGGTCGGTAACGAGGTTCAACCGACCGGTTATGTAGTTCATCCGACGGATTTAATTATAGGGTTTGGCTGCGGAAGTTAAGGGATGCGGATTGGAGGAACTCCCGCCGCGGTCGATCCGGCGGATTCAATGATAGGGGTGATTGGGTAACAATCGGGCTGTGTCACGGAGTTAAGACATCGATAGTCACCACAGCACCACCAGATGAATGGGACTTGCCGAAGGACTGCTAGATGGTCGACAGTATCCCTTCTTTTGAAACTCAGCGAACTCTGCCTTGGCCTGCTGTAGTTTTTCGGCAGTGAGGCGGTGAGGCCGTTCTGCAATTGGGCCACCCGTTGTGATGATGGAATTGGAGTTCTTACCAACATCGTTCCGTTTGGCCAGTAGGAACTCATAGACGAGAACCACTAATTGTCAATAGTTTTGATGAAGTGGTTGCATGTATCTCGCCAGTTGTGTATAACGAAGTTGTTCTATTGATGACTCGTCCTCCTTCAAATATATGACCATTCCATAATGTGCAAGCAGGTCGGCTCCAATTATAACAGTTTTAACATTAGCGATGATAAAAGGTCATTTAATTGCACGCCGTAGTCCAAGAGGGCATGGGCCTGTGCACGCGAGGTAACGTCGTTGATTGCGCTCAACATGGCGAGCTGCCAAAACTATCCTCGTTGGTGTTTAGGTCAAGTTGACATACATCCTCGTCAACAGGATAATGAAGAATCACCTGTTGACGACCCCAGCAAACGTTTAAAGGACAATGAGTTTCGGTTTTGCACGTGGAATGTGAGGTGCGTTAACAGGCCACGTGCAGCCGAACAACTTGCGGAAGCTCTTGACTGCTATAAGGCAGACATTACCGCCATCCAGGAAGTGCGATGGGATGGGCCTGGCATAAAAGCGATGAAGAACAGCGATATCTAGTACAGTAATTGCTATAGAGAGAGAAGGCAGCGCTTATTCGGAGATGTTGTTCGAGGCAGACTTAGGCAAAACGTCTTGAGCTACGACCCCGTCAGCGAATGCCACATGACAATCCGCATCAAGGCTAAATTCGGGAACATCAGCCTAATATGCTCAGGCCCCGACAGAGGAGAAGGATGACAGCATCAAGGATGACTTCTTTGATCTCCTAGAAAGAACATACTATCGATGCCCCAGCTACGACACCAAGATCGTTCTAGGAGATTTCAACGCTCAGCTGGGAAAGGAGGGCATCTTTGCTGGAGTCATCGGTAAACACAGCCTTCACGATAACACCATATGTCTTTGGAAAGTCTGAGTTGCACTCTTGAGTCCGAATGGCATGACCAAGAACTCGTATTGCCCAAACGGTGGACTTCTGTATGGAGTTGGTCTGCGAAGTCAATGATGTGCGGTATTCACCCCTATCATTGAATCCGCCGGATCGACCGCGGCGGGAGAATGTCAAAATTTTCGCGATTTGCTATCATTGAAAACGCTAGTGAACAAAAGTCTGTACAGAAGTGCAAAAAACTAGATATCATTGAATCCGCGATCGATTCCCCGTCCATACACATGTGACATTTCTCATCCGCGACACATTTGATGCGTATCCGGCCGGCAAAATGATGTAAATGAAAAAGTAAGTAAAATAATCTCAAATTTGCACATACATTTGTATTAACTGTTATTAAATTAAATAGTCCAAAAAATCGTCAGCAATTTAGAATGTTTGTAGACCTAGTTAAAGAAAATCCGGATATCGCAAATAATAGAGCTGTCGTGCCCTGAAGCAACAGCGACACAAATTTTTCCAAAAATGAATCATTCGTTCAACAATATTTCGTCCCCTGCTGTGGCTGCTGTTAAAGCGACTTTCTCGGTATGAACACCAACAGATCTATATAATGTGATTATCCATGGGGATAAGGGATAACCAGCATCTCCTATAGTAAATAACGTAAAGATTTTATTTTTGATATTAGAAACTTCTACTTACCTAATATTCGGTTATTTCGATTTCCGTTGTCATACAATGATTGAAAATAAAAGAAAGCATCACTGTTGCTCCAAATTGAGGAATAATGACTAGCTCCAGGGTATCTGGCATCAATGCATCGGCTTCTCTGCTTGTGATCACATATCTGAAATAGAGTTTGATTAACGAGGAAAGTAATAATTATATGACGCTGAATTACTATCATTGCATTCAGGCTGTAAAATTTTGCCTGTTGTAGAAAAGATGAGTATTTTCACCTTCAAGTTTGGGAATTTTTAAATGTGTGCCGTCAATACACATAACTACACCCGGTATTCTCGACTTCTCATAAAAAACCGCCTAGCCTCATGCTTTTCTTCTTCGGACATCGCTAAGGTAATCCATCTTGAGCATTGAGTTTCTTCCAGTGTATTAAACACTTCCGAGAGGACGAAATCCTGTCCAGTGCCATTTTGGTATGCACCTTCTGCCAAAAATCTCAGGCATGCTGCTAATTTTAACTCTGGACTCAGTGATAATGCTCTGACAACTGGTGGTAATTTTGCCTTCAACACGTCCAATATGTATTGAAAACCCGCTTCATTCAGTCTGAAATGTTTGATAAGCCTATAATTTAGAATATTAACTTGAAGTTGAGTAAGAAAATTGTTCTTAACTTACTGAGTATCGGGTAGCGAAAAGATATCACTTGCTATGCCCCTAATTTGTCCTGTAATAGTCCTCCCCTAAATCCAAAAAAAAAACTATTGTGTCCATAACTTTTAATTTATTTTGCTTTCTTTTGAAATCAAAACAGTTTTTCTTTCACAAAAATTCTACATTGACGGAACACAGCTGAAATTAAGGAAGATCGGTAACGAGGTTCAACCGACCGGTTATTTAGTTCATCCGACGGATTTAATGATAGGGTTTGGCTGCGGAAGTTAAGGGATGCGGATTGGAGGAACTCCCGCCGCGGTCGATCCGGCGGATTCAATGATAGGGGTGATTGGGTAACAATCGGGCTGTGTCACGGAGTTAAGACGTCGATAGTCACCACAGCACCACCAGATGAATGGGACTTGCCCAAGGACTGCTAGATGGTCGACAGTATCCCTTCTTTTGAAACTCAGCGAACTCTGCCTTGGCCTGCTGTAGTTTTTCGCCAGTGAGGCGGTGAGGCCGTTTTGCAATTGGGCCACCCGTTGTGATGATAGAATTGGAGTTCTTACCAACATCGTTCCGTTTGGCCAGTAGGAACTCATAGACGAGAACCACTAATTGTCAATAGTTTTGATGAAGTGGTTGCATGTATCTCGCCAGTTGTGTATAACGAAGTTGTTCTATTGATGACTCGTCCTCCTTCAAATCGATGACCATTCCATAATGTGCAAGCAGGTCGGCTCCAATTATAACAGTTTTAACATCAGCGATGATAAAAGGTCATTTAATTGCACGCCGTAGTCCAAGAGGGCATGGGCCTGTGCACGCGAGCTAACTTCGTTGATTGCGCTCAACATGGCGAGCTGCCAAAACTATCCTCGTTGGTGTTCAGGTCAAGTTGACATACATCCTCCACACGGCGCCCCATGGATAGCCATCACAACACCCGTTGTATGGTGAACCAATGTATGCAGCGAGCCCCTCTGCCTGAGGGTTTTAATAATGGGCCTGGCCTACCAGTTTCTAGGTTGTGCGTGAGGATAATTTCCTCACCACGTAAAACATCGTTAGTTCAGAGACAAGAACACGCCTCGGATAATGAAGGATCACCTGTTGACGACCCCAGCAAACGTTTAAAGGACAATGATTTTCGGTTTTGCACGTGGAATGTGAGGTGCGTTAACAGGCCACGTGCAGCCGAACAACTTGCGGAAGCTCTTGACTGCTATAAGGCAGACATTACCGCCATCCAGGAAGTGCGATGGGATGGGCCTGGCATAAAAGCGATGAAGAACAGCGATATCTAGTACAGTAATGTTGTTCGAGGCAGACATAGGCAAAACGTCTTGAGCTACGACCCCGTCAGCGAATGCCACATGACAATCCGTATCAAGGCTAAATTCGGGAACATCAGCCCCGACAGAGGAGAAGGATGACAGCATCAAGGATGACTTCTTTGATCTCCTAGAAAGAACATACGATCGATGCCCCAGCTACGACACCAAGATCGTTCTAGGAGATTTCAACGCTCAGCTGGGAAAGGAGGGCATCTTTGCTGGAGACATCGGTAAACACAGCCTTCACGATAACACCATATGTCTTTGGAAAGTCTGAGTTGCACTCTTGAGTCCGAATGGCATGACCAAGAACTCGTATTGCCCAAACGGTGTCGTTACTGTTCTCTTTTCGATGTCGTCCGGATTCATCGGGATCTGATAGTATTCCTTATCGAGATCGATGATGGAGAACTGACTTCTGTATGGAGTTGGTCTGCGAAGTCAATGATGTGCGGTATTCACCCCTATCATTGAATCCGCCGGATCGACCGCGGCGGGAGAATGTCAAAATTTCCGCGATTTGCTATCATTGAAAACGCTAGTGAACAAAAGTCGGTACAGAAGTGCAAAAAACTAGATATCATTGAATCCGCGATCGATCGACATGTGACATATCTCATCCGCGACACATTTGATGCGTATCCGACCGGCAAAATGATGAAAAGTAAGTAAAATAATCGCAAATTTGCACATACATTTGTATTAACTGTTATTAAATTAAATAGGCCAACAAATCGTCAGCAATTTAGAATGTTTGTAGACCTAGTGAAAGAAAATCCGGATATCGCAAATAATGGAGCTGTCGTGCCCCGAGGCAACAGCGACACAAATTTTTTCACAAATCAATCGTTCGGTCAACAATATTTCGTCCCCTGCTGTGGCTGCTGTTAAAGCGACTTTCTCGGTATGAACACCGACAGATCTATATGATGTGATTATCCATGGGGATAAGGGATAACCAGCATCTCCTATAGTAAATAACGTAAAGATTTTATTTTTGATATTAGAAACTTCTACTTACCTAATATTCGGTTATTACGATTTCCGTTGTCATACAATGATTGAAAATAAAAGAAAGCATCACTGTTGCTCCAAATTGAGGAATAATGACTAGCTCCAGGGTATCTGGCATCAATGCATCGGCTTCTCTGCTTGTGATCACATATCTGAAATAGAGTTTGATTAACGAGGAAAGTAATAATTATATGACGCTGAATTACTATCATTGCATTCAGGCTGTAAAATTTTGCCTGTTGTAGAAAAGATGAGTATTTTCACCTTCAAGTTTGGGAATTTTTAAATGTGTGCCGTCAATACACATAACTACACCCGGTATTCTCGACTTCTCATAAAAAACCGCCTAGCCTCATGCTTTTCTTCTTCGGACATCGCTAAGGTAATCCATCTTGAGCATTGAGTTTCTTCCAGTGTATTAAACACTTCCGAAAGGACGAAATCCTGTCCAGTGCCATTTTGGTATGCACCTTCTGCCAAAAATCTCAGGCATGCTGCTAATTTTAACTCTGGACTCAGTGATAATGCTCTGACAACTGGTGGTAATTTTGCCTTCAACACGTCCAATATGTATTGAAAACCCGCTTCATTCAGTCTGAAATATTTGATAAGCCTATAATTTAGAATATTAACTTGAAGTTGAGTAAGAAAATTGTTCTTAACTTACTGAGTATCGGGTAGCGAAAAGATATCACTTGCTATGCCCCTAATTTGTCCTGTAATAGTCCTCCCCTAAATCCAAAAGAAAACTATTGTGTCCGTAACTTTTAATTTATTTTGCTTTCTTTTGAAATCAAAACAGTTTCTCTTTCACAAAAATTCTACATTGACGGAACACAGCTGAAATTAAAGAAGGTCGGTAACGAGGTTCAACCGACCGGTTATGTAGTTCATCCGACGGATTTAATTATAGGGTTTGGCTGCGGAAGTTAAGGGATGCGGATTGGAGGAACTCCCGCCGCGGTCGATCCGGCGGATTCAATGATAGGGGTGATTGGGTAACAATCGGGCTGTGTCACGGAGTTAAGACATCGATAGTCACCACAGCACCACCAGGTGAATGGGACTTGCCGAAGGACTGCTAGATGGTCGACAGTATCCCTTCTTTTGAAACTCAGCGAACTCTGCCTTGGCCTGCTGTAGTTTTTCGGCAGTGAGGCGGTGAGGCCGTTCTGCAATTGGGCCACCCGTTGTGATGATGGAATTGGAGTTCTTACCAACATCGTTCCGTTTGGCCAGTAGGAACTCATAGACGAGAACCACTAATTGTCAATAGTTTTGATGAAGTGGTTGCATGTATCTCGCCAGTTGTGTATAACGAAGTTGTTCTATTGATGACTCGTCCTCCTTCAAATATATGACCATTCCATAATGTGCAAGCAGGTCGGCTCCAATTATAACAGTTTTAACATTAGCGATGATAAAAGGTCATTTAATTGCACGCCGTAGTCCAAGAGGGCATGGGCCTGTGCACGCGAGGTAACGTCGTTGATTGCGCTCAACATGGCGAGCTGCCAAAACTATCCTCGTTGGTGTTTAGGTCAAGTTGACATACATCCTCGTCAACAGGATAATGAAGAATCACCTGTTGACGACCCCAGCAAACGTTTAAAGGACAATGAGTTTCGGTTTTGCACGTGGAATGTGAGGTGCGTTAACAGGCCACGTGCAGCCGAACAACTTGCGGAAGCTCTTGACTGCTATAAGGCAGACATTACCGCCATCCAGGAAGTGCGATGGGATGGGCCTGGCATAAAAGCGATGAAGAACAGCGATATCTAGTACAGTAATTGCTATAGAGAGAGAAGGCAGCGCTTATTCGGAGATGTTGTTCGAGGCAGACTTAGGCAAAACGTCTTGAGCTACGATCCCGTCAGCGAATGCCACATGACAATCCGCATCAAGGCTAAATTCGGGAACATCAGCCTAATATGCTCAGACCCCGACAGAGGAGAAGGATGACAGCATCAAGGATGACTTCTTTGATCGCCTAGAAAGAACATACTATCGATGCCCCAGCTACGACACCAAGATCGTTCTAGGAGATTTCAACGCTCAGCTGGGAAAGGAGGGCATCTTTGCTGGAGTCATCGGTAAACACAGCCTTCACGATAACACCATATGTCTTTGGAAAGTCTGAGTTGCACTCTTGAGTCCGAATGGCATGACCAAGAACTCGTATTGCCCAAACGGTGTCGTTACTGTTCTCTTTTCGATGTCGTCCGGATTCATCGGGATCTGATAGTATTCCTTATCGAGATCGATGATGGAGAACTGACTTCTGTATGGAGTTGGTCTGCGAAGTCAATGATGTGCGGTATTCACCCCTATCATTGAATCCGCCGGATCGACCGCGGCGGGAGAATGTCAAAATTTTCGCGATTTGCTATCATTGAAAACGCTAGTGAACAAAAGTCTGTACAGAAGTGCAAAAAACTAGATATCATTGAATCCGCGATCGATTCCCCGTCCATACACATGTGACATTTCTCATCCGCGACACATTTGATGCGTATCCGGCCGGCAAAATGATGTAAATGAAAAAGTAAGTAAAATAATCTCAAATTTGCACATACATTTGTATTAACTGTTATTAAATTATATAGGCCAACAAATCGTCAGCAATTTAGAATGTTTGTAGACCTAGTGAAAGAAAATCCGGATATCGCAAATAATGGAGCTGTCGGGCCTCGAGGCAACAGCGACACAAATTTTTCCAAAAATCAATCGTTCGGTCAACAATATTTCGTCCCCTGCTGTGGCTGCTGTTAAAGCGACTTTCTCGGTATGAACACCGACAGATCTATATGATGTGATTATCCATGGGGATAAGGGATAACCAGCATCTCCTATAGTAAATAACGTAAAGATTTTATTTTTGATATTAGAAACTTCTGCTTACCTAATATTCGGTTATTTCGATTTCCGTTGTCATACAATGATTTAAAATAAAAGAAAGCATCACTGTTGCCCCAAATTGAGGAATCATGACTAGCTCCAGGGTATCTGGCATCAATGCATCGGCTTCTCTGCTTGTGATCTATCTATCTATCTGAAATAGAGTTTGATTAAGGAGGAAAGTAATAATTATATGACGCTGAATTACTATCATTGCATTCAGGCTGTAAAATTTTGCCTGTTGTAGAAAAGATGAGTATTTTCACCTTCAAGTTTGGGAATTTTTAAATGTGTGCCGTCAATACACATAACTACACCCGGTATTCTCGACTTCTCATAAAAAACCACCTAGCCTCATGCTTTTCTTCTTCGGACATCGCTAAGGTTATCCATCTTGAGCATAGAGTTTCTTCCAGTGTATTAAACACTTCCGAGAGGACGAAATCCTGTCCAGAGCCATTTTGGTATGCACCTTCTGCCAAAAATCTCAGGCATGCTGCTAATTTTAACTCTGGACTCAGTGATAATGCCCTGACAACTGGTGGTAATTTTGCCTTTAACACGTCCAATATGTATTGAAAACCAGCTTCATTCAGTCTGAAATGTTTGATAAGCCTATAATTTAGAATATTAACTTGAAGCTGAGTAAGCAAATTGTTCTTAACTTACTGAGTATCTGGTAGCGAAAAGATATCACTTGCTATGCCCCTAATTTGTCCTGTAATAACCCTCCCCTAAATCCAAAAAAAAACTATTGTGTCCATAACTTTTAATTTAATTTGCTTTCTTTTGAAATCAAAACAATTTTTCTTTCACAAAAATTCTACATTGACGGAACACAGCTGATATTTAAGAAGGACGGTAACGAGGTTCAACCGACCGGCTGTGTAGTTCATCCGGCGGATTCAAAGATAGAGTTTGGCTGCGGAAGTTAAGGGATGCGGATTGGAAGAACTCCCGCCGCGGTCGATCCGGCGGATTCAATGATAGGGGTGATTGGGTAACAATCGGGCTCTGTCACGGAGTTAAGACGTCGATAGTCACCACAGCACCACCAGATGAATGGGACTTGCCCAAGGACTGCTAGATGGTCGACAGTATCCCTTCTTTTGAAACTCTACGAACTCTGCCTTGGCCTGCTGTAGTTTTTCGGCAGTGAGGCGGTGAGGCCGTTCTGCAATTGGGCCACCCGTTGTGATGATGGAATTGGAGTTTTAACCAACATCGTTCTGTTTGGCCAGTAGGAACTCATAGACGAGAACCACTAATTGTCAATAGTTTTGATGAAGTGGTTGGATGTATCTCGCCAGTTGTCTATAACGCAGTTGTTCTATTGATGACTCGTCTGACCTTCAAATCGATGACCATTCCATAATGTGCAAGCAGGTCTGCTCCAATTATAGCAGTTTTAACATCAGCGATGATAAAAGGTCATTTAATTGCACGCCGTAGTCCAAGAGGGCATGGGCCTGTGCACGCGAGGTAACGTCGTTGATTGCGCTCAACATGGCGAGCTGCCAAAACTATCCTCGTTGGTGTACAGGTCAAGTTGACATACATCCTCCACACGGCGCCCCATGGATAGCCATCACAACATCTCCTAGAAAGAACATACGATCGATGCCCCAGCTACGACACCAAGATCGTTCTAGGAGATTTCAACGCTCAGCTGGGAAAGGAGGGCATCTTTGCTGGAGTCATCGGTAAACATAGCCTTCACGATAACACCATATGTCTTTGGAAGGTCTGAGATGCACTCTTGAGTCCGAATGGCATGACCAAGAACTCGTATAGCCCAAACGGTGTCGTTACTGCTCTCTTTTCGATGTCGTCCGGATTCATCGGGATCTGATAGTATTCCTTATCGAGATCGATGATGGAGAACTGACTTCTGCTATGGAGTTGATCTGCGAAGTCAATGATGTGCGGTATTCACCCCTATCATTGAATCCGCCGGATCGACCGCGGCGGGAGAATGTCAAAATTTCCGCGATTTGCTATCATTGAAAACGCTAGTGAACAAAAGTCGGTACGGAAGTGCAAAACACTAGATATCGTTGAATCCGCGATCGATTCCCCGTCCATACACATGTGACATTTCTCATCCGCGACACATTTGATTCGTATCCGACCGGCAAAATGATGAAAATGAAAAATTAAGTAAAATAATCGCAAATTTACACATACATTTGTATTAACTGTTATTAAATTAAATAGTCCAAAAAATCGTCAGCAATTTAGAATGTTTGTAGACCTAGTTAAAGAAAATCCGGATATCGCAAATAATAGAGCTGTCGTGCCCTGAAGCAACAGCGACACAAATTTTTCCAAAAATGAATCATTCGTTCAACAATATTTCGTCCCCTGCTGTGGCTGCTGTTAAAGCGACTTTCTCGGTATGAACACCAACAGATCTATATAATGTGATTATCCATGGGGATAAGGGATAACCAGCATCTCCTATAGTAAATAACGTAAAGATTTTATTTTTGATATTAGAAACTTCTACTTACCTAATATTCGGTTATTTCGATTTCCGTTGTCATACAATGATTGAAAATAAAAGAAAGCATCACTGCTGCCCCAAATTGAGGAATAATGACTAGCTCCAGGGTATCTGGCATCAATGCATCGGCTTTTCTGCTTGTGATCTATCTATCTATCTGAAATAGAGTTTGATTAAGGAGGAAAGTAATAATTATATGACGCTGAATTACTATCATTGCATTCAGGCTGTAAAACTCTTTCCTGTTGTAGAAAAGATGAGTATTTTCACCTTCAAGTTTGGGAATTTTGAAATGTGTGCCGTCAATACACATAACTACACCCGGTATTCTCGACTTCTCATAAAAAACCACCTAGCCTCATGCTTTTCTTCTTCGGACATCGCTAAGGTAATCCATCTTGAGCATTGAGTTTCTTCCAGTGTATTAAACACTTCCGAGAGGACGAAATCCTGTCCAGTGCCATTTTGGTATGCACCTTCTGCCAAAAATCTCAGGCATGCTGTTAATTTTAACTCTGGACTCAGTGATAATGCTCTGACAACTGGTGGTAATTTTGCCTTCAACACGTCCAATATGTATTGAAAACCCGCTTCATTCAGTCTGAAATGTGTGATAAGCCTATAATTTAGAATATTAACTTGAAGTTGAGTAAGAAAATTGTTCTTAACTTACTGAGTATCGGGTAGCGAAAAGATATCACTTGCTATGCCCCTAATTTGTCCTGTAATAGTCCTCCCCTAAATCCAAAAAAAAAACTATTGTGTCCATAACTTTTAATTTATTTTGCTTTCTTTTGAAATCAAAACAGTTTTTCTTTCACAAAAATTCTACATTGACGGAACACAGCTGAAATTAAGGAAGATCGGTAACGAGGTTCAACCGACCGGTTATTTAGTTCATCCGACGGATTTAATGATAGGGTTTGGCTGCGGAAGTTAAGGGATGCGGATTGGAGGAACTCCCGCCGCGGTCGATCCGGCGGATTCAATGATAGGGGTGATTGGGTAACAATCGGGCTGTGTCACGGAGTTAAGACGTCGATAGTCACCACAGCACCACCAGATGAATGGGACTTGCCCAAGGACTGCTAGATGGTCGACAGTATCCCTTCTTTTGAAACTCAGCGAACTCTGCCTTGGCCTGCTGTAGTTTTTCGCCAGTGAGGCGGTGAGGCCGTTTTGCAATTGGGCCACCCGTTGTGATGATAGAATTGGAGTTCTTACCAACATCGTTCCGTTTGGCCAGTAGGAACTCATAGACGAGAACCACTAATTGTCAATAGTTTTGATGAAGTGGTTGCATGTATCTCGCCAGTTGTGTATAACGAAGTTGTTCTATTGATGACTCGTCCTCCTTCAAATCGATGACCATTCCATAATGTGCAAGCAGGTCGGCTCCAATTATAACAGTTTTAACATCAGCGATGATAAAAGGTCATTTAATTGCACGCCGTAGTCCAAGAGGGCATGGGCCTGTGCACGCGAGCTAACTTCGTTGATTGCGCTCAACATGGCGAGCTGCCAAAACTATCCTCGTTGGTGTTCAGGTCAAGTTGACATACATCCTCCACACGGCGCCCCATGGATAGCCATCACAACACCCGTTGTATGGTGAACCAATGTATGCAGCGAGCCCCTCTGCCTGAGGGTTTTAATAATGGGCCTGGCCTACCAGTTTCTAGGTTGTGCGTGAGGATAATTTCCTCACCACGTAAAACATCGTTAGTTCAGAGACAAGAACACGCCTCGGATAATGAAGGATCACCTGTTGACGACCCCAGCAAACGTTTAAAGGACAATGATTTTCGGTTTTGCACGTGGAATGTGAGGTGCGTTAACAGGCCACGTGCAGCCGAACAACTTGCGGAAGCTCTTGACTGCTATAAGGCAGACATTACCGCCATCCAGGAAGTGCGATGGGATGGGCCTGGCATAAAAGCGATGAAGAACAGCGATATCTAGTACAGTAATGTTGTTCGAGGCAGACATAGGCAAAACGTCTTGAGCTACGACCCCGTCAGCGAATGCCACATGACAATCCGTATCAAGGCTAAATTCGGGAACATCAGCCCCGACAGAGGAGAAGGATGACAGCATCAAGGATGACTTCTTTGATCTCCTAGAAAGAACATACGATCGATGCCCCAGCTACGACACCAAGATCGTTCTAGGAGATTTCAACGCTCAGCTGGGAAAGGAGGGCATCTTTGCTGGAGTCATCGGTAAACACAGCCTTCACGATAACACCATATGTCTTTGGAAGGTCTGAGTTGCACTCTTGAGTCCGAATGGCATGACCAAGAACTCGTATAGCCCAAACGGTGTCGTTACTGCTCTCTTTTCGATGTCGTCCGGATTCATCGGGATCTGATAGTATTCCTTATCGAGATCGATGATGGAGAACTGACTTCTGTATGGAGTTGGTCTGCGAAGTCAATGATGTGCGGTATTCACCCCTATCATTGAATCCGCCGGATCGACCGCGGCGGGAGAATGTCAAAATTTCCGCGATTTGCTATCATTGAAAACGCTAGTGAACAAAAGTCGGTACAGAAGTGCAAAAAACTAGATATCATTGAATCCGCGATCGATTCCCCGTCCATACACATGTGACATTTCTCATCCGCGACACATTTGATGCGTATCCGACCTGCAAAATGATGTAAATGAAAATGTAAGTAAAATAATCTCAAATTTGCACATACATTTGTATTAACTGTTATTAAATTATATAGGCCAACAAATCGTCAGCAATTCAGAATGTTTGTAGACCTAGTGAAAGAAAATCCGGATATCGCAAATAATTGAGCTGTCGGGCCCCGAGGCAACAGCGACACAAATTTTTCCAAAAACCAATCGTTCGTTCAACAATATTTCGTCCCCTGCTGTGACTGCTGTTAAAGCGACTTTCTCGGTATCAATACCGACAGATCTATATGATGTGATTATCCATGGGGATAAGGGATAACCAGCATCTCCTATAGTAAATAACGTAAAGATTTTATTTTGGATATTAGAAGCTTCTACTTACCTAATATTCGGTTATTTCGATTTCCGTTGTCATACAATGATTTAAAATAAAAGAAAGCATCACTGTTGCCCCAAATTGAGGAATCATGACTAGCTCCAGGGTATCTGGCATCAATGCATCGGCTTCTCTGCTTGTGATCACATATCTGAAATAGATTATGATTAAGGAGGAAAGTAATAATTATATGACGCTGTATTACTATCATTGTATTCAGGCTGTAAAATACTTTCCTGTTCCCACCTTCAAGTTTGGGAATTTTTAAATGTGTGCCGTCAATATACATAACTACACCCGGTATTCTCGACTTCTCATAAAAAACCGCCTAGCCTCATGCTTTTCTTCATAGCATAGGGTTTCTTCCAGTGTAATAAACATTTCCGAGAGGACGAAATCCGGTCCATTGCCATTTTTGTATGCACCTTCTGCCAAAAATCTCAGGCATGCTGCTAATTTTAACTCTGGACTCAGTGATAATGCTCTGACAACTGGTGGTAATTTTGCCTTCAACACGTCCAATATGTATTGAAAACCAGCTTCATTCAGTCTGAAATGTTTGATAAGCCTATAATTTAGAATATTAACTTGAAGTTGAATAAGAAAATTGTTCTTAACTTACTGAGTATCGGGTAGCGAAAAGATATCACTTGCTATGCCTCTAATTTGTCCTGGAATGATCCTCCTCTAAATCCAAAAAAAAGCTATTGTGTCCATAACTTTTAATTTATTTTGCTTTCTTTTGAAATCAAAACAATTTTTCTTTCACAAAAATTCTACATTGACGGAACACAGCTGATATTAAAGAAGGACGGTAACGAGGTTCAACCGACCGGTTATGTAGTTCATCCGGCGGATTCAATGATAGGGTTTGGCTGCGGAAGTTAAGGGATGCTGATTGGAAGAACTCCCGCCGCGGTCGATCCGGCGGATTCAATGATAGGGGTGATTGGATAACAATCGGGCTGTGTCACGGAGCTAAGACGTCGATAGTCACCACAGCACCACCAGGTGAATGGGACTTGCCCAAGGACTGCTAGATGGTCGACAGTATCCCTTCTTTTGAAACTCAGCGAACTCTGCCTTGGCCTACTGTAGTTTTTCGCCAGTGAGGCGGTGAGGCCATTCTGCAATTGGGCCACCCGTTGTGATGATGGAATTGGAGTTTTTACCAACATCGTTCCGTTTGGCCAGTAGGAACTCATAGACGAGAACCACTAATTGTCAATAGTTTTGATGAAGTGGTTGCATGTATCTCGCCAGTTGTGTATAACGAAGTTGTTCTATTGATGACTCGTCTGACGTTCAAATCGGTGACCATTCCATAATGTGCAAGCAGGTCTGCTCCAATTAGAGCAGTTTTAACATCAGCGATGATAAAAGGTCATTTAATTGCACGCCGTAGTCCAAGAGGGCATGGGCCTGTGCACGCGAGGTAACGTCGTTGATTGCGCTCAACATGTTGAGCTGCCAAAACTATCCTCGTTGGTGCACAGGTAAAGTTGACATACATCCTCCACACGGTGCCCCATGGATAGCCATCACAACACCCGTTGTATGGTGAACCAATGTATGCAGCGAGCCCCTCTGCCCGAGGGTTTAAATAATGGGCCTGGCCTGCCAGTTTATAGGTTGTGCGTGAGGGTAACTTCCTCACCACGTAAAACATAGTTAGTTCAGAGACAAGAACATGCCTCGGATATTGAAGGATCACCTGTTGACGACCCCAGCAAACGTTTAAGGACAATGATTTTCGGTTTTGCACGTGGGATGTGAGGTGCGTTAACAGGACACGTGCAGCAGAACAAGACATTACCGCCATCTAGGAAGTGCGATGGGATGGGCCTGGCATAAAAGCGATGAAGAACAGCGATATCTAGTACAGTAATTGCTATAGAGAGAGAAGGCAGCGCTTATTCGGAGTTGTTGTTCGAGGCAGACTTAGGCAAAACGTCTTGAGCTACGACCCCGTCAGCGAATGCCACATGACAATCCGCATCAAGGCTAAATTCGGGAACATCAGCCTAATATGCTCAGGCCCCGACAGAGGAGAAGGATGACAGCATCAAGGATGACTTCTTTGATCTCCTAGAAAGAACATACGATCGATGGATTTCAACGCTCAGCTGGGAAAGGAGGGCATCTTTGCTGGAGTCATAGGTAAACACAGCCTTCATGATAACACCATATGTCTTTGGAAAGTCTGAGTTGCACTCTTGAGTCCGAATGGCATGACCAAGAACTCGTATTGCCCAAACGGTGTCGTTACTGTTCTCTTTTCGATGTCGTCCGGATTCATCGGGATCTGATAGTATTCCTTATCGAGATCGATGATGGAGAACTGACTTCTGTATGGAGTTGGTCTGCGAAGTCAATGATGTGCGGTATTCACCCCTATCATTGAATCCGCCGGATCGACCGCGGCGGGAGAATGTCAAAATTTCCGCGATTTGCTATCATTGAAAACGCTAGTGAACAAAAGTCGGTACAGAAGTGCAAAAAACTAGATATCATTGAATCCGCGATCGATCGACATGTGACATATCTCATCCGCGACACATTTGATGCGTATCCGACCGGCAAAATGATGAAAAGTAAGTAAAATAATCGCAAATTTGCACATACATTTGTATTAACTGTTATTAAATTAAATAGGCCAACAAATCGTCAGCAATTAATTTAGAATGTTTGTAGACCTAGTGAAAGAAAATCCGGATATCGCAAATAATGGAGCTGTCGTGCCCCGAGGCAACAGCGACACAAATTTTTTCACAAATCAATCGTTCGTTCAACAATATTTCGTCCCCTGCTGTGGCTGCTGTTAAAGCGACTTTCTCGGTATGAACACCGACAGATCTATATGATGTGATTATCCATGGGGATAAGGGATAACCAGCATCTCCTATAGTAAATAACGTAAAGATTTTATTTTTGATATTAGAGACTTCTACTTACCTAATATTCGGTTATTTCGATTTCCGTTGTCATACAATGATTTAAAATAAAAGAAAGCATCACTGTTGCCCCAAATTGAGGAATCATGACTAGCTCCAGGGTATCTGGCATCAATGCATCGGCTTCTCTGCTTGTGATCTATCTATCTATCTGAAATAGAGTTTGATTAAGGAGGAAAGTAATAATTATATGACGCTGAATTACTATCATTGTATTCAGGCTGTAAAATTCTTTCCTGTTGTAGAAAAGATGAGTATTTTCACCTTCAAGTTTGGGAATTTTGAAATGTGTGCCGTCAATACACATATTGAAAATAAAATAAAAGAAAGCATCACTGTTGCCCCAAATTGAGGAAACATGACTAGCTCCAGGGTACCTGGCATCAATGCATCGGCTTCTCTGCTTGTGATCTATCTATCTATCTGAAATAGAGTTTGATTAAGGAGGAAAGTAATAATTATATGACGCTGAATTACTATCATTGTATTCAGGCTGTAAAATTCTTTCCTGTTGTAGAAAAGATGAGTATTTTCACCTTCAAGTTTGGGAATTTTGAAATGTGTGCCGTCAATACACATAACTACACCCGGTATTCTCGAATTCTCATAAAAAACCGCCTAGCCTCATGCTTTTCTTCTTCGGACATCGCTTAGGTAATCCATCTTGAGCATTGAGTTTCTTCCAGTGTATTAAACACTTCCGAGAGGACGAAATCCTGTCCAGTGCCATTTTGGTATGCACCTTCTGCCAAAAATCTCAGGCATGCTGCTAATTTTAACTCTGGACTCAGTGATAATGCTCTGACAACTGGTGGTAATTTTGCCTTCAACACGTCCAATATGTATTGAAAACCAGCTTCATTCAGTCTGAAATGTTTGATAAGCCTATAATTTAGAATATTAACTTGAAGTTGAATAAGAAAATTGTTCTTAACTTACTGAGTATCGGGTAGCGAAAAGATATCACTTGCTATGCCTCTAATTTGTCCTGGAATGATCCTCCTCTAAATCCAAAAAAAAGCTATTGTGTCCATGACTTTTAATTTATTTTGCTTTCTTTTGAAATCAAAACAATTTTTCTTTCACAAAAATTCTACATTGAAGGAACACAGCTGATATTAAAGAAGGACGGTAACGAGGTTCAACCGACCGGTTATGTAGTTCATCCGGCGGATTCAATGATAGGGTTTGGCTGCGGAAGTTAAGGGATGCTGATTGGAAGAACTCCCGCCGCGGTCGATCCGGCGGATTCAATGATAGGGGTGATTGGGTAACAATCGGGCTGTGTCACGGAGTTAAGACGTCGATAGTCACCACAGCACCACCAGATGAATGGGACTTGCCCAAGGACTGCTAGATGGTCGACAGTATCCCTTCTTTTGAAACTCAGCGAACTCTGCCTTGGCCTACTGTAGTTTTTCGCCAGTGAGGCGGTGAGGCCATTCTGCAATTGGGCCACCCGTTGTGATGATGGAATTGGAGTTTTTACCAACATCGTTCCGTTTGGCCAGTAGGAACTCATAGACGAGAACCACTAATTGTCAATAGTTTTGATGAAGTGGTTGCATATATCTCGCCAGTTGTGTATAACGAAGTTGTTCTATTGATGACTCGTCTGACGTTCAAATCGGTGACCATTCCATAATGTGCAAGCAGGTCTGCTCCAATTAGAGCAGTTTTAACATCAGCGATGATAAAAGGTCATTTAATTGCACGCCGTAGTCCAAGAGGGCATGGGCCTGTGCACGCGAGGTAACGTCGTTGATTGCGCTCAACATGTTGAGCTGCCAAAACTATCCTCGTTGGTGCACAGGTAAAGTTGACATACATCCTCCACACGGCGCCCCATGGATAGCCATCACAACACCCGTTGTATGGTGAACCAATGTATGCAGCGAGCCCCTCTGCCCGAGGGTTTAAATAATGGGCCTGGCCTACCAGTTTATAGGTTGTGCGTGAGGGTAACTTCCTCACCACGTAAAACATAGTTAGTTCAGAGACAAGAACATGCCTCGGATATTGAAGGATCACCTGTTGACGACCCCAGCAAACGTTTAAGGACAATGATTTTCGGTTTTGCACGTGGGATGTGAGGTGCGTTAACAGGACACGTGCAGCAGAACAAGACATTACCGCCATCCAGGAAGTGCGATGGGATGGGCCTGGCATAAAAGCGATGAAGAACAGCGATATCTAGTACAGTAATTGCTATAGAGAGAGAAGGCAGCGCTTATTCGGAGTTGTTGTTCGAGGCAGACTTAGGCAAAACGTCTTGAGCTACGACCCCGTCAGCGAATGCCACATGACAATCCGCATCAAGGCTAAATTCGGGAACATCAGCCTAATATGCTCAGGCCCCGACAGAGGAGAAGGATGACAGCATCAAGGATGACTTCTTTGATCTCCTAGAAAGAACATACGATCGATGGATTTCAACGCTCAGCTGGGAAAGGAGGGCATCTTTGCTGGAGTCATAGGTAAACACAGCCTTCATGATAACACCATATGTCTTTGGAAGGTCTGAGTTGCACTCTTGAGTCCGAATGGCATGACCAAGAACTCGTATTGCCCAAACGGTGTCGTTACTGTTCTCTTTTCGATGTCGTCCGGATTCATCGGGATCTGATAGTATTCCTTATCGAGATCGATGATGGAGAACTGACTTCTGTATGGAGTTGGTCTGCGAAGTCAATGATGTGCGGTATTCACCCCTATCATTGAATCCGCCGGATCGACCGCGGCGGGAGAATGTCAAAATTTCCGCGATTTGCTATCATTGAAAACGCTAGTGAACAAAAGTCGGTACAGAAGTGCAAAAAACTAGATATCATTGAATCCGCGATCGATCGACATGTGACATATCTCATCCGCGACACATTTGATGCGTATCCGACCGGCAAAATGATGAAAAGTAAGTAAAATAATCGCAAATTTGCACATACATTTGTATTAACTGTTATTAAATTAAATAGGCCAACAAATCGTCAGCAATTAATTTAGAATGTTTGTAGACCTAGTGAAAGAAAATCCGGATATCGCAAATAATGGAGCTGTCGTGCCCCGAGGCAACAGCGACACAAATTTTTTCACAAATCAATCGTTCGTTCAACAATATTTCGTCCCCTGCTGTGGCTGCTGTTAAAGCGACTTTCTCGGTATGAACACCGACAGATCTATATGATGTGATTATCCATGGGGATAAGGGATAACCAGCATCTCCTATAGTAAATAACGTAAAGATTTTATTTTTGATATTAGAGACTTCTACTTACCTAATATTCGGTTATTTCGATTTCCGTTGTCATACAATGATTGAAAATAAAAGAAAGCATCACTGTTGCCCCAAATTGAGGAAACATGACTAGCTCCAGGGTACCTGGCATCAATGCATCGGCTTCTCTGCTTGTGATCTATCTATCTATCTGAAATAGAGTTTGATTAAGGAGGAAAGTAATAATTATATGACGCTGAATTACTATCATTGTATTCAGGCTGTAAAATTCTTTCCTGTTGTAGAAAAGATGAGTATTTTCACCTTCAAGTTTGGGAATTTTGAAATGTGTGCCGTCAATACACATAACTACACCCGGTATTCTCGACTTCTCATAAAAAACCGCCTAGCCTCATGCTTTTCTTCTTCGGACATCGCTAAGGTAATCCATCTTGAGCATTGAGTTTCTTCCAGTGTATTAAACACTTCCGAGAGGACGAAATCCTGTCCAGTGCCATTTTGGTATGCACCTTCTGCCAAAAATCTCAGGCATGCTGCTAATTTTAACTCTGGACTCAGTGATAATGCTCTGACAACTGGTGGTAATTTTGCCTTCAACACGTCCAATATGTATTGAAAACCAGCTTCATTCAGTCTGAAATGTTTGATAAGCCTATAATTTAGAATATTAACTTGAAGTTATTAAGATATTAACTTGAAGTTACTTGAAGATATTAACTTTAGTAAGAAAATTATTCTTAACTTACTGAGTATCGGGTAGCGAAAAGATATCACTTGCTATGCCTCTAATTTGTCCTGGAATGATCCTCCTCTAAATCCAAAAAAAAAGCTATTGTGTCCATAACTTTTAATTTATTTTGCTTTCTTTTGAAATCAAAACAATTTTTCTTTCACAAAAATTCTACATTGACGGAACACAGCTGATATTAAAGAAGGACGGTAACGAGGTTCAACCGACCGGTTATGTAGTTCATCCGGCGGATTCAATGATAGGGTTTGGCTGCGAAAGTTAAGGGATGCGGATTGGAAGAACTCCCGCCGCGGTCGATCCGGCGGATTCAATGATAGGGGTGATTGGGTAACAATCGGGCTGTGTCACGGAGTTAAGACGTCGATAGTCACCACAGCACCACCAGATGAATGGGACTTGTCCAAGGACTGCTAGATGGTCGACAGTATCCCTTCTCTTGAAACTCAGCGAACCCTGCCTTGGCCTACTGTAGTATTTCGCCAGTGAGGCGGTGAGGCCGTTCTGCAATTGGGCCACCCGTTGTGATGATGGAATTGGAGTTTTTACCAACATCGTTCCGTTTGGCCAGTAGGAACTCATAGACGAGAACCACTAATTTTCAATAGTTTTGATGAAGTGGTTGCATGTATCTCGCCAGTTGTGTATAACGAAGTTGTTCTATTGATGACTGGTCTGACCTTCAAATCGATGACCATTCCATAATGTGCAAGCAGGTCTGCTCCAATTATAGCAGTTTTAACATCAGCGATGATAAAAGGTCATTTAATTGCACGCCGTAGCCCAAGAGGGCATGGGCCTGTGCACGCGAGGTAACGTCGTTGATTGCGCTCAACATGGCGAGCTGCCAAATCTATCCTCGTTGGTGTACAGGTCAAGTTGACATACATCCTCCACACGGCGCCCCATGGATAGCCATCACAACACCCGTTGTATGGTGAACCAATGTATGCAGCGAGCCCCTCTGCCTGAGGGTTTAAATAATGGGCCTGGCCTACCAGTTTATAGGTTGTGCGTGAGGGTAACTTCCTCACCACGTAAAACATCGTTAGTTCAGAGACAAGAACATGCCTCGGATAATGAAGGATCACCTGTTGATTTTCGGTTTTGCACGTGGAATGTGAGGTGCGTTAACAGGCCACGTGCAGCCGAACACCTTGCGGAAGCTCTTGACTGCTATAAGGCAGACATTACCGCAATCCAGGAAGTGCGATGGGATGGGCCTGGCATAAAAGCGATGAAGAACAGCGATATCTAGTACAGTAATTGCTATAGAGAGAGAAGGCAGCGCTTATTCGGAGTTGTTATTCGAGGCAGACTTAGGCAAAACGTCTTGAGCTACGACCCCGTCTGCCCCATGACAATCCGCATCAAGGCTAAATTCGGGAACATCAGCCTAATATGCTCAGGCCCCGACAGAGGAGAAGGATGACAGCATCAAGGATGACTTCTTTGATCTCCTAGAAAGAACATACGATCGATGCCCCAGCTACGACACCAAGATCGTTCTAGGAGATTTCAACGCTCAGCTGGGAAAGGAGGGCATCTTTGCTGGAGTCATCGGTAAACACAGCCTTCATGATAACACCATATGTCTTTGGAAAGTCTGAGTTGCACTCTTGAGTCCGAATGGAATGACCAAGAACTCGTATTGCCCAAACGGTGTCGTTACTGCTCTCTTTTCGATGTCGTCCGGATTCATCGGGATCTGATAGTATTCCTTATCGAGATCGATGATGGAGAACTGACTTCTGTATGGAGTTGGTCTGCGAAGTCAATGATGTGCGGTATTCACCCCTATCATTGAATCCGCCGGATCGACCGCGGCGGGAGAATGTCAAAATTTCCGCAATTTGCTATCATTGAAAACGCTAGTGAACAAAAGTCGGTACAGAAGTGCAAAAAACTAGATATCATTGAATCCGCGATCGATCAACATGTGACATTTCTCATCCGCGACACATTTGATGCGTATCCGACCGGCAAAATGATGAAAATGAAAAAGTAAGTAAAATAATCGCAAATTTGCACATACATTTGTATTAACTGTTATTAAATTAAATAGGCCAACAAATCGTCAGCAATTTAGAATGTTTGTAAACCTAGTGAAAGAAAATCCGGATATCGCAAATAATCTAGCTGTCGGGCCCCGAGGCAACAGCGACACAAATTTTTCCAAAAATCAATCGTTCGTTCAACAATATTTCGTCCCCTGCTGTGGCTGCTGTTAAAGCGACTTTCTCGGTATGAACACCGACAGATCTATATGATGTGATTATCCATAGGGATAAGGGATAACCAGCATCTCCTATAGTAAATAACGTAAAGATTTTATTTTTGATATTAGAAACTTCTACTTACCTAATATTCGGTTATTTCGATTTCCGTTGTCATGCAATGATTGAAAATAAAAGAAAGCTTCACTGTTGCCCCAAATTGAGGAATCATGACTAGCTCCAGGGTATCTGGCATCAATGCATCGGCTTCTCTGCTTGTGATCTATCTATCTATCTGAAATAGAGTTTGATTAAGGAGGAAAGTAATAATTATATGACGCTGAATTACTATCATTGCATTCAGGCTGTAAAATTTTGCCTGTTGTAGAAAAGATGAGTATTTTCACCTTCAAGTTTGGGAATTTTTAAATGTGTGCCGTCAATACACATAACTACACCCGGTATTCTCGACTTCTCATAAAAAACCACCTAGCCTCATGCTTTTCTTCTTCGGACATCGCTAAGGTAATCCATCTTGAGCATTGGGTTTCTTCCAGTGTATTAAACACTTCCGAGAGGACGAAATCCTGTCCAGTGCCATTTTGGTATGCACCTTCTGCCAAAAATCTCAGGCATGCTGCTAATTTTAACTCTGGACTCAGTGATAATGCTCTGACAACTGGTGGTAATTTTGCCTTCAACACGTCCAATATGTATTGAAAACCAGCTTCATTCAGTCTGAAATGTTTGATAAGCCTATAATTTAGAATATTAACTTGAAGTTGAGTAAGAAAATTGTTCTTAACTTACTGAGTATCGGGTAGCGAAAAGATATCACTTGCTATGCCCCTAATTTGTCCTGTAATAGTCCTCCCCTAAATCCAAAAAAAACTATTGTGTCCATAACTTTTAATTTATTTTGCTTTCTTTTGAAATCAAAACAATTTTTCTTTCACAAAAATTCTACATCGACGGTCGGTAACGAGGTTCAACCGACCGGTTATGAAGTTCATCCGACGGATTTAATGATAGGGTTTGGCTGCGGAAGTTAAGGGATGCGGATTGGAGGAACTTCCGCCGCGGTCGATCCGGCGGATTCAATGATAGGGGTGATTGGGTAACAATCGGGCTGTGTCACGGAGTTAAGACGTCGATAGTCACCACAGCACCACCAGATAAATGGGACTTGCCCAAGGACTGCTAGATGGTCGACAGTATCCCTTCTTTTGAAACTCAGCGAACTCTGCCTTGGCCTGCTGTAGTTTTTCGCCAGTGAGGCGGTGAGGCCGCTCTGCAATTGGGCCCGTTGTGATGATGGAATTGGAGTTTTTACCAACATCGTTCCGTTTGGCCAGTAGGAACTCATAGACGAGAACCACTAATTGTCAATAGTTTTGATGAAGTGGTTGCATGTATCTCGCCAGTTGTGTATAACGAAGTTGTTCTATTGATGACTCGTCTGACCTTCAAATCGATGACCATTCCATAATGTGCAAGCAGGTCTGCTCCAATTATAGCAGTTTTAACATCAGCGATGATAAAAGGTCATTTAATTGCACGCCGTAGTCCAAGAGGGAATGGGCCTGTGCACGCGAGGTAACGTCGTTGATTGCGCTCGACATGGCGAGCTGCCAAATCTATCCTCGTTGGTGTACAGGTGAAGTTGACATACATCCTCCACACGGCGCCCCATGGATAGCCATCACAACACCCGTTGTATGGTGAACCAATGTATGCAGCGAGCCCCTCTGCCTGAGGGTTTAAATAATGGGCCTGGCCTACCAGTTTATAGGTTGTACGTGAGGGTAACTTCCTCACCACGTAAAACATCGTTAGTTCAGAGACAAGAACATGCCTCGGATAATGAAGGATCACCTGTTGACGACCCCAGCAAACGTTTAAAGGACAATGATTTTCGGTCTTGCACGTGGAATGTGAGGTCCGTTAACAGGCCACGTGCAGCCGAACAACTTGCGGGAGCTCTTGACTGCTATAAGGCAGACATTACCGCCATCCAGGAAGTGCGATGGGATGGGCCTGGCATAAAAGCGATGAAGAACAGCGATATCTACTACAGTAATTGCTATAGAGAGAGAAGGCAGCGCTTATTCGGAGATGTTGTTCGAGGCAGACTTAGGCAAAACGTCTTGAGCTACGACCCCGTCAGCGAATGCCACATGACAATCCGCATCAAGGCTAAATTCGGGAACATCAGCCTAATATGCTCAGGCCCCGACAGAGGAGAAGGATGACAGCATCAAGGATGACTTCTTTGATCTCCTAGAAAGAACATACGATCGATGCCCCAGCTACGACACCAAGATCGTTCTAGAAGATTTCAACGCTCAGCTGGGAAAGGAGGGCATCTTTGCTGGAGACATCGGTAAACACAGCCTTCACGATAACACCATATGTCTTTGGAAAGTCTGAGTTGCACTCTTGAGTCCGAATGGCATGACCAAGAACTCGTATAGCCCAAACGGTGTCGTTACTGCTCTCTTTTCGATGTCGTCCGGATTCATCGGGATCTGATAGTATTTCTTATCGAGATCGATGATGGAGAACTGACTTCTGTATGGAGTTGGTCTGCGAAGTCAATGATGTGCGGTATTCACCCCTATCATTGAATCCGCCGAATCGACCGCGGCGGGAGAATGTCAAAATTTCCGCGATTTGCTATCATTGAAAACGCTAGTGAACAAAAGTCCGTACAGAAGTGCAAAAAACTAGATATCATTGAATCCGAGATCGATTCCCCGTCCATACACATGTGACATTTCTCATCCGCGACACATTTGATGCGTATCCGACCGGCAAAATGATGAAAATGAAAAATTAAGTAAAATAATCGCAAATTTGCACATACATTTGTATTAACTGTTATTAAATTAAATAGGCCAACAAATCGTCAGCAATTTAGAATGTTTGTAGACCTAGTGAAAGAAAATCCGGATATCGCAAATAATGGAGCTGTCGGGCCCCGAGGCAACAGCGACACAAATTTTTCCAAAAATCAATCGTTCGTTCAACAATATTTCGTCCCCTGCTGTGGCTGCTGTTAAAGCGACTTTCTCGGTATGAACACCGACAGATCTATATGATGTGATTATCCATGGGGATAAGGGATAACCAGCATCTCCTATAGTAAATAACGTAAAGATTTTATTTTTGATATTAGAAACTTCTACTTACCTAATATTCGGTTATTTCGATTTCCGTTGTCATACAATGATTGAAAATAAAAGAAAGCATCACTGTTGCCCCAAATTGAGGAATCATGACTAGCTCCAGGGTATCTGGCATCAATGCATCGGCTTCTCTGCTTGTGATCTATCTATCTATCTGAAATAGAGTTTGATTAAGGAGGAAAGTAATAATTATATGACGCTGAATTACTATCATTGCATTCAGGCTGTAAAATTCAAGTTTGGGAATTTTTAATGTGTGTCGTCAATACACATAACTACACCCGGTATTCTCGACTTCTCATAAAAAACCACCTAGCCTCATGCTTTTCTTCTTCGGACATCGCTAAGGTAATCCATCTTGAGCATTGAGTTTCTTCCAGTGTATTAAACACTTCCGAGAGGACGAAATCCTGTCCAGTGTCATTTTGGTATGCACCTTCTGCCAAAAATCTCAGGCATGCTGCTAATTTTAACTCTGTACTCGGTGATAATGCTCTGACAACTGGTGGTAATTTTGCCTTCAACACGTCCAATATGTATTGAAAACCAGCTTCATTCAGTCTGAAATGTTTGATAAGCCTATAATTTAGAATATTAACTTGAAGTTGAGTAAGAAAATTGTTCTTAACTTACTGAGTATCGGGTAGCGAAAAGATATCACTTGCTATGCCCCTAATTTGTCCTGTAATAGTCCTCCCCTAAATCCAAAAAAAAAAACTATTGTGTCCATAACTTTTAGTTTATTTTGCTTTCTTTTGAAATCAAAACAGTTTTTCTTTCACAAAAATTCTACATTGACGGAACACAGCTGAAATTAAAGAAGGTCGGTAACGAGGTTCAACCGACCGGTTATGTAGTTCATCCGACGGATTTAATGATAGGGTTTGGCTGCGGAAGTTAAGGGATGCGGATTGGAAGAACTCCCGCCGCGGTCGATCCGGCGGATTCAATGATAAGGGTGATTGGGTAACGATCGGGCTGTGTCACGGAGTTAAGACGTCGATAGTCACCACAGCACCACCAGATGAATGGGACTTGCCCAAGGACTGCTAGATGGTCGACAGTATCCCTTCTTTTAAAACTCAGCGAACTCTGCCTTGGCCTGCTGTAGTTTTTCGGCAGTGAGGCGGTGAGGCCGCTCTGCAATTGGGCCCGTTGTGATGATGGAATTGGAGTTCTTACCAACATCGTTCCGTTTGGCCAGTAGGAACTCATAGACGAGAACCACTAATTGTCAATAGTTTTGATGAAGTGGTTGCATGTATCTCGCCAGTTGTGTATAACGAAGTTGTTCTATTGATGACTCGTCTGACCTTCAAATCGATGACCATTCCATAATGTGCAAGCAGGTCTCCTCCAATTATAGCAGTTTTAATATCAGCGATGAAAATAGGTCATTTAATTGCACGCCGTAGTCCAAGAGGGCATGGGCCTGTGCACGCGAGGTAACGTCGTTGATTGCGCTCAACATGGCGAGCTGCCAAAACTATCCTCGTTGGTGTACAGGTCAAGTTGACATACATCCTCCACACGGCGCCCCATGGATAGCCATCACAACACCCGTTGTATGGTGAACCAATGTATGCAGCGACCCCCTCTGCCCGAGGGTTTAAATAATGGGCCTGGCCTACCAGTTTATAGGTTGTGCGTGAGGGTAACTTCCTTACCACGTAAAACATCGTTAGTTAGTTAGAAGGATCACCTGTTGATGACCCCAGCAAACGTTTAAAGGACAATGATTTTCGGTTTTGCACGTGGAATGTGAGGTCCGTTAACAGACCACGTGCAGCCGAACAACTTGCGGAAGCTCTTGACTGCTATAAGGCAGACATTACCGCCACCCAGGAAGTGCGATGGGATGGGCCTGGCATAAAAGCGATGAAGAACAGCGATATCTAGTGCAGTAAGAAGAGAGAAGGAGTTGTTGTTCGTTGTTCGTTGTTGTTCGAGGCAGACTTAGGCAAAACGTCTTGAGCTACGACCCCGTCAGCGAATGCCACATGACAATCCGCATCAAGGCTAAATTCGGGAACATCAGCCTAATATGCTCAGGCCCCGACAGAGGAGAAGGATGACAGCATCAAGGATGACTTCTTTGATCTCCTAGAAAGAACATACGATCGATGCCCAGCTACGACACCAGGATCGTTCTAGGAGATTTCAACGCTCAGCTGGGAAATGAGGACATTTCTGCTGGAGTCATCGGTAAACACAGCCTTCACGATAACGCCATATGTCTTTGGAAAGTCTGAGTTGCACTCTTGAGTCCGAAAGGCATAACAAAGAACTCGTATAGCCTAAACGGTGTCGTTACTGCTCTCTTTTCGATGTCGTCCGGATTCATCGGGATCTGATAGTATTCCTTATCGAGATCGATGATGGAGAACTGACTTCTGTTATGGAGTTGATCTGCAAAGTCAATGATGTGCGGTATTCACCCCTATCATGGAATCCGCCGGATCGACCGCGGCGGGAGAATGTCAAAATTTCCGCGATTTGCTATCATTGAAAACGCTAGTGAACAAAAGTCCGTACAGAAGTGCAAAAAACTAGATATCATTGAATCCGCGGTCGATTCCCCGTCCATACACATGTGACATTTCTCATCCGCGACACATTTGATGCGTATCCGACCGGCAAAATGATGAAAATGAAAAAGTAAGTAAAATAATTGCAAATTTGCACATACATTTGTATTAACTGTTATTAAATTAAATAGGCCAACAAATCGTCAGCAATTTAGAATGTTTGTAGACCTAGTGAAAGAAAATCCGGATATCGCAAATAATGGAGCTGTCGGGCCCCGAGGCAACAGCGACACAAACTTTTCTAAAAGTCAATCGTTCGTTCAACAATATTTCGTCCCCTGCTGTGGCTGCTGTTAAAGCGACTTTCTCGGTATGAACACCGACAGATCTATATGATGTGATTATCCATAGGGATAAGGGATAACCAGCATCTCCTATAGTAAATAACGTAAAGATTTTATTTTTGATATTAGAAACTTCTACTTACCTAATATTCGGTTATTTCGATTTCCGTTGTCATGCAATGATTGAAAATAAAAGAAAGCTTCACTGTTGCCCCAAATTGAGGAATCATGACTAGCTCCAGGGTATCTGGCATCAATGCATCGGCTTCTATGCTTGTGATCTATCTATCTATCTGAAATAGAGTTTGATTAAGGAGGAAAGTAATAATTATATGACGCTGAATTACTATCATTGCATTCAGGCTGTAAAATTTTGCCTGTTTTAGAAAAGATGAGTATTTTCACCTTCAAGTTTGGGAATTTTTAAATGTGTGCCGTCAATACACATAACTACACCCGGTATTCTCGACTTCTCATAAAAAACCACCTAGCCTCATGCTTTTCTTCTTCGGACATCGCTAAGGTAATCCATCTTGAGCATTGAGTTTCTTCCAGTGTATTAAACACTTCCGAGAGGACGAAATCCTGTCCAGTGCCATTTTGGTATGCACCTTCTGCCAAAAATCTCAGGCATGCTGCTAATTTTAACTCTGGACTCAGTGATAATGCTCTGACAACTGGTGGTAATTTTGCCTTCAACACGTCCAATATGTATTGAAAACCAGCTTCATTCAGTCTGAAATGTTTGATAAACCTATAATTTAGAATATTAACTTGAAGTTGAGTAAGAAAATTGTTCTTAACTTACTGAGTATCGGGTAGAGAAAAGATATCACTTGCTATGCTCCTAATTTGTCCTGTAATAGTCCTCCCCTAAATCCAAAAAAAAAACTATTGTGTCCATAACTTTTAATTTATTTTGCTTTCTTTTGAAATCAAAACAGTTTTTCTTTCACAAAAATTCTACATTGACGGAACACAGCTGAAATTAAAAAAGGTCGGTAACGAGGTTCAACCGACCGGTTATGTAGTTCATCCGACGGATTTATTGATAAGGTTTGGCTGCGGAAGTTAAGGGATGCGGATTGGAAGAACGCCTGCCGCGGTCGATCCGGCGGATTCAATGATAGGGGTGATTGGGTAACAATCGGGCTGTGTCACGGAGTTAAGACGTCGATAGTCACCACAGCACCACCAGATGAATGGGACTTGCCCAAGGACTGCTAGATGGTCGACAGTATCCCTTCTTTTAAAACTCAACGAACTCTGCTTTGGCCTGCTGTAGTTTTTCGCCAGTGAGGCGGTGAGGCCGTTCTGCAATTGGGCCACCCGTTGTGATGATAGAATTGGAGTTCTTACCAACATCGTTCCGTTTGGCCAGTAGGAACTCATAGACGAGAACCACTTATTGTCAATAGTTTTGATGAAGTGGTTGCATGTATCTCGCCAGTTGTGTATAACGAAGTTGTACTATTGATGACTCGTCTGACCTTCAAATCGATGACCATTCCATAATGTGCAAGCAGGTCTGCTCCAAGAGGGCATGGGCCTGTGCACGCGAGGTAACGTCGTTGATTGCGCTCAACATGGCGAGCTGCCAAAACTATCCTCGTTGGTGTACAGGTCAAGTTGACATACATCCTCCACACGGCGCCCCATGGATAGCCATCACAACACCCGTTGTATGGTGAACCAATGTATGCAGCGAGCCCCTCTGCCCGAGGGTTTAAATAATGGGCCTTGCCTACCAGTTTATAGGTTGTGCGTGAGGGTAACTTCCTCACCACGTAAAACATCGTTAGTTCAGAGACAAGAACATGCCTCGGATAATGAAGGATCACATGTTGACGACCCCAGCAAACGTTTAAAGGACAATGATTTTCGGTTTTGCACGTGGAATGTGAGGTCCGTTAACAGGCCACGTGCAGCCGAACAACTTGCGGAAGCTCTTGACTGCTATAAGGCAGACATTACCGCCATCCAGGAAGTGCGAGGGGATGGGCCTGGCATAAAAGCGATGAAGAAAAGCGATATCTAGTACAGTAATTGCTATAGACAGAGAAGGCAGCGCTTATTCGGATATGTTGTTCGAGGCAGACTTAGGCAAAACGTCTTGAGCTACGACCCCGTCAGCGAATGCCACATGACAATCCGCATCAAGGCTAAATTCGGGAACATCAGCCTAATATGCTCAGGCCCCGACAGAGGAGAAGGATGACAGCATCAAGGATGACTTCTTTGATCTCCTAGAAAGAACATACGATCGATGCCCCAGCTACGACACCAAGATCGTTCTAGGAGATTTCAATGCTCGTTGTCATACAGTGATTTAAAATAAAAGAAAGCATCACTGTTGCCCCAAATTGAGGAATCATGACTAGCTCCAGGGTATCTGGCATCAATGCATCGGCTTCTCTGCTTGTGATCTATCTATCTATCTGAAATAGAGTTTGATTAAGGAGGAAAGTAATAATTATATGACGCTGAATTACTATCATTGTATTCAGGCTGTAAAATTCTTTCCGGTTGTAGAAAAGATGAGTATTTTCACCTTCAAGTTTGGGAATTTTTAAATGTGTGCCGTCAATACACATAACTACACCCGGTATTCTCGACTTCTCATAAAAAACCACCTAGCCTCATGCTTTTCTTCTTCGGACATCGCTAAGGTAATCCGTCTTGAGCATTGAGTTTCTTCCAATGTATTAAACACTTCCGAGAGGACGAAATCCTGTCCAGTGCCATTTTGGTATGCACCTTCTGCCAAAAATCTTAGGCATGCTGCTAATTTTAACTCTGGACTCAGTGATAATGCTCTGACAACTGGTGGTAATTTTGCCTTCAACACGTCCAATATGTATTGAAAACCAGCTTCATTCAGTCTGAAATGTTTGATAAGCCTATAATTTAGAATATTAACTTGAAGTTGAGTAAGAAAATTGTTCTTAACTTACTGAGTATCGGGTAGCGAAAAGATATCACTTGCTATGCCCCTAATTTGTCCTGTAATAGTCCTCCCCTAAATCCAAAAAAAAAAACTATTGTGTCCATAACTTTTAATTTATTTTGCTTTCTTTTGGAATCAAAACAGGTTTTCTTTCACAAAAATTCTACATTGACGGAACACAGCTGAAATTAAAGAAGGTCGGTAACGAGGTTCAACCGACCGGTTATGTAGTTCATCCGACGGATTCAATGATAGGGTTTGGCTGCGGAAGTTAAGGGATGCAGATTGGAGGAACTCCCGCTGCGGTCGATCCGGCGGATTCAATGATAGGGGTGATTGGGTAACAATAGGGCTGTGTCACGGAGCTAAGACGTCGATAGTCACCACAGCACCACCAGATGAATGGGACTTGCCCAAGGACTGCTAGATGGTCGACAGTATCCCTTCTTTTGAAACTCAGCGAACTCTGCCTTGGCCTGCTGTAGTTTTTCGCCAGTGAGGCGGTGAGGCCGTTCTGCAATTGGGCCACCCGTTGTGATGATGGAATTGGAGTTTTTACCAACATCGTTCTGTTTGGCCAGTAGGAACTCATAGACGAGAACCACTAATTGTCAATAGTTTTGGTGAAGTGGTTTCATGTATCTCGCCAGTTGTGTATAACGAAGTTGTTCTATTGATGACTCGTCTGACCTTCAAATCGATGACCAGTCCATAATGTGCAAGCAGGTCTGCTCCAATTAGAGCAGTTTTAACATCAGCGATGATAAAAGGTCATTTAATTGCACGCCGTAGTCCAAGGGGGCATGGGCCTGTGCACGCGAGGTAACGTCGTTGATTGCGCTCAACATGGCGAGCTGCCTAAACTATCCTCGTTGGTGCACAGGTCAAGTTGACATACATCCTCCACGCGGCGCCCCATGGATAGCCGTCACAACACCTGTTGTATGGTGAACCAATGTATGCAGCGAGCCCCTCTGCCCGAGGGTTTAAATAATGGCCCTGGCCTACCAGTTTATGGATTGTACGTGAGGGTAACTTCGTCACCACGTAAAACATCGTTAGTTCAGAGACAAGAACATGCCTCGGATAATGAAGGATCACATGTTGACGACCCCAGCAAACGTTTAAAGGACAATGATTTTCGGTTTCGCACGTGGAATGTGAGGTCCGTTAACAGGCCACGTGCAGCCGAACAACTTGCGGAAGCTCTTACCTGCTATAAGGCAGACATTACCGCCATTCAGGAAGTGCGATGGGATGGACCTGGCATAAAAGCGATGAAGAACAGCGATATCTACTACAGTAATTGCTACAGAGAGAAAAGGCAGCGCTTATTCGGAGTTGTTGTTCGAGGCAGACTTAGGCAAAACGTCTTGAGCTACGACCCCGTCAGCGAATGCCACATGACAATCCGCATCAAGGCTGAATTCGGGAACATCAGCCTACTATGCGCTCAGGCCCCGACAGAGGAGAAGGATGACAGCATCAAGGATAACTTCTTTGATCTATTAGAAAGAACATACGATCGATGCCCCAGCTACGACACCAAGGTCGTTCTAGGAGATTTCAACGCTCGTTGTCATACAGTGACTTAAAATAAAAGAAAGCAACACTGTTGCCCCAAATTGAGGAATCATGACTAGCTCAGGGTATCTGGCATCAATGCATCGGCTTTTCTGCTTGTGATCACATATCTGAAATAGAGTATGATTAAGGAGGAAAGTAATAATTATATGACGCTGAATTACTATCATTGTATTCAGGCTGTAAAATTATTTCCTGTTGTAGAAAAGATGAGTATTTTCACCTTCAAGTTTGGGAATTTTCAAATGTGTGCCGTCAATACACATAACTACACCCGGTATTCTCGACTTCTCATAAAAAACCGCCTAGCCTCATGCTTTTCTTCTTCGGACATCGCTAAGGTAATCCATTTAGAGCATAGAGTTTCTTCCAGTGTATTAAACACTTCCGAGAGGACGAAATCCTGTCCAGTGCCATTTTGGTATGCACCTTCTGCCAAAAAACTCAGGCATGCTGCTAATTTTAACTCTGGACTCAGTGATAATGCTCTGACAACTGGTGGTAATTTTGCTTTGAACACTCCCAATATGTATTGAAAACCAGCTTCATTCAGTCTGAAATGTTTGATAAGCCTATAATTTAAAATATTAACTTGAAGTTATTAAGATATTAACTTGAAGTTACTTGAAGATATTAACTTGAGTAAGAAAATTGTTCTTAACTTACTGAGTATCGGGTAGCGAAAAGATATCACTTGCTATGCCCCTAATTTGTCCTGTAATAGTCCTACCCTAAATCCAAAAAAAAACTATTGTGTCTATAACTTTTAATTTATTTTGCTTTCTTTTGAAATCAAAACAGTTTGCCTTTCACAAAAATTCTACATTGACGGAACACAGCTGAAATTAAAGAAGGTCGGTAACGAGGTTCAACCGACCGGTTATGTAGTTCATCCGACGGACTTAATGATAGGGTTTGGCTGCGGAAGTTAAGGGATGCGGATTGGAAGAACCCCTGCCGCGGTCGATCCGGCGGATTCAATGATAGGGGTGATTGGGTAACAATCGGGCTGTGTCACGGAGTTAAGACGTCGATAGTCACCACAGCACCACCAGATGAATGGGACTTGCCCAAGGACTGCTAGATGGTCGACAGTATCCCTTCTTTTTGAAACTCAGCGAACACTGCCTTGGCCTGCTCTAGTTTTTCGCCATTGAGGCGGTGAGGCCGTTCTGCATTTGGGCCACCCGTTGTGAAGATGAAATTGGAATTTCTACCAACATCGTTCCGTTGGGCCAGTAGGACGACAACCACTAATTGTCAATAGTTTTGATGGAGTGGTTTCATGTATCTCGCCAGTTGAGTATAACGAAGTTGTTCTATTGATGACTCGTCTGACCTTCAAATCGATGACCAGTCCATAATGTGAAAGCAGGTCTGCTCCAATTATAGCAGTTTAAATATCAGCGATGATAAAAGGTCATTTAATTTAAGGGGCATGGGCTTGTGCACGCGAGGTAACGTCGTTGATTGCGCTCAACATGGCGAGCTGCCAAAACTATCCTCGTTGGTGCACAGGTAAAGTTGACATACATCCTCCACGCGGCGCCTTATGGATAGCCATCAGAACACCTGTTGTATGGTGAACCAATGTATGCAGCGAGCCCCTCTGCCCGAGGGTTTAAATAATGGGCCTGGCCTACCAATTTATGGGTTGTACGTGAGGGTAACTTCCTCACCACGTAAAACATCGTTAGTTCAGAGACAAGAACATGCCTCGGATAATGAAGGATCACCTGTTGACGACCCCAGCAAACGTTTAAAGGACAATGATTTTCGGTTTTGCACGTGGAATGTGAGGTCCGTTAACAGGCCACGTGCAGCCGAACAACTTGCGGAAGCTCTTGACTGCTATAAAGCAGACATTACCGCCATTCAGGAAGTGCGATGGGATGGACCTGGCATAAAAGCGATGAAGAATGCGCTCAGGCTCCGACAGAGGAGAAGGATGACAGCATCAAAAATGACTTCTATGATCTCCTAGAAAGAACATAAGATCGATGCCCCAGCTACGACACCAAGATCGTTCTAGAAGATTTCAACGCTCAGCTGGGAAAGGTGCAAAAAACTAGCTTTCATTGAATCCGCGGTTGATTCCCCGTCCATACACATTTGACATTTCTCATCCGCGACACATTTGATGCGTATCCGACCGGCAAAATGATGAAAATGAAAAAGTAAGTAAAATAATCGCAAATTTGCACATACATTTGTATTAACTGTTATTAAATTAAATAGGCCAACAAATCGTCAGCAATTTAGAATGTTTGTAGACCTAGTGAAAGAAAATCCGGATATCGCAAATAATGGAGCTGTCGGGCCCTGAGGCAACAGCGACACAAATTCTTCCAGACCCCAATCTTTCGTTCAACAATATTTCGTCCCCTATTGTGGCTGCTGTTGAAGTGACTTTCTCGGTATCAACACCGACAGATCTATATGGTGTGATTAGTCGTGGGGATAAGGGATAATCAGCATCTCCTATAGGAAATAACGTAGTTAAGATTTTATTTTTGATATTAGAAACTTCTTTTTACCTAATATTCGGATAATTCGATTTCCGTTGTCATACAGTGATTTAAAATAAAAGAAAGCATCACTGTTGCCCCAAATTGAGGAATCATGACTAGCTCCAGGGTATCTGGCATCAATGCATCGCCTTCTCTGCTTGTGATCACATATCTGAAATTGAGTATGATTAGGGAGGAAAGTAATAATAATATGACGCTGAATTACTATCATTGTATTCAGGCTGTAAAATTCTTTCCTGTTGTAGAAAAGATGAGTATTTTCACCTTCAAGTTTGGGAATTTTCAAATGTGTGCCGACAATACACATAACTACAACCGGTATTCTCGATTTCTCATAAAAAACCGCCTAGCCTCATGCTTTTCTTCTTCGGACATCGCTAAGGTTATCCATCTTGAGCATAGAGTTTCTTCCAGTGTATTAAATACTTCCGAGAGGACGAAATCCTGTCCAGTGCCATTTTGGCATGCACCTTCTGCCAAAAATCTCAGGCATGCTGCTAATTTTAACTCTGGACTCAGTGATAATTCTCTGACAACTGGTGGTAATTTTGCCTTCAACACGTCCAATATGTATTGAAAACCAGCTTCATTCAGTCTGAAATGTTTGATAAGCCTATAATTTAGAATATTAACTTGAAGTTGAGTAAGAAAATTGTTCTTAACTTACTGAGTATCGGGTAGCGAAAAGATATCACTTGCTATGCCCCTAATTTGTCCTGTAATGGTCTTCCTCTAAATCCAAAAAAAACTATTGTGTCCATAACTTTTAATTTAGTTTGCTTTCTTTTAAAATCAAAATAATTTTTCTTTCACAAAAATTCTACATTGACGGAACACAGCTGATATTAACAAACGTCGGTAACGAGGTTCCTTTTCTTCTTTTCAATTCATTTTTATTCAGTAATTCATATCAAACTTACATGCTAGACAAAAATGTTTAAAACTAGTTGGACGAACAATGTTATTAGTACTAACTTACTGGCCCTAGACGGGCACTCTAAGCTAAACTTAATCTTTAACTATGTCTTTCGACTTAACCTAACAATTCATATGTAAATTTAACTTAAATTTAACTGTAGAAGTAACGATTAAGAAAATTGCAAAAAAAATAATATCAGAACATGTTTACTAAAACTTATATACTAACTTACACAGTACCTTAAAATAACTTAAAGTACCTAAAAATACGTACTTATAAGCATGTATATATATTAATATACACATGTATATATACTTGCATTAAAATATGTACATTAGATTGGCATACACATGAGTACACACACAGGTGTACATATGCGTATACTTTTTTTTTGTTTTTTTTTGTTTTTTTTTTTTTGTTGTTTAACTTAATACTACCTTAAAACTACCTAAGATATGTAGGTCGGCCATAGGTTGCAGAGACCGACTGCATCCCATAAGGGGATCTGGACTACACTTTCTACCCTTTTTACCGCGGGTCTAAAGGGTTCGACGCTAGAGTTCTCTCGCTACCCAGCCACCAGAATTTTCGATGCTGCATTGCAACATCCCGAATATCCCGCCTTGATACCGCCGTACTGAAACGGAGGAGACCTTCCTCAACTCGTTGTGCGACGGAACGGTCGTGGTTGAGTCGCCCATCCATAGTTGATCGGGCGATGTGGAAGAGGAGCGGCACCGCATTTATGTCTTGTATCAGACCGTGCTTATCGAAATAGAGAAGAGCTTCTGGGGGGACGAAGCCACTGTCACGTACCCTTTCGTGGTATTGTGGATTGGGGTAGTAGGCCCCAGAGATCAAGTTATTGACCCAGTTCATCGCTCTGGCAATATGGCCTCGAATCAATTTCAACAGGAAATTGTCCACTCGTATCAGGTCCGCCCTGTTGTATAGGAACTCATTGGAATAGAATTTTTTGTACTGGGACTCTGATGTTCTGTAAAGGCGATGGCAAGCCCTAAGACAAGCCCTCTCAAACAACCGAATCTTTTCCATCAAGCTTGCATTCACGTTGAACCACAGGGGACAACCATAGGTGAGCATTGGCTGGATGAGGGCCATGTAGCAGATTATCTTCACCCTCCATCGAGTTGACTGTTGTAAAACAATCTCTTTGTAAGAGCGAAAGCGCCTCGGGCTCGGGCCAGAGCAGCATCTACATGCTTGTTAAAATATAGATATTGGTCCAGCCCCAGGTATCTAACTACAGTCCTTTGCGCCAGTGGTTGTCCGTGTCGCCCAAAAATTGAGAACTTTCGCAAATTCTTTTTGGTATCCGCCGAAGCCCTATACAACGGAGTCCTGAACAGTATGGTTTCCGACTTCTGAAAGTTGATATTCAACTTCCAATCATCGCAACTTCTCATGAATGAGTCGTAGTCACTCTGCACTAGCGTAGTGATGTCCCCGATCTTTTTGCTTGATCTGTACACGATCAAGTCGTCGGCGTACGCAGAGAGCTTATCAGATCGCTCAAGAAAATGTTAAACAGGATCGGCGAATTGACGGCACCCTGTTGGAGACCATTTTTTACTTCAAATATACCTGAAGAGGTCACGTTGCCATTCTTCACGACGAACCTCCTACCGGTAAGTATGTTACACAGTAGGTACTGTAGTGGTTTACTAATGCCTAGCCCATTGAGCTTGTAAAAAGTCCTTCTAACCATACGGTGTCGAAGGCCTTCTCCAGGTCAATCAGGCACGCACCCGTACATTGTTTCTGGCTCTTGTTCCATTGGATATCCGACACCAGTTTCGACGCGGCATGAATAGTGTCATGCCCCGCTTTGAAACCGAATTGGTTATCCGGAATTATATGTTTGTCCTCTGTCCAGTTGATCAGAGCTCTATTTATCACCTTCTCGAATACCTTGCTGATGTTCGGAAGGAGACTAATTGACCGGAGGTTGCACGGATTCGAAGAACCTTTACCTCGCTTGGATATGGGTTGCACAATCGCAGTTTTCCAATGCCCCGGATAATGTGCATTATTTAGAGCATTGTTAAACAGGATAGTGTACATGTTAACCACATCTAGGGGGAGATGTCTTAGCACAATGTTCGAGATCCCATCAATTCCCACTGACTTTTTTCTTCTTTAGTGATTCAAAGACCGCATGGAGCTCTGTCTTCGATATGAACGGGGGATGAACCCCTTCAACGGCGATGACATTATCTGCCATGTTAACTTCATTGAACACGACAAAGCCGATGTTCTCAGATCGCCAGTGTTGCATATCTTCTCGAAGTTGTGAGTTGCTAGATTGTACACGATTCTCCAGGTCGTGGTTCTGGCGAATACTCACATTCACCTTATACGATTCCTGGAAGACCGCGCATAGTACCTCCATTTTTTCCTGCGGGTCTTCAACCACAAAGAAGTTATCGTCGAGTATTGCGTTATCTGGATCAATACCTGCTGTACTCAGTATTTGTTCGTTGTCCGCCGTTCTGTGGAGCTTAAGACACGAAAGATCGCTATGCTTACTACGAAAGAACTTATTTATCTGCGGGAACATGCTCGGGTTGTTGGATCTTACTGCCCGAATCTTATTGTTCCAATACATGTTAACAGAAAGTCTGTAGTTCTGAACTATTAATGATTGAATGTTTTTGATGAGCGATTTCAGTGTCCTAATTTCCTCATCTTGTCTGTCGGTAAACCGTCGGTACAAAGTTTTTAATCTTGACAGAAGTCTACTTTTTCGTTGGTGTAGTGCGTCAATTGTCGCATTGCGGTAGAGGTTTTCGTTGTTTGTCCGTGCAAACCGTGGTATCGTGCTGTCCATCGTTCGTTTTATTGTCTCGTCCAGTTGTATTAGATACATGTCAATCTCCTCATTTGACAAGTTCCTATTGGACGGTATGTGAAGCGCATTCGAGGAGACTGTTCTCGTCATTTGTCTGGAGAAGCGTGTCCAGCGTATCCTACTGTAATTGTAGGGATACGATTGAACGAACTCTCCTAATTCCGCAATATGGTTGGGTATCTTGATTTCGGCACTAAGTCCGCAATGGTCACTGATATACACGAAGGTGTTCAAACAGTTTACCGTTTGTGAATTTGTGTCTGTCAGCTGGAGTCTTGCGTCAAAATGCAGAAGATCCAGATAGGAACCGCTTCTGGGGAAGGACGAGATCTCCGTTGCTTTCAAATCGAGTTTATACTCGACACTGTGCAAACAATACCAGCTGTAAAGCTGGTCCCCTCAACTATTGGAAACTATGTTTCCCCAATCCGTGACGGGCATTTAAGTCCCCGGCCAAAATGAAATAGTTCTCCTCCGAGTGCAGTCTTAGACATCGAAAGAGTGAATCGAGCTCTGACATAGTCGTTCTGGAACTAGGGGGGCCGGAGGAGTAGACCGACACCGCATACAACTTCCTTCCACTGCGGAGAGAAATGCACACGATGCAGGCCTCCAACTCCTGAAATCGTCTTACTTCACTACTATACACTACTCTATGTTTAATGTTATTTTTAATGAAGACCGCAACACCGCCTCCACCATTGGAGTTGGGCCGGTCTCTTCTAATAACATTATAATTACTGTGAAGTAGGTCTGGGCTTTGATCGTCCAACAATCTGTAGAGCTCGTTTTTTCCCGGGATCCCCATTAATGAATTTGAATTCACTGCAAGGATCTTGTAAGTACTCTCTGTCTGCGCAGCCATTAGGACTGGGGATGTGCTTGGTTCTGCAGGAGCGCCGATCCATACGTCTTTCAATGGAGGATTTCCAATTGAGCGTTGGATCGTGTGCTCTTGGCACTGAAGGTTGCGGCATTACCTTTGGTAGCTCCTTTCCCTTGCCCCTCTGACCAGACGCCATTTGGGCGTAGGTCACATGAGGGGTGACGGTTACGGCTGCCCGGAGTGAATTTTTCACTGGGGGCTGCTTCTGCAGAACTGTTTTTGTTTTTAGCTCCTGGAACTTAGGGCAACCCCTTTAGTTAGCGGTGTGCCCCCCGTTCCCGCAAAGTACGCATTTCAGCTGACTTTTGTTAGCTGCTCCCTCTATCCCCAGCGGGCAGTCCTCCGCCTTGTGGTTATCTTATTCTTATATTTTATATTTTTTATTTTATATTTTCCCAGACGCATTTTACATAATCTAAGAACTCGATTTTCTTTAGATTGTCTCTCTTGCTTGTGGGTGACAGCTGAACAATATACATTGGCAGTTTCCGCCTTTCTCTCCTTGCCTTAGCTGTGGTGAAGGGCTTGACCCCGACGATCTCGACACCGTCACACACTTGCTCATTGAGCATTTGGAAGACCCTCTCCGCATCAAGCGGCACGGGGAGCTTTAAGAGCATTGCCTGGCTTTTTTCACTTTTTGGAGTGTAGGAAAAGAACTCCAACGATGAAATCTTTAGATATTCTATAATTTTATTATATTGGTCCACCGTCTTGCAGTGGATTGAAAATTTTTCAAAACCTTTGTTTTTTTTATAATAAAATTACTACTACCTATGGCTTCCTTACATACCTTAGCAGTTTGTTCTACATCGGGCTTGTAGAGATTTATTGGTGGAACCTTCTCTTTTTTTTTGTGGCCGCTGCTGTTGCTGATGAACTGCTGGGTGCTAATGTTGCTGGTCTGCTGAACTATGCAGCCGCTTTTGCTTCAGTTGTGTTGCTGGCTGTTGATGCTGTTGCGCTACTGATTGCTGCTGTGCAGCTGGCTGCTGCTGTGTTGCTGGCTTTTGCTGTGCTGCTGGCTGTTGCTGTGCTGCTGCCTGTTGTTGTTGCAGAGCTGCTGGCTGCTTTTGTTGCTGGGTTGCTTTCTTTTGCAGACATGGCTCTTGTTGGCGCTTTTGTTGTTGTTCCATCGCTCGCCTAGCGGTAACGAGGTTCAACCGACCGGTTATGTAGTTCATCCGATGGATTTAATGATAGGGTTCGGCTGCGGAAATTAAGGGATGCGGATTGGAAGAACTCCCGCCGCGGTTGATCCGGCGGATTCAATGATAGGGGTGATTGGGTAACAATCGGGCTGTGTCACGGAGTTAAGACGTCGATAGTCACCACAGCACCACCAGATGAATTGGACTTGCCCAAGGACTGCTAGATGGTCGACAGTATCCCTTCCTCGTTCTGCAATTGGACCACCCGTTGTGATGATGGAATTGGAGTTTTTACCAACATCGTTCTGTTTGGCCAGTAGGAACTCATAGACGAGGACCACTAATTGTCAATAGTTTTGATGAAGTGGTTGCATGTATCTCGCCAGTTGTGTATAACGAAGTTGTTCTATTGATGACTCGTCTGACCTCCAAATCGATGACCATTCCATAATGCGCAAGCAGGTCTGCTCCAATTATAGCATATAGGGGTTTAAATAAATGGCCTTCCCTGGTTTAAATAATGGGCCTGGCCTACCAGTTTATAGGTTGTACGTGAGGGTAACTTCCTCACCACGTAAAACATCGTTAGTTCAGAGACAAGAACATGCCTCGGATAATGAAGGATCACCTGTTGATGACCCCAGCAAACGTTTAAAGGACAATGATTTTGGGTTTTGCACGTGGAATGTGAGTTCCGTTAACAGGCCACGTGCAGCCGAACAACTTGCGGAAGCTCTTGACTGCTATAAGGCAGACATTACCGCCATCCAGGAAGTGCGATGGGATGGGCCTGGCATAAAAGCGATGAAGAACAGCGATATCTACTACAGTAATTGTTATAGAGAGAGAAGGCAGCGCTTATTCGGAATTGTTGTTCGAGGCAGACTTAGGCAAAACGTCTTGAGCTACGACCCCTTCAGCGAATGCCGGGAACATCAGCCTAATATGCTCAGGCCCCGACAGAGGAGAAGATGACTTCTTTGATCTCCTAGAAAGAATATACGATCGATGCCCCAGCTACGACACCAAGATCGTTCTAGGAGATTTCAACGCTCAGCTGGGAAAGGAGGACATCTTTGCTGGAGTCATCGGTAAACACAGCCTTCACGATAACACCATATGTCTTTGGAAAGTCTGAGTTGCACTCTTGAGTCCGAATGGCATGACCAAGAACTCGTATAGCCCAAACGGCAATGAGGCCGTTCTGCAATTGGGCCACCCGTTGTGATGATGGAACTGGAGTTTTTACCAACATCGTTCTGTTTGGCCAGTAAGAACTCATAGACGAGAACCACTAATTGTCAATAGTTTTGATGAAGTGGTTGCATGTATCTCGCCAGTTGTGTATAACGAAGTTGTTCTATTGATGACTCGTCTGACTTTCAAATCGATGACCATTCCATAATGTGCAAGCACGTCTGCTCCAATTATAGCAGTTTTAACATCAGCGATGATAAAAGGTCATTTAATTGCACGCCGTAGTCAAAGGGGGGCATGGGCCTGTGCACGCGAGGTAACGTCGTTGATTGCGCTCAACATGGCGAGCTGCCAAAACTATCCTCATTGGTGCACAGGTCAAGTTGACATACATCCTCCACGCGGCGCCCCGTGGATAGCCATCACAACACCCGTTAAATGGTGAACCAATGTATGCAGCGAGCCCGAGGGTTTAAATAATGGGCCTGGCCTACCAGTTTATAGGTTGTGCGTGAGGATAACTTCCTCACCACGTAAAACATCGTTAGTTCAGAGACAAGAACATGCCTCGGATAATGAAGGATCACCTGTTGACGACCCCAGCAAACGTTTAAAGGACAATGATTTTCGGTTTTGCACGTGGAATGTGAGGTGCGTTAACAGACCACGTGCAGCCGAACAATCACATGAAACGAAAGCTCTTGACTGCTATAAGGCAGACATTCCCGCAATCCAGGAAGTGCGATGGGATGGGCCTGGCATAAAAGCGATGAAGAACAGCGATATCTACTACAGAAATTGCTATAGAGAGAGAGAAGGCAGCGCTTATTCGGAGTTGTTGTTCGAGGCAGACTTAGGCAAAACGTCTTGAGCTACGACCCCGTCAGCGAATGCCACATGACAATCCACATCAAGGCTTAATTCGGGAACATCAGCCTAATATGCGCTCAGGAACCGACAGAGGAGAAGGATGACAGCATCAAGGATGACTTCTTTGATCTCCTAGAAGGAACATACGATCGATGCCCCAGCTACGACACCAAGATCTTTCTAGGAGATTTCACGATAACACCACATGTCTTTGGAAAGTCTGAGTTGCACTCTTGAGTCCGAATGGCATAACCAAGAACTCGTATAGCCCAAACGGTGTCGTTACTGCTCTCTTTTCGATGTCGTCCGGATTCATCGGGATCTGATAGTATTCCTCATCGAGATCGATGATGGAGAATTGACTTCTGTTATGGAGTTGATCTGCGAAGTCAATGATGTGCGGTATTCACCCCTATCATTGAATCCGCCGGATCGACCGCGGCGGGAGAATGTCAAAATTTCCGCGATTTGCCATGAGGATAAGGGATAACCAGCATCTCCTATAGTAAATAACGTAAAGATTTTATTTTTGATATTAGAAAATTCTACTTACCTAATATTCGGTTATTTCGATTTCCGTTGTCATACAATGATTGAAAATAAAAGAAAGCATCACTGTTGCCCCAAATTGAGGAATCATGACTAGCTCCAGGGTATCTGGCATCAATGCATCGGCTTCTCTGCTTGTGATCACATATCTGAAATAGATTATGATTAAGGAGGAAAGTAATAATTATATGACGCTGAATTACTATCATTGTATTCAGGTTGTAAAATTCTTTCCTGTTGTAGATAAGATGAGTATTTTCACCTTCAAGTTTGGGAATTTTTAAATGTGTGCCGTCAATATACATAACTACACCCGGTATTCTCGACTTCTCATAAAAAACCGCCTAGCCTCATGCTTTTCTTCATAGCATAGAGTTTCTTCCAGTGTATTAAACACTTCCGAGAGGACGAAATCCGGTCCATTGCCATTTTGGTATGCACCTTCTGCCAAAAATCTCAGGCATGCTGCTAATTTTAACTCTGGACTCAGTGATAATGCTCTGACAACTGGTGGTAATTTTGCCTTCAACACGTCCAATATGTATTGAAAACCCGCTTCATTCAGTCTGAAATGTTTGATAAGCCTATAATTTAGAATATTAACTTGAAGTTGAGTAAGAAAATTGTTCTTAACTTACTGAGTATCGGGTAGCGAAAAGATATCACTTGCTATGCCCCTAATTTGTCCTGTAATAGTCCTCCCCTAAATCCAAAAAAAGCTATTGTGTCCATAACTTTTAATTTATTTAGCTTTCTTTTGAAATCAAAACAATTTTTCTTTCCCAAAAATTCTACATTGACGGAACACAGCTGATATTAAAGAAGGACGGTAACGAGGTTCAACCGACCGGCTATGTAGTCGGTTGGGTTTGGCTGCGGAAGTTAAGGGATGCGGATTGGAAGAACTCCCGCCTCGGTCGATCCGGTGGATTCAATGATAGGGGTGATTGGGTAACAATCGGGCTGTGTCACAGAGTTAAGACGTCGATAGTCACCACAGCACCACTAGATGAATGGCACTTGCCGAAGGACTGCTAGATGGTCGACAGTATCCCTTCTTTTGAAACTCAGCGAACTCTGCCTTGGCCTGCTGTAGTTTTTCGCCAGTGAGGCGGTGAGGCCGTTCTGCAATTGGGCCACCCGTTGTGATGATGGAATTGGAGTTCTTACCAACATCGTTCCGTTTGGCCAGTAGGAACTCATAGACGAGAACCACTAATTGTCAATAGTTTTGATGAAGTGGTTGCATGTATCTCGCCAGTTGTGTATAACGAAGTTGTTCTATTGATGAATCGTCTGACCTTCAAATCGATGACCATTCCATAATGTGCAAGCAGGTCTGCTCCAAATATAGCAGTTTTAACATCAGCGATGATAAAAGGTCATTTAATTGCACGCCGTAGTCCAAGGGGGCATGGGCCTGTGCACGCGAGGTAACGTCGTTGATTGCGCTCAACATGGCGAGCTGCCAAAACTATCCTCGTTGGTGCACAGGTCAAGTTGACATACATCCTCCACGCGGCGCCCCATGGATAGCCAACACAACACCCGTTGTATGGTGAACCAATGTATGCAGCGAGCCCCTCTGCCCGAGGGTTTAAATAATGGGCCTGGCCTACCAGTTTATAGGTTGTGCGTGAGGGTAACTTCCTCACCACGTAAAACATCGTTAGTTCAGAGACAAGAACATGCCTCGGATAGTGAAGGATCACCTGTTGATGACCCCAGCAAACGTTTAAAGGACAATGATTTTCGGTTTTGCACGTGGAATGTGAGGTCCGTTAACAGGCCACGTGCAGCCGAACAACCACATGCAACGGAAGCTCTTGACTGCTATAAGGCAGACATTACCGCCATCCAGGAAGTGCGATGGGATGGGCCTGGCATAAAAGCGATGAAGAACAGCGATATCTAATACAGTAATTGCAACAGAGAGAGAGAGAAGGCAGCGCTTATTCGGAATTGTTGTTCGAGGCAGACTTAGGCAAAACGTCTTGAGCTACGACCCCGTCATCGAATGCCACATGACAATCCGCATCAAGGCTAAATTCGGGAACATCAGCCTAATATGCCCAGGCCCCGACAGAGGAGAAGGATGACAGCATCAAGGATGACTTCTTTGAACTCCTAGAAAGAACATACGATCGATGCCCCAGCTACGACACCAAGATCGTTCTAGGAGATTTCAACGCTCAGCTGGGAAAGGAGAACATTTTTGCTGGAGTCATCGGTAAACAAAGCCTTCACGATAACACCATATGTCTTTGGAAAGTCTGAGTTGCACTCTTGAGTCCGAATGGCATAACCAAGAACTCGTATAGCCCAAACGGTGTCGTAACTGCTCTCTTTTCGATGTCGTCCGGATTCATCGGGATCTGATAGTATTCCTTATCGAGATCGATGATGGAGAACTGACTTCTGTTATGGAGTTGATCTGCGAAGTCAATGATGTGCGGTATTCACCCCTATCATTGAATCCGCCGGATCGACCGCGGCGGGAGAATGTCAAAATTTCCGCGATTTGCTATCATTGAAAACGGTAGTGAACAAAAGTCGGTACAGAAGTGCAAAAAACTAGATACCATTGAATCCGCGGCCGATTCCCCGTCCATACACATGTGACATTTCTCATCCGCGACACATTTGATGCGTATCCGACCGGCAAAATGATGAAAATGAAAAAGTAAGTAAAATAATCGCAAATTTGCACATACATTTGTATTAACTGTTATTAAATTAAATAGGCCAACAAATCGTCAGCAATTTAGAATGTTTGTAGACCTAGTGAAAGAAAATCCGGATATCGCAAATAATTGAGCTGTCGGGCTCCGAAGCAACAGCGACACAAATTTTTCCAAAAACCCCCCTGCTGTTTTTTTTTTTTTTTTATAATTGACGCGTGCAAAAGGGGTTGCGAGTACCCTTAAGTGACCGGATCAAGTCACAGCACGGGCCGAAGGTATAGAGGAAGAGAGGGAGAGGAGGTACCGATGCACATTGGTTTTAAATGCCTGTGGATTGTAATGAGGAGGAAAAATCGAGCTGGGAAGAGCATTCCAGATTCGTGTAGTGCGTCTAAAGAACGAGTCTCTGAATTTGACTGTACGTTCGAAAGAGGGCTTGAGAGTGAATTGATGGGCATTCCTAGCTAGGCGTGTATTGCGGGTGAATTCTTGAAGGGGAGGAATGCAATTGGCTAATTCATCTGAGCATTTCAATAGCGGTAAAAAAGTGACAACGACGCGACATTACGTCGGTGTTCTAACCAGTCAATCGACTTGCAATATTACTGTCACCTATAAGTTTTATCGCTCGCTTTTGAATTCTATCCAGCAGGTGCAGGGAGGTCTTAGAAGCACCTGACCAGATAGGAGCGTTATACTCAAGTTTTGGGCATATGTATGCCTTGTATATTGTAGCCAGATCAGAGGGGGTGAAGTACTTCTTGCATCGTTTAAGGAAACCTAGACATTTCGCAGCATTTTTGGCGACCTCAAATATGTGATCGTTCCAACTAATTGTTGGGTTGATACACATACCGAGGATCTTTCGGTTTCAACAACGCAAGTGCCGTTCATGGATAACGGCTGATTATTTTGTGATCGCTTTAACGACAGTAGAAAGCACTGTGTTTTGGAAGCATTAAATTCCACTCTATTCTTGTTTCCCCAATCGATTATGCTGTCAAGGTCGGAATTTAATGTTCTTAACATACGCTGCCGTTCCGAGCCTAAGGCCGAAGTGGAGGGACGTGAGCCAAGGAACGAATATGAAAAGCTGAGGGTACTGTCATCAGCGAAGGAATGAATAGGATTAGAAGTAGCAGACAAGAGATCATTTATAAAAATGAGAAAGAGTGTCGGAGACAAAACAGAGCCCTGGGGAACACCAGCATTAATATAGTGGATATCAGACTTGAATCCATCCAAAACGACTTGTATTGAACGATTCGAAAGGTAATTTCTAATCCATTGAAGAAGAGACTCGTCGATCCCAAAAGCACGCATTTTCGACAAGAGAGCCTGGTGCCAGACCCTGTCAAATGCCTTAGAAATATCAATCGCAACAATCTTGCTTTCTCCTGCATTGTGCAAAGATTGGTTCCACTTTCCAGTGAGATATGCCATCATATCACCAGTGGAACGGTTGCTTCGGAAGCCGTACTGCCGGTCATTAAGAAGCTTCCGGGACTCAAGATATTTCATAAGCTGACGGTTTATCAGCGTTTCCATGACCTTGGAGAGAAGGGACGTTAGTGGTATGGGTCGGTAGGAGGTGGGTGACGAACATTCGCCCTTTTTAGGGACGGGCTGGACAAATGCAGTTTTCCACTTACTCGGAAAGAGCCCTGAAGAGTAGGACAGATGGAAAAGCTTACGCAGTGGTTTTGCCAGCGTAGAAGAACACCTCTTCAGAAGAACAGGGGGTATACCATCCGGGCCAGTGAATTTGTGTATGTGTATTAGATCTTTAAGTACTCTTGCTACTGTATGAGTGCGAAAATGGATTTGCCCCATGGAGAAATTTACGCTCTCAAGTACAGGTGGGGACAAAGTGTTATCTGGCAGCGTTGAGCTAGCTGCAAAGTGTGCAGCAAGCAGATTAGCTTTGTCCAAAGAGCTGACAGCTGGAATGTCATTGCAAATGAGCGTTGGGATCGAAGACGAGGCTGAATTCCTTATGTTTTTTATGAAAGACCAAAAGCTTCTGCTACCCTTGGGGCATTGTAGAACTTTTTGCCTCAACTTTTGGTCAAAGGAGAATTTAACACGTCTTATTAATGCATTACAGTCATTTCGGATCCGTTTGAACTTTTTCCGGGCTTCCTCAGAAGGGTTGGCTTTATAATCCCGGAAACTCAACTCTCTCACCCTGATAGCCTCTTTGCAGCTCAAGTCGAACCACGCGTTTGCCTTAGGTTTGATGCTCTTCACTCTGTGAGGAATGAAGGACCTCATGCCCAGCGAAAAAATGTTTGTGATCGCATCAGTAGCGGCATCCACGTCACTATCGAGGAAGCATAGTGACCAGTTAAAATTCCTAAAGAAGTTGTTAAGTCCGCTCCAGTTGGCTTTCTCGTAGAGCCATACTGTTCTTTTCGGAATTTGTTCTCTAACTGTGTGGGAGGAGTACGAGAATTTGGCTGACACGACACAGTGGTCGGACGAGCCTAGAGGCGACAATATATCAATTGAATATTTTTCCGGATGAGAGGTGAGAAACAGATCCAAGGTGTTAGCGGTATGATCTGCAATGTCAGGTATTCGTGTTGGCTCATTCACAAGCTGGGTTAAATTATTTACCTCAGCCAAGATTTCAACATACCTTCCTTCGGGTGTTGTCTGGCCTGAATGTCGAAGCCAAGTAGAATTGTGTACATTGAAATCGCCCGCAATAGCGATTTCAGTGCGAGGGTACAGGGATACAATTCTTGTGATGGAGTCAGACAGCGCATCAAACTCGTTATAAGTTGAGTTGCTGGCCATGTTTGGACTTCTATAAATAAAGTAGTAGTGGATTAAATGCTTACGGACAAAGAGTTTTAACCACAGAAAATTAAATTCCGGATTGGAACAGTGGCCATATTGTGGTTGAATTTGGTAAGCAACATCACTACGCACATAAATGGCGAGACCGCGGTGTAAAAAGAATAAGGGCACCAAGCTATATCCAGGCAGGTTCAAATCCGATAAATCGGTATTCTCACCCACCTGTGTTTCGCTCAGCGCCAAGACAGCTGGTTTGTGACGAGAGAGGTGGACGTAAACGGCAAAGAGATTAGTTCTCAGTCCGCGAATGTTGCTCACGTCAACACGAAATTGCCCCCTCATGTCAGTCGTAGGCATTTGGAAACCAACTCCGACAGTGCAGTTGGTGAAAGTAAGCAGAGTTCAGAAGTGTAAATTCTGCGATTAGCTTCACAAAACAAATCAACGTAGGTGTTATGCCCGTACATTGACTTGAATTGGTCCACTAACAAAAATTCACACTTCCGAATCCGCTATGTCAGATGTTAGGCAGACTCGGACATCGCCCCAGCCCGTCTGGTAAATCAAACGGGAGTTGCGACCGAGAATGCCCAACAGTGGCTTGTGAAGGAGTGGGAGAGGGGGGAGCGGGCCGAGTGCGCTCTACCGAATCACTTCACTGCACTACACTGCACTTTTTTTTTTTGGTAAGAATTTATTTATATATTTTTTATTTTTTTCACTTTTTTTCACTCGCGGAGGTGTTGTGCGGACCGCGTTAAATGTTCTTAAGAACGACGCGAGGAATTCTTTTTTTTTTGTCATTTATTAAGTGCATGCAGCGCCGACACGTCTGCATACGTCGGAGGATGACATGGCACTCCCGTGACTGCTGTTAAAGCGACTTTCTCGGTATCAATACCGACATATCTATATGATGTGATTATCCATGGGGATAAGGGATAACCAGCATCTCCTATAGTAAATAACGTAAAGATTTTATTTTTGATATTAGAAACTTCTACTTACCTAATATTCGGTTATTTCGATTTCCGTTGTCATACAATGATTGAAAATAAAAGAAAGCATCACTGTTGCCCCAAATTGAGGAATCATGACTAGCTGCAGGGTATCTGGCATCAATGCATCGGCTTCTCTGCTTGTGATCACATATCTGAAATAGATTATGAGTAAGGAGGAAAGTAATAATTATATGACGCTGAATTACTATCATTGCATTCAGGCTGTAAAATTCTTTCCTGTTGTAGAAAAGATGATTATTTTCACCTTCAAGTTTGGGAATTTTTAACTGTGTGCCGTCGATACACATAACTACACCCGGTATTCTCGACTTCTCATAAAAAACCGCCTAGCCTCATGCTTTTCTTCATAGCATAGAGTTTCTTCCAGTGTATTAAACACTTCCGAGAGGACGAAATCCGGTCCAAGGCCATTTTGGTATGCACCTTCTGCCAAAAATCTCAGGCATGCTGCTAATTTTAACTCTGGACTCAGTGATAATGCTCTGACAACTGGTGGTAATTTTGCCTTCAACCCGTCCAATATGTATTGAAAATCAGCTTTATTCAGTCAGAAATGTTTGATAAGCGTATAATATAGAATAATAACTTGAAGTTGAGTAAGAAAATTGTTCTTAACTTACTGAGTATCGGGTAGCGAAAAGATATCACTTGCTATGCCTCTAATTTGTCCTGGAATGATCCTCCTCTAAATCCAAAAAAAAGCTATTGTGTCCATAACTTTTAATTTATTTTGCTTTCTTTTGAAATCAAAACAATTTTTCTTTCCCAAAAATTCTACATTGACGGAACACAGCTGATATTAAAGAAGGACGGTAACGAGGTTCAACCGACCGGCTATGTAGTTCATCCGGCGGATTCAATGATAGGGTTTGGCTGCGGAAGTTAAGGGATGCGGATTGGAAGAACTCCCGCCTCAGTCGATCCGGCGGATTCAATGATAGGGGTGATTGGGTAACAATCGGGCTGTGTCACAGAGTTAAGACGTCGATAGTCACCACAGCACCACTAGATGAATGGCACTTGCCGAAGGACTGCTAGATGGTCGACAGTATCCCTTCTTTTGAAACTCAGCGAACTCTGCCTTGGCCTGCTGTAGTTTTTCGCCAGTGAGGCGGTGAGGCCGTTCTGCAATTGGGCCACCCGTTGTGATGATGGAATTGGAGTTCTTACCAACATCGTTCCGTTTGGCCAGTAGGAACTCATAGACCACAACCACTAATTGTCAATAGTTTTGATGAAGTGGTTGCATGTATCTCGAAAGTTGTGTATAACGAAGTTGTTCTATTGATGACTCGTCTGACCTTCAAATCGATGACCATTCCATAATGTGCAAGCAGGTCTGCTCCAAATATAGCAGTTTTAACATCAGCGATGATAAAAGGTAATTTAATTGCACGCCGTAGTCCAAGGGGGCATGGGCCTGTGCACGCGAGGTAACGTCGTTGATTGCGCTCAACATGGCGAGCTGCCAAAACTATCCTCGTTGGTGCACAGGTAAAGTTGACATACATCCTCCACGCGGCGCCCCATGGATAGCCATCAGAACACCTGTTGTATGGTGAACCAATGTATGCAGTGAGCCCCTCTGCCCGAGGGTTTAAATAATGGGCCTGGCCTACCAGTTTATAGGTTGTGCGTGAGGGTAACTTCCTCACCACGTAAAACATCGTTAGTTCAGAGACAAGAACATGCCTCGGATAATGAAGGATCACCTGTTGATGACCCCAGCAAACGTTTAAAGGACAATGATTTTCGGTTTTGCACGTGGAATGTGAGGTCCGTTAACAGACCACGTGCAGCCGAACAACCACATGCAACGGAAGCTCTTGACTGCTATAAGGCAGACATTCCCGCAATCCAGGAAGTGCGATGGGATGGGCCTGGCATAAAAGCGATGAAGAACAGCGATATCTACTACAGTAATTGCTATAGAGAGAGAAGGCAGCGCTTATTCGGAGTTGTTGTTCGAGGCAGACATAGGCAAAACGTCTTGAGCTACGACCCCGTCAGCGAATGCCACATGAAAATCCGCATCAAGGCTGAATTCGGGAACATCAGCCTAATATGCTCAGGCCCCGACAGAGGAGAAGGATGACAGCATCAAGGATGACTTCTTTGATCTCCTAGAAAGAACATACGATCGATGCCCCAGCTACGACACCAAGATCGTTCTAGGAGATTTCAATGCTTGTTGTCATACAGTGATTTAAAATAAAAGAAAGCATCACTGTTACCCCAAATTGAGGAATCATGACTAGCTCCAGGGTATCTGGCATCAATGCATCGGCTTCTCTGCTTGTGATCTATCTATCTATCTGAAATAGAGTTTGATTAAGGAAGAAAGTAATAATTATATGACGCTGAATTACTATCATTGTATTCAGGCTGTGAAATTTTTTCCGGTTGTAGAAAAGATGAGTATTTTCACCTTCAAGTTTGGGAATTTTTAAATGTGTGCCGTCAATACACATAACTACACCCGGTATTCTCGACTTCTCATAAAAAACCACCTAGCCTCATGCTTTTCTTCTTCGGACATCGCTAAGGTTATCCATCTTGAACATAGAGTTTCTTTCAGTGTATTAAACACTTCCGAGAGGACGAAATCGTGTCCAGTGCCATTTTGGTATGCACCTTCTGCCAAAAATCTCAGGCATGCTGCTAATTTTAACTCTGGACTCAGTGATAATGCCCTGACAACTGGTGGTAATTTTGCCTTCAACACGTCCAATATGTATTGAAAACCAGCTTCATTCAGTCTGAAATGTTTGATAAGCCTATAATTTAGAATATTAACTTGAAGTTATTAAGATATTAACTTGAAGTTACTTGAAGATATTAACTTTAGTAAGAAAATTATTCTTAACTTACTGAGTATCGGGTAGCGAAAAGATATCACTTGCTATGCCTCTAATTTGTCCTGGAATGATCCTCCTCTAAATCCAAAAAAAAGCTATTGTGTCCATAACTTTTAATTTATTTTGCTTTCTTTTGAAATCAAAACAATTTTTCTTTCACAAAAATTCTACATTGACGGAACACAGCTGATATTAAAGAAGGACGGTAACGAGGTTCAACCGACCGGTTATGTAGTTCATCCGGCGGATTCAATGATAGGGTTTGGCTGCGAAAGTTAAGGGATGTGGATTGGAAGAACTCCCGCCGCGGTCGATCCGGCGGATTCAATGATAGGGGTGATTGGGTAACAATCGGGCTGTGTCACGGAGTTAAGACGTCGATAGTCACCACAGCACCACCAGATGAATGGGACTTGTCCAAGGACTGCTAGATGGTCGACAGTATCCCTTCTCTTGAAACTCAGCGAACTCTGCTTTGGCCTGCTGTAGTTTTTCGCCAGTGAGGCGGTGAGGCCGTTCTGCAATTGGGCCACCCGTTGTGATGATGGAATTGGAGTTTTTACCAACATCGTTCCGTTTGGCCAGTAGGAACTCATAGACGAGAACCACTAATTGTCAATAGTTTTGATGAAGGGGTTGCATGTATCTCGCCAGTTGTGTATAACGAAGTTGTTCTATTGATGACTCGTCTGACCTTCAAATCGGTGACCATTCCATAATGTGCAAGCAGGTCTGCTCCAATTATAGTAGTTTTAACATCAGCGATGATAAAAGGTCATTTAATTGCACGCCGTAGTCCAAGAGGGCATGGGCCTGTCCACGCGAGGTAACGTCGTTGATTGCGCTCAACATGGCGAGCTGCCAAAACTATCCTCGTTGGTGCACAGGTAAAGTTGACATACATCCTCCACACGGCGCCCCATGGATAGCCATCACAACACCCGTTGTATGGTGAACCAATGTATGCAGCGAGCCCCTCTGCCCGAGGGTTTAAATAATGGGCCTGGCCTACCAGTTTATAGGTTGTACGTGAGGGTAACTTCCTCACCACGTAAAACATAGTTAGTTCAGAGACAAGAACATGCCTCGGATATTGAAGGATCACCTGTTGACGACCCCAGCAAACGTTTAAAGGACAATGATTTTCGGTTTTGCACGTGGGATGTGAGGTGCGTTAACAGGACACGTGCAGCAGAACAAGACATTACCGCCATCCAGGAAGTGCGATGGGATGGGCCTGGCATAAAAGCGATGAAGAACAGCGATATCTAGTACAGTAATTGCTATAGAGAGAGAAGGCAGCGCTTATTCGGAGTTGTTGTTCGAGGCAGACTTAGGCAAAACGTCTTGAGCTACGACCCCGTCAGCGAATGCCACATGACAATCCGCATCAAGGCTAAATTCGGGAACATCAGCCTAATATGCTCAGGCCCCGGAGAAGGATGACAGCATCAAGGATGACTTCTTTGATCTCCTAGAAAGAACATACGCTCGATGGATTTCAACGCTCAGCTGGGAAAGGAGGGCATCTTTGCTGGAGTCATAGGTAAACACAGCCTTCATGATAACACCATATGTCTTTGGAAAGTCTGAGTTGCACTCTTGAGTCCGAATGGCATGACCAAGAACTCGTATTGCCCAAACGGTGTCGTTACTGTTCTCTTTTCGATGTCGTCCGGATTCATCGGGATCTGATAGTATTCCTTATCGAGATCGATGATGGAGAACTGACTTCTGTATGGAGTTGGTCTGCGAAGTCAATGATGTGCGGTATTCACCCCTATCATTGAATCCGCCGGATCGACCGCGGCGGAAGAATGTCAAAATTTCCGCGATTTGCCATGAGGATAAGGGATAACCAGCATCTCCTATAGTAAATAACGTAAAGATTTTATTTTTGATATTAGAAACTTCTACTTACCTAATATTCGGTTATTTCGATTTCCGTTGTCATACAATGATTGAAAATAAAAGAAAGCATCACTGTTGCCCCAAATTGAGGAATCATGACTAGCTCCAGGGTATCTGGCATCAATGCATCGGCTTCTCTGCTTGTGATCACATATCTGAAATAGATTATGATTTAGGAGGAAAGTAATAATTATATGACGCTGAATTACTATCATTGTATTCAGGCTGTAAAATTCTTTCGTGTTGTAGATAAGATGAGTATTTTCACCTTCAAGTTTGGGAATTTTTAAATGTGTGCCGTCAATATACATAACTACACCCGGTATTCTCGAATTCTCATAAAAAACCGCCTAGCCTCATGCTTTTCTTCATAGCATAGAGTTTCTTCCAGTGTATTAAACACTTCCCAGAGGACGAAATCCGGGCCATTGCCATTTTTGTATGCACCTTCTGCCAAAAATCTCAGGCATGCTGCTAATTTTAACTCTGGACTCAGTGATAATGCTCTGACAACTGGTGGTAATTTTGCCTTCAACACGTCCAATATGTATTGAAAACCAGCTTCATTCAGTCTGAAATGTTTGATAAGCCTATAATTTAGAATATTAACTTGAAGTTGAGTAAGAAAATTGTTCTTAACTTACTGAGTATCGGGTAGCGAAAAGATATCACTTGCTATGCCCCTAATTTGTCCTGTAATAGTCCTCCCCTAAATCCAAAAAAAGCTATTGTGTCCATAACTTTTAATTTATTTAGCTTTCTTTTGAAATCAAAACAATTTTTCTTTCCCAAAAATTCTACATTGACGGAACACAGCTGATATTAAAGAAGGACGGTAACGAGGTTCAACCGACCGGTTATGTAGTTCATCCGGCGGATTCAATGATAGGGTTTGGCTGCGGAAGTTAAGGGATGCGGATTGGAAGAACTCCCGCCTCGGTCGATCCGGCGGATTCAATGATAGGGGTGATTGGGTAACAATCGGGCTGTGTTACAGAGTTAAGACGTCGATAGTCACCACAGCACCACTAGATGAATGGCACTTGCCGAAGGACTGCTAGATGGTCGACAGTATCCCTTCTTTTGAAACTCAGCGAACTCTGCCTTAGCCTGCTGTAGTTTTTCGCCAGTGAGGCGGTGAGGCCGTTCTGCAATTAGGCCACCCGTTGTGATGATGGAATTGGAGTTCTTACCAACATCGTTCCGTTTGGCCAGTAGGAACTCATAGACCACAACCACTAATTGTCAATAGTTTTGATGAAGTGGTTGCATGTGTCTCGCCAGTTGTGTATAACGAAGTTGTTCAATTGATGACTCGTCTGACCTTCAAATCGATGACCATTCCATAATGTGCAAGCAGGTCTGCTCCAAATATAGCAGTTTTAACATCAGCGATGATAAAAGGTCATTTAATTGCACGCCGTAGTCCAAGGGGGCATGGGCCTGTGCACGCGAGGTAACGTCGTTGATTGCGCTCAACATGGCGAGCTGCCAAAACTATCCTCGTTGCTGCACAGGTCAAGTTGACATACATCCTCCACGCGGCGCCCCATGGATAGCCAACACAACACCCGTTGTATGGTGTATGCAGTGAGCCCCTCTGCCCGAGGGTTTAAATAATGGGCCTGGCCTACCAGTTTATAGGTTGTGCGTGAGGGTAACTTCCTCACCACGTAAAACATCGTTAGTTCAGAGACAAGAACATGCCTCGGATAATGAAGGATCACCTGTTGACGACCCCAGCAAACGTTTAAAGGACAATGATTTTCGGTTTTGCACGTGGAATGTGAGGTCCGTTAACAGACCACGTGCAGCCGAACAACCACATGCAACGGAAGCTCTTGACTGCTATAAGGCAGACATTACCGCCATCCAGGAAGTGCGATGGGATGGGCCTGGCATAAAAGCGATGAAGAACAGCGATATCTAGTACAGTAATTGCTACAGAGAGAGAGTTCGAGGCAGACTTAGGCAAAACGTCTTGAGCTACGACCCCGTCATCGAATGCCACATGACAATCCGCATCAAGACTAAATTCGGGAACATCAGCCTAATATGCCCAGGCCCCGACAGAGGAGAAGGATGACAGCATCAAGGATGACTTCTTTGAACTCCAAGAAAGAACATACGATCGATGCCCCAGCTACGACACCAAGATCGTTCTAGGAGATTTCAACGCTCAGCTGGGAAAGGAGAACATTTTTGCTGGAGTCATCGGTAAACAAAGCCTTCACGATAACACCATATGTCTTTGGAAAGTCTGAGTTGCACTCTTGAGTCCGAATGGCATAACCAAGAACTCGTATAGCCCAAACGGTGTCGTAACTGCTCTCTTTTCGATGTCGTCCGGATTCATCGGGATCTGATAGTATTCCTTATCGAGATCGATGATGGAGAACTGACTTCTGTTATGGAGTTGATCTGCGAAGTGAATGATGTGCGGTATTCACCCCTATCATTGAATCCGCCGGATCGACCGCGGCGGGAGAATGTCAAAATTTCCGCGATTTGCTATCATTGAAAACGCTAGTGAACAAAAGTCGGTACAAAAGTGCAAAAAACTAGATACCATTGAATCCGCGGCCGATTCCCCGTCCATACACATGTGACATTTCTCATCCGCGACACATTTGATGAGTATCCAATCGGCAAAATGATGAAACTGAAAAAGTAAGTAAAATAATCGCAAATTTGCACATACATTTGTATTAACTGTTATTAAATTAAATAGGCCAACAAATCGTCAGCAATTTAGAATGTTTGTAGACCTAGTGAAAGAAAATCCGGATATCGCAAATAATTGAGCTGTCGGGCCCCGAGGCAACAGCGACACAAATTTTTCCAAAAACCAATCGTTCGTTCAACAATATTTCGTCCCCTGCTGTTTTTTTTTTTTTTTTTTATAATTGACGCGTGCAAAAGGGGTTGCGAGTACCCTTAAGTGACCGGATCAAGTCACAGCACGGCCGAAGGTATAGAGGAAGAGAGGGAGAGGAGGTACCGATGCACATTGGTTTTAAATGCTTGTGGATTGTAATGAGGAGGAAAAATCGAGCTGGGAAGAGCATTCCAGATTCGTGTAGTGCGGCTAAAGAACGAGTCTCTGAATTTGACTGTACGTCCGAAAGAGGGCTTGAGGGTGAATTGATGGGCATTCCTAGCGAGGCGTGTATTGCGGGTGAATTCTTGAAGGGGAGGAATGCAACTGGCTAATTCGTCTGAGCATTTCTTGTTGAAATAGCGGTAAAAAAGTGACAACGACGCGACATTACGTCGGTGTTCTAACGAGTCAATCGACTTCGCAATATTACTGTCACCTATAAATTTTATCGCTCGCTTTTGAATTCTATCCAGCAGGTGCAGGGAGGTCTTAGAAGCACCTGACCAGATAGGAGCGTTATACTCAAGTTTTGGGCATATGTATGCCTTGTATATTGTAGCCAGATCAGAGGGGGTGAAGTACTTCTTGCATCGTTTAAGGAAACCTAGACATTTCGCAGCATTTTTGGCGACCTCAAATATGTGATCGTTCCAACTAATTGTTGGGTTGATACACATACCGAGGATGGAAAGTCTTTCGGTTTCAACAACGCAAGTGCCGTTCATGGATAACGGCTGATTATTTTGTGATCGCTTTAACGACAGTAGACAGCACTGTGTTTTGGAAGCATTAAATTCCACTCTATTCTTCTTTCCCCAATCGATTATGCTGTCAAGGTCGGAATTTAATGTGCTTAACATACGCTGCCGTTCCGAGTCTAAGGCCGAAGTGGAGGGACGTGAGCCAAGGAACGAATATGAAAAGCTGAGGGTACTGTCATCAACGAAGGAATGAATAGGATTAGAAGTAGCAGACAAGAGATCATTTATAAAAATGAGAAAGAGTGTCGGAGACAAAACAGAGCCCTTGGGGAACACCAGCATTAATATAGTGGATATCAGACTTGAATCCATCCAAAACGACTTGTATTGAACGATTCGAAAGGTAATTTCTAATCCATTGAAGAAGAGACTCATCGATCCCAAAAGCACGCATTTTCGACAAAAGAGCCTGGTGCCAGACCCTGTCAAATGCCTTAGAAATATCAAGCGCAACAATCTTGCTTTCTCCTGCATTGTGCAAAGATTGGTTCCACTTTCCAGTGAGATATGCCATCAGATCACCAGTGGAACGGTTGCTTCGGAAGCCGTACTGCCGGTCATTAAGAAGCTTCCGGGACTCAAGATATTTCATAAGCTGACGGTTTATCAGCGTTTCCATGACCTTGGAGAGAAGGGACGTTAGTGGTATGGGTCGGTAGGAGGTGGGTGACGAACATTCGCCCTTTTTAGGGACGGGCTGGACAAATGCAGTTTTCCACTTACTCGGAAAGAGCCCTGAAGAGTAGGACAGATGGAAAAGCTTACGCAGTGGTTTTGCCAGCGTAGAAGAACACCTCTTCAGAAGAACAGGGGGTATACCATCCGGGCCAGTGAATTTGTGTATGTGTATTAGATCTTTAAGTACTCTTGCTACTGTACGAGTGCGAAAATGGATTTGCCCCATGGAGAAATTTACGCTCTCAAGTACAGGTGGGGACAAAGTGTTATCTGGCAGCGTTGAGCTAGCTGCAAAGTGTGCAGCAAGCAGATTAGCTTTGTCCAAAGAGCTGACAGCTGGAATGTCATTGCAAATGAGCGTTGGGATCGAAGACGAGGCTGAATTCCTTATGTTTTTTATGAAAGACCAAAAGCTTCTGCTACCCTTGGGGCATTGTAGAACTTTTTGCCTCAACTTTTGGTCAAAGGAGAATTTAACACGTCTTATTAATGCATTACAGTCATTTCGGATCCGTTTGAACTTTTTCCGGGCTTCCTCAGAAGGGTTGGCTTTATAATCCCGGAAACTCAACTCTCTCACCCTGATAGCCTCTTTGCAGCTCAAGTCGAACCACGCGTTTGCCTTAGGTTTGATGCTCTTCACTCTGTGAGGAATGAAGGACCTCATGCCCAGCGAAATAATGTTTGTGATCGCATCAGTAGCGGCATCCACGTCACTATCGAGGAAGCATAGTGACCAGTTAAAATTCCTAAAGAAGTTGTTAAGTCCGCTGCAGTTGGCTTTCTCGTAGAGCCATACTGTTCTTTTCGGAATTTGTTCTCTAACTGTGTGGGAGGAGTACGAGAATTTGGCTGACACGACACGGTGGTCGGACGAGCCTAGAGGCGACAATATATCAATTGAATATTTTTCCGGATGAGAGGTGAGAAACAGATCCAAGGGGTTAGCGGTATGATCTGCAATGTCAGGTATTCGTGTTGGCTCATTCACAAGCTGGGTTAAATTATTTACCTCAGCCAAGATTTCAACATACCTTCCTTCGGGTGTTGTCTGGCCTGAATGTCGAAGCCAAGTAGAATTGTGTACATTGAAATCGCCCGCAATAGCGATTTCAGTGCGAGGCTACAGGGATACAATTCTTGTGATGGAGTCAGACAGCGCATTAAACTCATTATAAGTTGAGTTGCTGTCCAGGTTTGGACTTCTATAAATAAAGCAGTAGTGGATTAAATGCTTACGGACAAAGAGTTTTAACCACAGAAAATTAAATTCCGGATTGGAACAGTGGCCATATTGTGGTTGAATTTGGTAAGCAACATCACTACGCACATAAATGGCGAGACCGCGGTGTAAAAAGAATAAGGGCACCAAGCTATATCCAGGCAGGTTCAAATCCGATAAATCGGTATTCTCACCCACCTGTATTTCGCTCAGCGCCAAGACAGCTGGTTTGTGACGAGAGAGGTGGACGTAAACGGCAAAGAGATTAGTTCTTAGTCCGCGAATGTTGCTCACGTCAACACGAAATTGCCCCCTCATGTCAGTCGTAGGCATTTGGAAACCAACTCCGACAATGCAGTTGGTGAAAGTAAGCAGAGTTCAGAAGTGTAAATTCTGCGATTAGCTTCACAAAACAAATCAACGTAGGTGTTATGCCCGTACATTGACTTGAATTGGTCCACTAACAAAAATTCACACTTCCGAATCCGCTATGTCAGATGTTAGGTAGACTCGGACATCGCCCCAGCCCGTCTGGTAAATCAAACGGGAGTTGCGACCGAGAATGCCCAACAGTGGCTTGTGAAGGAGTGGGAGAGGGGGAAGCGGGCCGAGTGCGCTCTACCGAATCACTTCACTGCACTACACTGCACTACACTGCACTTTTTTTTTTTTGGTAAGAATTTATTTATATATTTTTTATTTTTTTCACTTTTTTTCACTCGAGGAGGTGTTGGGCGGATCGCGTTAAATGTTCTTAAGAACGACGCGAGGAATTCTTTTTTTTTTTGTTATTTATTAAGTGCATGCAGCGCCGACACGTCTGCATACGTCGGAGGATGACATGGCACTCCCGTGACTGCTGTTAAAGCGACTTTCTCGGTATCAATACCGACATATCTATATGATGTGATTATCCATGGGGATAAGGGATAACCAGCATCTCCTATAGTAAATAACGTAAAGATTTTATTTTTGATATTAGAAACTTCTACTTACCTAATATTCGGTTATTTCGATTTCCGTTGTCATACAATGATTTAAAATAAAAGAAAGCATCACTGTTGCCCCAAATTGAGGAATCATGACTAGCTGCAGGGTATCTGGCATCAATGCATCGGCTTCTCTGCTTGTGATCACATATCTGAAATAGATTATGAGTAAGGAGGAAAGTAATAATTATATGACGCTGAATTACTATCATTGCATTCAGGCTGTAAAATTCTTTCCTGTTGTAGAAAAGATGATTATTTTCACCTTCAAGTTTGGGAATTTTTAAATGTGTGCCGCCGATACACATAACTACACCCGGTATTCTCGACTTCTCATAAAAAACCGCCTAGCCTCATGCTTTTCTTCATAGCATAGAGTTTCTTCCAGTGTATTAAACACTTCCGAGAGGACGAAATCCGGTTCAGTACCATTTTGGTATGCAGCTTCTGCCAAAAATCTCAGGCATGCTGGTAATTTTAACTCTGGACTCAGTGATAATGCTCTGACAACTGGTGGTAATTTTGCCTTCAACACGTCCAATATGTATTGAAAACCAGCTTCATTCAGTCTGAAATGTTTGATAAGCCTATAATTTAGAATATTAACTTGAAGTTGAGTAAGAAAATTGTTCTTAACTTACTGAGTATCGGGTAGCGAAAAGATATCACTTGCTATGCCTCTAATTTGTCCTGGAATGATCCTCCTCTAAATCCAAAAAAAAAGCTATTGTGTCCATAACTTTTAATTTATTTTGCTTTCTTCTGAAATCAAAACAATTTTTCTTTCACAAAAATTCTACATTGACGGAACACAGCCGATATTAAAGAAGGACGGTAACGAGGTTCAACCGACCGGCTTTGTAGTTCATCCGGCGGATTCAATGATAGGGTTTGGCTGCGGAACTTAAGGGATGCGGATTGGAAGAACTCCCGCCTCGGTCGATCCGGCGGATTGGGTAACAATCGGGCTGTGTCACGGAGTTAAGACGTCGATAGTCACCACAGCACCACCAGATGAATGGGACTTGCCCAAGGACTGCTGGATAGTCGACAGTATCCCTTCTTTTGAAACTCAGCGAACTCTGCCTTGGCCTGCTGTAGTTTTTCGCCAGTGAGGCGGTGAGGCCGTTCTGCAATTGGGCCACGTTGTGATGATGGAATTGGAGTTCTTACCAACATCGTTCCGTTTGGCCAGTAGGAACTCATAGATGACAACCACTATTTGTCAATAGTTTTGATGAAGTGGTTGCATGTATCTCGCCAATTGTGTATAACGAAGTTGTTCTATTGATGACTCGTCTGACCTTCAAATCGATGACCATTCCATAATGTGCAAGCAGGTCTGCTCCAATTATAGCAGTTTTAACATCAGCGATGATAAAAGGTCATTTAATTGCACGCCGTAGTCCAAGAGGGCATGGACCTGTGCACGCGAGGTAACGTCGTTGATTGCGCTCAACATGGCGAGCTGCCAAAACTGATTTTCGGTTTTGCACGTGGAATGTGAGGTCCGTTAACAGGCCACGTGCAGCCGAACAACTTGCGGAAGCTCTTGACTGCTATAAGGCAGACATTACCGCCATCCAGGAAGTGCGATGGGATGGGCCTGGCATAAAAGCGATGAAGAACAGCGATATCTAGTACAGTAATTGCTATACAGAGAGAAGGAGTTGTTGTTCGTTGTTCGTTGTTATTCGAGGCAGACTTAGGCAAAACGTCTTGAGCTACGACCCCGTCAGCGAATGCCACATGACAATCCGCATCAAGGCTAAATTCGGGAACATCAGCCTAATATGCTCAGGCCCCGACAGAGGAGAAGGATGACAGCATCAAGGATGATTTCTTTGATCTCCTAGAAAGAACATACGATCGATGCCCAGCTACGACACCAAGATCGTTCTAGGAGATTTCAACGCTCAGCTGGGAAATGAGGACATTTCTGCTGGAGTCATCGGTAAACACAGCCTTCAAGATAACACCATATGTCTTTGGAAAGTCTGAGTTGCACTCTTGAGTCCGAATGGCATAACCAAGAACTCGTATAGCCTAAACGGTGTCGTTACTGCTCTCTTTTCGATGTCGTCCGGATTCATCGGGATCTGATAGTATTCCTCATCGAGATCGATGATGGAGAACTGACTTCTGTTATGGAGTTGATCTGCGAAGTCAATGATGTGCGGTATTCACCCCTATCATTGAATCCGCCGGATCGACCGCGGCGGGAGAATGTCAAAATTTCCGCGATTTGCTATCATTGAAAACGCTAGTGAACAAAAGTTGGTACAGAAGTGCAAAAAACTAGATACCATTGAATCCGCGGTCGATTCCCCGTCCATACACATGTGACATTTCTCATCCGCGACACATTTGATGCGTATCCAACCGGCAAAATGATGAAACTGAAAAAGTAAGTAAAATAATCGCAAATTTGCACATACATTTGTATTAACTGTTATTAAATTAAATAGGCCAACAAATCGTCAGCAATTTAGAATGTTTGTAGACCTAGTGAAAGAAAATCCGGATATCGCAAATAATTGAGCTGTCGGGCCCCGAGGCAACAGCGACACAAATTTTTCCAAAAACCAATCGTTCGTTCAACATTATTTCGTCCCCTGCTGTGACTGCTGTTAAAGCGACTTTCGCGGTATCAATACCGACAGATCTATATGATGTGATTATCCATGGGGATAAGGGATAACCAGCATCTCCTATAGTAAATAACGTAAAGATTTTATTTTTGATATTAGAAACTTCTACTTACCTAATATTCGGTTATTTCGATTTCCGTTGTCATACAATGATTTAAAATAAAAGAAAGCATCACTGTTGCCCCAAATTGAGGAATCATGACTAGCTCCAGGGTATCTGGCATCAATGCATCGGCTTCTCTGCTTGTGATCACATATCTGAAATAGAGTATGATTAAGGAGGAAAGTAATAATTATATGACGCTGAATTACTATCATTGCATTCAGGCTGTAAAATTCTTTCCTGTTGTAGAAAAGATGATTATTTTCACCTTCAAGTTTGGGAATTTTTAAATGTGTGCCGTCGATACACATAACTACACCCGGTATTCTCGACTTCTCATAAAAAACCGCCTAGCCTCATGCTTTTCTTCATAGCATAGAGTTTCTTCCAGTGTATTAAACACTTCCGAGAGGACGAAATCCGGTCCAGTGCCATTTTGGTATGCACCTTCTGCCAAAAATCTCAGGCATGCTGCTAATTTTAACTCTGGACTCAGTGATAATGCCCTGACAACTGGTGGTAATTTTGCCTTCAACACGTCCAATATGTATTGAAAACCAGCTTCATTCAGTCTGAAATGTTTGATAAGCCTATAATTTAGAATATTAACTTGAAGTTGAGTAAGAAAATTGTTCTTAACTTACTGAGTATCGGGTAGCGAAAAGATATCACTTGCTATGCCTCTAATTTGTCCTGGAATGATCCTCCTCTAAATCCAAAAAAAAGCTATTGTGTCCATAACTTTTAATTTATTTTGCTTTCTTTTGAAATCAAAACAATTTTTCTTTCAAAAAATTGACGGAACACAGCTGATATTAAAGAAGAACGGTAACGAGGTTCAACCGACCGGCTATGTAGTTCATCCGGCGGATTCAATGATAGGGTTTGGCTGCGGAAGTTAAGGGATGCGGATTGGAAGAGCTCCCGCCGCGGTCGATCCGGTGGATTCAATGATAGGGGTGATTGGGTAACAATCGGGCTGTGTCACGGAGTTAAGACGTCGATAGTCACCACAGCACCACCAGATGAATGGGACTTGCCCAAGGACTGCTAGATGGTAGACAGTATCCCTTCTTTTGAAACTCAGCGAACTCTGCCTTGGCCTGCTGTAGTTTTTCGCCAGTGAGGCGGTGAGGCCGTTCTGCAATTGGGCCACCCGTTGTGATGATGGAATTGGAGTTTTTACCAAAATCGTTCCGTTTGGACAGTAGGAACTCATAGACGACAACCACTAATTGTCAATAGTTTTGATGAAATGGTTACATGTATCTCGCCAGTTGTGTATAACGAAGTTGTTCTATTGATGACTCGTCTGACCTTCAAATCGATGACCATTCCATAATGTGCAAGCAGGTCTGCTCCAACTATAGCAGTTTTAACATCAGCGATGATAAAAGGTCATTTAATTGCACGCCGTAGTCCAAGGGGGCATGGGCCTGTCCACGCGAGGTAACGTCGTTGATTGCGCTCAACATGGCGAGCTGCCAAAACTATCCTCGTTTTTGCACAGGTAAAGTTGACATACATCCTCCATGCGGCGCCCCATGGATAGCATACAACACCCGTTGTATGGTGAACCAATGTATGCAGCGAGCCCCTCTGCCCGAGGGTTTAAATAATGGGCCTGGCCTACCAGTTTATAGGTTGTGCGTGAGGGTAACTTCCTCACCACGTAAAACATCGTTAGTTCAGAGACAAGAACATGCCTCGGATAATAAAGGATCACCTGTTGATGACCCCAGCAAACGTTTAAAGGACAATGATTTTCGGTTTTGCACGTGGAATGTGAGGTCCGCTAACAGGCCACCTGCAGCCGAACAACTTGCGGAAGCTCTTGACTGCTATAAGGCAGACATTACCGCCATCCAGGAAGTGCGATGGGATGGGCCTGGCATAAAAGCGATGAAGAACAGCGATATTTACTACAGTAATTGCTATAGAGAGAGAAGGCAGCGCTTATTCGGAGTTGTTGTTCGAGGCAGACTTAGGCAAAACGTCTTGAGCTACGACCCCGTCATCGAATGCCACATGACAATCCGCATCAGGGCTAAATTCGGGAACATCAGCCTAATATGCTCAGGCCCCGACAGAGGAGAAGGATGACAGCATCGAGGATGATTTCTTTGATCTCCTAGAAAGAACATACGATCGATGCCCCAGCTACGACACCAAGATCGTTCTAGGAGATTTCAACGCTCAGCTGGGAAAGGAGGACATCTTTGCTGGAGTCATCGGTAAACACAGCCTTCACGATAACACCATATGGCTTTGGAAAGTCTGAGTTGCACTCTTGAGTCCGAATGGCATAACCAAGAACTCGTATAGCCCAAACGGTGTCGTTACTGCTCTCTTTTCGATGTCGTCGGGATTCATCGGGATCTGATAGTATTCCTTATCGAGATCGATGATGGAGAACGGACTTCTGTTATGGAGTTGATCTGCGAAGTCAATGATGTGCGGTACTCACCCCTATCATTGAATCCACCGGATCGACCGCGGCTGGAGAATGTCAAAATTTTAGCGATTTGCTATCATAGAAAACGCTAGTGAACAAAAGTCTGTACAGAAGTGCAAAAAACTAGATATCATTGAAACCCCGTCCATACACATGTGACATTTCTCATCCGCGACACATTTGATGCGTATCCGACCTGCAAAATGATGAAAATGAAAAATTAATTAAAATAATCGCAAATTTGCACATAAATTTGTATTAACTGTTATTAAATTAAATAGGCCAACAAATCGTCAGCAATTTAGAAGGTTTGTAGACCTAGTGAAAGAAAATCCGGATATCGCAAATAAAGGAGCTGTCGGGCCCCGAGGCAACAGCGACACAAATTTTTCCAAAAACCAATCGTTCGTTCAACAATATTTCGTCCCCTGCTGTGGCTGCTGTTAAAGCGACTGTGATTATCCATGAGGATAAGGGATAACCAGCACCTCCTATAGTAAATAACGTAAACACATTTTTTTGATATTAGAAACTTCTACTTACCTAATATTCGGTTATTTCGATTTCCGTTGTCATACAATGATTTAAAATAAAAAGCATCACTGTTGCCCCAAATTGAGGAATCATGACTAGCTCCAGGGTGATTAAGGAGGAAAGTAATAATTATATGACGCTGAATTACTATCATTGCATTCAGGCTGTAAAATTCTTTAATGTTGTAGAAAAGATAATTATTTTCACCTTCAAGTTTGGGAATTTTTAAATGTGTGCCGTCAATACACATAACTAGACCCGGTATTCTCGACTTCTCATAAAAAACCGCCTAGCCTCATGCTTTTCTTCTTCGGACATCGCTAAGGTATCCATCTTGAGCATAGAGTTTCTTCCAGTGTATTAAACACTTCCGAGAGGACAAAACCGGTCCAGTGCCATTTTGGTATGCACCTTCTGCCAAAAATCTCAGGCATGCTGCTAATTTTAACTCTGGACTCAGTGATAATGCTCTGACAACTGGTGGTAATTTTGCCTTCAACACGTCCAATATGTATTGAAAACCAGCTTCATTCAGTCTGAAATGTTTGATAAGCCTATAATTTAGAATATTAACTTGAAGTTGAGTAAGAAAATTGTTCTTAACTTACTGAGTATCGGGTAGCCCCTAATTTGTCCTGTAATGGTCCTAATCTAAATCCAAAAAAAGCTATTGTGTCCATAACTTTTAATTTATTTTGCTTTCTTTTGAAATCAAAACAATTTTTCTTTCACAAAAATTCTACATTGACGGAACATAACCGATATTAACGAAGGTCGGTAACGAGGTACAACCGACCGGTTATGTAGTTCAACCCACGGATTGAATGTTAGGGTTTGTCTGCGGAAATTAAGGGATGCGGATGGGGGGCATGGGCCTTTGCACGCGAGGTAACGTCGTTGATTGCGCCCAACATGGCGAGCTGCCAAGGCAATCCTCGTTGGTGCACAGGTCAAGTTGACATACAGCCTCCATGCGGCGCCCCCTGGATAGCCATCACAACACCCGTTGTATGGTGAACTAATGTATGCAGCGACCCCCTGTGCCCAAGGATTTAAATAATGGGCCTGGCCTACCAGTCTGTGGGTTGTGCGTGAGGGTAACTTCCTCACCACGTAAAAATACCATAGTTCAGAAATCCTGATATGCCTCGGATAAGGACGGATTAACTGTTGACGACCCCAGCAAACGTTTAAAGGACAATGATTTTCGGTTTTGCACGTGGAATGTGAGGTCCCTTAACAGGCCACGTGCAGCCGAACAACTTGCGGAGGCCCTTGACAGCTACAAAGCTGACATAACCGCCATCCAGGAAGTGCGATGGGATGGGCCTGGCATAAAAGCGATGAAGAACTGCGATATCTACTACAGCAATTGCTATAGAGAGAGAAGGCAGCGCTTATTCGGATGCGGATTTGTTGTTCGAGGCAGACTTAGGCAAAAAGTCTTGAGCTATGACCCAGTCAGCGAACGCCTCATGACAATCCGCATCAAGGCTAAATTCGGGAACATCAGCCTAATATGCGCTCACGCCCCGACAGAGGAGAAGGATGACAACATCAAGGATGACTTCTATGATCTCCTAGAAAGAACATACGATCGATGCCCCAGCTATGACACCAAGATCGTTCTAGGAGATTTCAACGCTCAGCTGGGAAAGGAGGACATCTTTGCTGGAGTCATCGGTAAACACAGCCTGCACGACAACACATCCGGAAGCGGACTCAGGCTGTTGGACTTCGCCTCGGGGCGAAACCTCTCTGTGGCTAACACGCGGTTCCCACACCTGGACATTCACAAAGGAACCAGGCGATCTCCTGATCAATCAACCGTCAACCAGATTGATCACGTTGCGATCGACGTCAGACACTCCTCCAGTATTCTCGATGTCCGAACCTTCCGAGGTGCAAACATTGACTCGGATCATCACCTTGTTGTAGCCAAGGTAAGAACCCGGATATCGAGAGAGCAACGGAGTCGAGAAAGGCCAAAACGGTTTGACGTCGAAAAGCTACAATCGCAGCTGATTGCTGGAAACTTTGCCGACCGAGTCTCCCGGAAACTCGCTCAGAGTTCGACGCTTCCTGCGCTAAGCATAGAAGAAGAATGGAAACGTTGTCAAGAAGCCATCAAAGATGCTGCCACTGATGTGCTGGGTTTCACTTCACCACCCAGAAGGAACCCATGGTTTGACGACGAGTGCAGGCGAGCGCACGCAGCTAAACAAGACGCCTATAAGGCGACGCTGCATCGAACAACGCGGGCTGTTCGTGAACTCGTGAAGAAGGAGCATGTGAAGCGCGCGGTCGAGGAAATGGAAAGGTGCTTTGGCAGGAATGAAGTCCGAAAGTTTTACCGAAAGGTAAAACAGCTGTCCGGAGGATACAAGGTTCGGACCAAGGCCTGCCGGGACCAAAATGGACAACTCGTAGTAGAGTCGCAGTCTGTGCTGAGAATCTGGAAGGATCATTTCTGCAGACTCCTTAACGGCGATGACGGCCCAAATCCCGCTGTTAGGCAGAATGTTCCACTCAATTTGGACGATGATAGACAAGCATTCTGTCCCCCCGACTTAGACGAGGTGAAGATAGCAATATCCAAGCTGAAGTCGAACAAAGCTGCTGGAGCGGACGGACTGTCCGCAGAACTATTTAAAGCAGCTGGAGATGTCCTGGTTGGGCGCATGCACCAGCTCATCTGTAAGATATGGTCGGAGGAAAGCATGCCCGATGAGTGGAATCTCAGCGTCGTTTGCCCGGTTCACAAGAAAGGAGACCCCTTTGACTGCGCCAACTACAGAGGGATAAGTCTCCTGAACATCGCATACAAGATCCTCTCTGCCGTATTGTGTGAGCGTCTGAAACCATTTGTCCATGACCTGATAGGTCCCTATCAGTGTGGTTTCAGGCCAGGGAAGTCCACAATAGACCAGATCTTCACATTACGGCAGATCCTGGAAAAGACCCAAGAAATGCAAATTGACACTCACCACCTATTCGTCGATTTCAAGGCTGCATATGACAGTGTGCATAGAGACGAGCTATACAGTGCCATGTCTAGTTTTGGCATTCCTACCAAACTCGTCAGATTGTGTAGGATGACGATGGAGAACTCTCGCTGCTCCGTCAAGGTCGGTACCGAACTCACCGAGACCTTCAATGTCAAAAAAGGTTTTAGACAAGGCGACGCACTGTCATGTGACTTCTTTAACATCATCCTCGAGAAGATCGTGCGTAACTCACAAGTCAACACCAGAGGCACGATCTTCCAGAAGTCAGTTCAATTGTTAGCTTACGCTGATGACATTGACGTGATTGGACGAACACAGCGAGCCGTCAATGAGGCGTTTGCTGGCATTGAAGCGGAAGGGGCTAAAATGGGTCTAGCGGTAAATGAGGGCAAAACGAAGTACATGCTGTCATCAAGGAAGGACACACAACATCGACGTCTCGGACGGAGCGTCACACTAGGCAGCAGAAACTTCGAGGTAGTCAAGGACTTCGTCTACCTCGGCTCCGCGGTAAATAGGGACAACAACATCAGTACCGAAATCAAACGCAGAATCACTCTTGCCAATCGCTGTTTCTTTGGGCTCAAGAGGCAATTGAGTAATAAAGCCCTCTCTCGAAGGACTAAGCTCGCTTTATATAACAGCTTGATCATCCCCGTCCTACTATATGGCGCAGAGTCTTGGACGTTAGCAAAGGCGGATGAGGAAGCCCTTAGTCTTTTCGAGAGAAAAGTTTTGCGTGCGATTTTTGGTCCTGTTTGCGTTGATGGCATCTGGAGGAGAAGATTTAATGACGAACTCTATAGGCTGTACAGCGACATGCGCCTGGTCAAGCGTCTACGGATACAACGCTTAAGATGGCTAGGCCATGTAGAGCGTATGGACACCACTGCTCCGGCCCGAAAAGTCTTTGAATCCGAGCCATTGGGACAACGCAACAGAGGACGACCTAGACTAAAGTGGCGCACACAAGTGGAGAAGGACCTCAACCAACTTGGAGTGCGCAACTGGAGACAGCTGGCGAAAGATCGTGCTGGCTGGAGAGGAATGTTGGTTGAGGCCCAGGTCCACCCCGGACTGTAGCGCCACAAGAAGAAGAAGAAGGATTGGAAGAACTCTCGCCGCGGTCGATCCGGCGGATTCAATGATAGGGGTGATTGGGTAACAATCGGGCTGTGTTAAAGAGTTAAGACGTCGATTGTCACCACAGCACCACCAGATGAATGGGACTTGCCCAAGGACTGCTAGATGGTCGACAGTATCCCTTCTTTTGAAACTCTGCCTTGGCCTGCTGTAGTTTTTCGCTAGTGAGGCGGCGAGGCCGTTCTGCAATTGGGCCACCCGTTGTGATGATGGAATTGGAGTTTTACCAACATCGTTCTGTTTGGCCAGTAGGAACTCATAGACGAGACTTGTATATTCGTCACAACCAGTAATTGTCAATAGTTTTGATGAAGTGGTTGCATGTATCTCGCCAGTTGTGTATAACGAAGTTGTTCTATTGATGACTCGTCTGACCTTCAAATCGATGACCAGTCCATAATGTGCAAGCAGGTCTGCTCCAATTATAGCAGTTTTAATATCAGCGATGATAAAAGGTCATTTAATTGCACGCCGTAGTCTAAGGGGTTCATGTGCCTGTGCACGCGAGGTAGCGTCGTTGATTGCGCTCAACATGGCGAGCTGCCAAAACTATCCTCGTTGGTGCACAGGTCAAGTTCAAGTTCATCACAACACCCGTTGTATGGTGAACCAATGTATGCAGCGAGCCCCTATGCCCGAGGGTTTAAATAATGGGCCTGGCCTACCAGTTTATGGGTTGTACGTGAGGGTAACTTCCTCACCACGTAAAACATCGTTAGTTCAGAGACAAGAACATGCCTCGGATAATGAAGGATCACCTGTTGACGACCCCAGCAAACGTTTAAAGGACAATGATTTTCGGTTTTGCACGTGGAATGTGAGGTCGGTTAACAGGCCACGTGCAGCCGAACAACTTGCGGAAGCTCTTGACTGCTATAAGGCAGACATTACCGCCATTCAGGAAGTGCGATGGGATGGACCTGGCATAAAAGCGATGAAGAACAGCGATATCTACTACAGTAATTGCTACAGAGAGAAAAGGCAGCGCTTATTCGGAGTTGTTGTTCGAGGCAGACTTAGGCAAAACGTCTTGAGCTACGACGCCGTCAGCGAATGCCACATGACAATCCACATCAAGGCTTAATTCGGGAACATCAGCCTAATATGCGCTCAGGAACCGACAGAGGAGAAGGATGACAGCATCCAGGATGACTTCTTTGATCTATTAGAAAGAACATACGATCGATGCCCCAGCTACGACACCAAGGTCGTTCTAAGAGATTTCAACGCTCGTTGTCATACAGTGACTTAAAATAAAAGAAAGCATCACTGTTGCCCCAAATTGAGGAATAATGACTAGCTCCAGGGTATCTGGCATCAATGCATCGGCTTTTCTGCTTGTGATCACATATCTGAAATAGAGTATGATTAAGGAGGAAAGTAATAATTATATGACGCTGAATTACTATCATTGTATTCAGGCTGTAAAATTCTTTCCTGTTGTAGAAAAGATGAGTATTTTCACCTTCAAGTTTCGGAATTTTCAAATGTGTGCCGTCAATACACATAACTACACCCGGTATTCTCGACTTCTCATAAAAAACCGCCTAGCCTCATGCTTTTCTTCTTCGGACATCGCTAAGGTAATCCATTTTGAGCATAGAGTTTCTTCCAGTGTATTATACACTTCCGAGAGGACGAAATCCTGTTCAGTGCCATTTTGGCATGCACCTTCTGCCAAAAATCTCAGGCAAGCTGCTAATTTTAACTCTGGACTCAGTGATAATGCTCTGACAACTGGTGGTAATTTTGCCTTCAACACGTCCAATATGTATTGAAAACCAGCTTCATTCAGTCTGAAATGTTTGATAAGCCTATAATTTAGAATATTAACTTGAAGTTGAGTAAGAAAATTGTTCTTAACTTACTGAGTATCGGATAGCGAAAAGATATCACTTGCTATGCCCCTAATTTGTCCTGTAATGGTCTTCCTCTAAATCCAAAAAAAAAACTATTGTGTCCATAACTTTTAATTTAGTTTGCTTTCTTTTAAAATCAAAAGAATTTTTCTTTCACAAAAATTCTACATTGACGGAACACAGCTGATATTAACAAAGGTCGGTAACGAGGTTCCTTTTCTTCTTTTCAATTCATTTTTATTCAGTAATTCATATCAAACTTACATACTAGACAAAAATGTTTAAAACTAGTTGGACGAACAATGTTATTAGTACTAACTTACTGGCCCTAGACGGGCACTCTAAGCTAAACTTAATCTTTAACTATGTCTTTCGACTTAACCTAACAATTCATATGTAAATTTAACTTAAATTTAACTGTAGAAGTAACGATTAAGAAAATTGCAAAAAAAAATAATATCAGAACATGTTTACTAAAACTTATATACTAACTTACACAGTACCTTAAAATAACTTAAAGTACCTAAAAATACGTACTTATAAGCATGTATATATATTAATATACACATGTATATATACTTGCATTAAAATGTGTACATTAGATTGGCATACACATGAGTACACACACAGGTGTACATATGCGCATACTTTTTTTTTGTTTTTTTTTTGGTTTTTTTTTTTTTTTTGTTGTTTACCTTAATACTACCTTAAAACTACCTAAGATATGTAGGTCGACCATAGGTTGCAGAGACCGACTGCATCCCATAAGGGGATCTGGACTACACTTTCTACCCTTTTTACCGCGGGTCTAAAGGGTTTGACGCTAGAGTTCTCTCGCTACCCAGCCACCAGAATTTTCGATGCTGCATTGCAACATCCCGAATATCCCGCCTTGATACCGCCGTAATGAAACGGAGGAGACCTTCCTCAACTCGTTGTGCGACGGAACGGTCGTGGTTGAGTCGCCCATCCATAGTTGATCGGGCGATGTGGAAGAGGAGCGGCACCGCATTTATGTCTTGTATCAGACCGTGCTTATCGAAATAGAGAAGAGCTTCTGGGGGGACGAAGCCACTGTCACGTACCCTTTCGTGGTATTGTGGATTGGGGTAGTAGGCTTCAGAGATCAAGTTATTGACCCAGTTCAACGCTCTGGCAATATAGCCTCGAATCAATTTCAACAGGAAATTGTCCACTCGTTTCAGGTCCGCCCTGTTGTATAGGAACTCATTGGAATTGAATATTTTGTACTGGGACTCTGGTGCTCTGTAAAGGCGATGGCAAGCCCTAAGACAAGCCCTCTCAAACAACCGAATCTTTTCCATCAAGCTTGCATTCACGTTGAACCACACAGGACAACCATAGGTGAGCATTGGCTGGATGAGGGCCATGTAGCAGATTACCTTCACCCTCGCATCGAGTTGGCTGTTGTAAAACAGTCCCTTTGTAAGAGCGAAAGGGCCTCGGGCTCGGGCCAGAGCAGCATCTATATGTTTGTTAAAATATAGATACTGATCTAGCCAGATCCCCAGTTATCTGACTACAGTCCTTTGCGCCAGTGGTTGCCCGTGTCGCCCAACAATTGAGAACTTTCGCAAATTCTTTTTGGTATCCGCCGAAGCCCTATACAACGGAGTCCTGAACAGTATGGTTTCCGACTTCTGAAAGTTGATATTCAACTTCCAATCATCGCAACTTCTCATGAATGAGTCGAAGACACTCTGCACTAGCGTAGTGATGACCCCGATCTTTTTGCTTGATCTGTACACGATAAAAAAAGTCCTTCTAAACATACGGTGTCGAAGGCCTTCTCCAGGTCAATCAGGCACGCACCCGTACATTGTTTCTGGCTCTTGTTCCATTGAATATCCGACACCAGTTTCGACGCGGCATGAATAGTGTCATGCCCCGCTTTGAAACCGAATTGGTTATCCGGAATTATATGTTTGTCCTCTGTCCAGTTGATCAGAGCTCTATTTATCACCTTCTCGAATACCTTGCTGATGTTCGGAAGGAGACTAATTGACCGGAGGTTGCACGGATTCGAAGAATCTTTACCTAGCTTGGATATGGGTTGCACAATCGCAGTTTTCCAATGCCCCGGATAATGTGCATTATTTAGAGCATTGTTAAACAGGATAGTGTACATGTTAACCCCATCTAGGGGGAGATGTCTTAGCACAATGTTCGAGATCCCATCAATTCCCACTGACTTTTTTCTTCTTTAGTGATTCAAAGACCGCATGGAGCTCTGTCTTCGATATGAACGGGGGATGAACCCCTTCAACGGCGATGACATTATCTGCCATAACTTTAACTTTCATTGAACACGACAAAGCCGATGTTCTCAGATCGCCATTGTTGCATATCTTCTCGAAGTTGTGAGTTGCTAGATTGTACACGATTCTTCAGGTCGTGGTTCTGGCGAATACTCACATTCACCTTATACGATTCCTGGAAGACCGCGCATAGTACCTCCATTTTTTCCTGCGGGTCTTCAACCACAAAGAAGTTATCGTCGAGTATTGCGTTATCTGGATCAATACCTGCTGTACTCAGTATTTGTTCGTTGTCCGTCGTTCTGTGGAGCTTAAGACACGAAAGATCGCCATGCTTACTACGAAAGAACTTATTTATCTGCGGGAACATGCTCGGGTTGTTGGATCTTACTGCCCAAATCTTATTATTCCAATACATGTTAACAGAAAGTCTGTAGTTCTGAACTATTAATGATTGAATGCTTTTGATGAGCGATTTCAGTGTCCTAATTTCCTCATATTGTCTTTCGATAAACCGTCGGTACAAGGTTTTTAATCTTGACAGAAGTCTACTTTTTCGTTGGTGTAGTGCGTCAATTGTCGCATTGCGGTAGAGGTTTTCGTTGTTTGTCCGTGCAAACCGTGGTATCGTGCTGTCAATCGTTCGTTTTATTGTCTCGTCCAGTTGTATTAGATACATGTCAATCTCCTCATTTGACAAGTTCCTATTGGACGGTATGTGAAGCGCATTCGAGGAGACTGTTCTCGTCATTTGTCTGGAGAAGCGTGTCCAGCGTATCCTACTGTAATTGTAGGGATACGATTGAACGAACTCTCCTAATTCCGCAATATCGTTGGGTATCTTGATTTCGGCACTAAGTCCGCAATGGTCACTGATATACACGAAGGTGTTCAAACAGTTTACCGTTTGTGAATTTGTGTCTGTCAGCTGGAGTCTTGCGTCAAACAGCAGAAGATCCAGATAGGAACCGCTTCTGGGGAAGGACGAGATCTCCGTTGCTTTCAAATCGAGTTTATACTCGACACTGTGCAAACAATACCAGCTGTAAAGCTGGTCCCCTCTACTATTGGAAACTATGTTTCCCCAATATCCGTGACGGGCATTTAAGTCCCCGGCCAAAATGAAATAGTTCTCCTCCGAGTGCAGTCTTAGACATCGAAAGAGTGAATCGAGCTCTGACATAGTCGTTCTGGAACTAGGGGGGCCGGAGGAGTAGACCGACACCGCATACAACTTCCTTCCACTGCGGAGAGAAATGCACACGATGCAGGCCTCCAACTCCTGAAATCGTCTTACTTCACTACTATACACTACTCTATGTTTAATGTTATTTTTAATGAAGATCGCAACACCGCCTCCACCATTGGAGTTGGGCCGGTCTCTTCTAATAACATTATAATTACTGTGAAGTAGGTCTGGGCTTTGATCGTCCAACAATCTGTAGAGCTCGTTTTTTCGCGGGATCCCTATTAATGAATTTGCATTCACTGCAAGGATCTTGTAAGTACTCTCTGTCTGTGCAGCCATTAGGACTGGGGATGTGCTTGGTTCTGCAGGAGCGCCGATCCATACGTCTTTCAATGGAGGATTTCCAATTGGGCGTTGGATCGTGTGCTCTTGGCACTGAAGGTTGCGGCATTACCTTTGGTAGCTCCTTTCCCTTGCCCCTCTGACCAGACGCCATTTGGGCGTAGGTCACATGAGGGGTGACGGTTACGGCTGCCTGGAGTGAATTTTTCACTGGGGGCTGCTTCTGCAGAACTGTTTTTGTTTTTAGCTCCTGGAACTTAGGGCAACCCCTTTAGTTAGCGGTGTGCCCCGCGTTCCCGCAAAGTACGCATTTCAGCTGACTTTTGTTAGCTGCTCCCTCTATCCCCAGCGGGCAGTCCTCCGCCTTGTGGTTATCTTATTCTTATATTTTATATTTTTTATTTTATATTTTCCCAGACGCATTTTAGATAATCTAAGAACTCGATTTTCTTTAGATTGTCTCTCTTGCTTGTGGGTGACAGCTGAACAATATACATTGGCAGTTTCCGCCTTTCTCTCCTTGCCTTAGCTGTGGTGAAGGGCTTGACCCCGACGATCTCGACACCGTCACACACTTGCTCATTGAGCATTTGAAAGACCCTCTCCGCATCAAGCGGCACGGGGAGCTTTAAGAGCATTGCCTGGCTTTTTTCACTTTTTGGAGTGTAGGAAAAGAACTCCAACGATGAAATCTTTAGATATTCTATAATTTTATTATATTGGTCCACCGTCTTGCAGTGGATTGAAAATTTTTCAAAACCTTTGTTTTTTTTTTATAATAAAATTACTACTACCTATGGCTTCCTTACATACCTTAGCAGTTTGTTCTACATCGGGATTGTAGAGATTTATTGCTGGAACCTTCTCTTTTTTTTGTGTTCGCTGCTGTTGCTGATGAACTGCTGGGTGCTGATGTTGCTGGTCTGCTGAACTATGCAGCTGCTTTTGCTTCAGTTGTGTTGCTGGCTGTTGATGCTGTTGCGCTACTGATTGCTACTGTGCAGCTGGCTGCTGCTGTGTTGCTGGCTTTTGCTGTGCTGCTGGCTGTTGCTGTGCTGCTGCCTGTTGTTGTTGCAGAGCTGCTGGCTGCTTTTGTTGCTGGGTTGCTTTCTTTTGCAGATATGGCTCTTGTTGGCGCTTTTGTTGTTGTTCCATCGCTCGCCTAGCGGTAACGAGGTTCAACCGACCGGTTATGTAGTTCATCCGACGGATTTAATGATAGGGTTCGGCTGCGGAAATAAAGGGATGCGGATTGGAAGAACTCCCGCCGCGGTTGATGCGGCGGATTCAATGATAGGGGTGATTGGGTAACAATCAGGCTGTGTCACGGAATTAAGACGTCGACAGTCACCACAGCACCACCAGATGAATTGGACTTGCCCAAGGACTGCTAGATGGTCGACAGTATCCCTTCCTCGTTCTGCAATTGGGCCACCCGTTGTGATGATGGAATTGGAGTTTTTACCAACATCGTTCTGTTTGGCCAGTAGGAACTCATAGACCACAACCACTAATTGTCAATAGTTTTGATGAAGTGGTTGCATGTATCTCGCCAGTTGTGTATAACGAAGTTGTTCTACTGATTACTCGTCTGACCTCCAAATCGATGACCATTCCATAATAAGCAAGCAGTTCTGCTCCAATTATAGCATATAGGGGTTTAAATAAATGGCCTTCCCTGGTTTAAATAATGGGCCTGGCCTACCAGTTCAGTAACTTCCTCACCACGTAAAACATCGTTAGTTCAGAGACAAGAACATGCCTCGGATAATGAAGGATCACCTGTTGATGACCCCAGCAAACGTTTAAAGGACAATGATTTTGGGTTTTGCACGTGGAATGTGAGTTCCGTTAACAGGCCACGTGCAGCCGAACAACTTGCGGAAGCTCTTGACTGCTATAAGGCAGACATTACCGCCATCCAGGAAGTGCGATGGGATGGGCCTGGCATAAAAGCGATGAAGAACAGCGATATCTACTACAGTAATTGTTATAGAGAGAGAAGGCAGCGCTTATTCGGAATTGTTGTTCGAGGCAGACTTAGGCAAAACGTCTTGAGCTACGACCCCTTCAGCGAATGCCGGGAACATCAGCCTAATATGCTCAGGCCCCGACAGAGGAGAAGATGACTTCTTTGATCTCCTAGAAAGAATATACGATCGATGCCCCAGCTACGACACCAAGATCGTTCTAGGAGATTTCAACGCTCAGCTGGGAAAGGAGGACATCTTTGCTGGAGTCATCGGTAAACACAGCCTTCACGATAACACCATATGTCTTCGGAAAGTCTGAGTTGCACTCTTGAGTCCGAATGGCATGACCAAGAACTCGTATAGCCCAAACGGCAATGAGGCCGTTCTGCAATTGGGCCACCCGTTGTGATGATGGAACTGGGGTTTTTACCAACATCGTTCTGTTTGGCCAGTAGGAACTTATAGACGAGAACCACTAATTGTCAATAGTTTTGATGAAGTGGTTGCATGTATCTCGCCAGTTGTGTATAACGAAGTTGTTCTATTGATGACTCGTCTGACCTTCAAATCGATGACCATTCCATAATGTGCAAGCAGGTCTGCTCCAACTATAGCAGTTTTAACATCAGCGATGATAAAAGGTCATTTAATTGCACGCCGTAGTCCAAGGGGGGCATGGGCCTGTGCACGCGAGGTAACGTCGTTGATTGCGCTCAACATGGCGAGCTGCCAAAACTATCCTCATTGGTGCACAGGTCAAGTTGACATACATCCTCCACGCGGCGCCCCGTGGATAGCCATCACAACACCCGTTGAATGGTGAACCAATGTATGCAGCGAGCCCCTCTGCCCGAGGGTTTAAATAATGGGCCTGGCCTACCAGTTTATAGGTTGTGCGTGAGGATAACTTCCTCACCACGTAAAACATCGTTAGTTCAGAGACAAGAACATGCCTCGGATAATGAAGGATCACCTGTTGATTTTGGGTTTTGCACGTGGAATGTGAGGTCCGTTAACAGACCACGTGCAGCCGACCAACCACATGCAACGGAAGCTCTTGACTGCTATAAGGCAGACATTCCCGCAATCCACGAAGTGCGATGGGATGGGAATGGCATAAAAGCGATGAAGAACAGCGATATCTACTACAGTAATTGCTATAGAGAGAGAAGACAGCGCTTATTCGGAGTTGTTGTTCGAGGCAGACTTAGGCAAAACGTCTTGAGCTACGACCCCGTCAGCGAATGCCACATGACAATCCACATCAAGGCTTAATTCGGGAACATCAGCCTAATATGCGCTCAGGAACCGACAGAGGAGAAGGATGACAGCATCAAGGATGACTTCTTTGATCTCCTAGAAAGAACATACGATCGATGCCCCAGCTACGACACCAAGATCATTCGAGGAGATTTCAACGCTCAGCTGGGAAAGGAGGACATCTTTGCTGGAGTCATCGGTAAATACAGCCTTCACGATAACACCATATGTCTTTGGAAAGTCTGAGTTGCACTCTTGAGTCCGAATGGCATGACCAAGAACTCGTATAGCTCAAACGGTGTCGTTACTGCTCTCTTTTCGATGTCGTCCGGATTCATCGGGATCTGATAGTATTCCTCATCGAGATCGATGATGGAGAACTGACTTCTGTTATGGAGTTGGTCTGCGAAGTCAATGATATGCGGTATTCACCCCCATCATTGAATCCGCCGGATCGACCGCGGCGGGAGAATGTCAAAATGTTCGCGATTTGCTATCATTGAAAACGCTAGTGAACAAAAGTCGGTACAGAAGTGCAAAAAACTAGATATCATTGAATCCGCGGTCGATTCCCCGTCCATACACATGTGACATTTCTCATCCGCCACACATTTGATGCGTATCCGACCGGCAAAATGATGAAAATGAAAAAGTAAGTAAAATAATCGCAAATTTGCACATACACTTGTATTAACTGTTATTAAACCAAATAGGCCAACAAATCGTCAGCAATTTAGAATGTTTGTAGACCTAGTGAAAGAAAATCCGGATATCGCAAATAATGGAGCTGTCGGGCCGCGAGGCAACAGCGACACAAATTTTTCCAAAAACCAATCGTTCGTTCAACAATATTTCGTCCCCTGCTGTGGCTGCTGTTAAAGCGACTGTGATTATCCATGGGGATAAGGGATAACCAGCATCTCCTATAGTAAATAACGTAAAGATTTTTTTTGATATTAGAAACTTCTACTTCTACTCTGCTTGTGATCACATATCTGAAATAGAGTATGATTAAGGAGGAAAGTAATAATTATATGACGCTGAATTACTATCATTGCATTCAGGTTGTAAAATTCTTTCCTGTTGTAGAAAAGATGATTATTTTCACCTTCAAGTTTGGGAATTATTAAATGTGTGCCGTCAATACACATAACTACACCCGGTATTCTCGACTTCTCATAAAAAACCGCCTAGCCTCATGCTTTTCTTCATAGCATAGAGTTTCTTCCAGTGTATTAAACACTTCCGAGAGGACGAAATCCGGTCCAGTGCCATTTTGGTATGCACCTTCTGCCAAAAATCTCAGGCATGCTGCTAATTTTAACTCTGGACTCAGTGATAATGCTCTGACAACTGGTGGTAATTTTGCCTTCAACACGTCCAATATGTATTGAAAATCAGCTTTATTCAGTCTGAAATGTTTGATAAGCCTATAATTTAGAATAATAACTTGAAGTTGAGTAAAAAAATTGTTCTTAACTTACTGAGTATCGGGTAGCGAAAAGATATCACTTGCTATGCCTCTAATTTGTCCTGGAATGATCCCCCTCTAAATCCAAAAAAAAGCTATTGTGTCCATAACTTTTAATTTATTTTGCTTTCTTTTAAAATCAAAACAATTTTTCTTTCACAAAAATTCTACATTGACGGAACACAGCTGATATTAAAGAAGGACGGTAACGAGGTTCAACCGACCGGCTATGTAGTTCATCCGGCGGATTCAATGATAGGGTTTGGCTGCGGAACTTAAGGGATGCGGATTGGAAGAACTCGCGCCTCGGTCGATCCGGCGGTTTGGGTAACAATCGGGCTGTATCACGGAGTTAAGACGTCGATAGTCACCACAGCACCACCAGATGAATGGGACTTGCCCAAGGACTGCTAGATGGTCGACAGTGTCCCTTCTTTTGAAACTCAGCGAACTCTGCCTTGGCCTGCTGTAGTTTTTCGCAAGTGAGGCGGTGAGGCCGTTCTGCAATTGGGCCACGTTGTGATGATGGAATTGGAGTTCTTACCAACATCGTTCCGTTTGGCCAGTAGGAACTCATAGATGACAACCACTATTTGTCAATAGTTTTGATGAAGTGGTTGCATGTATCTCGCCAATTGTGTATAACGAAGTTGTTCTATTGATGACTCGTCTGACCTTCAAATCGATGACCATTCCATAATGTGCAAGCAGGTCTGCTCCAATTATAGCAGTTTTAACATCAGCGATGATAAAAGGTCATTTAATTGCACGCCGTAGTCCAAGAGGGCATGGACCTGTGCACGCGAGGTAACGTCGTTGATTGCGCTCAACATGGCGAGCTGCCAAAACTGGAATGTGAGGTCCGTTAACAGGCCACGTGCAGCCGAACAACTTGCGGAAGCTCTTGACTGCTATAAGGCAGACATTACCGCCATCCAGGAAGTGCGATGGGATGGGCCTGGCATAAAAGCGATGAAGAACAGCGAAATCTAGTACAGTAATTGCTATAGAGAGAGAAGGCAGCGCTAATTCGGAATTTTTGTTCGAGGCAGACTTAGGCAAAACGTCTTGAGCTACGACCCCGTCATCGAATGCCACATGACAATCCGCATCAAGGCTAAATTCGGGAACATCAGCCTAATATGCTCAGGCCCCGACAGAGGAAAAGGATGACAGCATCAAGGATGACTTCTTTGATCTCCTAGAAAGAACATACGATCGATGCCCCAGCTACGACACCAAGATCGTTCTAGGAGATTTCAACGCTCAGCTGGGAAAGGAGGACATTTTTGCTGGAGTCATCGGTAAACACAGCCTTCACGATAACACCATATGTCTTTGGAAAGTCTAAGTTGCACTCTTGAGTCCGAATGGCATAACCAAGAACTCGTATAGCCTAAACGGTTTCGTTACTGCTCTCTTTTCGATGTCGTCCGGATTCATCGGGATCAGATAGTATTCCTTATCGAGATCGATGATGGAGAACTGACTTCTGTTATGGAGTTGATCTGCGAAGTCAATGATGTGCGGTATTCACCCCTATCATTGAATCCGCTGGATCGACCGCGGCGGGAGAATGTCAAAATTTCCGCGATTTGCTATCATTGAAAACGCTAGTGAACAAAAGTCGGTACAGAAGTGCAAAAAACTAGATACCATTGAATCCGCGGTCGATTCCCCGTCCATACACATGTGACATTTCTCATCCGCGACACATTTGATGCGTATCCAACCGGCAAAATGATGAAACTGAAAAAGTAAGTAAAATAATCGCAAATTTGCACATACATTTGTATTAACTGTTATTAAATTAAAAAGGCCAACAAATCGTCAGCAATTTAGAATGTTTGTAGACCTAGTGAAAGAAATACCGGATATCGCAAATAATGGAGCTGTCGGGCCCCGAGGCAACAGCGACACAAATTTTTCCAAAAACCAATCGTTCGTTCAACAATAGTTCGTCCCCTGCTGTGGCTGCTGTTAAAGCGACTTTCTCGGTATCAACAAAGACAAATCTATATGATGTGATTATCCATGGGGATAAGGGATAACCAGCATCTCCTATAGTAGATAAGGTAAAAATTTTTTTTCATATTAGAAACTTCTACTTACCTAATATTCGGTTATTTCGATTTCCGTTGTCATACAATGATTTAAAATAAAAGAAAGCATCACTGTTGCCCCAAATTGAGGAATCATGGCTAGCTCCAGGGTATCTGGCATCAATGCATCGGCTTCTCTGCTTGTGATCACATATCTGAAATAGAGTATGAGTAAGGAGGAAAGTAATAATTATATGACGCTGAATTACTATCATTGCATTCAGGCTGTAAAATTCTTTCCTGTTGTAGAAAAGATGATTATTTTCACCTTCAAGTTTGGGAATTTTTAAATGTGTGCCGTCAATACATATAACTACACCCGATATTCTCGACTTCTCATAAAAAACCGCCTAGCCTCATGCTCTTCTTCTTTGGACATCGCTAAGGTAATCCATCTTGAGCATTGAGTTTCTTCCAGTGTATTAAACACTTCCGAGAGGACGAAATCCTGTCCAGTGCCATTTTGGTATGCACCTTTTGCAAAAATCTCAGGCATGCTGCTAATTTTAACTCTGGACTCAGTGATAATGCTCTGACAACTGGTGGTAATTTTGCTTTGAACACTTCCAATATGTATTGAAAACCAGCTTCATTCAGTCTGAAATGTTTGATAAGCCTATAATTTAAAATATTAACTTGAAGTTATTAAGATATTAACTTGAAGTTACTTGAAGATATTAACTTGAGTAAGAAAATTGTTCTTAACTTACTGAGTATCGGGTAGCGAAAAGATATCACTTGCTATGCCCCTAATTTGTCCTGTAACGGTCCTCGTCTAAATCCAAAAAAATAGCTATTGTGTCCATAACTTTTAATTTATTTTGCTTTCTTTTAAAATCAAAACAATTTTTCTTTCACAAAAATTCTACATTGACGGAACACAGCTGATATTAACGAAGGTCGGTAACGAGGTTCAACCGACCGGCTATGTAGTTCATCCGTAGGGTTTGGCTAAGGAAATTAAGGGATGCGGATTGGAAGAACTCCTGCCGCGGTCGATCCGGCGGATTCAATGATACGGGTGATTGGGTAACAATCGGGCTGTGTTACGGAGTTAAGACGTCGATAGTCACCACAGCACCACCAGATGAATGGGACTTGCCCAAGGACTGCTAGATGGTCGACAGTATCCCTTCTTTTGAAACTCTACGAACTCTGCCTTGGCCTGCTGTAGTTTTTCGCTAGTGAGGCAGTGAGGCCGTTCTGCAATTGGGCCACCCGTTGTGATGATGGAATTGGAGTTTTTACCAACATCGTTCTGTTTGGCCAGTAGGAACTCATAGACGAGAACTCGCCAGTTGTGTATAACGAAGTTGTTCTATTGATGACTCGTCTGACCTTCAAATCGATGACCATTCCATAATGTGCAAGCAGGTCTGCTGCAATTATAGCATATAGGGGTTTAAATAAATGACCTGGCCTGGTTTAAATAATGGGCCTTGCCTACCAGTTTATAGGTTGTGCGTGAGGGTAACTTCCTCACCGCGTAAGACATCGTTAGTTCAGAGACAAGAACATGCCTCGGATAATGAAGGATCACCTATTGATGACCCCAGCAAACGTTTAAAGGACAATGATTTTCGGTTTTGCACGTGGAATGTGAGGTCCGTTAACAGGCCGCGTGCAGCCGAACAACTTGCGGAAGCTCTTGACTGCTATAAGGCAGACATTACCGCCATCCAGGAAGTGCGATGTGATGGGCCAGGCATAAAAGCGATGAAGAACAGTGATATCTACTACAGTAATTGCTATAGAGAGAGAAGGCAGCGCTTATTCGGAATTGTTGTTCGAGGCAGACTTAGGCAAAACGTCTTAAGCTACGACCTCGTCATCGAATGCCACATGACAATCCGCATCAAGGCTAAATTCGTTCTGCAATTGGGCCACCCGTTGTGATGATGGAATTGGAGTTCTTACCAACATCGTTCCGTTTGGCCAGTAGGAACTCATAGACCACAACCACTAATTGTCAATAATTTTGATGAAGTGGTTGCATGTATCTCGCCAGTTGTGTATAACGAAGTTGTTCTATTGATGACTCGTCTGACCTTCAAATCGATGACCATTCCATAATGTGCAAGCAGGTCTGCTCCAAATATAGCAGTTTTAACATCAGCGATGATAAAAGGTCATTTAATTGCACGCCGTAGTCCAAGGGGGGCATGGGCCTGTGCACGCGAGGTAACGTCGTTGATTGCGCTCAACATGGCGAGCTGCCAAAACTATCCTCGTTGGCGCACAGGTCAAGTTGACATACATCCTCCACGCGGCACCCCATGGATAGCCAACACAACACCCGTTGTATGGTGAACCAATGTATGCAGCGACCCCTCTGCCCGAGGGTTTAAATAATGGGCCTGGCTTACCAGTTTATAGGTTGTGCGTGAGGGTAACTTCCTCACCACGTAAAACATCGTTAGTTCAGAGACAAGAACATGCCTCGGATAATGAAGGATCACCTGTTGATGACCCCAGCAAACGTTTAAAGGACAATGATTTTCGGTTTTGCACGTGGAATGTGAGGTCCGTTAACAGGCCACGTGCAGCCGAACAACTTGCGGAAGCTCTTAACTGCTATAAGGCAGACATTACCGCCATCCAGGAAGTGCGATGGGATGGGCCTGGCATAAAAGCGATGAAGAACAGCGATATCTAGTACAGTAATTGCTATAGAGAGAGAAGGCAGCGCTAATTCGGAATTTTTGTTCGAGGCAGACTTAGGCAAAACGTCTTGAGCTACGACCCCGTCATCGAATGCCACATGACAATCCGCATCAAGGCTAAATTCGGGAACATCAGCCTAATATGCTCAGGCCCCGACAGAGGAGAAGGATGACAGCATCAAGGATGACTTCTTTGATCTCCTAGAAAGAACATACGATCGATGCCCCAGCTACGACACCAAGATCGTTCTAGGAGATTTCAACGCTCAGCTGGGAAAGGAGGACATTTTTGCTGGAGTCATCGGTAAACACAGCCTTCACGATAACACCATATGTCTTTGGAAAGTCTGAGTTGCACTCTTGAGTCCGAATGGCATGACCAAGAACTCGTATTGCCCAAACGGTGTCGTTACTGCTCTCTTTTCGATGTCGTCCGGATTCATCGGGATCTGATAGTATTCCTCATCGAGATCGATGATGGAGAACTGACTTCTGTTATGGAGTTGATCTGCGAAGTCAATGATGTGCGGTATTCACCCCCATCATTGAATCCGCCGGATCGACCGCGGCGGGAGAATGTCAAAATGTTCGCGATTTGCTATCATTGAAAACGCTAGTGAACAAAAGTCGGTACAGAAGTGCAAAAAACTAGATATCATTGAATCCGCGGTCGATTCCCCGTCCATACACATGTAACATTTCTCATCCGCGACACATTTGATGCGTATCCGACCGGCAAAATGATGAAAATGAAAAAGTAAGTAAAATAATCGCAAATTTGCACATACATTTGTATTAACTGTTATTAAATTAAATAGGCCAGCAAATCGTCAGCAGTTTAGAATGTTTGTAGACCTAGTGAAAGAAAATCCGGATATCGCAAATAATGGAGCTGTCGGGCCGCGAGGCAACAGCGACACAAATTTTTCCAAAAACCAATCGTTCGTTCAACAATAGTTCGTCCCCTGCTGTGGCTGCTGTTAAAGCGACTTTCTCGGTATCAACAAAGACAAATCTATATGATGTGATTATCCATGGGGATAAGGGATAACCAGCATCTCCTATAGTAGATAAGGTAAAAATTTTTTTTCATATTAGAAACTTCTACTTACCTAATATTCGGGTATTTCGATTTCCGTTGTCATACAATGATTTAAAATAAAAGAAAGCATCACTGTTGCCCCAAATTGAGGAATCATGACTAGCTCCAGGGTATCTGGCATCAATGCATCGGCTTCTCTGCTTGTGATCACATATCTGAAATAGAGTATGATTAAGGAGGAAAGTAATAATTATATGACGCTGAATTACTATCATTGCATTCAGGCTGTAAAATTCTTTCCTGTTGTAGAAAAGATGATTATTTTCACCTTCAAGTTTGGGAATTTTTAAATGTGTGCCGTCAATACACATAACTACACCCGATATTCTCGACTTCTCATAAAAAACCGCCTAGCCTCATGCTCTTCTTCTTCGGACATCGCTAAGGTAATCCATCTTGAGCATTGAGTTTCTTCCAGTGTATTAAACACTTCCGAGAGGACGAAATCCTGTCCAGTGCCATTTTGGTATGCACCTTTTGCAAAAATCTCAGGCATGCTGCTAATTTTAACTCTGGACTCAGTGATAATGCTCTGACAACTGGTGGTAATTTTGCTTTGAACACTTCCAATATGTATTGAAAACCAGCTTCATTCAGTCTGAAATGTTTGATAAGCCTATAATTTAAAATATTAACTTGAAGTTATTAAGATATTAACTTGAAGTTACTTGAAGATATTAACTTGAGTAAGAAAATTGTTCTTAACTTACTGAGTATCGGGTAGCGAAAAGATATCACTTGCTATGCCCCTAATTTGTCCTGTAACGGTCCTCGTCTAAATCCAAAAAAATAGCTATTGTGTCCATAACTTTTAATTTATTTTGCTTTCTTTTAAAATCAAAACAATTTTTCTTTCACAAAAATTCTACATTGACGGAACACAGCTGATATTAACGAAGGTCGGTAACGAGGTTCAACCGACCGGCTATGTAGTTCATCCGTAGGGTTTGGCTAAGGAAATTAAGGGATGCGGATTGGAAGAACTCCCGCCGCGGTCGATCCGGCGGAATCAATGATACGGGTGATTGGGTAACAATCGGGCTGTGTTACGGAGTTAAGACGTCGATAGTCACCACAGCACCACCAGATGAATGGGACTTGCCCAAGGACTGCTAGATGGTCGACAGTATCCCTTCTTTTGAAACTCTACGAACTCTGCCTTGGCCTGCTGTAGTTTTTCGCTAGTGAGGCGGTGAGGCCGTTCTGCAATTGGGCCACCCGTTGTGATGATGGAATTGGAGTTTTTACCAACATCGTTCTGTTTGGCCAGTAGGAACTCATAGACGAGAACTCGCCAGTTGTGTATAACGAAGTTGTTCTATTGATGACTCGTCTGACCTTCAAATCGATGACCATTCCATAATGTGCAAGCAGGTCTGCTGCAATTATAGCATATAGGGGTTTAAATAAATGACCTGGCCTGGTTTAAATAATGGGCCTTGCCTACCAGTTTATAAGTTGTGCGTGAGGGTAACTTCCTCACCGCGTAAGACATCGTTAGTTCAGAGACAAGAACATGCCTCGGTTAATGAAGGATCACCTGTTGATGACCCCAGCAAACGTTTAAAGGACAATGATTTTCGGTTTTGCACGTGGAATGTGAGGTCCGTTAACAGGCCACGTGCAGCCGAACAACTTGCGGAAGCTCTTGACTGCTATAAGGCAGACATTACCGCCATCCAGGAAGTGCGATGTGATGGGCCTGGCATAAAAGCGATGAAGAACAGTGATATCTACTACAGTAATTGCTATAGAGAGAGAAGGCAGCGCTTATTCGGAATTGTTGTTCGAGGCAGACTTAGGCAAAACGTCTTAAGCTACGACCTCGTCATCGAATGCCACATGACAATCCGCATCAAGGCTAAATTCGTTCTGCAATTGGGCCACCCGTTGTGAAGATGGAATTGGAGTTCTTACCAACATCGTTCCGTTTGGCCAGTAGGAACTCATAGACCACAACCACTAATTGTCAATAGTTTTGATGAAGTGGTTGCATGTATCTTGCCAGTTGTGTATAACGAAGTTGTTCTATTGATGACTCGTCTGACCTTCAAATCGATGACCATTCCATAATGTGCAAGCAGGTCTGCTCCAAATATAGCAGTTTTAACATCAGCGATGATAAAAGGTCATTTAATTGCACGCCGTAGTCCAAGGGGCATGGGCCTGTGCACCCGAGGTAACGTCGTTGATTGCGCTCAACATGGCGAGCTGCCAAAACTATCCTCATTGGTGCACAGGTCAAGTTGACATACATCCTCCACGCGGCACCCCATGGATAGCCAACACAACACCCGTTGTATGGTGAACCAATGTATGCAGCGACCCCTCTGCCCGAGGGTTTAAATAATGGGCCTGGCCTACCAGTTTATAGGTTGTGCGTGAGGGTAACTTCCTCACCACGTAAAACATCGTTAGTTCAGAGACAAGAACCTGCCTCGGATAATGAAGGATCACCTGTTGATGACCCCAGCAAACGTTTAAAGGACAATGATTTTCGGTTTTGCACGTGGAATGTGAGGTCCGTTAACAGGCCACGTGCAGCCGAACAACTTGCGGAAGCTCTTAACTGCTATAAGGCAGACATTACCGCCATCCAGGAAGTGCGATGGGATGGGCCTGGCATAAAAGCAATGAAGAACAGGGATATCTACTACAGTAATTGCTACAGAGAGAAGGCAGCGCTTATTCGGAGTTGTTGTTCGAGGCAGACTTAGGCAAAACGTCTTGAGCTACGACCCCGTCATCAAATGCCACATGACAATCCGCATCAAGGCTAAATTCGGGAACATCAGCCTAATATGCCCAGGCCCCGACAGAGGAGAAGGATGACAGCATCAAGGATGATTTCTTTGATCTCCTAGAAAGAACATACGATCGATGCCCCAGCTACGACACCAAGATCGTTCTAGGAGATTTCAACGCTCAGCTGGGAAAGGAGGACATCTTTGCTGGAGTCATCGGTAAACGCAACCTTCACGATAACACCATATGTCTTTGGAAAGTCTGAGTTGCACTCTTGAGTCCGAATGGCATGACCAAGAACTCGTATTGCCCAAACGGTGTCGTTACTGCTCTCTTTTCGATGTCGTCCGGATTCATCGGGATCTGATAGTATTCCTCATCGAGATCGATGATGGAGAACTGACTTCTGTTATGGAGTTGGTCTGCGAAGTCAATGATGTGCGGTATTCACCCCCATCATTGAATCCGCCGGATCGACCGCGGCGGGAGAATGTCAAAATGTTCGCGATTTGCTATCATTGAAAACGATAATGAACAAAAGTCGGTACAGAAGTGCAAAAAACTAGATATCATTGAATCCGCGGTCGATTCCCCGTCCATACACATGTAACATTTCTCATCCGCGACACATTTGATGCGTATCCGACCGGCAAAATGATGAAAATGAAAAAGTAAGTAAAATAATCGCAAATTTGCACATACATTTGTATTAACTGTTATCAAATTAAATAGGCCAACAAATCGTCAGCAATTCAGAATGTTTGTAGACCTAGTGAAAGAAAATCCGGATATCGCAAATAATGGAGCTGTCGGGCCGCGAGGCAACAGCGACACAAATTTTTCCAAAAACCAATCGTTCGTTCAACAATATTTCGTCCCCTGCTGTGGCTGCTGTTAAAGCGACTGTGATTATCAATGGGGATAAGGGATAACCAGCATCTCCTATAGTAAATAACGTAAAGATTTTTTTTGATATTAGAAACTTCTACTTACCTAATATTCGGCTATTTCGATTTCCGTTGTCATACATAGCATCACTGTTGCCCCAAATTGAGGAATCATGACTAGCTCCAGGGTATCTGGCATCAATGCATCGGCTTCTCTGCTTGTGATCTATCTATCTATCTGAAATAGAGTTTGATTAAGGAGGAAAGTAATAATTATATGACGCTGAATTACTATCATTGTATTCAGGCTGTAAAATTCTTTCCTGTTGTAGAAAAGATGAGTATTTTCACCTTCAAGTTTGGGAATTTTGAAATGTGTGCCGTCAATACACATAACTACACCCGGTATTCTCGACTTCTCATAAAAAACCGCCTAGCCTCATGCTTTTCTTCTTCGGACATCGCTAAGGTAATCCATCTTGAGCATAGAGTATCTTCCAGTGTATTAAACACTTCCGAGAGGACGAAATCCTGTCCAGTGCCATTTTGGTATGCACCTTCTGCCAAAAATCTCAGGCATGCTGCTAATTTTATCTCTGGACTCAGTGATAATGCTCTGACAACTGGTGGTAATTTTGCCTTCAACACGTCCAATATGTATTGAAAACCAGCTTCATTCAGTCTGAAATGTTTGATAAGCCTATAATTTAGAATATTAACTTGAAGTTGAGTAAGAAAATTGTTCTTAAATTACTGAGTATCGGGTAGCCCCTAATTTTTCCTGTTATGGTCCTCCTCTAAATCCAAAAAAAAAAACTATTGTGTACATAACTTTTAATTTATTTTGCTTTCTTCTGAAATCAAAACACTTTTTCTTTCAAAAAAATTCTACATTGACGGAACATAGCTGATATTTACGAAGGTCGGTAACGAGGTACAACCAACCGGTTATGTAGTTCAACCGACGGATTGAATGTTAGGGTTTTGCTGCGGAAATTAAGGGATGCGGATTGGAAGAACTCTCGCCGCGGTCGATCCGGCGGATTCAATGATAGGGGTGATTGGGTAACAATCGGGCTGTATTACGGAGTTAAGACGTCGATAGTCACCACAGCACCACCAGATGAATAGGACTTGCCCAAGGACTGCTAGATGGTCGACAGTATCCCTTCTTTTGAGACTCTACGAACTCTGCTTTGGCCTGCTGTAGTTTTTCGCTAGTGAGGCGGTGAGGCCGTTCTGCAATTGGGCCACCCGTTGTGATGATGGAATTGGAGTTTTTACCAACATCGTTCTGTTTGGCCAGTAGGAACTCATAGACGAGAACCACTAATTGTCAATAGTTTTGATGAAGTGGTTGCATGTATCTCGCCAGTTGTGTATAACGAAGTTGTTCTATTGATGACTCGTCTGACCTTCAAATCGATGACCATTCCATAATGTGCAAGCAGGTCTGCTCCAATTATAGCAGTTTTAACATCAGCGATGATAAAAGGTCATTTAATTGCACGCCGTAGTCCAAGGGGGGCATGGGCCTGTGCACGCGAGGTAACGTCGTTGATTGCGCTCAACATGGCGAGCTGCCAAAACAATCCTCGTTGGTGCACAGGTCAAGTTGACATACATCCTCCACGCGGCGCCCCGTGGATAGCCAACACAACACCCGTTGTATGGTGAACCAATGTATGTAGCGAGCCCCTCTGCCCGAGGGTTTAAATAATGGGCCTGGCCTACTAGTTTATAGTTTGTGCGTGAGGATAACTTCCTCACCACGTAAAACATCGTTAGTTCAGAGACAAGAACATGCCTTGGATAATGAAGGATCACCTGTTGACGACCCCAGCAAACGTTTAAAGGACAATGATTTTGGGTTTTGCACGTGGAATGTGAGGTCCGTTAACAGACCACGTGCAGCCAAACAACCACATGCAACGGAAGCTCTTGACTGCTATAAGGCAGACATTACCGCAATCCAGGAAGTGCGATGGGATGGGAATGGTATAAAAGCGATGAAGAACAGCGATATCTAGTACAGTAATTGCTACAGAGAGAAAAGGCAGCGCTTATTCGGAGTTGTTGTTCGAGGCAGACTTAGGCAAAACGTCTTGAGCTACGACCCCGTCAGCGAATGCCACATGACAATCCACATCAAGGCTTAATTCGGGAACATCAGCCTAATATGCGCTCAGGAACCGACAGAGGAGAAGGATGACAGCATCAAGGATGACTTCTTTGATCTCCTAGAAAGAACATACGATCGATGCCCCAGCTACGACACCAAGATCGTTCTAGGAGATTTCAACGCTCAGCTGGGAAAGGAGGACATCTTTGCTGGAGTCATCGGTAAACACAACCTTCACGATAACACCATATGTCTTTGGAAAGTCTGATTTGCACTCTTGAGTCCGAATGGCATGACCAAGAACTCGTATAGCCCAAACGGTGTCGTTACTGCTCTCTTTTCGATGTCGTCCGGATTCATCGGGATCTGATAGTATCCCTCATCGAGATCGATGATGGAGAATTGACTTCTGTTATGGAGTTGGTCTGCGAAGTCAATGATGTGCGGTATTCACCCCCATCATTGAATCCGCCGGATCGACCGCGGCGGGAGAATGTCAAAATGTTCGCGATTTGCTATCATTGAAAACGCTAGTGAACAAAAGTCGGTACAGAAGTGCAAAAAACTAGATATCATTGAATCCGCGGTCGATTCCCCGTCCATACACATGTGACATTTCTCATCCGCGACACATTTGATGCGTATCCGACCGGCAAAATGATGAAAATGAAAAAGTAAGTAAAATAATCGCAAATTTGCACATACATTTGTATTAACTGTTATTAAATTAAATAGGCCAACAAATCGTCAGCAATTTAGAATGTTTGTAGACCTAGTGAAAGAAAATCCGGATATCGCAAATAATGGAGCTATCAGGCCGCGAGGCAACAGCGACACAAATTTTTCCAAAAACCAATCGTTCGTTCAACAATATTTTTTTTGATATTAGAAACTTCTACTTACCTAATATTCGGCTATTTCGATTTCCGTTGTCATACATAGCATCACTGTTGCCCCAAATTGAGGAATCATGACTAGCTCCAGGGTATCTGGCATCAATGCATCGGCTTCTCTGCTTGTGATCACATATCTGAAATAGAGTATGATTAAGGAGGAAAGTAATAATTATATGACGCTGCATCACTATCATTGCATTCAGGCTGTAAAATTCTTTCCTGTTGTAGAAAAGATGATTATTTTCACCTTCAAGTTTGGGAATTTTTAAATGTGTGCCGTCAATACACATAACTACACCCGATATTCTCGACTTCTCATAAAAAACCGCCTAGCCTCATGCTTTTCTTCTTCGGACATCGCTAAGGTAATCCATCTTGAGCATAGAGTATCTTCCAGTGTATTAAACACTTCCGAGAGGACGAAATCCTGTCCAGTGCCATTTTGGTATGCACCTTCTGCCAAAAATCTCAGGCAAGCTGCTAATTTTATCTCTGGACTCAGTGATAATGCTCTGACAACTGGTGGTAATTTTGCCTTCAACACGTCCAATATGTATTGAAAACCAGCTTCATTCAGTCTGAAATGTTTGATAAGCCTATAATTTAGAATATTAACTTGAAGTTGAGTAAGAAAATTGTTCTTAACTTACTGAGTATCGGGTAGCCCCTAATTTTTCCTGTAATGGTCCTCCTCTATATCCAAAAAAAAAACTATTGTGTACATAACTTTTAATTTATTTTGCTTTCTTCTGAAATCAAAACACTTTTTCTTTCAAAAAAATTCTACATTGACGGAACATAGCTGATATTTATGAAGGTCGGTAACGAGGTACAACCGACCGGTTATGTAGTTCAACCGACGGATTGAATGTTAGGGTTCTGCTGCGGAAATTAAGGGATGCGGATTGGAAGAAGATTCAATGATAGGGGTGATTGGGTAACAATAGGGCTGTGTTACGGAGTTAAGACGTCGATAGTCACCACAGCACCACCAGATGAATAGGACTTGCCCAAGGACTGCTAGATGGTCGACAGCATCCCTTCTTTTGAAACTCTGCGAACTCTGCTTTGGCCTGCTGTAGTTTTTCGCTAGTGAGGCGGTGAGGCCGTTCTGCAATTGGGCCACCCGTTGTGATGATGGAATTGGAGTTTTTACCAACATCGTTCTGTTTGGCCAGTAGGAACTCATAGATGACAACCACTATTTGTCAATAGTTTTGATGAAGTGGTTGCATGTATCTCGCCAGTTGAGAATAACGAAGTTGTTCTATCGAAGACTCGTCTGGCCTTCAAATCGATGACCATTCCATAATGTGCAAGCAGGTCTGCTCCAATTATAGCAGTTTTAACATCAGCGATGACAAAAGGTCATTTAATTGCACGTCGTAGTCCAAGGGGGGCATGGGCCTGTGCACGCGAGGTAACGTCGTTGATTGCGCTCAACATGGCGAGCTGCCAAAACTATCCTCATTGGTGCACAGGTCAAGTTGACATACATCCTCCACGCGGCGCCCCGTGGATAGCCATCATAACACCCGTTGTATGGTGAACCAATGTATGTAGCGAGCCCCTCTGCCCGAGGGTTTAAATAATGGGCCTGGCCTACTAGTTTATAGGTTGTGCGTGAGGGTAACTTCCTCACCACGTAAAACATCGTTAGTTCAGAGACAAGAACCTGCCTCGGATAATGAAGGATCACCTGTTGATGACCCCAGCAAACGTTTAAAGGACAATGATTTTCGGTTTTGCACGTGGAATGTGAGGTCCGTTAACAGGCCACGTGCAGCCGAACAACTTGCGGAAGCTCTTAACTGCTATAAGGCAGACATTACCGCCATCCAGGAAGTGCGATGGGATGGGCCTGGCATAAAAGCAATGAAGAACAGCGATATCTACTACAGTAATTGCTATAGAGAGAAGGCAGCGCTTATTCGGAGTTGTTGTTCGAGGCAGACTTAGGCAAAACGTCTTGAGCTACGACCCCGTCATCGAATGCCACATGACAATCCGCATCAAGGCTAAATTCGGGAACATCAGCCTAATATGCTCAGGCTTCGACAGAGGAGAAGGATGACAGCATCAAGGATGACTTCCTTGAACTCCTAGAAAGAACATACGATTGATGCCCCAGCTACGACACCAAGATCGTTCTAGGAGATTTCAACGCTCAGCTGGGAAAGGAGAACATTTTTGCTGGAGTCATCGGTAAACGACGCCTTCACGATAACACCATATGTCTTTGGAAAGTCTGAGTTGCACTCTTGAGTCCGAATGGCATAACCAAGAACTCGTATAGCCCAAACGGTGTCGTTACTGCTCTCTTTTCGATGTCGTCCGGATTCATCGGGATCTGATAGTATTCCTTATCGAGATCGATGATGGAGAACTGACTTCTGTTATGGAGTTGATCTGCGAAGTCAATGATGTGCGGTTTTCACCCCTATCATTGAATCCGCCGGATCGACCGCGGCGGGAGAATGTCAAAATTTCCGCGATTTGCTATCATTGAAAACGCTAGTGAACAAAAGTCGGTACAGAAGTGCAAAAAACTAGATACCATTGAATCCGCGGTCGATTCCCCGTCCATACACATGTGACATTTCTCATCCGCGACACATTTCATACGTATCCAATCGGCAAAATGATGAAACTGAAAAAGTAAGTAAAATAATCGCAAATTTGCACATACATTTGTATTAACTGTTATTAAATTAAATAGGCCAACAAATCGTCAGCAATTTAGAATGTTTGTAGACCTAGTGAAAGAAAATCCGGATATCGCACATAATTGAGCTGTCGGGCCCCGAGGCAACAGCGACACAAATTTTTCCAAAAACCAATCGTTTGTTCAACAATATTTCGTCCCCTGCTATTTTTTTTTTTTTTTTTATAATTGACGCGTGCAAAAGGGGTTGCGAGTACCCTTAAGTGACCGGATCAAGTCACAGCACGGCCGAAGGTATAGAGGAAGAGAGGGAGAGGAGGTACCGATGCACATTGGTTTTAAATGCTTGTGGATTGTAATGAGGAGGAAAAATCGAGCTGGGAAGAGCATTCCAGATTCGTGTAGTGCGGCTAAAGAACGAGTCTCTGAATTTGACTGTACGTCCGAAAGAGGGCTTGAGGGTGAATTGATGGGCATTCCTAGCGAGGCGTGTATTGCGGGTGAATTCTTGAAGGGGAGGAATGCAACTGGCTAATTCGTCTGAGCATTTCTTGTTGAAATAGCGGTAAAAAAGTGACAACGACGCGACATTACGTCGGTGTTCTAACGAGTCAATCGACTTCGCAATATTACTGTCACCTATAAGTTTTATCGCTCGCTTTAGAATTCTATCCAGCAGGTGCAGGGAGGTCTTAGAAGCACCTGACCAGATATGAGCGTTATACTCAAGTTTTGGGCGTATGTATGCCTTGTATATTGTAGCCAGATCAGAGGGGGTGAAGTACTTCTTGCATCGTTTAAGGAAACCTAGACATTTCGCAGCATTTTTGGCGACCTCAAATATGTGATCGTTCCAACTAATTGTTGGGTTGATACACATACCGAGGATCTTTCGGTTTCAACAACGCAAGTGCCGTTCATGGATAACGGCTGATTATTTTGTGATCGCTTTAACGACAGTAGACAGCACTGTGTTTTGGAAGCATTAAATTCCACTCTATTCTTGTTTCCCCAATCGATTATGCTGTCAAGGTCGGAATTTAATGTGCTTAACATACGCTGCCGTTCCGAGTCTAAGGCCGAAGTGGAGGGACGTGAGCCAAGGAACGAATATGAAAAGCTGAGGGTACTGTCATCAGCGAAGGAATGAATAGGATTAGAAGTAGCAGACAAGAGATCATTTATAAAAATGAGAAAGAGTGTCGGAGACAAAACAGAGCCCTGAGGAACACCAGCATTAATATAGTGGATATCAGACTTGAATCCATCCAAAACAACTTGGATTGAACGATTCGAAAGGTAATTTCTAATCCATTGAAGAAGAGACTCATCGATCCCAAAAGCACGCATTTTCGACAAGAGAGCCTGGTGCCAGACCCTGTCAAATGCCTTAGAAATATCAAGCGCAACAATCTTGCTTTCTCCTGCATTGTGCAAAGATTGGTTTCACTTTCCAGTGAGATATGCCATCAGATCACCAGTGGAACGGTTGCTTCGGAAGCCGTACTGCCGGTCATTAAAAAGCTTCCGGGACTCAAGATATTTCATAAGCTGACGGTTTATCAGCGTTTCCATGACCTTGGAGAGAAGGGACGTTAGTGCTATGGGTCGGTAGGAGGTGGGTGACGAACATTCGCCCTTTTTAGGGACGGGCTGGACAAATGCAGTTTTCCACTTACTCGGAAAGAGCCCTGAAGAGTAGGACAGATGGAAAGGCTTACGCAGTGGTTTTGCCAGCGTAGAAGAACACCTCTTCAGAAGAACAGGGGGTATACCATCTGGGCCAGCGAATTTGCGTATGTTTAGATCTTTAAGTACTCTTGCTACTGTACGAGTGCGAAAATGGATTTGCCCCATGGAGAAATTTACGCTCTCAAGTACAGGTGGGGACAAAGTGTTATCTGGCAGCGTTGAGCTAGCTGCAAAGTGTGCAGCAAGCAGATTAGCTTTGTCCAAAGAGCTGACAGCTGGAATGTCATTGCAAATGAGCGTTGGGATCGAAGACGAGGCTGAATTCCTTATGGTTTTTACGAAAGACCAAAAGCTTCTGCTACCCTTGGGGCATTGTAGAACTTTTTGCCTCAACTTTTGGTCAAAGGAGAATTTAACACGTCTTATTAATGCATTACAGTCATTTCGGATCCGTTTGAAATTTTTCCGGGCTTCCTCAGAAGGGTTGGCTTTATAATCCCGGAAACTCAACTCTCTCACCCTGATAGCCTCTTTGCAGCTCAAGTCGAACCACGCGTTTGCCTTAGGTTTGATGCTCTTCACTCTGTGAGGAATGAAGGACCTCATGCCCAGCGAAATAATGTTTGTGATCGCATCAGTAGCGGCATCCACGTCACTATCGAGGAAGCATAGTGACCAGTTAAAATTCCTAAAGAAGTTGTTAAGTCCGCTCCAGTTGGCTTTCTCGTAGAGCCATACTGTTCTTTTCGGAATTTGTTCTCTAACTGTGTGGGAGGAGTACGAGAATTTGGCTGACACGACACAGTGGTCGGACGAGCCTAGAGGCGACAATATATCAATTGAATATTTTTCCGGATTAGAGGTGAGAAACAGATCCAAGGTGTTAGCGGTATGATCTGCAATATCAGGTATTCGTGTTGGCTCATTCACAAGCTAGGTTAAATTATTTACCTCAGCCAAGATTTCAACATACCTTCCTTCGGGTGTTGTCTGGCCTGAATGTCGAAGCCAAGTAGAATTGTGTACATTGAAATCGGCCGCAATAGCGATTTCAGTGCGAGGGTACAGGGATACAATTCTTGTGATGGAGTCGGACAGCGCATCAAACTCATTATAAGTTGAGTTGCTGTCCAGGTTTGGACTTCTATAAATAAAGCAGTAATGGATTAAATGCTTACGGACAAAGAGTTTTAACCACAGAAAATTAAATTCCGGATTGGAACAATGGCCATATTGTGGTTGAATTTGGTAAGCAACATCACTACGCACATAAATGGCGAGACCGCGGTGTAAAAAGAATATGGGCACCAAGCTATATCCAGGCAGGTTCAAATCCGATAAATCGGTATTCTCACCCACCTGTGTTTCGCTCAGCGCCAAGACAACTGGTTTGTGACGAGAGAGGTGGACGTAAACGGCAAAGAGATTAGTTCTCAGTCCGCGAATGTTGCTCACGTCAACACGAAATTGCCCCCTCATGTCAGTCGTAGGTATTTGGAAACCAACTCCGACAATGCAGTTGGTGAAAGTAAGCAGAGTTCAAAAGTGTAAATTCTGCGATTAGCTTCACAAAACAAATCAACGTAGGTGTTATGCCCGTACAATGACTTGAATTGGTCCACTAACAAAAATTCACACTTCCGAATCCGCTATGTCAGATGTTAGGCAGACTCGGACATCGCCCCAGCCCGTCTGGTAAATCAAACGGGAGTTGCGACCGAGAATGCCCAACAGTGGCTTGTGAAGGAGTGGGAGAGGGGGGAGCGGGCCGAGTGCGCTCTACCGAATCACTTCACTGCACTACACTGCACTACACTGCACTTTTTTTTTTTTGGTAAGAATTTATTTATATATTTTTTATTTTTTTTCACTTTTTTTCACTCGCGGAGGTGTTGGGCGGACCGCGTTAAATGTTCTTAAGAACGACGCGAGGAATTCTTTTTTTTTTTTTTTGTTATTTATTAAGTGCATGCAGCGACGACACGTCTGCATACGTCGGAGGATGACACGGCACTCCCGTGACTGCTGTTAAAGCGACTTTCTCGGTATCAATACCGACATATCTATATGATGTGATTATCCATGGGGATAAGGGATAACCAGCATCTCCTATAGTAAATAACGTAAAGATTTTATTTTTGATATAAGAAACTTCTACTTACCTAATATTCGGTTATTTCGATTTCCGTTGTCATACAATGATTTAAAATAAAAGAAAGCATCACTGTTGCCCCAAATTGAGGAATCATGACTAGCTCCAGGGTATCTGGCATCAATGCATCGGCTTCTCTAATTGTGATCACATGTCTGAAATAGAGTATGATTAAGGAGGAAAGTAATAATTATATGACGCTGAATTACTACCATTGTATTCAGGCTGTCAAATTCTTTCCTGTTGTAGAAAAGATGAGTATTTTCACCTTCAAGTTTGGGAATTTTTAAATGTGTTCCGTCAATGCACATAACTACACCCGATATTCTCGACTTTTCATAAAAAACCGCCTAGCCTCATGCTTTTCTTCATAGCATAGAGTTTCTTCCAGTGTATTAAACACTTCCGAGAGGACGATATCCGTCTTCCGTAATCCATCTTGAGCATAGAGTTTCTTCCAGTGTGTTAAACACTTCCGAGAGGACGAAATCCGGTCCAGTGCCATTTTGGTATGCACCTTCTGCCAAAAATCTCAGGCATGCTGCTTATTTTAACTCTGGACTCAGTGACAATGCTCTGACAACTGGTGGTAATTTTGCCTTCAACCGTCCAATATGTATTGAATCCAGCTTCATTCAGTCTGAAATGTTTGATAAGCCTATAATTTAGAATATTAACTTGAAGTTGAGTAAGAAAATTGTTCTTAACTTACTGAGTATCGGGTAGCCCCTAATTTGTCCTGTAATGGTCCTACTCTAAATCCAAAAAAAAGCTATTGTGTCCATAACTTTTAATTTATTTTGCTTTCTTTGGAAATCAAAACAATTTTTCTTTCACAAAAATTCTACATTGACGGAACATAACCGATATTAACGAAGGTCGGTAACGAGGTACAACCGACCGGTTATGTAGTTCAACCCACGGATTGAACCTAAATCCAAAAAAAAGCTATTGTGTCCATAACTTTTAATTTATTTTGCTTTCTTTTGAAATCAAAACAATTTTTCTTTCACAAAAATTCTACATTGACGGAACATAACCGATATTAACGAAGGTCGGTAACGAGGTACAACCGACCGGTTATGTAGTTCAACCCACGGATTGAATGTTAGGGTTTGGCTGCGGAAATTAAGGGATGCGGATTGGAAGAACTCTCGCCGCGGTCGATCCGGCGGATTCAATGATAGGGGTGATTGGGTAACAATCGGGCTGTGTTAAGGAGTTAAGACGTCGATAGTCACCACAGCACCACCAGATGAATGGGACTTGCCCAAGGACTGCTAGATGGTCGACAGTATCCCTTCTTTTGAAACTCTGCGAACTCTGCCTTGGCCTGCTGTAGTTTTTCGCTAGTGAGGCGGTGAGGCCGTTCTGCATTTGGGCCACCCGTTGTGATGATGGAATTGGAGTTTTACCAACATCGTTCTGTTTGGCCAGTAGGAACTCATAGACGAGAACCACTAATTGTCAATAGTTTTGATGAAGTGGTTGCATGTATCTCGCCAGTTGTGTATAACGAAGTTGTTCTATTGATTACTCGTCTGACCTTCAAATCGATGACCATTCCATAATGTGCAAGCAGGTCTGCTCCAATTATAGCAGTTTTAACATCAGCGATGATAAAAGGTAATTTAATTCCACGCCGTAGTCCAAGAGGGCATGGGCCTGTGCACGCGAGGTAACGTCGTTGATTGCGCTCAACATGGCGAGCTGCCAAAACTATCCTCGTTGGTGCACAGGTCAAGTTGACATACATCCCCCACTCGGCGCCCGTGGATAGCCAACACAACACCCGTTGTATGGTGACCCAAAGTATGCAGCGAGCCCCTCTGCCCGAGGGTTTAAATAATGGGCCTGGCCTACCAGTTTATAGGTTGTGCGTGAGGGTAACTTCCTCACCACGTAAAACATCGTTAGTTCAGAGACAAGAACATGCCTCGGATAATGAAGGATCACCTGTTGATGACGCCAACAAACGTTTAAAGGACAATGATTTTCGGTTTTGCACATGGAATGTGAGGTCCGTTAACAGGCCACGTGCAGCCGAACAACTTGCGGAAGCTCTTGACTGCTATAAGGCAGACATTACCGCCATCCAGGAAGTGCGATGGGATGGGCCTGGCATAAAAGCGATGAAGAACAGTGATATCTACTACAGTAATTGCTATAGAGAGAGAAGGCAGCGCTTATTCGGCATTGTTGTTCGAGGCAGACTTAGGCAAAACGTCTTGAGCTACGACCCCGTCATCGAATGCCACATGACAATCCGCATCAAGGCTTAATTCGGGCCCCGACAGAGGAGAAGGATGACAGCATCAAGGATGACTTCTTTGATCTCCTAGAAAGAACATACTATCGATGCCCCAGCTACGACACCAAAATCGTTCTAGGAGATTTCAACGCTCAGCTGGGAAAGGAAGACATCTTTGCTGGAGTCATCGGTAAACACAGCCTTCACGATAACACCATATGTCTTTGGAAAGTCTGAGTTGCACTCTTGAGTCCGAATGGCATGACCAAGAACTCGTATAACCCAAACGGTGTCGTTACTGCTTTCTTTTCGATGTCGTCCGGATTCATCGGGATCTGATAGTATTTCTCATCGAGATCGATGATGGAGAACTGACTTCTGTATGGAGTTAGTCTGCGAAGTCAATGATGTGCGGTATTCACCCCTGTCATTGAATCCGCCGGATCGACCGCGGCGGGAGAATGTCAAAATTTCCACGATTTGCTATCATTGAAAACGCTAGTGAACAAAAGTCGGTACAGAAGTGCAAAAAACTAGATATCATTGAATCCGCGGTCGATTCCCCGTCCATACACATGTGACATTTCTCATCCGCGACACATTTGATGCGTATCCGACCTGCAAAATGATGAAAATGAAAAAGTAAGTAAAATAATCGCAAATTTGCACATACATTTGTATTAACTGTTATTAAATTAAATAGGCTAACAAATCGTCAGCAATTTAGAATGTTTGTAGACCTAGTGAAAGAAAATCCGGATATCGCAAATAATGGAGCTGTCGGGCCCCGAGGCAACAGCGACACAAATTTTTCCAAAAACCAATCGTTCGTTCAACAATATTTCGTCCCCTGCTGTGGCTGCTGTTAAAGCAACTGTGATTATCCATGGAGATAAGGGATAACCAGCATCTCCTATAGTAAATAACGTAAAGATTTTTTTTTTGATATTAGAAACTTCTACTTACCTAATATTCGGTTATTTCGAAAGCATCACTGTTGCCCCAAATTGAGGAATCATGACTAGCTCCAGGGTATCTGGCATCAATGCATCGGCTTCTCTGCTTGTGATCACATATCTGAAATAGAGTATGATTAAGGAGGAAAGTAATAATTATATGACGCTGAATTACTATCATTGCATTCAGGCTGTAAAATTCTTTCCTGTTGTAGAAAAGATAATTATTTTCACCTTCAAGTTTGGGAATTTTTAAATGTGTGCCGTCAATACACATAACTACACCCGGTTTTCTCGACTTCTCATAAAAAACCGCCTAGCCTCATGATTTTCTTCTTCGGACATCGTTAAGGTAATCCATCTTGAGCATAGAGTTTCTTCCAGTGTATTAAACACTTCCGAGAGGACGAAATCCGGTCCAGTGCCATTTTGGTATGCACCTTCTGCCAAAACTCTCAGGCATGCTGCTTATTTTAACTCTGGACTCAGTGATAATGCTCTGACAACTGGTGGTAATTTTGCCTTCAACATGTCCAATATGTATTGAAAATCAGCTTTATTCAGTCTGAAATGTTTGATAAGCCTATAATTTAGAGTAATAACTTGAAGTTGAGTAAGAAAATTGTTCTTAACTTACTGAGTATCGGGTAGCCCCTAATTTGTCCTGTAATGGTCCTCCTCTAAATCCAAAAAAAAGCTATTGTGTCCATAACTTTTAATTTATTTTGCTTTCTTTTGAAATCAAAACAATTTTTCTTTCACAAAAATTCTACATTGACGGAACATAGCCGATATTAACGAAGGTCGGTAACGAGGTACAACCGACCGGTTATATAGTTCAACCCACGGATTGAATGTTAGGGTTTGGCTGCGGAAATTAAGGGATGCGGATTGGAAGAACTCTCGCCGCGGTCTATCCGGCGGATTCAATGATAGGGGTGATTGGGTAACAATCGGGCTGTGTTAAGGAGTTAAGACGTCGATAGTCGCCACAGCACCACCAGATGAATGGGACTTGCCCAAGGACTGCTAGATGGTCGACAGTATCCCTTCTTTTGAAACTCTGCGAACTCTGCCTTGGCCTGCTGTAGTTTTTCGCTAGTGAGGCGGTGAGGCCGTTCTGCAATTGGGCCACCCGTTGTGATGATGGAATTGGAGTTTTACCAACATCGTTCTGTTTGGCCAGTAGGAACTTGTCGCACAAAATTCGACACAGGGGTTCTTTCGAACCTCCTGCCCCACTAGACTCAGCTGGGAGGGGTCCACCAACTATTACCGTATTTTTTTCTTTCCCCTCCTGGGAGATGGACGCCACGTCGTCTTTCCCAGGAACGACGAAACCCTATGACGCGATCAAATTATATTTCCCTTTCGGGGGGGGGGCCCGAGTTTCCCGGCTTTGGTTCGAAAACCTTCCTTCCTTTTTTTTTTCCTCGGGGACTTCCTCCCGCTAATTGGGTTGATTCGCCTTTTCCTTTTTCCTTGGTTTGCTCCTGTGGTAAGTTCACTTTTTTATTCTTTGTTCTTGTTTTTTTTTTTTTTTGTGTTGTATTCTTTATTATTTTTTTGTATTCTGTAACCCGTTTGAAAGCCACTTTACGACTGACTGCCCTGTGTTGGGAAAAATCCCATTGCACCGGCTCACGGCTCTCGCTTCAATTACAACCCGCACCAACACCACTCCCCAGTTCCGCTTAAATCTTATACACACATATTCGCCACCTTACGATGGCTCAGCCTACGCATTCACACATGCTCGCCACCATACGATGGCTCAGTCCACGCACTCACACATGTTCGCCACCATTCGCACATTTCTCCTCATTCCTACGGTGCACATCTCCTCACTCACTCACGCACGTACGATCGTATGGAATCACCAGCGGCTCGCATTGGGTGCAATTTTGCCCACTCTCTCTTTTTTTTTCTTACTAAAATTTTCTCTTTTTAACATTAATCTCTACATCACACTTCCCGCTGACCAGCCTCTCATGGTGCGGTAGTGTCTCTCTTTATGTCTCTTCACTTGCCTATGCTGGTTCGTCGATCGTACGTCATATTGGAGCGCCGATGCCAAGGAAAGACCATCGGAAGCACCGGTCTCCCGCCTCTCTTGCCATACGTGGTTGATAGTGTAAAGGGAATCCCATCCAGAACACTATCAACCTCCACCGGCGTCGTCTTTCACACTTAATTACGTCACATAGGGGTGTTGTTGGTACGCCCGGTTGCATACTTCCCGGCGTTTGGTGCTCCGCCTTAGAGATGTTCAGGAGGAGATGATTCTGGGAGAGTGTATTGCCAACATTTGCTTGGCTCTTCCCGAAATTGTTTTTTTTTCTTTATTTCTCTTTTCGAGGGATTTTTATGGAAATATTCCAAACTCTCTTGTTTGCAATATTTCCCCCCGTACGGATAAGTACCTCTCATGCCGCGATTCCTACCACCGCGTAAGCTCTCGTGCAGACTTAGGCAACAGTGGTTTCGCACATTGGCGAGGGATTTGAGGTTTTCTTTTACCTCGCCACTGGACGGACAAACAATTCCACGGGACATACAAAATTTCGTCGCGTGCATTTTTGCACGCGACAACCCCACCCTTACCTCCGCGAAATTCGCCTGCAAATTTCGTCAAGATTCCTCTCTTCCTTTTCCCCGGTAGGGTTTCAGGTCCTTAACGTGCCACGTACCTCTTTCCTTTCCGCTTTCGTCGCGGAGCACATATGTCCACGGAGATACCCTCTTGTGGATGACAAAGGGTCCAACGTACTTCGGCGCTAGCTTCGCCGCGTAGAAGTTGGCCGCATCAGACAGCACCATGTTTCTTAGCCAAACCAGTTCGTTGGGCAAGTATTGCGCATCCCTTCGCCTTAGGTTATATTGCTCCGAAGTCTTCTGTATTGCTACGGTCAACTTCTTCGCAATATCTGCCCTCAGCGCTCGGAACCTCCTTCCGAGTTCGGTCATCGATGTCATCTGTTCTTCCGCCGGACTACCTTCTTCTTCGCTCGCCTTCTCCTCGTCTTTGTCCTGGTCTTGGTGTTGGTTGCCGGACGTCTGCATCTCCCTTCCGAAATTCGCGTAATATGGGGTTACCCCCAATACTTCGTGTTGTGACGTGCGGATACAACAGGCGACCTTAGCCAGTTGTGTATCCCAAGTTCTATGGTTTTCCGACACGTAAGCTCTCAACGTGGTCTTGATGATCTGGTTGATCCGCTCCGCCGGATTGGCTTGTGGGTGATAATGTGCCGTAAATCTTAATTTGGTCCCATATTGCTCGCATAGCTTTTTCAATTCCACTCCTCGAAACTGAGGCCCGTTGTCGCACACTATAGCTGTTGGTACTCCGAAAAGAAGGAATACACTGTCCTCCAAAAGTTTGCCAACTGACTTTGCAGTTGCTGTCCTCAACGGGAACAGTAGTGGAAACTTCGTAAAGTAGTCCACCACCGTTAATATGTATGTGTATCCGCTAGTAGATTTTGGCAGGGATCCTACCAAATCCACGCAGATCATCTGCCAGGGTCCGACGACCCCTCTCCTCTCTACCTTCAAACCAGCCGGTTTCATGTTCATCGGTTTCACTGCCTGACATACTCTACATTCCCTTACATATTTGATTATATCAGCCCTCATCTTCGGCCAATAGAATCGGGTCCCTACTCTGGCAAATGTTTTCTTCACCCCCATCTTCTTTTCCTACTACTTCCTTCCACTCCAAGCCCTGGTCGCGAACAACTACTTGCTTTGCTCTAACGAATTTATACAGCTTTCCCTGTTCTACCTTCCATGTCGGATACGAGAGGGGGTTAGCTGCCACTTTCCCTATCATCTTCTTGACCCAAGGGTCAACACTACGGTGCTCTTCTATCCCAGCCGCCACCTCTACGGCCCTGGAGAGCATATCGGGGACCACATGGTGATTCCCTTTTCGATGTACAATATCGAAGTCAAATTGCTGCAGCTTTACCGCCCATCTCGCCAGCCTACCACAAGGGTCCTTCAGATTGCTTAACCACACTAAGGAGTAGTGATCCGTTACGACCGTAAATCGAACACCTTCGATATATGGCCGTAACTTCTCCACTGCCCACAGTACGGCTAAGCACTCCTTCTCCGTTGTCAAGTAGTTCCGCTCGCACCTATTTAATGACCTACTTAGGTAACATATTACCTTTTCTCCGTCCTCAAACGATTGGCTGAGCACTGCTCCTACACCATAGTCCGAGGCATCCGTCTGCACCACAAACGGACGCTCAAAATCCGGACAGGTGAGGATCGGGGCAGTCACCAGGCACTCCTTTGCTTTGCGGAAACTCCCCTCGCACTCTTCAGTCCAGGAGAACTTTTTACCTTTCTTCAGAAGGTCGGTCAATGGTTTGACCAAAACAGCGAACTTGGGTATAAACCGACGGTACCAAGAAACTGTACCGAGAAAACTTCTCACTTCCCTAACGTTCCTAGGTGCAGGAATCCTAATTATACTAGCTACTTTATCTGGATCTACGTGCAACCCCTGGCGGTCGACCACGTACCCTAAATACCTAAGGGAGGACATGTAGAAGTTGCATTTTTCCTTGCCTAACTTTAGACCCGCTTCTCTGAGACGCTTAAATACTTCCGCCAATATCTCGAGGTGTTTTGCGAATTCGTTCGTAACCACGATGATGTCATCGAGGTGTTTTGCGAATTCGTTCGTAACCACGATGATGTCATCGAGGTATACGAAGACATATGGCTCCAGGTCTGCACCTAGCACGGTGTCTATCAGTCGTTGCCACGTTGCAGGTGCATTGTGCAACCCGAAAGGCATTCTTCTAAATTAGAAGAGGCCTCGATTCGGAACCGTGAAGGCCGTGTATTGCCGCGACTTCTCCTCAACCGGTATCTGCCAATATGCGGACTTGATGTCCAAAGACGACAATTACTTGGCATCTCTCAACTTGTCTAAAGTGGAGGAGATATAGGGGAGTGGGTATGCATCCCTTTCAGTCACTTTCTTTAACTTCCGATAATCGACGCAAAATCGGAAGGACCCGTCTTTCTTTTTAATCATGACTATAGGGGAAGCCCACGGACTCTTCGATCTTTCTATTACCCCTTCCTTCAACATATCCTCTAACTCCTTATCTATATGTCGTTGAACCGCAGGAGATACCGGGTAGTACCTCTGCTTAATTGGTTCAGCCGACGTCCTAATAATGTGCTCAACCAGATGAGTGCATCCGATGCCGTCAGGTACGCTCCGAAATGCCTCTTCCACAAGGGTTGTCAGCTGCCTTTCTTGGTCTATTTCCAGCTCTGCTCTTTCCATAACTGCGTACACCGAAACGGGAGACTGATTTCGGAAACTCCATTCGCCGGAGCCCATGTCCAGCACAATACCCGATCGGCCTAGAAAGTCCGCCCCCAAAATTAACTTCTGGGGCAGAGTGGGAATGACCAAGCAGTCCAACGTGAGGGCTTTTCCTCGCACCTCAAATGGTAAGCACACTGTCCCTGTTACACCTACTCCTGCACCATTAGCTAAGATGACCCTACTCGTAGTTGTTTTCCCTAATCTAATCCCTAAACTCTTCAACCTGTTCCATCCTTCCCTACCAACGATAGTACGCGACGAACCTGAATCTAATAATCCTACCATCCTAACACCATAAACCCTAACCTCTAAAAATGGGCGTACATCGTTACCCTGACTCTCAAGCGCGAAACCAACATGAACATCCCTCCCCATCCAGCAGGCAACCCACTTAACGCTGTCGACGCTCCTGCCCTGCCGTCACAGGAGGTCGTTGGCCTTTTCCCGAACAGCGATAACAGTTCCTCATGACAACCCCGAGTTGTCCGCATCCGAAGCACCTCCTCGGCGCTGTACAAGCGCTCGAGAAATGTCCTTCCTTGTTGCAATTGAAGCAACGTACTGTCCTCGTTGGCGGTGGGTCCTTCCTCACCACAAGTTTAGCCTCTCTTCTGGGTGGCGGATCCTTCCGTATCACCGCTATCTTCGGTTCTTCGGTCACCATGTGCGCCAAGTCCGGTTCCAGGAGATTCCTTGATCGTGATGTTGGGGGTGGTGCAAACGTCTCCACGTTCGCTCGCACCATCTCGAGTTTTCTCCCAAGCTGGACTAGGTCCGCTATTGATTTGGGTTCTGCCAGACCCAGTTGAGTCTGATAGAACGGTGCTAAGTTCCTTTGCAGGATACTTAGCTTTCGCCGATCTGACAGAGGTTCCGTGAGACGACCGAACATGTTGGTCATCGTCGCCACATACACCCCTATGGACTCATCCTTCCCCTGCGTACGTCGCCGGATCTCCTCCAGGAGGAGATCGTCGTAATTGGGAGGGAGGAACTCCAACTTGAGCTCCCTCACCAACTCTGACCACGATCCAACCGACCGCCTAACCGCCCTATACCAAAGAAGCGCCTTCACACTGAACAAATCAACTGACGATCTAAACAGCTGAGTTTCACTAACTCCCCGAGCTTCACGCAATTCTTCCACTCTCTCCAAGAAAGAGTTGACCGAAGCTCCACATCTTTCACCTGTAAAGCTGAGTCCCCACTTGGACAGGTTCTCAGCTTTCTCGGAAACCGTTGGAACAGCCTTCGCCGGTTCTCCCGCCCGCTGCTCTATGGGCGACGATGCTTTGCCTTGTTGCGCGTCCGTGTTTATCCTTTCTATCTCCCGCTTCTCTTCCTCCTCCAGTTCTTCGGCACCTTCCAATGTCGACAATAGCATAACCAAGTCGGTTTTGTATTGCCTCTTCTTAAGCTGCTCTTCCTCTGTGGTTGGTTGGGATCTCCCGAGTCGCGTTAGCGCCCACTCGATCTTCGTGTGGACTTTCTTATATTCTGAAGAGCCTCTTTGGAGAGAGCTCTCCAGAAGCACCTCTATCTCCTCGATCTTCCGTTGGATAGCCCCACTGTCCGTCTCGAAATCAAACGGGTACTCGATAACTTCGAGCGACCCGCGTCTCTCCAACAATTTGGCCGCACGTAGAGACTTCCTCATTACGTCAACCGTACCTGTCACTAGTCCCCTACAAGTGACCTCATAGGCTAACTCCTCCTGAGACAACCTATTTATCTCCATCCTAAGGTTTCGGATTCACCTCCTATCCAACCAAAACTGAAAACAGCAACAACTGAACTAATCGAAAGAAAAACGAGCAAAAAAAACCAATTTTCCGAACCAAATCCAAGCGCTACAACTAGTGCGACAACGAATTACTGAAAAAAGTCCTCTACCGAACGAACAACAACAGAAAACTTCCGCTGAATACTAAAGACGAATCCAAGACTCCCCTCCGAACTTCCCTTTTATTCGTTCAATAAATTTCTATTTCAACTTAACACAAGGACTCACCACACACTCCAAAAATTGTTCGTACCCCAAAATAATAAATAATAAAAAAATACGTAAGGCAAGGTAATAAAACAAACAAAAATCAAATCGATCACCACACTACTATAAATAGAGGATTACCAACTATAATTTTTTTTTTTATATATATATATAAATATTATGTATAAATATTATATATAAAAATTATTATATAAATACTTTCAATAGAATTTCAATAAATAAGTAATTTAATTTTTTTTTTGCGTTAATTACAACAAAATGTGCTTCGCTTTCTAGTCGAGGTCCCGTAAAGAAAACGCGGTGTGTCCCGTTTTAATATGACGCAAAAAAAATTTTTTTTTTTTGGCCTGGACTTTGGACCATCCTGTCCCAAGTACAAATAGTCCCAGCGACCTTGCCAACTTCAAAGGTTTGCTCAAATTCAACTTCCAGCACACAAATACCAACGAACATTTTTTTTGTCCTAGAATACCAAACAAAATTTTCGCCCTAAATAACGCCAGAAATTTCACCCAAAATGCCTAAAAGAAATTTCGCCCTAAAGAAGCAAAAAAAAAATCGTCACAAAATGTCGGAAAGTTTTGCCCTAAGAATGCAAAAAAAAAATTTCACCCCAAAAGGCCAACAAAAATTTCGCCCTAACAATGTGAAAAATTTCGCCCCAAAACCCCAAAAACTTTGCCCCACGTTGGGCGCCAGAAATGTCGCACAAAATTCGACACAGGGGTTCTTTCGAACCTCCTGCCCCACTAGACTCAGCTGGGAGGGGTCCACCAACTATTACCGTATTTTTTCTTTCCCCTCCTGGGAGATGGACGCCACGTCGTCTTTCCCAGGAACGAAGAAACCCTATGACGCGATTAAATTATATCCCCCTTTCGGGGGGGGTCCCGAGTTTCCCGGCGTTGGTTCGAAAACCGCAGCCCGCACGTCGGCACAGCCGATCTAATTCACCTAGCTCCCGCCGCTAGGCTTTGCCCACACAAACACACACAAACACCCACGAACGATAGCGGGTCGAAGATGACCCTCGATCCCTCGCCAACAAATCGCGGGATACCGTCACCGGTATCGAAAAAATTTACGGGACACACTAACGACGCGCTCGCGATGCAGCCTTTGTGCTGCGAAAACTGGATAACGGGTAACGGCGAAACCGGGACCTTACGCGGTACTTTCTTCCTAGTGCACTGTAACGCTGCACACAATAACCTTTTTAACCTTTTTGTTTAGGGACCCGGAAGGGATCCCCCAAGCACTGATACCAAAAATATAAAATAAGATAAAAATATTTCTTTTCCACGAAGGGGTACTTATCCGTTTGGAGTTCCGTTCCCTCGGTGCTTCCTTCCTTTTTTTCTTCCTTCCTTTTTTTTCTTCGGGGATTTCCTCCCGCTAATTTGGTTGATTCGCCTTTTCCTTTTTCCTTGGTTTGCTCCTGTGGTAAGTTCACTTTTTTATTCTTTGTTCTTGTTTCTTTTTTTGTTTTTTTTTTTTTTTTTTTGTTTTGTATTCTTTATTATTTTTTTGTATTCTGTAACCCGTTCGAAAGCCACTTTACGACTGACTGCCCTGTGTTGGGAAACATCCCATTGCACCGGCGCACGGCTCTCGCTTCAATTACAACCCGCACCAACACCACTCCCCAGTTCCGCTTAAATCTTATACACACATATTCGCCACCTTACGATGGCTCAGCCTACGCATTTACACATGCTCGCCACCATACGATGGCTCAGTCCACGCACTCACACATGTTCGCCACCATTCGCACATTTCTCCTCATTCCTACGGTGCACATCTCCTCACTCACTCACGCACGTACGATCGTATGGAACCACCAGCGGCTCGCATTTTGTGCAATTTTGCCCACTCTCTCTTTTTTTTTCTTACTCAAATTTTCCCCCGGCACTCGAGGTAACACCTCCCGTGACGGGGAAATTTTCTCTTTTTAACATTAATCTCTACATCACACTTCCCGCTGACCAGCCTCTCATGGTGCGCTAGTGTCTCTCTTTATGTCTCTTCACTTGCCTATGCTGGTTCGTCGATCGTACGTCATATTGGAGCGCCGATGCCAAGGAAAGACCATCCGAAGCACCGGTCTCCCGCCTCTCTTGCCATACGTGGTTGATAGTGTAAAGGGAATCCCATCCAGAACAGTATCAACCTCCACCGGCGTCGTCTTTTACACTTAAATACGTCACATAGGGGTGTTGTTGGTACGCCCGGTTGCATACTTCCCGGCGTTTGGTGCTCCGCCTTAGAGATGTTCAGGAGGAGAAGATTCTGGGAGAGTGTATTTCCAACATTTGCTTGGCTCCCGAAATTGTTTTTTTTTTTTTATTTATTTCTCTTTCCGAGGGATTTTTATGGAAATATTCCGAACTCTCTTGTTTGCAATATTTCCCCCCGTACGGACAAACTCATAGACGAGAACCACTAATTGTCAATAGTTTTGATGAAGTGGTCGCATGTATCTCGCCAGCTGTGTATAACGAAGTTGTTCTATTGATGACTCGTTTGACCTTCAAATCGATGACCATAATGTGCAAGCAGGTCTGCTCCAATTATAGCAGATTTAACATCAGCGATGATAAAAGGTCATTTAGTTGCACGCCGTAGTCCAAGAGGGCATGGGCCTGTGCACGCGAGGTAACGTCGTTGTTTGCGCTCAACATGGCGAGCTGCCAAAACTATCCTCGTTGGTGCACAGGTCAAGTTGACATACATCCCCCACTCGGCGCCCCGTGGATAGCCAACACAACACCCGTTGTTTGGTGACCCAATGTATGCAGCGAGCCCCTCTGCCCGAGGGTTTAAATACTGGGCCTGGCCTACCAGTTTATAGGTTGTGCGTGAGGGTAACTTCCTCACCACGTAAAACATCGTTAGTTCAGAGACAAGAACATGCCTCGGATAATGAAGGATCACCTGTTGATGACCCCAGCAAACGTTTAAAGGACAATGATTTTCGGTTTTGCACGTTGAATGTGAGGTCCGTTAACAGGCCACGTGCAGCCGAATAACTTGCGGAAGCTTTTGACTGCAATAAGGCAGACATTACCGCCATCCAGGAAGTGCGATGGGATGGGCCTGGCATAAAAGCGATGAAGAACAGTGATATCTACTGCAGTAATTGCTATAGAGAGAGAAGGCAGCGCTTATTCGGAATTGTTGTTCGAGGCAGACTTAGGCAAAACGTCTTGAGCTACGACCCCGTCATCGAATGCCACATGACAATCCGCATCAAGGCTAAATGCGGACCCCGACAGAGGAGAAGGATGACAGCATCAAGGATAACTTCTTTGATCTCCTAGAAAGAACATACGATCGATGCCCCAGCTACGACACCAAGATCGTTCTAGGAAATTTCAACGCTCAGCTGGGAAAGGAGGACATCTTTGCTGGAGTCATCGGTAAACACAGCCTTCACGATAACACCATATGTCTTTGGAAAATCTGAGTTGCACTCTTGAGTCCGAATGGCATGACCAAGAACTCGTATAGCCCAAACGGTGTCGTTACTGCTTTCTTTTCGATGTCGTCCGGATTCATCGGGATCTGATAGTATTCCTCATCGAGATCGATGATGGAGAACTGACTTCTGTTATGGAGTTAGTCTGCGAAGTCAATGATGTGCGGTATTCACCCCTGTCATTGAATCCGCCGGATCGACCGCGGCGGGAGAATGTCAAAATTTCCGCGATTTGCTATCATTGAAAACGCTAGTAAACAAAAGTCGGTACAGAAGTGCAAAAAACTAGATATCATTGAATCCGCGGTCGATTCCCCGTCCATACACATGTGACATTTCTCATCCGCGACACATTTGATGCGTATCCGACCGGCAAAATGATGAAAATGAAAAAGTAAGTAAAATAATCGCAAATTTGCACATACATTTGTATTAACTGTTATTAAATTAAATAGGCCAACAAATCGTCAGCAATTTAGAATGTTTGTAGACCTAGTGAAAGAAAATCCGGCTATCGCAAATAATGGAGCTGTCGGGCCCCGAGGCAACAGCGACACAAATTTTTCCAAAAACCAATCGTTCGTTCAACAATATTTCGTCCCCTGCTGTGGCTGCTGTTAAAGCGACTGTGATTATCCATGGGGATAAGGGATAACCAGCATCTCCTAGAGTAAATAACGTAAAGATTTTTTTTTTGATATTAGAAACTTCTACTTACCTAATATTCGGTTATTTCGATTTCCGTTGTCATACAATGATTTAAAATAAAAGAAAGCATCACTGTTGCCCCAAATTGAGGAATCATGACTAGCTCCAGGGTATCTGGCATCAATGCATCGGCTTCTCTGCTTGTGATCACATATCTGAAATAGAGTATGATTAAGGAGGAAAGTAATAATTATATGTAAAATTCTTTCCTGTTGTAGAAAAGATAGTTATTTTCACCTTCAAGTTTGGGAATTTTTAAATGTGTGCCGTCAATACACATAACTATACCTGGTATTCTCGACTTCTCATAAAAAACCGCTTAGCCTCATGCTTTTCTTCTTCGGACATCGCTAAGGTAATCCATCTTGAGCATAGAGTTTCTTCCAGTGTATTAAACACTTCCGAGAGGACGAAATCCGGTCCAGTGCCATTTTGGTATGCACCTTCTGCCAAAAATCTCAGGCATGCTGCTAATTTTAACTCTGGACTCAGTGATAATGCTCTGACAACTGGTGGTAATTTTGCCTTCAACACGTCCAATATGTATTGAAAACCAGCTTCATTCAGTCTGAAATGTTTGATAAGCCTATAATTTAGAATATTAAATTGATGTTGAGTAAGAAAATTGTTCTTAACTTACTGAGTATCGGGTAGCCCCTAATTTGTCCTGTAATGGTCCTCCTCTAAATCCAAAAAAAAGCTATTGTGTCCATAACTTTTAATTTATTTTGCTTTCTTTTGAAATCAAAACAATTTTTCTTTCACAAAAATTCTACATTGACGGAACATAGCCGATATTAAGGAAGGTCGGTAACGACGTACAACCGACCGGTTATGTAGTTCAACCCACGGATTGAATGTTAGGGTTTGGCTGCGGAAATTAAGGGATGCGGATTGGAAGAACTCTCGCCGCGGTCTATCCGGCGGATTCAATGATAGGGGTGATTGGGTAACAATCGGGCTGTGTTAAGGAGTTAAGACGTCGATAGTCACCACAGCACCACCAGATGAATGGGACTTGCCCAAGGACTGTTAGATGGTCGACAGTATCAATTCTTTTGAAACTCTGCGAACTCTGCCTTGGCCTGCTGTAGTTTTTCGCTAGTGAGGCGGTGAGGCCGTTCTGCAATTGGGCCACCCGTTGTGATGATGGAATTGGAGTTTTACCAACATCGTTCTGTTTGGCCAGTAGGAACTCATAGACGAGAACCACTAATTGTCAATAGTTTTGATGAAGTGGTTGCATGTATCTCGCCACTTGTGTATAACGAAGTTGTTCTATAGATGACTCGTCTGACCTTCAAATCGATGACCATAATGTGCAAGCAGGTCTGCTCCAATTATAGCAGATTTAACATCAGCGATGATAAAATGTCATTTAATTGCACGCCGTAGTCCAAGAGGGCATGGGCCTGTGCACGCGAGGTAACGTCGTTGATTGCGCTCAACATGGCGAGCTGCCAAAACTATCCTCGTTGGTGCACAGGTCAAGTTGACATACATCCTCCACGCGGCGCCCCATGGATAGCCATCACAACACCCGTTGTATGGTGAACCAATGTATGCAGCGAGCCCCTCTGCCCGAGGGTTTAAATAATGGGCCTGGCCTACCAGTTTCTAGGTTGTGCGTGAGGATAACTTCCTCACCACGTAAAACATCGTTAGTTCAGAGACAAGAACATGCCTCGGATAATGAAGGATCACCTGTTGACGACCCCAGCATACATTTAAAGGACAATTATTTTCGGTTTTCGAAACGTTTCGGCACGTGGCCTGTAAACGGACCTCACATTCCACGTGCAGCCGAACAACTTGCGGAGGCTCTTGACTGCTATAAGGCAGACATTACCGCCAACCAGGAAGTGCGATGGGATGGGCCTGGCATAAAAGCGATGAAGAACTGCGATATCTACTTCAGCAATTGCTATAGAGAGAGAATGCAGCGCTTAAGCGGATACGGAGTTGTTGTTCGAGGCAGACTTAGGCAAAAAGTCTTGAGCTACGACCCCGTCATCGAATGCCTCATGACAATCCGCATCAAGGCTGAATTCGGGAACATCAGCCTAATATGCGCTCACGCCCCGACAGAGGAGAAGGATGACAGCATCAAGGATGACTTCTGTGATATCCTGGAGAAAACATACGATCGATGCCCCAGCTACGACACCAAGATCGTTCTAGGAGATTTCAACGCTCAGCTGGGAAAGGAGGACATCTTTGCTGGAGTCATCGGTAAACACAGGCTGCACGACAACACATCCGGAAACGGACTCAGGCTGTTGGACTTCGCCTCGGGACGGAACCACTCTGTGGCGGTTCCCACACCTGGATATTCACAAAGGACCTGGAGATCTATCGATCAATTAACCGTCAACCAGATTGATCACGTTGCGATCGACATCAGATACTCCTCCAGTATTCTCGATGTCCGAACCTTCCGAGGTGCAAACATCGACTCGGATCTTCACCTTCTTGTAACCAAGGTAAGAACCCGGATATCGAGAGAGCAACGGGGTCGAGGAAGCCGTAAACAGTTTAAAGTCGAAAAGCTACAGTCGTAGCCGATTGCTGGGAACTTTGCCGACCGAGTCTCCGTAAAACTCGCTCAGAGTTCGACGCTTCCTGCACTAAGCATAGAAGAAGAATGGAAACGTTGTCAAGAGGCCATCAAAGAAGCTGCCTCCGATGTGCTGGATTTCACGTCACCACCCAGAAGGAACCCATGGTTTGACGACGAGTGCAGGCAAGCGCACGCAGTTAAACAAGACGCCTATAAGGCGAAGCTGCATCGAACAACGAGGGCTGTTCGTGAGCTCTACAAACAGAGAAGAAGGGAAGAGCACCGGCTTCTCAGAAGGAAAAAGAAGGAGCATGAGAAGCGCGCGGTCGAGGAAATGGAAAGGTGCTATGGCAGGAATGAAGTCCGAAAGTTTAACCGAAAGGTAAAACAGCTATCCGGAGAGTACAAGGTTCGGACCAAGGCCTGCCGGGACCAAAACGGACAACTCGTAGTAGAGTTGCAGTCTGTGCTAAAAATCTGGAAGGATCATTTCTGCAGACTCCTTAACGGCGATGACGGCCCAAATACCACTGTCATGTGACTTCCTTAACATCATCCTGAAGAAGATCGTGCGAAACTCACAAGTCAACACCAGAGGCACGATCTTCCAGAAGTCAGTTCAATTGATAACTTACGCTGACCATATTGACGTTGATTGGACGAACACTGCGAGCCATCAATGAGGAGTTTGCTGGCATTAAAGCGGAAGCGGCTAAAATGGGTCTGGCGGTAAATGAGGGCAAAACTAAGTACATGCTGTCATCAAGGAAGGTTACACAACATCGACGTCTCGGACGGAGCGTCACACTAGGCAGCAGAAACTTTGAGGTAGTCAAGGACTTCGTCTACCTCGGCTCCGCGGTAAACAGGGACAACAACATCAGTACCGAAATCAAACGCAGAATCACTCTTGCCAATCGCTGTTTCTTTGGGCTCAAGAGGCAATTGAGCAATAAAGCCCTCCCTCGAAGGAGTAAGCTCTCTTTATATAACAGCTTGATCATCCCCGTCCTACTTTATGGCGCGGAATCTCGGACGTTAGCAAAGGCGGATGAGGAAGTCCTAAGTCTCTTCGAGAGAAAAGTTTTGCGTGCGATTTTTGGTCCTGTTTGCGTTGATGTCATCTGGAAGAGAAGATTTAATGACAAACTCTATGGGCTGTACAGCGACATGCGCCTCGTTAAGCGTCTACGGATACAACGCTTAAGATGTGTTGCAGTGGGTCATGCCACAGGGGCAGCTTCGATGTTGAGGAGGAGGACGGCGGCATGCTTGTCGTTGCTCGGCTAAGCTCGACGGACGGGGGCGGTTCTTGTCCACTCCTCAGACACCACCCAATTGCACACAAAAAAATCATGCCTGTTCTAGCTAAGGGAAGATAGAAGGAAGAGGACGAAAAGGTTGAAAGAGAAAAGAGAGCCTAATACCCTAACCAGACTGCGGACAGACATCAAAGATAGTGAAGAAAGTGGGAAAGGAAAGGGAAGAGAAAGGCGTTCAAAATGCCTATGCCTTCACCAACAAATAAGGCCGGAAGGGCCACCGCGGGTCTAGCTACCTAACCTACACTTAGCCTAAACTAACCTACCTACTTTCAAACTAAACCTACACTATAACTATACTAACTTAAAACTACCTAACCTAAGCCCTACTCGCCAATAACGTCCTTCCAGCGTCATTTGCCAGTGGAGGTTCGTTGAGAACCTAAGGGTGCCTGATGTCATTGGCACTACTCGCCTGCCCACCCCTCATGTCACCGATGACATGACCAATGCTATCTCCCTTGGCGGTTTTGCGGGAGATAGCCCCTCGGCGGAAACGTTAGCCACGGCCTAACGCTCCACCCCGTCCACTACCCCAAGAAGGACGGCCTTCCCTTCACCCTACACACACATTCCGGCAAAACGAAACTACTCCATCTTAAAATAAAACACTCACACTCATTATAAAATATAAAATTCAAGTTATTTATTTATTAAAAACAAGAGAAATGTACTTAAGCTTAGCCCCTAACAAAAAACTAAACAGAACAATTCAGAAGAAGAAAAAAAAACAACTTAAACTAGGAAAAAAAAACTGAAAAAAATCCAAACTAACTTAAAATAAGATAAAAATGTAAAAATGTAAAAATAGGAATAAAGCAAAAAAATTCAATTTAAGGGAAATTCAAACGTAGGGGCTGGGTGGTAACCCTGGCTACAGCGCTACGGACAATACACCACATGTACTGAAGTCTCCAACTACGAGACGGTTACTCACAGGTTGTTTCTTGTCCCCCGACGTCCTGCGCGCAGCACGGTGAAGGATCCTCCTGGAATTTAATTTCGATAATTGTGGGGTCTCTGCCCTCTTTTCGCGAACACTCACGAACGAATACTAGAGCCAGGTTCACAAAAAAAATTCACAACTAACTAATTAAATTTATTAATTCAAAATTAAAGCTAAACTTATTAACTAAATTAATTAACTAAACTAACTAACAAATCCAATTCACTTCAAAACTATTCTCTATTATATTCAAAACTAGTCCTGGCTTCTTTCACCACTTGCGGCTTCCACTGCACTAGTTCGGGTTCCCGGATACTTCTCCTGATAAGGCACAGCACTTCGGTGTTTAACTGAGTGGCACTTCGCTTCCTTACCACACTGTAGCGGAACGGACTTTGTCACTTCGTTTTTATGTATATAGTTATATTTTGACCGCGGCGAGGTCAGTGTGGCTTTATAGTATATATATTTATATATGTAACCACGTATGCACACCCTTTGCCACTGTTTATTAAATCAAACACTATTTGTAGCTGGGTTTTGTATTTTCACCATGCACTGTGCACTTTTGCACTTTGTGTGTGCCTTTGTACTTTGTCCTCCCTTCCTTTTGTTTTCTTGTTCGAAGGTTCTTCCTTCTTTTATTCGGCTATTATTTTGCACTTTTTTTTTTTTCTTTTTCTTGTTCACTTTTAAATTTTTGTGCACCTTTATTTTTTTAAACAAGAACTCTCTTTTTTTTTGTTTTGTTTTTTTTTTTTTTTTTTGTTTTATTACAAAAACCCGCGCTTCTAAAAAAAACTCTTTCGTCGCTTTTTCCTTTGTTTTCCCAAGTCACCCTTTTTTTCTCCCCATGTGAACTCGGCCTTTAATTGTTCCGAATCATGTCTTCGTCATTTTGCTCTTTCTCTCAAGCTTTCCTCTTCTTTCCATTCCCTGGAAAGCTCCACTCACACCATATTGTCGTGCTCCTCCAACAAATACAATGTAAACATCTGTCCGTCTTGTTTACGCTTGCGCGCACGTCACAATCAAAACATTGTTTATCAACACAATGTCCAATGTGGTGCTCGGCGCACAAAAAGGAGTTAAAAAAAAGGGAACTATGGCTGGACATTGGTCATCGAGGGAACCCTTTTGGCAGGTAAGTTTACCCACGGGACTCAACAGGTATTTTAGTTTTCTTTTTTTTTTTTTTCAGGTCACAGGATGGATGGCGGATGGGGATAGAGGACTGAGAAACAGGTATGTACCAAAGATTTTCTAATTATTATCTAACTCTTATTTATTTGCAGGTAAGGATTTGTCGCAACAGGATCGACGACGGTTTATGAGTGGCCGTGAGTAAACCGGCCTCGTAAAAAAAAGGAAATGCTTACCTGGATTCTTGGTGTTAAAACCGGACAACGTGTGGCAAGGGCCCACGCCCTGAGTTTAAGTGTCTCATGCTCTGCCAACTTCATTATCCGGGCTTCAACATTTATACTTAACCTACGTAATAAATATCACGGACTATCTATCACTTGCCTCTAGGTTGAGGTTGTATCTGTTGGGCCTTTACACCTCCGGATGAGCGCAACCTGCTGTCCTCATCTTCTCACCTAGGGCGTATACTTAACCTAATATCACAGATCCATAAATAAAAATCAAAAGAGTTAAATATATAAATATAAATAAATAAATAAATCTATAGATACTTAACCTAGCATAATCCAGCAAACGGCATGCTAGCGTGCGTCAAATCAGTCTCAATTCTCTCCTACGCGTGAAGGTCCTTGGCATGGAAGGTTCCTACCTTTTCTCCTCGCAAATTGCCAACCTCATAGAGGCTTTTGCCCTTCAAGGCGAGGATTACCCCTTTTAGGTATTTTGGACCGAGCTTCGCATTGTAATTGTCCAGTACGTTGCTCTGTTTAAAGTTGCGTCTGTAGATGATTTGCCCTACCCTATACGTCACGTCTCTACTCCTGGTATTGTAGATTTTTGTCCCCTTCTGGTGAGCCAGCCTAAGGTTTTCGAACACTTTTCTCCTAACCAAGTCTAATTTGTCCGCCCTAGTCATGTTCGCTAGCTCGGTATCCTTTAACATGTCCAGCCTTCGGAACACTTCGTACGCTTGACCGTGCTGGATCATCGGTGTACCAAATACGACGTCGTATGGTTCAAACATGGTCGCATCGTGCGTTACACTCCTCAGAGAGAATGCCGCGTCACTCAAGTGGAGATCCCAGTTACGTTGATCCCCGTCGATATATGACCGTAACTTAGCCAGTATCGACCGGTTCACACGTTCCGACGCATTCGCCTGAGGTGAGTAAAACGCGGTGCGAACATGTTTGACTCCGTATTTCTTTAGAAAGCTGGCAAACAACTCGGAAACGAATTGCTTACCATTGTCAGAATGAATGTATTCAGGTACACCGAAGATATGGAATATACCTTCTTCTAGATACCTAACTACCTCAGCTGCCGTTGCTTTCCTCAAGGGTTTAACAAATATAAACTTACTAAAATGATCTAGAACCATAAATATATGTGTGTTACCTAGTTTCGTCCGTGGGTATGGTCCTAAGAAGTCAATATAGAGTCGCTGAAAAGGCCGCTCCGTAACTGTCTGTTTGCCCATCGGTGGCCGAGAGATTTGATTAGTGGCTTTATTGATCTTACATGTTTCGCAGGACTTAACCCAGTCCTGCACGTCCGTGACCATGCCTGGCCAATAATATTTTAGCCTTAATTTGGCCAACGTTTTGTGAATACCACCATGCCCCGCTGCTGGTGCGTTGTGGGCAGTCTCCAGAAGACTCTCTCGCAACTCAGTTGGTATCCAGAGCTTCCATGCCATGTCGTCTAGTATGATATCTCCGGTTCGTAATCCCGTTCGTCTGTAAACAAATCCGTCTGAAACGCACAGGTCTGGTAGTTTGTCTTTGTTGTTAGTCACTGTCTTCTTTAACTCCTCATACTCCGTTGTGGCGAAGTATGGAGAGCTGAAGTCAACTTCCAGGGCCTGTTTAGAAGCGAGCTCTTCCATATGGACGCGCGAGAGAGTGTCAGGGACTACGTTTTGGATACCCTTCCTATGTTCAATCACAAAGTCGAAGGCTTGGAGCTTCAGGCTCCATCTGGCCAATCGACCAGACAGATCTTTCTGCGTCATCAACCACTTCAAACTTTCGTGATCAGTGATTATAGTAAAGGGCAATCCTTCCACGTAAGCCCTGAACTTCTTCACTGACAAAACGGCCGCATAGCACTCAAGTTCCGTCACACTGTAATTCCGCTGAGCGGGATTCAGCTTCTGGGACATGAACGCTATCGGTCGTTCGTTGTTCTCCGCATCCATTTGGAAAAGAACGCTTCCGACGCCTGTTGTTGATGCGTCACACTGAATATAAAAGCGTTTCTTGAAGTCTGGATTCGTAAGTATTGGTGCGGACACCAGAGTCTTTTTGAGATTTTCAAACGCGTGTAGCGCCTCGTCTGTCATCTCGAATGACTTGCCTTTCTTTAAACAGTCGGTCATGGGAGCTGTTATAGACGCAAAATTTGGGATAAAGCGTCTATACCAGCCAGTCATCCCTAGAAACCGACGGAGCTGCTTGGGCGTCTTCGGGACTGGGAAGTTCTCGACCGCCGATACCTTGTCAGGATCTGTTCGTAAACATCCATCACCAACGATGTATCCCAGGTACTTTATTTCCTTATAGCAAAACTTGCTCTTCTCCACATTGATGGTCAGCCCAGCATTCCTTAGGCATGCTGCTACTTCTCCGAGAAGTCTGACATGAGACTCAAAATCTGGAGAGCAAACCAAGAGATCATCTAGATAGATGAAGACATTCTCTTTCAACCGAGAGGGTATGACTTTATCCATCAGCCTACACATTCTCTGGGCAGCGTTACACAGTCCGAACGGCATCACCGTGAACTGGTATAACGGCCGTCCAGGGACTGTGAATGCCGTCTTCTCTCTTGACTTGGGCTCCAGCGGAATCTGCCAGAATGCATCCTTTAGATCAATCCCGGAGATGTAACGAGTCTCCTGTAGCCTGCTGAGGAGACCCTCAATGTGAGGAAGAGGGTATGCGTCTTTCTTCGTTACTGAATTTACTTTACGTGAATCCAGACACAACCTGTTCTTGCCAGGCTTGCGCACCAGAACAACTGGAGAACTCCAAGCACTATTACTTTCCTCAATAACTCCCAACGAGAGCATCCTATCGAGCTCATCGTATAGGAGCTTTTGTATCGCTGGAGAAATCGGGTAGTGCCTCTGTTTGATGGGCATTTTCTCATCTTCCACCTCTATAATATGTTCTTCGAGGCTAGTCTTACCCAATCCCATCACAGCGAAGGAAGGGAACAGTAGCTTGGCTTCCTCAAGCTGCTTGGATTGCTCTGGCGAGAGTACCTGTAGAGGGTTACATGTTGCCGCTGGTGACGGAGTGTCTACCTCTGCGACTATGTTAGGAGCGATCTTAAAAGCGCTCCAAAAGTCAACCCCTAAGTATAAATTTTGTTGGAGAGTCGGCACGACGTATATTTCCATTTCTTGTGTTCGTCCACCCCAAGAGACCTGTGTCACAAAGCGTCCCTCGATGTTCTGGTGGCTCCCGTCTGCTGTCTTCACTCCTATGTTCAGATTCTTTAGCTGAACTCCATGTCTTTTCACAAATTCGTGGGCTCCTTTACCAAGGCAAGTCACGGATGCTCCGCTATCCAATAGGCCCAACATCTCTTCTCCGTCGATATTGACTTTAGCGAAGGGCCTATTGTCGTCACTAGTTGTAATCACCGATTCAGCTATCTTTTGTCGGAGTCGCCTAGCCACCGCGACTTTTTCCCTAAGTCGTTTGATTTTCTTGTAATTCCGGTGCTTCTCTAGCACCTTCGTCACTTCTTCGTTGAAGATCCGGCGCCTCGCTTCCTCGCGCAGCCTCTGATGAAGACTCTTTCGAGAAGGTAATGCCTTTACCGCTTGAGTCTCCCTGTCGTCCAGTCTTTTCAGGATTTTCACAGGTGGCGCTTCGATTCCGGGACTTCCATCTTCGTTGACGGGTTCGTCCCGGTCTCTCCGCCAACCCTCCTGTTTCCCTGACAAGCTGCGCATATCACGGAAGCATTGGTCTGCCCGCAGGCGAAACAAGTCAGTGCATGAAACCTACCCGGACAACTATTCGGGTCAGCAGCCGCACTACAGCCTGGGGCGTTTGCGTCCTGTTGCCTATGTTCGTGGTTGTTTTGTGTTCTGGTCGTCCAGTTCGTATTTGTCGCGTAAGTCTGTCTCGTTGGTCGTCGTGGCTGTAGAGCAGCTACTTCAGGCCCTTCGTCATGATAATCCGGACCATAGCTTCCTTGCCCGTACTCTACCTCGCTGACTCCGCGCCGGTATCTCCTCTCCCTATACTCGTTCAGGTGGTCTTCGGCGCTCCGACAAACATCTCTCAGATCTTCGATACTCCTTACATTGCATCGAAAGATCATCGTCGCTATCCTCTCGCTGAGATTCCTCCGTACGATGTAAATGAGGTCGTCCTCCCTCGGCCGGTTTCTCATGCTGAGGACCATTGTCCTTATGTCTGCGTAATACTCGTCGAAGGTCTCTTGGGGTCTTTGTAGCCGCTGGGTGATCTGTTGCCAGATGTCCTGATCGTTTTTTCGGTTTCGGAACTGTTTTATGAAGTCCAGTTTTAGCCGGTAATAATCATATGTTATGTCGCCCTGCCGCTCTTCTCTTATTTGCCAGTACCATTGCTCGGCAGGGCCCGTCAAAAGGTAGTGGAAACTATTGAAGAGCTGTTCGGTGGACAGTCCATTGGTTTCCATCAAGGTCTCCACTCGGAAGAAGAAACTGTCCACCGACATTGTCTTAGTCGTGCCATCGAATTTAACCCCCCACTTGTGCACGTCCACTTTCGGGTATCTGGGGTGGGGGTTCGGTAACTGGTACCAGTTTCTTGAATCTGCCTCGCCGCGCCATCTGTCCTGTCCTGTTGGCGTCGAGTGTCTATTTTCCGTCCATCGTCGTTCTGGTTCGTGTGGGGGTTCGGGTGGAGGCGATGGTTCCCTACGGCGGGGCATGGCTGACCCTTCGAGGCGTTCCACCTTTTCTTTTAGCGTCGCCATGCCATCCGACACAATGCGGATGTCTCCCATCATCCGTGCCAAGTTGCTGGCGACCGCCTTTATAACGCCGTCTTCTGTTTTCTTCACCGCCGTAGAGATCATCTCCTGAAGTTGGCGATGCAAGAGCGTCCCGTCCGTTCCCGGTCCGTCTCTAGTCTTCCCGTCTCGGTCGCCACCTGATTCGTCGTCTCTCTGTTTTCTCCTCGTCCCGCCGGAAGTCTCCGTTTCCACCCAAGAGTCCGTGCGTCTTGGTCCAGCGTCAGGTTCGCGTCTTGGGAGGGCTGCACCCAGCTCTTCATCCCCCCATGATGGAGCGATGGGCTGGTGTACCTCCGGTCTTGTCGCGTTGTAGTCGTCCATTGGGTGGAACGAAACCTCCCGGTGGTAAGGATTAACCCCTTGATCCACAGGTGGCCCTGGAAGTCCGTCCGTGGGTACGTATCGTCCCTCCTGCACCGCCCGTCTTGTCGCGTATCTAGCTGCCGCTACAGTGTTGCCAGTGCCCGTGGTCCTTGGAACCGCTCCAGTGCCAATGAAGCCTTGCACGTGGCCTTGATGTTGGTCTGCCATTAGTAGATCTTCTTTTACACTATACTCTGCTTTTATATGTTTTTTTTTTTTTTTTTTTTTTTTGTGTTTCTACTCCTATCTACTACTACTACTCCTATTTATTTCCTACTCTTAACTACTTCTGATTATCCAAAAACAATATAATATAATAATATAGATGTATGTATAACTATGAAAACGTTTGTGTTTGCTTGTAGTAATTCAGATTTTGTGTATTGTTGATTAGATGTTTGTTATATGTATTTATATTTATTGTGCTGCCTTTGTGTGTGTAGAGTTCCAGGTCGGTTTTCCAGTCGCTTGCTTGGGTAGATCTCATTGACCGGGGAACTTCACGATCGACCGTAACTAACTCCTCAGGATCTCAACGAAGTGATGGAGATCAACTCTTTCACTTCAACCACAACTTCGAACAGTCTTGACCGTTCTGAAGGCTGGCTGGGATGTCAGATGCTGATTGCTCCAACACGAGCTAAGCTTCTAGGCTATGTGTCCACGCCTCACGAAGATTCGGATGTTAAAACCCTGATTCTTGGGCAGCAGCTGACACTTTAGCCTTTCCACCCGCTCCGTTCTCTGACTCCTCATAAGCCTCCAGCTACCTCACTAGATCTTCCAGCCGAAGCCTGAAAATCGGACAGCCGCCTTCAGCTCATGAGCAGTCCGAGAAACTTTGACGGCTTTGAACTTTAAAGAAAGGTAAAAGTTTTGAGAATTAAAAGAAAACTACCGGACGGACGCGGCTATCGCAAGTCCACGGCAGTGACCTTCATAAGGGAAAATCACTCCCTTGAAGTCACGATTGGCCTTGAGCCAATTTGGTTAACTATTTTCACCGTGGTAAGCCACGATGAATCTAATCCGTTGGGCGCCATTTTGTTGCAGTGGGTCATGCCACAGGGGCAGCTTCGATGTTGAGGAGGAGGACGGCGGCATGCTTGTCGTTGCTCGGCTAAGCTCGACGGACGGGGGCGGTTCTTGTCCACTCCTCAGACACCACCCAATTGCACACAAAAAAATCATGCCTGTTCTAGCTAAGGGAAGATAGAAGGAAGAGGACGAAAAGGTTGAAAGAGAAAAGAGAGCCTAATACCCTAACCAGACTGCGGACGGACATCAAAGATAGTGAAGAAAGTGGGAAAGGAAAGGGAAGAGAAAGGCGTTCAAAATGCCTATGCCTTCACCAACAAATAAGGCCGGAAGGGGCACCGCGGGTCTAGCTACCTAACCTACACTTAGCCTAAACTGACCTACCTACTTTCAAACTAAACCTACACTATAACTATACTAACTTAAAACTACCTAACCTAAGCCCTACTCGCCAATAACGTCCTTCCAGCGTCATTTGCCAGTGGAGGTTCGTTGAGAACCTAAGGGTGCCTGATGTCATTGGCACTACTCGCCTGCCCACCCCTCATGTCACCGATGACATGACCAATGCTATCTCCCTTGGCGGTTTTGCGGGAGATAGCCCCTCGGCGGAGACGTTAGCCACGGCCTAACGCTCCACCCCGTCCACTACCCCAAGAAGGACGGCCTTCCCTTCACCCTACACACACATTCCGGCAAAACGAAACTACTCCATCTTAAAATAAAACACTCACACTCATTATAAAATATAAAATTCAAGTTATTTATTTATTAAAAACAAGAGAAATGTACTTAAGCTTAGCCCCTAACAAAAAACTAAACAGAACAATTCAGAAGAAGAAAAAAAAAACAACTTAAACTAGGAAAAAAAAACTGAAAAAAATCCAAACTAACTTAAAATAAGATAAAAATGTAAAAATGTAAAAATAGGAATAAAGCAAAAAAATTCAATTTAAGGGAAATTCAAACGTAGGGGCTGGGTGGTAACCCTGGCTACAGCGCTACGGACAATACACCACATGTACTGAAGTCTCCAACTACGAGACGGTTACTCACAGGTTGTTTCTTGTCCCCCGACGTCCTGCGCGCAGCACGGTGAAGGATCCTCCTGGAATTTAATTTCGATAATTGTGGGGTCTCTGCCCTCTTTTCGCGAACACTCACGAACGAATACTAGAGCCAGGTTCACAAAAAAAATTCACAACTAACTAATTAAATTTATTAATTCAAAATTAAAGCTAAACTTATTAACTAAATTAATTAACTAAACTAACTAACAAATCCAATTCACTTCAAAACTATTCTCTATTATATTCAAAACTAGTCCTGGCTTCTTTCACCACTTGCGGCTTCCACTGCACTAGTTCGGGTTCCCGGATACTTCTCCTGATAAGGCACAGCACTTCGGTGTTTAACTAAGTGGCACTTCGCTTCCTTACCACACTGTAGCGGAACGGACTTTGTCACTTCGTTTTTATGTATATAGTTATATTTTGACCGCGGCGAGGTCAGTGTGGCTTTATAGTATATATATTTATATATGTAACCACGTATGCACACCCTTTGCCACTGTTTATTAAATCAAACACTATTTGTAGCTGGGTTTTGTATTTTCACCATGCACTGTGCACTTTTGCACTTTGTGTGTGCCTTTGTACTTTGTCCTCCCTTCCTTTTGTTTTCTTGTTCGAAGGTTCTTCCTTCTTTTATTCGGCTATTATTTTGCACTTTTTTTTTTTTCTTTTTCTTGTTCACTTTTAAATTTTTGTGCACCTTTATTTTTTTAAACAAGAACTCTCTTTTTTTTGTTTTGTTTTTTTTTTTTTTTTTGTTTTATTACAAAAACCCGCGCTTCTAAAAAAAACTCTTTCGTCGCTTTTTCCTTTGTTTTCCCAAGTCACCCTTTTTTTCTCCCCATGTGAACTCGGCCTTTAATTGTTCCGAATCATGTCTTCGTCATTTTGCTCTTTCTCTCAAGCTTTCCTCTTCTTTCCATTCCCTGGAAAGCTCCACTCACACCATATTGTCGTGCTCCTCCAACAAATACAATGTAAACATCTGTCCGTCTTGTTTACGCTTGCGCGCACGTCACAATCAAAACATTGTTTATCAACACAATGTCCAATGTGGTGCTCGGCGCACAAAAAGGAGTTAAAAAAAAGGGAACTATGGCTGGACATTGGTCATCGAGAGAACCCTTTTGGCAGGTAAGTTTACCCACGGGACTCAACAGGTATTTTAGTTTTCTTTTTTTTTTTTTTCAGGTCACAGGATGGATGGCGGATGGGGATAGAGGACTGAGAAACAGGTATGTACCAAAGATTTTCTAATTATTATCTAACTCTTATTTATTTGCAGGTAAGGATTTGTCGCAACAGATGGCTAGGCTATGTAGAGCGTATGGACGCCACTGCTCCGGCCTGAAAAGACTTAGAATCCGTGCCATTGGGACAACGCAACAGAGGACGACCTAGAATAAAGTGACGCATACAAGTGGAGAAGGACCTCAACCAACTTGGAGTGCGCAACTGGAGACAGCTGGCGAAAGATCGTGCTGGCTGGAGAGGCATGTTGATCGAGGCCCAGGTCCACCTCGTACTGCAGCGCCACAAGAAGAAGAAGTCCAAGGTTAAAACTTAGTGTTCCTTGTCCATAAGAAGAAGAAACTTCATGTTGGTCTCTTTGACGATATCTGCCAAATTGAAATTGCGGATTCCAATGTACGCAGTCCACGGTGGAGATCATTATTAGTTTGCTTTACCTCGCAAACTTCGGCTGCGCTTATGCTGGACGATAACATGCTGTCAATCACCCCAATCATTGAATCGACCGCGGCAGGAGAATGTCAAAATTTCCGGGATTTGCTATCATTCGACCGGCAAAATGATGAAAATGAAGAAGTAAGTTAAAAAATCGCAAATTTGCACATACATTTGTATTAACTGTTATTACATTAAATAGGCAACCAAACCGACAGCTGTTTAGAATGTTGGTTGACCCAATGAAAGAAAATTCGGATAACGCAAAAAATTTAACCAAAAAAGCACAAGAGACCTTACAAAAATTCTGGATTAATCTGCAGCAAGAGCTTAATGGTTTGGAACCCCCTATTAAGGAAATATCTGAGTGGAAAAAGGAAAATTTAACTAAATACATTCTATTGTTTTTATGGATGATCACTTTGGATATTTTTTCTTTAGCTTTGGTCGGACCACAAGTCTGCCCACTGAAAAAAACTTTGTGGGAATAAGAGGGGGTTAAAGGCAACAGGTGGAGGGGAAAATAAAGAATTTTTTTTCACTGCTTTAGAAGAGGAAGTCATTCAGCAAATTTGTCTGAAAGACAACGTCGACGAAATATAACGTACGCCTAACACGACAAAGGACACTCCAAGAAAGACATATCAGAGACCAGCGCAACTTCTGGAGAAACAGGTAAAAATACAGGAACAGCTGTATCAAAGTGTATCAACACCACTGCAAACATTCCAGAAGCAGAATGAGGAAACGAATACCTACATGCGCAAAATCTACAGGACAATTGATAGGCTGAATAACTCCCAAAACCAAACACAATATTTTACACCAACAACTTTTGGTTGAGATGCGGAGGCACAACGCACAGATGGAAACAATTGCGATTGAAAAGAACAAATTAAAACAAAATTATTTGAATTGCAGTTAAAGAAACTCAACGAAACATTGGAAGACTGAATTTACTAATTAAGGAATTTGGTGTGAAACTTTTTTTGCCAAGAAGGCTTTTATGTTTTTGTTTTAATGTTACTTTGAATATTAAATGAACTGTTAATTTTTTTACTAGTTAGTTAGTACAATTAAACTTCAATAAAACTTAAATAAAACTTTGTAAAATATCATTTCGAATCCTGTTTGCCTCCGTTGAGTACATTTCCGAATTCGCATCGTTGGTATAGCTGCCCTCAACTTCCGTATTTATTTCCATTGTCTCCAGTTCCTCATCAAACACATTGAAATGAATTCTAATGTTATGAATTGCAGCACTAATGTTAATGATTTGTATCGTTTTTTTAGGCGAATAATGGAGCTGTCGGGCTCCGAGGCAACAGCGACACCAATTCTTCCAAACCCCAATCGTTCGTTCAACAACTTTTATTTACCTAATATTCGCATATTTCGATTTCCGTTGTCATACAGTGACTTAAAATAAAAGAAAGCATCACTGTTGCGCCAAATTGAGGAATCATGACTAGCTCCAGGGTATTTGGCATCAATGCTTCGGATTCTCTGTTTGTGATCACATATCTGAAATATTGTATGATTAACGAGGAAAGTAATAATTATATGACGTTAAATTACTATCATTGTATTCAGGCTGTAAAATCCTTTCCTGTTGTAGAAAGATGGACTCCAAGTTTGGCAATGTTTATGTGTGTGCCGTCAATACACATAACTACTCCCGGTATTCTCGATTTCTCATTAAAAAAAACCGCTTAGCCTCATGCTTTTCTTCTTCGGACATCGCTAAGGTAATCCATCTTGAGCATAGAGTTTCTTCCAGTATATTAAACACTTCCGAGAGGACGAAATCCGGTCCAGTGCCATTTTGGTATGCACCTTCTGCCAAAAATCTCAGGCATGCTGCTAATTTTAACTCTGGACTCAGTGATAATGCTCTGACAACTGGTGGTAATTTCGCCTTCAACACGTCCAATATGTATTGAAAACCAACTTTATTCAGTCTGAAATGTTTAATAAGCCTATAATTTAGAATAATAACTTGAAGTTGAGTAAGAAAATTGTTCTTAACTTACTGAGTATCGGGTAGCGAAAAGATATCACTTGCTATGCCCTTAATTTGTCCTGGAATGATCCCCCTCTAAATCCAAAAAAAAGCTATTGTGCCCATAACTTTTAATTTATTTTGCTTTCTTTTGAAAACAAAACAGTTTTTCTTTCACAAAAATTCTACATTGACGAAACACAGCTGATTTTAAAGAAGGACGGTAACGAGGTTCAACCGACCGGCAATGTAGTTCATCCGGCGGATTTAATGATAGGGTTTGGCTGCGGAAGTTATAGGATGCGGATTGGAAGAACTCTCGCCGCGGTCGATCCGGCGGATTCAATGATAGGGGTGATTGGGTAACAATCGGGCTGTGTCACGTAGTTAAGACGTCGATAGTCACCACAGCACCACCAGATGAATGGGACTTGCCCAAGGACTGCTAGATGGTCGACAGTATCCCTTCTTTTGGAACTCAGCGAACTCTGCCTTGGCCTGCTGTAGTTTTTCGCCAGTGAGGCGGTGAGGCCCGTTATGATGATGGAATTGGTGTTCTTACCAACATCGTTCCGTTTGGCCAGTAGGAACTAATGGACGAGAACCACTAATTGTCAATAGTTTTGATGAAGTGGTTGCATGTATCTCGCCAGTTGTGTATAACGAAGTTGTTCTATTGATGACTCGTCTTGCCTTCAAATCGATGACCATTCCATAATGTGCAAGCAGGTCTGCTCCAATTATAGCAGTTTTAACATCAGCGATGATAGAAGGTCAATTAATTGCACGCCGTAGTCCAAGGGGGACATGGGCCTGTGCACGTGAAGTAACGTTGTTGATTGCGCTCAACATGGCGAGCTGCCAAAATATACATCCTCCACGCGGCGCCCCATGAATAGCCATCAGAACACCCGTTGTATGGTGAACCAATGTTTGCAGCGAGCCCCTCTGCCCGATGGTTTAAAAAATGTCTTACCAGTTTATGGGTTGTGCGTGAGGGTAACTTCCTCACCACGTAAAACATCGTTAGTTCAGAGACAAGAACCTGCCTCGGATAATGAAGGATCACCTGTTGACGAGGACAATGATTTTCGGTTTTGCACGTGGAATGTAAGGTCCGTTAACAGGCCACGTGCAGCCGAACAACTTGCGGAGGCTCTTGACTGCTATAAGGCAGACATTACCGCCATCCACGAAGTGCGATGGGATGGGCCTGGCATAAAAGCGATGAAGAACAGCGATATCTACTACAGTAATTGCTTTAAAGAGAGAAGGCAGCGCTTATTCGGAGTTGTTGTTCGAGGCAGACTTAGGCAAAACGTCTTGAGCTACGACCCCGTCAGCGAATGCCTCATGACAATCCGCATCAAGGCTAAATTCGCGAACATCAGCCTAATATGCGCTCACGCCCCGACAGAGGAGAAGGATGACAGCATCAAGGATGACTTCTGTGATATCCTGGAGAAAACATACGATCGATGCCCCAGCTACGACACCAAGATCGTTCTAGGAGATTTCAACGCTCAGCTGGGAAAGGAGGACATCTTTGTTGGAGTCATCGGTAAACACAGCCTGTACGACAACACATCCCGAAACGGACTCAGGCTGTTGGACTTCGCCTCGGGACGGAACCTCTCTGTGGCTAGCACGCGGTTTCCGCACCTGGACATTCACAAAGGGACCTGGAGATCTCTTGATCAATTAACCGTCAACCAGATTGATCACGTTGCGATCGACATCAGATACTCCTCCAGTATTCTCGATGTCCGAACCTTCCGAGGTGCAAACATTGACTCGGATCTTCACCTTCTTGTAACCAAGGTAGGAACCCGGATATCGAGAGAACAACGGGGTCGAGGAAGCCCAAAACGGTTTAAAGTCCAAAAGGTACAATCGGAGCCGATTGCTGGGAACTTTGCCGACCGAGTCTCCATGAAACTCGCTCAGAGTTTGACGCTTCCTGCACTAAGCATAAAAGAAGAATGGAAACGTTGTCAGGAGGCCATCAAAGAAGCTGCCACCGATGTGCTGGGTTTCACGTGGCCACCCAGAAGGAACCCATGGTTTGACGACGAGTGCAGGCAAGCGCACGCAGTTAAACAAGACGCCTATAAGGCGAAGCTGCATCGAACAACGAGGGCTGTTCGTGAGCTCTACAAACAGAGAAGAAGGGAAGAGCACCGGCTTCTCAGAAGGAAAAAGAAGGAGCATGAGAAGCGCGCGGTCGAGGAAATGGAAAGGTGCTATGGCAGGAATGAAGTCCGAAAGTTTAACCGAAAGGTAAAACAGCTATCCGGAGAGTACAAGGTTCGGACCAAGGCCTGCCGGGACCAAAACGGACAACTCGTAGTAGAGTCGCAGTCTGTGCTGAAAATCTGGAAGGATCATTTTTGCAGACTCCTTAACGGCGATGACGGCCCAAATACCGCTGTCATGTGACTTCCTTAACATCATCCTGAAGAAGATCGTGCGAAACTCACAAGTCAACACCAGAGGCACGGTCTTCCAGAAGTCAGTTCAATCGCTAGCTTACGCTGACGATATTGACGTGATTGGACGAACACTGCGAGCCGTCAATGATTAGTTTGCTGGCATTAAAGCGGAAGCGGCTAAAATGGGTCTGGCGGTAAATGAGGGCAAAACTAAGCAAATGCATTCATCAAGGAAGGACACACAACATCGACGTCTCGGACGGAGCGTCACACTAGGCAACAGAAACTTTAAGGTAGTCAAGGACTTCGTCTACCTCGACTCCGCGGTAAACAGGGCAACAACATCAGTACCGAAATCAAACGCAGAATCACTCTTGCCAATCGCTGTTTCTTTGGGCTCAAGAGGCAATTGAGCAATAAAGCCCTCCCACGAAGTAGTAAGCTCGCTTTATATAACAGCTTGATCATCCCCGTCCTACTTTATGGCGCGGAATCTCGGACGTTAGCAAAGGCGGATGAGGAAGTCCTAAGTCTCCTCGAGAGAAAAGTTTTGCGTGCGATTTTTGGTCCTGTTTGCGTTGATGACATCTGGGGGAAAAGATTTAATGACGAACTCTATGGGCTGTACAGCGACATGCGCCTGGTTAAGCGTCTACGGATACAACGCTTAAGATGGCTAGGCTATGTAGAGCGTATGGACACCACTGCTCCGGCCTGAAAAGTCTTAGAACCCGTGCCATTGGGACAACGCAACAGAGGACGACCTAGAATAAAGTGACGCACACAAGTGGAAAAGGACCTCAACCAACTTGGAGTGCGCAACTGGAGACAGCTGGCGAAAGATCGTGCTGGCTGGAGAGGCATGTTGATTGAGGCCCAGATCCACCTCGTACTGTAGCGCCACATAAGAAGAAGAAACTTCATGTTGGTCTCTTTGACGATGTCTGCCAAATTGGAAATTGCGGATTCCAATGTACGCAGTCCACGGTGGAGATCATTATTAGTTTGCTTTACCTCGCAAACTTCGGCTGCGCCGATGCTGGACGATAACATGCTGTCAATCACCCCAATCATTGAATCGACCGCGGCGGGAGAATGTCAAAATTTCCGCGATTTGATATCATTCGACCGGCAAAATGATGAAAATGAAGAAGTAAGTTGAAAAATCGCAAATTTGCACATACATTTGTATTAACTGTTATTACATTAAATAGGCAACCAAACCGACAGCTGTTTAGAATATTGGTTGACCCAATGAAAGAAAATTCGGATAACGCAAAAAATTTAGCCAAAAAAGCACAACAGACCTTACAAAAATTCTGGATTAATCTGCAGCAAGAGCTTAATAGCTTGGAACCCCCTATTAAGGAAATATCTGAGTGGAAAAAGGAAAATTTAACTAAATACATTCTATTGTTTTTATGGATGATCACTTTGGATATTTTTTCTTTAGGTTTGGTCGGAACACAAGTCTGCCCTCTGAAAAAAACTTTGTCGGAATAAGAGGGGGTTAAAGGCAACAGGTGGAGGGGAAAATAAAGAAGTTTTTTTCACTGCTTTAGAAGAGGAAGTCATTCAGCTAATTTGTCTGAAAGACAGCGTCGATGGTTTGCCACAATCGAAAAGCTTTGGTGTTCCTTTGTCGAACCTGCCTTCCACCTCCACTGCGGCGTTAATGGATGTTGATGATGTCAACGAAGGTTCGGCTGATTTTTCATCAATAGGAAAAGAAAAAGAAATAATATCCTAACGCCTAGCACGACAAAGGACACTCAAAGAAAGGCATATCAGAGACCAGCGCAACTTCTGGAGAAACAGGTAAAAATACAGGAACAGCTGTATCAAAGTGTATCAATACCACTGCAAACATTCCAGAAGCAGAATGAGGAAACGAATACCTACATGCGCAAAATCTACAGGACAATTGATAGGCTGAATAACTCCCAAAACCAAACACAATATTTTACACCAACAACTTTTGGTTGAGATGCGGAGGCACAACGCACAGATGGAAACAATTGCGATTGAAAAGAACAAATTAAAACAAAATTATTTGAATTGCAGTTAAAAAAACTCAACGAAACATTGGAAGACTGAATTTACTAATTAAGGAATTTGGTGTGAAACTTTTTTTTGCCAAGAAGGCTTTTATGTTTTTGTTTTAATGTAACTTTGAATATTAAATGAACTGTTAATTTTTTTACTAGTTAGTACAATTAAACTTCAATAAAACTTAAATAAAACTTTGTAAAATATCATTTCGAATCCTGTTTGCCTCCGTTGAGTACATTTCCGAATTCGCATCGTTGGTATAGCTGTCCTCAACTTCCGTATTTATTTCCATTGTCTCCAGTTCCTCATCAAACACATTGAAATGAATTCTAATGTTATGAATTGCAGCACTAATGTTAACGATTTGTACCGTTTTTTGAGGCGAATAATGGAGCTGTCGGGCTCCGAGGCAACAGCGACACCAATTCTTCCAAACCCCAATCGTTCGTTCAACAACTTTTTTTTACCTAATATTCGCATATTTCGATTTCCGTTGTCATACAGTGACTTAAAATAAAAGAAAGCATCACTGTTGCGCCAAATTGAGGAATCATGACTAGCTCCAGGGTATTTGGCAGCAA